>JAMWYP010000038.1:1280509-2561019 GCA_025563575.1 Acacia pycnantha
GCACCTGGCTATGATGGGAGAGTCTCCTACCACTTATACCAACCCCGGTCAAAAGCTATCTTTTTGAGCTTCTCATAAAAAGGAGCGCTTTTCATTAAGCCCATTTACAAATATGCTAATCCAAACACTACCTGGACTTTTTCTCCCACTGAATTTTTTTCCAAATTTACTGGGCTTTAGGGGCTTAGAAGCCGAATCCAATCAGGCTCATTATAGACATAGCCATCATTTACAGCTTAAAAATGTCCCTTGAAATATCCCACTGCACCAAGTTGGGTTTGATGAGTAGAACGTAGGAAGCAACTGAATATCCATAGGGTTTGGCAAAAAAACCGATGATAATTGCCCATCTCAATTTTGGCATGAAATTTGATATGTCTATATCTCACTTTCTTTAAAAATGACGGTTGAAATAGTTAAATTCATTTGGACTTCATATTTTAAAATAGAAATACGTAATATTTTAAAACAAAAATAAATCTTTAAATTTATTGCTCTTCTACTCTATGCTACGAAGGGCGGTCCAATTAAGAAAAGATGCTAACTAGCTATAACTTCTACATGCTTGCTGGCTTTGGTAGTCCTTCGTTGAGTTGTTTCATTTGACATACTCCAACTTGAGAGTAAAATATAATCTGATAAATAAGCCCTTTTACAGAGATGAATAGTCTTGGAAGTATTAGAGAGAGTCATGGAAATATAACTTGGATGGTGATGAATAGTCTCCATCAACGGTGTCCTTTGAATTAGTTCTCTCATCCCAAAAGCAGTCAAACAGTTATTATTATGATGGGGCCAGGGGCGGACCCACATCAGTGCCAATGTGGGCAAGTGCACACACAAAATATATATAATTTAAAAGAAAATTTTAACAATATGTATAGATAGTACAAATGGTTAAAACTCTAATCCTTCCTCTCAAGGTCCACAGTTCGAATCCTTTAACCCTTTTTTCCCCCTTTCCTTTGCCCTCTCTCGTCTTTCTTTTCCCCCAAATTTCCGACGCTCCCTGCCCCCAAATTTCCAACTCTCTCTGCCCGACGTCCTCTGCCGCCGTCGCTCAAAGCTGTCAAGGGTTCGTCTCTTCTATTCTTGCCATTTTCTTCTTTGTCTTCAACCCCCTCATCTTTCTTTCGTGCTTTGCTGTTTCTAATATACAGGCAAGTGCAAGGCGAATGGATTAAGTCTCGTTTCTGTCATGGGTATTTGCTTGAGCGCCCAAATTAAAGTAGAGAGCTGATGGAACACAGGTATTCCATCTATTGAATGCGTTATATTTACAAATCCATCTTTGCTCTGCAGCTTCACTTTCAACAGGGACGAAATTGGGTTAGTCATACAGTTATTCATTCACACAAACAATGTAAGCAATATTGCGAAATAGAAGAAAATGCTTAGCTCTTTCAAACAAGAAAATAGCTGAAGCTATTTCCCTAATTAAATCCTAGTAAGAATAAAGGACCAAATATAGATGTCGGAGGGCGCCTTGGGCATTCATTTAAGATGCTTACTTTATCTATTCTAATATCATATACCTAATTATATGGGATAAGGAATCAGATTAGATCTATTTCCATTATATTTGGATATTACTAGATTTTATTAGGGCTTCCAAAACGCTATATATTGTTCTAATTTGTATAGTCTTTACACATCAATAAGAATTGAAAAACTTCAATAGATGACTACACACCTCTGGTATAGGCACTGTCCAACCTTTCTTAGGATCCCAAAACCAAAGATGGGCGGATGTCCTTGAAGAAAGCTTCATAGCTTGACCCTTCACCCCTTGGAGGAGGAAACAGATCAATCTTGAAAAAAGAACATGCAAACAATATAAAGAATTAGTAAAAACTTCCATGTAAACTATTATCAGAAGCAACTTGTTATAGGGGGAAGAAAAAGTAGAAGGATACAACTAAAAAGTCATGCTAAATTCATTTGATTATTTTCTCAGTTGAATAATAATTTAGGAAGACAATTAGCAACAAAATAAGACCACCACTGCTTGAACATAGCATAAATAAGTAATTGTTAAAAAGAGGAAAGAAATATTTTTGTTCCATTAAATATTTTTTATGCTTTGTCTCACTCGTTCTTCATGCTTTTTCATATTTTCACGGTATCAAAGCTTATATTGGTTGTGCATCATTCAAATCACTAGTTCATCACTTCCTTTTATGTTTTCTTCATTGTCTCACCACTTTTTTACCTAAAACCATACCCATCAGCTGTTGATCATTCCAGCCACTAAGCTTTTCCCAAGCTGATATTTAATTCCTTGGCTGCAGTTTTGTATTAATTACACAAATGAAAAGCTACAGCAACACTTTAACCAGGTATGAGGTTAGTCTTGATTTTTGGTAAAACTATCATTTAGTTAGCGCAATCGCTTGTTCCCTCCTTCTATAATTTGATATAATTAGAATTTAGTCTGTTGGTAGGGGCAAATCTTATCTAGTGTTCCATATATTGATAGACCAGCATTCCATATTTTGCAATGTGCTTGCAAGTTTCATACTTGGCTTTAAATATGGCATTTGACCTATGCAATAAAAAAAGTATAGGTAAAATTCAATATACAATGTTGATTCCCTTTGATTTTCAGCTCACGTCTTTGGGATGTGAGAGGAGATGGGTGGCTTTGCTATGTCATTCTTGCAAAGGACACTGCTGTAATGTTTGTTCTGTTTTATGTTAGATTGGATTGTTGATTCTTGTTTTTTTATGTTCTCTTTTTGCCACAAAAAGTATTTCTCCCCTTAAAAAAAATTTCGGGGGCAAATTGTGCACTCACAAACCTAAAATCCTGGGTCCGCCACTGGTGGGGGCCTTATTTGAAATTCCACTAGGAACTTTGTTAAGGGGTTCATACATACTGTTGAGGATGGGGATGAATTAACGATGGAACTTTGGGTTTGTATCCTTGGGCTCAAGATGGCGTGGTCCTTGGGTTTTAGGAAGGTGTGGTTGGAAACAGATTCCATCGAATATATTCACCTCACTCTTCATGAGCTTCAATCGCAACATAGGGACTCTAGCCTTATCAAGGAAGTGAAAGTGCTTCTCGGTATGGACTGGGAAACAAAGTTCACCTATACACCTCGTACGTGCAACCGTGCAGCAGATTATCTTGCGAAGAACGTCCTACATTCAGGACAAGGATTTCGTGAAGTATACGAGCCTCCTAAGGATATAGTTTTTCTTCTTAGCCAAGATTGTAATGGGATTACTATTCCCATAGTAATAAGCTGAGGTGTCTCAAGTGTATCAAAAAAAAAAAAAAGATTCCTTCTGAGTTTATCTCAATAATAAATGCATTTTTACTTATTTTGCCCTCAATTACTCTCTCATCAATTACCTCCCATACATTCTCTTTCATCCTTTTCTTATTATTACTCTCTCTCTCTCTCTCTCTCTCTCTCTCTCAATCATTCATAAATAGTGGCATTTTTGAATATATATATATATATATTCTACCTATTTATTACTTTTAACTAATTTTAATTGTTTCTTAGAATCTCGCGATTCAATTGAAAGGACCTTATATATAGAGGCAGAAGGAGTATGAATAAATGGATAGAGGTGTAAATGCAAAGATAAAGGGATGCTAGAGAAAATGTGTACCCTTTCATAAATAAGGGCAAATCTAGAAAAATTATCCATTTAATAGTTTTTTGGTTTACGAGAATGAGGTACAAGTGACTTACAAATAAACACGGAATGATATGTCTGAATTTTTTTTCCCCAAGTATGCCCCTATTTATAAGGGGAAAAGTAAGAGAGGGAAATAGAGTATTAAAGATAGAAATTATGAAAGAGAATGTGGTATGGAAGAAGGATGAGGAGAGAGAATAAGTTAAGAAAAGACAATTCAAATTTTAGGCTTTTATAAAAATAATCGGAGGGAGTATAAGATGGTTTTCAGGAAAAAATCCTTGGTCTATAGTCTAAAGTCATTTAAAAAGTAATTAATAATTATTTTTCAACTTTGTCCAGTAAAAGGACTAAAAGATAAGTTAATTTAGGCCCAATTTTTTAATTCACGGCTTTTAATTGGTAGATCTTTTTCTCAATTTAAAAAATATGTAATGGTATAACTATTTCTTGGTAAACTGATTAAAAAGGAATTATTATTATTATTATTTTGATATGAAAATGAATTATATTTTAGATTTAAGGGAGTATTATTCATAAAGAGATGGGCTAGGAGGCGTGAAGTATATAAACCAAACAAATTCTTGGATTTTTGTAAGGGCCGGTAATTCGGGCTAGCCTGCAGGTTGAATGAGGTGAGCCAGTGCAACCTGCCCTTGGTGGGCTGGTAAAATGATAATCCAAGCCCGCCAAAGCCCACCTAGTAATATTTTTATAAAAAAAAACTTATCATACTCCCTTTTTTCTTATTCTCACTCTCCTTTTCTTTCTCCCATTCACATCACACTCCCTTTCTTTTATACGTTTATGTTAGGCAACTATTTTCATTCTCATTTTCCTTCTTTTTTTTTCCCACCTACTCACATCACAACAAAATAAAAACACCCCTCTTTTAAATTTAATAATAGTATAATAAATAAATATAACATGAAAAAAATGTCAATTAAAAAGTACGATGAAGTAGTTAAAAATATCATCAAAGGAAAGGAGACAAGGGTATTTATGTTGTTAAGGAAAACTGAAAATAAAAATAAAAACAATTTTAAGCAGGCGCGGGCCAATTAGATATAGCCCACGGGTTGAACAGGGCCAAGCCCGACCCTTGGCAGGTTGGGCCCGCTGGAGTGTTTTACTTGCACTAATTTTTGTTATGGAATCATATCAACTCATCGTTTTCTCCAAAGAGTAGATACGTTTGTGGTATAAGAAAAACAAAATATGTTTTTGGTCAAGGCGCTGGGGAGATATCCTAGGTGATATGAAATTGTGGAAATGCAGGCTGAGGTTGAGACATATGTACTCTCAGTCCTGTATACCCTAGGGAGTAAAGTCATAGCGCCCTGCCTTTGGACTGTGGTGAAACCAACCACTCTCCTAAAATTTTTATATCAAAAAAAAAAAAAAAGGCAAAACCAAGTGAAAGGAAAGACAAAGTATGCATCTTGTCCATATTCAAAATGGTAGCAGTTAGTAACTTAGTATATATCAATATAATGATGTGCTTGTGGGACTCGTCTTCCTCGTATGAGGAAGTTGGCGGTAGTGATGCTAATTACACGTTGTGGACAAACTTAAATATGGACATGGAAAAGCTGGGGAGAATGAAGCTAGTCTATATTTCAACTTGCAAACAATTTCAATACATTGGCATAGTGAAACCCAATTCTTTATATTTACTGAATTTTTAGTTAGAATTACTATGTTAGGTAATTACGTAATTGCAGTACTCGTTTTCCTCATGATAGGAGAGTTCGTGTATGATTAATGAAGAACCTGTGCCTGCCTTGATTTTGCTCACTTACTTTGCATTTTATGTGTACATGTGAATATTCTCCTATTCAAAGCAATTTTATTGATTTTAATAAGAAGTTAGCATGATTAAATTGCACAAGGAGGCTTATTTATTGATTCAATCTCCATGACCAGATCCATTTCAATCGTCTGTGATTGCGTTGCAAAACTTAATAACCAGACACATAAAATTGGCACCACGGATGGCTGCGGAAAATGCTATGCTTTGATTGGTGGGAACTGATAGGACAATATGTTCATTTGTTTTAACTTTTTAAAAGTGTTTTTACAGTATTTGAGGTAAATATGCGAGAGGATTTTTGACTCAACTCGTGGAAAAATGTTTAAAAAAACACTTTTTTGTGTTTCTCAACGGGCACAAGCCTAAGTTTATTTTAATTATATTTTAAAATTAAGGGTTAAGGTGCGATTTTACCAACGAACTATTGGCTCAGGAGTGTCCAGCACAATTAACTATTAAGTGGACCAAAAATACCAACAAACTTTTTAAAAATGAGCGCTCAGCACAACGTCATTAACACCGTTAACAAAAAGTTAATCTCCGTTATCTAAGATGCAGATTGGCCAACGAACTATTATTCTAGGAGCGCCCAGCACAAAATTCTAAATTTTACTAAATTAAATAATTTTTTCTCAATTGTCATTATTCAAAACTACTTGTATAGATATCTATGGACAAAAGTTATTCATTCTTTAATTTTGTCAAAATTATAATTTGCTAAAATAAACAAAAGTTTTAATTAAAAATATACTTATATGATTTAAATAAAACTCAAGGTGTTTTATATTCTTTTCTTTCGATTTTGCCGTTAACTTAATATCATTATATTCAATATAGATAATGTATAGTTGGGAATAAGTTATACAGCAAATTGACACAATTGAGCTTTAAGAACTACTAACCTAAATTTCTTGCTATAATTTAAAGAGGAAAACAAATTATACTTATAAATTTAGATTAATAAGACTTATATTTAGAAATAAAATAAAAATAAAAATCATGATAGAGTAAAAATACATACATAAATTTACTCTAATTTATTTGATTAATAAGTGCACTTTTACATATTTTACTCTAATTCTCTCATATCATTTATCGTACATTCTTTTTCTCATAAAATTTATTATTTTATTTTAGAAGAAATTTATGTGAGTTTTATTATAAAAATAAATCATATAATTTTTTGTTTAACATATATAATAAATTATAAAACACCTTGAGTTTTATTTAAATCATATAATAGTTAATTGTGCTCGACGCTCCTGAGCCAATAATTCGTTGGTAAAATCGCACCTTAACCCTAAAATTAAAAGGCAGGCACTATCAGAAGTCAGAACTGAGGTCAGCATAGCCCAATTTGGCTAGACAAGTCACAAAAGCCCTTGAAAATATGTACAAGATAACAAGGAGTAAGTGCGGAATAAACATACTCCCAATAGAAGAAATAGAAGGGAAGGGAGAAAAGAAAGGTTATAAAAAGCAAATATTTACAAGGGCAAGTAAATTAAACCTTGCTTCATTTCATCTCTACGTATCCAGCACATGACTATGCACAATAAGAATCCGCAGAACCACATGCGCGCCGTCAGAACGGAGAATCAACTTAGCATAGTTGGATGCCCAGTCTGGAGCATCCTCTTTATCATGTCCATCCCAAATGCAGAATCTGATGGACTGGTCAATGGCATCATCATATTAACTCAGCAGTCTAATTAATAGGGGTAGAAAATTGCAACTCAAGAAAAGAAACAAGAGCAAGAGTACTAGGCAGTGGCAATGAACAATTGTAAAAATTACACACCAGTGAGAGACAGACTAATGAAGGTCACCAACAGGCTAGATATCATGAAGAGTTAATCTAGAAAGACCTATCAACACCTACATTGTTGATTTGATGAAAAGTAATGCAATAGTTTTCTAAACTCACCACCAATATGACAACAGAATACAGATAGAAAGTCTTCAACGTTAGGATTACTAATGTTTATTGCTTAGCCTACCAAGAGAGGAAAAATGTCTGATTGGATGCAATGTTCCCTTCCCTAACCCGAGACAGATGAAAACGGTAAAAGGAAAAACAATCCAGCATCAAAAAGTGAAGATGGGGGGGATATGATGACGTACAAAGTTCATATAACCACACTAAAAGGAGCTAGGTTGCATTGAAGAGGCTCAACTAATGTCCTTCTGCCAGATTACCATGCATCCCATCACTTAAGAAAAGCAGAATCCAATATATTTCTTTTTTATACAACCAAAGCACGTTATGAACTCCATTTACAATTCAAAAGCCCAATCAGCACCAATTTTTTCTGAGTGGTGATGGCAACCAAATACCAGCAATAAAATCCTTGGATAATGTCAAAGTCAAACAACAGTTTTCTTCATTTAAACCCCAAAAAAAGAAAAAAAACAGAATTGAATTCGCAATTCTCATAATCCACACTAGTTTGCTAAGAAAAGAAATGACCGCCAATTGCCACCTTGCATCAGGCCCAAATAGACAACATCTCAAGTTCTGATATGCCAGCAACTTAAGTGTAACAAATAGTACCAACAGACTCCTTAGCAGAAGTAGTCAGAATCAAGGAAAACATTGCAAGCCTAATTGTTTCATTAAATAGATGTGCTCTTTAAACTACAAACTGATTTAGTCTCTTAAAACTTGATTGTGTACAACATCATTTCCTGGGAAAGTTTTTAGTAGCATGTAATTAGTGTTCTCAACTATGTCTCTACCTCCTTTCTAAGAAACTAGAGCAAATCGTTTGTCCAGACCAAGCAACCAGAATAATAAGAGGGCTGCCAATCAAAACCCAAGAGATTTAAAAATTAAATCACAAGAGGAATAATAATTTTATACACTGAATTTTTGTTTTTTTGTTTCTAATACCTCGGAATCTTGTTTCTTTGACTTTGGAGTTCAGATAACTTGAAAATATATAACTTAAAAAAAATAATAATAATAATCAGATTCAACCTATCTATTTCCTGCCCACATAATATGACTAGTAGAAAGGAAAACTTGGTAGGAGGCATGTAGAATGCAAGAAGATAAGAAGGAAACCTCATACGACATAAGACACCACTCATCAATCCACAACACAATAAAAACACATCCAAATTCAGTTCAAAACAACCTCACCGCATAAAAGTAGTCTGAAACATCATAAAATTCTAGTAAAGAAAACAAATGAAAGTATTATAGCAATATTGAAAGACATAGTTAGAATCTGGGTAGCCAGAGCAGTGATAGCTAACCTGGGTAAAGTAATTTCAAAGGGGAATGTAATGACACGCTCAAGACTTGGTATTGGAGGAACATGGTCCTTCTTTTCGTCAACAAATTTAATAATTTGAAATAAAACTTCTCGAAGTGATGATTCAAGCACTGCACTTCGTGCATTTCTATCTTCAAGTGCTCCTTCTAAAGATAAGCAAAACCAAAAACATATAAGGGAAGGAAAAACACATTAGATAGAGTGAAGCAACTATCTACATAGTGGGAGTAAGACAAGGAGGATAAATTTAATCACCTCCTGGATCAGCAACTTTAGAATGATGAGATTTGTTAGAATGAGCCTTTGGATGCTGGGTTACATTCAGATTAATATACCATTGCTCCCAATACAAGCGCTCAATCTTATTACTGAACCAAGATGCATGTTTGTTTTTTACTTCATAGAAAGATAAGCATATCTGCATCATCAGAATTCAGAAGCCTATCAGAATAAGCATAAATTAATTAATTTTTTAAGAAAAACAAGGCCCAGTCAATGAATGGCACTTGTTGCAATAAACTTTGATTGTATTGCAAACGAGAATATCTATGATGCATTAAGACTGTGCTAAGCACTTTGCATAATTTGCATTCAGCTAGTATCTTTAAACCCCAAAAAATAGAACCACTAATAGAAGCCTACTCATTTTGTTTTGAAAAGTAACTGAATTACAAAACATAACTGCTCATAGAATATCCTAACAGATTATATCATTTGTAACTTAAATTAGTTTATATTCTAACTAATTTTGTTAGTGAGTTAGTGGTGCCAGCTGTATTATGACTTTTCTATATATAGTTATATACACGAGTAAGTAAACAGAAGAGTGTAATGTCATTGCTTATTTTCTCAGTTTCACAGAGCTTCTCAAACTTTCCCTTTGCTTTCTTCTTCTCTCGTGTTCATCTTGCTCACTCTACTAGTTCGTCAGCTTTCTCTACTTCAACACAGATCCATTTCAGTGTTATATCCAGTATGTTGTCTCCTTTCTACATAACATAATACCAAATTTTCGCAATTGGACAACAAATAAGCAGCTTGAAACATGGTAAATACCACTCTAAAGCTAAGTTTAATCCTAGCAAAGCCTAAAAGCAACACACCAAGAAAGATAATCACAAAGGCCTTCTACTAAAAGAAACCAGGTCCAGAATATTGCTAACCAGAAATTTTTTCCCTACCAGCTGCAGTGTTCCAGTATACCAGAATAATTTTTAACATGGGGCAGGGTACAGAAAAGCAACTAACAAATTGCTGACCTGACTTTTTTTGTTTGGATGCTTCTCAACCCAACTCATGAATTGCTCAATCTTGTCATCTACCTTCTTTTCAAGTTCATCTTCTCCACATTGCGCCTATGCAGGAAGAGGTAAAGTCAAAAACCTTAAATACAGGAAGATATTAAGAAGAAGTTGTTTTCCCTGTTACCAATAATTTAACACATTAAAAAATGGGAAATTTACAAAATAAGCATATTTCAAACAACTGTGTCTTCCCCTGGGAAACTAACAGAAGATAACAAAGAATACAGAGACATGTAAACAAAGCAACTTCAAGCACAATTAGAAACTGGCGAAAGAAGAACAGTGTCATCAGAAAGGTGAATGCGGTATTGACTTCCAGCCATGCGAAATCATGATCAGCAAAATACAAGAACAAAGGATTCATGAGAACGTTCAAACAATTATGAGAAGATGATTTAATTAAAAATACTTACGTAAGTAATATCAAATAGTTCCAAGTCTACATCTTTTGGACGGACAAGACCCAAGGCCCGATGAAACAGGATGGTGTGTAGTATGCCTGCAACCATTTGAGAAGCAGAGATTTTCAAGATCAGTTAAACTGGAAAAACAGCAATTGAACAGAAAACAGTAGCAATGGAAAGCCAATTTCAAGTCAAATTACATCGCAAAACTTCTCGTATCTCAAATTGCTCTAGTTCCTGCACGAATGCGATATTGCCATCAATCGTCCATCAAGAACATCAACATGATCAAAACTGAAAACAGCTTTTAAATATGACAGAGAAATTAACTAAGAAGGAAAGTTTAAAAAACTCTTTCAGGTTACCAGTTCTTTGAGTTGGCAGACTTCACAGTTCATGATTGTAGCAGACTGAAACCCTAGCTTTTCAGGGAAGATGACAGAGGCAAATTCGTTCGGAAGAGGAGGAGTACAAGTGACACAAGTGGGAAATCGACAAAGTAACTCGATCGAGGCAATTATCTTCAACCTGAAGAGAAGTAAACAATTTGTGCCTCCGCCCACCTACTATAGGCCAGCCAAGTAAATTAAGGGGAAGATACTGCAAAAATCTTTTTTCTCCTGTTTTTTTTTTTTTCACATTAGATTATACAATAGAGATGTGAGATTTAATATTTTATAAATTTATATTAAAGTTAAAAATTATGTGGATTATATTTTAGGGAGAATCCTAATTATATCCAACTGAAATACTAAAATTCTGATTCGGGCCTATGCTTTTAGTAAATCCCTAATTAGGCTAAGGAATTTCTTGATGTTTTGAGTGATTACTTTGCCCTTGAATGTTTACTAACCCCTTTCATCCCTCAATCAAAATCTATATTTCTCACACATCCTTTTCTCTTGACAACAACTTCCTCAACGTCTGCAATGGCTTCCCCTATATCGGTTTGAGTCGAGAGTCGAAGAAAAGGTAGGAATTGAAATGAATGGAAATAAAAAGAATGGAATAGAACAAAAAATATTTTGGCTCGATGCGTTTGGTTCACACTAAAAAAAAATGGGTTGATATGAAAATTTTTGTTTGGTTGAAAGAAAATAAGGTAGAAAAATGAGGTAAAATACTATTTTGCCTAACAATAAATTATTATTTTAAACCATTAATGCACACGCAAGTGTGCACTGTGAGTGCACATTTTAGTGTGCACACTTGAATGCACACTAAAATTTGAGTGTGCACTCAAGTGTGCATTGAGTGTGCACACTCAAATGTGCACATTGTGTGCTCTCTCTTCCTCCCTCCTTTGCACCAAAACTCTGTCGTCGACTCTCTTCCATCCCAGTTACCTCTATCACTAATGGATCTGCAGCGGCGGTGGCAAAGAGGCTATCATCATGGCTTCTTCCTCCTCCACTATGGTCACTAACGAATCTGCAACAACGGAAGTAAGAGGTGTTTACAACAACGACCATTGAAGAAAAAAGAGGGGGTTTTTTTTTGGGAATTTACTATTGTTGGAAAATGGGTTCCCACCAATAATAGAAGGAAAAGATATTCATATGGATGAAGGAAATTGGCAGCCACCGAAAAATATTTTCTTAGGAAAATGGTGAACAAACGGTGACCGCTGGCGGAAAATGCAATTTTCCTTTTCTCTCCCCTAATTTGCAGCAATCCAAATGAGGCCAGTTATCCAAGAAAATCTGAAAATTTTCTCAGCAAAGTGTTTTTTATAAACTCTCTTTTAAAGCCAATCATGATTGTGTCTATTAGAGAAGAACAAATTAAATCAATAAATTATTTTCCATAGTTTTAAACTAGTTTTCAATTCAGCAATCATAATAAACCACTTGCATAACAGAGTTGTGGGAAACTACATCTTACAAAGCCATTGTGTTTCCCACAAAACCTAGACAATTAATAAAAGGTTGTTTTTGTTTTGTTTCTCATTTTCCTGATTTGATGGCTTCTTCAAGTGTTGGCCAAAGTGGCGAGAAAAGATGTGAGCTTTTTGGAACTGTGCTTACCAGAGTAATCAGCTGGGAGCATCCTTCCATTCAATAATTGAATTTGTAAATAACTAAATATCAATGATGAAGCTGTAGCCTGTAGGAGGGCAAATTGATCCTTTTCTTTTTTGATTTGTTCCCGTCTCTAAATGCTTCCATTGATTTGAATAAAGATAAAGATGCGTAACCAACGGGGTTGACACAAGTGGTAAACAGCTTGTGTCGCTTAAGCAAGGTCTCGAGTTTGAGCCTTATGAATGTAAAAAGACCCCGCTGGGAGACTCACACACCATAGTCAGGTGCGTGACTCGGGTCGGATTCGGATTAGTCAGGGCAAAGCTCTGGATATCAGATGAACAAAAAATAAAAAAGATAAAGATGCGTATAATATGCAGATACTTATAATAATTGAAGAATTAAATTGTTGCTTATGGGAAATGGGGCATTTACCTCCTAATTTCTTTTCGGTCGGGCATTATGGTCTTTTAACAACACTTATAAATTCATCTTGGTTTGATTAAGAATTGGTTTAAAATATAGGACTAAATCAGGATTTTGGTATTTTAGCTAGATTTAATTGGGATTTTAACTGTTTAAATTTATTTATGATTAAAATAATAATTTTATAAAATATTCAATTTAAACCATTTTTTTTTAAAATCTAATGATAGATATAAGATTTTGAGAGAGAAAAGATAAAGAGAAAAATGAGAAAATTCAAACCTTAATATTAGTTCTTCCTAACTTTTGGGCCAAATTTTTTTTTTTTTTCATTTTCTAAATTTATTTACTCCCTTTAGCTAAAGTTATTTTTTATTTTTCCGAGATAATAACATCAAAAATTGATTTTATTTTCTAATTTATTTACCCTTACTGGAGTCTTATTTTGACATTTTCTCCCCTGGCTTGCTTTTATTTTGCAAAGTCTAACTTGCCTAATGGTACTTAACTTCAAACTTACAAACTTATTTGGCTTTCTATGTTACACCTTGTTATAAAGTTTGTTTTACATGTAACCAAAAAATATACATTTTAGGTTCTTTAACCTATTGTCATCATGTCGACAAAGAAAAGGGGAAAATACAAGTTACTAAATCTAATAACATTTTTTCTCCTTGTATTTTTTTGGTATCCCACCCGATTCATCAAAACCTTCGGTTCCGACTAATTCGGGTTTCGCCCTACATCGGGCCCACAGTCGTGGGGAAGAGTTTTTTTTACCTTAATATCCTCACATTTTACTTTAAACAATGGAGTTGAACGAGTGGAATTGCTGGGCCTAACCCAAGCTGAAGAAGTATTAAAAATTCGTCAAAAAAAATTAAAGATGGTACCCTAAAAAAAGCCCATAAATCCCTAAACTTTTAAGTCTTGGGCCATAACCAAACGTTCACATGTACCATAAAAAAAAAAAAAACCAAACGTTCCCTGGTAATCATTCACCAGTGTTACTCAATGATTAGTTTAGGTGCTTATATAAAATATAAAAAAAAAAATAGTTTAGGTGCTGACAATTTTGAATTTTCAGAAAGAGACATTAAAAATTATACCAAAAAAAAAGAGAAAAGAGAAACATAAAAAATGGGAAATCACATATAGACCTAACGGTGAAAATTTATCACAAGGTGACAAGAGAAGAAGCTTGCATGGCCTTTCAGTTCTTCTGTTTTCCGAGACTGGCGAAAATGATCCCAGTCTTGTCTCATTCTTTTTAACTCCCCCTCCAAGAGAACCACATCAATATAATAGGACAACTATGTATACACATAAACACACACACATGTATATATATATATTCTCCGAATCATTGTCCACCATTATTACCTTGAATCACACTAAAACGCATATTTTTAATTGAAATTAAATTGTATTTGTCTTCTTAAAACAATCACATTCAAGAAGGTTTGCACTACAAAAAAAACTGTTTTTTGCGGCGGAAAAATTCCCTCGCAAAAAGCTACTTTTCCGTCGCAAAACTGGTTTGCGGCGGAAAACAGTCCGTCGCAAAAAATGTTGTCGCAAACCATTTTTGCGGCGGAAAATATACTTTTTCCGTCGCAAAATTCAAATTTTGCGAGGGAAAGCAGTTTCCCTCGCAAAATCTCAGATTTAGAGATTTTGCGAGGGAAAAATTTTTCCCTCGCAAAACTGAGAATTTGCGAGGGAAATTTTTTCCCTCGCAAATTCCAGATTTTGCGAGGGAAAGAAAGATTTTCCCTCGCACAATCTGAGATTTTGCGAGGGAACTGTTTTCCCTCGCAAAATCTGGAATTTGCGAGGGAAAGATTTTTCCCTCGCAAAATCCATTTTTTAAAAAAAAAAATATAAAATTTAGAAAAAATATAAAAAATACATATAAAATATAAAAAAAAAAAAGGAAATAAAAAAGATTTGTATATCATAAAAATAAATTGTAACAATCATAAGAGTTTACATAGTAAAAGCAAAATATAAACAACAATGTTGCCAACAAAATGAATTAAATAGCTATAGAATGAACAAATTAGAGCTTTATGTAAGGCATTGATTGACATCTACTCCTCCAAAGAGCACCTTCTTGTATAAGGTGCAGTGTACCCGTCTGCAGTACAACTTGTTGGCACTTGAAAAATTTGAACTCATCCTGCACTTTTGGTCATACAGAATTTTTATTCTTAGAGATCAAAGACATATAATGCAAGTAATTCTGGAAAATAAAATCATGGCACGAGCAAGGTAGTACATAAGGAAAAAAAATCACTTGATGTATATACACACATATTTCAAAGCATTGCTTGGTGTAATTAAATATGTACAGAAGCATCACTTACATATAACCAATTGCAAGTCGAATTAGAGAGATGATCCTGGTCCTAACTGAATCATATGCAGTCAAAAAACCACTATGAACCTGCATCAATTACAACACCATTACAAATTGTGGCATGTGCTGTCCTTGTAGTTTTCTAGGCATCTGATAAATATGTTTGACATATATAAGCCGTATTGACAGGATGAGAACACTTGTATGACTAATAAGAAATCATTTGTATTAATCAAGATCAGAACCGAGCGTTACCCAGCAGGAGCAAGCATTAGATCAGTTAACAAGTCCTTCCATTTTGCCTAGAGAGCATCAAAACAAACGTACCTTAGGCAACATGAACTTTGAATAAAATACGGCCTAGTAGCTTCATCACAATCTTGAGACTAAGTTAATCATTGACTAATTCAAATGCCTCTAGGGACTCGTCTCTAAAAGAGTGCTTGATGAGGGAAAAAATTTATAATGAGTTGCATCCATGCAATTCAATAACAATGATGAGGTTTTGATTAGTTGACCGGGAAAAAATAAGTTCGATAGTAATGGCTAACAAACCTATAAATTATAATGACTTGGTTACAAAGATTTAAATTATAAATATCAAATTGAAAATTGAATAAGCATACATTTTTCACAAAACATTTAATTTGGTACTCAAATACCTAAATTGTTCATTTTTTCCGGTGAGGATAGACTTGACTATACTTTATCAAAAGAAGCTAGAAAGAAGACCCAAAAAAAAAAAAGAAAGATAGACTTGACTATATGGCCAACCAACCATTTCACTCTAAAGATTGTCAAATAAAATTCACCAATCACAACAGCCAAACTATATAATATGTAACTCAAGTCAATGAAAAGGAAACTCATGCATCTTGCGCCTCATCTTTGGACAACTGGTTTTTTTTTCAGCATACATTTTTTTTTGTGATACAAGACAAACTGATATTAAATAATAAATGTTTTGCATATTACAAACAGTAAGATATCCTACTGAACATTTGTAGGAAATTGTTTGAACACCAAGAAAGTTAAAATCTTATAACTGAAATAGTATTTCCTGCCATGTAATGCTGGTTAGATGTGAGGGATTAGCAGGAAGTTACAAGAATCATCATCTATTAAGTTCCTGGACCTAATTCTAATAAACTAGGGACTTCAATGAAATGAACATTTTGGGTGGGGGTGGGGAGTAGGTAACCTGAGGGCAGGAAAGGCAATGACAGAATCGCTACAAATTTTAGATTTTCCAACTACAAAGAATTCAGTTCAAGAAGCTGATTGGATCAATGGTATTCCAAGGTGTACAGATTCTCCATTAACTAGAAATCTAGAATTAGATTTACCCATAAAAAAGTGGAGTTTTTTCAACCTCATATGTCCTTCAAAATTATCCATCAACCAAATAAATAGCTAGAGAAAATCTCAAAGCACATGTAACGATTAAAAACGTTCCACATCTTACAGGGTAAGGCCATCCACAAAATGGCCCTGAAACTGCACTTTGTAGCAATGACAGAATGATTTAAGAATTAAGAATGGGTTTCCCTTGCTGTTAGAGTTGATACATATACAAGAAGTATGGATGCTGACATGGACATAACGACAATGACCAAAGCTGTCTGATATGTTTTTATTGTTCCAATTCAAAGTGTTTGAACATGTGTGGATGTGGCTTTGTTTTTAAAACTGTCCTAGCATATTTCATACATAATTCTTCTATAACCATAAGTTTTATGATTTTAGTTCTAGGAGGGATTAATACTTTGTGCAAGCAACTTTCAAGAGTTTTTTTTTTTTTATAAATCACTAACGGATTACAATATAATGTTCACTCATCTACGATTTAGTTTTGAAGCTTGATGATGTACGTGATATCATTGCTGAAAGTTTGCAAGGTGAAGATCGATTGGAGGCTCTTATATACTCTGCTATCTAAGAGAACCAAAATGTTCTTCCTCCTTCCCTTGTTATCCTCTGCCGTAGACGAAGAGTTCCAAATGTTGTCATACTAATTTTTTTTTCTATCTTTTTTATAACTATAATCATTCAAAATATACGAATTGAATAGCCCCATAAATCATTCAAGAAGCTAACCAGGCCGCAGGACAGTCCACACAATCCACGCAATATGTGCAAAAAAAAATAAATAAAAAAGCATGCTAACAAAGCCACGGACGTTGAGTAGAGAGGAAGGAGGGCTGTTGGTGCGAAATCGTGGAGCAAGGATGAGGGGAGGACCAGTTGTGCAACGGAAGGAGGAGGAAAGCACCGGTGGTTCGCGACGCCGGAGCAGGGGACAGATCGGAAGGATGAGCGGCGGACGGAGGGGGAGGAAGAGATGACGTCGACAACGGCGGTTGAGGAGCGGCCTCACGGAGAAGAAGCACACGAGTGTCGCCGGATCTGAGGAAGACCGAGAGAGAGAAATAGACGGATTTGAAACTCAAAATGTCGGACGCTAGGGATTTGAAACACGGATCTGTTGGTGATATTTCCACATTTTGCGGCGGCAGTATCTTTTCCCTCGCAAAATTCCTATTTTTGCGAGGGAAAAGTATATCCCTCGCAAAGTGCCCCAAATTTACGAGGGAATTGTGTTCCCTCGCAAAGTCTGTTGTAAGTAAGTAGGGCATTTTCTAATAGTGCATTTTGCGAGGGAAAAAATTATCCCTCGCAAATTGGGGCCATTTTGCAAGGGAATATTTTTTCCCTCGCAAAAATGTGGGAATTTAGTGGAAATCGGGTGCCAATTTACCCCCATTTTGCGAGGGAAAAAATATTCCCTCGCAAAATGGCCCCAATTTGCGAGGGAGATTAACTTTCCCTCGCAAAAATGACCATTTTGCGAGGGATAAAATAGTCCCTCGCAAATTGGGGCCATTTTGCGAGGGAATATTTTTTCCCTCGCAAAAATGTGGGAATTTGGTGGAGATTGGGTGCCAATTTGCCTCCATTTTGCGAGGGAAATTAATTCCCTCGCAAAATGGCCCCAATTTGCGAGGGAAATTAACTTTCCCTCGCAAAAATGACCATTTTGCGAGGGAATATTTTTTCCCTCGCAAAAATGACAATTTTGCGAGGGAATATTTTTTCCCTCGCAAAAATGACCATTTTGCGAGGGAAATTAATTCCCTCGCAAAGTCCGTCGCAAAAATGACATTTTCTAGTAGTGTTGAGTGGGATTAATTAAATTCAAATTTCGTTATGTGTTTGAAACAAAAACGACCTTGTGGGACAAGGCTTCTAAAATTTAGTGTTCCATGATTATGGTTAATCATAACTACCTAACACGTATTATTCCGTTGTGGACTCGTTGGGGCAAATTAAGAAAGCGACAGGATATGAAAATATAATAATTAACCCTGAGTATTTTATTGGGAGTGAATAAAGGATTAGAAAGAAAGATTGTGTTGCAATCAAATTCCGACTGTTCGTCTATTGACATCAGAATAGAATACGAACTATATTGACTCAAGAGATTTTTGAAATTACACTGATTTTCTCTAACTTGAATATAGGAATAATTCATTCAAATAGAAAAACACTGAAATATGCAGATTTTCTAGCCAAAAAAGCACAGAAGGCGAACAATGAGCTGAGATTATTACAATTCCCACCAGTTGTATATTCGGATCAAATGTTAGTCGACTGCTAAGATTAATTGATGTTGTATCACTCTTTTTGTGTTTTGTAGTGTTGACATAACACAAATCAAGAGGTAACTTTGTCATACTTATTAAAAAGAAAGAAAGAAAGATTGTGTGTGTGTGTGAACCCAAATAAACTAGTGTTACTAGAGTACTAATGACATTTTGACGGGGATGGTTCTCTTCAATAATCATGATTAATTAAATGCCACAAGATCATTGGTCTTATGATGTTATTATATACTTAAGAAAAGGAATGAAAATGAAGTTGGAGTCAGTGATATATTTTAATATGCTATATAAGGATTCATTTAGCAGTATGATTGTGGGTAGGTATGTATCGATCACTCGCATTGTATTCCACTCAGAGATACTTTGCCATACATTTCAAGTTTTTTTAGGCTCCTACGACGACTTTGATAATTGCAGAAAACGATAGTGGGATATGGGATAGTGATGAATTAACGTTTTAGTTGTATTATTTAAACCCCTACTCTACCTTTAGACTAAGGTTGTAACAATCAAAATCACAAGTTTTCTCTGTTCCTGTAATTATATACTCGTATCAATCATATTCACCGATCTGCTTTTGAAAGTCTCACCAAAGCAAATGACCAAAACTAATTATAGGTAGAAGATAGGGTTGAAGTATCCCTGTGTAATAGTAGTGTGTGTGTGTGTGTGTGACCAGCATATCAGTGAAAGATGGAAGTCACACTCATGCTCACAGATTTCAAATAAACTGATAAAAATAATGTCAGTTAGATATCATATCTTAATAAGCTCCCATATCTTCGTTTGGGGATCCTCAATGTTGTATAATCTTCACATGGGAATATTGAACTGATGTTTAGTTAATTATTATAATTATATGAGTAGAGGTAGCGGTAAATAAAGGCTAGCTGGTGAGTAAAACATGAAACTCCCAAGGAGAATCAAAGTTGCACATAGTATATATCAAGCAAACCTTGGAAACACAAAATTCTGTTAACAGTCACCATGGGTCTTCATGGTTTTTTGTGAACTTGTAATTTGGCTGTCAGACATATGGGTCTCAGTTAACTCCGATTGGAATCCACTCATATGCAAAGACACATGATATATGTGTGTGTGTGATCTCTCTCTCTCTCTCTCTCTCTCTGAGTCTCTCTCTACACACAAAGAATCTTGTCCACCATAGCTTTTGTCAGGGTTGATGACCACTGTGGTTGCTTTCGTTGGGGCTCTCAATCAGTGTCATTGTGGAATGTGGATGACCTACCTCTACATTCTACATGTAGTTTCATGCTTTTAAGGAGGGGACCATCCATTATGGCAAGAGATAAAGATATATATACAGACCAATTAAACAAGAGAAAAATCAGTAAAAGATCGCGATCCCAGCTAAAGAATATAATTACCAAAAAATTCAGATAATAAATTATCAGCATAATCTACTTGAATTTATCGGGCTGGTTTGAACTTTAAAATAATGAATGGAGCATTCAAAATCATTTTTTAAATCAACTTAAAGAAGTTCTTGATTTGCATAAATATATTTATGAGATCTTGTGAGCTTTTTCATAATTACATTCATTTTATGAGATCTTAGAGTAGTTTCCCATTAAACAAACCCTCCACTGTTCCTTTTACAACCACATTTGCAATATTTATCTCCATACGTGTTTCTCTGCAAGTTCTTTAATTATCTTATAGCTAGCTTCCACACTTCACAATGAAATCTAACTAGGGGTTCAAATTAAAGGATCCACTGAAGAAGACAGAGAGATCTTTGATATATATAATATTGGAATTTGCCTGAAAAGCCATATGGAGTTGTGTACTAAATATGTAGAGTTGTGTTAATTAATTAATATAGAAAAAAAGAAGTAACAAAAAGAGGAAAAGGAAGAAGGGTGAGCCCTCGAAAAAAAGCTGTCTAGTGCTGGATAAGGGGAAGACATTGGGTAGGGCACTGGGGCCCGCCAGAGAATGAAGATTATTATTTTATCTCACATCCCATGCATTCATTTTACTGTACATTTATGTCCTTTAATACTACAAGTACGTCTCTTCACAATAATACTACACCAAATTAATATTTTTTTATTAATACTATAAGGTATATTTATCTAATTTTATTATATTAAATAAATTAGTTAAATTGATCCACATAGTATGTATTTATTTTTTTAAAAATTAGTCATCTTTTTTAATTCCCTCATACTCTCCTCCTTGATTATTGTTAAAGGAGCTTAATACAGAAAAATTAGAAAAATATTGACAAATATAAAAACTAAATCTTATATTTAGAATTAAGATCAACTCTATAAAAATATCTTATATTAAGAATCAAAGGGAATACAATTTATGTGTTGTATTAATTTAATAAATTATATTTTAAATTTAGTAGCTAGTCTCAATCACTTTGTGATTTGTTTTCTTTTTAAGATTAAGGACTTGAAATTTATATATTTTTAGTTTAGTCCCTGTTACTGGTTTATCTTTTAGTGTAAATCATATTTAAATAAAATGTCAAAGCAATGCATTACTTGACTAATCCTAAATATGCCAATACAATAGTAATACTATATACAAACAAATTTCAAATGAGTTGTACCATTTACAAGTATAAACAGCACAATTCATTTCTTAAACTTTATATGGTAAACAACAAAAAATGCCCAATTATGTCAGTGAAATTCAACAGAATATTGAACAAATTGTCGCCAAAAAAAAAAACATAAAAAATTAAAATGAAAAAAAGGACTTTGTATTAAAGCCAAGGACCGGTAAACAGTGGTGGGGCTCACATCACGCCCTGAACCATTGACGGCGACTGTAGTGTTAATAATATAGGTGCCCGCACTGCCCGCGTTGCCCAACATGTCCCTCACTGATTTTTGTCGTATTCCCCACTTCTGTCGTCGTTTTCTTTCTTTTTAAATCTGAAAAATTAAAGGGAACCATTCAAACACGAGCCAAAGATCAGATTCATAATTTTTTTTATTAATATAAAACATATTTACTTCATTAAATTAAGAAAGTTAGTTTTTTAAATTTATATGATATATATTTTCTAAAATACTTTAGTGATGTTCCTTAATTATCTTTTTTCCTTAATTATTGTTGAGAGAACATCAATAGAGATGAATTTAAAAATCATTAACAAATATAAAAAATATATCTTATATTTAGAACCAACATAAACTCATCAAATATGCTTTATATTAAACATCAGAAGTGGCAAATAATTTCACAACCCTGAAAACTAATTATAGCAGCATCGATAAATTATTTACGTACCAATAAAACTCTCATAAAAATTTAAATAAAATGTAAAAATAATTACTCTCTCTAGTATTTATTATAAGGCACCAACTAACAATTATATTTGATTCTTTTTATAAGACACTTGTTTATTTCCAAAGCACATTGATTAAAAATAGTGAGTGAGAGTAATAATTAATATAATATTAGAGTTTAATGTAATTAGTAGAGGTAATATTAAAAATTACTTAAATTGTAAGATAACTTTATTGACTTTAACTGTTTTTATTAGTTTATAAAAATTGTTAGTTGGTGTCTTATAATAAAAACTAGATGAAATATTATTATTATTTTCATTTGAGAGAGGTATTTATACATTATTTGTTATTGATATATTTGGAAAAAAGGTAAAGTTTGGTGGCAGGTGTTGTCGTTTTCAGGCCTCACTTATGTTCGCTCTTATCCATTATAATGGAATGACACATCTCTCTCTGTTACACACAGAGATAGATAGAGAGTAGTATAATTTTCGAGTTATACGTCGTTCCCTAAGAAGAAAGCAAATGAATGAAGGTGTGTAGTCAACATTTAGTCTCCATTTCTGCTCACATATACCCATGTTCGCTTCGTTTCTCTGTTCCTTTACCTTTCATGTTTCCTTTCCTTTTTTTTTTCTTGACTGAATTCATGTTTCCTTTTCTTTGGCCACACCAACACACTACTGGGTTTTTCCCCCTCTCATTGGTTTTCTCAACACGTACGAGCTCCTTTCTTTCTTTTCGTTTAATTTTCTGATGTGATATCTTGAATATAATGTTAACTAGTGAGGTTCCGAAGTATGTATACGTTTTCACAAATGTTTTTGCAGAATATATAATAGAAGTCAAAAGTTTATGAGGATCATTCTTTATTCATCACTCAATTCAAACGTTGTTATTTTATGACCACTCAAACAAAATCCTTTGAGATTGTGATTTTATTGGTTCTTCCAACACGTTTGTGCGTGAAACACGAATCTTGTCTTTTTTTCAAATATTAGAATTCAACTTAGTGTGAAAGTGAACATGATGTTCATATTTATATATATATATATATATATGGAGGTAAAACAGTTTTAGAGATAAGCTTGGAATGTTTTCGTTTGAACAAAAATGAGGCCCACCATATAGGTAGTTAGAAGAACAGAGGTATCAATTAATTCCATTTTAGATTGACAACCAACAGAAGTTAAAATTTTAAAAAACTGGGTTAATTAGAAGAATCCATATATAATGCTGTGTTTGTTGCAATTTGAGTGGTAAGATTAATTTATCGAGACCTTATCAATCAGGATTTGATTGACAAATGGTTCTGGGAATCTGAGACATAGAGACCCCACTCTCTTGCATGTGAGATTTCTTTAGATCGCTTTCGTTCTACTGACTTCTCTACAAAACTTTAATATGATACTGACTTCTCTACGAAAACAAAGTTTTTTTTTCCCCATGTATACACAGATTTTGAAGCGTAAAAAAGCATACAAGCTAGTCTGACCCCATGTTTACGCAAAGCAGCTTCTTCTTCTTTATATATATATATATATTAGGAGAAGGATTGGACTCACCTACGATCTAATGGCAGAACTCCCTTCTTTCTAAGTGATACCAATATTGAGTTGCAAGGCGAGTTGTCTATTATCTTCAGGCGTTTACTTAGACACTCAGGAGCTAAAATGCCTCCCATAGTCTTTTGACCAACTCTAGAATCGAACCCTCTCATTTTGAAGAATGTCTGACTCATTTGCTAATTGAACCCAAAGATAAAGGGTGCAAATAGCTTCCTTACACATAATAATCACTTATTTGTTTGGATCATATTTAGAATCCTTAAAAGTAATTATTAATGTAAATAATTGAGACAAAATTCCCCTCAAATACTTTTTTATATATATCATAAATTATAATGGAAAAACAGATTTTTAAAGCTCAGTCGTTATTCCAAACCATATTGTTCATTTGTGTTTCCCACGAAGTTTACTTATCCTTGGGTCGCTCAATATAATACATGTGTTCACACTACGTGTCACCTGTGTATTCATGAAAGAGAAAAGTTGACAGGTTGAGTAAAAAAGGTTATATGTTGAATTTGTCTTTTTGTTGTTGTGATTAGTTAGAACAGTAATTACTTTAGTATAATTGATGAAGACCGAGTTTGGTGAGAAAACCCCTTTTGATTACCAATTAATTAATCAAGAGGGAAGTAGTCTTGCCTTTCATCTATCAACTGTTGTACAGTTTCTGCTAGTAATTCCAGACTTCTGTGCAGCCAATATAATTGAGATGTCATATATCTCAGTAGGCATCTCTTTAAGGACACTTCAGTACCCATTTCTTCTTACTGCCCTTCAATCTCAGTTATTCATAAATCATGTGACTAGGACACTAGGGCAGACTCGATCGTAATTATATAGCGTTGTTTGTTTCTGCTTTTTAAAAACAAAAAATAATAAAACTTATAGAAAATTGT
Organism: Acacia pycnantha; assembly: GCA_025563575.1. Taxonomy (NCBI): domain Eukaryota; kingdom Viridiplantae; phylum Streptophyta; class Magnoliopsida; order Fabales; family Fabaceae; genus Acacia; species Acacia pycnantha. The sequence goes on from JAMWYP010000038.1 coordinate 1,305,185, forward strand.
ACTGAAACTCCCAAGCAAGAAATTATACTACGTACTCCAAAGTCTCAAGTAAGAGATTAATCCCCACCACTCGCCTCTGAACGTTTCCTCGCTCCATAGAAGTTCATCATCGGCGCCTTTTCAATTATGAACATCGAGCGCATCGGCATTCTCCACAGATTTTGGCTTATGGGTTTTGAAATCTGAGTTCAAAACCATCAGCCAGATATATAAAGAGACCAAAATAAAAACATTCGAACTTGTTTGGTTTGCAAAAGTAGCTAGAGGTACCAACGTGACTTGAACGATTCCTTCTTTTCTTTGATTCTTTAAGTCAAACGATCCTAAAAAGCAACCAGTAAAAAACTCAGAAGGGATAAATGCAGAGAAGCACTGAAATAAAAACTGCCTAAGGATCTCTTCCAATACATACACCTGCAACCTGCGATCAACCTACTAGTTTTTTGGAGGCAAAATGAAGGGTTTCCGGCGTTGGTGGAGGAAACAAATTCGGAAACGCAAGTTTCGCATGGGAGTGAAAGCTGCTGTGTTTTTTTTTTTACCTATACGACGCGGTTTTATCTAAACAGAGGCGCAATAGAAAGATTCTGCGTTCGGCACTTACCACTGCCACGTTACCGTTGGTGACAGCCGCTGTCGTATCACTTTAAAAACAATTTTTTTTCTAAAAAAAGCAACTATCTAAAGTCTAAACAGATTTTTTTTTTAATTTTTAAAACTTGTTTTTAAAAACAATTTTTAATTTTTTTTAAAAAAACAGAAAACAAAAACAAAGTGGCACTATGTTTCTACGAAATATGAAATAAGATTTTTTTATTTGTATAATTTATGAATACTGTAATTTATTTTATAAAATGTTATTATAAGAGCTTGTAACTAGATGTAGATGATTTATAGACAAGTGGAGTTAAATCCTGTTTAGATAGATCTTGTCTTGTTAGGTAGCTAGCGTGACCAAAAATAGTAGCACGTACGCACAGTAATTGGCGTCTGATCTCCTTGGAATCATTCTCAAGACTGCACCAACCATCCCAATAACTTTCAAAAAAATAATAAAAACAGATATAATGAGAGAAAATTAACCTCTAACAGATGGAAAATGAAATAATTAAATGGCTAATTAATTAATTTATGATTTGCAACCTCTCATGGGTAAGAGGATATTGATGAGGAAGTCCAATTAGGCTTAAATAATCAGGAATGAGAGTAGGGACATTCAATCAGCTTTATTTATCTCAACAGCACACAGCATTTTCACTAACCAAAAAAAAAAAGAAAAAAAAAATCTCCCACCACAACAAAACCAAACCTTAATTAAGAATAATTCTCTCACAAAACTCCATTATTAATTACTAGATTATCATTTAATCAAATTACGCATGCACTTATCCACAACAATGAGCGAAGAAGGAAGAAATGATTATTAGCCACAGAAGAGAGAAGCGCATAATAGAAAAGATAATCAATAATTGATGTTTTTAAAACAGACTGTTTGGATGCCTAGAAAATAATGATGAGGTTTTATTGGCATTCATTAGTAGTATATGTGGGACATGACAACATTATTTCTTTCGCTTATATTGATTCATCATCATTGACTCTCTCCATAGCCCGCACGTTTGATAGAATATGAGTACGTATATATGCATCTATTTTCTCAATAATCACTGCATTAACACTTCTGCCTTCTATTTGAATCATCACCCGTACATAATAATGGATTTTGAGAAGGAAAAAAAATAGTTCATCACATAAACAAACTCACAGGATCACTTTTTTTTTTTTTGCCCCCTAGGTGCATGTATGCATCATCTCCTATTAAAGATAATCTTGTCGGGTATTAAATATATGCGTCTCTTCTAATGAGGTTCTCGACGTTATGAAGGACTAATGTCTTTCATTAGATTCAATATCACCGTTAATTAATCTCGCAGGACCACTTCTAGTATAACAATTAATATATGTTACTACCTCCGGTTGTAATTATAACCCTAGTTGACTTTTTTGTGAGAGATTAAGGAAGCTAAATAAGTTACTTAATCATTTTATATGTTGTGTATCATTAGATTATATATTAGTTTAAGTACAACATAAGTTGTTTATACATCACCAATGACAAATTTTTCATTATAACTAACGTTTTGTATTGAATCAGTCCTACCGTGCTATTGAAACTGTTTGACCCAATAGATACTAAGCAACTTCTTAAGTCTTAAACATAAGGATGCGGGTTGACTCCATAATAAAAAAATATTTTTAAGTAATATCTCAACTCAACCCATCAATTTTGCAAGTTGAATAGGTTATCTGATCATGTTTGACCTATTTTGACCGCGTCAAATATTTGCCTCAACCTAACAAATTCTGAATTCATTAGCCTTTTTAGGTGAAACCGCGGAAATTCAATTTAGCAAATTGAAATTAAATGAGCATTCATACGGAAATTCAATCTAAATGAAATGAGCATTCGTATTTTATTGTACTTGTACGCATCTCTCTATTCTCACAATTTAGAAGAAAGGAAAAACTAAAAAGTATCACCAATCACTAATTTACAAAATTCATTTTTTATCCTGCACTGTTATGGACTAGCATATTGGGCCCAGTTGTTATGCGGCCCAGCAGGGACACTTTATGATAGAATCACTCTTAATCAGGTAAAATGCTAATTACCTTATAACCAAGGCTATAATCATGGATAGTACAGATAATAGAGCAGGAATGCGTACAAGTAGTGGAGTAGATATGCGGACCTGGAGGCGCAAAAAGCTCAAGGACCAAAACCTTAGAGGTAATCTCTATAAATAGGAGATTAACCTCACAGGTGTACATTCTCGATTCATCAATCTATTCTACGATTCAGTCTCACTGGGCACACACCCCACCCCATTTTGGCTACCAGCCATACTCTCGTGCATAGTGATCTTCAGACACTCTTTGGTATCTTCTTTTTAGATATCACTGAGTAATTATCTTTTCTTTAGTGTCTAACTAATAGATATCTTAGAAGAACCATTTGATCCGATATAAATAACCCACTAGCCCTTTGAGATTAGACATTTGTGTTCTACACTACAGGACATTTTATCCTAGACAAACAAGGAAAAATAATCGTTCTCTATCTAAACCAACTAATGTAACCAGCGTAATGAACCTTCGGTTATAAAATATTAAGATAAAAAAAATGTAATTTTTAAGAATTTTATCAAAATATAATTCTTCAAAATAATAAACATTTCAAAAATTATACTTTTTTTTTTATTCACCCATATAAAGCCCTAAACCTAGATTGAAAGTAGCTTCTAATTGGAGAGAGACAACCATATTCTGTTATATATATAGACCATTGCATCGAGAATTTAATAATTTAAATTTGATAGTCTTTAGAAGTAATTAAAAATTAATATTAAGATTTTATCTGAATAACTTAAAAAACTGTAGTAATAGTGGCGTCAAAAGAAATGCTGTGCAGAGAAGAAACTTTTCTCTCACATATATTCATTTTTTTTTTTTTTTTTGCGCAACTCACATATATTCATTCATTCATTGATCTCTTCAGCAGCCTCTAAGACCAATTCTTTCTCTATTTGTGTGTACATACCTATTTTCTCTTGCATCAACAAGGGACCTGAGAGATGACGAAGAAGCTGGACTCATAACATTGAAAAAACAAAGCTAAGACATCACACATATATAATATAAATAATGTAACCCTTATATATCTACACACTTGCTCTCCCACTCATCATCAAGCATATATACATTCAGGCACACAGCGAAAACCTACTTTCTCTCTTTTGCTTTTCTCTCCCACTAACACCAAAAGACTCACCCTTTTGCTTTTCGGGTTTTTGGATTGTTGTAGATCTGCAGACATAAAGACCACCGAAAGATGATTCAAGAACTGTTTGGTGCTTCTTCTTCTGGTTTCTTATCAACCGGAGATAGGAATAAAATCTCCATTAACGCTGCTTCTGTTCTTGCACCTCCCTTGCCCAATCCTTCTCTGCCTTCTTCCACGGCCGGCGCCGCCACCACCACCTCTGGTGCTACTGCTACTGCTGCTGCTGCCTCGTCGAATTCAGAGCACCAGAACCTGAGGTGTCCGAGATGCGATTCATCAAACACAAAATTTTGTTACTACAACAACTACAATCTCACACAGCCTCGCCACTTCTGCAAGACATGTCGCCGGTACTGGACCAAAGGAGGTGCTCTGAGAAACGTTCCAATCGGAGGCGGTTGCCGGAAAAACAAGAGCGTCGTCAGCCCGTCGTCATCATCCAACTCCGTGGCGGCGGCAAAGACAAGTGTGGCTGTGGCGGGTAACAAGATGAAAACAGCTACGTCTGATCTGGGAATAATAGGTAGGCCAGGACTTGGTGGCGGCGGCGGCTTCGATTATCATCAGGAGCTTCCGGCAAGCCCAATTTTGTGGGGTACGCCGCAAAATTCTCATCTGATGGCTTTGCTGAGAGCTAGCCACCAGAACCATAACCCTAACCCTAGCCCTTGTCCTCCAATACCTAATATTTCTGTGAAAGAAGGGAACTTGATGAGATCCCATATGGTGACTGAACCAACAATGGTTTCTAATGGCCTCCTCATCAATAATGTTCCTCCAACCTCTAACTTTGATCCTTCACTTGGTCTCACGAGCTCTTTCTGGAGAAACAACAATCTCGATCACCATCAACAAGCACAAAATGGAGGTTTTGTCTATGGCGGCGGCGACCACCAAAACAGTAGTGGGATCCAAGAATTCTACCAGAGGCTCAGGTCGTCTTCTTCATCTTCACCCAACTATTGTAATGACGACTCATCATCATCGCTGTTTCTAAGCAACATGTCTTCTTCTTCTTCCTCTATGGCCATCGTGGAGTCATCTCCAGCTAGTAATGGTGGCACTGGAATTGGATTGGGGTACTGGAATAATCAACCTCTTTTCTGGTCTGATCTTCCCACGACCAATGGTGCACATCCGTAAACCATATATACTATATATAATTTCTCTTTTTTAGTTTCAGGGTTTGTATGTTTTCTACTATGGTTTGTTTGGTTTGGGTGGTATAATATAGATGAACATGGCTGTAGCATCGGACTTCTTCCCCTCTTCTTTTGGGTTTGTTTGCTTATTGGTGTGTTTGGTTATTATTATTATTAAACTCCCCTCACAAAAGGACCAGGGAGCGTTACTAGAATTGAATGGTAAAAGCAGAGTGTGTTTCTCAATGCTACTCATCAGTCTCGATATATCACTTGATTTATTGATCCGAATCTTTTTTGTTTTGTTTGCTTTTTCAACTTTTTTCCTCTCTCTCTAAATATATGTTGTGGCTTCATAATAAGAATTCACTATATATAATCTTAGTTCCTAGCTATATATTTTATACGAGAAAAAAAAGGTAAATTGAAGCTTGTTTATGTAGAAGAATCTGTCATATCTTGGTAAACTCATGAAGTTTAAGCAAGCTAGGGTTTTAGATTTAATTTGAAGTAGAAGAAGAGGTGAAGATAGTGGGGGCGCGTGTGCAGGGCGTGGTGGGTAGCATATGCAAAAAGATTTTGTTTGTTGCGAGAAATCGATAAATGTAAAGTTAAAGCAGCCTTTGGAAAAGAGTTCCCTCAAACAGCTTATTAGATTATTGAGCTGTGTTTGGTTGTTAGAATCTTACCTTGCAGCCTTATATATGACATCGAAGTGTGAAGAGTGAAGACTATTTTTAAGTTTGAATTTATTAATTATTTAGTGTTTAGAGACCCCATAAAGCCATGCTTGATGAAGTGGCGGCCAGATCGATTATCTTAATTATGTTAAATAAATTAATTGGTTGGGTCAACGTTTATAGGGTAAATTTGCACGCAAGAACTTGAAACAATACTATGTAAGGCTTCACTCGGATTCTTGAATGAAGGAAACGACTAATTAACCTACGCCTAGATTGAAATGATGACTTAAGACTTAAGAGAGAGAGGAAGCTAGATATTGGGGTGAAACCAAATGATTTGAACATATCATCATTCCTTGATTATCTAAAAGCTAATATATGTGATGAAATGGAAGTTGGCTACGCCGCTCCAATTTTCAAATTTTATAATACCTTCAATCTTAATTAATTATAAGATTAAGTTGATTTTTTTTAGAAATTAAAGAAGCTGATTAAATTATTTTAGAGTATTTTTTTAAAACTAATTAGTTTGACTAATAAACTAATATATAATTATCTAAGGATACACGACATATAATATGTTTAAATAACTTATTTAGCTTCCTTAATTTCTCAAAAAAAAAAAAATCAATTCGGTCTTATAATTGGAGGTAGTACCTTTTTCCCCTCCTCTTTAACCTTCTTATAATTATAGTTGTTTCTCTCTTTTGGTGGTCAGATCCTTCTATAGTCCTTTAATATTTTTTTCAAAAATAGCATTCCAAACATAATTTATGTATTAACTATATAGCATGAACGATTAAGTTTGATTTCAGGTGAAAATTTGATTTATATACGTTCTGTTGAGCAATTACTGGTAATCGTACGGCAAAAAATGTACAGAAAACGAGCAAAAAGAGTGAAATGGAAAAGCTTTATTAATTTATTATGATTACAAGGAATAATCGAATTAAATACAACTAGAAGGAAGCATAATATATATAAACTGCAACATCAGAAACCCAATATCTCTTTCTAGGTAAATTTGTAGACAGTCACCCCCTCGTAACTGGAATCTCTAGAAGAAAATAATAAGAATGATCGAATTCAAAGTCACACACACAACTTAATTAATCAAGAAGTACTAATTAATAATTAAGTCCTTAAGCAACTAATAATGAATAAACAATTATTATTGTGGCTTAGCTTTGCCGCAAAACAGTGCATTGGAAGGAATATCATATTCAGTGTATAGGCTCTTCTCATTGTTGGACACTTTGAGATACAACTCCTGTCCTAAGTATCGGTTTGGCCATACAGCAGACCTCAAATTCCACATTCCCTTATTGTCCAAAGGTACCCGAATAGCTGCCCAACCTTTTGGATACACCTATATATACACATATATCCAAACGTACGAGTGTGTCAATAGTATCATATAAATAATCAAAATCAAAGAAGCTAATAATAAATTTTACTATTTAGTTTCACTCACCTGAACAGTGTGTCTGTAAACAGCATCAGCCAAGTTGTAGCGTCTCTGGTAATCAAGCTTCCACGGGCCAGAACCATACCTGAACAACATGAGGATTATATATTCAGTTATGTTTAGTTTGTTGTATGATTATTTCTCCCTCCTGTGTCCTTAACGTAAAAGTCTTTTTTGTTGAGAAATCAAGTTAAATAAACTACATTGAAATATTTAAGTTTAACGTGTTTTTCTAAAATAAGTTGTCTGATTATACACTAATATATAATATAATGATACAAAATCAGCTAGCTCTTGCCGACTTTTATATTAAACACCGGGGGTAGCATATGGTATGATTTTGAAGGATGTAGGTACGTACCCTACAACAAAGAAGTTATAGCCATCCAGATGCCAAGACTGAAGAGTATTTTCGGTGTTCTGGAAAACAATTTCGACGAACTCATGAAGGGTGAATCCTAGGACGGAGGTTCCGAGAGTAGCAGGAGTACCAGGAGAAGGAAGGGATTGTTTGATGGTGTTGAGGTTAAAGACACCAGGTATGTTGAACCAATCAGCAAGCTTTAATGGTGTGTCTGGATTTACGTAGGAAATTCCATTCACAGCACATCGTTGCTGCTTCCCATCAATAATGATTTTGGAATTTTCCAATACGATTGGTACCCTCGCGAGTGGGATGGTTCCGTAGTGGTATGACCCTTGTGGATTGGGCCTCGCAGCATTTGCTGTCAGATTCCACCTTCCCACACAAACACAAAACAAAACACACCATCACTAAAACTTCATAAAAGGATATCTGCGTAAATTTTAATTCAAAATATAAGTCAATTTAATCACCTCTTGGCGGTACATAAGAAGTTTTCTCAATATCAAATGAGTACTACCAAAATATAGGGGCAAAATTGGAAACTGGTAATTAATAGTGACTTATCTTATGAACCAAGGATTTCTTTTAGAAGATGTCACTGGGAGTTCTTTTAATAAATTGTTATAAAACCAAATATTGATGGAAATATTAATGAAAAATCCCCGTAAAATTTATTGCTCCAAAGAACTTAAATTTGAGCACGTGCGACTTATTTTTAGTAAGATAACTCTTCTTCAATTATGTGTAAGTGTCTTAAAGATAAGTTGTACACAACTGAAAAAGAGAGTTACATCTATTGAAGATTGGTTGTAAATGGGGTATACTTGAAAAAAAATTCAGGGACCTTTAAGTAATAAATTTTGTATGGCTATTTTTTTTTAGCAATTTTCTGAAGATCTACTTTGTATTTTGAAAGAGAACTGAAAATACCTTATGGTCCTGGCTTGCTTCATGGAGCCATGGAATCCGAAAGATGGGGCTGGAGGTAATGGGCCGGAGAGGCCAGTACTGGCCCCCTCATAACGAAGAGCCGCAATAGCATTGAGGTTTTTCTTTACGAAGCGGCCCGAAGCCGCAATGTAGTGGTCTTTTGGTGGCCCATTAAGAGTCACCAAAACAGTCATAGATTGGCCCACATGAAGGTCCAATGAGTCATACATTTCCTGGATCGTGTGGGACCCTTCAACCTCAATCAGCTTCATCAAATGCCCTTCTATTCTAAAGTTGATCGACGTTGCCACCCCAACATTCGAAACCCTAATCTTGTACGTCTTGCCTTGTTGACCCGTGAATACAGACGTGGATTGCTGGCCGTTGATGAGGAGAGCATCAGGAAGAGGAAATCCGAGGCCAGAGTCCAATCCTTGGGCTAGGATCTTATGGGTGGTCTTGAACCAATCAGAAATGAGGAGGGTAAATTCACCGGCGGGTGCGTCGTAGGGGAACGGAATGATAGACCTTTGGTCAATGTTGAGGGCACCAAAACCACCAGCCACTCTGTGGAGTTTAGTGGATGGGAAATAATTGTATGTGCCAATTTGATCCTTCACTTGGAACTTGTACGTCCAATTGCTGTTTGGAGGAATTGGGCAGTTTGTCCCAAGGACTCCATCTTGCCATGACGTCTTTCTTTGCTGTATACCATTCCTATAGGGTGCACGTTCCTTACATTATTACTTTGCATATCACTTTAATTAATAATTATCCTCATTTGACTTTTTTTTTATAGAGTAATTAAAAAATTCTAAATAACTTACTTTAAAGTATTTATATTTATCTTATTTATACCCAACTAATTAATTTGTTTAACTTATAAATATATATATATATATATATATATATATATATATATATATATATATATATATATATATATATAATCAAATTATATGTGACATATTCTATATATTAATTTATTTATTTAACTTCAATCCTTAATCTATCCACACACACAAAAATTCTATATCTTATACTACTCTCGGATGCCAGATGATAATATATCAGGTCTATGTAGTTTCAAATGACTGATAAAAATATAAAAAGGAAAAAAAATATAAAGACTTAATTAAAAATAAGGTGAAACTACTATAAGTGTATGATAAAAGTGGGAAAAAAAAAACGTAGATCTAACTAAAACAGGTGAAATTATAAGGATCAGATTAAAAAAATTACGAAAACATCATTAAGAAACTATATATTAAAGGACTAACCATGTGATGAGAAAAGGCTCGTCCAGCTTATTGAAGAGATTGATGACAATGTTGTAATTGGTGACGGTTTGAATGGTAGGGCCTGGGAATTGGCCGTTGATAAGAATGCCCTGAGAATATTAATAATTAATCATTAGTTCATCAATTCCAGACACACACCACAAAGAAATATATAAGCAAGAAATTAAAAGTAACCTGTTGAGGAACTCCCAGAGGATAAATTGTTCCATAAGTCACTTCCCATGTGAAGAACATATACGGATCTTCAGCTCCAACATGTAGAGCACTCAAACATGCCAAAACTCCAACAAGAACCACTTGGAATGTGGCTCCCTTCATCTTATTCTTCAAATGTTGCACTCTCTGATCTGTCCGATTGTAAATATATTTCTGACAATGAAAAATCAAATATATGTCTTCATTATTACTTGATGATTTTTGTATAATGTTGTCAAATACAAGTCAAGGAGAAGCATACGAGAACGAATTGATAGGCAAAATGGTTAAGTTAAACATGCACACAAGAAAATAATAATAATGAACCAATAAACTTTTTCATTTGGGTGTGACATACCCAAGAAAAAGCAAGAATCATGACAAAACAATAAGGAACAATAATTACTCTAAAAGCTTTGATCTTAACACACAAGGATAGAAGTTAATACCAGAAAGAGCCGAAGAATTGAAGAAGATGAATGAGAAAGAGAGTGGTGTGTGAATGCGATCTGAGGAGGTAGGACGTAGATCCCAAGTTTACGTATGTGTGTATATTTATAACAATATATGCATGAAAGAATGTGGAGAACAATTTTGGCGCCAGCATGCCAGAGTGGAGGCAACGTGCGATACCGGACTTCGTGCTCACAATAATAATAGTAATTATAGTTACAAATATATAGATATATAATTAATTAATGGTTATACTTCATTAATTACTTGAACGATCTGGAACACAGCCTACTAGCCAGTTTGCATTCACACTTCGTATAAGCATTGTTATCAAACTCGTGAGTTGACACTCCGAGTTTACTGTTTTTACATGTCTACTTTACTAAATCGAGTCGAGTTACTGGTAAACTCGTGTCAGCTGTAAACTCGGTTAAACTCACGAGTTCACACACCGTGTTTATCGTTTTTAGGTTTCTAACGTATAAAACCGTGTTAACTCACTTTTAAACTCGTATTATTTTTTTCGATTTTGTCATCCTCAACGGCTTTATATATGAATTTTATAGAAATTTCTTTGTTAAATATAATAAATTATGAATGTTGATATATTTAATTTCAATTATTTGGATTTAAAATATATCTAAATCAAATTGTTGTCATTTTTAATATTTTAATTGTTTACTTATACACTATATATCAATATCTATTTAATGATAAAAGTAAACTCTTATGAGTTTACGATTCGAGTCTACGCGTTACGAATGTACGTTACTATCACGAGTTTGTTTAAACCCGTAAGTTTGATAACCTTGCGTACAAGGCTAGCTGGTTATGTTATATTTGACTTGCATCACGAAATAAAAACTCTACTTACATCAAGTTTTTTCTATCCATTTCGTTAAGTTGGTATATGTGACAATGTGTCCTATTTTTTATGAGTTTATAGTTAAATCATATATGATTGAAGAATTTGATAAAATACTTGAATATTTTCTAGTTTAATGGCTCAATATTTTACCAGCCACTCAAAACCTACTCGGATGGATATTTATATTATAAAGAAAATTAATTAACAATTTTATGAATTGAGTATTGGATTGCTTTATATCTATACCTCCGGATGCGACGCAGACGAAAGTGGATCTTCATTTGAACTTGAATCGAATGCCCACGTTATTTCCCAATGATCTGTGCATTATTATATATTTAAAGACAGAAAGAAAAGAAGTGTCTAAAACTAGTTTTAACTTATTAATTACTTCAATTTAATTTGTCTTTGTCTTTGTCTCTTCTTCCATATCAGAGAAAAAAATTGCTGAAATGGTTTCACACTTTATTGAAGAGAGGCTTTGAGTTTTGAAATCTAACTCTAATCTGCTGATTTTATTTTCTTAAAAAAAAACAGAGATCGCAATATATTATGGCTTACGTACGCTCTTCAATATTGATTTCCTGCCTCTATTCTTTTTTAGACATTTTATTTTATTGTGAAATGAAAATATGAGAATAACTTACTCTACGATTTACTCATTAGATTGCATTTTAATTTGACATGTTTAAAATTTTGTGAGGGTGAAGGGAGGTTTGACTTGCAAAAAGAATGAAAACCTAATTAAATTGCATAGGATTCCATAAAGTAGTGCAAATAATTATTGTCAACATTTTAATTACCTTGAAGTTCTTAACTTTTGACTAAAAAGTACTACCTCCGGTCCTAATTATAAGAGTTAGTTGACTTTTTTTGGAGAGGTTAAGGAAGCTAAATAAGTTATTTAATCATTTTATATGTTGTGTATTCTTAGATTATATATTAGTTTATTAGTCAAATTAATTAGTTTGAAAATAAAAATAAAAATAAAAATACTCTGAAGTAATTTAATTAGCTTCCTTAATCTCTCCAAAAAAGTCAACTAGCTCTTATAATTAAGATCGGAGGAAGTATCACCAGAAAGAATAACGAGCCCGTAATTTTGCCTATAAAGGGAACAAACTATTTTTGTTTCAATTAGAAGTCTCTTCCATACATTTATTGATTGAAAAACGCAAAACAAGTGGTTTTTTTATTTGTTCAAATTATGTTTTTCTCTCTCCTTTTTTTCTAAGTATAGGTATCCTCCTATTGGAACCAATTATATTTGAGGTACTGTCAGCACTAAATGTGAGCACATCTCCAAGCAGCGGAGATTTTAAGTTATGTTTTCTTTTTTACTGGGGTGAGGTTGCTTACTACTTCAACAACACAGTTTGTTTTAATCAGAAAAATGGTTTAATTTTCAAGTGATGCAAGTGTGAAAGAGTCCGTTAACCTAGCTAATTAGAAAAAGCATATGTTAGCTAGCTGTTGAAGATTTGTATAATGAGTCGCATGTTACATGGTGCAAAAGTCAACTAATTATAAAAATTCAATTAAAGGATTAGTTAGAATCGAAGGTTCTGATGAACCGGGTGGGATAAAAAAAAAAGGATGGCTAAGTCAACTCCGATCCGAGTTTATAGAATATGGCTAGTCTCAATATGTTAGGAACATATCTCACACGGCAATTTCACATGAGTGTGTCCTCGTAATTAAGCTCCAAGTTGCTCTTTATATTATATTTTTTGAATGTAAACATAAGTGATCAACAAAAAACAAAACAAAAAGAACAGACTATGTAACATGATTCTATACATGCACACACCACTTGTATAATATAGTTTGTGTGTTTCTATAAAATTCTCCAGCATGTGTATGTCTACACGGGGTGTTTGGAATCGGAATGCAAGATCAGCCACATTTTCTATTTCTAACAAATTCTTTTTTTGCCAGTAATTTATAACAAATTCCTTTGTACTACAACTAAAAATTATTTAAATTTGAGTCAAAAGTAAATTTAGACCTGCATTACATTCAGATACTTGTTCAATATATTTTTTTGTCATGGGAGATAATGATAGTTAAGTTCTAAAAAAGTGAATCAATTAGGAATGAAATATCAATTAAAACAAAGTTAAAGTGTATATTGAAGAACTCTAAAAATATTTTCACAATAGCTTTCAGCACTCTAAGATTTTTTTTATACAATGACACTCATTATTTTTTGAGTAAAATACTCTAACTTCCCATGTGTTTTGCTTTAATTACATGAACCACCCCTCTATTTTGAAAACATACACTTGATTCCAAACCATTAACTCCGTTAATGATTTTTATTTTTCAATTAAAGTTTATAGTAAAATAAATTTTATTTACTAATTTACCATTCATCATTACTAATTCCCTAATTATTTTAATAGATACATACTTAAATAAATGTGTTTATAAATGTTTGTGTGAAAATGTATTTAAAAATTAAAAATGATATAAATGATATAATATCTCAAATTTACATTATTAGTAACATATTGTGAATAAAAATATGCAAATATATTTTCAATAAAAAAATAAAAATATATGATTTAGTCATTTATCAGAATACTAAATAAATAAGTTTCAATAAGTATGATAAAAATTTATCATATAATACAAATTAATAAATTTTACAATATATTGAAAATTTTGAGCATATATGTATAAGAATTATTTTATTTGTATAAAAATTATTTTTAGCCAAATATAAATGTTTATTCATTTGTTGAAAGAAAGCCATTTTGGTCAAAACAAATGTTTAATAGTTAAACTTAATGGTCAACTAACGATTTTGTGGATAAAAATTGAATCTCAAATATATAAGGAAGGTTTCCATAATGGGATAGGATATTGTCACTACCAATGTCACTACCACTTTTTCACCGTTAGATCATAATCTCAATGATTCTGATCTAACGGTGAAAAAGTGGTAGTGACAGTGGTAGTGACAAAAAATGGTAGTGACAATCATATCCCTTCTATAATATGCATTTTAATTTCAATAGAGGTCTATACATATTTTCAAAATCGAAGAGAGGTTTTATAATTTAAGTAAAATACATGGGCATTCAATGTACTTTACTCTTATTTTTTCCAGATGCAATTTTACCCTCATGCTTTTAAAAATAATGCAATTTTAACATCACCATTGATTCCTGAAAACTATGTTAATTAGAACCCACCAATTTAGGATTAAGGTGCATCAGCATCTTGAAATAATTTTTTTTAGTAGTATTTAGTGTCTTAAAATATTTTTTGGGTGTAATTTTAATGTTAAAGTATGCAAAATGAACTTTAGGATATTGAGCGCTAGCGCAAAAATGTTTCAAAGTGTTGAATCCACCTAAGCTCATCAAGCAATTGCAAATGCAGGATTATCAATTGTAAAAAGTTATTTAAGTTTCATATGTAACACTTATAAAAATGTCTATTTATAATTGTTTAAATAATATTAACAACTCATATTTCAAAAAGTTTGGATATTTAAGTTTTCACTTTTGAGAGGTAAATGTCATTCTCCCTTGTCATTTTGGACAATATTCTTAAGTTGTCTATGTGTTTCTTTTAAGAACTAGCAATTTTTTTTTTCCTCCCAGACTAGAGATGAGTAAAAAACCCAATGGTCTAGATAATCTGGTCTGATCTGATTCGGTCTGGTGAAGAAAAATTGGCTCGATACAATATTGGGTATACCAGACCAAATTGGTCTTCTTTGACCGGACTAGACTTCGGACCAAGGCCGCAAGCCCCTTGACCTTGTCCAATTTAGCCCAAATATTGTTTTAATTTTTTTTATCCCCTACATAGTACAAGTCACACATGCTGACACTTACACGCCCACTCTTGTCTCCCGTCTTGGCGTCTCTGATCTCCCTAATGGCTAGCTCTCACTTGACAATCCAACGCTCCCATCTCGACGTCTCCAGTCTCCCCTCGACCTTGTGTCCTCGACGGCTCAACCTCGTCATCCTCTTCAGCTCTTCCAGGCGCCTTTCCCCCTCTCCTCACCAGTCACGTTTAAGTCTGTCGGCGGTCACCATGAGTTTCAATGTTGAGGTAAGTTTTCTTCCCTTTCTTATTCACTTTGCATATAAATATTTTTCCTATTCACCGTGAGTTTCAGTGTTGAGGTAAGTTATCTTCTTTTTCCTATTCACTTTGCATATGAATTATTTTCCTATTCACCACAAGTTTTGGTGTCAGTAGTCACTGTGAGTTCAAAATACGAGTTTGTTTTGAGGAAATTCTATCGTTCTGACTCTGTTCTCTAAACCTTCAAACCCTAGACTTCAAATTATCACCTTCTTCTTCTACTTCTCTTCTCCACTTCTTCGCACTCCTTTGTCATTGCTATTGCAGTCCCATTCCGTCCTCTTCGTCACCTCCTTATTCTACTTCACTTCTTTGAGCACGCCATCCTGTTTGAGACTCAGTGTTGCACTGTACAATGTTGAAGAACAGATCATTGAAGAACGTTTCCAGGTTAGATTCCCAATTATTGGTCCACACGCACTCTGTTGCATCCGGAAAACGTAGATCCCTAGTAGCCGGGATAGGCTCAGACGACGACCTATGACGACAAGAACCTAAGGTACTGTTGTCCATGGAGTCATTCCCACTCGCAATATATTGGGAACTCAGAGCGATGCACTCCCAGCAGGGACCGAGATACTCGTCAGGAAGGGACTCTGACCCTGTGCGACGAGGTGCTTCATAAAAGCTAATGGGCTCGGCCGAGATGATCTCGGCTTCGCCTTGACTCACGGGACCAGGCCTAACGAGGTCGGAGCTAGGATGGCCGGACCTAGGAATGGACGGTTGAGATCCCTCAGTACTCCTACCACCAGACCCACCCCGGAGAACGAATGCTAGTTTCTGCTCCTCGGACAAGGGAGAGCCTAACAGCCAAAAACTAGTCTGAGGATAACGCACTCGCAGGGCTTCCTCCTCTTCTGAAGTTAAATGCTGACTCGAAGAAGATGGACGATTACTCTTACCCATCAAGGGGGTGACCAGAAGGAATAAAGCTAAGTGGCGAAACACTCCCCCAAGCAAGGACGTATGGGTACGAGAACGCTAAATGCAAACTCACCCAGAAGTTACCCAGAAACACTAACTGCAAACTCACCCAGAAGTTACCCAGAAACACGAACTGCCAACTCACCCAGAAAACCCAGAAATCCCAAACACTAGCCTACTAACGGCAGAAGAAAGAAGAAGCGAGAATCAAAAATTGCAGAAGTACGCATAACGTCAAAATAAAAGCGTTTAAAGGTAGAGAAGAACGAGACATACCTGAGGATTCGAAGATTGGAAGATGGCAAAGTGAAAGAATCGGGGAAGCGTAGAGAGTTTTCTGATGTGAGAGGGGCAGAGATTTTCAAAGTAAAGTGAAGAGTGCCAACTGCAAATGATGTAAGGAGAATGGAGGGAAGTTCAAATGACACTCAAACGACAGGGGCACAAGGGACTATTCACCCTAAAAGCAGGGGTGACGTACGACATGCGAGTGTCGCATTAAATACGCACGAAAATTGGAGGCGGCTAGGCATGGTGGTTGTAACCCGTCCCCAATCCGTGAGAGCCAGGTGTCAGGAGGCAATGTTGGCGAATCCAGAGGGGTTACTCCCCCGAAATCACGCGGGGCCCACGGCAAGTACCCTGGATCCTCAAGCCTCTGGTTACTACCTCGGAACCTTGAGTCTTTCGACATTACCTCGCACCCCGGAGAGAATGGGGTCGAAGCCGAGGCCCAAGAAACCTAACCCGGCGGGACACAGTATAGTCACCAAAGGGCCAAGGGCTCCTCAACCCACCTTGGATAACCTGTCCGGGAGCATAACACACCCCGGCATCTCAAAGACTTGAACTACCGGGCCGGGGGGGAAACTGTTACGGACCTGTACAAGGCCCAATAACGGTAAGGCCCAACAGTAGAGATAAGGCACACCCGATCCTATCTATTATCAAGGAGGATCCTAACTCCCACATAATCAAGGAGTATCTTCGGATATGATATGGCAGTTAGGATCCTTGGGCCGGAGATCACGCGAGGCCCAGAATATCCTACCTAAGGTACACTCTATAAATACGGAGGTCATGCCCTAAGGTACACACGTTCTAATCTCTGAACTATTTACATACAGTCACACTGTGCACACACCTCACCCCCTTTGCGAAGAGCCTACTTTCTCCTGGGTGCTTTCCTCATAGGCATTCAGGAAGAGACCATTACCAGCCCATCAGGATGGACATCTGTGTTCTACACCAAAACATATATCATTAGATTATATATCAATTTATAAATCAAGTAAATTAGTTTAAACAATAAATAAAAACACTTTAATGTAACTGAATTTACCTTCTTAATCTCTTAAAAAAAAGACAATCAAATCTTATATTAAAAACCGGAGATAATACTTTATATCTTTCATCTTCTAATAATTACTTTATTTTTAAAATTTAAATAATCATAAAAATCTTCTAAACCCCTTCACGGAAGTCAACGGCTCAATGGTAGTTTTAGTTAAAAAAATATAAACACTATTTTTAACCTTGGAGGTCCTTGAAAAGGAGAAGTTAATTTCATCTTAAAAAATGTAATGCTCTTGATTTATTTTTGAAGGTTCAATATTTATTATAAAATTAAATCGTTGATCCTTCATGAATATTCTAATTGACAAAAAAAAAACAATTTGATTGAAAGTTTTACAGAAGGGTAGGGCGAAATCTCCCTTCCTCCTTTTTGAAGTAAAATTTAAAAATAACATGAAAGGATACAATTCGTTGTTTTGAGAAAATAAGGCCTTTTTTTACACAAACAGTACAGGAATGCAATAACAAAACTACAAATATAACGATTTAATTCGGCCAAAAAAAATTGTAGGCTTTCTGTTTTCGGGGCCATGGGCTTATGAATAATATTACATTTGCCCGCCACCAAGCCAGCCCAATGCAATTTCTAACAAAAGATTGTTTTAAATTTAATAAATTTAAATTTAATAATATTACATTTTCTCGGTGTGTTTTCCCCCGCCAATGTTTCTTTTAGTCAAGCTCTCATGACTACCAGATACACCCCCAAAAAGAAAAACAGTTAATAACATCTTCAGTCCCTCAATTTGCCCTCATTTTGATTTTGGTTCCTCAAATTTCAAACCATAAGTTTTAGTCCCTGTAAGGGCAAAATGGTCCAAGTTTTTATTAAGTTCTAGTGACCAATGTTTTAAAAGAAATGAAACTTGAGGGATTAAAATCAAAATGAGGGCAAACTTTAAAGACTAAAGATTATATTAACCAGAAAAAAAAAAAAAAAAGAATGATACAAATTATGGGTGATGTCCTACAGCTTTGCCGCAAAGGAGGGCATTGCTGGGAATATCATATTCATTAGCCAGATTTTTCTGTGCATTCCACACCCTCAGATAGAACTGCTGCCCCAGATATTGCCTTTCCCATATTGCTGACCTCATATTCCACATTCCTTGGTTGTCCAGCGACACCAATATTGTTGTCCACGAGTTTGGATACACCTACATTCATTCATTTCAACCATCAATTCCTTAATTACCATGCTTAAAGATGATTCAATTACTCTTTAAGAATTATAATCAATTCACAACTTTGTTTATTTACCTGAACAGTGTGTCTGGTAAGGGCATCCACTAGATTATAGGTGCTTTTCTTGTCTGCTGTCCATTGGCCTGAACCATATCTGTATTTAATGTTGCAATGAACCTCATTAGAGTTCCTTTGAAGCTCACTGAAGACAGGTTCAAGTTAGGAGAATGAAGTGAAAAAACACATACCCAATTACCCAAAAATCGTAACCATCAAGATGCCAAGACTGTAAGGTGTTTTCATTGTTCTGGAAAACAATCTCGAGGAAATCATGGTGAGAAGATTGGAGCACAGAGGTAGCTGTGAATGCTGGACCATTGGATGGAGTAATTTGCATTTTATCCACGTCGAAGATTCCGGGGATGTTGAAGTAATCGGCAAGCTTGAGAGGGGTATCAGGGTTAACATAAGAGACCTTGTTAACAGCATAACGTAGCTTTCCGTTTATCAAAGGAGCTGAATTAGCCAACACAATCGTCTTTGTTGGAGTGATCATCCCATAATGGAATGATCCTTGTGGATTAGGCCTAGCAGCATTTGCTGTCAGATTCCATCTGCAGGAAGGAACAATTAGTTTCCGACACATCAAAATCTGTGATTGAACACAAAAATACCCCCTTTCTCAATTTGGTCTCAATAGTCTTACAAGAAGTATTATGGCTTTAATATTGTCTTAGCATTCGGCGATTAACAGTTAACCACTAGAAGAAGGAAATCGGGCCTAATGAAAAGCTAATGGTGTCATTAAGTATTCAACTTTCATTAATATGCCATGATAGAGCATCATGCAACTTGACGTAATCACAACTCAGCATTTTGGGTCTGCTCTGTCATGATATGTTTCAATAACAAAGGAATCGTTTAATGGTTATGTCAGCTTCACATTAGGCCATGTGATCCATCTGTGCTCTACTAATTATTTGTTGACAGACTGAACACACAGATAATAAAACAAGGTAATCATCAAAAGTATATGTTTCGGTTTCAAGGACCAAAGTAATAAAATATCAATTCACTAGTTGCGTCGTTACTTTTTAGTAGTTACTAACTTCGGTTCTAAATATAGGACAAAGTTTGTAGTACAGTTTACATTACAAGCTTTATCCTATATTTAAGACCGGAGGGAGTATTAGTTATTTGATAAATAACCTGTAGGTTCTTGCTTCCTGCATAGACCAATGGTATTCAGCAGGAGGAGGGGCAGGCAAAGGTCCGGAAGCTGGGGAGTGAGAGTTGGTGTAGTGCAAAACCGCAGTTGTTGTGAAACTTTGCTTTGAAAACCTTGTTGAGGCAACAATGTAATAATCCTTTGGAGGCTGATTTAAGGTTACTAATACTGAGATTGATTGACCAACATGAACATCAAGAGAGTCATATAGGTTCTGGATGACGTGTGATCCTTCAACCTCAACAAGTTTCAGGGAATGACCCTGAATTCTGAAGTTAATTGAGGTTGACAAGCCCACGTTTGAGATCCTGAACATATAGGTCTTCCCTGAAAATAAGAACGGATGCTATCAGTAAAAGAAAATATGATAAAGTTTGATGATCACTTTTGGACAAAGCCCTAGCATACGTTTATATTCTTTCAAAACATTAACTGACCTTGGTCACCAGAGAAGGTTGTATGAGCCTGGCCATTGATAAGGAGGCCATCCGGAGAGGCAAGAGGTTTTCCAGAATCCAAAATTCCCCTTAATGTCTGCAAGCATCAAAACAAGAAGGGATAGAAAGACATCATAATCCAGTTTGTTTCAAAACTATTTTTCAGGTGATTCCCCAACAATAGGAAGGCAAAATTGTCATCTTGCTTACCTTGTGACTGGTCTTGTACCAATCACCAATGAGTAAAGTAAAATCTCCATCCGGGTTGGGATAAGGGATAGGAATGACAGATCTATGATAGACATTGAGTCCACCAAACCCTCCGGCCGCTTTGTGCAATTGAGTTGATGGGAAGTAACTGTAGGTTCCTATCTGATCCTTGGGCTGAAACTTGTATGTGTAATTTGAGTTCGGAGGAATTGGGCAATTGGTTCCCAATACACCATCTTGCCATGAATTTTTCCTTTGCTTAATGCCATTCCTGTTTCACAGCAATAATCTTAATCCTAATTCTCCAATATCTTGGCAGACTCATGACATAATTTAAATTTTTCAGGATCAAACTATATTGGAAAAAAAATTCATCCACTAAGATGCAACCAAACGGTGCACTCTTCTGTTTTATGGCATTTATTAAAATGTGGTAAGATATTCGCGTGGCTTTATAATTAGGTAGCTGCATAATTTCAGGCTCACTTTCCACGAATTTCAGGAGATCTAGTAAATATCCAGAGTGCCATCAAAATACTGAAAATGTGGCATAAAAATTTGAAGTCTAAACAACTGTTGGACTATAAACAGCTGTATATTACGACAATGTCAGCTTCTAGAATTTGTTTTCCAAATTTTTAAATTTCGACACGATTCATTCGGCAACTTTAGAAAACATAGATTCCTTAGAGCCTAAGTAGTGAATAAATCAAAGGGATGTAGCAAGAACATATGATACTGACGTATCAACAAAAAGGCGGGAAAATCTACTTCTTTAAACCTATAATTTGAGCATAGCAGTGAACAATGCAGATGTAAACAGAGCAAAGAAAGTAACTCACCAAGTGAGCAGAAATGGCTCGTCCAACTTGTTGACAAGGTTGAGAATGACATTGTCATTAGTTACCAAGTCAAGTCTAGGGCCAGGAAATTGTCCGTTGATAAGAATCACCTTAAAAAAAAAAAAAAAAAAAAAAAAAAAAAAATCAAACGTCAAAACGTAAGAAATCCAAAAAAAAAAAAAAAATCCCTTGTATAGTCACACACAGACACAAGTATCGAAGGTATAGATCCTAGATCTGATATCTAACAATGCAGATAACTCACCTGCTGAGGAGTACCCAGAGGAGAAAGTGTCCCATAAGTAACAGTCCATGTGTAGAACTTATATGCATCTTCTGCTTTCACCAAAGACACACCAAGAAACGCCGCAACAAAACCGAACAGAAGGAGCAAACTATTGCTTCCCATTGGGATCTAAAACAACAAAAATCAGAGTCAATGAGAATCACACTGATACATTGCTGGAACTAGAATGTAGGAATCAGTATAAATAGGAAGAATTGCTAACGAGTTTCCAAAGAAGGAGAGGAAAGAAAAACGCACCAGATCTGATTTTCGCAGAAACTGTCACCCCACACTTCAATATTGAAATGAAATCTACTCGGCCATGGAAAATTCGTTATATATAAAGTAAATGAGGGCGGGAAAAGGGACCAGGCTCAAGTCGGTGCGCGACAATTCATGATTTAGGAGCAGAGTATAAAAAATGAATTTTTTATTTGCCCCCTTATGAAGCCAAACTGTCCAATTGATTATTCGGTGCTCCAGACGCGTTTTCCTGACTACCGTAATAATTTTTGGCTTATAAAATTGTCCCTTAAGTCACTCTTAAACTTGTATTAGCTATAAAGTTCATTGAAGTTGCGACTTTTAATTTTAGGCTTCTACTTTACAAAATTATGTGAGTTTACATTCAAACTTGTGCTAGCTTTTTTAATTTAATCATATTCATTGACTTTATATATAGACTATATAGAAATTTCTTTATTAAGTATGATTAATTATAAATATTGATGTATTTAATTTTATTGTTACAAGTTTACATTTTTGTATTACAATTTTCCTCACCTGCATTTTCAGTAGGGGTAAAATTGAAATATAGTCATTAATAATTCTAGAGGTGGACTTATATTTTTCTTTTAAAAAAAAATTAAACAAGTTGTATTTATAATAAGAACCAGAGTGATGCACTACTCAATTTTGACCTTCCCCACTGAAACCTTTTTCTTTTGAACTGCGATTTCTTTTAAGCCTCAGATTCCTCTGTATCCTTAATTTTCGCCACTGAATCCTTAATTCATCATTTATTTACATATTCAATGCTAGCTTGAAA
Source organism: Acacia pycnantha (assembly GCA_025563575.1). Lineage (NCBI taxonomy): Eukaryota > Viridiplantae > Streptophyta > Magnoliopsida > Fabales > Fabaceae > Acacia > Acacia pycnantha. Next base: position 1,328,065 of record JAMWYP010000038.1, read on the forward strand.
TGACAAGCTGAAATAATCACTTGTTTAACTCTGCAGTCTTCACATAATCACATGGGTGGGTGAGAATTAAGAATTGTGTGGGTGTGGTGAGTAGATAAGTGAAAAGAAAATAAGAGTTGCATTAGGTAATAATTAAAATTTTATAAGTTACAATAAAAAGATGCGTTTGGTTTAATAAAAGAAAATAAACTCAAAAGGAATATTGCCAATAATTAATGGCTTCCTTATCAAAAGTTCAAAACACACCATGTGGCTGGTGGAGTTGGTGCATGGAGGTTTAATGATATGGTACAGGAATTTATTGACACTACATGAAATAAAGTCACAAGAAATTTGGTACAACATGCTTGTTTAGAGATATAGTAGTAAGGTGGAAGCTTTAGAAACTGAGCAACAACAAGACTTAGAACAGTAAACTAGTTATAGGATAGGCACCGTTTACTGATCTCATCTGGAGATATGACAGTCTAAATGAGATTTGGATGATCCAGATTTAATATTTTTTATTTTCTTAAAAAAATATTTTACTATGTAAAGAATCTAAAATAAAGATAATTTATCAACTGATACTTTTTCAAAAAATAATTTTTTTCATTATTTCTTTAAAAAATTGAATCATGCCCAAATGAGACGAGCAGATGATGCCTATCTAAATATTTGATTCCCTCTGAACAAGAGGCAATCATGGTGGCTTACGAGACAGACAAAGTCCCCCCAGAAAGAGTTCATTGATTAATTTGTGTAATAAGAGAATAAAGAAAACTTCTTTGAAGAAGAATACAAAAGAGACAGGACTTTGTGGGACTTTGAGGAGGGATGAGCGTGGATTACGTTGGAGTTTGTCTCCCTAGCTAACTGAATCCAGATCATGTCTAGCTGCAAGATTTGACCTCATACTTGTTTTTCTTTCCCTTTTGGTAAAAAGATTGCTGAAGACAAGCATGGGGATCCTCAAACAGCTGCACGCCATATCCATTATCAGCCAATCCATATGTTTCTCCAAATTAAACTTCCTTGCAGGCCATCCAATCCAGTATGTCTAATTGTCTACAAACTACTGTAAGTAATATCATTCTGATCCTATTTATAAGTCCATTTGACTAAAAAATTTGGTCCTATTTATAAGTTCATTTTGACCAAATAAATGAGATTGTGACAATTTTACTCATATTAATGAGGATGAGAGAGATTTAGTCAAACTGAACTTATAAATATGACCAAAGTGGTATGTTCAATAAGAGAATCTTGTTTTGATATTCCTTCTGGTCTTATATGGAGTATAAGATAGAGTTAATTTTATTTTAGAGATTAAATAAGTTAAATAATCATATCATATGTTGTGTATATTTAAATTATATATCAGTTTCTTAGTTAACCCAGAGGCAGAACCAAGATTGTAATCAAGGGGCGAAAATTATATAATACTCCCTCTAGTATTTATTATAAGGCACCAACTAGCAAGTTTATTTGATCATTTTTATAAGGCACTTGCTTGCTCCTAAGGAATATTAATTATTCTTTTTCATGTACACTCATAATAAATAAAGGTAGTGGGTGAAAGTAATAATTAATATAATATTAGAGTTTAGTGTTATTAGTAAGGGTAATATTGGAAATTATTTAAATTGTAGTATAATTTTATTGACTTTAACTGTTTTTATTGGTTTATGATAATTGTTAATTGGTGCCTTATAATAAGGATCATAGGAAGTAGAACTCATATTTTCATGAAATTACATTTAAACCTCATAAAAATTTCAAATGTTCATTTTAATTCCTCCATAAAACTTTTAGTAGAGACTAAAGTGTTAATATTGAAATTTGATGAGGCTAAAATGTAATTTTTTGAACATCTGGGTTCTATTTTATAATTTTAGAGGGCTAAGTTCCGGCCCTAAGTTAAGTTAATTAATTTAGAGAAAAAATTTAAAATATAAATACTTTAGGGTAATTTAATTAGCTTTCCTAATTTGTCCAAAAGATTCAACTTTATTTTATTTTTAGAAGCAGAGGATGATAAATTTTTTATTTTTATTGAATAGTTAGTTCCCTGACTAGAGTAGGAATAATTTGTTTATGCATACTTGATGATTCTTGGTGACTTTTTAAAGCTTCATATTCTAAGGACCCGTATGTTACAAAGAATTGGTGGGGAGGGAAAGGGAATATCTCAATCTTCCCATGGATTTTGGGTGTTTGGTAGAAAGAAAGTCTAGTCAGTATTTTCCAGTGAGTACTCATCTTCCCTTATTTGAGGGAATATGTTTTCCATCCGAAAATGGAAGGAAAGCTACCATCTTCCCAGGAAAGTGGTTTTTTGACAGGTTTACCCCTGAAATCCAAACTTGGCGGGAAAGTTCTAATTTGGCGAATTTTTTTTCTTCATAAGTTCGAACTTAACAATAATATATATTTTAAAATATATTTTAGCAAAAAAAAATATTTTTCTTTTTTATTTTGAATTAATTTCTTTTGAGGGTAAAATAGACATTTCCTAATTCTTTACCAACTACCACCTCTTCATTTTCTTCCTACCAAACAACTCAAGTCATCTTCCCTTATTTTTCAAATATTCCTTTCCCTCTAAAATTTATTTCCCTTCCCACCAATTCTTTATAACAAACGGGTTCTAAAATAAATTTTTTTTGTAGGGGATATATTTTTAGGCATCTTGGGACCCGGGACCAAAATCAGGGAGCCGTTCTCTCACTTCTCTCGGACTATTCCATCATACAACAGGAGTTTCGTAAAGAGGATGAAAAGCATATCCGTCATTTAACACAATAATATTCTTATTAATATGATAGAAATCAATAGTGGATCTGTGGCGCAATGGTAGCGCGTCTGACTCCAGATCAGAAGGTTGCGTGTTCGATTCACGTCAGGTTCATTCCCCATCTTTTTTTTCCCCATTTCACATCGCCAAGTCGCACTGCCATCTTCTACCACAAAACACTGAAATGCTACAGGATTACAAGTTTATCGATTTTTTCCCCTCCCCATAATTTTTGCTGAGTACTGACATATTTAAATAAACTGTTAGAAAATAAAAAGACACATTCATATAAAATGTTTAAAAGGAAACTGGAGGGATTAAGATATTATATTTGGCCACTATTGCATATCTTGATTCCAAGAACTCAAAAGAATCCCAGTTGTTTCTAAGTGACTTACATGATCAGCCCAATTCAAAAGGCTCAACTAACTCACAGGGTTAGTCCAATTCACAAGAAGGACCATTACATCCGTTCTCACAAGACCCTTGGGAAGACCCATTCTCATAAGATATATATATTCACAATACTTGAAATATTGTTCTCAAGGAATGTTGGTACTAGATGACAATTGACAACATGGATGGCCCCACCTATGACACTGGACATGATAACGACTACTCAAACTTATCACCAAGTCATGAACCTATATACAAATCAAGATGGTGAAGATTCCTTCATCACATGGCTATATCTACTTTATTAAAAAAGTAGTGTTTGCATTTGTGAGTGTGCTCGTCTTATTATTTTTACAGAGTGCTTTTGTTTTAATGATTGTGTTATTGATTATGCATGCTCTTAGCTAGCTTGCTTTACATCGAGTCTGCAATAATTTTAGCTTGTCGTGTTGTAAGTCCAAGTTTCTATATAAATGATGCTCTTAGCTCTCATAAGGGACATCGAATGTTGTAACAACTACTATCAGAAAGTGTTTTTCAATGACTCCTTTCTAACTCCTTTATCTTCTGAAAGCTTTATCTTCTGAAAGCTTTATCTTCTTATAATTTCTCTGTTATCTCTTTAAGAGATTCTAGTATACTCTAAACTTGCATCTCTCAAGGATCCTGTGTATCAAAATTAATCCGACATGATCCTAGGAATCAAGTTCCTTCATAAATTATATGGTTTAATATGGATATATATAAATTGAGGTCCTAATGTGATTTGTTCGACTAATAAAAGCTTTGAGATGACTTTGATATAGTAATATCTATAGTTATCTTGAATTGAGTCTCAGAGTTTTTGATGAGACTCACCCCCTTGATATCTGGTAAAAAAAAAAAAAAGTAGTATAACAAGAAATCATACATAATTTCTATATACGTATAAACTATTTTAAATAAGAAAGATAAAAGATAATAAAAAATAAATATTGGTTTCAAATAAAATAAATGTAAAAAATCATAAATATTTTACATCAATGCCCTTGCTTATAAGACAATAATAAAATAATTATGACATGTATGATATTTTTAACGCATGCATTTTGCTATTTATAATTTTATCAAATATAAGATATAACTGTGCATAAAATATGATTTAGGAGTCTTTGTTAAAAATATGATTTTGAAATATGTTTTAAGTTTTAAAAATGAAAAATTAATCAGGTAAGTCGATTCGATGATTTCATCAATATAATTTTGAATCGATTTTTTTAGCTGATCCGTTTATCGTTTTTCTCTTAATTCCATACCAAACCACCGAAAACATGGCATTGATTTATTGGATGTTCAATCTAATTGGTCATTCCGGGGTCTAATTTTAAATTCTAAAGTTTATTAGTCGAGAAAGAAAATATTTTTTTTTTTACTTTTATATTTATCATCTCTTTCTATTAATTTTTAAATTCTAGGTTTTTTTGCCATAAATTATAGGTGTTTATGTGTATTAAATAATTAATTATTTGTATACAAATTAACAAGCCGTCTTAGCTCAGTGGTAGAGCGCGTGGCTTTTAACCACGTGGTCGTGGGTTCGATCCCCACAGACGGCGGCATAGTTCAAGTTATCTTTTTTCCCCTTGATTGACATGGGTGAATGGTTGAGATGTAATCCATAATCGGGATTGAATCGTAGCCGTTCAGAATGTTGAAGTTCTTCTTATTACTTTTTGCGAAAAGAACGTCGAAGTTCATAGAAACTTGGATGGTTACATGGTGACAATAGTAATTCAGAACTTCAAGATTTCAAGCCAGACCTTATGTTCAAAAAAAAAAAAAAAAAAAACCAAAGTTCATATTGTAACATCCTAATTTTTAATTTGAGGATTTAAGTATAATGATGAAATTAATTATTGAAATTTAAGTATATTTTTTTCATAAATTAAGAAAAAATAATTAGAGAATGATTTGTAGCATAAAAATTTTAGGGATAATATTTTAAGGCCAAAGAAATCTAATTGGAAAGAAAATCCTTAAATAGAATTAAGGATTTATTTTACCATGTATATAATAGATGGGGCAACATTTCAATTCTTTAGTCATTGTTTATTGGCCCATACGTTGACAAAACAACCCTTCTTCATAAGCCCAATCCATTAATCTTCTCAGCTGAAGCACTTAGCTTATTCATATATGCATCCACATTCTTTTATTAAATCATAACCTCTCAGCCCATTGTGTCTTCTGGGCCCAATACGTTACAAAGAAAGAGATTACCCACCCATTAGTTTCATATAATCAAACCCTTTATCTCCTATGTATGCAATCAATCTTTCCCTCACTGCAAACACGTCCAGATCACGCCATCAGAAAGCAAACAGATCACAGTCAAAAATAAAACAAATCCCATCTCTCGAATAGATTACGCCAGCGGTTTCCGCGGGTACACGCGAACACAGAAACGCCATGCTCCTCGAGCTCCAAAACAGTTGTCAGCTTATGCTCCTCGAACCATTAGATTTTCTTTCGGACCGGACCTTTAGAGTGTATTTAATCCTAGCTCCCTGACTCCCCTTCATCCCCATTTGCCTTAACAGAACCAAAGCTGAGTTGAGAGTGAAAGAGAGAGAGAGACAAGGAAGGAGAGAGTGAGAGAGTTTCAGCCTTGTGGTTGTTCTGCGTTTTTGTACCAAAAGCAGAGACAGCGAAGGAGTCAGCAAGACCGAACGTGCCAGCGGGAAAGCTCACCGAATTGAGTCCTTGATCTTTCCTCCATCTAGTTCTGTGAGTTTTCCGACGTCAACTCTTATGTATAGTGTAGTTAGGAATGCTCTTCTAAATGAAACTAAAACAGGGGAAGGTTCTTCGTTATAAGTAATATTGCTGTCATATGTTTAAATATAGGTATATAAAGACATTTTATTATCCATCGTTGCACAAGGAAGCAAATAGGAAACTTGTTGATAGATTAGTATATTGCATTTGGAAAATATATATAAGCTTGCTGTTATATTTTTATACGCTGCATATAGTATATAAATATATATGGTTTAAAAACTAAGAACATTACTATCTTATATATATATATATATATTTGCTGCGCTCAGAACCCAAAGGTCCTGTTTTGCGGATAAACATATATACATATATATATAAACATTACTGATTGATATATATACTTTGCTAATATACATATCTGTATGTGGAAAACCAAGAAGAAACATTATTGTCTTGTATATATGTATTAGTATATTATCATTATTGCACTTGGGAAAGTATAAGAAAAATTTGTTGTCATCATAAGCTATATATGTCGCTGCTATTAAAAAAAAAAGGGGGGGGGGGTTTGTTATCATATGTACATTCAAAGTATAAAATATAGTTGGTGGGTGGCATAGATGGGGGGAACCCGGATGATCTTTGGAAGGCAGTCTGGAAATGGAGAGGGGCACAGAGGGTTAGGGTGTTTCTATGGCTTGCAGCCCGTGGAAGCCTGCTAACAAATGCGATGAGAAGACGCCGTCATATGACCGACTCCGATGTCTGTGCAAGGTGAAATTCTGAGGTAGAAGATGTCGATCATGTTCTACGAAGATGTGGTTGTGCCCGAGAAGTGTGGGGTAGATTGGTCCCAAGGTCTCAACAGCTCAAATTTTTCCAGGAGGATTTCCGAACGTGGTTTAAGCAGAATCTCTCTCACACAGCTCCGACAACTGAGGGTCATACTCAATGGGCAACTCGTTTTGGGCTGACTTGTTGGAAATTGTGGGACGCTAGGAATAAAGCAATTTTTCAACAGGTCCAGTTTAATCCTGAGAAAGTTGCACGAGAGGTTTTATTGTTGGAAGAATTCAGCAACCAAGCTGGTGTAAATTGCAGGAGGGTGCAGATGGGAGTTGATCCGAGACAAGCTAGAGTGGTTAGCTGGATCAAACCGCAGATGCCGTCGGTCTCTTTGAACTGTGATGGTGCCAGGAAGGGGGATACGTCACGCGCAGGTGCTGGGTGTTTACTCCGAGATCACCAGGGGAGGTGGTTGTATGGATGCTGTCGGAACATAGGCATATGTAACTCCCTGCATGCGGAGCTTTGGGCGCTGGCGGATGGCTTAGAGCTAGCATGGCAGCTGGGGTACAAGGATGTTGAGGTACAAGTTGACTGTTTAGTAGCTCTGAAGCTGATTCAGGATACCGGTGGAGCAGTCATGCGTGCAGTGGTGTTGTGCGGAAGATTCAAAGGCTTCTGGCTCAGGACTGGAGGGTTACTGTTAACCATGTTTATCGAGAAGGGAATAGATGTGCCGATTTTTTAGCGTCTTTTGCGTTAACTTTGGAAGAAGGGTTGCATTCCCTGGAGCATCCACCTGCGGACTTGCAGCGGCTACTTAGTGAGGATATGGAGGGTCTGGGCGTGCTCCGGCTATGCTCTGTAATCTCTACTTAATGCTTTACTTTCCCCTGTGAAACCAAAAAAAAAAAAGTATAAAATATATATATATATAGGTGTCTGCGCGTGTTGCATAAGAGAAGAGAAAGGCTTTGTTTTGTAAAATATGTATTATATATATATATATGTGTGTGTGTCATTATTTCCTTTCAAGAACAGGAGGTAGTATATAAGATCAACAAAAACAGGAACAATTTGATAAAGTAATATATTCAAGACACAATACCACCACTCAAAGCAGTAGCTGATTATATATTAATTAATATTGGCATAGTCTTCAGGAGTTTAAACTAATAATAATACGAAAAACTTTACTTTGTAATATATATATGTATATATTGTTACTATATAGGAATTTATATCGGTCTAGTTCTAGTTTTTGAAGGACCAAACTCTAATTTTTGGAATTGTGGGACTAAAATGTCATTTTCTAAATAAAAAAAAAAAAAAAGAGACAAAATAGTCCTTTTCAAAATTCAAATCCCAAAATGTCATTTTCAATTCTTGTACAGTAATATTTTATTTTTAGAATTTGTATTTTTAAGGTGTAGGAAATTATAAGTTATAATTGTGATAATGTAAAACCTTCTTGTGATCGGTGATTGTGCGGGTTGTGCTCCTGAAGCTAAGGTTAAGCTTGGAATTGAGGTAACCGGGGTTAATTTATTTTATATGCTTGTTTTGGGCTGTGAGGTATTTTCTAAGCCTTACTTTCATATATACTACTTGTATGTGTTTTGAAAAAAATTATGTGTATGTTTGAATATGAAATTATTTCAGAGAAGCAGTGTATTTTTTCAATCTGTGTATTTAAGTAAATACTATTGTTGGGGTTGTTATTGTTGTGATGGTTGAAATGCTTGTTGTGAGTTGAAATATTTGGAATAATAATTTACTAAAAAGTTGTTTAAAAATTTTAGTGTTATATTATTTCTTCTGTTGTGGGTTATGTTGGGTTGAGGGGGAGAGATTAAGGGTGAACTTGTGCCTGGCTCAACTCAATCATTGCCCGGATCTTGAGTTGAGTGTTATAGGCGGACACCTCCCTGTTACGGTATATTGTTGGTGGCATGGGAGGGGACAGTATTCTTGAAGTGACTAGCTAACCTTGGCCAGGTATACTAGCACTGATAGGTCGTACTCACGTCCGGAAGATATAAGGAGGAGCAGGATGGATGAGTGGGGATGGTTTAAATTATTGTTAATTATTATGTATTATTCGTTTGTAACTGCACTGGACTCTGAGTTTGTGGGCGGAATTTGTACCCTGGACTCTGAGTTTGTGGGCGGAATTTGTACCCTGGACTCCGAGTTTGTGGGCGGAATTTGTGCCCTGGACTCTGGGTTTGTGGGCGAGCGTTGTGACCTGGATCTGACATGTATGTTATCGAAAGAAAAAGTCTTCTCTATTATTGTTCGTTAAATATTATAATTATGTTAATAAACCTGTTTCTCTGACTTGCAATCCTTTCCTGCATATTTGATAAATTAATTTCGGTTACGGGGACTTTATGTCTCACCCCGTCATTATTAAATTTTTCAGGCAAGACCTCTAACCTTACTAGAGGACAAGGGAAGCAGCCAGAGGCATAGATGTCGTGAAATTTACAAGCCTCTTTTTGGTAATAGTGTTGTATTGATTTATATATTGCCATCATAGGGCCCTCATATTTCTAAAAAACTACAATAACTATTTTCGGATGACTGTTTATTTTCCGAAGGCTTTATTTTGTACACTATCATATTATGGTGGATCCACAATCATATCTTGTGTGAAAATTGTTTTTGTGTAGACCCTTTTGTTGTGGGGTTAGGGTTATAAGACTCGTGGGCTATGTGTATTTCTGTTCAATATTTGTGCCCAGAGTCGTGGACTTATTTGTTGTGGGTTTGTGGGAAAAATTTGTACCCTGAACCCAAGGTGTGTTGTCTTGAAAGAAGAAAAGTTTCCATAATTACCCGTTATTCCGGTTTTATAAAAAATAGTATGGTTAATTGTTGATTTGTGAGAAAGGGTCTTTTCACATATGCTTATTAATAATTTATTTAATATTAATTACCAAAATAACCAAGCGCGTTAATTAAGTCATTGGCCAACTCTATACACCTAAAGGCAGAACACTGAGAATTTTACTTTCAAAACCTTCATGATAAGCGAGTAAATCTGCATAATTGTTTTCTTCTCTGAAGGCATAGCTAAATGTGACAGTTCTGTTTCTGATGGATCTCTAATTTTCTTGATAGAGATGAAGATATTATGAGTATGGGAGTACTCATCATTTTGGTTGAAAGTCAAGATATTTTTTAAAATCTTGTATCCATTTCGATCCACTTCATGATCACCATCTAAGCTAACGCAACCCAGACATAAGTATCGTAATAGAAAGTTTTGTTTCTAATCAATACTCATAAAACAGCATATATTTTCAAAAATGATTAAGATCTAACGTAACGATGGATTTCCCTGGCTAGAAATAATAACTTGTTATGCATCATACACTGAGTTGACCTTTTGCTTCAATTACCAACCACAAGATTTGTAGATATAACAACCAAAGTATGAATTAATACAGTTAATTAAAGTGAAACTATATATTACGTTATAAGTTCTTAGTAGTTTGTTTACGAGACTTCTTCGTTTCTCTAATGCTTAGTAGGGAGAGCTCATCAAATCCGAGCCGTCCAGATTTGATGTTTTTTTAAAATGATGATTTTTTAAAAAAAAAAAAAATTCATTTATTAAAAGAATAATAGTTAACAGATTATTTTTATTGAAAATATCGTAAAAGATCTCCAACAAAACAACTTTTATAAAAGAAAAAGAAAACTAGAGAGTAACAGGCTAAAAGCTATAGCTTTAATTTCTAGCTAGCAGTCTTCAAAGCTTTCTAAATGCTGATTTACGACTGAATCTAATTATTGGTAAAAAGAAAAAGAGATAGAACATGGTTTTGTGCTTGAAGTATGATAGGCAATTCTCTCCAACACAGTCGATGACAAGATCTTACTTTCAAAAATGGTTCTCAGTCTCCGAAGCTCTCTCTTCCTTAATGTGAAAAGTCGCCTACTCTACCAAAAACCATCACCTGTACGTTAAGAACTGCAGAAGAGGGCCAAGAAAGACGTTACATTGGTAGGCCACACACAACAAATATATACGTGTATGTGTATGTCTGTACGCATAACTTCTTATGTCTGTATATAGAACAAAATCAAAGGTACATAAGGAATTTAAATTCACACAAATGTCATCAAAATAAATACTAATACTCACAAGCAAAACCAACACCTTTATTTTTCCTTTATATTTGAAACAATAAATACACATGACGAAAAGGGGTGGAAACATGTTTGGCAACCTGTAGTCTAACGTGTTAGTTTAAAAGGTCAGGTTAAGACTTATTTAAAAACTTATTTCACTAAACAAGTAAGGTCCAGACTCACGAAGAGGCTTATTAAGCCTGTTAGGCCGATCTGATCGCCTTTTAACATTAATATATTTATATATTAAAAAAAATTAAAAATTACAAACCCTTGTCCCTTATCTCCTCAGTCCATTAGTGCCGCTCCTCTACTCTCTCTCTCACCTTTGCTCAACTTTCTCTTGCTCTCAATCACATGCTCTGAATCTCTCGCTCTCCTGCTCTACAGGCTACAACCGTCATCCACTCTCCTCTCCCTCTCATCTCGTCACTCATGGGTCGTGATCGACTGGTCAAGGCTTAATTTGCTGTCTGCCTGCAATCTCTCAAACCCTCACTCTATCGGGCTCTTACTCACCAACCACCTTAGGTATGTTTTAAGTTTTGATGCTCTCCCCTTTCTTATGCTCGTATAGAGCAAGACAGTAAGGACTAGTAGTGTTATATTAGCTGCTGGCTATAATACGAATTAAAGTGGCTATTATAACTAATTATAATTAACAAAAATGCGACATTCATCGTCCAGAATATATCAATAATTTGACCACAAAACCTAAGATCTCACCGAATCAATTCTATATGTTTGAATCAATTCTCATACATGTATAAATACACCGGTAGATAAATTGCAAAGGTTAAAAAATTTGCATATAACTACTTTCAGGTGCCGTCAAAATCATGCATCATTTGAAAGAAAAATAGAGGAGGGGAACAATATACATACCGAAGTTAAAAATGTTGAGGACGATGTTGTCAAGGGCGCAAGATCTGCAAAACTGGAAATCAAGAAGTTGGGCTGACGCACCTACCATCGGATTGCTCTTGGTATTGAGGTTGCGGTTGCAGAAGCATCTGCTTCTGATGCTGATGATGGTGCTGAGGTTGTGGTTGAAACTGCTGCTGTTGCGGTTGCTGTGACGATAAAGGTAGCTGCTCTTGAAGCTGATGGTGTAGAGGCGGATTCTGGTGCTGTATTTGCCTTTGGAGATTATGGCGATGATGGTGATGCTGATTCTGCTGCTGTTGATGACGATCCCCTCCTTGGCCTCCCTGTAGTTGCAGGGATTGGTAAGGGTTGTAAAATGTGTTCAGAGCTAGCGAAGCCTCTGCCGCTTGATTAAATCCGCTCCCAGAAACCGATCCACCGCCACCGTAACTCATAAAGTCTTTCTGCGGTGGAGGTGGCTGCTGATGCTGATCATAAGTCCCATACAACTCTTGCATCTGCCTCAACTCCATATCACCCATCACTAACTGCTGCTGCTGAGGATCACGTATAACCAAATTTCCACCGCCACGCGCTGACGCCATGGCCTGTGGCGGTATGTTATTGTAGGAGTAAACGGAGGAGGGACCATAAACAATATTGCTATTGCTGGTCGTTCCAGCATGATGAGCATCAAAACCGGGAACAAGCTGGAAGGGCTGAAAACCATGGGTACCTTCATAAATAGCGATCTCCTTGTTGGCTTTTTCAATTTCATTTGTTAGGTGCCTTAGCTTCTGTTGTAGAAAAGCGATAGCACCCACGCAGCCGTATACTGGGTCTTTGATCCGAGCTTCAGCTTCGTAATCCAATGACTTCACTGCTTCTTCACGTTGTGCCACATCCAGATCTGTCAGAATCTTTGACACATTGCTCGCGCCGAATATCTGGTGCACGTTCTGAAACTTTTCTGGGATGTCCGGCGGGAAGTATGGTGCGAACACACATTCTGGCGTGCATTTTCTCCTCTGCAGCTTGCACGCCGCACACGGTGTTTTTGATGACGACATCAAGTTTAAACTACGATATTAAGAAAAGTGAAATCCTGCATGAAAACGAGCCAGGATCACATCGATCAAAGAATTGAAAAGTGCTCCGGTAATTTATTCATTCAAATTCAAATTTAAACAATTTCATTTCCGGATCTTAATTACACTATCAATCAATTAAACATAACATCGATGAATTAAAAAAAAAAGTGAAATCCTGCATCAAAGAATTGAAAGCGTCATTCAGCGAAGCTTCATAACATTGAATATTGAAGATTCAAAACTTCAGTGATATATCATTAAAATAATCAACAAGTAGTGTCTCATAATTAAATTACCATCAATCAATTAAATACAATATCGGTGAATAAAAAAAAACGTGAAATCCTGGATCAAAGAATTGAAAGCGTCATTCAGCGAAGCTTCATAATATTTGAATATTGAAGATTCAAGACTCCAGTGATATATCATTAAAATAATTAACAAGAAGTGTCTCATAATTAAATTAAGAACCGTCTTACTTTTAAAGAGGGCAACATATATTGAAATCCCTAAATGAGGAGACTAAAAACAAAAACAAAAAAAATCAAATAAACGAACCAGAAAGACCTAACAAAAAAATATCGAGTTGCGCAGACGAGATCTAAATTTGGCGGATTTCGAATGCTTGGTGAAGTTCGAAAGAGGAGAAGACGAATCGAATGGTTTCAGAGACGCGTAGGGAGATCTAACAATGGCTCGTAATCGGAGATAATGAGATTTTGGTAATTATGAAAATGAATTTAACCCCGCACAAAGAAAAATAAAGAACTTACAGGAAGAACGAAATTTCTTTCTAGGTTCTTCTGCGTACGCACTTCGGCGTTTCATTTAAATTCAGTTGCGAATTTTTGGGGCGAGCCTCTTCTTTAAACTCACTTTCGGCCCAGCCTATTCAATTTATCATTATCATGTTGGTTATTTCTGTTCAGATATATATTATTAATTTGCTATTTAAAATTTAATTAGATTCATATTCGAGACTCTAATTCTCGATCATTTCATTGGTTGAGGCATTTCGTCTTCTATTGTACGATAGCGCATTTGTATGAATGCTGTCGTTATAATGTTAACGTACGCATGCAGCAATATGTACCGTAAGAATTTTAATTTTAAATTTTTAGGATTTACAGATCAGAATTTGGATTTGGATCGGATCGATATATGAAACTAAATGATGAAAATAAGAAATTAAGAATGTTCTAGAATGGAAAGTGCACCGTACGTAATAAAACACAATAATAATTTCCTAAAGTAAATATACTATTTTTAAACACTTAATTTTTACAGTATTTTTTTTTTTTTGACTTTTGAAACTCTTATTTTTTATAGTACGTAGTATTTTTTTTATGACTAATATTCTTTGCTAAATGAAAGAGATTTCAGATTATATTTCATGATACATCTAAGATTGAATAGAACAAACACGTCTTATACTTATTATTTGAATTTAAACTGTTATTACTATAATATAACTAGGGTTTCGATCAGTTATATTCAAATAGGTTAGAATAAAGTTTCTCTCTATTTCCTTCCTCTTTTTTTACTCTTTTTTTATCCTCCCTTTAGTCCCTTACGAGGCATTAGTAATTAATAAATATATAAAAATAAAATAAAAATTCCTGTTCAATAGTAAACATTATAAAAAATGATAAACTTGATAATAAGGCTGTTTTAATTACTCTAACTTGAGCCTTAGTAAGAAAATTAGAAAACAGAGATTGTTAACTAATCTAATTAGGAGAAAAGATAATGAGAAATTGTATATTGATAATAGAGCAATAATGCTCTTATAAGAAGTGTAATGTGATTTTCACTATATCTTCATATTAGTTAAGATCCTTTATTTATAGATTAGGATTCTAACTAACTCCATAACTAATGGGTTAACTAATTTACTAATTAATCAACTAATCTCACCCTTATATTCTAAGATAGTACTTCACTCCATCCTCTTTCATTTCAAGAATCGATATCGACATCAATTCCTAGAATGGATCACGTCCAAAACAAAAAAAAAGGTTTGTTTATTGGTGTCCTAAAAGATATGAACAAGATATGGTTTTAAATAAAAGGGTGAAGGTTGATACGGCTGAGTATGACTGGCGGTTACCAAACTTAATCATTACTATCATCGTTTTCTTTTGCAGCCCACGTTCGTTCATCATGACCCAAAACTCAAAAGTCAGCCCTACCGTCACCATCCCGGATTTTGGTCAAATTAACCTTAAATCTGTTTGGTTTGGGGGATACAGGAGGAGAGGAGGATGGAGGGATTTTGGCCCTCTTCTCTCATTTGGCTGATCATATTTTTTAGGAGGGGAGGGGAATTTTTTAAAATTTTCCCCTCCCTTCTCTCAAAAACGTCACCCCCAAATCCGACAGATTCGGAGGGATTATTAAAATGGGTGTATGAGTGGACAGAAATGCCCCTAGTCTTTTGTTGTTATTCCCAAAATACCCTGAAACCTATAAGTACAATTCGATGCAGCTCAGCCTCACAGTCACACGAACCCTATTCGGCAGCTAGCTCATTCGTTGTGACGAGAGAGAAGACCGACGACAATGCAACTCAGCCTCACAGTTTGTGTTGACTAAATCATGTTTTATTGAATCTAACGCTGCCATGAGGAGTGAGCTGATGGATAGATTGATACGAATTGGTTCAGCTTACTTTCGGTGATCTTACAAATTAATTGTGGTGACCTTCATTACGATAACTACAATATCAACAGGAAGCGAACAACCATTTGCATATTGTTAAGACACATTACTCTGATGTGGTCAAGACTACGAAGGATTGTATCATTGAGCGTATTTTTATTTCCTGTGAAAACTTATGCGCTGAGCGTTTGTATGAATACTAATTTTAATTAACTGATAAATTTTGGCCAGTCCATGATCCAAATATGTGAGTGATTTTGTTATTGAATAGATTGGAATTAATTGATGAATAAAAAGTTTCAGTTTAGTTGAGGACTTAAGGTTTATTCTGATAACAGTTTAGTTGACCCTTATAATGACAAACTAACAAAATGAAGTTTATGATTAATATTCTGTGTTTTCTTTAGGTTTCAAGACTGTAATTTAGGCCATATTCACTGGAAGTTGAGGAAATATTTGATGTCATTACTATCGTCTCCTTCTAAATTGTTTTAAAGGAGAAAGTAGAAAATTAGTTATGGTTTAAAAAATGAGCCAAATAATTTCTTAAAGAAGGATCAGATCTTTTTTCCTGTTCTTTTTCCTTATCGTCCCTTAGTTCAATCCTCCTGTAATTTTTTCAATCAAATTCAAACTACCATTAAACATTTCATCTCCTGATCTTAATTCTACAATTAATCAATTAAACATAATATCGGTGAAAAAAGAAAAGTGAAATCCTGGAGAAATTTACCTAAATAATAATAAAAAATAAAAAATATACCCAACTAGAGCACTGTTCAAAAATATTTTCGAACTAATGCTGACGTCACAAGAGGCGCCATACCGACTGACGCCATCTGGTAATGAGATCAGAATGTCTGACGCCAAAAGTGGCGTCAGTCGTAAGTGGCGTCAGTACACCTGACGCCACAAGAGGCGTCAGGTACTCTGACGCCACTTGGGCGTCAGGGATTCCTGATGGGGTGAGGAATCTTGACACCATGTTAGGATTCCTGACCCCGTCAGGAATCAAGTCAGGAGTCTTTGACTCGACTTTCCCGCCCCCACCCCTTGAACCCCCAAATCCGTGAACACCCGGCCCCCAAATCCCAAAATCAATCCGGCGCCTCCCCCTCCCCCCTCCCAAAACTCGGTCCTACACACACACACACACCGTCCAAGACCCCCACCCCAAGCCAAAAACTCCACACACACACTACTACAAAAAACACAAAAAACGACCTAAATAAGGCCCAATTAACGTCCTTTTCGGAGGGACGTCTCTGGCCGGGTAGTCGTTTTTTTTTTAAGTTTGGCGACACAATTTATTTCAGACGCTGATATTAGGCGACTGAATAAATTTCAGACGCTCGATATTAGCGACTGAAATAAATTGTGTCGCTATATCAGCGTCCTGAAATTATTTCAGACGCTAATATCGTGCATCCCGAAATTTATTCAGGTCGCCTCACATGACGCCTTTTTAAAAAAAAAAAAAAATCCCCCGAACCTCAATTTCGGGGAGCTAGATAGTGATGAGCCAAGCGGATCGAAGATAGCAAGCCACGATTTGGGAAGAGGAAGAGCAGATCGAAATTCAAGAAACATGCTAAGGAGCAAATCTAGAATAATAAAAATGCCATGGAGCAAATCCAAAAACATCAAAAATAAGAAGCAAGCGATAAGGTTATCTTAAAAAAACCTAGAACAAACCCACCGAACAGATCTGCAACGAAATCAACCGTGGCTTTCATCCGCGGTGGCGTCCGGTGTCGCTCGGTTTCGATCTCGATGGCGAGGGAAACTTAGATCTGTTTTCCTCGAACTTCTCATGGCGGGAAGAGGCGATTAAACTAACGACGGCTGAATCGAGGAGGAGCAGAGAATCGAGGGAGGGAAGATGGAGGGAGGACGAGGCACGAGACGAGTGGAAAAGGAGAGGAGTTTTAGCGCGTGTGAGGGAGATCGATTGTGTATCGCGCCGTGATGATCGAAATGCTAATAAATACATTTATCCTTTTGGCGACTGAAATTTGTTTAAGGTCGCCAAAAATAGTATTTTGGCGACCTGAAATTTGTTTAAGGTCGCCAAAAATAGTATTTTGACGACACGAAATTTGTTTGGTCGCCAAAATACTATTTTGGCACAAATTTTTTCGAAAATTTTTATCCTTTTGGCGACTCGAAATTTGTTTGTGTCGCTAAAATACTATTTTTGGCGTCCCGAAACAAATTGGGCGCCAAAATTACCCTAGCGCCAAATTTTTTAAAAATTACCAGGCGCCAAAAATTTCCCTTTAAGCGTCTTAAAATATATTTTAGGACGCCAAAATGTTTTTTAAATATATATTTTTGATTTCTTTGATTTGATTAGTAAAAGTTTCTATATCTTTGATTTGATTTGATTAGTATTATTTTTATTTCTTTAATTTGATTAGTAAAAGTTTGGATTTGATTAGTATTATTTTCGATTTTTTGATTTGATTTGATTATTTTTCGATTTCTTTGATTTGATTAGTAAAAGTTTCTATATATTTGATTTGATTTGATTTGTATTATTTTTTATTTCTTTGATTTGATTAGTAAAAGTTTGGATTTGATTAGATTTGATTAGTATTAGTTTCGATTTTTTTGATTTGATTTGATTATTTTCCGAAATTTTTTTCCGAAAATTTTTATCCTTTTTGGCGACCTGAAATTTGTTTCAGGTCGCCAAAAATACTGCTTTTGGCGACCTGATATACTTTTAGGTCGCCAAAAATTTTCCACGCGCCAAAAATATCCTAAATTGCGCCAAATATTACATTTTAGACTACCTAAAATAAATTTAGGTAGTTAAAAAAAAACTTTAGGCGTCCTAAATTTATATTTAGGTTGTCTAAAGTCTTAAAATCAAGTAAATAATTACGACAATGCCACCTCCTTCATTTTTTACTTCCTTTTTTAAAATAAGGACGTCTTTTAGGGTAGTAATATCCATATTTTGTAGTAGTGACACACCCATCTAAACCTCCATCTCCTTCTTTCATTCTGGTCCTACACACACACACACACACCGTCCAGCACCCTCACCCCCCAAGCCAAAAACTCCACACACCCATCTAAACCTCCATCTCCCTCTTTCATTTTTCACCCTCTCAACTTCCATTTCACTCTTACCTTCCATTCCCTCTCCTATTTCACTCTCACCTTCCATTCCTTTTCCTATTTCACTCTCACCTTCCCTTCTCTCTCCCATTTCACTCTTTCACCTTCATTTCCCTTCACCTAAAATTTTTATCCATTCTCCATCTTCTTTCTTTTTTTACTTTCACCACTCATCACACACACACACATTTCCTCACACACTCTTCACGTGGAAGGAAGAAGAAAAAGGAAGAGGAAGGAGGCTCAAATTCTTTGTCTCACTCTTGACTTCACATATATAGGTAATATTTAATTTTTTTTATTATATTTATTGTTTAATAATTTTATTTAAATTGTAATTATATATATTTATTTATTATAGATGCTTAAATTGCTTACAAATTATTAATACTTAGAAACAATAAAAAGAGTAAGTAATAATAATTATAATTAGTAATATAGGGAGTTTGAAAAAATTTAAAATTTATTATAAACCTTAGGATACAAGACTAATAATTAGTAAATAAATTAATAAATGAAATAATTATTGGATTTGGAGATGACTACTTATTTAAGATTTTGTAAATTAATAATTTGATATATAAATTATAAAATATTATAACTAACTTAATTTAATAAAATAAATTTGTGATAATATTAATTAGTGAATATTATTAATTTGTGAGAATATAAATTGTGAGAATATTATTACTTGTAAAATTTAAGATTTTGTGAAATATGTTGTATATTATTATTTATAATACCTTAAGATAGAGAATAATAATTAGTAAAATAATGAATTAGCTAATTAATTATTTAGAGATTAATAATTAGTCAAAAATTAGTGAGAATAATAATTAGTGAAATAATGAAATAACTAATCAAATATTTAGAGATTAATAATTAGTCAAACAATTAGTGAGAATAATAATTAGTCAAATAATGAATTAACTAATTAAATATTTAGAGATTAATAGTTAGTCAAAACTTAGTGAGAATAATAATTATTCAAATCATGAATTAACTAATTAATTATGTAGATATTAATAATTAGTCAAACAATTAGTGAGAATAACAATTAGTGTAGTACCTGCATATTCCCACATTTAGACAATTTTTGAAAAAAACATGGTAACTAATAAAAAAAATTATAAAATAATACAACTCCGTAATTAACCTGATGATTGTAACATACTAGTCAAGTGTAACATGTTATTATCATGATATTCGAAATCTGCATCACTATTATTCTGATCATGGTCATTAGCCAATAAAATGTCTTCATCTTCTTCCTCTTGCTCCTCCTCATTGTCAGGTTCATCTACCATATAGTCGTTTTGTTCTCCATGCACAATGGTTGATTGTGTTCGATGAGGTGTACGAATAAACCATATCATTTGGTGATGGACTCCATGAGCCGGTATTGGTACACCCTCCTCTAACGTCTCAATATCGACATATAACTCAAGAAATTGGGATTGTGATGTAGGGTTTTCATCAAATGTTTGAACAAAAACATCCAAATCCTCATCATCGGATATCTCAAAACCCGCATATTTGTCTGTTTCCACGGGAACTCTACATCACATGAAGATATTACTCGATTTGGTTGCAACTTTAACTTTCGACGGATCTTTTCATTCAGATCTTCAGCGGACATGCCTCGAACAATATACATTGCTCTTCTATAACCATCAAAGCTTAATTTGTTTGCACCTACACTTTTAGAACCATTATAATATACAAATGAACGAATTTGATTCATTTTTGCTTATTTTATATTATGAAAAAGGAGAACAAATTATAAACAAAATAAAAATAACAACAACACAAATTGCAGTTGAGCAGAAGAAGAAACACAATGCTTATGGAAATAAATAAAAAAGGAAATGAAGACACAGAAAATGGAGGGCGGAGGGAGTTTTCAGATAAAGAAAGGAAGTGGATTGAAGGAAGGATTTTATAATAAGGGAGGAGAGGAGACACTACTAGAAAAAGTCAAATTTGCTACGGATTTTTGCGACGGAAAATTATCCGTCGCAAAAAGAAATATTTGCGACGGAAAAACATTCCGTCGCAAAATTTGCGACGGACGGCGTCCGTCCGATTTCAGGCATGACGGACACGCCGTCCGTCGCAAAAAAATTTGCGACGGACGGTCGGTCCTTCGCAATTTGCGACGGACCGGGAGTCCGTCGCAATCGCGCAGTCTCTTTTTAAGAGACTCGCGTCTTCCTCCCCCGGCGCACGGCTCCCCTCTCCTCCCCCCTCCGCGCAGCCCCCTCCCCATTGATTTCTCCGCTGCCCTTCCGTTTCCGGCCTCCCCCTCTCGTTTTCCGGCCTCCCCCTCTCGTTTTCCGGCCTCCCCCTCGCGATTTCCGGCTCCACCTGCGATTTCGGGCGCGCCTCCTTGCTTGTGTTGGTGCGGTGGTGGTTCTTCGCTTGCTCGTCGGAGTAGGTGGTGGTTTTTCCAACGTTCTTTGTTCTTCCCTTTATTCACGGTTTAGGTATGTTTAAATGTTTGAGATAGATTATTGTATATAGATTAATATGTAATTGATATTGATTAGTATAGATAGATTAAATATTGATTTGATTATGTAGATTAAAATGTTGATTAGTATGTTTAAATATTGATTAGTATAGATATAGTTGATGGGGATATTGATTAGTATAGATAAAATAAATCTTGATTAGTATGTTTAAATGTTTAAATATTGATTAGGGTAGATAGATTAAATATTGAACGGGAGAGGATGGCGCTTGCGATGCAACAGGAACGGGAGAGTATGCGACAGCAGATGGATCAGATGCAAGCGGAGATGATGAGACAGATGCAGAATCAACTCCTGTCTCTAATGACACAAAAGGGTTCGGGGTCGGCTCACGGTGATGATGACCATGCGGGTGATGATGATGATGATCACAATGCGATGTTTAGACTACTTTTTAGTATTTGTTCCTTACAACATTATTATATATATTTTGTTTTCTCTGTTTAAACTCTTTTATTATATTCATGATACTTTTGCATTCAATTTTCAAGAAAAAAAATTAAAAAATTAAAATTTAAAAAGATTCAAAAAATTTAAAAAAAAAATTAATAATTTTGCTACGGATTTAAAATTCCGTAGCAATTTGCTACGGAATTTTATCCGTAGCAAATTGCTACGGATTTCATTCCGTAGCAAATTGCTACGGAATTCAATCCGTAGCAAATTGCTACGGATTATCAATCCGTAGCAATTTGCTACGGATTACAAATCCGTAGCAAATTGCTACGGATTATCAATCCGTAGCAATTTGCTACGGATTGATAATCCGTAGCAATTTGCTACGGATTGCTACGGAATGCAATCCGTAGCAAATTGCTACTGATTGTAATTCCGTAGCAAATTGCTACGGAATTTTCAATCCGTAGCAAATTGCTGATTTTGAAAATCCGTAGCAATTTGCTACGGATTTTGAAAATCCGTAGCAAATTGCTCTGGGTTTTTTGCTACGGAAAAATCCATAACAAATTCCGTAGCAAATCGATTTTGCTACGGAATTTTGGCATTTTTCCATAGCAAAATCGATTTGCTACGGAATTTGCTACGGATTTTTTCCGTAGCAAAAATCAATTTTTTTTGTAGTGAGAGTGCACGAAGGAGTGAAGGAGAGTGCAAGAAGGAATGAGGGAAAAAATGAAATGGGGAGGGGGGGCTTATATGCGTGTGGGAAGAAGGATGGGGGAGGTCTGCATGTAAGGAAGGAGGGGGGGTGTCTGCATGTGAGAAAGGGGAGGGGGTCCGGACTGACGCTGGCAGGGGGAGGGGGGCAGGACTCTGACGCTGGGACCTGCCAGCGTCAGGGAAGTGGCAGGCTGACGCAAAGTGGCCTCAGCGTGCCAGACGCCACAAGTGGCGTCAGACTTTGTTGTTGCGTCAGACAGTCTCTAGTTGGGTATATTTTTTATTTTTTATTATTATTTGGGTAAATTTCCCGAAATCCTGCATAGAATCTTGATTGAATATTAAAAAACTCAGTAATATATCGTTAAAATATTCAAGTCATTCCAAGTGTCTCATAATCAAATCAAGAATCGTTCTCCTTAAGGAAAGGAGGAGATGACTTGAATATTTGAATAGACGAACAATTCCAATTATCTGAATTTATATATCATCACCAAAAAGTGTCATTATTCTATATATTCGTCCAGGCCTAACTAAAAAATATCGATATCGAGTTGCGCCGACGAAATATGATATGGCGGATTTCGCATGCTTGGTGAGGTTCGGAAGAGGAGAAGACAAATAGAATGGTTTCAGAGAGGCGTGGTGAGATCTAACAATGGCTCGTGGTCGGAGATAATGAAATTTTAGTATAAGAGAGAGAAGAAAATAATTAACAAAAGTGAATTTAAACACGCACGAAGAATAATAAAGAACTTGCAAGTTACAACAGTGGTGTGTGATGGGAAGCGACAACGATCTGTGGGTAGAATAGGACTGGAGTCTGGAGGTTACCAAACATAGCGATGAAATTAGGCTAGACCAGACTTTAGCTAAATAGGTCTGAACCTGTAATAGGGGTAATTAAAAGGCTTGGGTTTGGGTTTGGGTCTGAGCCTGAATTTTTAGGCTCAGGCCTGAGCCTTTATAAGGCCTGGTCGAGCTTGAAGTCTTTTTAAATGCTTACTTACAATGGAGGCCTTTAAAAAGGCCTTATATTGTAGGCATTGGAGACCATAAATAGGCTTTTGTACACTTTAAACCTATCAAAACTATATAAATATAAGATTTTAGTAGAATATAAGAATGAAAAATAATAAATATTATATTATTTATATGATATAAATAGAATTATATTTATTTAATATATAAACAGGTCAGGCCTGAAGGCTTACAAGCCAGACCTTAATAAAATAGGTCTGACATATTTACACATTTAAGCCTTTAAATAGGCATTGACCTGACTTTTTTAACAAACAGGTCAAGCCTGATCAGACCCTAAATAGGTCAGGCTATAGGCCCCTTAATAGGGGTCTGACCTATTTCCACCCTTAACCAAACACAATCATTACTATCGTCGTTCTCTTTTGCAGCCCGCGTTCGTTCATGACCCAAATCTCAAAAGTCAGCGCTCCCGTCACCATCCCGGATTTTGGTCAAATTAACCTAAATCATCAACTATTTAATCTAATCTAATATAGTATTCTAGTTGTTAGCTATAATCCCTCCGTCCTAAATATAATAGAGATAATTTTTTTTTAAGAGATTAAATAAACCAAATGAGTTGATTTTCTAATTATAGGAACACTTTTAGAGTAAGTTACAAGGAGAAATATAAATATAAACGTTTTAAAATAATTTAATTAGTTTCTTTAATTTCTTAAAAAAGTCAAATTTATCTTATATTCAGGACCGAAGGAAGTATAAAATATAAAAGCTAGTTGAATTTTACTTTTATTTTTTATCCAAATTAATTTAACTGACTTATAAATTAAAATATAATCTAATGATATAAAATTAATATATTATATGATTAATTAATATATTTATCTTCCTTAATTTATCTAAAAAGAACTAACTGAATCTTTTATTTAAGATTAGAGTGCGTATTTATACAGGACTAACACATAAATACAAGAAAATAGTTTGTCCGCACACTCTTTTCGCATGCACTGTCATCTGTGATTTAGTCAGCTTTCTTGAATATCCTGCTACTCTGCTAGTATTCCACAATTGCAGAGCTTCTACTTCAACTGGATGCATCGGCAGGCAAGAAGGATTTTTTAATAGGCACGTGTATTTTTTTAGTAGAAGCAAATGAGGTTCAATGCATAGTCCAACACGTGGATACATCTCTTAGCAGGATTTGAATATTCTGAGTGATTAGCTAATTCCTCTGAAGCCAATTTTGTTGGTAGCTCATTTTGTATCACTTGTCGTGTCACTTTTATTTCTTATTATTCCATCAGTCCTAAATATAATATATAATTGATTTTTTTAGAAAAATTAATGAAGTTAAATAAATTATTTAATCATATCATATATTGTGTGTCCTTAGATTATGTATTAGTTCATTAGTTAAGCTAATTAGTTTGAAGAAAAAAATAAAAAAATACTCTAAAATAATTTAATTCGTTTTCTCAATTACTAAAAAAAAATAAAATTTTTCTTATATTTAAGACATGAAGGAGTATTTTTTCTGTCTTTAATGTAGGACCTAATTGAGAAGTTAATCTTGGTTATAAAGGTAAAACTTATTTCACCTATTTATTAATTTTTTCACAAATTAGCCCTAATGACATTCTCCCAACAATAAGAAAGCAGAAGAGAGAGTGAGGGGGTTAAAGAAAATGACTAGGGTGTTTTAAAAAAATCATGTTATATTAATTAATTTAACTTACTTCCATAATCTGAATTGAAGTTTTATTGATATTATTATCCTTTATTCAGTTCGGAGTTCATGACTGCTCCTTCTAAGATAAGTGTTTCTCATAAGATTCAAACTCAAGACTCATTTTATTTTTTTGATATAAAAATTTTAGGAAAGGGGTTGGGTTCACCCACGATCCAAGGGCAGGGCGAAATCTCCCTTCCTCCTAGGTGATACCAATGTTGGGCAGGCGAGCCATCTATTACCCTAAGGCGTTAACCTAGGCACCTAGGAGCTAGGATGCCTCCCCCAGCGTCTTGACCAACTCCAGGATCGAACCCCCTCCATTTGATGAGAGTGTCCGACCCCTTTACCAGGGGTTAGATCGACTAATTTTTATTTTTTATTTTTTAGATCAACTAATTCAATTTGAAGTTAATTAGGTCTTAGGACCCGATGAGGATTAGAATCTCAAGCCCAAGTTATGCTAGGGAAGAAAATAGTTCATTTTTTTTTTCCTATGGTCATCATGAATGTAGCTGACCCAAAGGAATAAGCCCAAAAAACAGTGTAATTAGCCCAAAAACTTGTGATGGCTGAAGCTGACTGCATTTCAGCCGGGCCCGGAGCTTTAAACCCTTGACGAAATTAAAACCCCCTCCGACCTCGAGAACAGCCTCTCATTTCTCTTCGGGGACAATTACCGTCATGGCGAAGTGGTGGCGCTCCGCTGCCGGTAACCTCCGAGAGGTGGCTACTAGCCGTTGGGACTCCTCGTTCTTATCGAGATTCCAATTCGCTTCCTACCACACGATCCAAGCTATCCCAAGAGAGTGCACTGGTAGTCGAGTCTCTTCTAGAGACAGATTACAAGGTCGAATTCCCGCCGTTGTTGAGCACCAGAATCTTCTCAGTAAAAATGCCGTCGTCCAACCGGCGTCGAGGAAGCGTTTGATTACCACAGAAAGGAAGCAGATTAAGGCCATACTCAATTCCGTGGACCTTCCTTTCTTTTACTCGACCCGGTTTCCTCTCCAGATCCGTGCTGGCTCTGGATCTTCCCATATGCTCGAGTCTGGAACTGTGCTACCGATTAAGGTTTTCTTTTTATACAAATTTGAATAGTTTGGAGATTGACTATTAATTAAACAGCATTTTTTCAAAAAAAAAAATTTAACTTTTTAACTTGGTTTTCTTCATCTGCTATGCAGATTCACAGGGAAAAAGAGAGTGGGAAAATTCTAAATTTAGTGTTTGTTTGGGCCGATGATGGACTGGACTTGAAGGTGGATGTGCCTGTAGTTTTTAAAGGCGTAGATGTCTCTCCCGGCTTGCAGAAAGGTATTTTCTATTTTTCTTTGTCCAGTTATAGCCATGTGATTGTTTTGGATGTTTATTTGGA
Organism: Acacia pycnantha; assembly: GCA_025563575.1. NCBI lineage: Eukaryota > Viridiplantae > Streptophyta > Magnoliopsida > Fabales > Fabaceae > Acacia > Acacia pycnantha. Next base: position 1,354,418 of record JAMWYP010000038.1, read on the forward strand.
GAATTGCTGCTTCATCTTTGGTTTTAATAGATTTGAGTGCAGTTTATTTGGCTTTAGTTTATAATGATGTGGGATGATGAAATGCATGACACCATCAGCTTACATTCTTACCTGTAGAGTGGATAATTTCATTACTTTGTTTCCATTCGATCGTTCCACCATCAAATCCCTACTCTTTCTCAGATAGAGAAGCTGATTGGAAATCTTTATGTATCTTAACGTGAGTAATAGTATCCATGGACTCGAACCTGTTAATTAAATAATGATCATGCATTAGGTAATAGGAAACGCTTTGTTTGGCTGGAATGTTGTGCTTTTGGGTTCCTGATTGTTTCTTGAAAAGACCATGTGTTCGTTAGCTCCCCTGTGATACAGGCAAAATTGGTTTGTCTAGTTAGGACACATCTACTCTGACATCTATAACCAAGCAAGAGGCGTTTATAGTACTCCTTTGGTCTTAAACATACAACAAAGTTTGTAGTGCAAATTGCACTACAAACTGTCTTATATTTAAGACCAGAGGTGGTAGTATTTTTTAAGGGTGTTTGAATGATGTTACTTCTTTTATCCAGCAGTTCCCTTCAGTTGAGCCCATAGCAGGCTCTTAGTTGCAAGTGTTTTCTTGTCAAATCTACTTGTTGGGAGGTCATTATATCATTTAGTAGTGATTGAAACGGGCATGGGGCGCCTAATGCCCCAATCTCCCAATTGTTTTTACTTTGTTCTTTTGATCATTAGCTTCTATTTAAAATAAGAAGCATTTTGATATCTTACAGACTTACAGTAATGAAATAATGCATGTTTGCCAGTTTTACATCTTTTCGTTGAAAATAAATCAAATCAGCACAATTTTAGTCTTTTTTTAAAAAATCATAAAAATTCAAAACTGCACCTTTTCATCACTGTAGGATAATATCTCATTTTATGTACAATCTAATGATCAAAAGAAAGAAAGGAAAAAAAAAAAAAATAGGAGGTTTGGGCATTACGAGGAGTATGGGTCCTGTGCCCGATTAAAACAAATATTCTTGTGAGTTATATTTGTGTTTCTTAAACTCCCCTTTGGATTTCTTGTTCTCTCTAGTGAGCTTAGAACAGTAATGTTCAACTTCTTGATTCCACAAAGGCCATATTGTAGCCACAGGTGAAACAGGTTCTGACAAATAAAAGGGAATTGAAATGATGTTGGATAAGTTATCTGACATCAGAAAAGAGGGCAGAGGGAGAACATGAGGACAGGAGGTAACTAGTGAAATTGTTTTTAAAAAATGGCCTATGAAGCATGGATGCTGACAAATGACGTGACATGGACATCAATAATCACCTCATGATGGGATATATAGTCTTTCATTATGCATTTTGTAGGTGGGCTCTTGTTTAATTTACTGGGTTTATCTATAACTGAGCCATGTTTGACTCAAGTTCAAGATGTATTGCAAGTGTTTTCGAGTTGTATTTGGTGTATGTTCGGGGCATCAGGCTGAAATGATAAATGTTTTATTCTGACAGTCCAACACATTTGAACATGTATTTTGGTGGTGTTTCGTGAAGATAGGTTTGTTCTTGCTCTATAGATAATCACTCAGTACTTCTGTGACTTTCCTTTTTGCTGACAAATATATACTGCAGCATGCGGTTTTAATATAGCTTTGAAAGTCTTCTGAATTTTGAAATAATAAAGTAGTTTATGCCATCAACTTTCTTGTTCTTTTTCCCATAAAATAGGTCTATTCTTTGTACTTTTTTTCATCCCATGCTTTGCTTAACATTGCTAGTGTTACATGATATAAGAAGGTTGGCAGTTCATAGCAAATTATCTGGACTCGTTGATTCTAATTCTTAGTCTCATAGTTAACAAAGTTGGTATAAAAAATGGGGTGAAATGTAGTTTAAATTTCTAATATGAAAATACTATGCAATTACAGGTGGCTGGTTTAACAGGATCCGAACTAGTCTCAAATTTCTTTGTCCATCTGAGCACGTCCCATCAAAAGTTGAGGTGGATGTGAGCAATCTAGATATTGGAGACAGGGTGCTCATGCGTGATATTGAGGTTCATCCATCCTTAAAGCTTCTGAGTAAGAATGAAAACATGCCTATATGTAAAATAGTTCCCACAATGTCGGAAAACAAAGAACCGGCTCCTGCTGACGAAGACCCGCAACATTCATAAGGAGAAACGCAAAGTCAGAGATTCAGTGTCCAAATAATTGGGGTACATTGGAGCAGTGATGAGCACAAGCACCTGCAATTTACACCTGTTGGGTTTTTTTGTACGAAACGGGCATTTCATTGTTGGTAATATATGGTTGTTGATGTCAAATGGAATATTGATATCCTTGTCCCCTCTTTGAACGGATGCATGAGAGACATTTTTTTTAAAGTTCTTGAGCTGTTAAACCTGACTAGCTATATGATAGCCAGAGATATATCTGCATCAAAGCCAACCTTTTAATCTAGCATTGTAGTCTTGATCCCCTTGCTTAATGCCAAAATCAAGTGGAATTGGGGAATTTGTTCCAGGTACTCTCATTACTGTTCTTACGGGACCATTTAATCGATCATCTTATCTTCATTGTAGTTTATCAGAGACCAAAATGAAATAGTTACCTTCTATAGAAATTCTTTTAGGATTTATCCTTGATAGCAAAGAATCTCATGGAAAAAATATTTACCGTGCCTTTTATATTTTTAAAAGACCAAATCTCATCCTTCATGATTATAATGAAAGACATCCTTAATTCGAGCTAGGGTAGTTGCTTTTTTCGGTTATTAGATGAGAATGCTATTGCTGCAAAAGAAGTTTTATGCCTTATTTCCTTAACCATAACCATTGGAGAGACCACTTTCCCTTGACGAAGAACTACTTGATTGTGTTTCCTCCAAATAAGGTTGAGCAAGCATATGATTTGACATATAATGTGAACATGACCATCATCATTATACAATTGCACAAAAGTTTGTCTTTATCCAACTTTTTAATTCAGGAGAATCATGAGTGAGAATTTTGATTGATACACCACCAAACCAAAGGGATCTAGTTAAAGGAAGAGTAAATACAATTTCTGATCCCTGATAAAAAACATGGACCCTATTTTGGTCTCTGACAAAAAAAAGACCCTTATTCATCCTTTTTATGGGACTAAAACGGACCTTTTGGAAATTTGTGAGTAATCAAAATGTCCACCAATCGATCCTTATTCGTCTTTTTTATGGATTAAAAAGGACATTTTTTTTGTCAGGGACCAAAATGGGATCCGTGTTTTTTGTCAGAGATCAGAAAGGGTATTTACTCTTCAAGGAAAAGTGAGAACTGAGAAGCAAATGAGGCAGTGATGCATTTGAGACCATCATAAGATAGAATAGCATTATCAACAATTTCCATACAAGGAATTTGCTCGACACGGAGCGGAATTTGATATTTTTAAAATGATTATTAAAATATAATTTTAAAATAAATAATTAATTTCTTACAGCGTTTCGAACATATCAGGACTATAGCAAAAAATTTAAAATATTTTGCAAATATCAAAATTTGGACAGTTCAAAATCTAATCCATTGATATATGCGGGAAAAAGGAAGTAGAGATGGTGATTGTTACCCGAATCAGCAATATTTTTTTAAGAGACACTCAAATATATTTGAAAATAAAATAAGGGAAAATTTAAGAAAAATATATTCAAAATTTGAAAATCTCAAATAAGTGATTTTTTTATTAGAATGAGTTTTGAATTGCTAATCAAGTTTAGTTTATACCTAAATTATTATAGGCAACAAAACTTATTTAAGATTTTGATATTTTGAAGATATTTTTCTGAAATTTTTTGATAAAAGAAAAGGTATGGGAGAAATGTTGTGGTGATATCTTTTTATACTACTATTTGTTTTATTTGTTTTAAGAATAATGAACCGGTAACCACACGAAAGAAAACACCTCTTTATGGTTGACTTGTCTATGATCTACGTACAGCTGTTGCCTCTCTTTATTCACCCCAGCAGATCAGGGAATCATAATTTGGTCAAATTGAAGTCATTAAAATGACATTAATCTTTTTCTTCCTAAAGAATCAAATGAAATAAAAACGTTTCCTCCTTCACGTTTCCCACAAAAAGAATTTTTTTTTGACAGAGCCGACCCTTGTAGAAAGCGGGTTCACGTGCATTCCTAATCTCCACCTATATCTCTCCCTCTCGCTTTCACTCTCACTTTCATTTCATCCATAATCATACCATGGAACCTCCTCCCACACAGTCTATTGAAGTTGGGAAAGATGATCCACAAGACCAGGCCATCAATGAGTGGTATTTTTTTTTCTTTCTTGTTGGGATTGCAGAGTTATTATCTGTTTATATCTGATTGAGTTTTCTGTTTTATTTTTATTTTCTGGAGATGCAGTTGTTCTTGCTGCTATGATTGCACAGGAGGCTGCCTCGATTTCTTGTTCTGTAACTTCTGTTGAATTCTTCAATGGTGTTGTCATGGATTTATGGGACGAGAGCGAGAAAATAGGACTAGGGATGCCTCCTTTTGTAATTGTTGCCTGTATTATGGGAATTTAACAAGGACAAAATTGTGCTTTTATAATACTTTTGAGTTTTGAAGAATCTCTCTCTCTCTGGCATCTTAAAATTCTTGATCCTTTATCGGTTGGGTTTGAGTTTATCCAAGCTGTCTGTTTCGATAATGAAAGGAAGGATTTTGAGTCTCTTTTCCATGTCGGGATGATGAAATTAGTCTTTCTGAAGGACTGTGCGATTTGGATTGAAAAGCTGAAAAGGGAGTAATAAAGAACATAATAACGATAATGACTAGAACGATGTTGTTGGCAGACGTTTATATGTCAATTAGAGTTGAAATGGTTCCAAACAATCAGAAACTAACGAGTAACATTATCAGCTCAGTGTCTCATTAATGCACAAAACAAACACAATATGACTTATTGGCAATCACAAGAACCCTCTAAGAGAAACAAACTTGATATGGTATCACAGGTTCGAATATGCAATGAATATGCCAAATAAGCAATAACAAAGATAATTCACTCGATCTATACCAACGGGGTTGAGCCACTAGTCCCTCGTAACTCGTAACGTAGCCAACTAATATTTGAATTGCTGATAAGAGATGTGTTTATATTTAGTGTGTAACAAATACGAGTGGAAGATAATTCACTCAATGACAGACAATTCAAAGGACAGGATAGAGTTTCATCAGTTTGAGAGGAGTCGTGGTCAAGTAGGTATGTACTAGTGTGTGATCCAATATTCCAATACAACTACTTCCCACCTTGTTCTCTCGTGCTTTGTTTTGCTGACCTTATGCCTGTTCTATATGACATTTTCCACGACAAACTGATAAGTTTTACCATTTCCTATAATGATGGTACACACATATTCCACCACACAGACACAGATTCACAGAATATGTATATTCAAATTAATGCCTTGCACTTTCGGTCTATATTTAAAAAAATCCACTTGTACTCCCACATCAGAACTTGCCAATGCTCACTGTTTCAGTAGGACATGTATAAACAGTACCTTGAGATTCATTGCACTTGGGTGTTAGAGCTTGTTTGAGATTGCGCTGGAGCCTTTAAAACTGACTCATGAAAAGCACTTCAAACTCAGTTTGGATTGAAAAAAAAATGATGTGCAGCCAGTGCCCTAAAGTATTTTATAATGCACTCAGCACCCTAAAGTGTTGTTTAGGGGCGTCCATCATCCTAAAGTATTTTTTGTGTGTAAATTTTGCACTTAATTTCGATAATTTTAGGATATTGAATATACCTGAAAAAATACTTTAGGGTGTTGGATGCAACAAAAAAATAGTTCAAGGTATTGAACACACCTTAAATAATGATTCAAGGTGCTAGATGCATCAAAAAATATTTCAAGATGATGCGTACACCACAAAATACTTTAGGACACTGTATGCACCTGAACCCTTTAATATATCATTTAAACTTGATTCTACAAAACTAACCTTTGTGTAAAAGTTTATTCAAACATAATTCACATTACATTAATTGACTTATTCATGGCTTCAATCTTCAAAAGTCAAATAAAATAAAAGTCACATTTGCCAACGCTAATCCAAATAAGCTTTAAAGGAATCTTTTAATAAAAAGCATGTTCTCTGTTTGAATACATTAATGGAGATGAATGACATGGTCTAACCTGCCTAGTCATTAGTTGAGTCCTTAATATCACAGGTTCTTCTGAAGTCAAATCACTTACTCTATCAAATAGTGGATTTAGTGGGAGAAATAATAAGAAGAGACGCATTACTTCAGATAACAAAAGTTTGAATTTAGGAATGTAACATATTCCTCACATTGAGCCGCCAGAGTCTTATAACAGTTTCTTAATAAGAGAGATATGATGTACTACATCATCTTGCCACTAAGATCAGTTATTGTGCATGAGGTATGAGAGTGGACTTAGATACTTCTTTCCCCATTATCAAATTAAATTGTGGAACTGTACCAAACTTAAGTGATTGAGACTTATATAGTGGCTCCACCACTCTACATTAAACTACACTATGCAAGAAGCTACTTTTCCCTTCTATAAATTGCTTCCGCTTTTGCAACTTATTGTCACACAGCACTTGTAATTCAGTTATTATACAAAACCCTCTCTTGGATTTCACTCATGGAGTGTGCCACTAACAAGCATTACCTTCTTTTCTTGTTCTGTCTAATGTTCTTTACTCCTGTTGTCCTCTGTCAACTTAATTACAGGTTCTATGATGCTACTTGTCCAAACCTAAGCGGTATCGTTCGATCCAATGTCTGGTCAGCAATTTCCAATGAATCCAGAATGGCAGCTTCTCTCTTGCGGCTTCACTTCCATGATTGTTTCGTCAACGTACGTAAATAAGTTGTCTCATTAAAAAAAAAAATCACTCCTTGTATGATACGGTTGTCTCATAAAAAAAAAAATCACAAAGCTGATTTGTGTTTTTTCTGGTACAGGGATGTGATGGGTCTGTGCTCCTTGATGATACCAGCACGTTCAAGGGTGAAAAAAGTGCAATTCCTAATAAAAATTCAGTAAGAGGATTTGAAGTAATTGACACAATTAAGTCTGCTTTGGAGAAGGCATGCCCATCCACTGTGTCTTGTGCTGATATAGTTACTCTAGCAGCAAGAGAAGCTGTTTATATTGTAAGAATAAAGCATTAGCTTCCTTTTCAATTTAGATACAGTGCACATCATATGAATATTAATAGTAATGCTTTGCTTTATATTTCTTAGAGTGGAGGTCCATTGTGGCCTGTACCTCTTGGTCGTAGAGATGGCAGAACAGCAAATGAGACGGAGGCTAATAACCTGCCGTCACCTTTTGAGCCCCTTCAAAACATCATTGACAAGTTCATCAATAAGGGACTTGATATTAATGATGTAGTTACTCTCTCAGGTTTGATTCTTTCAGTGCTTTTCCTCTTTAAGCTTGATATTAATGATATAGCTTTTGAAAAGTGCTTTTACGATTTACAAGTATGTGAAAAAAGTTTTGTCTCGACTTGTGGAAAAGTACTTAAAAAGGTTTTTTTTTTTTGGGTTTCTCATACAAGCACTCATGGAATCCTACCATATCAGAGTAGTAATAGAAGACTTAAAATCAAAATACCCCTAGCCATGCTAAATATTCCGTAAGCAGGAAGCCACTGAACTCGTGGTCTTGGAAAATAAGGATAACTACAGTCACATAACACTATTAGTGTAAAGGAATGTCAGGGACTCTTCTGGGTTGGGTGTAAGTACAGTGATGACAACTAGGAAAAGCCGTCACCAGTAGGGGAATCTCAAGGGCGGTGATAAGATTTTCTAGTGTTGCTCACAGACTCAAGCTTGACTTCATATTAATAACCTCCCATCAAGGTTATAAATGACTATACACACTAAGCAAAATCCCTAACCTAAATTGGGTTCAAACTGACTAACGGATATCATCAAAAATTGGCCTTGATAGATCTCAATTATCCCAGTTTGAACCACAGACCTTTGAACCATTGTCTCAACCGGTTCATTGACTAGTTTGGTTTTCAATAACTTGCATTTATTACTTTTTTGAATGATATTGCAGGCGCACACACGTTTGGTTTTGCACAGTGCTTTACATTCAAGTCAAGGTTGTTCAACTTTGGAGGCAGTGCAGACAAATCTGATCCAACAATGGACACTTCACTTGTTCAATCTCTGCAGAAACTATGCCCTAACCAGAATGATTCAGACACCAAGTTGGCTCCTTTGGATCCAGCGACCACCAACAGATTCGATAACATGTACTACAGAAACCTTGTGAGCAACTCAGGATTGCTTCAGTCAGATCAGGCTCTTATGAGTGACAACAGAACTACTTCTTTAGTTCTCAATTATAGTAAATACCCTTTTCTGTTCTTGAGGGACTTTGCTCTATCCATGGAGAAGATGGGACGCATAGGTGTGCTCACTGGACAAGAAGGTGAGATCAGGAAGAACTGTAGGGTGCAGAACTAATGATGTTTTAGGACAATGAATCATGATTGTGAACTCATTTGAACTCTTATTGGAGTCAAATCTTAAGTGCATAAGTTATGTTATGTGATTGTGAAAGTTCCTGTTATTAAGTACTTGCTCGGAGTTACAGTATGATGCTTATAGTCAATCAACAGGTTTCTATGCTTGAAAGATACATGTTTTGACTATCAATGTTAATATCAATAATCAATACTCCCTCTGTACCTATATATAATGTATTTTTAACCCAATCGGGAGATTTAAAAAAACATTTAAAAGTAATAAATATGTAGGAAATATAAGTTTTTTTCTTCAAAAAAAACCCATATTTATAAATGAGTAAGAGAGAAAGAGTAATGATGAGAAAAGAGTAATAATCAATACCCCCTCCTTCCCTATATATAAGGTCCTTTCAACCCAATCGTAATATTCTAAAAAACGGTTAAAAGCAATAAATATGAAGGAAGTATAATTTTTTTTTCCAAAGATGCCCCTATTTATGAATGAATACGAGAGAAAGAGTAATAATGAGAAAAGAAATAAAGGGGATGTATAGTAAGTAAATGATGTAAGAGAATGAGGACAAAATGAGTAAAAGTGCATTTACTATTCAAACAAAGTCAAATGGGACATCATAAAAATAGATAAACTTACTTAAAAAAAATGATCTTATATATAGAGACAGAGGGAGTAAATATAAACTACTATCTCCGGTCCTAAATATAAGATCCGATTAACTTTTTTAGAGAGATTATGAAGTTAAATAAATTATTTTAAAGTATTTAAATTTATCGTTTTTTGTCAAAACTAATTAGTTTAACTCAGAAACTGATGTATAATCTAATAATATACAACACATACTATAATTAAGTAAAAAAAAACTTCTTTAACTTCTCAAAAAAAAAAAAGTCTATTGGATCTTCATTTATATTGTTTACACCATAGAAATGATAGGATTCATTTTTCTTTCAATGATATCATAATGGCAACTTACATTTGCTCATGAACTGTAGCATTTAGTGGAGAAGAACGTCTCTATTTACCTTACCCTCAATTTCCTCTTCATTTATTATTTCTATTATTGGATCAATTTCTAATGGTTGAGATTTAATGCATTATAACAATATTATTACATACATACATACTACATATATACACAAATTTAAACCGTTAAAATTTAATATGAATACATCAACACTGTAAAAATTTATCAAAATATTTTTTATTTTTTATCCTCTGCAATCTTCTTCTCTAGGAGGTTGAATTTGTTTATATTTTTTTGGGTTAAGGTGCAAAAATAGACAAATGATTTTCTCAAAAGAGCGTCCAGTAGCAAATACTTTTTTTTGGCGCAAAAGTAGACACGTGGTTACAAAGTGGAGCAAAATTAGCATGCAGAAATTTCCAACCGAATAAGGGAAGTGAAAAAAACCCTTCCACAACTTCGTTTTTTGTCGTTATAGGGTATACCCGATAACCGAAATACCATAAAATTAACGCCAGCCAGAAACCAGAATTAGGAAATCCGAAATAACAACTCATCCAAAAAGGTAGAGAGCAATAAATCAGGACAAGGAAAACAACCATAGAAACATAACACTCTCACCAGTCTACTAGGCTTCAACGATCCACACAATCAGATCTGCTAAAATCTAAATCTGGTGTCAACCCATTTAACTCAGAATTCGATTTGGGGAAAGATTCTTTGATCTCATTTCTTCTCCACAAATAGAGCGTCTAGACATAATCCCTCTGGGCAAGTAAGTTTTGTCTCCTAAACCGGACCGAGTCGCGATTCTCCTCTGGAATGGCAGGGTTTCGTCTTCAAACCCACAGGTTTCCTCTGTCATTTTGAGGAACGAATCAATAGAGATTTTCCGTTCGTTTTCGGTTCGTAACAAGCAAAATAAAGTCGACGACATATACCGGTCTCTCGTTCGTTTTCCAGTCTCAGTGAAAAGAGGAAGAAGGCGGAGAGAGGGAGGTTCAGTGATTCGACGGATGAAAGTAGACACGGTGAATTCCTCTATCAGATCTGAGGTTGAACATATGGAAGAAGAGGATGAGATTTTTTTTCATCCTTTTGAGTTTTTTTTCCAGATTTGGCGGAAAGAAGGGAAGAAGAAAGAAGGGAGTTGACAGGAGAGAGGAGTGAAAGAGAAAAAGAAGGGAAGAGAGAGGAGTGACAGGTGGAAGAGAGAGGAGTGATAGGTGGAAGAGAGAGGAGTGATAGTGGCAATATTTTAATGGAGAAGTCAGATCCCACTGCCACGTCAGCGTCAGATAACGGTCAACTAACGGTCAAACGCTAATTTTGCTCCATTTTGTAACCACGTGTCTACTTTTGCGCCAAAAAAAAGTATTTGCTACTGGACGCTCTTTTGAGAAAAGCATTTGTCTATTTTTGCACCTTAACCCTATTTTTTTTATGTATTATTATAAGGGCAAAAGAACAAAAATACACATGTGCTTTACCTTTGGGAGCGCCCAGCACCATATGCTTTTTTAGGAGCAAAAATACACACGTGGTTACCATTTTGGAGCAAAAGCCACGTCTCACCGTTATGTTACTGTTCACCGTAATGAGTGAAAAAGAGATGAAAACAGAGACGGTGAGCAGTAACATAACGGTGGGATGTGACTCTTGCTCTAAAATGGTAACCAGGTGTGTATTTTTGCTCCCAAAAAAAGCATATGGTGCTGGCGCTCTCGGGGGTAAATCACATATGTATTTTTGCTCATTTACCCATATTATAATGATTTTATATATATATTATAATATATATATATATAATCTCAATTATTGGAAGTTCACCAAATAATATAAATAGTAAATAGATATGAAATGGAGAGAAATGTAAATGGAGACATTCTATATCCTAACATTTGGAGGGTAGGTCATGCAAAATAATCATGTTTTCTGAATGTTATGTGCTCCCTAAACAAAGGATGTATAACTCAATTCATTTTCAAATTTAATGAAATAGACATTAAAATATGTCTATTTTTATGGAAAAGGATTAGAAATGCATAATTTATTTTCTTAAAAAGATATATAACTCAATTATTTAATTTCTTAATTTTAAAAATATCTTATTTATTTTCTAAAAAATTTAACTCTAGTTGCTGGTACTTGTATATGTTCCATTGACGACTAAGTCTAAATTTATTACAAATTAAAATGTATATTTCCAAGATTCAATAATTAAATAGAAAAGTACTCATATACCATCATGAAATTGCTCATATTTTAGAAGCTTTGTGATATAATTTTAAGATTTTTATGTCTAAAGTTTACATAATTTGGGACTTTGAAGTTTGAAGTTATGAGTTATCCTTTTCCTTTTAATGAAAACTCTTTTACCTGCTCAAAGAAAATATGGGCTTTAGTTGCCCCATGCATATTGTAATAAACTCTCTTATATGTATAAAAAAAAAACTCTCCTATAGTGTGAATAAATTTTTCGAAATTTAATTCACTTCTTTAACTTTATAAATAATAAATTACACAAATGTTCATTGTTTCAATGTTAGATTGAAATATTTAGTTTAATGTAATTTTCGCGGACTTAATTCTCGTAACAAAAAAAAAAAAAAAATTTCTCGTAAGTTCTCTATTAAAAAACTTGCATAAATTAATTAAATTCTAAAAACTAGAATTAAAAGGCTCATTCTTAAATAAAAGAAATAAAATCATTAAAATAAAATATAAAATTAATAATGCAAAAATCATGCATAATTTATCGCTGGCTACTGTATACTTTAAATCATTTAAATCTACCTGATGTATTTTTTTATCTCTTAACTTTATAAAGTATACTTTTAGTTTTATAATTCTAACACTATTAATATGACTAACAGAATATGCTGACGCAACAAACTCAAGTGATGACTATGTAAGTTTAAATGATGACTGTGTAATTAAATGTTATTAATCTTAAATTTAAAATATATATAAATTGAAAAATATCTAAAAATCTAATCTAATGAAGTAGTTGATATCAAAATCCTCCATTGTATTAAAAAAAATTTAGTTTAATAATCTAAATATCAAAATCTCCATTTCATTTACATGATTTTTCTGTTTAGTTTAGTTCCATAATTTAAATATATTATATTAAAATATTAAAACTTAAATATACTTTGACAATTACATAGTCATGACTTAAGTTTGTTGCATCGACATTTTCGATTAGTAATATTAACGATGTTAAAAATATAAGATTAAAAATATATTTTATAAAATTAATGAATTAAAAGTATACTCATATAAAATTTAAGATTTAAAAGACTAAAGTATACTGTATACTTTAGTTTATGCCTGAAACTTGAAACACAAACTTGAAACACAAATTTCCCTTCCCCTTTAAGCGTAGAATAAAACAAAAAGAATAAAACAAAAAGGGCGGGATTAAAAGGCGGAGCTATGAGCGGAGAGTAGAAGTAAGACACTAGTAGTCGCGGCGCGCATGAAAAGGTGAAAGGGAAAGACGTTCAAAAATCAAGAAGTGGGGTTAGGGTTTGTAGTGTTCATACTTCTTTCATATTCATCAGTGAAGGAGAAGTGATCAGACGAAAATGGCGAATCCAAGATGCTATCTGGACATAACCATTGGAGGAGAGTTAGAGGGTAGGATTGTGATTGAGCTCTTCAAAGACGTCGTCCCCAAGACTGCTGAGAATTTCAGGGCACTTTGTACTGGTGAGAAAGGCCTCGGTCCCAACACCGGAGTTCCCTTGCATTACAAGGTCCTTTCTCTCACCCTTCGCTTTTGTTTTCTTTTTCTAATCTTCCATTCTGCCTTCTCATTGAGTACTAGTAAATCTGTTTGCAATTTTTACTTTCGGTTTTTCCGGACATATTGATACTACCATATGGCCTTTCTAGCGTCTATTTTGGTCCCGTTCAACTTGCGAATGTTCTTTTCATGCTTATTGTGAACTGCATTTCGTTTAATGTGTACATTATCGTACTAGTTTAGCTTACTCTGCCTCTCTACTAGGGAAAGCATTACTCTTTAGTCAACACTAGAAAGATTCATATTCTTGATACGGCTTTTGAATATTCATTGTAGGGAATCCGTTTTCATCGCGTCATTAAAGGTTTCATGGTGCAAGGTGGTGATTTCTCAGCTGGCAATGGCACTGGAGGAGAATCCATTTATGGTTTGAAATTTGAGGATGAGAATTTTGAGTTGAAGCATGAGAGGAAAGGGACGCTGTCGATGGCTAATTCGGGTTCCAACACCAATGGATCACAATTTTTCATTACTACCACTCGGACTCCTCATTTGGATGGAAAGCACGTAGTATTTGGGAAAGTGATAAAAGGAATGGGTGTTGTGCGTTCTATCGAACATGTTACCACTGGGGAAGGTGACTGTCCCGCCCAAGATGTCATCATTGCTGATTGTGGAGAAATAGCTGAAGGAGATGATGATGGAACCATAAACTTCTTTAAAGATGGCGATACTTATCCTGATTGGCCAGCTGACCTAAGCGTGAAGCCAGATGAAATTTCTTGGTGGATTGAGGCTGTTGATTCTATCAAAAGTCTGGGAAATGAACACTATAAGGTAACATGTTGTCACATGTCTTTGTATGACATTCTTCAACACGTCATAATGATTTTCCTTCATGTTCCTTCCCTTGCAATTCTATCCTTAAATCATTATATTTATTTGGAAGAATTAGAAGATGCAGCGGCTGCCTTTCTTTTAATAACCAAATGTTGCCCTATCAATTCCAATTTGCAGAAGCAAGATTTGAAGTCTGCACTTCGGAAGTATCGTAAAGCTTTGCGCTATTTGGATGTCTGCTGGGAAAAGGACGACATTGATGAAGGTCAACCTGATAGTTTGGCTTATGCTACTTGTGCTGTCCTGGCTGCTATTTAGCACTTTTAGTATCTCACAGATCTTTTATTCTTGAATTCCCAGAAAAGAGCACTGCTTTAAGGAAGACAAAATCTCAAATTTTCACCAACAGTTCTGTAAGTACCATCTCATAAATGTGTGTGACTGGATCTTACCTCAAATTCTAATTTACTGAGTGTCTGAGACCCTACTAATTCTAAATAATATTCTTACTTTTTCAAAATTATTCTAGTGTCCTGGAATATATTCTAAAGAAAGAAGTGATTAACAACCTTAGCTATGTTATGACCAAGTATATGTCAGGCTGGGCGCCAATATATTGAAACCTTGGCTTCTTGAAAGATGAAAGATTACAAATATGCAATGGATGTCTTTCTTCATTTCCGTCTGAGGTGCAAGTACAACAAAATTGTATGAGAAAAGGAACAAAACATAAGATATGAAATGCAAAGCTTGATGTTGTCCTTATTTTCTTGTCTTTGATCTGTTTTCTCTATGTTAGCCATAGCCCTGTGAATGATTGATGGCTCACAGGTAACGAAATTAAGAAAACAGAAGTAAATTATAAAGAACACTCTCTTCTACTCTCTCTCGCAGCTAGAATCTCGCTAAGACAGATTATTGAAGCCTAGGAGAATCTCCAATATTCTGAAAATATGTTTATTCACCCATGTGTTTGCTTGAAAGTAGCTAGCACACATATATAATAAGGGAATTACAACTGAAAGGATGACTCTCCGTACAATGTAGGGACTGACTCATTAGTGCTGACTAAACAGACACATAATAGAAACATGAACTCTAACTGACTCTGTTTATGTAGTGCCAATAAACGACCCCTAAATTAAAATAATAAATCATGACTCAATAAATAATACAACAAATGAAATTGACTGGTTCAAACTCCACTATTTTTCCTTCTCTGTGATAAGTCTTGAGGTTCCTATCATTACTCGCCCCTTTGAAAACCAACTTGTCCTCAAGGCGGAAGTCTGGGTATTGCTTTAGCATGAGATCGTAGTCTTCCCAACTTGCTTCTTCAACTGGACGAGACTTCCATTGGGTCAAGAGTTCCAAGTGAGGTCCCTTCCAATGGTGAGACAGCACCTTCTTAGGTTCAAGAAGCAGCTCAAAATCTGCAGAAATGGGGAGTTCTGCTGGTGGTTGTGAAGGTGCCGTGCCATGCCATGTGCAGGACGTAAGAGGGAAATATGAAATACAAGGCGAAATTTTGCTGTAGGTGGCAGCTCCAACTCATAAGCAACTGGTCCAATCTTCCTCAATATTGTATATGGTCCAAAAAACCGTGGAGAAATCTTGGTATATTTCCTGTGTGCAAGCAAATACTGGCGGAAGGGCTGAATGCGCAAGAAGTCAGCGTCACCAACATCAAATGTCAACTCACGATGGTTTTGGCCAGCCTGAACTTTCATCCTGTCTTGAGCCTTCTTAAGATTGTATTTCAAGAGTTGTAACATGTCATCTCTGGTCTCCAATTGTTCAGCCTGGTCTGCAATTTGAGTTTCACCCTTAATGAAAGGATGAAGAAGAGGAGGATCCCTTTTGTATACCACCTTGAAAGGAGTGGTGTTAGCTGAAGTGTGAAAGCTGGTATTAAATGAATATTCTGCCCAGCATAAAAACTTGCTCCAAATATGGGGCTGTTCATGTATAAAACACCTCAAATATGCTTCAAGGGAGCAATTGACAACTTCTGTTTGCCTTTCTGTTTGAGGATGAGAAGAGGTACTCATCCTTAAATGAGTTTGGCTAAGCTTGAACAGTTCCTGCCAGAAAACACTCAAGAAAGGAGGGTCTCTATCTGAAATAATGGAACATGTCATACAAAAGAGAAAACGAAGAAGTGCATGATAGGATTATTGTAGTGAAGTAGAAGATTTAGGGAAAGAAGAGGGATAGGGAAGGTAGAGACTCTTGACAAAACTGCTATCCTAGTCTTTCATTAATACACAATACCAAAACTGACCATCCTTCTATTAGCCTAAGCCTCATATATATAGGCTAGAGACTTAGACTCTCAAGGCGGTCTAATACAACAAATAATAGAATAACAAAATACGACTAATAACAAATATAACTAACTAACTACCCACGGCCTCATAGGATTAGTTTAGTGTCATTCCCTTATTAACTAAGGATTATGGCCTCATAGGATTAGTTTAGTGCCACACTTATTTATACTAATGATTTATTATCACTTTCACGCCTTATATAATAGTGCAATGATGCCTTGGTCGGAAGGGCTCCTTACACTGGAAACACAATCCCTTTTCTCAGTGCCTTTGTCTCTCGACCTTTATGGGTGACAGTTAGTATTGGGTTGCAGTTGGAGTCAAAGACGAGGAAGTGATCGCAAGAGTTGATTTTAATGACTTCGTACGATGTTGCCATATTTCCCCGTGTGTCACGTGCAGAATATCCTTGAGTATAAACCGTGTTGGTACAGTTTTGCACATAAGAGGAACTGGGATTGGGCCCACGTGTAAATATTAACTTCTCAAACTCTAGGGCTAGACTTGACGCATGGTAGATAGTTCGCGGCTTATGAATGCGAACTTCAGATCGCAACTCTTCCTTCAAGCCGTTAAGGAACACATCGAGAAGGCAAAGGTCCGGCCAATTCTTTACACATGCCACTCTTCTTGCCCACTCCTGTCTGTACTCATGCACGGTTAGTGTTTGTTTAATACTATAGAGGTGCTCATCTGGGTTCTGGTATTTAAGAGGTTTGTAGTGCTCTTGTAAAATCTTCAATAATTCATACTAGTAGAGCATTGTACGTTCATTCAACATTCATCCATGAAAACAGGTCCAATGCATCTCCCTCTAGGTACATAATATCTAACTTGTCATCTTCTGGAGTCTCATAATACCGGAAGTATTTCTCAGTTTTGAGGAACTATCCACATGGTTCACCCCCATTGAATTTTGGGAATTCGATCTTTGCATATGGAAGCCATCAATTCCGGCGAGAAGGTTCTGATTCATCATCGCTATCTTGGCCCCAGTGGTGATGCGTGGGTTTCCCTTTGTGACGGCGGGAAGATTGAAATTCCCAATGCCGTCACCTTCTCCTTCAATTCATTGAGTATGTCCAGTTTAGCAGCGATTGTGGCAAAAGGGTCAGCTCCAAATAGATTTTCTTCAGAGTCACGGTTGACATGGGATGAGTGTGTGGTTACCATCTTGATCAGAAATGAGGCTCTGATACCAAATGATAACTCACAGTAATTGAATTAAGAAAACATAAGTAAATTATAGTGAACACTCTCTTCTACTCTCTTTCATAGCAAGAATCTAGCTAAGACAGATTATAGAAGCCCAGGAGAATCTCCAATATTCTGAAAATATGTTTATTCACCCATGTGTTTGCTTGAACAGTTGAACGTAGCTAATACATATATATAGGACGGAAATTACAACTGAAACCATGACTCTTCCTACAATGTAGGGACTGGCTCATTAGTGGTGACTAAATAGACGCCTAATGGAAACATGGACTCTAATTAACTTTGTTTATTCGGCGACACGAAAGTAGTGCCAATAACCGACCCCTAAATTAAAATAATAAATAATGACTCAATAAATAATAAAACAAATGAAATTGACAGGTTCAAACTGCCCTATTTTTCCTCCTCTGATACGTCTTGAGGTTCCTATCATTGATTGTTTCATTTATGACATGTAAGCATCCTGCACAAAAAGTCTGAAAGGTACAACGCAAGAAGTTATGATATGGATGTAATCATGGAAGGGCTCTTAGTTACTTGTCCACCCAGAATCAACGTGGAAGCTTTAAAGTGAATTTGTGGCTGTAATTCATGTGACATTTTGAATTTTCTTACTTTCTTTTGTATTTCACTTTAACTGAAGACTTATGTCCTGTGGTTTAATGTTTTTTAGGCTTGTAGCTTGAAATTAGGCGATCCAAAAGGAGCATTGATGGATTCAGATTGTGCATTGCATGATGGAGATAATGCAAAGGCCCTGTTCCGCAAAGGCCAGGTTGATCTCTTCCAATATGGATAGTTGTTGTTGATGATGATGAAGAAATTGCATGATACTGGCGAATTATTTGTGTGATCTATATGTGAGCTTTTATATTCTATTGCTCTACTTTCGCTGTAGAGTATGCTGATTTTGATTAGCAGTATGAGTGTATGACTATCCTGCATCAGTAGGTTCAAAGCCTAGAGTCTCTCTTTTTCTTTTTTGTTTTTAACTACATTTTATGAATTGTTGAACTTCTGCAACGAAGTAGTTATCAAGTTCATAATTGCTGGATTCTCTGCTGAACCAGTCACATATAATGACCTGGAATTTGTCATTTGTACTTTTCAGGCTTGCATGGCACTCAATGACCTGGATGCTGCTGTTGAAAGCTTCAAAAAAGCACTAGAGTTAGAGCCAAACGATGGTAGGTGGTGGTAGTTTGAGTTCTTCATATTCTTTTATTTGTTGAAGGTTTTGCAGTTGAGAAGTGAGCTTCCTGGATTCTTGTGTTGATACAAATGTTAGGATTACTTTTTTCCTCAATAATGTCCCTATATTTGGTTTAACAGAACTTGGGGGCTCTAGGCATATTTTGAAACAAGAAATTGAGCTAGCATTCTGATAGGACCGGCTAGTTTGTTGAAATCTCAGTGTCCTGAAATTTTGTTCAGTTAGATCAAACGAATTCTTGGAATCTCATTTTTGCGCATTTACCCCTTGAATCTGAAAGCTCTTAATATGATTATCAATACATATTAATTTTCTCAGCAAAGTGTCAATGAAATGTATGGCTTTTTCTAAATAGAGTTGATTTTTTCAAGGAGCAATATATTATAAAGCAGAAGTAAACAGATATAGAGGTTAAACAAATCAGTAGACCATGGTTTTTGGATATTTAACTTCAATGCTGCAATATGAAGTATGAACCACGTCTGTGGTATTTCTGTTAAATTTGACTTCGAACCTTTCTCTTTTCTTCAGGAGGAATTAAGAAAGAACTTGCAGCTGCAAGGAAAAAGGCCAGTCATGTTATTTTTTGATTTCCTTTCCTATTTATTCGTGCATTGCTCGCTCGCTACGATTTTAGCTTAATGACATTGGTTTAATATTAACTTTGGTTGCAGGTTGCTGATAGACATGACCAAGAGAAAGAAACTTATTCCAGAATGTTCAAATAGAGTTCCCGGAGTTGTGGTGCATGCTGCTGGTGTATTGTGTATAATTTAAATCGGGATGGCTGTCAGATCACCTGGTCCAAATTTTCTCATTTTCCTTCTTCTCAGGCTTTAATCGTCTTTCAAATCATCAGGTATAGTGTTGATTAGTATAATTGAATATCTTCTTTCTAGATTAAGTGTGATAGAGCTATTGACGATTCTGTCAATTTCCTTTGCTCATAATTCGAACTTGCATGCCTTTGATGTAACTCATAAATTTTCTGATGGAATGTGTTCCAATCTCAGGTATCAGACAGCAAATCGTCCAAGCCTAACTTGGATTGTGTTTTTGACGTTGAGTTTGTTAGTATTTAATACGAGGTTAATTGCTGTCTGTAACTTGAATGCTTATTCATGTAATATGGAGACAGATATATGCTGAGGTTAATTGCTGTCTGTAACTTAATTGCTGTCCTCTTATAAAAATATAAGAGGACCCAACCCAACACATCAAGGACTTGGTTCTCTTCCATTGAGCCTCCCTCAACTAAGAGATATAAACTATTTTGATGTTTTTAAATCAATTCGTGTTTTTTCATGGCAAACATTTACTCTCCGGTTATTGGAGGGAGAATTAACTTGACCATTTTATATCGAATTAATCTGCTCAAGCCATATCCTTTATTACCCCCAACTAACTTATTTAAGTGTCTAACTTCCAAAAATAATTGTAGAAAAATATTTAGAGTTCATCATTTGGGCTAAAAATTTTAGTTAAATTTATATTATGTAGTAGAGAAGCTAATTAAAGAAGAGAATCTTTTTAAAGTAATAAGGTTTAATTTCTGGAATTCAAGAGATAAATTGGTAATTGAAATACCCCAAGCCCACAAATTAATTTGGCTGATTGTAAGCCCTAAATGTAAAGCTCAAACCTTGAGTTACATGAGAAAAAAGAGAGCCCTCTGTTTGGGCATTTCAACCCAATAAAAAAATTTGGGAAAATTCATTTCAGGGCCCTTTTAATAGGAAAAATTTCAAAAAAGCCTTAAGATTATGATAATCCCAGAAAAAGCCCCAAGGCTTTTTTCTGGGATTGTCAGAATCTTAAGTGAGTTGTTAACAGGGCTGATATAATTGTTAAAGGGTAGGTCATTAACAACTAAATCGGTACCATTAACAACACTTTGCTAACAACTAAATCAGTACTGTTAACAACTATATCAGTCTCATTAACAACTCACGTAGATTCTGAAAATCTCAGAAAAAACCATGGGGCTTTTTCTGGGATTGTTAAAATCTTGGGGTCTTTTTTGAGATTTTCCCTATTAAAAGGACTCTGAAATGAATTTTCTCATAAAATTTTCAAGTGATAATCTAACATGAGGGACTCACGAAAATAAAATAAAATCTCCCTCTACTCATTCATTTTTGGTCACCAACAAATTACAGTGAGGTTGGAAGCCATGCTCAAGAAGGAGCGAAGGAGAAATACTAAGGGAAAATTTCAAAAAAGGCACAAAGATTCTGACAATCTCAGAAAAGGTCATGGGGCATTTTCTGGGATTTTCAGAATCTACGTGAGTTGTTAATGAGGCTGATATAGTTGTTAACGGAGTATTGATATAATTGTTAACGGTACTGATTTAGTTGTTAGCAAAGTGTTGTTAATGGTACTGATTTAGTTGTTAATGACTTACCCGTTAACAACTATATCAGCCCCGTTAACAACTCACCCAAGATTCTGACAATCTCAGAAAAGGCCCTAGGACTTTTTCTGGGATTGTCAGAATCTTGGGGTCTTTTTTGAAATTTTCCCTGTTAAAAGGGCTCTGAAATGAATTTTTCCAAAAACTAAATACAATAATTTGCATTTTGAGATTATCTAATAGCAATTTCAAGCTGCATCGCTTCTGCAATTCATATAACAAAAACTGTACATGCCGCATGTCAAAAGCGAGCTTTTAATTCAGTATTCCTAAAAGTGTCACACACAACACAATGTTCTTTTGTTCCTCTTTCTCTTAGATTTTTCCCTATGTCTGTTGACCATTCAATTAGACCGAAGGCCAAAAAATAAAAAAAAATAAAAAAAAAATAAAAATTATGGCTGGTCAATATATACCCCTTGTACTTGCTACTATGCCGTGCATGTTAGAGAATACGAATGATTTTTCTTCTTCAACTCCCCTAGAACCGGAGAAGTCCGTTCTCGAACCGGTACGGCTCGGTCAAGTGCTCAGCGGGTCAAACTGGGTTTTTCACGCGAATCGGCCGGTTGATAAAGGAGAAGGCCAAGAGTGATGTTGATAAGATCTTCTCTGGTTTCTCTAAGACCCGACCTCGTTGTAATCGACGAGCTACTCCTCTACTGGAACCTGACTGACACAGACCGAGTCCTTGACGAACTCGAAGAGGTTTCTATTCTTAGCTTTTGAAGTGATTTTCAGGGATTTTATTATTATATTGAAAATGATTCCATGTAGCGAAGAGAACAAGAATGTGAGTATTGGTAGCTAGTTAGAAGTTGGCTTTGAATGATGAATATGAAATGGCTTTAAGCTCACAGAATTTCTGTCTTTGAACGAAAGTGATTAGAGTAGTGCTATTTGTAAATGACTACATTTAATTTCAAGTAGCTTGTTTTCTGGATCCCCCCACCCCCGGGCTAAATTAAAAAATTACCCCTTCAGCACTGGTGGTTCTGACAACTATGAGCAGTGTGATTAATAAAGAAAAATAATGCTTCAGCGTCATTTCTTTATCTGTGGAGTAATTTTGGAATTCTGGTTGAAAATTGCGAAGGATAAATTTACATGTAAATATAGATAGATGGGAAAATTCCAATTGGAATTTCTGATTTTTCTTTTCAGGCTCTTTTGGTGTCTGATTTCGGGCCTAAAAGTACATTCAAGATAGTTGATAACTTGCGTGAGGATATATTGTCTGGGAAGCTTAAATCAGGGAATGAGATAAAGGTAAGCACCTGGAGTTAAGGAATTTTTAACACGCTAATTTCATGCTATAATGTCTGACTGTTGAGCTAAACTTAATTTCTCCGCCTGCTATATGCATATTGCCAACCAAACAATTTAATCTCGCTATATGAAATGTGTTGTGCTGTACTAAAATGGCTTTAGGAAGCATTGAAGAAGAATGTTTTGGATTTGTTGACCAGGAAGGGGAGTAAAACTGATCTTCAACTTGGATTCAGGTGGGAACCTGCTTTAACTATTGACTTCGACATTGTTATGAATAATTTTCGTTGCATTCTGATTTCTGATTGTGATTGATATTGAATTAATTTTTTTAATGTCATCAGGAAACCAGCAGTAATAATGGTAGTTGGTGTTAATGGTGGTGGGAAGACAACATCTCTGGGTAAGAAAAGGACTTGAGGTCTTGACCTTTTTATTTGTCATATAACAAAATGAAAACCTGAGAGACTTCTTCTCTTCCAAGATATCGTGGACTAACACACAATGGTTTATGTTTCATTATATTTAGCGGGGATGGGAGATTTTAAATCTTTTATGGAGTTATTGTTATATATGCAGGGTACATTCTTAAACTAATAATCTTTATATGAACCCAACCTTCTAATAGAAAGGAAAAAAAAAAAATCTTTACAGTTTAACCAACCAAAACCATTCCAATTTGATCATCTCACTTACAGGTAAGTTGGCCTACAGATTGAAGAATGAAGGGGCAAAGGTGGAAATATGTTATCTGAGTTTCGCTGTGGCATTTGTTTTATTCTCTGAATTAAAATTGGTTGATCAACACGGAGAACCAATTACCGAAGCTTCAACTGTTACGATTAGCTTAAATCTACTGGATTTCCTTCTTCCATGAAGGGCTTGTGTCAAAAGTTTCATTTGGGACCAGTAAATTCTTTATAGTGACTTGTCTGATTGAGGTCATAGAAGAGAAGCTTCAAAATCATCTGTTTCATTTGTATATTGAACTGCTCTTTGGGTTCCTAAAATGCAAAAGCTTTTACCATTTTGGTTTAAACTTACTAAACTTACATGCTTCCTCTTTATCTAGAACTGCTTATTGAGATGGGAATGATACTCAATTTTAGTTTTTTGAGGACCGTTGGATGGGAATTTTTCATTTTTAATTTTTTCCTCAACTTCCTGAGTTATTAGCATTCTATTTTACCTTTTATCATAGTTTTTGTCTTTGCTGTTATTTATGAGCATTGAATTAGGTGCTTCATAAGTGATTAATCATTCTTGGAGTTTTGTTTTCTCTCGCAGAATATCAGAATTTGTGACAGATGAAGATTTGAAGTTTCTGATGGACAACTTGGATGGGAAGTTCCATGAAAGTGACAAAAAGTGTTGTCCATCATTGAGGAGTCTCAGAAGTAGAAGATGAGACATTAGGCAGCATAGTTGTTAGGACACATTATAGTTGATCACTTGTTGTGTACACGTGCATATGTATTTATGACAAATTTGTATTCATGAGAATGACCTTCAACATTTGTATTTCTGTAGATTGTCTACTGATGCTAACTTGACCATTTGAATTCAATGACAAGAGGAAATTTTTCCTTCTTTTATGATATTTGTTCATGATATGAGAAAAAAAAATGCAGCTGGAAACGCCCCCTGATATTGTTGTTAAAGCCCCCTGATATTGTTGTTAATACCCCCTGTTATTGTTGTAAATGACCCCTGATATTGTTGTAAATGACCCCTGATATTGTTGTAAATGACCCATGATATTGTTGTAAATGACCCCTGTTATTGTTGTAAATCATGGGTCATTTACAACAATAACAGGGGTCATTTACAACAATATCAGTGGTCATTTACAACAATATCAGGGGTCATTAAAAACAATAACAGGGGTCATTTACAACAATAACAGGGGTCATTAACAACAATATCAGGGGTCATTTACAACAATAACAGGGGTCATTTACAACAATATCAGAGATCATTTACAACAATAACAGGGGTCATTTACAACAATAACAGGGGTCATTAACAACAATATCAGGGGTCATTTACAACAATAACATGAGTCATTTACAACAATATCAGGGGTCATTTACAACAATAACAGGGGTCATTTACAACAATAACAGGGTCATTAACAACAATATCAGGGGTCATTTACAACAATAACAATGGTCATTTACAACAATATCAGGGGTCATTTACAACAATATCAGGGGGTGTTAACAACAATAACAGGGGGTGTTAACAACAATAACAGGGGGTATTAACAACAATATCAGGGGGGCTTTGACAACAATATCAGGGGGTATTAACAACAATATCAGGGGCCTTTGACAACAATATCAGGGGGCGTTTCCAGCTGCATTTTTTTTGGGTAGGGACTGAGGTCGGAGGTTCTTCGCGAATGCAGTCTTTGCCAGAGCTGCCTGGGCTGTAACTATTGCTGGTGGGCATTTTAATTTCATGCCAGCAGGCGGCTGAAGAACCTTTGCAACAAGTGGAATGACATTGCTAACGGCTCGATATGACTTTGCAATAGGGCAGTTCCCTGATTGCAGCCACTCATTGCTCATTGCCTCATGGTTTGAGTTATCCTGAGATGCAAGTTTGGCATACGTCAGACACAATGAAAAATATAATCTGAATCATGATATGAAGATCTACCGAACATGATATTTATAATGTTGAAGCCTTTATTTGAGGATTTTCCTACAGAAGGTGGATAAGACAGAAGGTCAAATATATTATACCTGTGAAGAAGGTTCTTTCTTTGAAGATTTGGATTTTCTTTTCTGATTGTTCCACTTATATTATACCTGTCAGTGTCAGGCCCTCAATTCTTATTGTCTATAATGGGAGGAGAGATAAATGGTCCAAAAGCATATTTAAGCAACATGTTTAAAAGTTGAGGGCTAATTGAAACCAGTTCTCATAACTTATACAAATCCAAACAAATGAAATCTTATACTATAAACTCCAAAATACTAAAATTCAGATTTATTTCCTCGAAACATTTTATAAGGATAACCAAATAACAGGCATTCAAACTAATGAAATCTCCACGTCAGTATTCAAAACCCAATTGCAAACCCATCTGATCAAGCATATCCAAAATTTTAGAATCTTGATTCTTTTCCATTTTTTAAAAATCTTCTGTAGTTCCAACTTAAACTATCAATTTTCTCTAGGCCTGGTTTTCATTTCTTTTTTGTAAAGCTGTTAACAGAATAAGATAGTCTAATTACAAAAATGTAGCTTGTACGAGCAAAGTTCTCTTTTCTTATAGTTTATCTTCAAGATTCTCCCTCGATCTCATATGCTTTGTTCCGTGGTACCAGGGCCATTGTTCTGATTATGGACAACAAAATGGGCTTAAAAATTACAATAAGATCAATTGATACATTCCTGAAATTCAAACTCCGAAGACACCAGGGTAAAAATAATTCACCAAGAAACTTTTGATTAGAGTTACCCTTGGCACCCCACCATTCCTCACCAACCAAAAGTAGTAGAAAAACAATATTATGTCGGCCAACAAAAGCGAAACAATACTTGTAAACATGTTTCACCAGATATGGAGACATAATTCTTATACCTTACATTACACACAAGACTCCAAAAATGATAAAATCGCCAAAATGGAAAACCTATATTGTGCGCCATAGGATGAGAAGTACAATACAGTGAAGCTTGCAACACCAGTAGAGGAGTAGCTCGTCGATTACAGTGAGGTTGTTTCGGGTCTTAGAGAAACCAGAGAAGATCTTATCAACATCACTCTTGGCCTTCTCCTTTATCAACTGGCCGATTCGCGTGAAAAACCCAGTCTGCCCCGCCGAGCACTTGACCGAGCCGTACCGGTTCGAGAACGGACTTCTCCGGTTCCAGGGGAGTTGAAGAAGAAAAATCATTCGTGTTGAATTTCAGACTTTTACTAAGGGCACCAATGTAATTTCGTTTTCTGACAAAATACACATCAGGGCCCTAGGGCCATTTGTGGTAGCTGAAAGTGGTTGGGGCCCTTTTTTGCAATTTTGGGCCTTAATTGGGCCTTGGTACGGATTCTCCCATTATTCATTTGCTCACTGTGTTCTCTCGCTGTCTCTCTCTCTCTCTGAGTCCATGTTGAACTCAAGGGCTCTGATGCCATTTTAAATCAGAGACCAATTTCACTCTGAATGTGATGATTTATTCAATAAGGAAGGATACATTATATTGGCTAAAGAAAGTAATAGAGAAATAAATAAAGGGATTACAATAAGAGATTATTCTCTAAACAATGAAACAGGCTTGTTTGGTTTGAGGGGATGGGAAGGAGCCCCTAAAGAGGATATTGACTAAATTGCCATTAATAAGAAGAATATTCCTTTTCGCTGAAAGTATATTTTTGGAATATTGAAAAATTTCCATTGGCTATTTAGTAAAGATGAGAATTTTTTTTAGGAAAATTACGTGCAGGTCCCAAGGAATAAAAACAATTACAAAAAAGTCCCTTGAAATCACAAAAGTACCTTGAAATCACAAAAGTACACAGAAGTCCCAAGAGACTTTTTTGATATTATTTGTATTAACAATAGGAAATGTCATATTTACAACAGGAAATGCCTATATTTACAACAACATTTAAACACCTGACCATTTACAACAGAAAAATCCATATTTACAATAAGAAATGCTAATATTTATAACAACATTTAAACACTTGAATTGTGAACGTAAAGAGATTATTTACAATAGAAAAAGGCTATATTTACAACATGAAGTGCTGTATTTACAACAGAATTTAAAATCTTGATATTTACAATAGAAAAAGTCATATTTACAACAGGAAATGCCTATATTTACAACAACATTTAAACATTTTGGTTTTGAATGTAGAGAGGTCATTTACAATAGAAAAGGCTAGATTTACAACAGGAAGTGCTGTATTTACAATAAAATTTAAAATCTAGCCATTTACAACAACAAAAAGCCATATTTACAACAGGAAATGCATATATTTACAACAACATTTAAAAACCTGGATTTTATTTCCATACAAATAATATCAAAAAAGTCTCTTGGGACTTCTGTGTAATTGGGAAATTTACCAAAATAATAATTTTTAACAAAAATTTTACCCAATTAAAACAGTTTGGAAAGTATTTTCCAAACTAATGACGCCACTGCTTAGTGACGCCACTTGGTGTGACGCCACAAGTGGCGTCTTGGGCCAAGACGCCACAGGCACCAATTCAATATATATTGAATTGATGCCACGTCAATTCAATATATATTGAATTGATGCTCCAATTTTTTTTTTTTTTTAAAATATAAAAATCATTTAAAATTTTAAATAATAATTTTAAATAATTGTAAATAATAATAATTTTAATTAATAATTAAATGAATTAAAATATTTAAAATTTATTATAGATCTTAGGATATATGACTAGTTAGTAAATTAATTAATTAGTGAATTTATTTTACCTTAAGATAGATGACTAATTATTTAATATTTTGTACATTAATTGTGGACGCGTGGATGTGGATCACAATAACACAATACATTAAATACATTATAGATCCTAGAGTAGATACCCTTTCTGGTCTCTGACAAAAAATACGGACCCCATTTTGGTCCCTGACAAAAAAAAAAAGTCCTTTTTAGTCCATAAAAAGGACGAATAAGGGTGGATTGGTGGACATTTTGATCCCTCACAAATTTCCAAAAGGTCATTTTTAATCCCATAAAAAGGACAGTTAAGGGTTGATTTTTTTGTCAGGAACCATATGGAGAGGTGCAGAGGCAGAGCTATGGGTGAAGGCGGAAAAATCTAACCGCATAAAAGGACGATTAAGGGTTGATTTTTTGTCGGGAACCATATGGAGAGGTGCGAGGCGAGCTATGGGTGAAGGCGGAAAAATCTAACCTGGGAAGTTGGTAATGTCTTGGGTATCCAACTTTACATTATTCTTTTTCTTGTGTTTCACAACTCGATTTCTAAGATGCTCAACTAGGTTTTAGTATGCAGAGTTCACCAAGCTTGACTCGGTTCACAATAGACCTCCAACTGTATGTAGCAGTCTCGCAAGGTCACCACCCAGTAATTATATATACAACATATTTCACAAAATATTTTTATTAATTCACTAATTATTAAATAATTAATCACTATCTTAAGGTTTATAATAAATTCACTAATTAATTAATTTACTAATTAGTCATATATCCTAGGATCTATAATAAATTTTTAATATTTTAATTCATTAAATTATTAATTAAAATTATTATTATTTATAATTAATTAGAATTATTATTTTAAATTTTAAATTTTCTTTTTTTTTGAATTGGACGCCACGCGTCCAATTCAATATATATTGAATTGACGCTGTGGCATCAATTCAATATATATTGAATTGGTGCCTGTGGCGTCTTGGACCAAGACGCCACTTGTGGCGTCACCTAAGCAGTGGCGTCATTAGTTTGAAAAATACTTTCCAAACCGTTTTAATTAGGTAAAATTTTTGTTAAAAATTATTATTTTGGTAAATTTCCCTAAAAACCTTGGTTAGAAACAAATGTAGCAACTAGCAAAGAGAAAAGGCGCCAAACCAAATAGGATGGTTAGACAATTTTTTTGGTATCTGAGAACGAGGAATCTATTAAGAACTTTAATTCTCCGGCCCAAAAAAAAAAACTTCAATTCACTGATTATTTATTTATATATTACTAAAATATAATTATTAATTCTAACAATTTTATTTTAAATTTCAAAATTTTATAAATTGATGGGTTATTAGCTCAGGGCTCTCTTCATCAACAACACAACGCTTGAATTATAAGCTGGTTGATTCCTTTTCTTGTTACTACATTCGATTTCTGCTCTGTTCACCAGTTACGTGGTTCAATCTTTTGGCGCTAAAGCTAAGTACGCTTCTTGACTTTCACGCCCCGCTCTCTCCCTCGAGGTTTCTTCCATGGCGGATTCCTTTTCTAGGTCTTTCCTCCTTTCTGCCCTTAACTTCTTACTTCTTGAAGCATTCTTGATTTCTTTGATTTTTTCTTCCCCTTCGATTCTCTTCAACATTTTCATGTTGTGGAGCTCTTGAATTGTATATTCCTCTCTGTTAACTGCAAGTTTTCTCTGTTCTGGTCTTCTGCGAATTATTATTTCACAATTCTCTAGTACGATTTTATGTTGCGGTTTTTTCCACCGTCCATGCTCTCTTCTTCACTCTTTCTCCTAATCTCATTCTAATTAATATGGCGATGCTGGTTATAGCTTTGACCATCCGGATTATGCTGAGATCGTTGTAGTACGTCATGGTGAAACAGCATGGAACGCTGATGGAAGAATACAGGTACTTTTCTCGGCGGGTAAAGTTTGGCGTGATTAAAGAAAACACTGATGATATTTGATACTGATTTTTTTTTTTTAAAAAAAAAAATTATAGGTTGGCTTATTTCTGTTATTATATTTCATGCATACATGTAGTCTAACCAATATGACAAGCTTATCCTGATAAATGCTTTCCAAGTAAAAATGGCACAAGCCAATAATTTATTAAATCTTCGCACTGAAAGTGACTATTCTTAGTCACAATCACTTTGTTATCGAGAACTATCTCCTTCCGTTATTCCTAGGCCTAGCTTACCGAACTTTTTCTTCCCCTTTTATGGTAATTTCTACCTCCGGTGTATTCGCATCTCTTTATAGCTTTCTCGGCCATTCTTTCTTATATTGATTGCCCCTTTTGAGATTAATATGAGCTTGTACATGTATGTGATCAGGGACATCTGGATGTTGAGTTAAATGAAGTTGGAAGAGCGCAGGCAGCTGCAGTAAGTTGCTTTTGTTACAGACGCTCTCTGTTTTTTGGTCTATTTATGCTTTAATGACTAATACCGATATTTTGGATGGAGGTGGCTGAAAGACTATTTAGGGAACCAAAGGTCTTTGCTGTATATTCTTCTGACTTGCAACGAGCTTATGAGACAGCGCAGCTAATTGCAACCAAATGTGGAGGGCTAGAGGTTTGGCCCCAGATTAACATTCTTCATGTATCAGTTCACTAAATTTTGTATCCTAGAATAGTGTTTCAATCTTGATTTCAATTGTAAACCATGCTCAGTGCTCACAGTCACTCAGTCCTTCTGACATATTTTTATTTTCACAGTCCTACTATTTATTATTAGCCAGACTATGCACGAAGAATGATACTGTTTTGTAGAAATTATGACATAAAACTGAAAAGTTTTTTTTTTTTTTAAAATTATTTAGAAAGGTAGGTACTAACATCCTGAGGTTACTTGTGGGATTGAACCCGCCACCTCCATTTAGAGAGAAACTTTCATGTCACTAAGCCACATGACTATTGAGAAAGCTTATATATTTTAAATGGCAACTAAGAGATGTCTTAATCTGAAGTTCAATGGCTTTGCATGCACATTTGTCATATCACTTCACCTTCTTTCTCTGCGTTGTTGAATTTAAATATAATTTAACTACTATATATATATATATATATATATATATATATTCCTCTTTGTATCTTCTACCTTAACTCCAGGTCGTCAAAGACCCTGACCTACGGGAAAGACACCTAGGGGATCTTCAAGGCATGTCCCGTCGTGAAGCATCAAAGACTAATCCCACAGCTTACAAAGCTATGGATCGAGGTCAAGAAATACCAGTAAGTGTAATAGAAGCCAAATTATTATAGCCCTTGTTTAAAGTAAAAAGAGGAATTCATACAAGTCAATAGACATTTGCTTTGAGCTGATGGTGTTTGTTATTCAGTTGCTGCACTAATCTTAATTGGTTATTATTTTGCTTTGCCACTATATTAGTAATACTGTGGTCGCCTTTTCTGCACGTAGCTGACATAAATGCATTATGTCACAATATTCAGGGTGGAGGAGAAAGTCTTGATCAACTTTCCGAACGCTGCACATCTGCATTGCAGAGGATCGGCATGAAGCATTTAGGTAGGTCACCTTGGTGAAATTATGAGAGCATTTGTGATAACTGATGATGCTGTGTTAATGGATCCCTTTTCAAATTCTTTCAACGCGGAAGTAATTAAGTGAAAATTATGTGTATCGTTTGCAGGGGAGCGGGTAGTAGTTGTTAGCCATGGAGGTGCCATTAGATCACTTTACCAGCAGGCCAATAACAAAAACAAACGTTGCGGGATGATACCCAACACATCTGTCAATGTGTTTCACTTGTACGAAGATATGTGGATTATAAAGAGTTGGGGTGATGTTAGTCATCTGAGCCAAACAGGATTTCTGCAGTCAGGTTTTGGGGGTGACAGAACTTCTGGTTAGGTGGTATCGCTTGATTTGTTCATTGAAGCAATATGCATACTAAAATTGTATTATTGCATTCTGGCTGAACTTATTTTTAAGTACAGTATTATGAACTTCAATGATGCTAAAGATCATTTTTACAATCTATGATGAGTATGTGAGTGTGGATAGAAGATTTTCTTTTTGATTCTACTTAACTACATTGATGGATACTATTGGTCAGTGATTCTTCTTAATACTTTTCCTTCGCTAAGCTGGTTTGCCGTATATGTTCTGGGCATTTGGATTCTCAAGTTTAGAGAGAAATTTATGCAGCTAAAATAATTTTCATGCACAATGAAAACTACTTAAAAAAAAATCTTTTACACACCCAAGTTCAATTGGCATTTAATGCACACGGTTTAATTGATTATGTCCCTTTACCTATAATTTTCTCGTTTGTTGGTCACCTCCAAATCTTATTCTAAACAAGTGTGTTGGGATGTTTTCATTTACATGCCAATTTGATCGATCAAGTTTTTATACCAACTGTTTTCATTAGAAGATTTCTAGTAAAGGGCTTTCTCCTAACCATCTGTTCTTGGCAGTTTAACTAGTATTATACCAACTTTCGAGCTTCGTATTGAGCAACAAAATCACTAACTTTCCCAAAATGTCAACTAAATGTTCCATATTTGAAGCATAATAGATTAATTTCTTAGACACCGGCAACTATTCTGAATAATTTTACTACACTAATGCTCTATATGCAAAGTAGCAAACTATAACAAGCAGTTTTAACTATTTCCTTAAAAATTAATTATTCCTTTGGTCCACAATATAAGACACTTATAGAAGGAAGACATGGTCCAAAATATAAACCAATTCCAATTTAATTAATGCTCTTTTTGCTGTTTTACCCCTGTAATTAATATTCAGTTTTCAATTTTCCGCGCCTATTATATCCTTCATTTCTCTAAAATAACACTTCCAAGACAATTAAACATATTTCTCAAGAAGAGGTACAAGTGGAAAACAATTTACATTTTAGGATATATTCACTCATTATATCTCCCCCATGTCTAAAATAAAATTCCCAAGGTAATTAAACACATTTATCAAGAAGAGGTAAAAAAAAATTTACATTTTTTAATATATTAAATGACTTAACTATCATTTCTTATTTCCCGTGATATAGTTGAAATGCCCTATATCATGGAGAGATTATATACATGAATCTCATTTTATCAGCTTGAAAGATGCTGCGTTTTGTTTTTGTTTGCATCTAATAACAAAGGATATGATAATATCATTGATTTACTTAATATTTATAAATTATAAAATTCGTTTAATAATTATTTATTAAAATAAAAAATAATTTCTAATAATTTCTGAAAATCTATATGCTTATGGTTTCTATAAGATAAAAAGCTGTAACGATGTAGTTACCAATTATTTAATTACTCTAAAATTATTAAATTAAAAATGAATACTTCTAATAATTCAACAAGAAATCTAACTTAAAAATTGTTGATTTTTCCTTAACATATTATTATAATCCTGTAAATTTAGCTTTTTCTCACGTTCAAAGAATTCAAGAAGTATTTTTTAAAAAAATAAAATTCAAGAAGTACCTTAAGCTGAAAGGTTATTTCTGGCACCAAGAATGGTTTCTTGCCGGAGGAAAAAATCTATCGTGAGTAATAAACAAATAAATAATAAATGAAACCATAATCTTTAAGCTGATGGTTACTCGTGAACGAAACGCTTATAAATAAATAATAAGCTGATTGATTCTTTCTTACATTCAAATCCAATAACTGCTCTGTTCCACTGAATCTTTTGGCGCTCAATTACCTAAGCACGCTTCTTGAACCTCGTTCTCTCCGCCTTCGCGCTCTACGTCGCTGATTCTTCCATGGCGGATCCCGGTCCCAGTTCGAGTTCTAGGTCTTCCCTCTAGATTTTACTTCTTATTATCTCCGCTTATACATGAATATGAAATTATTCATTTCTTTACTTTTCTTCCGCCTTCGATTCCCCCAAACATTTTCAATTGTTTGTTTTCGGGTATCTGCAAGTTTTCTTCATTCTGGTCCGCGGCAAATCATACTTTAACATTTTTTTAATAGAATTTTTAGGTGAAATTTTTCTTCCCTTTCATATTTCTTTCTTCTTTCTACTAATCTCAGTCATAATATAAAAATGCTGGTTATAGCGATCCCAATCCGGATTATGCTGAGGTCATACTGATACGTCATGGTCAAACAGTGTCGAACCCTGATATTATGCTGGTACTTTTTCTTGGCGCGTTAACTTTCAAGTGATTCAGTATAAACATAAGCTCATAATATGTGTGTTTGTGTTGTGTGTTTTCAGGGACAGCTGGATGTTGAGTTAAATCAAGATGGAATAGATCAAGCAATTGCAGTAAGTTGCTTTTGTTTGTCAATTTCTTTCCTAAATACAAACCATATATTTAGGATTCTTTCTTGATTTCTTCCTTTTTGGGGTCTCGATTATGCCTTAATGACTAATGCCAATATTTTGGATGGAGGTGGCTGAAAGCCTATCTAGGGAAGGAAAGGTCTCTGCCATATATTCTTCTGACTTGAAACGAGCTTGCAAGACTGCAGACATAATTGCAACCAAATGTGGATTGGAAGTGGTTCGAACCCAGATTAACCTTCATGCTTCATTTCATTAAATTTTGTTTCGTAAAATATTAGTTCGGTCATG
Organism: Acacia pycnantha; assembly: GCA_025563575.1. Classification (NCBI taxonomy): domain Eukaryota; kingdom Viridiplantae; phylum Streptophyta; class Magnoliopsida; order Fabales; family Fabaceae; genus Acacia; species Acacia pycnantha. Next base: position 1,388,967 of record JAMWYP010000038.1, read on the forward strand.
ATTTCCCCTATATTTGTGTTCTCACAGTCGTAACCATTCATTTTGACCCGGACTGTGCTTGATGAATCTTACCGTTTTGTGGTAATTATGGAGTAGATACTGAAAAAAAAAAGTTAAATAGCAACTATTTATAACATGTCCTAATTTTAAATTCAATGGCGGATGCACATCATTCTCCCCCTTGTATGGTTATATTTTCTCTAACGCTCTCTGTTCTTCCTTTTTGGCCTCTCTCTATCTCGTAACTTAAACTCCAGGTTGTCTTAGACCCTGGCCTAAGGGAAAGACACCTTGGGGATCTTCAAGGCATGTCCCGTCGTGAAGCACTAAAGACTAATCCCACTGCTTTCGAAGCTATGGATCGAGGTCAAGAAATACCGGTAAGTGTAATGGAAGCCCAATTATTATACCCCTTGTTTAAAGTAAAAAGAGTAATTCATACAAGTCAATAGACATTTGCTTTCGGCTGATGGTGTTTGTTCTTCAGTTGCTGCTCTAATCTTGATTGGTCAGTGTTTTGCTTTGCCACTATATTATTTGTACTGTGATTGTCTTCTCTGCGCGTGCCTGACATAATAGGATAAAACCCTTTATTAATATCATAATCGAAGACTAGCTTTCTTGGTTAGTGTTCTGCTTTGCCACTATATTTTTAAGTGCCTTTAATATTGCATGTACCTGGCATTAATGCATATGTCAAAAATATTCAGGGTGGTGGAGAAAGTGTTGATGAACTTTTCGAACGCTGCACCTCTGCATTGCAATATATAGGCACGGAGCATTTAGGTAGGCAACTCAAATTAAATTGCATTGTCGGGTTTCACAATGTGGACATAACAAGTAACTGTTTTGTGTGATCTGTATTCATTTGCAGGGACGTGGGTGGCAGTTGTTACTCATGCAGATGTCATGAGAGAACTTTGCAAGCGGATCAATACAGACAGTCCTTGTGGGAGCCTACTCAACAAGCGGGTCATTGTCTTTCGCTTTTATGAAGACAAGTGGGTCATATAAACTTGGTGAGATGTTAGTCCTTGTGACTCGTGAGGAAGGTGAGGGAAAGGATATCATTTTAATCTGGTTCAAGTTTTTCCTAATTTCTTTGGAAGTACAGTAATACAATCTATGATGAGTGTGTGTGAGAGAGTAGAAGATTTTCTTTTTGATTCTTGTTCTGGTGTAGAACACAGATTGTCTAGCGGTAGTTCAAAGTTTTGGACGCCGGGGTGTATGCTGTCTTAGAAATGTCATCTGAGGTGTTACCCATCTCCTGACGTCTACGTCGGGCTAGGATTTTTTGAACTCATTTCCCTGGGAACGTGGTAACGTCACATGGTTCGATGAGCCGGGGCGGCGTCCTACGTCTCGTGAAGTTTCATGATGACGACCTATGGCTTGGGAACTGTCGTGGTGAATTCCGACGGCCAAAGAGGGCGACCGAGGTAATAACCTCCGGTCCTAAGAGTGCCACGGTAAGAACCAACGACCTAAGGGTCCGAGGTGGTAACCTCCGGCCCTAGGAATGCTGTGGTGAGACCGACGACGTAAGGGTCCGAGGTGGTAGATATGGGGCCAAGCGTAATTTCGGACAAATCATGGTGCTAGGTTAGTGTCCCGCCCTATGAGGATCCGGGGTAGCTGTGGTGGCCCCCGCGTGACTCTTGGGGAACACCCTCCGGTTCTGCCATGATTGTGCTGTGACACTGGCTCCCACGAACCGGGATGGATTTCGTCCATCCATCTTAATTTGCTTTCGTAGCAATTTTCAGGGGCTAATTGTCTGGTTTATATTCTTGCATTTAATAACATGTAAGTAAATCACAGTCAATGGAAAATACTTACTGTTGTCTTCGGGTTTGCCTTAATTCTGGCTATTTTTTATCATGCTTTTCCATTCCTAGCCCGTTTCCCCCCAGCCCGGTAGTTTGAGCTCTCGAGCTGTCGGGATGTATTTTGCCCCAAGCGAGTTTTCGGGCCGCCCTCCGCTAACCTTACCCTCCGTGTGTCCATCGCGCATTCTTTGGCTTGGGTCATTCTGGCTCTAGCGACCGAAGTCTTTTACTCACAGATCCGAGGTAATGTCTCAAAGATCCAAGGTAGTAGCCTGCTGTTCAAAGATCTGAGGTAGTTTCTCAAAGATCTGAGGTAGTGGCCAAAGATCCGAGTAGTGCCGAGATGTTTCGCCTGTATTTGAATCCAGTGCCGATCCCGCTATCGAAGTCACCTACCCCAAAGATCCGAGGTAATGTCTCAAAGATCTGAGGTAATGTCAAGGCAGTTTGATTCCCAAAACCAGCGAGCGACCCGTTGGAGGAGGTCAGAGGAAAACCAGTTGTATGAAACCTTTTGAGATTTTCACTTAGGTCCCTGTGTGAAACCTTTTGAGATTTTCGTTTAGGTCCCTGTATGAAACCTTCTGAGATTTTCACTTAGGTCCCTGTACGAAACCTTTTGAGATTTTCGATTAGGTCCCTGTATGAAACCTTTTGAGATTTTCGTTTAGGTCCTTGTATGAAACCTTCTGAGAGTTTCACTTAGGTCCCTGTACGAAACCTTTTAAGAGTTTCACTTAGGTCCCTATACGAAACCTTTTGAGATTTTCACTTAGGTCCCTGTACGAAACCTTTTAAGATTTTCACTTAGGTCCCTGTACGAAACCTTTTAAGAGTTTCACTTAGGTCCCTGTACGAAACCTTTTAAGAGTTTCACTTAGGTCCCTGTACGAAACCTTTTAAGAGTTTCACTTAGGTCCCTATACGAAACCTTTTGAGATTTTCACTTAGGTCCCTGTACGAAACCTTTTGAGATTTTCACTTAGGTCCCTGTACGAAACCTTTTGAGATTTTCGTTTAGGTCCTTTTATGAAACCTTTTGAGATTTTCTTTTAGGTCCCTTTATGAAACCCACTTGAGATTTCGTTTAGGTCTCTTTATGAAACCTTTCAAGGTTTGCGCTTAGGTCCCTATGCAAAACCTTTTAAGATTTGCACTTAAGTCCTTTGATGAAACCTTTTGGAGATTTCATTTAGGTCCCTGCTGCGTTTTCCCGATTAGGTCTGACTTTTCCTGAGCATGCCGCCGTGAAATCCAGAAAGCAATCCCAGGTTTGACCTCTGGTTCTGCCGCCAAACTTTCAGGTCATCTAAATTTATACCAAAGTCTGGGTTCCCAGGAGAGAGGATGACGATCCTTGAGGGGAGAGGATGAGAATCCTTCATTCCACATTGCTCAATTTCCCAACTTATCCAATGAGAGGAGAGAGGATGAGAATCCTTCATTCCACATTGCTCAATTACTAACTTATCCAATGAGAGGAGAGAGGATGACGATCCTTGAGGAGAGAGGATGAGAATCCTTCCTACTATCTTCTCATCATGTGAATTCATGAAGAAACAGAAAAAGAAAACCCATGAGAATAGGGCATCTAAATTTATGCCAGAGGTGAAAAGTGTTGTCGTTTTAGGACCATCGTTGGTCATGGGGATCAAAATTTATAGGTCCCCACGGTCGGCACCATTGTTCTGGTGTAGAACACAGATTGTCTAGCCCTGAGGGGCTAGGATGTTGATGTAGATTGGGACTTGACCTAGGAGCGATTCCTAGGGCCTACGTACCCTGAAGAGGGATCAAAGTCCACGTAGTTCGAGGATTGATGGAGGCATTTAGCCAAAGGGAGTGGGGTGTGTGCTCTGTGTGCAGTATATGCAAATAAGAGAGAGCGTAGAAGATAGAAGATGTGTACCTTTAGGGTTAACCTGCTATATATAGAGGCTACCTTAGGTTTAGGGTTTGAACTGTGGGCTTCTATGCCTCAAAGCCCAAGTGATGTGGCGTTATATCTGTACCATGTGGATTGCCCCTTGTTGGGCCATACAGCGGAATATGGGCCTTATATAAATCCGTAACAATTCTCAAGTTTTTCTTAATTTCTTACTACACTGATGGATGCTATTGGCACTGATTCTTCGTAATACTTTTTTTCTTCCCAAAGCTCGTTTTCCGTATATGTTCTAGGCATTTGGACTCACAAGTTCATAGAGAAATCTATGCGGTGAAAATATTTTTATCCATATCAAAAACCACTTAAAAATATGTTACACACCCAAGTTCAAGTGGCTTTTAATCAAATGTTATTACTGAACTGGATAGGTCAATCCATAACTCAGCGACTCAACCATGTAATTGATCCTGACAAGTCCCCAGTTTGGGATTGGGGCAACCCGGTAAGTTGTTGGGTTGATCAAAGTTTCCTTTAAATAAAAATTAACATGTTTTTTAAGTATATAAATTGTATACAGTATATTAGTCGAAGTTAATGATAATTTTGATGTTAATAGCTATAAGTTTTGTTATTAAAAGATCGTAGGTAGGAAATATTTTGTTATCAATTATCTATTTTAATATTTTATCATGAAAAATATTTAGTGATTACTTATTATGGTGTCATTGAATGATGGATTGATAGTTTAATACTATGATGTCAATATGTCAAAAAAATTATAAAGAATTTTGGCAAAGTATATGATTATTTGCTAGAGATTTAAGGTATTAAATTGATGTTTAATATTTCAATGGTATGATAAGTATTTAAACTATATTTTATTCCCTACCAAGCTGGCTCAGCCTCAACTGGTTCAAAGACCAGTCCTAGTTTAATAATCAAACTTTTAATGCACACGCATATTTAAACTAATTATGTCCCTTTCCTTATAAGTATATGAGAAAAAGACATTTAAATACTACTTCAACTTCCAAAACCCAGAGGAGACCATTAAAACTTGCAAATGACAGAGAATGGATAGATGAGAATCTGAGTTTTTCATATTTTGGCTTAAAGACAAAAATGTCATTTTCACACATTTTTTTAATACCTAACAATTTTGTCAAAACCATTACGATTTTTGTCAAAATCATTACTGTTTTAGTCAATTTCATTTATCATTTTGTCACAGCTCACATTGACAAAAATCGTAATGGTTTTAACAAAAATAATAATGGCTTTGACAAAATTGTTAAGTACTGACAAATGTGTGAAAGAAACATTTTGGTCTTTAAGTCAAAACCTAGATTTCCACCCCATTCCTTCTCTATCCTCAAGTTTTAATGATCTTTTGAGTTTTGGAGGTTGAAAAGGTATTTAAATGTTTTTTTTTTTTTGCTAAATATATCATATGTAGGTGACCTCAAAATCTCAGTCTAAATAAGTGTGTTAGGACCATCTTTTTCATTTGTATGCCAATTTGATCAAGACAGTATCATTAGAAGATTTCTAACAAGGGCTTTTTCCTAATCATCCATTCTTGTCGGTTGAAGCTTTCTCATGTTCCAACTTCCAATTAAGTTCCATAGTGAGTAACAAAATCACCATTTCTTGTACCCAAAAAAAAAATAACCAACTCTCCCAAAGTATGAACTAAAGTTTCCATATTTGTAGCATATATAACAAGCAGTTTTAACAGTTTACTTTTTTAGAAAACTACATATGTGAGTCTCATTTTGTACCTTTTTGAATTAGCGGTAGAAATTGTTCTTTCAACGTGATTTACAGTATATGAGATAAATATATTAGAGAAGTTTTGTCTTGATTTATATAAATATATTTTTACAATACTAATTAAAATAGGCCCTTTATGAGCTTGAAATAGAGTACTGAGTTTTTTATTTTTATTTTGTATCTAATAACCAATGATTTAATAATATCATTGATTTCAGGTAAAAAATAATAATAAAATTGATTTAATTAATATTTATAAATTATAAAATTCGTTTAATAATTATTTATTAAAATTAGAAAATAAATTTTAATTATTCTTAAAAATTTATATGTTTATGTTTTGTATAAGATAAAAAGTTGTACCGATGTAGTTACCAATTATTTAATTACTATAAAATTATTAATTTAGAAATGAATACTTCTAACAGTTCAAAAAGAAATCTAACTTAAAAATTGTTGATTTTTCCTCAACATATCATTATAATCTCACGTTCAAAGAATTCAAGAAGTGCCTCAAGCTGATTGGTTATTTCTTGCACCAAGAATGGGTTTGTTGCCGGAGGAAAAAAATCTCTCATAAGTAAAAAACATAAATAAATAATAAATGAACCCCATAATCTATAAGCTGATTAGTCACTAGCCATCCATTCTTGGCAGTATAAGTTTTCTCATGTTCCAACTTCCAAGTTTCATATTGAGTAACAAAATCACCAATTATTGTACCAGAAAAAATCACAAACTCTCCCAAAATATGAACTAAGTGTTCTATATTTGAAGCATGAATTATGGTTGTTTTTACTGCGTTTTGTTTTTGTTTGTATCTAATAACGAATCATCTAAGAATATCATTGATTTCAGTTAAAAATAAAATAAAATCGTTTTACTTAATCTTTATAAATTATTAAATTTGTTTAATAATTATTTATTAACATTACAAAATAAATTCTAACAATTCTTAAAAACTTATGTGCCCATTTGGGATAATAGTGGTAGATGTGACTTTTTTCCAGATGGGCTTTTGCAAACGGAAGATAGGATAAAAGTCATATTGTAGATGTGATTTGTGTTTAAAATAACGGTGACAGAAATAACTTTTTTTCAAATAGGCTTTTATTTAAAATAACGTTTGTAATTTTGTTTATTTTTAATCATATAAATTTTACCGAAACACCCTTCATTAATTCACCTAAAATTACTAACACACCCTTCATTAATTTATATGAAGATAACTCTATCTATATAGAAATACTTTTCCATATATATATATATATTAGTTGTCTTTATTGTGATAATTACCGATAAAAAAATTACATTTAAGTTTGATATAAACAATTAGGGAAAAACACTTCTCATGTTGTAGGAGAAGTGTTTTCTCATGTCACACACACATAAAATGGTGGGACCCACATATATATATAATTAGTATTGTATCTATATGTGGGTTCCACCATTTCATGTGTGTATAGGAATCTTCCTCTTTTCATGTAACATGTTTAAACCCCAAACAATTAATGTTAATCAAGTTTGTATATATTCTAAGGTAAGAACTCTGGAGGAGGAGATATCAAAGTAGTTAGAATAAATCAAAATTATATTCTCTAAAGGCTTGGGCATAGTCCTTGTCAAGATCACACTGTCAATGGGATTTATTTGAGGACTGTCTTTTTTACTGTAATGAACCATAACAATCATAAATTTGTAGGGCTTACTGGGATAAATCTCAACTAAATGAATAAAAGTTTAATAAATTCAAATTTATGTTAGTATCAACCCTCCACTTCAAAGTAAAAGAATGAAACATGCTCTCCCTTTTTCATAAGATTAGTAATTAAATTTAGATCCAATTGGTAATCTAATTTTTTTCTCCATATTCAACTGAAACCGATTAGATTTGATTAAAATTTTGTTTTAAAAAAATAATGTGAAAATATGTTCTTTCCAAAAACAATAGTAATAGGTTGGTAGGGCTAGATGAGGCGGACTAACCTTTATCAAACCCGAGCCCGCTACTTTTCAGCGAGCTAGGCTCGCAGGCCCTACTCATTTTACCGGCTCTCCTCATCCCAACTACATATCTAAGGCGTAGTATCAACATGCTCAGCTCATAATTCAAAAGTTACATTGTTAAAACCAAGTTCTAGTGTAATATAAGCATGCTCTGATACAAATCTAGTATCAGAGTAGCGTAGTGTAAGCATACTGTAATACCCTAAAAATCACACTTACGGTAAATATCAAAATTTGGAAATATACTTATTGAAAATAGGTGAATATGAGGTTTCAAACACCTTATATTGAGTTTACCTTGTTGTTAGGGTAATCTCCCTTGAAATTAGATAAATTGCAATTAGGTCCCTAAAATGTTGAAAATTGCATAGAGGTCCCTAAAATACATTATGGGTTATAAATACCCTGTGAAAGCTATAAAAGAGGCAAGTAAAAATCTATTTAAAATAGGGAAGGATATTGTCCCTAATTTAGGTAATTTATTAAGTTACAAACTTGGAGAAATTGTAGAAGAATACTCAAAAAGTAAGGAAATGACCGAAATACCCCAGTAAATGCTAAGATAATGCAGGAGACATGAAAACAAAGATGTCAATACAAAAGTATGAAGGTAAGGAGGTGTTCTAAGTAAGAAAATTATCAACTTGTGATAATTAAGTAATTAAGTAATATTGGGCTAATTACTTAAGCATAAGCAAAGGAAATTCACAAGTAATTATGTAAAACCCTAAAATTAGTGGTTTTTGTTTTAAAATTAGTAAAAATATATTTACTAATTAATTGGAAATTTTGGTGAAAAATAAGTGAGTTTAGGTATTTTTAAGCCTAAATACAAAAATGGACCAATTGGGTAATTTTAGGAAATTTTTATAAAAATTGAATTAAATAATTTATTAAATAATTATTTAAATTGTGAAAAACATTCATAACTCCAAACAAATAGGGCCAGCCGAATTTGTGCCCAAAAATAGGAAGATAAGAGCAAAAATAAAATATCTAGATATTAAAATCAAGTTGCAATATAATAATATATAATTAAATTATGTGAATAGTAATTTAATATATAGGAAACGGATCCTATCTGGAGATCTAGGAATGAGATTTCCATGGTCAAGGTAAAATATTGATCAGTGAGTTTTTACCTTCAAGTGACCTTTTCCGGAAGTTAATTCCGAGGCCGTTAGCGCATTTTCCTAATAAGACGAAATAGGGAAAAATGCAGATAGACATATTTTTGGATATAAAGAAAATAAATTCTAACTCAACATCTAGGAATGAGTTTGAATTTATATGGACATATTTGGAATCAGTGAATTTTTCTGAAGAAGTTGATGATTCCAGAAATGCGTTCTGAAACCGGACGCGTTCGGACACGTTTTTCGAGAAAACTTCAACTGGACTGTTGGAACCCTGTAAGAGACCGAAATCAAAGTTAAATTAGATATTATTGATGAGAAAGAGAAGATCTTCAAAGTTATGAATTCAGAATTTTGAGATTTCGCGAAACGGACATCGATCGGGGAACTTTATCGGTCTAAAGCTTCTAGAATATGCAAGTTGTCACAAGTTGGTGACTCATGGAGGGAGCTGAACGAAAATGGTGTGTTCCATGGCTGCAAATCATCCACCAAAACCCCTAATTTCCATGGTTTAAAATGAAGGTTGAAATATGGAAAAGACTATTATGCCCTTACAACTTCTTCTATAAATAGCAAGCAACTCCTTTGAAATTCTTCACACCAAAATCCTCTTGTGGATTTCAAAATAGAGAGAGGATTTTAGAGAGAGAAGCTCTGGGGAAAATTGCAGCGAAGCTCTGGGTAAGTTTTTCGCATCGAGCTTTAAGCTTTCGTAGTTCTTTCAATAGTTAGAGTAGTCTTGCTAGTATAGCCTTTAATTTTTCAAGCATGATAGGATATCATATGATAGGGCTATATTAGTCTAGAATTTCGAAAATTATCATTGGGTCGAAGTTCTGGCAAAATTTTGGGAAAATCGGAGCCAAAGTAACGAAGTGCTGGCGAAATTCCGCCAATTAGGGGTATAGGGGCAAAATGGTAATTTTTACCCAAAATGCAAGATATAGTACCAAATCACTAATAAAAGTGATATTACTCTTATAGGACGTCAGAAACTCGATTTCTTTGTCGTTACGTTGTCCGACGGGACGTTTATTTTTTCCGTAAAACGTGTCGTTTCCGTAAAAAAGTACGATTTCCAACGGAAGTACCGTCAACGAAGGTACGTTCGCGTACTGTAACACTAACTCTGATGTTTATGGTATGCATGTATGTATGGGTGTTGTAGAGTGCATATAGAGGTTAGAGAATATGTCTATATGCTGGGAGCAATATGTCTGTATGCTGGGAGCAATATGTCTTTATGCTGGGAGCAATATGTCTTTATGCTGGGAGCAATATGTCTGCATGCTGGGAGCAATACATATACATTGATTGTGATAGAGTGATGTTAGTAATGTTAATGTCTCATTGTCTGTGTACATAAACATGAGGTTAACTGCTACTCGAGATCCGTGCGCTGGATCTCAGCTCTTAACATAGCGTTAGGTTTCGGAGGACCGAGGACCGAGGAGAGAGGCAAGCAGCCCGAGTAGAAGACCCCCGGCTGAAGACTTTCCTTTTGTTGTTCCAATGGAAGCCTTTCTTCTGTTATATACTTCTAAACCACGCGGTTTTTGTCTCATTGTTGTAACCAGACTTGCGGCATTTTATATATACATATCAGTTACTCAATCGCTCTGTTGCTCTACTCTGACGATTTTGAAATGATGTTTGACAAAAAAAAATTTATACTGCTTGTGAAAAGTTGGGATGTTACACATACTCAACCTATAGTTCAAAGGTCCCATAATTAAAATCTAGTTTTGATGTAATGTAAGTATGCTCTGATACCAACCTAGAATCAGAGTAATGTAGCATAAGCAAATTCTGATGCCAACCTAGTATCAGAGTGACATAGTGTTAGCATGCTTAGCCCATACGCTAACGTCGTTTCATAATTAAAATTTGTTTCTAACGTTCCATAATGTAATTAAGCAATCTATTAAGTATTTGAATGTTTTTGATGATATCATTATAAAGAAATGGAATATCACAGTTCATTCTCATTTGAGCCATTAACTCTATCTCTGTTACACATGATAAGGTACATATTATTAGAAATTGAAACCGATCATCCAAGATTCAAACACCGTGGGTAGACCATGATCTAACGGAAAGACACCATCAGATTCTTTAAGGCCTTTGCCCTTATAATGCATTACATATGTATCCCAATGCTTACAAAGCTTTGATTAGTGGTGAAAGAATACTAGTAAGTGTTGTAGAACCAAATCAGGTCCTAATAAATAAGTATAGATTAGTTTAATTGTCCCTATTAAGTAAAGGGCTTAGTAGGAAACCAGTTCCAAAATCGCCATCTCTATCAAAATGTGAACTAAAGTGTTCCATATTTAAAGCATAGATTAGTTTCTAATGCATTAACAACTATTTTGAATAATTTTACAACACTAATAATGTTCCATAAGCAAAGTTGCAAACTATAACCAGCAGTTTTAACTATTTTCTTTTTTTAAATAAATAAAAAACTACGTACATGAATATCATTTTCTTTTTTTTGTTTGTATATAATAACGAAGGATCTAATAAAATCATTTGATTTTAGGTCCGGAAAAAATAATAATGAAATTGATTTACTTCGTAGTAAATTTTTTATTAAAATTAAAAAATAATTTCTAATCATTCTTTTTTTAACAATTTCTAATAATTCTTAAAAACTAATATTTTTATGTTTTGTGTAAGATAAAAGTTGTAACTATGTAGTTAGCAATTATTTAATTACTCTAAAATTATTAAATTAGAAATGAATATTTCTAATAGTTCAATAAGAAATCTAACTATTCAGGTAAAAAAAAAAATCTAACTTGGAAAATGTTTATATTTTTCCTTAATATATTATTATATGAAATATATCCTGTAAATTTAATTTTCTCTCACGTTCAAAGAATTCAAGAAGTACTCTGAGCTGATTGGTTATTTGTTGCACCAAGAATGGGTTTCTCGCCGGGGAATGAAAAAAATCTCACATAAATAAACAATAAAAGAAGCCAGATCCCTTAAGCTGATTGGTTATTATCCCCGAAAATAGAAACCCCAACGGTCTGGAGAGAGAAAGCTAGAGAGAGAAGCTCTCTCTTGGATTTCGTGCTTGACTCTTGCTTGCCCACTGCAACGGACGGAGGAAGCGTCCAGCTGCTACGAAGAACAGAGGAGCGATGAGGGAGAGAGAGGTAAAGCGAGAGCGGGACGGATCTCCGAGCGTGGAGAACGGCCGGTGGAGAGAAAGGGAACGCGAAAGGGAGTACGCGAGGAAGCTGCAAACGAGAGAAAGAGAGAGATTGTCGATTGCTGAGGAAGGTCGGAGGAGAGAGAAGGAACGGGAAAGGGAGACTGGGAGCGAGCAAAAGACACGAGTGCTTGACGTGAACCTTGTAGATAAGGGGGAAAGATCGCCTACTGTTGAAGATGATCGGACTCTGAAAAAATTCAAGATCCTGGACCGTGAAGTTGCTAAGGATGACATGGAGACTGAAGGTAACAAAGGGGAAAATGCTGCTGCTGCTGCTTCTTGTGACTCGCAGGACCAAATGCTCGTGGAAACTGACTCGGCAGTGCCGGCCATTAACGTGGAAAAACAGGGTGCCGCTACTACACCGCACAATGGAATAGATGCATCTCTGAATTATGCTGGTTATTGCGATCCCCGTCCGAATTATGCTGAGGTCATACTGATCCGTCATGGTGAAACAGTGTGGAACCCTGATAGACTGCAGGTAATTTTTCTTGGCGTGATTGAGTATAAACAGTGATGACATTTGATATTCAGTTTCACAGCAATCAAATTGCAGGTTGAACTTATTTCTGCTATTATATTTGATGCATACCTGTAGCATAACCAATACGATAGGCTCATTTTTAAATTAAGGATTTTCAAGTGAAGTGGCGCCAGCCACCCACTTTAGGCCTCTTTATTTGGCCCTTGTGGCTACAAATAAATTTTTCAAAAGATCTTCGTGCGGGAAGAGACTCTTCTTATCTATTTGCAAAAGCACGTGCATGTATAGCTAGCTACCCTATTATCAGAATCACTTTGTCCTTTACTTCTTCCCCTTTACGGTAATTATAATTGCCTCTTGTCATTTTTATAAATGCCCAAAATCTAAATTTCCTTATTCTTTTTTATAAGAACTCAATAAGAGTTAAGAGTTGTATGAATTTTTTTTCATATTTACCCTTCAATAATTATATATATACTGCATTAATTAAAATGTTAGTAATACTTATGTTTACTTTATTTTTCTCTTCCTTGCTTCCTCATAAATAAGAGTATATTTGATAAAAATATATATATATGTTTATGTCATATACACTTGTCGTTTTTAATTAATCTTAACCACTTTCTTAAACGACGTAACTTTGATGGAGGGAGTAATTTTCTACCACACGTGTAATTGCATCTGTTTATACCTTTCTTGCCCATTATTTCTTATATTGATAGTCCTTTTTGAGTTTCCTTACTTTGATTATGCTCAACTTTCTCATAAACTCATAATATGTGTGCTTTTGTGTTTTCAGGGACAGCTGGATGTTTTGCTAAATCGAGTTGGAATAGCACTAGCAACTAGAGTAAGTTGCTTTTGTTTCTCGATTTCTTTCCTACATACAAACCATATATTTAGATTCTTTCTTTTTGTTTTGTCTTAATGACTAATGCCAATATTTTGGATGGAGGTGGCTGAAAGCCTATCTAGGGAACGAAAGGTCTCTGCCGTATATTCTTCTGACTTGAAACGAGCTCACGAGACTGCACAGATAATTGCAACCAAGTGTGGATTGCTAGAGGTTGGAACCCAGATTAACCTTCATGTTTCATTAAATATTAGTTCGGTCATGATTTCCCCTATATTTGTATCTCACAGTCGTAACCATTTATTATGACCCGGACTGTGCTTGATGAATCTTACTGTTTTGTGGTAATTATGAAGTAGATGCTGAAAAAAAAAAGTTAAATAGCAACTATATCTAACATGTCCTAATTTTAAATTCAGTGGCGGATGGACATCATTCTCCCCGGTGTATGGTTATATTTTCTCTAACGCTCTCTGTTCTGCTTTTTTGGCCTCTCTATATCTCGTATCTTAAACTCCAGGTTGTCATAGACCCTGACCTAAGGGAAAGACACCTTGGGGTTCTTCAAGGCATGTCTCGTCGTGAAGCACCAAAGACTAATCCCACAGCTTTCGAAGCTATGGATCGAGGTCAAGAAATACCGGTAAGTGTAATGGAAGCCAAATTATTTTACCCCTAGTTTAAAGTAAAAAGAGTAATTCATACAAGTCTATAGACATTTGCTTTGAGCTGATGGTGTTTGTTCTTCAGTTGCTGCTCTAATCTTGATTGGTTAGTGTTTTGCTTTGCCACTATATTATTAATATCACGAATGCCTTTAATATTGCATGTACCTGGCATTGATGTATATGTAAAAAATATTCAGGGTGGTGGAGAAAGTGTTGATCAACTTTCCGAACGCTGCACCTCTGCATTGCAGAGAATAGGCATGAAGCATTTAGGTAGGTACCTCAAATTATCTGGCTCCTGAGAAAATTGCATTGCCAGGGCAAATTGACTTGACAATGTGGACATAACTAGTAATTGGTGATAATTGTTTTTTGTTATGTGTATTCATTTGCAGGGAAGCGGGTAGCAGTTGTTATCCATGGAGGTGTCATCAGAGCACTTTGCAAGCGAGTCAATACAGACAGTCTTTGTCGTAGCATACTCAAGAAGAGGGTCAATGTCTTTCACTTGTATGAAGACAAGTGGGTCATATAAACTTGGTGAGATGTTAGCCACTGAACCAAACAGGATGTCTGGAGCCAGGTTTTGGGGGTGATACAACTTCTGGTTAGGACCAAAATACCATGTTTCCAAAGTAATACTGGTTGTGACTTGTGAGGAAGGAGAGGAAAAGGATATCATTTTCTTCTGGTTCAAGTTTTTTTTTGTTTTTGTTTTTTTAATTTCTTTGGATGTACAGTGTTAAGAACTTGAATGATGCTACAGATAATTTTGCCTCACTCTTGTGAAGTTTCTATACCAGTCATCCCAGTATGCATAATGTGTGAGGGTGGAAGTATCTTCAATTTCATTCTACTTAACTATGTTGATGAATGCCATTAGCGAGTAGTGATACTTGCTAATAGCTCGCTTGTCATATCTATTGTGGGAATTTGGATCTCAAAGTTCAGAAAGAAATTTATCTGCAAACCAGTTTCCTCAGACTTATTGATGAACACTCCAAGTCTTATTCTAAATAAACGTGTTTAAGTTTACATCATTAGAATATTTTTAAAGAGGGCTTTCTCCTAACCATCCATTCTTGACTGTTTAACTAATATTATACTCCCTCCGGTCCTAATTATAAGACAACATTTAGGAGTTGGTTTTGGTCCTAATTATAAGACAACATTCTAATTTTTGTCAATTTCTTCCTAAAATACCCTTATTTTATTCTCTCAAGTGTGTTTGGTTTTTGATGAGTATATGTATGTGGATGCGTAGACTCTTCCAATCAGTGAAATTTTTAGATATATGTGTGTGTGTCTATCAATATGCATGCGTGTGTGTACATATATAAACACACACATATACATATATATCTTTCTGTGTGTGTATGCATATGTATGTGTGTAGATATATGTACGCACCTACATATATATATGAATGTATGTACACACACATATAGTAAGATCATTTTTTCAATTAGATGACAGAAAAAATTTAGGTTGGAGAGGTATGTGGTAAGAGCTATTAATTCACTTTTACTTATGTCATTTTAAATTTATATAAGAGCATTTTAGGAAAATGAGTAAAATTAACTAATTTAACTTCTTTCCTTAATTTCTACAAAATCGGTTAAATATGTTTTATAATTAGGACCGGAGGGAGTACCTCATAATTCATATGATATGACAGTGCATGTTTAAGTTTTCTCATATCCCAAGTTCCATATTGATCGTAACAAAATCTCCATCTCTCACAAATGTGAACTAAATCTTTCATATTTAGAAGCATAATAGATTAATTTCTAGACACCGACAATTATTTTAAATAATTTTACAACACTAATGTTCCATATACAAAGTTGAAAACTATAACTAGCAGTTTTAATTATTTACTTAAAACATAAAACTATATGGACATGAATCTAATTTTATCGATTTAAAGATTTTGAGTTTTTTTTTTTTTTTTGTATATGATAAAATAGATTACTTACCATTTATAAATTATGTACCAAAAAAACATTTATAAATTATAACATTTGTTTAATAATTATTTATTTAAATTACAAAATAACTTCGAATAATTCTTAAAAAATTATATTTTATGTTTTCTATAAGATACAAAGTTTGACATGATTGAATATAAACTATAAACAGTGATGACATTTGAAATTTAGTTTCATAGCAATTATATTTGAAGGTTGAATTTACTTCTGCTATTATATTTGACACATACCTGTAGCCTAACCAATACGATATGCTTATTTTTAAACTAAGGCTTTTCAAGTGAAAGTGGCGCGAGCCATCCACTTTAGGTCTCTTTGGCTCTTATGGCTGGCTGTAATTAAATTTTTCGAAAGTTCTTCGTGCTGGAAGAGACTATCCGTATCTGTTTGCACTTTGCAAAAGCATGTGTTTAGCTACCAAATTATCACAATTACTTTGTACTTTACTTCTCTCCTTTATTAGCTACCCTATCTGTAATTTCTATTTTTCTACCACTCTTGTAATTGCATCTGTTTATACCTTTCTTGCCCCTTATTATTTCTTATATTGTGCTGCTATAGTTAAGGTCTACGAGTTGGGGACTGTGATAGGTTTTTTTGGAGTCTATAAATCGTCTCTTTGATTCAGCAGGGAGGGCAGAGAAGAATTTTGAATTTTGTGGCTTGGCCCTTTTTTTATTTGTTTATGTTCTTGAGTTTGTGAGAGTTGTGGTTGTATGTGTAATCTGTATCCTTTGTTCATTGCCGTTGGAGTTGTAATCGTTATCCTTCCTGTTTTAGTGTAACAGTAGCGTTATTTGATGAGTTTTAGCTCCTATTCTTACTTTTGTGTGTGAAATTTATGTCTTAATATATTAAAAGTTAGAAGATTATGTGTTGGGCCATAACATATTGATAGTCCTTTTTGAGTTTCCTTACTTTAATTATGCTCAACTTTCACGTAAGCTCGTAATATCGGTGCTTTTGTATTTTCAGGGACAGCTGGATGTTGAATTAAATGATGTTGGAAGAGCACAAGCAGCTGCAGTAAGTTGCTTTTGTTGCTCGATTTCTTTCCTACACACAAACCATATATTTATAATTCTTTCTTTCTCTTTTTGGGGTCGATTTATGACTTAATGACTTCTCCCAATATTTTGGATGGAGGTGGCTGAAAGACTATTTAGGGAACCAAAGGATTGCTGTATATTCTTCTGACTTGCAAAACGAGCTTATGAGACGGCACAGCTAATTGCAACCAAATGTGGAGGGTTAGAGGTTTGGTCCCAGATTAACATTCTTCACTAAATTTTGTATCCTAGAATAGTGTTTCAATCTTGATTTCAATTGTAAACCATGCTCAGTGCTCACAGTCACTCATTCCTTCTGATATATTTTTATTAGCCAGACTATGCACGAAGAATGATACTGTTTTGTAGAAATTATGACAGAAAACTGAAAAGTTTAATTTTTTATTATTATTTAGAAAGGTAGGCACTAACATCCTGAGGTTAGTAGTGGGATTGAACCCGCCACCTCCACTTAGAGAGAAACTTTCATGTCACTAAGCCACATGACTATTGAGAAAGCTTAAATATTTTAAATGGCAACTAAGAGATGTCTCTTGATCTGAAGTTCAATGGCTCTGCATGCACATGTGTTATATCACTTCACCTTCTTCCTCTGCGTTGTTGAATTTAAATATAATTTAACTGCTTATATATATATATATATTCCTCTTTGTATCTTCTGCCTTAACTCCAGGTCGTCAAAGACCAGACCTACGGGAAAGACACTTAGGGGATCTTCAAGGCATGTCCCGTCGTGAAGCATCAAACACTAATCCCACAGCTTACAGAGCTATGGATCGAGGTCAAGAAATACCAGTAAGTGTAACAAAAGCCAAATTATTATAGCCCTTGTTTAAAGTAAAAAGAGGAATTCATACAAGTCAACAGACATTTGCTTTGAGCTGATGGTGTTTGTTACGTTATTCAGTTGCTGCACTAATCTTAATTGGTTAGTATTTTGCTTTGCCACTATATTAGTAATACTGTGATCGCCTTTTCTGCACGTAGCTGACATTAATGCATTATGTCACAACATTCAGGGTGGAGGAGAAAGTCTTGATCAACTTTCCCAACGCTGCACATCTGCATTGCAAAGGATCGGCATGAAGCATTTAGGTAGGTCACCTTGGTGAAATTTTGAGAGCATTGCCAGGGCATTTGACATGCAAGTTACTTTCCCTTAGTGTGTACCCTAGATTTGTTTTAGACAATGTGGGCTTAACAAGTAGTTTGGGATAACTGATAATCTAGTTCGTCCAATATTGATCCTGTCCTTTCTGTGTTGTTTTTCTTCCTTGAGTATGCTTTAGTTGAGGTATTGCAGAGCAGTCTTGTGCCTGTTTGGGATGCCCCAAACCATGGTTTTAGAAACTCTTTTCCACGAGCCGAGATAAAACTCCTCTTACGTATTTACTTCATAAATCATAACAGCACTTTTAAAAAGCAAAAACAAATAGGTACTAGATGGTAAATAATGCAACTCTTTCACCCTTGTGCGGATGGGAATGTGCAAATTCTGGACTATGTTCCATTTATGCCAAATAAATGCGGATAATGTTGGCTTGAAGCACTTTTTGGTATGTTTTCCGCTGCTGAGTCATGTATTTGGGTTTCACTTTGATAAATGTGCAGGAAGCAACTCGTTTATTCTTCATTTTGAAATAATTTGGCCAGTGAAAGTGTATTTGTGCTATCCATGCATGCATTTTTTTACTTCTATGCTTCCACTGACATCCTTAATGCTCCCTGTGGTGCTGTTCTTTGAAAATTTTACTTAGCTCATCTGTTCATGAATCATGCAACAATTTATGTTTTATATATATATATATATATATATAATTATTGTGTGTGCGCATATTAACATTTGATAATTTCTCTCTTTTATTTTGGTTGAGCTTTGTTTTAACTGTCTCACGCAATGTCTGTATTTGACTTATTTTCTCAGCTCAGGAGCTGGAGAAAGATATACATGGTCCCTCTGCTGATTCAATCCCTGCAGATAAAAAGGCTTGCTACTTTTGACAAAATCTTTTCAGCATATCGTGAAGCCAGAGGCTATATTCGGGCCGACCTGGTAATGGAAATCGCAAAGGAGTGCTAGTACAATTCTCTTGTACAAAAAATAAGAGTAATATATTTATGTCCTTTGGTTTTATTTCCATAACATATATAATTTTTTTATGTTTTGCATATTGTAGTCCACTGCAGGAAGTGCAGAAAATGTCAAAGATGAGTTATATGGTCTTGATAAGGCTGTCAGTACTGCCTTAGGGGAAAGAACTACTGAGCGCAACCTCTTGCTGGTTAAGGTTGCAAAAAGCAAACTTGCTGATGAAAACAATGAGAAAGTCACGAAACCGGAAGAGCTTGTTCGCTTATATGATCTCTTGCTGCAGGTTGGCATTGATGTTTTTTTTATGTTTGTACTTCTGTTGATTCATTGCCCTTTTTAATTTTATTTTTTAAATTTAAAGATCCTCCAGCCTGTTGTACGTGTGCGCTTAATGTTATGTATCTCAGAATGACAGTGGTTGTGTTAACCATATGTGGCAGAATACTGCTGACCTTTCCGGTTCAGTCAGTTCTGGAAGGGATAAAAAACCAGAATAAGTGAGCTGTGCAGAAGATTGTGCAAGCAAAACCTTGGCTTTTCGGGCAGAAAGGTTAACTTCCTTGAACCAAATAGTTTCTGCTACTTTTCAAATTATCCTGTTTTAGTTTATTGCTTTTCTATTTGTGTATCCTGCATTCCTGCAGTTGCTCGCCTCCATTTTGTAAAGGTGTTTTTTTAGTACTTACTAGCAACATTTTCTAATCCAGTTCCCTCTCTAATTTTGTTATATTACTCCCTCCGGTCCAAATTATAAGATCTAGTTGACTTTTTTGGAGGGATTAAGGAAGCTAATTAAATCACTATTTTTAATTTTATTTTTCTCTTCAAACTAATTAATTTGACTAATAAACTAAAGTATAATCTAAAGATACACAATATATAAAATGATTAAGTAACTTATTTAGCTTCTTTAGTTTCTTCAAAAAAAAAAAAAAAGTCAACTAAGTCTTATAATTAGGACGGGTGATAGTACTATTTAGAAAGAACAGATTTTTTCCCTTATTTTATTTAGCAACTTGTTCACATTAATAAGAATTATACTTGTTACCGTTCCTTCCTAGAGCGACGATGTTCATCGATTAAATGCCCTTTGGCACTGATATATGTTCTTAGTGCTTCTACAACTAACTCAATATTCCGAATGCCGTGATGAAATTAGACCATTTAATTTATGTAAATTAGCACTATTATTTTTTCCTCCATATGTTTTATTTAGTAAATATGAGCATGACTAAGGAGCTGCGATGTTTTTGTTTTGGCCTTTTTGGGCTAACTGTTTCGGTTTTATCATGCAATTTCATATTCTCCCATCCACAGCCAAATCTGAATCTGGCTCTTGAACAATAAATTATATTTTCTATCATTCATTGCTGAGCTTAAAGGGATCTTGCCCCCGATCTAAATTGAGGTGTCTCCAACTGAATGTGAAGGTGTTTTTATGTGGCAAAGTCGTACAGCATGTCTGAAAAAAGGGCTGAAGCTTATGCTTTGTATTGTCGTGCTCGTGATTTGGCAGAGGATGCCCTAAGAAAACTTAAAACGTTAAATGGCAACAATCAGGTAAGATTAATCATTTTTTAAGATCTGACTGCCACTCACCTTCTTCGGCTCACTCCAGGTTGTGGTCTGCCTGATCACCTATACAGCACAAAGCACTTTTGTTTTCAAGTGGCAAATTCTGTTGATATTTTTCATTTTCTATGCTAAGTTATGGTTTGGATTCAGACTATGCTGATGTTTGGGGAAACTTATGATGAGAAACTGTTGGGTTTATAACTGTTGTCTTATTATCATATTTAAATTTAGTACACCGTATTTTCTGAAGAAAACTTTTTTACAAGCTGTAGTAGTGAAGCACTATGATTTGCCTTGAGCAAAAAAAAAAAAAAAAGCACTATGATTTGATTTTATTGTTTTCTTCTTGGTTCTCTTCACTTTTTGTACGTGGGGGGTTTGACAGACTATGATGAAGGATTTGGAGGGCTTATGCAATGAGTGCAGATCTAACAGTTGCATAGAGCATGGATCCAACATGTCATGGACTGTAGATGAGCAGGTAATATTTAGCATTCACTGATTCCCTCGTTGCAAGTTCCTCTCCTTCTCCTGTTACTGATCCTTCTGTTTTTCTGGTGTAAACATAATTCAGGAGACATTTCACTGTTTGCATGAACCTTTATTTATATATTCTGATGACATGTCAATGCCTGTTTCAGCTGGAGAAGTTCCTCACAGAGAAACTTGATGTCTATGAGTCGGCTGTCGCTGTAAAACGCATCGCACTGTAGCTTTCCCGCCGGCTTTCACTGCAGTCCCACTGATAGCGATCCAAATCGCTATGGCTTGATTTATTCTAGCTAGGAGAAATAAACGTCTTAGGATGGATTAAGAATTAATTATTATTTTCTGGTTATTTAATTATTATTTAATTAATTAAGTCTGTCTTTATTATTATTTGAGCTGATGGTGGTTGTTATTCAGTTGCTGCACTAATCTTAATTGGTTAGTATTTTGCTTTGCCACTATATTAGTAATACTGTGATCGCCTTTTCTGCACGTAGCTGACATTAATGCATTATGTCACAATATTCAGGGTGGAGGAGAAAGTCTTGATGATCAACTTTCCGAACGCTGCACGTCTGCATTGCAAAGGATCGGCATGAAGCATTTAGGTAGGTCACCTTGGTGAAATTATGACAGCATTGCCAGGGCATTTGACATGCAAGTTACTTTCCCTTAGTGTGTACCCTAGATTTGTTTTAGACAATGTGGGCATAACAAGTAGTTTGTGATAACTGATAATGCTGTGTTAACGGATCCCTTTTCAAATTCTTTCAACGCGCAAGTAATTAAGTGAAATTATGTGTATCATTTGCAGGGAAGCTGGTAGTAGTTGTTAGCCATTAGATCACTTTACAAGCAGGCCAATAACAAAAACAAGCGTTGTGGGATGATACGCAACACATCTGTCAATGTGTTTCACTTGTACGAAGATATGTGGATTATAAAGACTTGGGGTGATGTTAGTCATCTGATGAGCCAAACAGGATTTCTGCAGTCAGGTTTTGGGGGTGACACAACTTCTGGTTAGGTTGTATCGCTTGATTTGTTCATTGAAGCAATATGCATACTAAAATTGTATTATTGCGTTCTGGCTGAACTTATTTTTAAGTACAGTATTATGAACTTCAATGATGCTAAAGATCATTTTTACAATCTATGATGAGTATGTATGTGTGGATAGAATAAGATTTTCTGTTTTTTGATTCTACTTAACTACATTGATGGATACTATTGGTCTGTGATTCTTCTTAATACTTTTCCTTCCCGAAGCTCGTTTGCCGTATATGTTCTGGGCATTTGGATTCTCAAGTTCAGAGAGAAATTTATGCTGTTAAAAGAATTTTTATATGCAGTGAAAACTGCTTAAAAATCTGTTACACACCCAAGTTCAATTGGCTTATAATGCACACGTCTGTTTAATTGATTATGTCCCTTTTCCTATAATTTTCTCGTTTGTTTGTTGGTCACCTCAAAATCTTATTCTAAACAAGTGTGTTGGGATATGTTCTTTTACGTGCCAATTTGATCGATCAAGTTTTCATTATTAGAAGATTTCTAATAAAGGCCTTTCTCCAATCCACAATATAGGGCTCTTATATAAAAGGAAGACATGATCCAAAATATAATCCACCCCTAATTTAATTAATGCTCTTTTTGCTGTTTTGCCCCTATGATTAATACTCACTTTCCAACTTTACCCACTTATTATATCCTCTCTTTCTCTAAAATAACACTTTCAAGACAATTAAACACATTTCTCAAGATGAGGTACAAGTGAAAAAAAAAAAATTACATTTTAGGACATATTCACTCATTTAAAAAGGATCATGCTTGAGAATATTTTATCATCATATACTTGTTTTTGATATTTTGCTATCATGAATATATTGTCTCAAATGTAGGTTGTAAAGAAAATTGTTAGGAATATCCCAGTATTGAAGTATATTAACCGATCACAAATTTAGGTTCAAGGAGAGGTAAAAGCTCATTATATCTCCCCCATCTTTAAAATAAAATTCCCAAGGTAATTAAACACGTTTATCAAGGAGAGGTAAAAGTGGAAAAAATTTATATTTTATGACATATTAAATAACTTAACTATCATTTCTTATTTCCCGTGATATATTTGAACTTCCCTATATCACGGACCGGAGGGACTATATACATGAATCTCATTTTATCAGTTTGAAAGATGGTGCCTTTTGTTTTTGTTTGCATAATAACAAAGGATATGATAATATCATTTATTTACTTAATATTTATAAATTATAAAATTCGTTTAATAATTATTTATTAAAATAAAAAAATAATTTCTAATAATTCTTGAAAATCTATATGCTTATGTTTTCTATAAGATAAAAAGCTGTAACGATGTAGTTACCAATTATTTAATTACTCTAAAATTATTAAATTAAAAATGAATACTTCTAATAATTCAACAAGAAATCTAACTTAAAAATTGTTGATTTTTCCTTAACATATTATTATAATCCTGTAAATTTAGTTTTCTCTCACGTTCAAAGAATTCAAGAAGTACTTAAAATATATATATATATATATATCTCTCTCTCTCAAGAAGTACCTTAAGCTGAAAGGTTATTTCTGGCACCAAGAATGGGTTTCTTGCCGGAGGAAAAAATCTGTGATAAGTAAAAAATAAATAAAAAAATAAATGAAATGAAACCATAATCTTTAAGCTGATTGTTAGTAGCCCCGTCATCGTGAACGAAACGCTTATAAATAAATAATAAGCTGATTGATTTTTTCTTACATTCAAATTCAATAACTGCTCTGTTCAATTGAATCTTTTGGCGCTCTCAATTGCCTAAGCACGCTTCTTGACCGTCGTTCCCTCCGCCGTCGCGCTCTACGTCGCTGATTCTTCCATGGCGGATCCCGGTGCCAGTTCGAGTTCTAGGTCTTTCCTCTAGATTTTACTTCTTGTTATCTCCGCTTATACATGCATCTGAAATTATTCATTTCTTTGCTTTTCTTCCGCCTTCGATTTCCCCAAACATTTTCAATTGTTTGTTTTCGGGTATCTGCAAGTTTTCTTCATTCTGGTCCGCTGCAAATCATACTTTAACATTTTTTTAATAGAATTTTTAGGTGAAATTTTTCTTCCCTTTCATATTTCTTTCTTCTTTCTACCAATCTCAGTCATAATATAACAATGCTGGTTATAGCGACCCCCATCCGGATTATGCTGAGGTCATACTGATATGTCATGGTCAAACAGTGTCGAACCCTGATATTATGCTGGTACTTTTTCTTGTCGCTTTAACTTTCAAGTGATTCAGTATTTCAGTATAAACACAAGCTCATAATATGTGTGTTTGTGTGTTTTCAGGGACAGCTGGATGTTGAGTTAAATCAACATGGAACAGATCAAGCAATTGCAGTAAGTTGCTTTTGTTTCTCGATTTATTTCCTAAATACAAACCAAATATTTAGAATTCTTTCTTTCTTTCTTTTTTGGGGCCGATTTATGCCTTAATGACTAATGCCAATATTTTGGATGGAGGTGGCTGAAAGCGTATCTAGGGAAAAGGTCTCTCTCGTATATTCTTCTGACTTGAAGCGAGCTTATGAGACTGCAGAGATAATTGCACGCAAATGTGGATTGGAAGTGGTTCGAACACAGATTAACCTTCATGTTTCATTTCATTAAATTTTGTATCCTAGAATTTTAGTTCGGTCTTGATTTCCACTATATTTGTATTCTGACATTCATAACCATTGATTATGGCCCGGACTGTGTTTGAAGAATCTTACTGTTTTGTGGTAATTATGACGTTGATACTGAAAAGTTACCTTAAATAGAAACTATAAATGTTCTAATTTTAAATTCAATGGCGGATGCACATCATTCTCCCTCGTGTATGGTTATATTTTCTCTAATGCTCTCTGTTCTGCTTTTTTGGCCTCTCTATATCTCATACCTTAAACTCCAGATTGCCATGCACCCTGGCCTAAAGGAAAGACACCTTGGGGTTCTTCAAGGCATGTCCCGTCGTGAAGCATCAAAGACTAATCCCACAGCTTACGAAGCTATGGATCGAGGTCAAGAAATACCGGTAAGTGTAATAGAAGCCAAATTATACCCCTTGTTTAAAGTAAAAAGAGGAATTCATACAAGTCAGTAGACACTTGCTTTGAGCTGATGGTGTTTGTTATTCAGTTGCTGTACTAATCTTGATTGGTTAGTATTTTGCTTTGCCACTATATTATTTATACTGTGATCGTCCTCTCTGCGCGTGCCGGACATAATAGTATAATACCCTTTATTAATATCATAATCGAAGACTAGTTTTCTTGGTTAGTGTTCTGCTTTGCCACTATTTTTTTAATATTATGAATGCCTTTAATATTGCATGTACCTGGCATTAATGCATGTAAAAAATATTCAGGGTGGTGGAGAAAGTGTTGATCAACTTTTCGAACGCTGCACCTCTGCATTGCAGGAAATAGGCATGAAGCATTTAGGTAGGCAACTCAAATTAAATTGCATTGTCGGGTTTCACAATGTGAACATAACAAGTAATTGGTGGTAGTTGTTTTGTGTAATCTGTATTCATTTGAAGGGAAGCGGGTAGCAGTTATTACTCATGCAGGTGTTATGAGAGAACTTTGCAAGCGGATCAATACAGACAGTCCTTTTGGGAGCACACTCAATGACAATAAGCGGGTCATTGTCTTTCGCTTGTATGAAGACAAGTGGGTTATATAAAATTGGTGAGATATTAGGCCCTTTTGCTCGCCATTCGTTGAACTAATATCGATACCATGTCTTTTGGTTGTGACTCGCGAGGAAGGAGAGGGAAAGGATATCATTTTCTTCTGGTTCAAGATTTTCTTAATTTTTTTGGAAGTACAGTAATACAATCTATGATGAGTGTGTGAGAGAGAGTGGAAGATTTTCTTTTTGATTCTCAAGTTTTTCTTAATTTCTTACTACACTGACAATTAGCGATTGATTCTTAATACTTGTTTTCCTTCCCAAAGCTCGTTTTCCGTATATGTTCCAGGCATTTGGATTCACAAGTTCTTAGAGAAATTTATGCGGTGAAAATATTTTTATCGACATCAAAAACTACTTAAAAATATGTTACACACCCAAGTTTAAGTGGGTTTTTATCAAATGTTATTACCGAACTAGCCGGGTCAACCCAGAACTTGGCGACCCAGCCATGTAACCGATGGAGGCAAGTCCCCAATTTGGGATACGGATGACCTGAGGCAACCTAGTGAATTGTTGGGTTGGCCAAAGTCGCCTGAAAATAAAAATTAACATGTTTTTTAAGTGCATAAATTATAAAGTTTATTGGTCGAAGTTAATGATAATTAATTTTGGTGTTAATAACTATGAGTTTTGTTATTGAAGGATCGTAGGTAGGAATATTTTGTTATCAATTATCTATTTTAATATTTTATTAGGAAGAATATTTAGTGATTACTTATTATGGTGTCATTGGATGATGGATTGATAGTTTAATACTATGATGTCAATTTGTCAAAAAAATTATAAGGAATGTTGGATAAGTATATAATTATTATTTTTTGGTGATTTAAGGCAAATTGATATTTAATATTTCAATGGTATGATAAGAATTTAAAGTATTTTTTATTACCTATCGAGCCTCGACTGGTTCAAAGACTGGTCCTAATTTAATAATCAAGCTTTTAATGCACATGCATGTTTAAGCTAATTATGTCTCTTTCCCTATAAGTATATGAGAAAAAGATATTTAAATACCACTTTAACTTCCAAAACCCAGAAAATACCATTAAAACTTGCAAATAACATAATACAGATGGATGAGAATCTAGGTTTTTTCATATTTTGGCCTGAAGATCAAAATTCATTTTTCACACATTTTTCCAGCACTTAATGATTTTTTCAAAAGCATTACGATTTTTGTCAAAATCATTACTGTTTTAGTCAATCTCATTAATCAATTGGTCACAACCCACATTGACAAAAATTGTAATGATTTTTTGACAAAAAGCGTAATGGTTTTGACAAAATCATTAAGCACTAAAAAAATGTGTGAAAGAGGCATTTTAGTCTTCAAGTCAAAACATGAAAAACCCGGATTTCCACCCTATCCCTTCCCTATTCTTTGCAAATTTTAATAGTCTTTTTTGGATTTTGGAAGTTGAAGTGGTATATAAATGTCTTTTTCCTAAATATATTGTGTGTAGGTCACCTCAAAATCTTATTCTAAATAAGTGTGTTAGGACCATCTTTTTCATTTAATTTGTATGCCAATTTGATCAGGATAGTTTTTATCATTAGAAGATTTCTAACCAGGGCTTTCTCCTAATCATCCATTCATGCCGGTATAAGCTTTCTCATGTTCCAACTTCCTAGTTCCATAGTGAGTAACAAAATCACCAATCATTGTACCATAAAAAATCACCAACTCTCCCAAAATATGAACTAAATGTTCCATATTTGAAGCATGTATAACAAGCAGTTTTAACTATATTTACTTTTTTAAAAAAAAAAAAAAAACTACGTATATGAATCGCATTTTTTCAGCTTGAAAGATAGTACTGCGTTTTGTTTTTGTTTGTATCAAATAATGAATCATCTAATAATATTATTGATTTTCAGGTAAAAAATAAAATAAAATCGTTTTACTTAAATTTATAAATTATAAAATTCGTTTAATGGTTATTTATTAACATTACAAAATAAATTCTAACAATTCTTAAAAATTTATATGTTTATCTTTTGTATGAGATAAATTAGAAATGAATAATTCTAATAGTTTAATAAGAAATCTAACGTAAAAATTGAGGAAAACAATAGAAAAAGAACTTCCACATTGTTCGGTCATAGAATATAAATCTCTAGCCCTAGGTGGGCTAGGATGTCGATGTAGGATCAAATAGCTCTCTCCCAAGCATCTATGGATTGGATACCCGAGAGGATCAGAGATCACAAAGCACAGGGACTTGACCTAGGTGCGATACCTAGGGCCTACGTACCCTGAGGAGGGATCAAAAGTCCACGTAGTTCGAGGATTACCGGAGGCGTTTAGCCAAAGGGGGTGGTGTGTGTGCTCTGTGTGCAGTATATGCAATTGAGAGAGAGCTAAGAAGATGTGTACCTCTTTAGGTTAACCAACTATATATAGAGGCTACCTTAGGGTTAGGTTTAGACTTGATGGGCCTCTTGTGCCTCCAAGCCCAAATGTACTAGATGTCTCCTGCTGGGCCACACCTTGTATGAGCCTAATATTTGATTCCATAACAGTTGCCCCCAAGCTCGGTAGTTCATGTCTCTGAGCTGCCGAGATTAACTGACTGCTTTCCGAGATCCGCTGAATCCGAATTTGCTTTCGTAGCAATTTCTCCGGGCTAATTGTCTGGTTTATATTCCTGCATTTAATAACATGTAAGCAAATCACAATAAATGGAAAATACTTACTGTTTGTGCAAATCGTTCAACGTGCTCATTACGGGTATTTGTTCGAGCTTGCATTAAACTTTCTGGTATGCATTAATGGCGGTTTTTGATAACATGCTTTTCCACTTAACAAATCATTGTCCCCTCTGTTGCCCCCCAGCCTGGTAGTTCAGGTTTCTGAGCTGCTAGGATGTGTTGCTTTCCAAATCCGGACGAGGTGCTCGCGACTGTTGGGATTCCGTGCGTGCCGACCCGAGATTCCGGGTTTATATACTTTGAACCGAGATTTAGGGTTTATAAACTTTGTCCCCTCTGTTGCCCCCCAGCCTGGTAGTTCAAGTTTCTGAGCTGCCAGGATGTGTTGCTTTTCAAATCCGGACGAGGTGCTGGCGACTGTTGGGATTCCGTGTGTGTTGACCAGAGATTCCGGGTTAATATACTCTATCACCGAAATTCCGGATTGATATACTTTAACACCGAGATTATGGGTTATTTACTTTATCACTGAGATTCCGGATTGATATACTTTAACACCGAGATTCCGGGTTATTTGCATTTATTTTGCAGTAACCTCAGTTATTTCCACCATGCTTCTCCACTAACAACTCGTTATCCACACTGTTGCCCCCCAGCCTGGTAGTTCAGGTTTCTGAGCTGCCAGGATATGTTATTCTTCGAACTCGGACAAGGTGTTCGCCATTGTTGGGCTTCCTTGCATGCTTACCCGAGATTCCGGGTTTATGATTTCTGAAGACGGGTTTGTTTACCCAGAACTCAACCATTCAACTAAATCTGGCGATATTGTTGTTGCAAATAATCCAATAAAGGACTTTCAAGACTCTAAGCAAAGATTGCGCCTTTACCTAGAGCCCGATTTTAACCAGATTCGGTGTAACCGGGATCTTCACACGGGACTCAGATTTAAACTGGATTCGGTTAAACCAAGTCCTTCTTCGGAACTTTCCACGGATCCCTGATTTTAACCAGATTCGGTAAAACTGGGTCCTCCTTTTGTCTTTGTTTCTGCAAAACTCTAAACAAGACTTATCTCAGATTTACCGTGTCCCAAAGGGTGCACGTTTTGACCATTTTTTCTACGGAGCCCGGATTTTAACCAGATTCAGTTAAGCCGGGGTCTGCCTTCGTCCCTTTCGTAAGGGCAGACTCCACAATCTATCCGGGATCCAATTAAGGAGCTTGGATTTAATTGTATAAAACAGACTTGACATGATTTTCGAAGACGAGTTTCTTTACCCTGAATTCTACATGTTTAATTCGTCATGATTTTGGAAACGGGTTTATGTACCTCGGATTCCTACATGTTTTATTTGTACATGATTTTCGAAAACGAGTTTTTTTACCCTGAATTCTACATGTTTAAGTTGTACATGATTTTGGAAGACGGGTTTTATTACCCTGCCCTCTACATGTTTAATTTGTACATGATTTTGGAAGACGGGTTTGATTACCCCGCCCTCTACATGTTTTATTTGTACATGATTTTCAAAAACGGGTTTCTTTACCCTGAATCTACATGTTTAAGTTGTACATGATTTTGGAAGACGGGTTTGATTACCCTGCCCTCTACATGTTTAACTTGTACATGATTTTGGAAGACGGGTTTGATTACCCTGAATTCTACATGTTTAATTTGTACATGATTTTCGAAAACGGGTTTTTTTTTTACCCTGAATTCTACATGTTTAATTTGTACATGATTTTCGAAAACGGGTTTCTTTACCCTGAATTCCACATGTTTAAGTTGTGCATGATTTTCGGAAACGGGTTTATGTACCTCATACTCCTACATGTTTAAACTGGACATGATTTTTGAAAACGAGTTTGTTTACTCAGAATTCATACATGTTTATAAACACCCGGATCCCAGATTTCAACCAGATTCAGTTAAATCGGGGTCCGCCTTCAAGACTTTACACGGAGCCGGGATTTTAACCAGATTCGGTGTAGCCGGGGTCCGCCTTCTTTTTCTAGTTTGCCGCAAAAATTAATACGGATCCCTGATTTAAACTAGATTCAGTTTAATCGGGTCCGCCTTCAAAAATGGAGCCGAAGGTATATGTGGCAACCTCCGCTCTATTTAATTGGAACTTTACATTCACAATTTAATTCCAATCTGATTTTGTTATATTCCCTTCAATATGTAGCAACAAAAGAAGAGATATATACCTGGTCCCAATTTATCTGCAATCCCCACGTAGCTCTTGGCCTTTTCAGACT
The DNA here is from genome assembly GCA_025563575.1 of Acacia pycnantha. Classification (NCBI taxonomy): domain Eukaryota; kingdom Viridiplantae; phylum Streptophyta; class Magnoliopsida; order Fabales; family Fabaceae; genus Acacia; species Acacia pycnantha. The sequence continues at coordinate 1,419,715 of JAMWYP010000038.1, forward strand.
CATGAAATTCATGGATAAATGAGCCAATGTGAACCAATGCTCTCAATGCACAGTGAAAAATGAAAGTTAATGTATGAACAATATATGCATACTTTTCCATGGCGACCTGTGTAGAGGCTTATTGAAATCTATAAGTCAAATATTTTGGGCTATTATAACCCAAAATTAATGAAGGCGGTCTTTCAATACATTCACATAGTAGGGCCCACCAATGTCATCTTGGTCGTAGCCTTTAATAAGTATATGAGCATGTACCCACAAGAATACTTCAATTCTGAATATTTCTATGCGTGACAAATATCGCTTTGCACTTTTCTTTTTCCACAAAGATATTTAGAAACGTGTTGTACGATTATATATATTCTATACTTGAAAAAAGGTGCTCCTTTCGACTTTTTCAAAGGGTAACATACCTGACTGATACAACCAGTTTTGAGGCCTTTGCAAATTGTGGCATTGCTTTCGCTGCTTCTCTTGCAGCATATAAGCCTCTTGACTTGGTTGTTGAATTTAAACTCCGAGCTTGCTTTTTCTGATACGCCATTCGCATGCAATAATCACCACATGAGCATGATCCATACAAAACTGCTTGCAGAATAGAATTTGTTAACCTCACAATGCTCCCTTTTGACACAAACTTTTAAATATCAATAGCTTGAGCAATCGCTTTGCTAAATTGCAACAGTGTTCTTCAAGTAATATATCATAGCAGTTAGTAATGCTTTTTGTGCGCAAGACATCTTTTACTTCAGGAGAAATTGCATGTGGGCCATTATCTTTGACTTTAGGAGAAAATTTCTCCAATGATTCTTCACCTTCTTTTATGCGTGAATCCTGTAGCCGCATCTCACCCTTGGAACCGTTATTATATCAGAGCAAGGCATAGTTAATGTGGATGAATATATTAGCAAGCATCATACACTAGGAGTAAGGAACATCAACTTGGGCTGATAGGACGCTAGTTATGCTTATGCTGTTGGCTATAATTCCTGCATCTTGCATCTGTTTTAAAAACCGTAACAGCTTCATAATTATGGCCATTCTAGGCCAAATCAGATATCATTAAATTACGTCAGCTGATAATGCACTAATAAGCGCGGAATATGCATAAGCATCCACATTAACTCCTTCTTGCTCCACCTTTACAAATTGATCCGCCTCTATCCCATAATTGTTTGATCATCAAATGGAAGAATCCCCAAGTCCTTCTCGAGGGAATGAGCTTCAAGAATTGCCAGGCTTGTAACTGGTTCAGATCAGGCCCATATATAAGGGCCACACCAGCCATACCTTCCAACTTGGCAGGGCATGCTTCAACTCAACATTTCGACTGCTCATTTGGTTATGAATGTATCTAAAAGTGGCGAGACTTCAAACTAGCAGAAACCAGAATCCAACGAAACAAAATGGTGACAGAATGAACGAATCTGAATTCCAATGACCCAGCATCATTTGACACCAAGCACTTCGACGAAGTGCAGATTCGATGGTCTGAGTTCCATGATTGTATTCATTTGATGCTGCTCTACTTGCCAAGCCTCTTTCATTCTAGTCCTCTGTCTCTTTTATGCAAACTAACCAAAGACATAATCTGTCTTCTAGTTCTGACATAAATTAAACTAGGATTTGTTTCAGAATGCATATTTCAGGAGTATCACGGTAGTAGCTTTTTCACCAGCCTCAGACTCATTCTTAAGAAAAGTTGACATTGCCGACTTAGCTTCTCAAAGCAAACCTGATTGTAAAATTAACCTCTCCCTGCGAATTATCTGAGGAAACAGAGATCCTACACATAATTCATTCAAAGGTTCCTCGGGGTAGTATATAATCATGCGCCCCGCCAAAAATCTTGATGGGTGCTTCCAGCTCCAATAAATTAAGCTGCTGCAAGAAAATTTCTGCAGCAGTCACACATAGCTGGGTAGTATATAATCATGCGCCCCGCCAAAAATCTTGATGGGTGCTTCCAGCTCCAATAAATTAAGCTGCTGCAAGAAAATTTCTGCAGAAGCCACACATAGCTGGCAGACCCATGGCTCTGATAACTGAATCTTCTTACCAGGACGACCGTATCAGTCACCGAACTCGACTTCACTTTTAATAGTGCCATTATAACAGAGAATGACATTGTAGTCTGGGGTGGAGCAAAAGTTCATTTTAGAATTACTTCAGAATTTGCCAACCTTCTAGATCAAAGAGATCTTTAGTTCTGCTCATCTCAGGCTACTTATCCGAGGCACCTCTGAAACACGGTTGTGCTTCATCCCGATCTATCAATCCGAAGACCATTGGACCCTGATGCATCCCGGTTTATATATCTCGGTTCATGAATCCCGGTTTAATCATCTCGGCACTCCATCATTTTTGCGCCATGTCATTTCGGCACCCAGTCCCGTCTTACAACCTCGACAACACGTAAATCTCGGCCATTAACGTAACAACCTCAGCTTTGGCTTCTCGCCAGTCTAGTCAGCATCACGGCTTCAGTTATACGGACTTTACCGAGTTACACCCACTGCCGACATCCTCATCTCGGCCATCTACGTTATTTTCAATGAAACTGAAGCAAGTTGCACATGCACCGCCATGGCCTTTCCTCTTTAGATCATCATGGCTGGATCCGGTCTTGCACTTCCACAAAGACGTTGGTCGAGATCCCTTACAGGATCCCCTCTATGTCAGTTGCCGCGACGCTGGTTTGCCGAGATGGCTATTCAGAGAAGAAGCATGCGTGTGTTTATCCACAAATGAATCATAGCGACTCTCGGACCCCATCCAACTCTGACCGCGGATGCCGACTTTAGGCAGCAAGTGATGCACAACGACTTTAATAAACTCCTTCGGGTCCATTTTTGCACAAGACGTAATATCGCCCATTGCCTTAGGTGCTGATGGAATCAGAACCGAGGAGTATTTTTCATACCTCAACAGGAACAATTTTCCAACATGACAGGTATCAAAATATGTACCGCAGAAGAAAACGTGGAACCGACAAATACCGCCGACTCGCCGCTGTAAAATCCTAGAGTCACTCTGATTTAGAAGGCTCGATAGTGCCTAACAGATTTGAATGGACGCTGAAGCGAACGTAAGATTGAGGATGGGAGTGCCACGAAATCCGAAACTGTAAGCGTCATTGGGGGCAATAGAGTCGTTGGGGCTTGAAGAAAATTAGGCTCACAAACCCTAACTGTAAATCTCCAAGATTGCTCGATTGGCCATTAAGAATTGGACTCACTTTGACCATCTTCGGTCACGGGAATCAGAAATTTACCGATTCCCCACAGACGGCGCCAATGTTCGGTCATAGAACATAAATCTCTAGCCCTAGGTGGGCTAGGATGTCGATGTAGGATCAAATAGCTCTCTCCCAAGCATCTATGGATTGGATACCCGAGAGGATTAGAGATCACAAAGCACAGGGACTTGACCTAGGTACGATACCTAGGGCCTACGTACCCTGAGGAGGGATCAAAGTCCATGTAGTTCGAGGATTACCGGAGGCGTTTAGCCAAAGGGGGTGGTGTGTGTGCTCTGTGTGCAGTATATGCAATTGAGAGAGAGCTTAGAAGATGTGTACCTCTTTAGGTTAACCAACTATATATAGAGGCTACCTTAGGGTTTGGGTTTGGGCTTGATGGGCCTCTTGTGCCTCCAAGCCCAAATGTACTAGATGTCTCCTGCTGGGCCACACCTTGTATGAGCCTAATATTTGATTCCATAACACACATATTATTATAATCCTGTAAATTTAGTTTTCTCTCACATTCAACGAATTCAAGAAGTACTTAAAAAAAGGGGAAAATCGTTTTAAAATCCCAAATGACTAAGAAAATGTCAAAAAAGTCTTAGAATAAATTCTGATGTTAAAAAGTTTAGAATGAATACGGTAAAGGTTGAGGATTAACTTGAATATGATCTAAGCTGAAGTAGTGTTTATGTCAAAATGTGATTAAAGTTGCACTGTTCTAGAGTAGAACACAGATTGTCTAGCCCTGAGGGGATAGGATGTTGATGTTAATTGGGACTTGACCTAGGATCGATTCCTAGGGCCTACGTACCCTGAAGAGGGATCAAAGTCCACGTAGTTCGATGATACTGGAGGCGTTTAGCCAAAAGGGGGGTAATCTGTATGCTCTGTGACGGCTGTATGTAATTAGCCAGAGCCAAAAGGGGGTGATCTGTATGCTCTGTGACGGCTGTATGTAATTAGCTAGAGCGTAGACCGTGTGTACCTTTTAGGTTAACCAGCTATATATAGAGGCTACCTTAGGTTTAGGGTTTGGACTGTGGGCTTCCGTGCCTCCAAGCCCAAGTGATGTGGCGTCATATCTGTGCCACGTATGTTGCCCCTTGTTGGGCCATATATTGAATATGGGCCTTATATAAAACCGTAACAGTTGCCCCCCAGCCTGGTAGTTCAAAGTTTTGGACTGTCGGGGTGTATGATGTCTTAGATAGGTCATCCGAGGTATTGCCCGTCCCCTGACGTCTGCGTCGGGCTAGAATTTGCTGAGCTCATTTCCCTGGGTACGTGGTAACGTCGCAAGGTCCGATGAGCTGGGGTGGCATCCTGCGTCTCGTGAAGTATCATGATGACGACCTATGGCTTGGGAACTATCGTGGTGAATTTCGACGGCCAAAAAAGGGGGACCGAGGTAATAACCTCTGGTCCTAAGAGCGCCGCGGTAAGAACTGACGACCTAAGGGTCCGAGGTGGTAGACATGGGGCCAAGCATGATTTCGGACGAATCATGGTGCCGGGTTAGTGTCCCGCCCTACGAGGATCCGGGGTGGCGGTGGTGGCCCCCGCGTGACTCTTGGGGAACACCCCTCTGGTTCAGCCATGATTGTCTGTGACACCTGGCTCCTGCGGACTGGGGATGGATTTCGTCCGTCCAGCTTGATTTGCTTTTGTCCAAATCTTGACGAATTCGGATTCATTTGTATTCTGCTACCAATTTTCCTGTTTAGGCGATAGGTTTTTCCCAAGGCGGGATCTATTTGTCTTTCCCTCAATCTCGGTTGATGGTGAACATGCTTCCTCACTAGCGACGTTCAAGCAACCAGGGTGACATTTGAATCTGTTATTGAACCTGGATATCATATCCGAGGTGCTACAACTTCTTTGGTTTTGATAAAGTGTCTATCCGAGTTTCACAGAACTCCGGAGTTACTTGTATCTGATGGAATTGCCCCCAGACACGTAGTCCGGGTTAATTCGGCTTTGAAACTTTGTTTTTTTCTTTTTGTGATCGTCAAGATCTTTTCTTCTTCAATCATTCGGGCCTCCGGGTTTGTTTGTAGCAACGCCAGATTCCCCAAATCTGAATTGTCCTGAAGAGGAACGGACCCGGTTTTTTGGTTATGTTGCTGACAACTTTACAGTGCTACACTTGTTGCCCCCCAGCCTGGCAGTCAAGGGCTCTGGGCTGCCGGGGTGTATTGATTTTTTAAACTGGATCTCATGTCCGAGTTTAGTCTTCATTTCAACGATAAGTTGATTATACAAATCCAAACATGTGTTCGGAGTTCTTTTGATTGACCGGGCCAGGGTCTTAGTTATGTAGAGTCCGCTAGTACTCTTCTAGTGTAAGAGACCAGGTGTATGAGTAGGGGTTTCAAAGTTTACCACGCTACGAGGTTCTGGAGTCGTTGTCCAGTATCTTAACCAGGATAAGGGCAAACTGTCACATGCTCAGCTGTGGTCGAAGGGACGCACATTTAAACATTTTGACCTGATCAGGGTCCGACATGACTATTCGCCTTCTTATCTAGGTGTCAATTTTGATGCACCAAAATATTTACAAGGGCTGATAACAGCGGCCTCACGTAGTTTAAGTACCCGGGCTCGTTGGCCCCGGTGTTAATACAAGGGCTGATGACAACGACCTCGTGTAGTTTAAGGACCCGGGCTCGTTGGCCCCAGTGTTAATACAAGGGCTAATGAAAGCGTCCTCGTGTAGTTTAAATACCCAGGCTCGTTGGCCCCGGTCTTAATACAAGGGCTGATGACAGCGGTCTCGTGTAATTTAGGAACCGGGTTAAGTCTTGGAAGCGACCGAGTTGTGAAAGCTTACGATGACGGCTTCGCTTGACTGAAAAGCCGGGCTCGATGGCCCTCGGCGTACTCTTTCATGCTAGGTCTTGGAAGCGACCGAGTTGCAAAAGCTAACGGTGTCGGCTTCACTTGACTGAAAATCCGGGTTCGATGACCCTTACACGGGGCCCGGGTTTTAACTGTATTAGTTGTAACCGGGCCGGTTTTAACTGTATTCAGTGTAACCAGGTTGAATCCGTTCTGGGTGTTGTAACCCGAGATTCATTAGTCCAATATGGGTGTCGTAACCCTGAATTTGTTGTTCCAATTGTGGGTGTCGTAACCCTGGATTCGTTTATCCACTCTGTTGCCTCTCAGATCAGTAGTTCAGGTCTTTGAGCTGCCGGGATGTGTTGATTTACCAACCCGAATTAGATTGTTCGTGATTTTCGGGATTGCTTGCGTTCGACCCGAGATTTCGGATTTATTTACTCTAACACCGAGATTCCAGGTTGAGATACTTGAACACCGAGATTTCGGTTTGATATACTTTAACCCCGAGATTCCGGGTTTATGATTTCTGACAACGAGTTTGTTCACCTCGGATTCACACATGTAAATAGACTTGGCGGGATAGTCGCCGCCACATGGAATCGGGATCTTAACCAGATTCGGAAGGAGCCGGGATTTTAACCAGATTTGGTGTAACCGAGGTCCGTCTTTTCATTTACAAGAGCCGGGAGCTTAACCAGATTTGGTTTAACCGGGGGCCGCCTTCAACGGAGCCGGGATTTTACCCAGATTCGGTGTAACCGGGGTCCATCTTCCATTTTACACGGAGCCGGGGTTTTAGCCAGATTTTACCAGATTCGGTGTAACCGGGGTCCGCCTTCAAATTTACACGGAGTTGGGATCTTAACCAGATTCGGTGTAACCGGGGTCCGCCTTCTAATTTACACGGAGTTGAGATCTTAAGCAGATTCTACCAGATTCGGTGTAACCGGGGTCCGCCTTCAAAAATTTACACGGATTTTAGTCTTTTTCAGCTTTCTCAATATAGCTGGATCCCAAGTTTTTGGTACATACATGTGTGTGATTCGAGACTATCATGATATGTATAATATAAGCAGGTATGCTTCCCCAAACCGTGTGAAAGTTATTGAGAAAAACACATTAACACTCCATAATTATTCAAACAAGTCCACAGGATATAAAACTGGGACTCAATGATAATTTAGAAATAAATAATAGCCCTCCCATCATCATTGTGGGCATTGGAAAATCACGCGAGGGAACATTAAGGGTGATATGAATGTACTTCCAGAGGCATCAAGTGGAAATAGCAATTGCCTTTTAATAACTAGGATGTCATTATTCTGCTTAAGAGCAATTAAAAATCTTTGTGGTTTAGCTCCACAAGTGTCAAAGAAATTGAATTCAAGTATGACAGAGAGCCATACTGCAGTGACCATCTACAATTAGGGAATCACAATCAATTCTAGCATTACTATACATGATCTGACCTTTGCAACAATTTCAATAAGGGACTCTCTTAGTATATGCTCGACTTGAGGTATCAAGCAGATGCTCCAAACGAAAATACAATTAATTGAAAAACCTCCCGCGAGAGATGATCTGTATCCATTTGACCCTGAATAATGTCGGCAGGCTTGCTTTCATAAGCTTTCATAGTTTCCAAATATCAGCCACATTCCTCCAAGCGTGTATAACGCAGGAGATGGGAAATTTAATAGAATCAGACAGATCAGAGGAATTTTCCTCTTACTACAGTGGGTGATAAGATTCAAATGCACACCATCATTGTAGAATCGAGTAGACAGATCAATGATGCTGATAAATTTTAGATACCTGTGAATCCTGCTAGTTGCTATTGCAGCAACATCAAATGCAACAGCTTCCCTCATCTCTTTTAGAAAAAGACGAGCTTCCTGGAAAAACTTAGCACTGTAATCAGCGATCAATCCCATGCATTTGAGAGCAGAAGTGAACCCAAGATCCAGCCTCCGTAAGTGCGTTCTGCATTCTGTGGGTTCTGGTATGAAGCTTCAACTTCGTCTAGCAAAAAGTCTGGCTAACTGTTCGATGCAACACCTTGGCCCTCCTATGAACTGATAGGCCATGATTATGGAGCGAGAAAAAGAGTTGGAACTTCTGCAGTGACTCCTCTCTACCATCTAACGTTCCGCCATTTCTTTATTTTGTTTTCGTCTCAGAGAACCCATCAAGGTCTTGCTTGGAGCATAGTCTGGGATCAAGCATGAATGCACTAAAGAAAACATCACAAGCAGCTCCAAAAGAATTGACGGCAATGGTTGCATCAGAATAGCAAATCAAGTCTGTGAGCAGCGGTGGAAGAACAACAAAATTTTGATGAGCTTCAAATGTAGAGAGAACAAGATACTTTGCACAGTACTTGACAGCCACGACATTAGTAGCACATGAAATATGCTTTATGGGAAAACCGACTACCAATTCGATCTGCTTCAAATCTTCCTACCAACGATCTCGATTTTATACTCCTCGGCCAGAAGATGTCGGCATCTTAGATTTGACGACGCCACATGAACTAATCTTAGGAGATGTCGGCGGAAAAATCACGAGCTCCCCTGATTCCTTTTGTCTTCGTGAAGCCGAGCACGAAAATACAAAATAGGGTGCAAGGCAAAAATCAAAAATCATCGAGTGCCCAGAAAACAAGAACAAGGAACATAACCGGAAAAATCACGAGCTCCCCTGATTCCTTTTGTCTTCGCGAAGCCGAGAAAAAAACTTGCCAACGGAACGACTTCTCGTCGCCGGCGTCTCCTGAATCCTCTAAACGGGGCATCAACAAACACCGTCGAGCCCCATAACTGAACCCTCGTCGCCGTTAATCGATGAAGTCCCTAAATGGAAAGTTGAAGAACATTGTCGATCTCCAAAAACCGCTCTCGTCAGCGTAATCGAGAGAAAAGGACCAGAAATTTTACGTCTCATCAATACGACTTTAGCCTCTTAGGGATTTTAGAGATCAGAAGCATTGGGAATATAGGAGATTGAGTCTTTTGGTTTTAATGAATTTCAGTCCAATGTTTGGTATTGAGGCTAGACCTGATCCTGGTCTTCTTGATTTGACTGCAATTGATTTTCCCCCACTCGAATTGGATTTTTGGACCACAATCCGAGCAAAGGCATCTGAATGCTGCTTCTAGTATTGACCATCTTTGGTCGTAGGAATCGAAATTTATCGATTCCCCACGGACGACGCCACTGTTCTGGAGTAGAACACAGATTGTCTAGCCCTGAGGGGCTAGGATGTTGATGTTAATTGGGACTTAACCTAGGATCGATTCCTAGGGCCTACGTACCCTGAAGAGGGATCAAAGTCCATGTAGTTCGATGATACTGGAGGCGTTTAGCCAAAAGGGGGGTGATCTGTATGCTCTGTGACGGCTGTATGTAATTAGCCAGAGCGTAGACCGTGTGTACCTTTTAGGTTAACCAGCTATATATAGAGGCTACCTTAGGTTTAGGGTTTGGACTGTGGGCTTCCGTGCCTCCAAGCCCAAGTGATGTGGCGTCATATCTGTGCCACGTATGTTGCCCCTTGTTGGGCCATATATTGAATATGGGTCTTATATAAATCCGTAACAAAGTTGCACTATGGTTCCATTACATGAAAGTATATATGAACCTTGTGATTAATGTTGCGCTGTCAGCAATGCTTTGAGAATAATATTTGAGGATATTGCCTGAATGTTATGAGAATATAATAGAAGCTATGAATCAGGACAATCCTAACATGCTTGTTGAGTATGGTTGAAGTTCCAGAATTAGGTTGATGAACCTAAAAGTTGGATAGGCATCAAGAGGATTGCTACCAACTGAACCGTGAATTGATCATAGAATATAGTACAAATGGGAATAAGGTTTCTGAAGGTTGCTAATTGCTAATCTAGCATAGGGAAAGATTTTGATCATAGAATATTCCTGTAGAAAGAATGATTGATGAAATAAGATAAAGAATAAATCTGCTTGTCATTCCACTAACTTGAAGCTATGTTAAGAGTCAATTGGTGGACAACAGACAATGTGCTAAAAGGTATATAAGTAGAATACAATAGTTAGGGAAGTGGAATTTGCAATGTTACCTGGAGCTAGATTAATATCAAAAGTCCATACAGAATGACTCCAGATGAGATGACGGAATTAAAAAAAGCAAATTACGAAACTACTAAAGAAGAGGGATTGTATAAGATCTGGGTTCCCTATTAAAATGATACTTCCATTCAAAGACGGCCAACCAAAGAAAGCTACTTGCGGAGAGTTCTCATCAAAGAGGGCTACATACAGAGGGTTTTTATTGGAAAGGGCTACCTACGAAGGGTTCTAACAGGAGGGGCTAACCAGTCAAAGTAGACTAAGTAAAGCGTCAAGTGAAGTATTGTAAAGTGGAGCCACTGTGATGTCGAACCGTAGAGTGAAGCTGCCTTGACAATGAACTGTAAAGTAGAGTTACCGGGACGTCGGCTCTCAAGGTTGGTGCATTATATTGAGTTCCACATTAGATGGGTTTTCTAGAAAAAAAAAGGGGAAAATTACGTGCAGGTCTCAAAGACCAGAAATAATTACAAAAAAGTCCATTGAAATCACCAAATTACACAGAAGTCCCAAGGAACTTTTTTTATATTATTCGTATTAACAACAGGAAATGTCATATTTACAACAAAAAGTTTCATATGTACAACAACATTTAAACACATGAACATTTACAACAACAAAAAAATTTCATATTTACAACAGAAAATGTCATATTTACAACAACATTTAAACACCTGAATTTTGAACGTAGAGATGTCATTTACAACAGAAAAATACTATATTTACAACAGGAAGTGCTGTATTTACAACAAAATTTAAAATTTGGCCATTTATAATAGAAAAAGTCATATTTACAACAGGAAATGTCATATTTATAACAAAATTTAAAAACTTGAATTTTGTTTCCATATAAATAATATCAAATGTATAATTTGGTGATTTCAATGGACTTTTGTGTAATTATTTCTGATCATTGAGACCAGAATGTAATTTTCCCAAAAAAAGGGGGGGCATATGACCTAGTGTATCGTCATGAAGTGCTCTAATACTATGTGTTGAAGGAAAGACTGAAGAAGGGAATTAAGGAAGAAAAGGCTCGAAAAACAACTCTTACTCTCATATCTTATGTAATGGCTCTATACGTATGTGTTTACAACATCAAGTATATTCGTGTTATAAATATATGGTAGACAGTAAAATCTATTGGGTCACTGCGTCCTTAGGCTATCAGATCTAATATGCCTTCAATTTGGGTCCGATGTTTTAAATTTTTCATTTGAATGATAAGTTTTTTTAAAAAAAAAACAATAGTTGAAAAAATATTTTAATTTTAGATTTTACACCTATTAAAATAATAAAATATTAACACACAATTGTAAAATATTAAAATTTTAAAACATAATAATTAAATTTTAAATTAAATTTGGGTAATCCAAATTCAATTTGAATGGGTCAGATTTGAGATAAGAACCTCTTGACGATGATGATGATGAGAGCAGGGTCGTATACTCGTATGTGGCTCCTATAGAGATCTTCGTAAATGTCATAATTTAAAATGATAAAAATAATAACGTTTCTTATTAAAACAAAACGCAAAGATAATTTTTGTTTTTACGTTATTATTATAGATGCCTTATTTTAATTTATAAAAAAATATAAATATCTGAAAAATGAAAAATCACTTCTTTTTAAGTTTCAACAAACACTACAAACTTAGAATATATTATCTGAGATATGCAAGTGTGTGCGTTATTGAACCAATAAATTTTTTGGCAGATTAATTGGGGTGCTAATAATTCCAAGTGTAAATAAGACAGGAGATGAAGGCATAGAGTTAGCTCTGTTTGGATCAAAGAAAATGTAAGAATGGAAATAAAAAGAATGAAATGAAATGAAAAATATTTTATCTCAATGCATTTGGTTCGCATTGAAAAAGAAAATGGGTTGATAGGAAAATTTGTATTTGGTTGAAAGAAAATAAGGTAGAAAAATGAAGCAAAATACCATTTTGCCCTAAGAATATATATATTTTTTAGGGTAAAGGTGCAATTTTACACATGTGTTTTACCCCGGGATCGCCCAACACCACGAGCTTTTTTCTGGAGCAAAAGTACACACGTGGTTACGTTTTGGGAACAAAAATACCACGACGGGCCGTTAGTTGACCGTTAACTTGGATAGAAGTGAATAGTAACGCGAGTGAAATTATATTTTTGTCCTTAGTTTTGGGTGAAATTACCCTTTTGCCGTAAGTTTAAAAAAAAAACTAAAACTAAAAGGGTTAAGGTGCAAAAATAGACAAATGCTTTTCTCAAAAGAGCGTCTTGTGTCAAATACTTTTTTTTGGCGCAAAAGTAGACACGTGGTTACAAAGTGGAGCAAAATTAGCGTTTGACCGTTAGGACGAGAACCAAATCGAAGCCCCAAATCGAAACCATACCCATACCCATACCCATACCCAGACGAGAATCGCGACTCCGTGGCATGGATTCGAAGAAGATGAACTCAAAGAAACAAATCACAAAGCCATACCCATACCTGTAATCGCAAATCAGAAACAAATCAGAAACCCAACGCAAAATTGATTTTGGAATCCCATTCAGAACTCAAAGAAAGATGATACAGAGGAATCGATTTTGGAAGGAAATAATCGCGCAAAATAATCCCATCCTAGAAATTGCATGATCCCAAAACGTTAGCCCTCGTTTTCCAAGAGAAATAATCGCATTAAAGAAACAGAGGAAATCGATTTCATCGTCACAATACCATTCTCTCCCTCTCCCACTTCCTGCTTTCTTAAAACTCCCTATCTTCACAGGGGAGGAAAATACTTACAAAGTCGAAAGAGAAATGAAAATTTCCTTCAAAATTGCATCTACCCAACTCCAATCATGAATCATTCAACAAAATATTGTTCAAGAAAAAGAGATAAAAAGGAAAACCAGCGCGACATCTCTTCCGAATTCAATATGGGGAAAGACGATAATGGCGACGAGCAAGCGAGATGACGTAATCGACTCCGCAACAACCACGCCTTTGACACGATCTTAGCGTCGAAGAAGCCACATGACCCTAGGCTGGAAAACTGAGGTGAGGGAAGTCAAGATCTGCGCAAGATGAAGAGTGGGTGAGAGAGCGATGGAGAAGGAGAAGAAGATTTTGAGGGAGGGGCTTGGATCGTCGTCGCCGTTGTTGGTGGAGAAAGAGGGAAGACGAAGACGAAGAAGGAGACTCTTTTAAAGCATTTGTCTATTTTTGCACCTTAACCCAAACCGCCACGGTGGCCGGCCACCGCCACCCCACGGCGGCACGGCCGCGGCAACCGACTACGGCGGCTGGCTGGGTATTTTTATGTTTTGTGTAAGATAAAAAGTTGTAACTATGTAGTTACCAATTATTTAATTACTCTAAAATTATTAAATTAGAAATGAATATTTCTAATAGTTCAATAAGAAATGTAACTATTCAGGTAAAAAAAAAAAAGCTAACTTGGAAAATGTTTATATTTTTCCTTTTACTATTATACGAAATATATCCTGTAAATTTAATTTTCTCTCACGTTCAAAGAATTCAGGAAGAACTTGCACCCAAAAAAAAAAGAAGAATTCAAGAAGTACTAGCGAGTCCACATAGCATGCTTAGATTTACATGCTTATTATGTGTTTATACATATAATTAGAGGTATAAGCACTTTATTTTTTATTTTTTATATATTGTATTTATTTAGATTTAAATTATATGATGTTTTCTCAGATTTTTTTTGCAACCAGTATCTCAAATTAATTAATTTTCATAATACTGGTGTTACAGACAAATGTAGAACTGGAAATTAATTAATTTAAGATATTAGGTACAAAAAAAATCTCAGAAAGAAGTATATAATTTAAATCTAAATAAATACAATATATAAAAAAATAAAATAAAAAAAATAAAATGTGCTTATACCTCTAATTAGAGGTATAAGCATATAATAAGCATGTAAATCTAAATCTTAGAGGTATAAGCACATAATAAGCATGTAAATCTAAATCTAAAGATGCTATGTGACTCTACTCTAAGCTGATTAGTTATTTATTTCCCCAAAAATTGGTTTCTTGCCGGGGAATGAAAAAAATCTCACACAAGTAAGAAATAAATAAAAAATTAACAGAAGCCAGATTCTTCGGAATATATCTGATATAAGTATATAACACTAGGGACATTTTTGTTCACTGATACCCAAATTTTATAAATCCCGCCAATTTTGGGGGGACGTTTTTTAGAAGAGTGAGACTGAGAGAAGGTGATTGGTTATTGTCCCCGAAAAACAAAAACCCCAACTGTGTGGAGGGAGAAAGTTAGAGAGAGAAGCTCTATCTTGGGTTTCGTGCTTGATTCTTAGCCGTTGCCTACTGCAGCGGTCACCGGCGTAGAGATTGGAGCCTCCGTTGCCCACTGCAGCGGACGGAGGAAGCGTCCAGCGGCTACTAAGAACAGAAGAGCGATGAGGGAGAGAGTGAAGCGAGAGCGGGACAGATCTCAGAGCGTGGAGAACGGCCGGTGGAGAGAAAGGGAACGCGAAAGGGAGGACGCGAGGAAGCTGCAAACGAGAGAACACGAGAGATTGCCGATTGCTGAGGAAGTTGGGTGGAGAGAGAAGGAACGGGAAAGAGAGACTGGGAACGAGCAAAAGATACGAGTGCTTGACGTGAACCTTGTAGAAAAGGGGGAAAGATCGCCTACTGTTGAAGATGATCGGACTTTGAAAAAATTCAAGATCCTGGACAGTGAAGTTGCTAAGGATGACACGGAGACTGAAGGTAACAAAGGGGAAAATGCTGCTGCTGCTGCTTCTTGTGACTCGCAGGACCAAATGCTCGTGGAAACTGACTCGGCAGTGCCGGCCATTAACGTGGAAAAACAGGGTGCCGCTACTACACCGCACAAAGGAATAGAAGCATCTCTGAATTATGCTGGTTATAGCGATCCCCGTCCGAATTATGCTGAGGTCATACTGATCCGTCATGGTGAAACAGTGTGGAACCCTGATAGACTGCAGGTAATTTTTCTTGGCGTGATTGAGTATTAAAAAAAAGAAAAAGAAACTGAATATCAAATGTCATCACAGCAATCAAATCGTAGGTTGAACTTATTTAAGTTTCACAGCAATCAAAAATTGTAGGTTGAACTTATTTCTCCTATTATATTTGATGCATTCTTGTCCAATACGATATGCTTATTTTTTAATTAAGGATTTTCAAGTGAAGTGGCGCCAGCCATCCACTTTAGGCCTCTTTGTTTAACCCTTGTGGCTACAAATAAATTTTGCAAAAGATCTTCGTGCGGGAAGAGACTCTTCTTATCTGTTTGCAAAAGCATGTGCATATAATGCTACCCTATTATCACAATCACTTTGTCCTTTACTTCTTCCCTTTACGGTAATTATTATTCCTCCTACCCTTTTTACAAAATTTAAATTGCCTTGTTAGAGAGTCTAACAAGAATTGTCTAACATTTAATGAGTTTTTTTTTTCTTTTTCATGTTTACCATTCATTAATTGTGTGTGTATAGATATTGCATTAACTAAAATGTTAGTGATTCCTATATTTACTTCATTTCTCTTGCCTCCTTATAAATAAGAGCATATTTTTAAAAAATATTTTTTTTGTCATATACACTTATTATTTTTAATTAATTTTAACTACTTTCTTAAACAACATAATTCGTTTTGGGCGAGCGGAGGAAGTAATTTTCTACCACTCGTGTAATTGCATCTGTTTATACCTTTCTTGCCCGTTATATCTTATATTGATAGTCCTTTTTGAGTTTCCTTACTTTGATTATGCTCAACTTTCACATAAACTCATAATATGTGTGCTTTTGTGTTTTCAGGGACAGCTGGATATTTTGTTAAATCGAGTTGGAATAGCACTAGCAACTAGAGTAAGTTGCTTTTGTTTCTCAATTTCTTTCCTACATACAAACCATATATTTAGGATTCTTTCTTGATTTCTTTCTTTTTGGGGTCTCATTTTATGCCTTAATGACTAATGCCAATATTTTGTATGGAGGTGGCTGAAAGCCTATCTAGGGAACGAAAGGTCTCTGCCGTATATTCTTCTGATTTGAAACGAGCTTACGAGACTGCACAGATAATTGCAACCAAGTGTGGATTGCTAGAGGTTGGAACCCAGATTAACCTTCATGTTTCATTTCATTAAATTTTGTTTCCTAAAATATTAGTTCGGTCATGATTTCCCCAATATTTGTATTCTCACAGTCGTAACCATTTATTATGACCCGGACTGTGCTTGATGAATCTTACTGTTTTGTGGTAATTATGAAGTAGATACTGAAAAAAAAATGTTAAATAGCAACTATATCTATCATGTCCTAATTTTAAATTCAGTGGCGGATGCACATCATTCTCCCCGGTGTATGGTTTTATTTTCTCTAACGCTCTCTGTTCTGCTTTTTTGGCCTCTCTATATCTCGTACCTTAAACTCCAGGTTGTCATAGACCCTGACCTAAGGGAAAGACACCTTGGGGTTCTTCAAGGCATGTCCCGTTGTGAAGCACCAAAGACTAATCCTACTGCTTTCGAAGCTATGGATCGAGGTCAAGAAATACCGGTAAGTGTAATGGAAGCCAAAACAGTAATTCATACAAGTCAATATACATTTGCTTTGAGCTGATGGTGTTTGTTCTTCAGTTGCTGCTCTAATCTTGATTGGTTAGTGTTCTGCTTTGCCACTATATTATTACTATCACGAATGCCTTTAATATTGCGTGTACCTGGCAAAAATGCACATGTAAAAAATATTCAGGGTGGTGGAGAAAGTGTTGATCAACTTTCCGAACGCTGCACCTCTGCATTGCAGAGAATAGGCATGAAGCATTTAGGTAGGTACCTCAAATTATCTGGCTCTTGAAAAAATTGCATTCCCAGGGCAAATTGGTTTGACAATGTGGACATAACAAGTAATTGGTGATAATTGTTTTGTGTTATGCGTGTTCATTTGCAGGGAAGCGGGTAGCAGTTGTTATTCATGGAGGTGTCATCAGAGCACTTTGCAAGCGAGTCAATACAGAAAGTCTTTGTCGTAGCATACTCAAGAAGAGGGTCAATGTCTTTCACTTGTATGAAGACAAGTGGGTCATATAAACTTGGTGAGATGTTAGCCACTGAACCAAACAGGATGTCTGCAGCCAGGTTTTGGGGGTGATACAACTTCTGGTTAGGACCAAAATACCATGTTTCCAAAGTAATACTGGATGTGACTTGTGAGGAAGGAGAGGAAAAGGATATTATTTTGTTCTGGTTCAAGTTTTTTTGTTTTTAATTTCTTTGAATGTACAGTATTATGAACTTGAATGATGCTACAGAGAATTTTGCCTCACTCTTGTGAAGTTTCTATACCAGTTATCCCAGTATGCATAACGTGTGAGGGTGGAAGTATATCTTCAATTTCATTCTACTTAACTATGTTGATGAATGCCATTAGCGAGTAGTGATACTTGCTAATAGCTCGCTTGTCATATCTATTGTGGGCATTTGGATCTCGAAGTTCAGAAAGAAATTTATCTGCAAACCAGTTTCCTCAGAGGGATTGATGAACACTCCAAATCTTATTCTAAATAAGCATGTGAGGAAAATCTTTTCTTTTATATGCCAATTTGATTGAGAAAGTTGACATCATTAGAAGATTTCTAAAGAGGGTTTTTTCCTAACTATCCATTTCTTGACGATTTAAGTTTTCTCATATTCCAAGTTCCATATTGATTGTGACAAAATCACCAACTCTCCCAAATGTGAAGCATAATAGATTTATTTCTCAAACACCGACAATTATTTTGAATAATTATGCAACACTAATGTTCCATATGCGAAGTTGAAAACTATAACTAGCAGTTTTAATTATTTACTTAAAACATAAAACTATGGACATGAATCTAATTTTATCTGTTTGAAGATGCTGCGTTTTATTTTTGTTTGTATCTAATAATTAAGGATCTAATAATATCATGAACATCAGGTCCAAAAATAATAATAAAATAGATTTATTTAAGATTCATAAATTATGTACCAAAAAAACATTTATAAATCGTGGTTGTATGTGTAATCTGTATCCTTTGTTCATTGCCGTTGGAGTTGTAATCAATGTTGTTAAAACGTAGAGTCAACGTTGAAACGGGAAGGGTGAGCAAAACGTAAAAACGTAAAACGTAAAACGGAACGGAAACGTAAAACTAAAAAACACACAAATACATTAAAGTCATTACAAATTTAAGTCCAAACATTCAATCATCAATCATCATAATACATTAAAATCAAAAGACATAGGCAATACTATTATAAAAGAGATCAACATCTCTAATGTAAGTCATCGAATTCGAGTCAAAGTCAATCTCAATATCATCTTCTTCATCCCCTCCCCACTAAGAAATTCGGGAATATCCAAATCATTCAAGTTCCCCAACCCCAAGGATCATGATCATCCAAGCCATGGGGATCTTGATCTTCTCCAACTCCAACATCTTACGAAAAATCTTCACATGTTGGTTCCACAATCCAATCATCATCGACTCAATGTCATCAAAGTTATAATCAATTTGAGGAGAGACTCCGTTTTGTGTTGCCTAATCTTGAGTTAGTCATCACAAAAACAACATTATTCATTGTCTCTTGCTTCGATTTCTTTTCTTTGTGTGGACCTAAACAAAGACAAGAAAATAATTTAATACTAGACTAATATCATATTTTTGAAATGAAATGCAATTCATATTAAAAATATACCATCTCAAAAGCACTCCAATTCCGCTCACACCCGGAGGAACTACATGTCAAGCTAAGCACACGGATAGCAAATTTTTGGAGTTACGGAACACCATCACCATAAGATTCCCACCATTCTTTGGACTCTTGGTTCCAACTCCATTCACAAAGAAAGGTACTCCCAAAAAGGCCTCTACGATGCTTGAATTCCTCAAGTTGCTCATCAATAATTATTTCAAGAGTTGTATCCGCCACCATCCTTTTATACAATCATATAATCCAACCTTTACTTCATAATCAACTTTAAATGTAGGAGAATAATGTTGTTTTGGGTTAAGGTAGTAGCTGCGGCATGCAAAGGCCTATGGAGTTGCCTCTCCCATCTTGCATCAATGACATCCCAAACAGGTTGATAACTAAAAAGAAAAGAAAAGATAACAATTGAATTAATTTTGAGTTAAAATGTCTATAACTCTGAATTAAATAAATTAATGATAACTTATGTAGGTTTTTTTGAAACCCTCTTCAATTTTCTCCTTGGCACGATCCATTGCCTCATAAATGGAGCCCATTCTTTGCATCATCCGAATCAACCAACCTAAGCACTTCAACTGTTTGTCCATCACTACATTTTCAATGAGCTTTCCATCCTCGTTGGATTTTTGTTGTCATGGAGGCATTTCAAAGTCAAATAGGATGTGGCAAAGCGAGTCATGCCGGGTCTAATCAAATCTTTGCCATTGGTGAAGCTATGCAATATTGGAATGAGAGATGCTCTTGAATAGATATAAGTCGTAATTTTTTTCCCCTTGAAAATTGTTTCTTTATGAAGGGGTATTTTCTTCTCTAAATCTTCCAACATCAAATCAATGCAGTGAGCGGACAAGGTGTCCAATATATTTTCTTTCTTTTCTCCATCAACAAAGCCCCTGACTTTATAATTTGCGGCATTGTCCGTCACAACTTGGACAACGTTTTCTTCACCAACCTCCACCACCACTTCATCAATCATCTGAAAAATCTTGTCAATTGTTTTGGTGATGTGAGATGCATCAATGGACTTGAGAAACACAATTCCCATTGATTATTGATCTTCTTCTTCTATCAGTCCACCCAGTCATTATTGTGCATCCAGTTTTCTTCCACAAAGCCTTATGCTTTTCAACAATGACCATTGTTGCCTCATATTTTTGCTTCAAGTATTTTACTCTACACTCATGATAAGATGGTGGCTTGAAACCTTGTCCATGCTTAGCAATTGATTCACACATCTTTTTGAAATCATCGCTATTCACAAAATTGAAAGGAATTCCATTGTTATAAATAGCGAGTGCAAATGTCAAGACATGCCTCCTCCCTCAAGTTCTTCTTCAATATGGTGTTGAGGGTTACGGGAGCGGATGATCTACTTCTCTTAAAAACATCAGAGGAGGTAGTAGTAGCACCACTAACAACTTCCTCTTGTATTTGAGATGGTTTTCCTTTTTTGTTGCAAGAAGCTTCAACATCTCTGTTCTTACTTCCTCTGCACCGATATACATGGTTCAACGTGCCAAATGGTTCTTACATTTCTTTGGGACAATACTTGCATCTAAGCTTTTTGTTCTGGAACTTCAATTGCATGCTTCCATGCAGGATCTAACTTATTTCGGGAGCATTTCTAGCCAATCTCTTCCCCAACAAGTAGTGTTACTTATACTTCCAGGTTGCGAAGCGGAGTGCTACTACTTGAAGCCATGTTGCAATCAATAGTTCAATACAACATTTTTGAAGCAAAGAAGAGGATGATACCATACCGGTCGAGAGAGAAAAAGAATAATTTAGTGGAAATGTAATTTGGGGCGGGAATAGGATATTACGGATATACCCTTTTACAGAAAATTTCAAAACGATTCGGACGTACGTTTGACCGTTTCGACCGTTTGGACGACGTTCTAACCGTTCGGCGCCGTTCGTCTCAACGTCCGTTTTGATACGTTCAGAAACGGCGTTTTAACAACACTGGTTGTAATCATTATCCTTCCTGTTTTAGTGTAACACTAGTGTTATGTGAGGAGTTTTTGTAATTTATGTCTTAATATATTAATGCATGTGCATTGCAGAGAATAGGCATGGAGCATTTAGGTAGTCACCTCTAATTATCTGCCTCCTCAGAAAATTGCATTGCCAGGGCAAACTGGTTTGGCAATGTGGACATAAATCGCATTAATAGTTGATATTTGACTCTATATTTATAAACAAGAAAACAATATACTCTCTTAATTATAGAATATATTTAATCAATTTTGGCGAGATTAAGGAGATGAGTTAAATTAGTTAATTTTACTTATTTTCCTAAAATGCTCTTATATAAATTTAAAATGACATAAGTAAAAGTGAATCAACAACCCTGACACATATCTTTCCGACCAATTTTTCTTTCCACATGCTTTCTAATTGAAATAATGATATTACTATATATATATGTGTGTGTATATGCATACATATACATGTGTGGGCGTGCGTATGTACAACCTACATACATATACTCACTGAAAACCAAACGCACTTGAGAGAATAAAATAGAGGTATTTTAAGGAAAAATTGACAAAAACTAAAAAGTTGTCCTATAATTAAGACTAAAACCAACCTCCAAATATTTTCTTATAATTAGGACTGGAGAGAGTATATAGTTTGTTTGGGGAGCACAAAAAAGTGCTTTTTTAAAAAATACTTTTCTGTAAGAAAAACTAAACTTATTTCATATATTTACATCGAACGTTATAAAATCACCTCTAAAATGCTAACAGACATATAAGAGGAACCATGATTCCATTTTGGTAGTGATTAGCAATGTTTAACTCGGTTTTTTTTTTAGACCAACAAGTGATTTGATATAAGGCCCAGAAAATAGTAAACCACGCTAACAGACAAAGGATTCTCTGACTCTCTCTGTCTTCAAAGATCCAGTCCTTCTCCTTTGTCTAAGGTACCCAACAAGAAAAAGAAAAGTAGAGCCATGTGGTGGCTGGTTTCTGGGGCAAATTAATTAGTTTTCCTTTCTTCCGTTTAAAAAAAAATTACTCATTTTGTCCATCCAAGATAAGTTAGAGCCTGTGCAAGGTGGGCGCCCACGCATCAGTTAACTGGGAATGCTAGGAAGACGGTACGGGAAGGATGGAAGTTTCCTGATGAGGGATTTGTACGTCAAGGTGAATATTGATGGAGCCTCTGTTCGAACGTATAATCTCACCGCGTGTAGGGGAGTTATATATACGTGATGATCAGCATCAAGGGAAACTATTGACTGGGTTCATGATTAACTTGGGTCAAGTTAATAGTTTTGAAGGCTGCTGAAAAATGTGGAGTTAAAATGGGGCCTCAAATTCGCATGGGATATGATATAGGGTTCTGCAATATGTTATAGGAGTCAGACTGTCGGGAGCTCGTTGAAATGTTGATGAATAGCTGCAACGAGCGAGAAGTTGGAACAGCATGGTTTGCTAGCTGAGAGACGAGAGGAATCAACTTATTAGAGGAGACTGGAATGTCAATGTGACATGTTATGTTAAAGAAGCTCTTGACGTTGCAATAACGGGTTTGGTTAGCTTTAATTACCATACCCACTTCGTGCATCCTTGATTTATTACGTAGAGAGGCCATGTGCTTAGGTTATTACGCTTGTACCTCATCAACAAAAAAGAATATCGAATATTTATTTTTTCTACTTTTATGTTTTTAGAATATAGAATATTTTTATAATTTTTTTTTTTAAAATAAGTTTTGAAAAGAAAAAATCTGTTAGGATTATTGTTCAAAATACTAATTACATTTTAAGAAATATAAAAAAAAAATGAAAATAGCATGATGCAATTAATATTAGGACGAGTTGTTGGGTTGCCTTTTAAAACAAAACAAAAAACATGTTTTTTTGGGTATGAATTGTGGATGACAATATTATTCATAGTCAATAATGACTTTGGTGTCAATGACTATTAGTTTAGTAATTAAATGATTGTAGATAAAAATATTTTGTTATCTTTTATTAATTTTGATATTTGTTAGGAAGAATATTTAGTGATTATTGATTCTAGTGTCATTGGATGGTAGATAGACACTATGATGTCAATATGTCAAAAATAATAAAGAATATTGAATAAGTATATGATTATTTTATTAATGATTTAAGGTATTGAATCGATGTTTTGTATTTGGATGGTATAATGAGAATTTAAGTTGCTTTTAATTTTTTTGTTCCCTACCCGTCTGACCTCGGGTTGACTCTGAACTAACTCATTGACCCTTGATCCATTATGGTTCAATTGATTTAGAGGTCGGTTCGAATTTAATAATCATACTAAGGAGTATTAGAAATGATATGATGCTGATAATAACTTGTAAAAATTAGTATAATTTTGGAGTGGAAACGTTTTATGAAATTGATACAAAAAAGTATTATAATTTATTTTAAAATTGATGACAAATTCAATATTTTTAACCGTTTTAATTAGCTTACTTTAAAAATGTCTTGTAAGAGGAAAGTATATATATGTTGTTTTGGTTGAGTTTGTGTGTCCGGGGGGCAGGCCAAGCATGAATTCTCATTCCATGCACATAATTATGTGTTTCTTAGGTGCACATAATTAGAAGTATGTGAATATTTTTTTTGATTTTTTTAATTTTATATATTGTATTTATTTAGATTTAAATTATATGCTGTTTTTTGAGATTCTTTTTGCACCCAGTATCTCAAATTAATTAATTTCCAGTTATGCATTTGTCTGTAATACCAGTATTATAGAAATTAATTAATTTGAGATACTGGGTGCAAAAAAAATCTCAGAAAGCAGCATATAATTTAAATCTAAATAAATACAATATATAAAATAATCAAAAAAAAATCAAAAAAAATATTCACATACCTCTAATTAGAAGTATGTGCACCTAAAAAGTACATAATTATGTGCATGGAATGAGAACCCGGCCAAGCATGCGCGTCACAAAGTGGGGTTGTGTGCTATAAAATTCTGAGGTAGTCATCAATGCCTCAACCACCATCTTCTTCCTCTTTGACTTTGATCAGTTTCATCTCTCTCGCATCATCACCAACAACATCTTTATTCTATCTTCATTATTATTGTTTCTTATTTCCCCACGTCCACTTCCCTTCATTTTTATTATCACTACTTTTGGATTCAATTAGTGTGTTTGAAATAGTGGTGGCAAAAATGATTTTTTTACAAACTTAAGATTGAGTAAAAATCAGATTGTGCAATGTGATTTATGTTTGGATTCGTTGTAGCATATGTGACTTTTCTGAAAATAAAACTTGTTTGGATGATTATTTTAAAATGCAAGTTTAGATGGAAAATGACTGATGACGTAATCTTAATAAATAATACATATTTTATTATGGAATGAGATCCTCTCATTGGCTTACTTTCTCATCATTTCTCATCATCCAATCTAAACCGTTGATTTGAATTAATCTTAACTGTTCCATCCTAAAGTATTTTTTTAGTAACAATCATTACCCTGAAATATTTTTTTAAGACCCTAAAATAATTTTAGAATCTTAAGAAAATATTTCATGGTACAGAATGATACTAAAAAAATACTTTAAGATACTGACCGGTACTAAAAAAAAAATTCAGGATACTGACTCGTACGAAAAAATACTTCATTATCTTGAGAAATTATTTTAGGATCTTTAAAAAATATTTTAGGGTACTGAATGATACTAAAAAGATATTTCAGGATATTGAATGGTACTGAAAAAGTACTTCATGATCTTGAAAAAATATTTCAGAATACTGACTAGTACTAAAAAAAATACTTTAAGATACTGACTGGTAGTAAAAATATACTTTAGGATACTAACTAAAAAGATATTTCAGGATACTAAATGGTACTAAAAAATGCTTCATGATCTTGAAAAAATATTTCAAGATACTGACTGGTACTAAAAAAAATACTTTAGGTGATGTGGCTTTCTCTAAGCACTTTAGGTGATGTGGCTTTCTCTGAGCAATTAGATCGAATGGACAATCAAAATTTAGAGCTAATGAGAGATAATGAGAAAGATGGCTTAAGAGAGAAATCAAACCCATTTCTTATATGTGTATATATTGTGATAATTAAAGAAAAAATTATAATTATAATTATAAAAAAATGAAAAAAAGTTAATTTGAAAAATTTGTCAATGTTAAAATACATAATTAAATATAGTTAATGAATACAAATGTATATAAATTAGAAATCATACAAATATAAATTTTTTTATTAAATAATATTATATAACTAATCGGCCACGAATTAAAAAAAAAAAGTTTTATGAATAGACCATTAAGCAATAAATACAACTTTCCATCTCCAACAAAAAGCAAATTGACCAATAGAGTATAATTTAAAATTTATCAAGTAATTCTCACCAATTAAATTTCTCATGAGCCTAAATTAGAGTATTGTCAAAAAAAATTATCACTCCGGTGCTTATTATAAGTATATTTTAACTAATTCTCTTACATCTTTCTCTATTTCTAATGAGAATTAAGTATGGATAAAAATAGAAATTAAATAATGATTATTAACTTTTATGTGAATTTATATTTAGGATAATAAAAAATTCATCTATAAGGATTTATAATATGGACTAGAATAGCATTTCAATTAAAAAATGGGACCCAACATTTTTCTTTCATAAGCTAATTTTCTCTCTTTCCAGTGAAAAAGCCAAAAGCAAAAAAATGTGGTTTATAGCTAAAATTGCATTTTTTTTCTTTTCAAAAGCCCAATTGAAAAAAAAAAGTCATCTCAAAGACTTGAAAAGAAGTCTAAAGCACCCAATTTGACTTTTACCTTCTCAATTGTGCTTTTGGGACTCTAAAAACTATCCCAAATACACTCAACACACTAGGAGTATTAAAAATGAGCAATGTTATACCATCCTATTAAAAAATTGATGTTGACCGTTAAATTTTTTCCGGTAAAAAGTAACATTGCTCCTTTTTAATATTTCTGAGGAAACATTGAACCCTAAAACATTTTGGTGTAGTATTGCTCCTGGGCAAAAACTTCGAAAAAAATTTGCACTTTAACCCATTAAAAAATTGTTCCTAAATTACTAGTATTAATTATTGAATACTTCAATTAACATCGAACTATATGTCATTATAATTATACTAGTATTGTTTGTCTGACCAGAAAACTACAGGTAGAAGAGTGTATAGATATTTGCCTCTTCTTGTTTGGCGCCAAAATAAGCATATAACACTGCGGAAGAAGTCTTTTTCTGAAAGTCATTATCAGCATCATCATTATCATACACAAGTCAAAACCAGAAATCAAGTGCCTCGAATATAACATAATCATGATGCCACGATTTTATTTTATATATGTTTCAATTAATTAAATAATATGTACAAATGGCAGTCACGGTTTTACTATTCTGAAACTTTTTAATTAGGTTTTAAAATATTATTTTTATTGAACATCAAATTGTATATATATGGATAGTACTGATGAGGATCACCAAACAGATATTTATATGGACAACCTTAATATTATCCCAAGATTAACGTGTAACTATGAGTTATTAGAATTCATATATACATGCGGGCATGCAATTAAAAGAGCAGAAAATATTCAATTTAATTAAGTAGGACAGTAGTCTTTCATTTTCAACAATTAATTAAAGAGGAAAATTAATTAACTAACTCCTCTATTGCAATTATATTTTTGTGATGATCATCGATCATCAGATGGGTGACATGTCACTGTTAGATTACTAACAGAAGAAATTAGAGTTAGTTGAAACAGTGATTTCATAATGACATTGTCACACACTTAATTATTAAGCAAACTATTTAGGACACGCTCAGATGTTGTCAATGAGACAGCCTCTGCAGTGATAGTGGTAACTTATTTTCTATCTAACTTTTGTAGAAGTCCAATAGGAAAAAAGTCAAGTTGTAAATGTGATTGGTGTTTGGATTGATGGTGGCAGAAGTGGGGGTTTTTTTTTTTTCAAATTGAAGAGTATTTGGATTATTATTTGAAAAGTGAGTTGAGATAAAAAATGATTGAAAAATGCATGAAATTTATTAAATACTATATATATATATTAGTTGTATATATTGTGATAATTTAAGATAAAAATTTAAATTTGATAAAAGAGTTAAATTATTACTCCCTCCGATCCTAAATTATAAAGTTGACTTTTTTGGAGAGATTAAGGAAGCTAATTCAAATTATTTTAGAGTATTTTTATTTTTCTCCAAATTAATTAGTTTGACTAATTAAATTAGTTTTTATTTCTATTTTTATATTTTGCCACATTTCCATATTTTATTTTCCCCATATTTTGGCAGAAGAGGACAAAAACTCTAAACTGAACAACGCTACTGGAAAGTCTCTACCAACGCTCACACGCTAGCTTTCACGGATAATTAGCTTTTTTTTTTTTGTTTAAGCTCGTTGAAACATAAGCTCATGTATGTTGGGCTTTTTTTTTTTCCACGCAACTTTCTTTCAAAAGCAATTGACATTTTTTACACCCCAACGCTTAGGTGACCGCTAGCCCAAACAGAGTGAATATATGCATTTATAACGCTGGCACTACACCATTCAGTCTTATTATAAAACTCACTCTAATGAAGAAATTGAACTATGAAATGAGTTTTTATATTAAAGATTTGGAGGTAGTATATACATAACATACGATACAAGCACATTGATGTAGAAACTAAAACTATTTTTACTCCGGTCCTTAATATAAGACATTTTTAAAGAGTTGATCTTGGTCCAAAATATAAGACATAATTTTCATATTTGTCAGGTTATTTTTAATTTACCTCTATTGATGTTTCCTCAACAATAATCAATAAGGAGAGAAAATGAAAGAGTTTAGGAAGATGAGTATGTATGGTGTTTTAGAAAATACACATTACCAAAAAAACACCGGATTACCGATAGAAATTACCCATGGAATTCCGTCGGTAATTGAAATTACCAACGGAATTATCGAAAGAATTTCGTTGGTAATTGGACTTTCGACGAAAAACATTTGTTGCAAAAAAGAAAAACTGTGGTAGAAGACATTATCCACGGAATTCCATCAGTAATTTTGAATTACCCACAGAATATCATGGGTAATTTCCGTTTGTAATTATTACCCACAGAATTCTGTGGGTAATTTTGACGAAACTTTTTCCGTCAGTAATTCTATCCCTGATCCGAAGTTTTTTTATAGTGACATGTCATATTAACTAACTTAACTAACATATTTAATCTAATCTAATTAAATATATATATATATATGTCTTATACTCATATTAATTAAGGACCTGATGAATAGTTTATATATTGTCTATATCTCTTGATCTACTGAACTGTTTTATTATTGTTTTCTTTAACATATATATGGCAGAGATTGAGATCAACTAACAACAAAGCAAGAAGGACCACCAAGCACTTAGGTTAACTGGTAAGGGGTTGTCTTAACTTAACCATTGGTCTTGAGTTTGAGACGTGGGAATGCAGTAGGCATGTGTGGTAGAGGCTTCTCCCCGAAATGGGCCAACCTGGTCTCGGTCCGGATTAGTCTGGGGCCGTTGATGTATCTGAAAGATGGTCTGCCCTAGGATATCAGACGTTCTAAGCAAAAACAAAAACAAAAAACAAAAAAAACAAAGCAAGATAAACCGTAGCTACTAGTTTAAATTGTGTCAGCCATTATGGTTTGTTTGTCTTCATTGCTGGATTGAATATTGGAGAGGGTAATAAAGATGAATAATGAAAAAGAGACTTGATGATGGCATCGCGGAGTGGGTGGCAAGAAAATTGATGAAGGTGGCTGGTTTTATGTGTGTTGGCCATGAGATGAAGTTTCCGATCGAACAATATAATAAAAAGTTAAGATTATACGACTGGACACAATAATTATAAAATATGGCTATGGAGGGACCAAATTAAATCAATTACCTAATTGGACTCTTCCACTAACTCCTGCCTCTCTTTTATATATATCTTATATTTATTATATCTTGAAATGTGGAAAGCTGTAGTGCAAGGACAGTGGATTCTTGTGTTTGCCATTAATTTATTCTATAGATTATATATATCACACTAACACGACAAAAATTACAGAAGGTTCAAGGAAGGTGTTCAAGCTTGATGCTTCCCTCATTATGATAATACATCTATTAATTGTGTGTGTTAGCATTATCCCACTTTAATTTACTTTCTTTTCTTTTTCTTTTTTAAGTTTAGGTGAGTTTGGATGATTGAGGGCCAAGACATGCCTTTAGGTTTAAAAGAGTACTTACTAGGGTAATTATTGATTGCTCAAAAATAAGGTTATTAGTCATCTAATCAACAACAAGATTTAAACTCACAATCTCATGTGTTATGAGCAGAGCCAAGACATGTCTCCAAGTTCAAGAAGTACTTACTAAGGTAATTACAGATTACTCACCAGTAAAGTCATTAGTTGTCACATCGGCAATATAATTTGAACACATAATCTAAAGGGTTATGAGTAGGGCTAAGATATACCTCCAAACTTAAAGAGTGCTTACTTAAAGTATATATCTTCCTATTGCTCATCAATAAAGTCATTAGTCGTCACATCTGTAGCAGGATTTCAACTCACAATCTCATGGGTAATGAACTAACTCTTTATTCATTGTATCAACCTTTGGTGGCCAACCCAATTAATTAATTACAATAGAGGTAGTTTTGATTATGGGTATATGTGTGTCTTGTTGTATGAGTACATGCATGGATAATATGTATATATATATATATGTATGTAGAGTGTAATATAAGGAAGAAAATAATTAAATATCCAAGTTGTGGGATAGCGTGGGGTTTGGATTTACATGAAAAGGCAAAAATATATGGAGGCAACGTCCTTGTCATTAGAAAATGTCATCTTCCAATTTCAAAAGGGGCCACATAGAAACCGCCCAACCTTCACGTGGCCTACTCATCCATATTTGGATATATTTTTATTTACTCCACCAAAATTATTTCTCACGCATTCGGAAAAAAAATATTACCGGATTCCAATAAAATAATATTGGAAGATTAACACATTTAATTGGCTGGCTATAGTTGGTTCAGCGGAATGTGATGTTGGATTCCTTTAAGAGGTCTAGGGTTCGAGATGCGGTAACACACTTGTAATCCGCCTTGTATGGAGCTACCACTGTTGGAAGAGTCGTATTGGCCACTGTAGAACGCAAATCCGGATTGATTAGAACCTAATGAACTGGGTGGGATACCCAATAAAAATTGGCTAGCTATGAGTGATCTATTCATATTGTGAATGTGATTTTTCAAAGGAATTATGAATCACCAGTTGAAAAAGTCAGGACTCTAAATACCATGAGAGAAAGCTGCAGAGAGATCTAGCAGAGAGCTACAACACAATAATGAAGCTAAATTTCGTTGTGCTTATTCATTCGCCTCTAAGGATGTACATAAAAACAATAATGAACTTATCTAATAAAAAAAAATAGATATAATAAATATGATAAGCAACCTTATGATGGAGTATAAAATTACAATTAATTTGAAATCATAAACAATCCTAATCAGATCAAATTTTATTACATTAACAATTGTCTATGTTTTGTCATCACTAGTTCACTACCCTACTTCCTCCAATCTTTTTTATAAATAACATTTTTTTTTTCTAATTAAGCAAAACTGACGGTTAAGATTAGTTAAAAACAATGCATATATAAAAAATGTCTTTTTTTTAATAAAAAAAAAATCTGCTCCTATTTATGAAAAAAAAGCATAGGAGAGAGGATGAGTAAGAAATAAGAAAAAGAATGGATAATAAATGATTAGATGAAAAAGAATTAGTGATGAACGGAGGATAATTAATATAACGAGATGTATTTAATATGAGTAAAGGAAAAAAAACAGTTTAAATGTTGAGACACAAGAAAAAAGTTGTTAATGTTAAGGACCAGGCTAAGAAGGAGAAAATTACTTATAAAAATGAAGGGAACGAGTGTATGTTTAACTTGGAATTAAGTTTAGTATAATGTATATGTCAACCCAATTAAGCAGCATGTGTAGATGAAATATATATATGGGTTAAGGTGTGGATTTGCCAACGAACTATTACTCGATGAGCATCTGGCACAAAAAAAGTTGAGGGGACCAAATTGGCCAACGAACTATTAAAAAGTGAAGAAAAACACAATTTAGTTGCAGATTCGCCAATGAACTATTATCCCGTCACTGTCTTAGTGTCTTTGTCTTCCATTGATTGTCACAATGTCGGCAACGTCGGCGTCTCCAAAACTTTCATTGTTGCTGGGTGTTCTACTCACCATCTTGAACTCATCCAGTAATCCATAGCTTTTGACCGGCAGGCGCCTTACTTCTTAGTTGCATCCCTCCGATGCCACAAGCAGCAACCGCCACTGTCACAACGCCTGCTCGCATGGGTTTCATCTCTGTTGGTGTTTGCCTTATCCAACAAGAAGGCTTAATCACTCTTTTCTCCGGCGTCTTCGCCACCGTCCTACGCCAGTGCCTCATATTTTAACTAATTGTGATACTTGTTTTTTTTAATAGTTATTTGGTACTTTTTTTCACTTTTTAATAATTCGTTAGCCAATTTGGTACCCTCAATTGTTTTTTGTGCCAGACGTTCTTCGGGTATTAGTTCGTTGGCAAATCTAAACATTAATCCTATATATATATATATATATATATATATATATATATATATATATATATATATATATATATATATATATATAACGTCGTTCTCCAATCTAGGATCGATTTTTTTTTACTTATTCATCATCAAATAGCATTTATATATTGATCACATTAATATCTTATTGTTTGAATCCATATATATTTAAAATTTTGTTACATTCCATGCATGATTCAAGAACATTCAGATCTATATATAATATTAAAAAAAGAATTTGAACGATGAAAGTTACATGTAATATAATACCGCCAGTTTGGATTAGTGTATATGAATACAATATACTGATAATGACATGCAGACAACGTACGGCGAGTTGATGTTCTGTTCTATGTGGTCGCAAAATATTACAATATTACCATATAGATTAAACTAATATGGGCTACTTTGTCTTCATGCATCTTCCACATTTCAAATAGGTTCCTTTAATCTCTTCTAACGAAGTCGAAGTCGATCGAAAAAGCTGTCCTCTGATATATTTTACAATATCTCCATTCTTTCAAACTTTACACATTCTTATTCTCTCACTGCCACTAACTGTTCTGCTTTACGTACAACTGGTACTTTAATTAATATTGTTAATTTTCATCATTTTATATTTTCTCATTTATATATGTTGAAGTATTTTAAAACAAAGAGATGTGTTTTTAGTAAAGAAATATTTTTGTGAATTAAGGAGTTTATATGTGAAGAATTGAGTAAGGAGTCATGACATTAAATGTAATTAAGGTCATATATCTCTTTATTAGTCTCTTTATCCTTAAGACATGTGAGAGATCGATTATAATCAAAAGTATAGTAACCGTCACTTGGCGAGAAGTTGTATTATGTATAAAAAAAACTCTACATATTATGAAGATATAACAAACTACTCTTCATAGAAAATTTGTTTTAAATAACAATTGGTTATTTAAATTATGTTTATTTATAATGAACCAACGTATGAGGATCATGACTCATCGACTAGTAAAAAAATTGTATGAGGTTCATGAATCTAATATAATATATGCATGGTTGTGACTTAGTGTTACTTCAAGCTGATGTATCACTTTAAGGCATCATGACTATAAATTAAATACTTATTACCATGAGTTCATTCATAGAATACAACATACACCAAACAATAACAAGATCAAACTCACGATCTTTGTTTTTTAGTGCAGACAAAGTTAAAATCAAATTACTTCATTCAATCCTATATATATATATATATATATATATATATATATATATATATATATATATATATATATATATAAGACATAGTTAACTTATTTCTTTGGAGGGGTTAAGGAAGCCAAATAAGTTATTTAATCATATCATATATTGGTATTATATATTATATCATTTTATAAGTTAGGCAAAATAGTTTGGAGATAAAACGGTAAATATAAATACTTTAAAGTAAGTTAATTAACTTTCTTAATATTTCAAAAAAAAAATCAATTTTGTCTTATATTTATGACAATAGGGAGTATTACTTTGTAAAAGTCATTATTGTCTTGTCTTGAATATTGTGAGTGCAATTCATACTCAAGGATCGTCATTGTATTCTAAACTTTGTTTGCCGATCAACCCATCTTACACCTTCACTACAAAAAAACAGCGAATTACCGACGGAATTAGGGATGGAAAAAATTCCGTCGGAAATTACCCACGGAATTCCGTGGGTAAAAATTCGATAACTAAAATTACCGACGGAATTTTGTGGGTAATTCCGTCGGTAATTCCGTCGGTAAATTTTCGTCGCAAAAAACGTCGTGACAAAATAAAATTGATTTTCCCACGGCATTTTTTGCGACGGAAATTTACCGACGGAAATTAAAAATTACCGACAGAATTACCCACAAAATTCCGTCGGTAATTTCAGTTACCGACGGAATTTCGTGGGTAATTGTCGACGGAATTTTTTCCGTCCCTAATTCCGTTGGTAATTCGTTGTTTTTTTTTGTAGTGAGAAGATAGAAATAGTTAGGTGGAGATGGATTAAGTCTAAAAGAAAATACTACTCATTGTTTGAAGATATGATATGCTACTTTCTTTTTTATCTCTTCTTCTCTCAAAGAACCAATTCCACCAACAATAATATGTTTTAATTAAATTACATTATTGTGCTTCTTATGTTTATTATCCATTTATTTGATGAAATTTATAAATAAGTCAGCATTATTATCTATGGAGTAGGCATATCAAAAATATTACTAGTACTAAATTCAACCTTTAATATATAAGATTTTGTTTGTAGCGCAACTTAATTACATCATAAAATTAAAATTAATTGGCTTACCATAATAAAGAAAAACTGTAATTTAGCTTTATAATATTAGTTTAATTAGGTTATCAAAATGATATAGACGGTAGGTAGACATTAATATAAGTCAACAGTTATACTCCCTCAGCTTATTAATATAAAGACCAACTTAATTGAGTACATTGAAGTACAAAGTGAATTTTATATTAAGTATATGAGGAAATAATTAAATTTGCATTATTTTTAGAGAGTAAAAGATCGGTTTGTTGATGAAAATTTAAGAGAGTTTTGTAAATGATATTGCTATGTGGATGCTTATGTACTATCACAAGGATCTTTCTAAGAATAAACGACTTTTTAAAATCTATTGTCATATTCCAGCTTATTAAACTTAGATCAGACCGGTCGGTTTGGCTTGAAAATCAGTGAACTAGTTCACCTTGTAAAAAAAATCGATTTTATTTTTATTTTTCTTAGAATTTCATATTAATAATCTTGAAATTTTTACTTTCTTATCATTTTGGCCTCGAGTTAGCTCTGGTTTGGCCTCGGTTTAACACACTGACCCTTGACCTAATATACTGACTTGGCGCTTCAATCTAGTAAATATTTTTTTTTTAAAAAAAATTATTTTGGTGCTTTTCACCAAGGATCTTTCTAAGAATAAACGACTTTTTAAAATCCATTGTCATATTCTAGTTTATTAAACTCATATCAGACCGGTCGGTTTGGCTTGAAAATCGGTGAACTGATCGTTAAACCAGTATGGTAAGGCATCAACCTGATTCACCTTGTAAAAAAATCGATTTTTTATTTTATTTTTCTTAGAATTTCATATTAATAACCCTGAAATTTTTACCTTCTTATCATTTTGGCCTCGAGTTAGCTCTAGTTTGGCCCCGGTTTAACACACTGACCCTTGACCTAGTATACTGACTTGTTCAGTGACTAATCCGGGTTTTATAACCTTGGTCATATTTGATGGCAATTGTTTTAATTTCTCAAAGAATTTATATCGCACAATTATATAGAATAAAAATTAATTATCAAACAATTAATTGAGAACCACATCAATCAATAACAATTTATTCTCCTTTTTGTACAATAGAAGAATATATGGAAATTGATTCCGACCAAGTATACTAAAATAATATCTCCATTATTAAGAAGAAGTATAAGGAATTTGATGTGTATATCATATTATCTTATGGTTATCTAACTTGCCAAACACACAAGGCAACTAATCGGTGGAGTTTTGACTTTGTGTATATATATTGCGGCCACAATTTAAGGATACCCTATGACTCTAAAAAGATATTCTTTAATTTGTAGGACCTTCTTTTCCAAATCAAATTTTAATGGCAACACAATTATTTCATCTTTTTGTTGGATATTGATGGCCCCAAAACACCTCGTTTTGACCTAATCAAGCACCATCAATCACTCAACCAACCACCTTTTTCTGTTAATTACCATTACTGCCCTTCTTTCTTTGCTAATACACACAAAAAAACAAACAAATTAAACTACCTCACTTTCCTTCCTTAACCATACCGTTGGTTAAATGTTAACTTAAAACCTACAAAATTTTAAATTTCAGGTAAAATACAAAACCCAATGACGCACTCGGAAACAAAAGTTTGGTAACGCTTATTAATTTAGTAATTTAAAAAGCCCAATTTTTAATTTTAAAGTTGGAAGGCCCACTCTCTGCTTTCCACGTGGAAATTCAACTGTACGTAACTGGACCACCGCCTGGCCCACAATTTCCCTTCTTTCCAACCAAAACCCGCAAATCATTAATCACAATTAAATTTAAAAAAATAATTTTAATTTTAGCTGTTCTGTGCAACAAAAAGCGAACCTCTCGTCGTTTCCTTTTTATCACTTTCTATGGATCCATCTCTTTTACTTCTCCACCGTTCTTCAACACACTCTCCATTATCAAGAGACGAACCTTCATTCCTCCACACGCCTCTTCAGATTTCAATTTCACTTCCTGAGCTCTCTGGATTTCGGATCTTTTTGAGAGTTTAAAGTGTTCGGTGTTCAATTGAATGTGATTATTTATGTGTATGTATAATGCTTTGAGCTGGAATTAGCATCTCTACATTGTGTGTTTGTTTTGAGGAGCACCGAATGGGTCTCTGTACTTCAAAGCCCTCGGCGAATCTCACATCTGCGTCTCCCAAATCTGAAACTGAATCGCCCAGGAATAACCAGGTACCACCTAGAGATGACTCTGTGCCTGTTAATGACTGTCCTCAACCTCATTCGATCACTGTGAACGGAGAAAACCCTAGCAAGGAGAAGAAAGAGGCGGAGAATGGTAAAAGGTCGCCTTTCTTCCCGTTTTACAGCCCAAGTCCGGCACACTATTTGTTCTCGAAGAAGTCTCCGGCGAGATCTCCGTCGAATGGTAGCTCGAACTCCACGCCGAGGAGGTTTTTTAAACGTCCGTTCCCACCTCCGTCGCCGGCTAAGCACATAAAAGCTGTGCTGGCTAGGCGGCATGGGTCGGTGAAGCCGAATGGGGCAACCATACCAGAAGGGAGCGAAGCAGAGGCGGTTACTGGTCTTGATAAGAGTTTTGGATTCTCAAAGCATTTCGGGAACAAGTATGAATTAGGAGATGAGATTGGGAGAGGTCACTTTGGTTACACCTGTGCTGCCAAGTTTAAGAAGGGCGAGCTCAAGGGGCAACAGGTGGCTGTGAAAGTTATCCCGAAAGCAAAGGTTTGTAGGAACTTGCATAATACTTACCTACAAGTTGCTATTCTAAATTTTAACTACTTTCCTGATTATAGGGCGATTTAATCCTCCTTTATCTTACCCAGCCGGCGGGAATTGAGTGTACTCAGTTCTTGTCATCGAAAGAATCATTCTTTCACTTTGAGGGTCGGGTTAAGTGGAAGGGAAGCTGCATCATGCCACCCACCACACAAGCGTATAATCAATTATCTTGTTGTATGAACTGTTGCTTGTTCGGCTTGCTATTTTATAGCCGATTGGTCTAATGTATTAAGCTTTCCAATGATGGTGGTCATCCATGACTTCTTGATCGTAGGTTAACGAAAAAGTTAAAATTGTAGCCAGAAGAAGATTCAGTCTTTTAGGAGTCACCTATTAAAAAGATCCTGAATTATGATGTCCAAACATATAGGAACTCGCAAAATATTGAGCAAAATGATATGAGAAATTTCAACTATTGAAAATCAATTTCTTGATTTCTGTGACAAGCATTCACTTGAATTAGTTTCATTGCTTGTAAAACAGTTTGGTTCAATAATTTCATATCAGTTGCCGTCCAGCCAACGTTCCTATTTTGAAATTTTTTTTATCATAGTTTCAACTTTTTCTTATCAGCAACTTGTTTAATATAACGTGCCCTGGATCTTCTGTGACAGAATTTGTTTAGCATGGTGTTCATACCATTTATTTAATTACAAATTTATTAATCTCATTGCTTCTTGCATCTTCACATTTAAAATCTTGTCTTT
Source organism: Acacia pycnantha (assembly GCA_025563575.1). Taxonomy (NCBI): domain Eukaryota; kingdom Viridiplantae; phylum Streptophyta; class Magnoliopsida; order Fabales; family Fabaceae; genus Acacia; species Acacia pycnantha. Next base: position 1,457,085 of record JAMWYP010000038.1, read on the forward strand.
GGTGAAAGTAAAGCAAGTTATTGAGCTCGCATTATTCATGGTCAATGCTCATATGTGTGTATGTGCTTGTGTTTCCGCTTGTGTGGGTGAGTGCGTGCAAGTGTGTGTTTTTATCTTTAATTTTATGTGTTGTATATGTTAATCACTTTTTAATTTTCATCTTTGATTTCAGATGACCACTGCCATCGCTATTGAGGATGTGAGAAGAGAAGTAAAAATATTGAGAGCTTTAACAGGACATAAGAATCTTGTGCAATTCTATGATGCATATGAAGACCATGATAATGTCTATATAGTAATGGAGTAAGCTCTAGTTCTGGTTTCCTTTTATTTATAAGCTACCAGTCATCCACTGTGGCTGTTTGAAATGAAACTATTTTCTGATCCTCTTTCTTTCTTGACTTTGGTGACTACAAAGAATTTGTGATCACTTATGGTGAAACTCATGTCTCAGGTTGTGCGAAGGAGGGGAGCTGTTGGACAGAATACTATCAAGGTATATATATTTTTGCAATAGACGTACATTCTATTTAATGTGTTAAATTTGGATGCTGATAGAGTAATAGCTGGAGTGAATAAAAGCAGAAACTATTGAAATGACTTATTACTTCTAAGTTCTAACGTCTAAATGGCATCTGCTTCCTGTTGCAGAGGTGGAAAATACTCAGAGGATGATGCAAAAGCTGTAATGATACAAATACTTAATGTTGTTGCATTCTGCCATTTCCAGGGTGTTGTGCACCGCGATCTTAAACCTGAGGTAAAATATATTCTCAAATTTACCAAGTTCCTTTTTCTGCGCTATTGAGTTCTGATCATGCAAATAAGATAAAAGTAACTTCTACCGTAATTAGAGGACTTACTCCTTATCTGAGAGCAATGAGCTCAACATCCCCCCTCCCCAACCCAAAAAAAGGGGGGAAAAATGTCAATATGCAAAATCTATGATAGCTTCTATGTTTGCCATTCTCTTTACTTGGAGGAAGAGGGGCATAAAAAAATGTATACTTTAAAGTAACACCTGAGTCTATTTATATAGTGTTTGATAAGTTATTTAGTCAAAATGGTAGCTTGATTTAGTTTATGGGTCTTGTTTTCTGATTCTCATGAAGAATTAATTCATATGTATGACTAATTTCTGGATCAGAATTTCTTGTTTACGTCGAAGGATGAAAACTCAGAGCTGAAGGCTATAGATTTTGGATTGTCAGATTTTGTAAAACCAGGTATGCTTTGAGTACTGTAATGTAGTTTGCATTGTAGTGTTATGTAATAAATTGGACTTATTTAAGGTTAATAATTTTCATTGCGTTTGCAGATGAAAGGCTTAATGATATTGTTGGCAGTGCATACTATGTGGCTCCTGAGGTTCTACATAGATCTTACACCACAGAGGCTGATGTCTGGAGTATTGGTGTGATTGCATATATTCTTTTATGTGGAAGCCGTCCATTTTGGGCCCGGACTGAGTCTGGAATCTTTCGTACTGTATTGAAATCTGATCCAACTTTTGATGAACCTCCTTGGCCTTCTCTATCAGCTGAGGCGAAAGACTTTGTTAAACGGCTACTTATTAAAGATCCACGGAAAAGAATGACGGCAGCACAGGCATTAAGTGAGTTTATCATCAGAGGCTCTGAGTTTGCTTCTATTTCTATTCTACTACTTACTGTCATCTGTCACAGGTCATCCCTGGATTAAAAATTACAAGGATGTAAAAGTACCTTTGGATATTCTAATATTCAAGCTCATGAAGGCATACATGCGTTCCTCATCTCTACGGAAAGCAGCTTTAAGGGTGTGTATATTTATGTAGAATGTGTTTGCGTTCATAAACTCGATATCAAATTGATAGAGTCATTTATGAATAAATTATGCTTCCCTTCTTGCGTTTCTCTACTGAATATGTGCTTTCAACTAGTTTCAGCACTATTCTCAACATATCAATAGACACACTACTTATCCAAAAATTTATTTTACATTTGGTGTCTGGTTAAGGCTTAAAGGGTTTATTATTGCTTGAATAATCTGAATGGCAAACCAATTGATTATCACCAAGTGTTTCCTTCTTGTTAGGTTTGAATTTATTATGTGTATGAAATGCTTTCTGAAATTTTGAAGTTGAAGACAACAAAAAGAAATTTAAACCCTCTGTAGTTCTCTTCTGAATATTGTACTTGCTGAGTGTTACTTTTTCTAGTGTTTATTACTGATCTTTTTCCTCGTTTACTTCTAGTTTCTTTCTTTTCCATATCAAGCAGCTTAAGCATGCCATACATGTATGTTTCCTCTAGCTTATCAAAGTCATTGGTATTGGAACAGGCACTGTCTAAGACATTAACCGCAGATGAGCTATTTTATTTGAAGGAGCAGTTTACACTTTTAGAGCCCAACAAAAATGGTGCTATAAGCTTGGAAAGTATCAAAGCGGTAGGTTTCTTTTCCTATTCTTTTCGTATACTATGTTAAGAAGATTATATTAATTATCTGATAAATTTGAGCTGGCCAGGTCTTGGCGAAAAATGCTACAGATGCCATGAAAGAGTCACGCATTCCCGACTTTCTGGCATCAGTAAGTGCAAGGACTAGACTGACTTGGTATATGATTCAATAGGCAGCTTGTACCTTCGATAATAATTGATCATAATATTGATGATTTTGGATGGCAGCTCAATGCATTGCAATATAGAAAGATGGATTTTGACGAGTTCTGTGCAGCTGCACTTAGTGTTCATCAACTTGAAGCACTTGGCCAGTGGGAGCAGCAGGCTCGCTATGCCTATGAGCTTTTTGAAAAAGATGGAAACCGCGCTATTGTCATTGAGGAACTAGCTTCGGTATGCTTGATTTGAATAAAAAGATAGTTTTGTTATGCATGCATGCATGCCAGATAAATTCTGCATTTTAAAAATAAGCACGAAACCGGCTCACCCGTGCCTTATGGCGTTTATGCCTTGTCTGAAACACATGGGCATAGGTTCGAACTGGTAGGCCCTTTGAAACTCATTCTCCCAAAATTGGTGATTTTACAAGCGAAGACATACCAACTTCAGTGGTTTTGCTATATCACTAGTATATTTTCTTTTGGAAACTCTATTGCACTTTGTAGTAGTATTGGTATATTGAGGTTTTTTTTTTTTTTTCTTAATTAGCCATAGCAGTACTTGAAATCATTTAGTTTAGGCATCTCTTCATCAAAGATTTACCAGCTTGAGATGCAATTAACGGATGACATTTCTCATCTATGGTTTCAACTAAATTATATTCAGGAACTTAGCCTTGGCCCATCTGTCCCTGTTCATGCTGTCCTTCATGATTGGATTAGACACACTGATGGAAAGTTAAGCTTCCTTGGTTTTGTCAAATTGTTGCATGGTCCATCTCGAAGTCTCGCCAAGGTTCAATAGAAGGTATGGAGGACACACATGATTCAAGATGGTTCACACTAGCCAAGAAAATTTTGGTCAACAATCTTCTTTCTCCTTACCAGCATCTTTGCCACTATTAGTTAGGCTCAAACTAGATTATCTGAAGACTTCTCTCCACGTAGAGGACCCGACTACCCGAGCTCGTGTGCAGTTGGAAGAGGAGTAAGTGTAAACCCTGCTCCTACAGGCGTTTGTGTTTTCCACTGTAAAGTTGTAGTGTATTAAGTTGCAGGTGAGAGTATTTTCTGATTGTTATTAGATGGTTACTCTAACACGATGTCAAATTAACGGACAAGGAGAATCATTCTTGTCCCCATTGAGGATTATGAAGTCGAATGAAATAGGTTGTTAAGGCTGTTGAGTTCTTCCATCCTTTTTTTGGTGTTCACTTTTGTTTTTCCCTCTTTTATTATGTAACGAGATGGTTCTGATAGAAGCAGTACATTCGAGTGAAACAGAACATTTGAAGTTGATACTGCAACTCCTCTGAAAAATTGAGGTTAAATCAAATATGAAAGAAATTAATTTAAGGTTTTCTTGTTGGATAATAATTATACTTTTATTTTGTATATTAAAATGTTATGTAGAAAATCTATTATTAATAAAATCCATGACTCTATATTTAAATTTAAAAAATTTAATAGTAGTATTTATCTATAGTCATAATTGAAATTCAAGATAGGCAACTTATAATCCATCATAGTAATAGTCAAATAAATCTAAATCCATACTTACTAATAATTGTGTGCAATGGTATTAATTTTATAACACTAGGATAGAAAATGGAATATATGCAAAAATAATGACACGTTGTACGAACAATTGAAAAATTTAAGCGAGTTAATATTTATCCATAATTACAAATTGAACTTAGAAATTAGAATAGACAATAGTGGAATATATTTGAAAAAAGGTAAAATAAACCACTTTGTTTACAAAAGCATATCAATTGACAATTCATTTAAAAAAAAAATCATTGATTTGAGATTTTAAAATTTAAATAGTTTTTTTTTTTTTTTAATCTTTTTATGAACATAAGAATTCATAATTCATAAGTAAACCAGTACTCATGCTTTGGGAAACAACAATGAATGGGGTGGATCCCATAGGCAAACTACTTGCTGACACACTTATCATGAAGCGTTGAGTGGCCCATTAACATCCCAACAGTATCACCTTCCATTATTCATTCCACGCTGTCCTTTCTTCCCCTTCCTCCTTCACTCTTGAACTATTTTTTTATTTTATTTTATTTTTATTTTTATATAAGATAATTTTAGGATGAACTTTACTCATTTTTATACTCTTCCAGTCTTTAATATAAGACATATTTAAGAAGTTAATCCTAATCTTAAATATAAGACATAGTTTTATATGAGTAAATATCATTTCTAGTCCCTGACAAAAATTCAGGGATCGAACCCCCTCCCATTAGGTGAGGAAGACCGACCCCCACGCCAGTTGAACCCAAGGACGAGGGGTTCTTGAACTAGTTATTCATACTAGGACGTTGCTTCTAAATTTAACTTCACTCATTTTTATACTCCTACGGTCTTAATATAAAATATATTTAAAGAGCTAATCTTAATTTTAAATATAAGATATAATTTTTATATTTATCAATCCTTTCTAACTTCACCCCTATAGATGTTCCTTCAGCAATAATTAAGAAGGAGGGAACTAAGCAAGATGACTATGATGATTTTGAAAATACATGTCATATTAACTAACATAACTAACTTCTTTAATCTAATCAAATTAGGTAAATATGTCTTATATTAAGGATTGGAGGGAGTGTAATAATTCTTGTTCACAAATTTTAAAAGGCATAAAAAAGAATTTGTGCACACAAATTATCCTGCACATACAAATATATAAAATCAATGTCAGTCAATATTATGAGAATCTTTAGTAGCAACTTTAATGAATAATAAGAGGCAAATTATGTGTAATTCCCTTCTCATTCAAGACTAGAAATTACAATTTTATTCGTAGAGAGCGAATGAGAAATCTCCAAAGATGAAGCCAGCGTGCATCTGCTCTCTCACACACACACATAATGAAATACTGTATATGAGAGAAGGTGTGAGGAACTTAATAGAGAGAATCATTGCCTCCTTCACAATCAGCGCAAGGTTCTTACTACCATCACTCATGCTTCATTTTTTGTATTAAAAACTGCTTCATGAAATCTATTTGAGTTTAACAAGAATTATGGTGTTGAAAGAAACTATTGATTTTTATATACAAGGGAAAAGGGAAGTGATGGTAGTGAACTGAAATATACATAACAAGTCAGATTAATTAGTAGTACTCTAACAAATGCAACTTGTAATAAGCCCCACATCGGAAAGCTCAGAACGGTTCCAGAGCGAAAGGCAATATAAAAGCAGAAGCATGTGATGCTGTCAATCACGCAGCCACGCAGTGAGCACAGAGCGAACTATTCTTTCGCCTTTTACTAAAGAATACCGTGTGCTCGCTGCTTCAAGTGGCATACGCCTATTTTTGGGAGGGTTCCACCCTTGGTGGGGTCCTACATTTCAGTCTTCAAGCTTTCTGTCTGGATATTTTCGTCATTGCATTACACCAAGTACTTCTTGTTGAAACCTTTAATTTTTGGGTTTTTTTTTTTTTAAATTTTTTGGATATAGGGTTTGGAGTCCACAATTATGGGTATTTTCCTATTCATGAGACCTAAAGATAGGGTTTGGAGCCCACAATTATGGGTATTTTCATATTCATGAGACCCAAAGATAGGGTTTGGAGCCCACAATTATGGGTATTTTCCTATTCATGAGACCCAACTCAATTTTCGTTGGTTTGAATTTATTTATTTTTTTACTCGCCTTTATCCAAGTCAACATTGTGGGCCTTCCAGTTCTAACTGCCGATCGTACCAGGCCCACGATATTATAAAGAATTCATGTTGACAACTCTTAAAAGGATTGGATAAAGCTTTAGATACCGATGCCCACTCTTAAAAGGATTATCAACTTTTTCCCCAACTACATAGTCTTAATACCAATACGAGTACTCATGTATTGTTAATTTTTTGTAAGTCCAGCTTTTAATGCGCGTTGCCTCACGAATTTTATTCTTTTGGATGGGTGTATAAACATATTGTAAGTGCAAGCTAGTTATATTTTGGGATTCAAATCTCGTGTTTGCAAATGCTTTGGTAGCTTAGGAGCTAAGATATATATATATATTAGACACATATGCGAAGCTTAACAACACATTGAATCTTTATTAAAATATACATTATTGAAGAACTTGGCATATATGTTTTATCTTTGACTTGTTCAAGTGCCTTTCCGCAAGACCAATATCTGAATTCAACTGCTTGAATTTGCCTTTTCGGGGAAGTTAATGTAGCGACAGATATGAAAGAATGATATGAATACCGTTAAAATATGATAACAACTTCACCAATCCCAACAAACCATGAATAATAATAAAAAATCAACGACTCAATTCATCCTAGTGTACCAAATTGGTTTTCCCCAACTTGTCACCTCTAAACACTGTTGTGAGCAATGTGAGATTATCTCCCAAATTTTCGCAGCCACCCTCATCAATTTCTAAGAACCCACCATTTCTATGTATTGCTAATTGCTAGCAACCCAATTACAACAAACAATTTACACTAATACACTGACTAATGTTACTGTACTTTCTTTGTTGAAAAAGAAAAAGGAAAGTAAAAAACTATGAAATATACAAACCGACCATATCAAAGTCTAAGAAATCTAAAACTCTCAGTCTCATCATGAATGGTGCAAAAGCAACCTGAAACTGAACTCGTACGGTACTATTTGTACCAGCTGAGAGATAGGAGGTTCTCTTCCACTTCTCTGAAGACATTTCATTGCTTCATTTCTGAGATCATGTGGAAGTTGCAGACAAACCCAGTCTAACAGAGATTCCAAGTCCTTTACAAAGTCCAGTAAATACCAGTCCAACAACTTTGGGATTATGACCTTGTTTGTGTTTGTAATTCCAATTGCTGCCTGTAAATAATCTCTCTTTGCTGCTTCTAACTCATTTTCAACTTGAGATGCTGTGTACACCCTCACCTTCATTTACAGAGAACATATAGGATATTTATACATTTATTCACATCAAGAAAAAAATCTAGCATATGACACTAATGCAATACTAAGTACTACTTTCAGTCCTTAATATAAGATCCAATTAACCTTTTTAGAGAGATTAATGAAGTCAAATAAATTACATATCTATATTCACCATTTTTCTACAAACTAATTTGTCTGACTTATAAACTGATGTATAATCTAATTATATGTAACATATGCTATGATTAAGTAATTTATTTAGTTTCGTTAATTTCTCCACAAAGAATCATCTGACTCTTATATTAAGGACCGGAGGAAGTAGTATTATATGAATCTGTCACAATCCAATGAATGACAACCTAGGACTGAATTTCAAGTGTATGAAGATTTGTGTGCTCAGAAACAGATAATCACAGTATAGAGATGATAAGATTATTGGTTAGATTGAAGCGGGGAGAAGGAAACATACTGCAGGTGAAGACCAGCTTCCACAGGAGAGTGCAAATGTAACCAATGGCTCAGACCATTCCAGTCCAAATGAGCTTCTACCAACAATCCCGTTGTTTTTTGTTGATTTCGGGCATGACTATTGCAGGAAGCAAAGTTGAAAAATCAGGGATGAATTGTAATCAATTTAATAAGTTTAGTAGCTTTACAGATAGGCAAGAAATTTGAAGAAAAATGAACTTCATTGGGTCTAAAAGCTTGTGGCTTGATTGAGGAACTTACAAACTTGAGGTGATAAGGTAGTCTCAAAATGAAATGCTCTATTGTAATTGCATTGAGTAACTGGCCACCCACTACTAATGTTGCCTGCTAAGAGAATAGCCAAAAATGAGTCACCTTGAATTTTCATGGAAAAATAACAGGTTCTTTGTGCATTAATCCTTCTGGAAAGTGACCAAATTCTTGAAAACATAATTTTCCTGATCAGTGTACCTCTTGCATTAGCCCTACAACCATTTCAGGACTCTCTGGTACGCCATGCCGTAAATATGCCTAAAACATCCAAATTCAAAATATGAGACCTGCCTTCTGACTTGAATCTCAGTAAGATGAAGCTAATTTGTGAGAGGATGTTATATCTTACATTCAACATGCAGGAATTATAAGTGTTTATCCAGAACGCAAGTTTCTGATGATGAGTAAGACCCTTCAAATTGACAGAAGCAAGCTTCCCAAGTAGAAATCTGGATGATACCAGCCACCATCATATCAGGTTAGTTAAGGACACCCATATTGGTTCTATCAACCAATAGCTAAAAACAAGAATTAAGCCTTTTAAAACTTACTCAAGTCTATGGATCAGAAACAATGCATTTGTTGTTCTGTTGAAGTCAACCGTGGACGCTTTAACTTCACGAAGACTTTTATAGGGACCGATATCTCTCCTTTGGGATTGGAAATTAATGCCATAAGGATCATTGAGTTCTCCTAATCTGTCCTTGGATGTGCATATTCTTATAAATATGCTGCACAAACACTTCACAATATCTTCTGATAGTCCATTTGGTGTCATATCAACTTCTGATGCTCTATCGTTCGCTCTTTCTTGACCTGTTAATCTCCACTCCAGCTGGGCAAACAAGCATGAAATAACTAGAGGAGTGCAAACAAATTGAACTTGTTGAAATAACTTCAACTATTTCAGAGATTGTTTCTCAAAAGTGTTACTTTTAGAGTTACCTGTAACTTCTCTGCTGATTCGTGTTTGACAGGAGTTTTCTTCACGGGAGTACTGGCTTTGGATGTTTTCTTTTCTGGAGACTGCTTGCCCTTCATGACATCATTACTAAACGATAGATTCTCTTTGCCTCGGCCTTCTTCGGGGATAGATGAGATTGAGTTTTGTTTTCTATGCAATTGCTGCTTCCCAGTGATGTTATCAGAGACCACAGTGTCAGCTGAAAATAATAGCTTTCTACTGGAAGCACTTCTGGAAATTGGAGGTTGAAATTGAAGCCTAGACGGGGTGGTGGTTGTTAAATTAAACTCGTTTAGAGATAAAGATTTTGATCTTTGGTGTTTGGAGCTCCTAATTGAGTTTGTCTCAATTGAATCATTCAAATTTTCCAAATTTCTCTTAGAGGAAATGTACACAGCTTCCTGATATAAACCTTTCCTGAAATTCACAACCTGTTCTTCTAGCCGTACCACCTCCTCCTCCAATACTGCTACTTCAGCAAGAAGCTCCAATGTCTGGAATTCCAAAAGCATTTCATTTCAATACAAATATAAAAACAATCACTTCTTTAACAATGTAAGGGTTAATTCTAGGAATAAACCAAAAAAAAATTCAGGATAGCAGTTAGAATTTGAATGATTATAGTAGTGAGGAAACAAGAGCCTCTGAATATTATTGATCTTTCTTGAATAAAATAGAGTACACATAAGACTTTATATAACCAAACCATAAGCTAAAGTCAGATTTATACTTCTACATGGAATATATCAAATATCACACGAGAATATATCAAATATGTAACAGCAGAAGAAAACAAGAAAGACAAACATAGAGAGATGCTAACATAAGGAGGAAGATAAGGAGGAAGACGAGGTAGAGCTCCCAGTGGTCTTGTAAATGCTCTTTCTAATGCTCTGTGAACATTTTCTTCGTGTCTGAGCTTTCTCTTCAACTTATCTACCTGTAAATTTGAACACGGATAATTAAAATTATAAATTATTTATAAGTAACCATGGATTGAAAGAAGTAAATGAAAAATATGAGAATGGTTTATGTACATCTTGTATCAAGGCCATTTTCCTTTCTCTGTTGGATCGACGTCCATTTTTCAAGGTTTTCAGGGCAGCCATTGCTCTGCTACCTCGAGCTTCCATCTTGCCCTGCATTTTTCACAGTTAGTAATAATGAATCTGTTTTTATATAAGCGTTCAAGAAAAAAGAAGTTGAAGGACAAATCTAATTCGTTTCTTCAAATCAGCGAAAGAACCCAAATTCACTTTTTTTATCCATTCAAAGAAAAAAAAAATTCCATGCTTGTGATTAAAGCAGTTCTTGATTTATGCTCTGAAACCAAGCTTTCTGTTCACAAATTATGCAGAAAAGTCCATTTCAGATAACGTGAAATTTTTTTTGGAACCTTTGATGGTCGAGAGCCAAATTTCCTGGATAAACTGACAAACATAACAAGATGCTTGGTTCTTCAAGATCTTCCAATGGGACAACAAAGAAAAAATAAAATAAAATCTGCCAGAAGAAGAATTTATTACTTTATTTTCACCATTTAAAGAAGCTTTGGTTGCCTGAAGGCTGGAGGTAGTGATGGTTGTACTGCTTCGCGCTCTGGTATTCATCTGCTTTCTACTTTCCCGGAAAACGAGAAAGAAGACAAAGCAATTTATATGAAACTTTATCCTGCAAGATAGACAATAAGAGGTTCAAGTTAACAGTTAAGCCATTGGTAAAGTGGAAATGAAATATCAAAGCAGCAACAACATGCAATTATACCAACAACAACAAAAAAAGAAGACACAAACCAAGTCTTGCGAGACAAAAGTCTCTCTCTCTCTCAGGGAGAAACACAGTTCATAGATTCATAAAACAGAGGAAAAGCGGGAAACTTGAAAGCAGAAAAAGACCCAGAAGCGCAAATGCCTGCTGGAAAAAAAATAAAAAAGCTGCTTCTTTTATATTTGTCTCGAACGGAGTGAACAGAAAACAACAAGAAGCCACCGCAGTAGAAGAAGGAAAACGACGAGGTTTCTTCTTCAGAGCTCCCACACAGTCTCGTCCCAAGAAAAACGTCCCCTGTTTTAAATTCCAAAATAATAATATGATTTAATAAAAAAAAATTGAGTCTTTACTCCAAATATAAGCACGTTTAGAGAGGGAATGTGATTGTGATTTGAGATTTGAGAGAGAGCTGCCTTGCCTTTTGGGCTGTGAGAGTGACAACCTGCATTCATAATGAAACAACGTGCGTCCCACTCTCTGTTTGCTAAGCTTTTTTCCTCTTATCTCTGTTTTTCCATTATATTCCCACATTCCCACTAGGTGATATTGAGGATAAATTCTAAATATTAATGATAATGTTAGTACCTTTCAATTATATATTTATTTAATTTTTATCTCACTATAACTATTTTGGAGTTGGTTGAGCACTTGAGCTAGCCACGTATTTAATGTCTTGTGCTGAACTCAAACAGTTATTGTGCTCTGCTGATTCTTTTCCTTTGGATTCAGACAGAGGCAAGCTCATACAATTACAAAACAGAAAATGACACATCCTTGTCAAGCAGACGCAATTAAATTGTTACCTTTTATAGTAATAAATTGAGATTATATGATTTTCCATTATTAACAATTTTAAAGTGGAATTAATGACTATTTTTAAAACCATTCCAAGGGTTTTTCCCTCCCTTGGTTCTTAATTTTGGCCTCTCTTTTTTTCCAACTTACTGAAAACTCCTTTCACTTTCTCCTTCTTTTTTTTCTTTTTCTTTTTTATCTTCTGTCAATTTTTCGTGTTAGCTTTTACTTTATTTGTTAAAATAAAATTTAAAGGAAAAAAAGAAAAGAAAAGAGAGAGAAGAATTGAGTGGAATTTGTCAGGGCATGTGATAACAACTAAAAAGTAGTCCTTACGGCTATGTCTAAAGTCCCAGCCAGGGCCCTCCAAATAAACAATTCATTCTCATAATACTAATTTTAATTAATCATAAGCAGATCATTAACGAAGTTGAAATCTGCCTTTTCTATTCTTAAATTGTGATAATCCAAGTTCTGATTCATAGATTATTCAGAGAGCATTAACCAAAATGCCCCATTTGAAGCAAGCAAAGAATTTTCGGCAAGTGATATGCTCTTTAAAATATTAGATTTATTTAGATTTACATTTACCAACAGTTTTTGTTTTCTCAATTTATAAGCAATGACATGTAGATATTTTCGGCAACAATTATCTAAATGGTAAATATACTACAATTTTCAGTAACTTTCACGAATAATTGTTGGATCTAACTTTTTATCATCACAAATAATTACATGTAATATAATTAAATAAAACGAAATAATAAGTATAAAAAAAGGAATTTCACAAAAAAAAAAAATTATAAAAAGGGAAAATCCTACATACTTTCACTCCTGAGTTATTATTTAATTTGATGGCATAGTTATAAGATTATAAATATTCAATTTCAAAAAATCAATTGAAGAAATCCTCTTTCTAACTTTAGATGTGTAAAAAAAATTCTCTGAAGTTGTATTATTGTGAAGGTTTTGAAATCGAAAAACATTATTAAAAAAAAATATAAATGCTATTACAATAAACTCCAAAAATTCCAAACTTCAAGAAGAGAGACAGGGGAGGAAGAAGCAAGCAACGTAATGAGCAAACTACTCAGGTGGGGCAATATCTTTAAATTAATTAGTACAAGATTCTCAATATTGGTAACATTAATTGACCATGTACCATCTGTCTCAAATGTCAGTCTAGCTGCTGCTTCTGGAAATGTTTTGCATCTCCCTACTGTCTTGTTCACTCTGCCAGCGCTAGCAGGATAAGAAAAAAATGGCTAAAATCAGACAAGTTGAAAGGAAAAAAAGAAGTCAAAGAAATGAATGAAAAAGACCAATCTCAATCTCATGGACTGCTTCCAGTAACAGGGGAAAAAGAATAATACTCCTCCAATTCTAAATATAGGACACAATTTATAGTACAAATTACACTACAAAAACTATGTTTGGAGGTGGTAATAAGTTAAGAACCATATTACTGAACAAATTGGTATGCCTATATTCCTCAAATGCAGAACAAATTTGTTTTCTCACAGGTATTGGAAAAAGAAGGAATCGCAATGATGATAACATAATATAGAATATTAATAGTGCTAGAAATACAGTATTTAATGGAAAAGGTGGCTTAAATGTGGGGCTTGGAGACTGGAGAGACATTCCCAATGCATTAGAGACAAAGCCAGAGATTAAATAACAAGTATAATAATGACAAACATTAAAGAACACATGTTAGGTGCATGGACTTAATGATACCAGTCCGCTTATTCTATTAGCGAAGGCACGTGGGCAGCTTGGGCCTCTCACTCTCTCACTCTACTCACTCAACTTGGTACTCTTATATGTTTGTGTTCCATTACGAAACACACTACTCTCACAGCCATTCATTTGGAAGCAGATGCCTTAAATTAAACAGCGGAATCCGACCAATTACTAAGCTGTATTCTTGCTCTCTGTCATTTTCCATACTGACCCACCCAGACCCCAACAGACACGTATGAAACTGTGTCTTCAACCTACTCCTGAAATATCATTTGTATTACATTTCTTGTCGGGTGAAAGGGAATTCAACCCCAGGGCTGTTCTAATGGATCATTTTCTCAAGAATAATAGTAGTTAAAAAACAACGACATGTAATTAAATTTGAAATAACAGATCGTTAGTTTTCAAAGCTAATCTTTGATTCAGAACAAGTAGGAGGGTAAGAAGAAGAAGAGAGAGTGACACAAAAATTTGTGGACGTGAATGATCCTAGTTGCCATAGTCCATTGTGCGGATGATTTGTGGTATTTGACTAAATGGGTGCATTACAATAATTGTCTATAGCATGTGGTATTGAATTTAGAAACATTAAATAAAACATTCATAAGCAAGCAGAGAATTTGAGCAAGGAAATTTAACAAATAATAAATATATTATTTATAGTTCAACATGTTATGATTAGACCTTTTAAAGAATTGTTTGCATTTGTCATATTTTTAAGAGGGAAACTAATGATAAAAATTTGAATTGATGACATATTCTTACTTTTAGGACCAAGGCTAAGCTCCTCTCCTTAAATCAACTTTGGGTGAAAGTTGTCATTATCATGTGAATTAGATAAGGAATCCATCCTTTCAATCAAAAAAAAAAAAGAGAAAGAAAGAAAAAAAGAAAAAGATAAGTGACTCATCCTTTGCTTATATATTAAGGAGAGAAACAGGCATCTAGTAGCAAATATGAAGAATCAAGCCCTCCTTTTATTTTCACTACATTATTGATTAGACTCAAGCATTAAAAGGTTTAGTAGATCCAAAGGATAGTTGCTTTGTTAACAATTAGTATCATGTTTATGATATATAAAAAGAACAGCTTCAATGAATAACTCTAATAATATAAAGTTACACTAACATGTGGTATACATGTGCGTGAGGATCATCCAATCCTTTGTTGTATTCATTCCATCAACCCAAAAAGGCTGACCTGTGAAAGTGAAATTTGCAGCCATGCGTCACGCCATTGAAATCATATCATCATTTCACCTGGAACTTTCATCAAACACCCTATCTGCATCCATTTCCAAAAACCTGATTGGAAAGCAATGTTTCAGAATTTAGAAAAATGTTGATTAGTACATGTATTTGGATGTCAAATGCAGAAAGCAAAATCATCCAACTACTCTACAAATGACAAGATAGACAATTAAAGATAGGGTGGGGAAATAACAGTGACGAGAGGGCTGGACCAGGACGTACTAGGGCGTGCCACCATACATTAATGGAGGATGACGAAGCAGAATCAAGGCAGGTCAATTTGAGAAATCAGAATTCCGCTTTGCTGCATTCAATTCGCAAAGTGATTTATGCCTTATATCAAGTGGATTCATCATCTGATAAGAATGTATATCGTTTTCATTTGTTGTGAAAACCATTGCGAAAGGGAAGATTGATGAAACCAGAATCCGTGCAAATCCAGAGCAGTAAAATATATACATATAGTAAAAAAAGAGAATACAGTACAAACCATGGCATTGTAATGCGATTAGGTATTTGCTTTACAATTCAGGGATAAATAAAAAGATGCCTCATGGATAAAAGATAAGAACAGCTCAATTTTACTTTGAACAAGAACAATGCCTTTTGTCGCAAACCACTCGATTTGATTTTAGCGAAGTGGTCCCGTGTATTATATATGGATGGAGTGTAAGCGAAGTGACCAAAAAAATGTTATTTTAAGAATCATGCCGTCAATATATATATTGACGTTATGGGAGTGTAATCATTTTAGTTAAAATTTGAAAAAAATGAGATCTTGAAATCAAAAAGGATGATGCTCGTGCTTAGCAGATGGAAATCAAACGTATAAGGGCCCGTTTTGGTACGAAAAATTGGTGGGGAAGGAAAGGAACTTTGACAAGTTCCTCCGTTTGGTATACATTTTGCACCAATCTTCCTGGGAACTTGGGTTCCCGAGCCCACACCGGACCCACCACTCTTCCCTCATATATGAGAATTTGAGATCCCACCAAAATTGGTGGGATCTCAGGTTCTCACGTCATTATTCACTTTTTTGGATAGATTTATCCCTGAAATTCAAACTTGGTGGGAAGTTCGAACTTAGCGAGAAAGTTCGAACTTGGCGAAATTTTTTTTACACGAGTTCGAACTTAATAAGAACATTTTTAAAAAAATATATATTTTAGCAAAAAAAATATTTTCCTTTTTTATTTTGAATTAATTTCTTTTGAGGGTAAAATAGACATTTCCTAATTCTTTACCAACTACCACCCATTCATTTTCTTCATACCAAACAACTTAAGTCATCTTCCCTTATCTTTCAAATCTTCATTTTCCTTCCTTTAAGTTCATTTCCTTCTTTTAAATTCTTTTTCCTCCTCAAATTTTCCTTGTACCAAACGGGCCCAAGTTGACACACTAATGTCACGATAGATTCTCTCGTAAGAAGGGGCTCTAAAAATCCTTAATCCAGAGTTGTTGAGGGAAATTTTAGCCTTTGAGGTTGGTTCTTAGTTTTTCTTGTAGTTGGATTTGTTTTTTTTTTTTCTGACCTATACAAAAAATTCGATAAAATACAATACTTTCAAGTATAAGATCTATTTGAAAAATTTACTTCCTGACTCTACAATATATATCACTTCAATTAATTTATAAAATTGATAAATAAATATCAATTACGTTATAAGTAATTTATATTGTGGATACAATAATATTCTAAAAGTGATTTCTATTATAGATATAGATTGGATGGAGTATTTTTAAATATAAAACTATAAACTTCTTTGTTTCCCTTATTTAATACTCTCTTCGGTCCTAATTATAAGAACTATTTAACCAATTTTGGGGGATTAAGGAGAGGAGTTAAATTAGTTAATTTTACTCATTTTCCTAAAATACCCTTATATAAATTTAAAATGATATAAGTAAAAGTGAATTATAACCTCACCACATATCTCTCCAACCAATTTACCTTTCCACACGCTTTCTAATTGAAATAATGGTCTTGCTATATAAACATATATATGTGTATACATATAGATCTATCTACATGCATACACACACACCCATATATCTACACATACAGACAGAGGTGGAACCTCTTTATGGCCAACTGGGGCCTTGGCCCCAGCTAGCCTTCTAAAATCTTCTAAAATTTGTTAAAATATATGTATTTATTATATAATATTTTATTTTGGCCACGAATTTGGCCCCAGCTAATTTCTTATCAAGACCCCAGCTAGCCTTCTAAAATCTTTTAAAATATATGTATTTTATTATGGCCAATAATTTAACCCAATTAATCTCTTATCTTCTCTATAATTTCACACACACTCTCTCTTTTCTTCATTTTTTCCTTCTGAGGTTCTAATATTGAAAAACTACAGTGCTTGTCTTTTTTTTTTGACCAACCAAGCCATTGCATTCTCTCTCTCAATTCTCAATGCTACTCACACCACCCATGACTTTAAGAAGACATGTAGGGGTGCCTAAAAAGACAAAATCTGAAACACCCTCAGAGCTAACATCATATTTTCAAGGGCTTCACGCTTCCTCTTCTTCCTCCTCGGCTCCACTCACCACTCTGCTTTGCTCTGACTCTGTGAGTGGTCTCTGGCCATCCTCAGTCTGACATCTCCCTCTTCCTCCGAGTCTCCGACATGGCGACGTCCGACCAGCAACCATCGTCCGACCAACTTCATTCTTCTTCTCTGCATCATCGTCGATTTCTCGCTCTTCAGACTTGAGGTATTTTCCCCCTCTCTATTCCTCTTCACTGCTATCTCAGATTTCTGGGATTTCTTTCTTCTTCTTTTTTTGCTCAGGTGATTTTTACGATTTTTGTGTTTGTGAGCTAGATTCATTTATTTTTTTAATGGATTTACTCAAAGACTTACATTTACACCATCCACCAGAGTGGTCCCTATGCGAAGTATATAAAAAAGTTTCTTTTATTTGTAACAATTTTATATTGCTACTTTTGCCTTTTGGGATAATTTTGTGCTTATGTGCTTTTCTGATTATGTGCATTTCTGGTGGTGTTTTTGTTAGAAAATAAGTTTTTGTATATAAAAAAGTTTTTGTGTATCTATGGCAAATGATCCCATGGTTTTAATTAAAATTTTTGTTGAGGTAGGTGGAATGTAGCATTTAAATGTTTAAATGTTAGTTTTGTGGATTGGGTAGTATTATAATTGCTGGTTATTATTTATTTATATTGTTAATGTTATTTCATATTATTTAGTAAATACTAGTTCAGTATGTTTATTTTTTTGGCCCGAGCTAAAAAAATTCCCTGGTTCTGCCACTGCACACAGATATATATATATATGTTTATGTGTGTGTGTGTGTGTTTATGTATGCGCGCGCTCGCACACACACACACACACATATATATTGACATATATAAATACAGATATACATATATATGTACACACACATATACATACATATATGCACACACAAATATATATATAAATGCTCCTAATAATAAGTATAAATAGGGGTATTATAGGAAAAAGTTAACAAAAATTAAAACTTGCTCTTATAATGAGGACCAAAATCAACTCCAAAATGTGTTCCTATAATTAGGACCGGAGGGGTATCTTTTTTCACATTAGCCTCATTAATTTTATATTTGTTCTTACTTCCTTTATTTCTTAAATGTAATACCCTCATTAAAAGAATGGTATTTTAAGGAAAGTTACCCCAATTTTTACATAATAACGAGAAATAATCAATTTAAATAATATTATAATATTTATAAATTAGTTAATAGTTAGCTAGATCTAGAGTGGAGGAACGCCAGCGATAACTTACCTCCATTCAAAAATAGTAATTTTTCAAGATGAACATTGTAGATTCAATATTTGGATTTTGGAGTGGTAATGAGATGTAATTTTAGCGGGGAATGGCCTCCATAAAATTCAGGGTTCATGATCCGAAGGGCATGAAAAAGCACAGGCCACATGCAAAAAAAGCTTAATTCAATCAATTCTTTTCTTTATCCCTTCACCACTTTTTGGGATGCGAGCGTACTTGTGTTTCCCTTTTTCAATTATAATATCTCACCCTCCTTTCCCTTCTTTATTCCCCATCATATGATCCTACTATTTGGTTGCAGTATTAGATAACGACATAGCCAAAGGAGTGTCTGTAGCTTCAATGAGAAAAAATACCACCCGCTAGAGACTTGTTTGCTTCTTTGATCTTTGCCGACACCTTTTTGTGAGTGATCCAAGGTAAGTTCAAAGCACTATATGTAAGCCTTCATCGTCAGCCCAGCTATTTTCACATTGCAATTCATATAACCAGAATTGAAAAAGCCTATAACCACTCCTCGTGTTACACCACAGTCCTAACTTTTTTGTGAAGCTTTGGTCTCTGTGTGGTCACACTCTCTTTGCTTCATAACCAGATATATCTGTTGTGGTCTTAATCTGTCAAACTGTAAAAGAAAAAACAAAACCAACTTGTTAAAGGCACTCCGAAATGGTCCTGATCCTTCTTTGCTGTGAGAAATGGTCCTGAAGGATTTGATATGAAATTAAAGGCACTCCGAAACATAGGACCACTTTCAAGAGATCCAACAGGAATCAGGACCAACTGAAATGGACTAATACACTACTGAGTTGTAGCTTTCTCCTTATCTAACACAACCCAAAAATGGCCTCAAAACCGTTGAGCTAAAATGTCTCATATACAGAAGTCAGTACCAAACATGACGAGTTATTAGTAACAGTTATATTGGAATTGGATATTATGATTATTTGGTTGCAATGAGGTCAATGTCTAAGTACAAAATGCCAAGTTGGCTGTGCTTTGATTGGAGAAATGTAGAAATGGTCCCCTGAATATTTACAAAGCTTCCGAGATATGGCTTTCTGTTCTTGCCGGCTGCTTCTGAACAAATGCGCATGCTCGTTTCTCTGTCGTCTCCATCAACCTCTGCATGCATGTGGTGAGAAACACCTCCCTTATCTTTTTATCCATGGTGGCCATATGAGTTAATGCGTTTGATCTAATAAAAAAAAAAAACGTTCCCAGAAAGCTCACAATCATATCAGGCTTCCAATGGTTCAAGACTATTCATAACCCAGAATACATAAAGGCCCAGCAAAAAAAGAACGGGCTATATAATAGGAAAGAACCTTCTGACAGATATAAAGAAATAGTGCTTTGGCACCATAAAGTCTAGTAGAATCAAGGTTTGAATCTTCGTTGAGAGGTACTACTCAATAATGCCTCAAATAGGATTACCTCCTATAGAAGAATACCTATACTTAATCAAAAAAAAAAAAAAATAGTGCTTTGGTAACCAATGGTGGTTGGGTCTAGCCGAAGAGGCCCTCACAACATGGCAAACCTACAGAGAGCTGCCTACTTTAATACCCGACGGTGTCTCGAACATGATTGTTTCTAATAAGAGAATACTTGTGCCTAACAAAATAATAATAATAATGCTCTGGCTTCAGAAATCAATAGACAATAGATGGGATGACGGAGACTTTTATCTATAATGACATCAATTAATTTTTACAAAATCCTGTGTGCGGTAGCAATGAGATGGGATTATAATGAAATTCTTTCATTTCAAAATGCTCATCATAACGAATGGCCTGGCCTTATAGCTTAATGATATAAGAACTCTCTTATAAAGGGGAGGTCACGGATTCAATGCCATTTATTACAGTTAGAGGGTGATCCTTTAATTTTAAAAAATAAAATGCTGGTCACAAAACTTGTCATGCTACATGCCAAATTTCAATCCAAACGCCAACTCAACGAAATACTCACCTGATTCAAGCTTTAGAGCTTAGACAAAATCTGAACAGCTTATAGTTTTACCTAAATCCCTTATGCATGGTTTTGCGAATCTACTAAACATCAAGTCTAATATTAGTCCAACAACGTTAATTCCCCTAATAGGTTCTTCGCCTCCTTTTGTTTTCCTTGCAAAATTAGGTTATTTGTGTATAGCTAATTCTGTGACTTCTAGATCAAAGCTTATTGATTATTTTTTATGTCCAGTTAGATTGTGTGTGTGTGTGGCATGTATACTAGTTTATTTTCATTCATCAAGCAAATAGAGGGTAGAGGCAGATGGAGATTAGATAACTTTTTTTTTCCTTAGCCCTCTTGGGAAATGGTCTTTAGGGTTTGGGGACCCTTGACAAAAAAGCTGTCAAAATTATTTTCTGCAGGACTAGACTTCATGGGAGTAACATATGAAGGACCCAACAGATGAAGTCCAGAGAAATGACCACCCCATATATCATATGTATATTCATCCGCATGCCCTGTCTCTAGTGCTCGGACAGTTTCTATGTTCTCAAGTTTGGATCCCGGAGCCCGAGCATATGGAGGAACGGTTGATGTTAATGCCAACAAGGACGAAGGATCACCAGGCAGGGGTAAAGTAGCAGAAGCAATCTCAGCAGGTTTATTAGTGGCTCTTACTGGAGTTGAATGATGCAGCAGCCCTTGAGAAGAAGACAGATTGTTTCCCTGGCACTTCACCGGAATCGTAACAGCAGAAACAGGCACTTGATCATTGTTAGAATGATGGTTAGCCACCTCTTGAGTGATCGAAGTACGAGACTCAAGGGGTTGCTCTGCCTCGGGAGACAATGGCCAGTTACATTTAGATGTTACAGAGTTGACTGGAGATAAAGGAGAAGAGGGTGTAGAATTCCCACTTTGACTACTTGAAACTTCAGATAATCCAGCTATTTTTGCAGAAAGACTCTTCCTCTTCTTTTTCCTTCCCTTTTCTTTTCCAGTTTTGACCATGAGATTTTTACCCGGTGGCGATGCTTCCACTGTATCAGAGCTCTGAGTTACCAAAGATGGCAATATTCTTTCATTTGGAGCATCCAACAATTGACCGGTATGTTTATGGTTTTCTGGAGCTTGCATTACATATTGAGACATTCCAACTGAGGTTGTATCTTGTCCAACTGAGCATAACAGATTATTCATCTTATCAGAGATTGATAACCTGCTCTTTCTCTGGCTATGACGCTGAAGGGTTTTACCGGCATTTTTCACAGTGGTGGGGATGTTGTCATTGTCATCACCCTTACACAGGTAATCCAAGGAGCCAAGTGAAGTGGTTTGAGGAAACATAATGCAGAATACCACATAAAGTAAGGATGTGAGGAGAAAAAATCCAAGAAAGTATTTTTTCACTCGCATCCAAAACATGGATTTCTTGCAGTTACTCAGCATATCATGAGGGAAACTTGCCTTCATGGGTAACATAAAAATACCAGTAGCCAAGGCAAGTTCAAGATCTCGATATACCATGGCTGCAGAATAATCGCTTTGGTATGAAATCAGAAGCTCTGTTGACTCCCCAGGTTCCAAAACAAAACCTCTACAAGAATGAATCATAAAACCATCCGATCCACATTCCCTCCCAGAAACTCTGATACTTAACACCTCCAATGGTAAGTCTCCCGTGTTCTTGGCATAGAGCTCTTTCACTAATGAATGTGAACAGGCAGAAGTCATCTCTTTCATGTGCAGTAAGGCATAAGAAAGAGAATAATTGAGGTGCCTGGGCATTTCAAGATTGAAATCTAAACTCTGAACAGGCTCAGACTTCTCAAGCATGACTAAGGAAAGTGACCCTCCAAATCCCCTTAGAGATAACCATTCAACGCCGGAAAGGTTGTTCCTTATCAATGCTGAACCACTCCACCTACATCTATCCGATGGGTAAAAAACTATTGGCCCTAAAGATACACGACCATAAGGGTGTACAAAAGCCTTTGTTATTGCAGCCTCAGGTACTGAGAATCCATACTTTGTTGGAGTTGTGGACTCGTCTAAAACCAAATCACTGGATGTAGAGGGACGTACTAATCCATCTGGACCCCTGCATTCATCAATTATTTCTCCAGCATTCAAGACAAGCTGCATTACAACCGGATGCTCGCTAGGATTTTTTACAGTGATCCACTGAGAGACAAAACTTCCAACTTGAATCACTGGGAATGACAATTCACGGTTTTCAAGCACAGACATGCCACTTGTTGTTCCTTGAGACATCCAGTTTCCAAGCACTAATTCATCAACATCTGCTGCCTCTATATCCTGCAGAAGCAAATGACAGAAAACTTTAGTTACTATGATGATCAGAAAAACAAGTAAAACTAATAATATAACTTTAGGCAAAATAATTATATCTAACTTTAGTAGTATATGGTGAGGGTTTGACTTGGCGAGTATTTTCCATGCACACAAGTAGGGAAATGAGGTGATTAAAAATGGCATATAGAAAGGTGAAAGAGTCTGCATACATTAGAATATGGTGGCACTTCCATGCTTTTGGTCACATCACTTTCCCTCAGATCACCTAATTCACTGTATTTAGTCTCAAGCTCTGATCCAATAGATGAAAGCCAGCGATCACCAAAACATATATGTAGTATGTTCTCACACTGAATTTCAGTCTGGGAACTGGTTGAGTCATTTGTAAGAACGAGAAGTTTGCAGTTATCTCGCAAGTTAGACTCTTGAGGTGGCGAGTCGAGTAATCTGGTGCGCAGGTGACTGCAATAAATAATTGCAACTTGTGTGACTGTATAGGGGAAAAGTAGCAAGCCTTCCATGTATCTGACGTGAAAAATCTGAGAGTCAGCAACTTCTACAATTTTAACTAAGCTCGAAAGATAAGGGGCATCATTTCTTATGGAGATAATGATAACAGTTTCACCGCCATCAAATGGTGTTAGAGCCTCAAGACTTGCTGAAGTATGCATACCAACAGTCTCATGGGCAGAATTTCTAATTACTGCAGCCTCAATAGGAACCATGACAGTATCAGACTTTTCTTGTGAGGACCTGAGTAAATGCAGACAAAATGCACCAAATACTTTTCCCTCCATTCCCACAGAAATATCTATCTCTAAGAGAGTTTCAGAGCTATGTGAACTAACCTCCCAGTTTCGATGGGGCCTAATTGATACCACAGGTGAACCAATTTGGCCACTTTTCACAACCAACTCATCCTTACTAATCGGGAAGAGTGGGTTATCAAAAGCATGAATATTATTTATACTACAAATTGCTTCGGTTTCAACAGAATTATGCCCCAAGGAAACTGAAATCCAAGCAGTTATTTCATCAACATACAGGGTTTCATCGAAGGAATTGAACAATGAAAAATTCTTGCTCAACCTTCCACCAGGAGAAATTTCCAGACCAAGTAGGGGCTGAATTCCGTAGGGAGATTCAATAGCATACCCTTTAGCCTCTACAAAGAATCCACCATAACTTGTTTGCAAAATCAGGTGAGCTGAAGACAAGCCCAGGCATCTAGGGAAGAAAACAAAAGAAATTACAGCTGATTCACCTGGACCTAGCGAAATTTCACTGAAGTTACAAGGATAGAACTGTACGTCAGTACTGAAGGGCTCATAAAGGTGTAACATACTGTCATTGCATGTATTTTCCACAGTTACGAAAGCCACTGAAGGAGAATACATGTACTTTTGTCCCCAGTCAAGCACAGTAGGGCCAATTCTTACATTGGGTGAGAAGAAACTGGATTCAATCATCTTGGAGTTCTTTGGCAAGAACTGTATTGCCTTCTGCTGAAGTAAAGCTCCTCCACAGGAAGAAAGATCATCTTTATGACCACTCTCAGTTTCAAACAATGGAGCCTCATTAATTCCTTCTCTTGAGTTCAAAGAACAAGAAACAACCCCACCATTAAGTAGCTCAAACATACCATAGTCAGATGACCAACTTTTGTTACTTGCCTGGTGGCTATCTTGAGTTAGTTCTACACCAAATGGACCATTGTACCGACTACTAGAATCTTCTAGAGAAGCTTCTTTCAGACTTTTCTGCTGGTATGAATATCCAGGTATTGTTGAAGGAAAGCAGAATGTATGAGTATTTCGGCACACACTGTCAATATTATTGTGGGTAGTTGGAATCTCAAAGCCCACATTAGTGTCACTAATGAAGCTATCTGAAAAATCCAACTCATAACTTTCCCCAAATGACATACAGGCATCATATTCAGGTGGATTATGTCCCCAATTTGTACAGCACGGTCCATAAGCAGCAAAGCAATAGTAGGAACACAACAGAACCACAAAGCAGTAGAGTGCTTTGGCTGGCTGTGATAATCCCCTATTTGAACCACAAATAGATGTAAGATTTTTTTACTCTACACATGCAACATGACAAAACAACTGCAGCATAGTATCAAAATCCAAGTCATTTAGCCTCAAATCATTTAACTCCAATTTTAACCGAATTTGAACAAAACTCCAATTAATTTGCTAGTATGTAACTCTTAGTTCCAGCCACAAATTATCGTCCCAGATGAATATCCGGCAGTCAGTGAAGTGCAGCAATCCAAATGCAAGGAGTTATTCAGCATAAATTCAATTTTTATCATTATATAACCAAATTGAATTATAGCAGAATAATGACAATTCCAGCAGCAAAACAGAATTCAAAGGGAGACTTCTTTGTTGGAATTCAAGTGCCCTAGCTCAATTAAATCACAATGCACATTAAGAACTCAAGATGCACAGTCATAAAGTCAAAGGTCACTAAAAATGTGCAAATTAAAGTGAGTTCAAATGCTTATGACAGCAATTTTCTTCCAAATTCAAAGCTTTATAAATTAAGAAAGAACAATGAATCTTCAATAATCACAGCAGCAAGGGATCTTAGGCTCAAAAGCTTAGCAATAGTAGTTTAAATTTCCATAACCATACAGATTTCAATCTGAACTCTAAACACACATCAATGATCACAAAAGCATTTTGATGACAGCCAAGAATTAATCCAATGCTACAGATAAAGTGCCACAGAGTATGAAAGCAGTGCTACTCAACAATACAGTCCCCACAAGTTAACAATCAATGATATCAAGTCACAATACATCAATTACTTGAGTAAAATCATAAAATGTGACAATTATACCCTTTTTATCTCTAACTCTATATATTAACTCTAAATCCCAATTAGTCATAATAATGACATTTTAATCCCAATAACTATGACAAAATCCCCAAATAAAGCATGAAAATACATAACAAAATAGGGATTTATCAGTTGCCCACACATAGTGTAAATATATGTAACAAATGTAAACACTAGAAAGCTTGAAGGAGGAGCAGGCCTCTTGAATTTTGTGCCACCAAAAGTTAATCAGATAGAGCATTCGTAACAAAAAAAAAAAAAAAACTCAATTATACACTTCCTTTATGTGTTTGAAGTTAGATATCAAACAACATATGAAAAAGACAAAAAGAGGAAAATATCTAGAAGCAATGAACTGAGAATCAATCTTGCATGCCAGAATTAGAAGACATAAAAATACTTATATGCACCATTAAGCCAAAAAAAAAGTTAAGGGATTGCCACACCACATGCCAAAACCAACTCTCAATAGACCGTAATAACTCAGTCAACCAAGAGCGTTCTACCCCAGATACCCCGAATGATCAACCCAAAGACAAATAACCCACTCCACACGTTCAATCCAGGGGAAAATAGCATAGACCTTCTGCCATCGGTCTCAATAAAAATAGTGAGCGAAAAGGAAAAAAAAGATTAAACTACACCCCAAGAAGAAGAAGTGACTATAACTAGTAACAAAAAAGTCACAGTAACCTCATGACAAAAAAACAAGTCTTCAACTTCCAATAGTGGCAAAAGATTGAAAATTTACGCAATATAGGAAACCAAGGCCAAAGAACATATGAAGACAAAGCACAGATACTGCAAGCATACTTTTTTAACCCATAAAAAGCAAAGATGATGTTGAAGAAAACTAGTAATGGTGAGAGAGGTGAAGATACCGGTGAAAGAGCATATAAAGTAGCATGGAGACTCTGATTATTAGGGTTCCGAGCTCCATAACAGAGAAAGAGAGCAACCCATACGATGAAAGACCAATTTTTTTTTTTGGCTTGTTCTACCTGAGCTTAGAATCCAAGCACAACCGATAGCAGCTAACGAATGGTCCCGGAGAAACAGGGAAATGGCAAGAAGGGAAAGACCACTAGAGTTAAAAAAGCTAGAATTACAGTCCCAGGACTGAAACGTCGTCGTAAGCTTACCTGCATGTGCTTTTAACGAAATGGGTTAGGGTCTAGGGTTATGTCTGAGGTTAGGAAGGGCGATACCTGGTGGCTGGCACTGTCCTGGTTCGCTATGATTTTGGTTTGCGGGTAAGGCCCGTAAGGTCATTTGACCGAAAGGTGAGGGTGGTACAATGAAGAGTGGCTCGTCGACTTTTCCGAGATGAATATATATATATATATATATATATATATAAAACTACATGTTTACTTTCTAATATCAAAGACATAAAATAATGTGCGTTTTGCGTGGTTACATACCCTTATGTCATTTTCAACTATTTGGTAATATTATAAAAGGAGATGTCTTTAAATTGATTTGAAAGTTCTTTCTTTTAGCAGCCAAGGTTTTATATTTATTCTTTATTATTTTGGGTTCTTCAAGTTTTTTTTTTTTATACAAGAGGAGGAGGAAAAGCCCTCAACCTATGCCACTACTAGACCCAACTTATTGATAAATATAAAATAATATAATAGAGAGAAAATAAGATAATGAAATAGGATGATTTTATTCATTAAGAGGGAACTTATAAATAAGCAAATACATTACAAATTAAATAATAACCCACTACTAAAATAAATAGGATACAATTAACATTAATTAATAGAACTGCATAACGTTCTTAAAAGTAAAGAAAAAAAATCAAGCAAAAGTCAAAATAAATAAATATGAGATAATGTAATTTCAAAATTCAAATTGGAGATATTTTGATAACAGATTAGAGTGAGCACCAAGGCAAACACGTGACATCATCAAAAATTTCCAAAAATCCATCACTTAAATTAATGTTTGCAAACATTAAAAATTAAGAATGTAAGGATTTGAGTTAGGCCCTCCCTTGAACAAAATCTTACATAGAATATACTCCAAGCATTTGTTTAAGCTTCATGAACAGAGTTTGCTTGAACGGTTTAGTCATAATGTCAGCCACTTGATCTTCACTTTTGCAGAATATCAATTCAATAAAATCATCATTGCAAAGGTCACGTAGAAAATGACATCTCACATCAATATGTTTGCTTCGTCCATGTAAAGTTGGATTTTTGGAAATTTTAATTGTTGAAACATTGTCACAGTAAATTGTTGTTATACCCTTTTTCTTGACTCTGAAATGCTTCAAGTAATTTTCTTAACCATATAGTTTGACAAGAACAGGCTACAACAACTTCAAATTCAGCTTTTGTAGTTGACAAACTAACAATTAGTAGTTTATTTGAAGACTAAAAAATAGCTTCATCATTCATTATAAAAAACAAATATTGATGTGCTTTTTCTATCATCCACATTTCTAGCATTACCTATCAAAAAAAGTCATAAAATTTTCCTCTTGGATTAGCCTCCTAAAAAATTCCAAAATCAATGATACCTTTCAAATAACAAAAAATTCTCTTTACAGCTATAAGATGAGTCTCAATTGGATTTTCCATGTACCGACTTATAAGACCAACACTATACATGATATCAGACATTATAGAAGTGAGATACATTAAACTTCCAACCATTTGTTTGAAGAAAGTATAATTCACTTTCTTTTTTCCATCATCCTTCACCAATTTGGAGTCACATTCAGTTGAAGTACGAACAGGATTGCAATCCCTTATTTTAAACTTGTCCAAAATCTGAAGAATATATTTCTTTTGTGAAATAAAAATTTCAGATAGTGATTGCATAACTTCAAAACTAAGAAAATATCACATTAATCCCAAATCAGAATATCAAATTCTTTCATCATGCTCTCCTTATGGCATCAAGCATGCCTATATAATTTCCAACATAAATCAAATCATCAACACTAGTCACAACAAACAAACAAAATTCCATCTTTTCCAAATTTTATAAAGAGAGTATGTTCATGAGGGTATTTTTAAAAAATTTCTTTAGAAAAATAGGCATTTATACGACTATACCAAACTCGTGGTACTTGTTTAAGTCCATTTAAATCAATTTATATATCTTTTCATAGCAAATAAAAATAAAAATTATATATCTTTTTTTCACTCCCTTTCTTCACCTATCCAGGTGATTTTCCCTAAGAACCTAGAAAGCATAAAGGTTTTTGAAGCTTAATTGCAATCTAGAAATTATAACTAGCTAAAAGGTAAAATCAAGCTAAAAATATGTCAATGTCATCTTTATGATGAATGAATCTTTGTAAATAACAGCACTATAACGCTATTAGTTTAGATTAACTTTTGAAGAATAGTTTTTACGATTTACGATGTAAGTATGTGAGATGAGTTTTATCTTAACTTACAAAAAAAAAAAAACTTATAAAATTACGGTTTATGTGTTATCCAAATACTCAATAAAGCCTATTATGTTATATATAAATGGGACTAGAATGGTAAGATTAAGGCTCCATTAACCGATCGACTAGCCCCATGTGCATATTAGTGTGTTGGGCGTTCGACATATCGAAATATACTTAAAATACAACAACTTGACACCTCTTACATCTCTATCTTAGAAATGAGTTATATATATATATATATATATATATATATATATATATATATATATATATATATATATATATATATATATATATATATATCCAATGTTAAGTCCTCCACTTTGACGTTGTTATACGAAATGAGGGAATTGCCCTCTGGTTCATATCAACTCATATAGCTATTTCTTAGCTGCTCTAGATTTATTATTACTTGATTATGAATTAGTTGTGGTTCATGATTTTTTTTCCCTCATGATTTGATGGAATATTTTTATTTACTCGGTTATGATGCTTTACAATTCCTAATTGAATGTCCAAATTAAGCACAGGGAAAATGGGATATATACATAGATCAAAATAGAAGGGGTGTTGGTTGCTTAAATACAAGATCTCGAATTTAAATATAATGTCTGTAAATACAGAAAATGTATTGCGCGCGCACACACACAAACACACATATATATATATATCTCTGTGTGTGAAGAGATATGTGTGTGTGTCTGTAGATAGATCTGTATGTATACATATATACATACACACATATGTTTATATAGCAAGACCATTATTTGAATTAGAAAGCGTGTGGAAAGGAAAATTTATCTGAGAGGTATGTGGCAGGGTTGTAATTCACTTTTAGTTATGTCATTTTAAATTTATATAATGGTATTTTAGGAAAATGAGTAAAATTAACTAATTTAACTCCTCTCCTTAATCTCCTCAAAATCAGTTAAATAATTTCTATAATTAGGACGGGGGAGTAATTGATATTCTTCATTTAGTTGCAATAGAAAGAAGGCAACTGGGACATAAAAATAGAAAGAAAGAAGGCAATTGGGTGCTAACAAATAATTAATTAAAGACGTAAACATCCTTATTTCTTACAACCTGTAGCATAGTCAATTTGTGACGGATTTTTTTTTTTTATTATTTGTACCTGAAATCTCATTTTTGTTGTTGTAAGGATGTGATTAATCTAAATCGGGAAGTTTAATTATAATCAAATTTGTATTGGTGCATGTGGGCTACTCATAAGCTATTGCATGTGAGATTCTTTTCTACAACTATAGGTTATTATCAAATTAATTAATCCTACGTGCTTATACATGTGTCAGTATTGAACATAAAGTTATTAATTAATTAAAAAAAATCAAACTTAATAAAGCTAGCTAGAGCCATGCATGTATCTTTCAACATCCAAATTGGGGCTTTTTTATTTGAGGATCAAATGCTTTTCACCTTGAAATAAAAAATGGGTTAAATACCTAATTTGTCACGGAAGTATTGCTAAGGGAGCGCCCAGCACCCGAAAGTTTTTTTGGTACCAAATTTGCCCCGGAAGTTTACAAAAGGTAGCAAATTTGCCCCGGAAGTATGAAAAAGGTAGCAAATTTGCCCATCCGTTAATTTTGACCGTTAAGTTTGACTAATTGTCCATGTGGCATGCCACCTCATGACACGTGGCATGCCACCTCATCAACCCAATAAGAGTTAAGTATCATTTTTGCCCTGGAAGTTTTCATTAAGGAGCAATTTTACCCCGGAAGTTTTCATTGAGGAGCAAATTTGCCCCGGAAGTTTACAAAAGTAGCAATTTTGCCCTTCTTTCTCCCAATATTAAATTTGACTATTAAATCAGTCAAAGACCACACATGTCATGCCTTGAAAAGGTCGAACTTGGAGTCAGAGAAGGAGATCCTTGAGATGTTGAGCTCAAGGCGGCTGAATTTGTGAAGCCAAACCGGTCACAGAAGCATCACTTATGATCTAAGCAAATGATCGGTCTATACAAACGTAAATATTATCACTATTGATTTGTTTTCTTGAACCAATTTTGGAACAATTCATTTCCCGTTTTGCGTTTCATTTGCTTAGATCATAAGTGATGCTTTCTCTGAGTTTTGCGACAGACCTTTCAGTCCCTGTGACCAGTTCGGCTTCATAAATTCTGGCCGCCTTGAGCGGGTAAAATTGCTCCTTAATGAAAACTTTCAGGGCAAAAATGATACTTTTGATTGATGAGGTGGCATGCCACGTGTGCTGAGGTGGCATGTCACCTCACATTTTAACGATCTACGTGGACTTCCGTCACTTTTGGGTAAATTTGCTACATTTTGTAAACTTCCAGGGCAAATTTGGTACCAAAAAAACTTTCGGGTGCTGGGCGCTCCCTTAGCAATACTTCCGTGGCAAATTAGGTATTTAACCCATAAAAAATTCTAAACCAACTTTAAATTGCAATTTTGACTGCGTTTAATATGTACTACCTCCGCTCCTAATTATAAGACTTAGTTGACTTTCTTTGGAGAAATTAAAGAAGCTAAATAAGTTACTTAATCGTTTCATATATTGTGTATCTTTAGATCATAGATTAGTTTATTAGTTAAACTAATTAGTTTGAAGAAAAAATAATTTAAAGTAATTTAATTAGCTTTTTTAATCTCTCCAAAAATAAATCAACTAGGTCTTATAATTAGAACCGGAGGAGTAGTACACAGACAATTGAAAAATTATAAAAAAATTCAAGGGAGTCAAGTCCTCTGTCATATATACTTGACCAAAAAGAAAAAGTCCTCTGTCATCCCCGATTAAAATGTTTTATCACATTGAATGAAAGAAATTAAGTCAAAAAGTAAACATTATTCTATTGAAAATAAGGGGGGGAAAACAGAAGAAAAATAAAATGGTTGGCCCAATTACTTCCAAGGTTCTGAAACCCAGACCGGTCTAGATACTGGGTCAATGATCATTGAGTTAGACCGGAGCTAAACCGGTGTCAAACCGGTGAAAAATGAAAGATTTTAGGGTTATTAGTATGAAATTCTAAAGAAAATAAAAAATAATATATTTTTTTAAAAAATAATAATAATAATCGAACCGGTTTGACCCGGACCAGACCGGTTTACCCACCGATTCGCCGGTTTCCGGTCCAGTCCGGGTTTGAGAACATGGCTTCTTACGCTCATTCTCATACTACTATAATTTGTTTTGAAAAGTTATCATGAAAAAAGCTGTCATGACCTAACAAATACCTACCAACCATACTTCAAATTATTTAAATTTAAAATGTGAGGCTGTGTTTGCGTTCTCTTCTTAATTATTCCCTTGCGTGTATCCCCACATTCTTTTTCAATTTCAAAAGGCAGATATTTCAAAGTCGCGCATGACAAATGAGCGATGCTATGTCCAAAATAGTCAAGTGCTTAGGAAGATATCCTATTAAATATACCTCCATATGTACTTTTAATCACACTAAAAATTTCTGGTTAAAAAAAAAAGTCACTCCAAATTATACTTGATTTTTAACTACATTACCGGAATAAAAAAACAGTTAATTCATTAAATCTGATTTAAAAACAACTTTGCACTTATTAGAGAAATACAAAATTTGAGTAGTCATATTTACAATCATTGATCATAAATTAAAGGGTTAAGGTGCATTTTTGCCAACAAACTATTACCGAAGGAGCGTCCAGCACAAATATTAATTAAGCGTATCTTAAATACCAACAAACAATTAAAAATGTGCAGATTAGCCAACGAACTTTTAAAAAGGTGCAGTCAGCACAATGTCGTTAGAAAAAAGTTAATGTCCGTTATCTAAGGTGCAGATTGGCCAACAAACTTTTATTCCAGGAGCACCCAGCACAAAAAAGTTTTACTCAGGAGCTCCCAAAGACAAAATTCTTAATTTCACTAAATTAAATAATTTTTTTTGTCTATTATCATTATTTAAAACTACTTGTATAGATATCTATGGACAAAAATTACTCATTTGCCAAAATAAACAAAAGTTTTAATTAAAAATATAATTATATGATTTAAATAAAACTCAAGATGTTTTATAATTTATTATATATGTTAAATAAAAAATTATATGATTTATTTTTATTTTAGAAGAAATTTATGTGAGTTAATAAATTCATTTAATGTTAATAAAATTTAAAAAATCCAAAAATCTATTATATCCGGAAAGAAATGAAATGATTTTTATTTTTATTTTTATAAAAAGAGTTTAATGGATATCAACATTGGGACTTGTTGATTTTTTTTTTAAGTCTCATAAATAATTTGCTGAGGCTATTCCAAGATACTTAATTAATGACAATTTTTTTTCAACAAGTCCCATATTGATATAATCAATAGATAATTTAATTAACCAAAATATTATCAAGTTGTCGGATTTATATTATTAAGTGTCAATATTGATATCCATTGAACTCTTTTTATAAAAATAAAAATTAAACTCATTTCATTTCTTTCTAGATTTTTAAAATTTTATTAACATTAAATGAATTTATTAACTCACATAAATTTCTTCTGAAATAAAAATAAATCATATAATTTTTTTTTGTTTAACATATATAATAAATTATAAAACATCTTGAGTTTTATTTAAATCATATAATTATACTTTTAATTAAAACTTTTGTTTATTTTGGCAAATGAGTAATTTTTGTCCATAGATATCTTACAAGTAGTTTTGAATAATGATAATAGAAAAAAATTATTTAATTTTGTGAAATTAAGAATTTTGTGCTGGGAGCTCCTGAGTAAAAAAAATTTGTGCTGGGTGCTCCTGGAATAATAGTTTGTTGGTCAATCTGCACCTTAGATAACAGACATTAACTTTTTTCTAACGGCGTTGTGCTGACTGCACCTTTTTAAAAGTTCATTGGCTAATCTGCACATTTTTAATTGTTTGTTGGTATTTAAGATACGCTTAATTAATATTTGTGCTGGACGACGCTCCTCGGGTAATAGTTTGTTGGCAAAAATGCACCTTAACCCTAAATTAAATTATCTGTAAGTATATTGCAACAAGGATAAAATTAAATTTTCTTAGCAATTAACAATTTTATAGGTGACTTGTATTGACCAAATATATATATATATATTTTAAAAAAGTGTCCTATATTTGGAATCATAATGAGATATTTACACAGAGAGAGAGAGAGAGCACATTTTGCTGAAGTTACTGTGTTGAAGGATATGTCTAAGACATATTACATCCGGTCCTAATTATAAGACATAGTTGACTTTCTTTGGAGAGATTAAGGAAGTTAAATAAGTTACTTAATTATTTCATATGTTGTGTATCCTTAGATTATATATTAATTTATTAGTTAAACTAATTAGTTTGAAGAAAAAAAATAAAAATACTATAAATTTATTTAATTATCTTCCTTAATCTCTCCAAAAAAAATCAATTAGGTATTATAATTAGAACTAGAGGAAGTACTAAATTCAGAAAAAAAAAAAAAAAAAAGAAGGAGGAAGAAGAAAGTAGAAAGACAAGACAAAGAATCAAAATGGCGTGTCACCACTGGTCACTGGATATACGAACGGAATCTAGGCTTGGTTCTAGTTAATTAGTAGTAATAATTGAATTTGTAGTAGGGGCAGGAAGAAAGCGACACTTGGTGTTTGTTTGGTTGTTAATTCATACACCACTACTTATTGGCTTTTAATTTTCCGTGTTTAAAGCATATCCAGATCCAAACACGCATTCATGAAGAATGTTTGTGTTAGACATGGATCATGGATGGCGTTTAGTTGCTTTAGGAAATTAAACAAAATGTAAACGACGTATTCTCTGGGGTAAATAGTCGCGTTTCAAGTCTCCACCCCAAACGGGAACGGTCAACGACGTGTTGGAGACGTTGTCGCTATCATTGTCATTTTAGAGTTGAGAAATTGGGTTAGTTCATTTACCCTATGTTTGGTTTGAGGGGAGGGAAAGGAGGGGAGAAATTTTTTTGACCAAATTATCCATAGAAAATTTTAAAAATTATATAGCTTTTTGTATCGTTTTCCATGCATTAACTTTGAAAGCATGTAACATCATGGACATATCTGACTTTTCTCACTAAGAAGGGGCACCTCCCCTCTCTCCCTCACCTCCAACCAAACATTGCCTTAGGTTCAAGCTCGTCAAGGGCCAGATTTATGATTTAAAGCTTCTAAAAGGAGTCGGGTCTAAAAGAACTAACTCTATAAAGCCGCAGACATTAAACTTGCAAACTCTATTTTTTTCCAACCAAATTAAATAAATATATTCCAATTTTACAAATAAATTTAAAATAGTAATAACAAAAGTTAGTTACAGCCTTACAATAAATTAATTGGTGAAAAATATATATTTTAATTTGATTGAAACAGTTTTACTTATTCAAAAAGGGAATAGCTTCTTAAAAGGGTTAATCAGTAATTTTGTCCTGAAAGTTGTAACTTAGGGAAAATTTTACCCTGACAGTTTATGTGTCATTTACTCTATTTTTTTAAAATTTTAATTTAAAACTTACAAGACAAATTTATATCTTTAAAAAAATGACGTAAATGATATGTGGATTGTTAGCTAAGCATATTTGGTCAATTAAAAATCAAAACTAACTGGGATTATGGTCAGGGTAAAATTACCCCTTTACCCTTTCTTAAATATCCGTTTAAATGCTTAAATATTTTCTTAAAAAATTACATTTAATATAAATCATAGTTTTTGATTGCTATACATTATATGTCAATTATCTTAAATTATGTGTATTTTTCAGTTTATTAGATACACTTTATAGACCAGCACTAAAGCCCTTTTAAAAAATTTACGGCGCTGAAGGGATTAAAAAAAAAAAACTCAGTTTTACCATTGAGTCGCCTGTATATTTGTTTACTCAACAATATTTTAATTTCATTCCATTTTTTTTAAGGCGCAGCCGCACCGGATGCGGTCATGTTTACGTGAGAAAGTGACTATTGGATTGAATATCAAATACTCTTTTTTTTTTTCTCAAAAATATCAAATACTCCGATAACGATGGTTTCCTATAAACAACAAAACTTACGTATAAAGTTATTGTTTTTAATATAATATATATTTATTTAATTTATTTAAATTAAAAAATTAAATTAAATTAATTAGTATAACATATATTTTCTAAAACACTCAAATCATATTATTTAATTCCCTCTCCTCTTTTACATTGTTGAAGAAGTATCAATAGAGGTGAATTATGAAAAAATTAACAAATATAAAAATTATGTCTTACATTTAGGACCACAAATCAACTTCTTAAATATGTATTATTTTAAAAACCGAGCAGCAATTTTTTTGAGAAAGATTTGAAAAAATAAGAGAAGTGAGATTAATTTTTTTAATTAATTTTTTACTCTTTTATCTTACATCTTTAGTAAAATTTTGTAACCTCACTTTTCAAATTATTTTAGAATTCCAAGTTATACAAATTTTTTCTCCCCTCCAAATCCATATACCAAACAACCCCTAACTCTATTCTCCAAGTAAATCTAGCTATATTGACATTTTATAATAATAAAACATTAAAATTGATCGAATTTCTAAATTTTGTTAGGCCATTATTAATAATAAAAATTACACATATATGATAGGGGTTTAATTAGAAAATTGGACCTAACAATATAAATAAATAGACCAAAGTTTTGTTGAGTTAAAAATATTTAAATAATAAGATTAGATTTAGTGGAATGTGCTAATGTTGATGATAGACCTATGTTTTGTTGATTTTTTTTTTTTTTTGCCATTAAGTTTTGTTGAAATATTAAAGGGTTAAGGTGCATTTTTGCCAACAAACTATTACCCGAGGAGCGTCCAGCACAAATATTAATTAAGCGTATCTTAAATACCAACAAACAATTAAAAATGTGCAGATTAGCCAATGAACTTTTAAAAGGTGCGGTCAACACAACGCCGTTAGAAAAAGTTAATGTCATTATCTAAGGTGCAGATTGACCAACAAAATATTATTCCAGGAGCACCCAGCACAAATTTTTTTTACTCGGGAGCTCCAAAGACAAAATTCTTAATTTCACAAAATTAAATAATTTTTTTCTATTATCATTATTCAAAACTACTTGTAAGATATCTATGGACAAAAATTACTCATTTGCCAAAATAAACAAAAGTTTTAATTAAAAGTATAATTATATGATTTAAATAAAACTCAAGATGTTTTATAATTTATTATATATGTTAAACAAAAAAATTATATGATTTATTTTTATTTCGAAGAAATTTATGTGAGTTAATAAATTCATTTAATGTTAATAAAATTTTAAAAATCTAGAAAGAAATGAAATGAGTTTAATTTTTATTTTTATAAAAAGAGTTCAATGGATATCAATATTGACACTTAATAATATAAATCCGACAACTTGATAATATTTTGGTTAATTAAATTATCTATTGATTATATCAATATGGGACTTGTTGAAAAAAAATTGTCATTAATTAAGTATCTTGGAATAGCCTCAGCAAATTATTTATGAGACTTAAAAAAAAAAAATCAACAAGTCCCAATGTTGATATCCATTAAACTCTTTTTATAAAAATAAAAATAAAAATCATTTCATTTCTTTCCTGATATAATAGATTTTTTGGATTTTTTAAATTTTATTAACATTAAATGAATTTATTAACTCACATAAATTTCTTCTAAAATAAAAATAAATCATATAATTTTTTATTTAACATATATAATAAATTATAAAACATCTTGAGTTTTATTTAAATCATATAATTATATTTTTAATTAAAACTTTTGTTTATTTTGGCAAATGAGTAATTTTTGTCCATAGATATCTATACAAGTAGTTTTAAATAATGATAATAGACAAAAAAATTATTTAATTTAGTGAAATTAAGAATTTTGTCTTTGGGAGCTCTGAGTAAAACTTTTTTGTTTGGGTGCTCTGGAAATAAAAGTTTGTTGGCCAATCTGCACCTTAGATAACGGACATTAACTTTTTTCTAACGACATTGTGCTGACTGCACCTTTTTAAAAGTTCGTTGGCTAATCTGCACATTTTTAATTGTTTGTTGGTATTTAAGATACGCTTAATTAATATTTGTGCTGGACGCTCCTTCGGTAATAGTTTGTTGGCAAAAATGCACCTTAACCCAATATTAAATCATTGAGAATTCAAATATTCATGATACGTGCCTTCATGTAATAACTCCATTGTAAGAGTACTTAGGGTGGTGGTTAAGGTTGTCAAACTCGCGAGTTTAAGTAAATTCGTGACAATGACATAAACTCTTCTATCGTAAACTCGAAAGAGTTTACTTTCACTATTAAATATGTATTAATAATGTATGATAAATAATTAAAATATAAAAATATGACAACAATTTGATTTAAATATATCTTAAATTCGAATAATTGAAATTAAATCCATCAATATTCAAAATTTACCATATTTAACAAAAAGATTTCTATAAAACTCACATATAAAGCCGTTGAAGATGATCAAATTAAAAAAAAAGTTAATACAAATTTAAGGATGAGTTAAAATGGTTTTATAAGTTTGAAACTAAAAACGATGAACTCAGTGTACAAATTCGTAAGTTTAACTAAGTTTACAATGATCCCGAGTTTACTAATAACTCGACTCGATTTAGTAAACTAAAAACGTAAAAACGACAATAAACTACGAGAGTCAACACGTGAGTTTGACAATTATGATGATGGTGGTAAGCGGTGACTGGTGACTATACAAGTGTGTGTGTGGGTGTCTGCGGTGACGTGACTGTGATTGAATTTAATTTTAACCAAATCACCACTTTCGAGATTGGAGGCTATGAATGGTGCCGGTGGTGTATGAATATTAATCACCCAATCTTACAATTTACAAATCAAAAGTCAAGATAACGAAAGCTCTCTCCCTCAAAATCTTCTCCTCTCAATTAATTATATCCACAGTTTGAATTAGTCTAACTATTTATTAATTGTCATTTTTATTAAATAATTAAAATGTCAAGGGTTCTATTTTTGTTTTCCAGGACGATCATAAAAAAAAAAAATCACTTTCTGAATTTAGTTAAATGTCGGACAACACATATATTATACGAATAATAATGAATGATTTTTGTTGTTGCCAACAACGAATAATTTGAGAGCAAAGACAGTTTTCTAAGCTTCCTTGTATGGCTCTGGCGTTAAGGTATAAACCCCCCACATAATACATTTGCCTAATAAAGATAATAATTTAATGGAGATAAAGATAATAATTTAATGGAGATAAAGATAATTATAAAGGAGCGAAAGGGACAAATAATAAAAAAAATGGGCTGCCTCACTTGGGAAAATAAAAATTAATGGAGATGAAGACAAGACACATCAAGTAAAGGTTGATATAGTTGATAAGGGGGTTGACCTATAACTATAAAGCTGTGAATTCAAATGCTACTAGTACGAGAACCTTATTGGTGAGTGATATGTAAATACTTCTGTAAGTGTCATGACCCTATAAGCCCCCGAGACTCAATTCACCTAAACTCTTACATGTACCAAAAACAAATTTGGGAAAGCCATAAATAAAGATAAGATGTAAGACATTGAGATTTAATTCTTGGGAGAGTAATTAATTTTTAGGTCCCAATTAAGAAAAATAATATCAGAAAAGTAGTCCCCATTAACAAATGAACATGAAAATTAACAAGTGAATCATTTATTATTAACAACTTATGAGATTTATCAATGAATTATTTCCCTTTATTAGGACCTATATGTGATATATTCTCCCTTAATCCATATAAAGTGTTACTTGTTAGGTGGGTATATGTTATGACCTAGTTAAACTCAATTGCTAATATTTTGCTTATTACAAAAGAAAAATAGAATCTTACGATTTTAGCCTCGTTAATGATTTTTGGCGTTTGGTCTTTACCAAAGATTTTAGTTTCTTTCGAGTGACATCAATTAAGATCTCCTTAATTTCCATTATTGGACTCCTACTGTAACATCATAGCGACACATGATAAATGAATAATATCACTATGTATGCATTATTATTATATACTCCTCTGATTTTTTATTAAGGAAAAACTTTAAATTTCATTAATCATACCTTAGAATGTAATAATAACTTTATAACTTTACCTGTATTATACAGTTTAATTATCCCAAGAGTATAAAGTCTAAACAAAAAATAAATAAAGAGTAAAATTGCATACATATATGAAAATGTTAATGATGTGAAATAGGATAAAAAAAAAATCTCATTCTCGTAATTTTATAAATAAGATAAGAGGAGTATGTTGTTTCCCCCGTCAATTTCACCTGGTGTCTTTGAACAATGATAATTTTTTTTAAAAAAAATTTAAGGTGTAAAAATACTCAAAGTAATTTCGTGAAGAGCTGCTGTCATCCTTAACTTTTAAATATATGATGCCCAATGAAAGGAGATACTCTTATTGTCCTTTTTCTGTCAATCATTCCTTATCCTTTATCTTGATCGTCAAAATCTTGATCTAAAGGACCAGAATGATTGTTGACAAAATCGCGCGCGGTTTTTTCAAAAACAAATCTGTCCCATTGGATCAAGATTTTGACAGTCAGGATAAAGGATGGGGAGGGATAAGCAGAAAATAGAAGGGAAGAGAAACCGGACCGATGCCCAACACCTTTGAATCCTTGAAGAACATTGCCATCTTCTCTAATCCGTACAGGAGCGTGACATTTGTTCACTTTGGTGGGTCCCACATGCTCTATCGTGTATAAATGAAAAATGGGCAAAAATATTTGTCAAGTACTTATACTAATTATAAGACAACATTTGAAAGTTGAGTTTGATCTTAATTATATACTAAAGTTTTAATTTTTATCAATTTCTTCCTAAAGTATCCCTATTGATACTTTCTTAATAATAATTAAACACAATGATAATTTAATAATGCACTTATATATTCTATAAAGTAAGTAATGCTTGCAATTCATTAATGCCACATATACCTCAATTTTATTGTTTTTTTTTTGTCAATTTCTTTCTAAAATATCAATGTTAGTACTTTCTCAATAATTATTAAACACAATGATAATTTAATAATGTAACTATATATTCTATATAGTAAGTAATGCTTGCTAGTCATTAATGTCACACACACCTAATTCTACGGTTTCATCAATTAATTTAATAATACGTTTATATTCTATCAAGTGAAAGATTCTACTTTCTTTTTTTATTTTTAAATAAAATAATTTTAAGAATTCTTTAAAAATATTTTCCAGTAATATCCGTCTAAAGTGATTGATTTTCTTCTTAAAAATAACCTAATAAAATATTAATTTCATTATATTTTTTCCATAACTAAAAAAAACACCTTACATTTGTATTATGCGCAATTAAAGGACACATTTGTTTGTTTTTCTTTGTATGCCCTAAGAGTCAATTCTACAAATAATGAAGAGCAAGATTACCATTTACCAACATCAAGCCAGGAGCCCACCTGTCAAAGTCATATAATCTCTCTGGTCCTAGACACAACACCTATTTTGGTCGTAGAGGGTTGATTTAACAATCTGATGCCATGCCATTCCTGTCGTTGTTGTTGGGATTCTTTTGGTAGGCAATTTTATAAATCTTTATTAAATGCTCAAAGAGCCCCGGGTCGTGCTCTGACCTTGGTGGGGGACTGATGTCGAACCCCTCCAAAACCTTTTTATATCAATTTTTTTTTTTTTAATAAGTGTATTTTAGAAAAATAAATAAAATTAACTAATTTAACTCTCTTCCTTAATCTCTTTAAAATCTGTTAAATATGTCTTATAATTAGGATTGGAGGGAGTATAATGCAATTTTGCCCGTCAACTAAATACTACATCAGTTTTTTATTATAAAACAATTTTGAAGAGTTGATCTTGTTATAAATATAAGATAAAATTTTGATATTTGTCAATTTTTTCCTGATTTACTCTATTGATGCTTCCTCAACAATAATTAAGGAATAAAGGGAAGGAGAAGATTAAGGAAAATGATTAGGGTGTTTTAGAAAATTCATGTCATATTAACTAACTTAACCAATCTCTATAGTCTAATCAAATTAGGTAAATATGCCTTATAAACCGTCACTCAATAGGTGTTATTATGTGATTATAATCCTTATTTAAAATGCTTCTAGGTGAAGTAATGATTAGAAACCGCCCCCAGTTAAACACTCTCCACTCTACACTCTACACTACAGCCAAGTGCTGCTTTTATTTTCACTCGTTTTGTTTTTCCTAATAGCTAACCATTCTTAGTCAACTGACCCTTTACTCCTCGTGCTGTATTTGGTATATATATATATATATATATATATATATACTGTCTTTTAGTTTAAAAGTCTACTAATTGTAGTTCTTTAAAAAGAAAGATGATTCTTCCTTCCTAGTTAAGTAATGGTCATAAACAGTCTATTCAACCTCTTACACGTGTCAACCCATGGCACTCTTCTCATTTTCTATCATTTAGAAGTATTCTGTTTTAAAAAAAAAACATTTTTCGCCTGTGAAGGCTGTGCATGGCAACCATTCTGTTCCCCAGCACAGTTTTTGAGATGGAACAGTTTTTTCTGATTCTGTGCCTGGGAAGAATTCTGAGAATCAGAATTATATTTGTTAACTCATTTTATTTTTACTCCGAGAATCAGAATTACGTTTGTTAACACAATTTTTTTTTTCATTCCGATAATCAGAATTACGTTTGTTAACACATTTTATTTTTATTTCTATAATTTTTATATTCAAAAAATTATTTATGTGGTGGTGGTGGT
Source organism: Acacia pycnantha (assembly GCA_025563575.1). NCBI lineage: Eukaryota > Viridiplantae > Streptophyta > Magnoliopsida > Fabales > Fabaceae > Acacia > Acacia pycnantha. Next base: position 1,499,967 of record JAMWYP010000038.1, read on the forward strand.
AGTGGTGGCGGCGGCGGCGGTGGCGGCGGCGGTCGTGGTGGCGGTGGCAGCGGCGGTCGTGGTGGCGCGGTGGTGGCGATGAGGTGGGGGTGGCGGCGACAAGGTGGGGGCGAGCGGCGGCGCGCGGGGTGGCGGTGACGGTCGTGCTGGGGGTGGTGGTGGCTGTGGCGGCGGCGGTCGTGGTGGTGGCAGTGGCGGTGAGGTAGGGGTGGCGGTGGTGGTGGCGGTGGCAGCGACGGTGACGGTCGTGGTGGTGGCAGTGGTGGCGATGAGGTGGGGCGGGCGGTGACGTTGGCGAGGTGGTGGTGGTGGTGGCGGTGGGGTAGTGGTGGTGGCGGTGAGGTGGCGGTGGCGGTGGCGGTTATGGTGGTAGTGGTGGTAGTGGCGGTGAGGTGGGGCGCGGCGGTCGCGGCGGTCGCGGCGGCGGCGACGGTGGTGGCGGCGGCGGCGGTGCGGTGGGGGTGGGGAGGGTAGTTGACACAGCAAAAGGTTTTCGAGAGAAAGAAGAGAGGTTGTAGGTTGAGGAATAAATTCTGATTTTGTGCCCAGAAATAGAAAAGCATGAATTTTCTGCTTTTTTTTTTTTTTATTCCCCAACACAAAAATTGAACCGGTTCATCCTAGGAACAAAAAAAAAATCGGATTTACCAAACAGATTTCTCATCCATTTGTGTTCCAGGGAACAGAAATTAACAAAAAACACATTCTGGGAGCGTTACCATGCACACCCGAAGAGAGCGGACAAAGATTCAACAAATGTTTTCCACCAACATATAATTTATCTTATCCATCATTTTCATTTTTCTTATACAACAGATCCTAGGTTTTTCCATGTTTTAAATTCATGTCCCTCTTCTTCTTCTTCCATTTTGTAAGAGATTTATTATCGTACCAACCTTTTTTTTTTCGGTTGCTCATCCGGTATCCAGAACTTCGCCTTGATTAATCTAGATCCGACCTAGGTCGCGCACTTGTCTATAGTGGGTGAGTCTTTCAACGAGGTTTTTCTGCATTCATAAGGCTTGTACCAGCCTTTTTATTAATACATTTTGATTTTTCATCAAAAAAGTTAATTTTATTTGTTTTTATCATATTAATAGTTTATAAGTATGTAATTATTATGCTTTAAAAAGTTATTTCGTCTGTTCACATATGACTTCTTTGTTTTTTGACATATCTATAATTGATATGAGTGCAATGCATTATTCGAAGTGTTATAACAAGTTACGTCAAGATGGAGTAATAAATAATAGCATTAAAGAATATGGGCTTTGTCCAAAAAAAAAAAAAGAATATGGGCTTGACATTAGTATAGGCCTTAGTTCATTCAACCCCACAACATCTTAATAGCCTGCTAAAAGAGAGTTTCGTTAACATTTTTTTTGGGTTTATTTTATCTGAATGGGCTTGAATGGATTGAGGCCTACATTATGTCAAGCCCATATTGTGTTTGGGCCTTTATCATCCACATCTGTCTTCATTTTACATTAGGGAAGGATATCCGAGTTAAATAGTAAGCACTATTTTCTAAGGGAAAAAAATTTCTCAAGACAAAAAAAAAAAAAGGGAAAATTCCAAATAAATACCATATGAATTTGCAAAACCTCCAGAAGTCTGTTGAATTTGTAAAAAGACTAAGAGGTACAAAGGAGCTATGAGGGATATGCAAATTCGGGTGAAATTACCCTTTTGTCATTAGTTTTAAATAAATAAAAAAAATTAAAAACCCTCTAACCCCTACCACCACCAGCTATGGGGGGTTGGAGGAGTTTTTTATTTTTATTTTTTTTTGATTTATTTAAAACTAATGACAAAAGGGTAATTTCACCCGAATTTGCATATCCCTCATAGCTCCTTTGTACCTCTCAGTCTTTTTACAAATTCAACAGACTTCTGGGGGTTTATATAGATAATAATATTATTATATAGTATTTAATTTATTTGATAAATTAAATAACTAAAATAAATAGAATATCATATATCTGATTTAATTTAAATTGAGATATAGTATATCAAATTTAATTAAATAGACAGATATCATATCTCATATTTGATTTTCGAATAGAGATATCATATATCTGATTTAATTTAAATTGAGATATAGTATCTCATATTTAATTAAATAGACAGATATCATATCTCATATTTTAGGTAGGCTTTTGATTTGGATTAATTGAATAGATTAGATTAGATCTGTTGGATAGATTTAATTAATATCCAAATTCGAATTTCAAGATTAATTTAGATTAATATTGAATATTTTAATACGGCCCAATTAGGGTTTTAGAAACTTTATAAAAGATATTGATATAGTCGTATTAAGATAACGAACCAACAAGCCGCGAAAGAAATCCTAGAGAGAAAAATGTGAGACACAAAGTAAGAAGGAGCACGCTACCGTACGTGCTGGAGAGCTGTTCGATTTGGATACCGGTAGAGGGAGTGGATTCGTAGAGTTGGCTCCTAGAGATTGACTGAGTAAGAAGGTATTAGTCAACGAGTTCTCAAGGCACACATACCAGTTTGAATAGGTACGGTTTTTCTTATTGTAATACCCCGAAATTTGAATTAGGGAATTTAAGGGCCAAAGTGCCAAAATGACCAAAATACCCCTGGGAGGAGTAAATAACTTAGGAAAATGGTGAAAAATCCTAAAAGGCAAAGAAATAATTATTTAAATTGAGAGAGTAGATTATCTCTAATTGAGGTAATTTAATAAATTTTAAACTTGGAGAAATTGTATAAGATTGTGCAAAAAGTATTGAAAAGACCATAATACCCTTGTAAATTTCTAAAAATGCAAGAGGCATGAAAAATTCTAATGTTAATACAAGAGTATGAAGGTAATAAGGTATTCTAATTAAGAAAATTATCAACAAGTGATAATAAAGTGATTAAGTAATTTCTAGCTAATTACTTAAGTCTGAGCAAAAGAAATTATGAAATAATTGGGTAAAGCTCAAAAATTAGTGGAAATTAGTGGAATATTAGTAAAAATGTATTTACTAATTAATTGGAAATTTCTATGAAAAATAATGGAGTTTAGGTATTTTTAAGCCTAAAAACAAGTATGGACCAATAGGAAATTTTGTAAAAATTATATAAAAATAATTATTAGATAATTATTTTATATAATATTAATTAATTATTAATTAAATTAAAACGAAAATAATTAAAATTTGGGCCAGCTATTAACCGAAATATTGGACAAGAAATAGGATAAGAATTTTCAAAATATCCAAGCTAACTTAGTTTGCAAGTTTTGGATTTTATTATTTTAATATATAATTTATTATGATGAATAGTAAATTAATATTTAGGAATCGGATCCTATCTGGAGATCTAGGAATGGGATTTCCAAAGTCGGGAAAAATAATGATCGGTGGAATTTTGTCTTCCGTTATACTCTTCCAGGAGAAAATTCTGAAGTCGTTTGTGCATTTCCTAATAAAACAAAATAGGGAAAAATGCATATAGGTATATTTTTGGATATTAAGAAAATAAATTCTAACTCAACATCTAGGCATGAGTTTGAATTTATTTTGACATATTTGGAATCAGTGAATTTTTGAAGAAGTTGATAATTTCGAAATGCGTTACGAAACCAGACGCGACCAGGACACGTTTTCGAGAAACTTCAAGCTGAACAGTTAATGCCCTGTATGGAACCAAAATTTAGGTTAACTTGGACATTTCTAGTAAGTGAGAACTTGTCTTCAAAGTTGTAAATCCAGAATTTTGAGATTTCTCCGAAATTACGCAAATCGGGTGCCGATCGAGGAAAATTCTAGATCAGGGCCATAAAGCAAAATGAGTCATCATTCTTTGACCAATCTTGGGCTGCCATCTCATCCAAACATGTCGACCAAGGAGAGAGAAAGACTTGTTGAAGAAGTCTTCAAAATGCTAAAGAGGAAATTACAACTTTAGGCACAAAGTTGATTTTGAAAATTGCACAAATGGCCCAATCTTTTCCTATATAAAGGCATGAGGGGGTCTTGAAATCTTCACACCAAAATCCTCTCCTCTTGGCCGAAATCCTTGAGAGAGAAAAGTAGAGAGAGAAGCTGCGGGGAAGTTCTGCGAAGAAGTCTTCAACGGGTAAGTCTTTCGGTCTTTAGTTTTTAGTCTTTAGTTCAATAGTTAGTAAGGCTAGAGTAGTCTTTATTTTTATGATTTGGGTATCATATGGGAGGGCTATTTTAGTCTTTATTTTCAAGAATCATAAATGCGTCGAAGTTCTGCGAAATTTTGGGAAGAAAATAGCCTATGTAGCGGAAGCGCTGGCGAAATTCCGCCAAATAGGGGTATAGGGGCAAAATGGTAATTTTTACCTAAAATGCCAGTTATAATGCCAAATCACTAATGAAAGTGATATTACTCCTATAGGACGTCAGAAATCCTAATCTGCTGCCGAATTCTTACCGCCGAAGTGCCGCTATTGGACGTTTTCACGATTTTAGTAAAAGTACGATTCCGACGTAAACGTGCTAGAAATCGTATCGTCAACGAAGGTACGTCCGCGTCTTGTAACATTAACTCGATGATTATGGAATGCATGTATGTGCTAGGTGTATTGTATGTGATAGCTTATAGCTTGTGGTATGTCTATGTCTTTGTTTATATGTTCATGTTTGCTATGGGCGATATATCGCATGCTTTTGGGCGATATATGTATACATGCTATTGGGCGATATATGTATGCATGCTTTTGGGCGATGAGTGCACATATACTGTTGTTGATATGATTGTACGTGGTCCATATGTTGTGTCTGTAAACATGAGGTTAACAGTTACACGAGATCCAATGTGGTAAATTGGATCTCGGCTCTAACATAGCGTCAGGTTCGGGAGGACCGAGGATCGAGGAGAAGGACAAGCAGCACGCCTAGGAGTAGCGGCTGAAGACTTCTTTCTGTTATACTTTTGAAACACTCTTGTACCGCTGTTTAAACAGCAAGACATGCTACTATGGGTATTTTAATATATATATCAGATACTCAATCGCTCCGGTGCACTACTCTGATCATTTTGAAATGATATTTAAAAAAAAAATTTATACTGCTTTAGAAAAGTCGGGTCGGGATGTTACATTTGGTATCGAGCGGTAGTCTGGCATGAATTTAACTATGTTATTACGGACAGTTTGGTGCCGAAGGCAAGGCTAGTCTACGTGGGTGTGCCAATCAGTCGCCGTGAACTCGGTGAGGCCCCATGGTAGACACTTACGGCCATTCTGTTCGGTTAACGGAGTTAGGTTCTACGCCTTTTCAAAAATTTTGGAGCATATTTTGAAAATGAGTACGATATGGCTTTGAGTCGGTGTACCATTTTACCTCGGTGTACCGATCTGTACCGGTATACCATCACGAACCGGTGTGCCACCCTCTGTCGGTGCATCACTCGATAAGCGCCGATCTGACTTGGACGTTAATTCTATTCTAGCACGAACTCATACGCGGAGCTGGGTCACGCCGGATGAAACTCCGAGACCAATAAAGATAGTACATGTAGTATTTGACTCATGTAGAGGAACTTCCGATACGTAATTTCGTGCCGTTTCTGATCCACGAAGAAAGAATCAACGATAATCTGACAAAAGGAAAGTTGCGAGTGTCTATTTGTTTATGGTGTGAAAACTGCGTACAGCAAAGCCTATGTGTAGAAAATACTAAGTGCGATAAAGTCTATGTGTCAAGTAAATTCTATGTGCGATAAAGTCGTAAGTGCGATAGAGACTAGGTGCGGGATAGCTACTAGTGCGATAAAATCTGCGACCTGTTAATTGTTTTCCTTCTATAACCAACGTTTTCCCTTGAAAAAGGAAAAAGAACAAAACATGGCGAATCTGAGAGGAGCCGGAGCTCCCTGAGGCCGAGGCGAGGCCGAGGCAGGGGACGAGGTAGACAACCTCGGACAATTCCAGTAGTGAATCCTGAGCAGCGAAATCAAGTACCAAACCAACAGATTGCTTGGCATGAGACAATGGCCGTAGTGCGTGAACAAAGGGAGATGCTTGATGAACAAAGAATGATGATAGAGGAACTTCGGGCGAAAGGCAAGGCGAAAGGCAGGCCGGACATGAGGAAGAACAACATTCGAAGAAGAAGAAAACGAGCGAGTGATGAACACGATGAGGAAGGCGAGGGATCGATAGGTCCCGGTCACCTCCACGACGAGGGAGAGATATGCGAGACTACACAAAGTTGGGTCACTCAATTTTGTAAGCTCAAGCCACCCTGTTTCCACGGGAAGAACGAATTGGCTGAGGATTGGTTGCTGAGTCTGGAGAAAATATTTGAAGTTATGGAATGCCCAGATGATCGGAAAGCTCAACTCGCGATCTTTAAGCTCGATGGTGATGCGCATCGATGGTGGAAGAGCGTCGCCACAGCGTTGCAGACCCAATATTGCCCTGTCACTTGGGAGAAGTTCATAGAAATTCAATGAACAATATTTTCCTCCCTCGACACAAGTGATCAAGGAGGCGGAATTTCTTAGCATCCAACAAGATCCTGAGGAATCCTTCGACGATTACTTTGCCCGCTTCACCAACTTATCACGATATTCCTCCTATTTGAAGCGTGACAATGATGAAGGCTGGAAGGCACATAGGCTGATTCATGGGCTAAAGTATGAGATAAAGAAGAGGCTGGTGTCCCAGCAGTTTCCTAAACTAGCCCAAGCTGTAGAATCTTGCCGATTGATTGAGCGCAACCGAAAGGAGCTGCGTAAACCCGCACTTAAGCACTAGCAACATGGATCGTGGCGAGGGTAGCCGTGAAAATTCCTCGCGGAAAAGAGAAGCACCCTGGAGTGACTCCCAAAGAGAGAAAAAGATGCCATTCCGGTCTGAGCGGCGAGAGCAAATCACGAGTAGGAATCCCGACTATGTCAGTTGCGGGAAGTACCATCCGGTGAATGCATTCGGAAGCGTGTTTGCTACAGATGTCGGAAGCCAGGCCACATTATCCGAGACTGTCCTGAGAAACCTACGGAGTTAAGGCCACAGAACCCGGGCCGAATGTACGCGCTAACCGATACCATGGACAGAGAACTTCCGGAGAGAGTCCAAGGTACTATCTCTCTTAATAAGGAATTTTTCTCTGTACGTTAATTATGTGTTAGTTATTCAACTAAATCGTATGATACGTGAACCATCTTAGTGACGTATTCCGCGTTTCCTCGTTATTTTTCTACCGTGATCATGTCATTGAGTAGGAGGTATCTTATGTTGTCATGGTATATGGGAACCATGGAGACATTTTGGTAATCTTGTGTTAACATGGTGTATGGGAACCATGGAGACATTTTGGTATCTGTGGTGTTAACCGCGGTGTATGGGAACCACGGGGAAACATCATATATCAAGGTACAATATGACAAGATCGTAGTAGTCAAATCAAAGTGAATTCTCGATCACCAGGAGGAGCAGCAGGCAGACAAAGTGAAGATCCGACGCGTATAGCCCAGTCCGAGTAGGACGGAGTGCAGTTAGTACAAAGTATAGTGGGATGGGTACAAATTTCGAGGCGAAATTTTGTTTAACGGGGAGAAATGTAATACCCGAAATTTGAATTAGGGAATTTAAGGGCCAAAGTGCCAAAATGACCAAAATACCCCAGAGTGGAGTAAATAACTTAGGAAAATGGTGAAAAATCCTAAAAGGCAAAGAAATAATTATTTAAATTGAGAGAGTAGATTATCTCTAATTGAGGTAATTTAATAAATTTTAAACTTGGAGAAATTGTATAAGATTGTGCAAAAGTATTGAAAAGACCATAATACCCTTGTAAATTTCTAAAAATGCAAGAGGCATGAAAAATTCTAATGTTAATACAAGAGTATGAAGGTAATAAGGTATTCTAATTAAGAAAATTATCAACAAGTGATAATAAAGTGATTAAGTAATTTCTAGCTAATTACTTAAGTCTCGAGCAAAAGAAATTATGAAATAATTGGGTAAAGCTCAAAAATTAGTGGAAATTAGTGGAATATTAGTAAAAATGTATTTACTAATTAATTGGAAATTTCTATGAAAAATAATGGAGTTTAGGTATTTTTAAGCCTAAAAACAAGTATGGACCAATAGGAAATTTTGTAAAAATTATATAAAAATAATTATTAGATAATTATTTTATATAATATTAATTAATTATTAATTAAATTAAAACGAAAATAATTAAAATTTGGGCCAGCTATTAACCGAAATATTGGACAAGAAATAGGATAAGAATTTTCAAAATATCCAAGCTAACTTAGTTTGCAAGTTTTGGATTTTATTATTTTAATATATAATTTATTATGATGAATAGTAAATTAATATTTAGGAATCGGATCCTATCTGGAGATCTAGGAATGGGATTTCCAAAGTCAGGGAAAAATAATGATCGGTGGAATTTTGTCTTCCGTTATACTCTTCCGGGAGAAAATTATGAAGTCGTTTGTGCATTTCCTAATAAAACAAAATAGGAAAAATGCATATAGGTATATTTTTGGATATTAAGAAAATAAATTCTAACTCAACATCTAGGCATGAGTTTGAATTTATTTTGACATATTTGGAATCGGTGAATTTTTCGAAGAAGTTGATAATTTCGAAATGCGTTACGAAACCAGACGCGACCAGGACACGTTTTTCGAGAAACTTCGGCTGAACACGGAATGCCCTGTATGGAACCAAAATTTAGGTTAACTTGGACATTTCTAGTAAGTGAGAACTTGTCTTCAAAGTTGTAAATCCAGAATTTTGAGATTTCTCCGAAATCACGCAAATCGGGTACCGATCGGGGAAAACGGTTAGACCGGGCCATAAAGCAAAATGAGTCATCATTCTTTGACCAATCTTGGGCTGCCATCTCATCCAAACATGTCGACCAAGGGAGAGAGAAAGACTTGTTGAAGAAGTCTTCAAAATGCTAAAGAGGAAATTACAACTTTAGGCACAAAGTTGATTTTTGAAAATTGCACAAATGGCCCAATCTTTTCCTATATAAAGGCATGAGGGGGTCTTGAAATCTTCACACCAAAATCCTCTCCTCTTGGCCGAAATCCTTGAGAGAGAAAATAGAGAGAGAAGCTCTGGGGGAAGTTCTGCCGAAGTCTTCAACGGGTAAGTCTTTCGGTCTTTAGTTTTTAGTCTTTAGTTCAATAGTTAGTAAGGCTAGAGTAGTCTTTATTTTTATGATTTGGGTATCATATGGGAGGGCTATTTTAGTCTTTATTTTCAAGAATCATAAATGCGTCGAAGTTCTACGTCGAAATCCTAATCTGCTTTGCCGTTCTGTTGCCGAAGTGCCATTGTAAAACGTGCTAGAAATACCGTAATCTGTCAACGAAGGTACGTCCGCGTACTGTAACATTAACTCTGATGATTATGGAATGCATGTATGTGCTAGGTGTATTGTATGTGATAGCTTATAGCTCGTGGTATGTCTATGTCTTTGTTTATATGTTCATGTTTGCTATGGGCGATATATCGCATGCTTTTGGGCGATATATGTATACATGCTATTGGGCGATATATGTATGCATGCTTTTGGGCGATGAGTGCACATATACTGTTGTTGATATGATTGTACGTGGTCCATATGTTGTGTCTGTAAACATGAGGTTACTCAGTTACACGAGATCCAATATGGTAAATTGGATCTCGGCTCTTAACATAGCGTCGAGTTCGGGAGGACCGAGGATCGAGGAGAAGGACAAGCGGCACGCCTAGGAGTAGCGGTGAAGACTTCTTTCTGTTATACTTTTGAAACACTCTTGTCTGCATTGTTTAAACAGCAAGACATGCTACTATGGGTATTTTAATATATATATCAGTTACTCAATCGCTCCGGTGCACTACTCTGATCATTTTGAAATGATGTTTAGAAAAAAAAAATTTTATACTGCTTTAGAAAAGTCGGGATGTTACACTTATGAACTCGATTTAAACGCCGTTGATAGATCCTCTTTGGGATTCGTAAAAATTTTAATGGATAGAATCCTTCCGCTGCGTGTACGGATCCCAACAAATAGTTCTTTGGCAATTTTGCACTTTAACCCATAATGAAATATTACCTTGGTATTGAAGTACCTAGGTCAGCAAAGGGTATAGTGCTTTCACAACGAAAATATATTTTGGATTTGCTTGCAGAGACTAGTATGAGTGGTTGTAAACCACTATCAATTCCCATGTCTACTACACTCAAACTATCAGCATATGAATAAGGAAAACATAAGAAGGAGGATCCGTTTAATGATCCGGAAAGATATCGAAGACTTGTTGGTAAGTTGATCTATTTGATTGCCACCAGACCTGATATTTGCTTCTCTGTGCAGGTCTTAAGTCAATTTATGCACCAGCCCATGAAGTGTCACATGACAGCGACATTGCACGTGTTGCGGTACCTAAAGCAAAGCCCTGGGGTAGGAGTGCTTATCAGTCGAGAAGGTACCACTACGTTAGATTGTTTCTGTGATGCTGATTGGGGAGTGTGTGAAACGACTAGAAGATCAGTTACATGATATCTGCTGAAGTTTGGTGGTTTGCTTGTGGTATGGAAGACAAAGAAGCAACATACTTGTTTCAAAGTCTTTTGCTGAAGCGGAGTACCAGGCGCTAGGTTCGGCAGTATCAAAAGTTGTGTGGGCTGTTGGGCTACTCAAATAAACGAGAAAAGCTTTTAGAAAAAATAATTGCTTTGCAGCATGTTCGATCTTATAGTCAAGAGGCAGATATCTTGACTAAGGCTGTAGGTAAAGAAATACAAGATAGGATGCTTAGCAAGTTAGGAGCTATAGACTTGTCTAGCCCTCAACATTTTTTTTTTTTGATACAAGCCCTCAACTTGAAGGGGGTGTTGAGATTAGTGTAGTATGTATTTGGGCCTTGCATACTGGGCCGGTTTAGATACAGTTGTTTGTATATAAATACAGGACTCTCATTGTATTAATTAGTTGATTCAATAATAAAATAATGGTTCAGCTCAACATTCTAACTATATATATAATTATAAATGTAAATATAAAGTTTTGATTAATGTAGTTTACATGTTTGATGAATTATTAATCAGAAGATGGAGCTTGTGACTTGTGAGCAAAAGCAACATTAGTTCCGTATTCGAATCTGAGGTGTTGGTGTATATTAATGCGGCGGTCTCAGGCATAGTGATATGACTCGAGATTCTTATCTTATTTACAGAGAGAGGTAGAGAAAAGCCCCAATCTTACAAAATACTTAACCATACTCATGAATATTTTCCATTTTTCAGAGAATACTATATAACATAATTATTTTATTTAGGATAAAGTAATATCCAGATCTAATGTTATTTTCTATTAGTATTTATTATCCTAATTTTGTTTATGGTGCACCTAACACAATATCCAGCACCTTAGTATTATTTATGATTTATGGTGCTAGATGTACTATAAATAAGATTAGATTAGAACAATCGATGCACCATAAATAAGATTATGGTACATCAGGGCTGATGTACCATAATCTTATTTATATGTTATCATATTTTACCCTTTTATTTAATTTACATTATCATATTTTCTATCACTACGGGTTCTCTCTATTCTTACATATGGAAAATTCAAAATTATAAAAAAATATGTAATTAAAAAATTAAAAATAATAGTACAACACACACACATGTATTAATTAATGTATATGCAAATATATATATACTTTTTTAATATTTAATAATATTTGAGAAATTAGGGTTGTAATTAAAAAAACACTAAAGTATACGTTTAGTTCTTTAAGTTTACATAATGTTTCAATTTAGTCATATAAGTTTAGAAAACACACTTTTAGTCCCTTAATACTAATATTGTTAACTTTCATAAATGGAAAATACTAACTCAGCAGACCACTCACCCATTAAATGCTGACAAAGCAAATTAAACAAATTCGAGGAATTCTTGTATATTCCTCTAATTAAAAAAGTATATTCGCTGCATTTCAATATGCATCGACATCATTTCAAGGGTGAGTCATCGGCTGATTTAGCATTTTCCATTAATGAAAATTAACTGTGTTAGTATTAAAGGACTAAAAATAAACTTTTAAAATTTATAGGACCAAACTGAAACTTGACGTAAACATAAATGACCAAACTTATACTTTATCCTTAAAAATAGTAGTACATTAGTTATAGGAAAGTTGATTACTCCCTTCGATCTTTTTTATAACAACATAAAATTTGAATTGTCTTGTCCTTTTTTATAAAAGTCTAGTAAGAGTTGTCTCAATATTTAATGATTTTTTCTATATATATATATATATTAATTAATTAAAGGGTTGTTGATATTTATGTTTACTCTTTTCTCTCTCTTAATTGCCCCTCTTAAATAATCTCATACTTGGAATTTTTTATTTATTTGAAGACATACTTATTATTTAGAACTAATTTTAATTGTTTTCTTAAATCCCGTACCACTCTAGTTCTATTTATAAGTATATTTTGACTAAAATTTTTGGTCCATATTATAAGTTCATTGTAACACCCCGGTTTTCACAACGGTTTTTATAGCGTTTTGATCAGAGTTTTGAGCGACATAAATTTTTTTTTTATAACAAGGAGTAACTGGATAACATTGATAACAGTGTATCTGGCTGTTCATAAGGCCGTACAATCCTCCGAGTGTTTACATCTATCGTAAGTACAACAAAGCTAAAGCGTCTCCATCTGAACTTCATGCTAGCTTCCTACCTTTGTCCTCGATCTACGTGGCCTGCTTGCTTCTCTCCTCGGCCCTCGGTCCTTCAGGTATTTCTAATTTCACAGCATTGATCAAGCCAGTACAACAACATAAAACTGTAAAAGTGATCTAAGTACGATTCCTTAATCACAGTGTGTCTAAGTACGGTTCCATAGGCACGGAGTATCTAAGTACGGTTTTATAGACACGGGGTATCTAAGTACGGTTCCATAGACACGAAGTATCTAAGTACGATTCCTTAGACACGGGGTATCTAAGTACGGTTCCATAGATACGGTGCATCTAGCACCGAACAGAATGGCCAGGTAAGTGTCTATCATGGGGGCCTCACCGACTTATACGGCGACTAAATGGCTTACCCACATAGACTAGCCTTGCCTTCGGCACCAAACTATTCATACAACATATTATCACATATACGCGAACGTACCTCCGTTGACGAACGTCGGCAATTCTGGCGGAAACGACACGTTTTACGGAAAACAGCGAAACGTCCTACAGCGGCACGTCGGACAGCGTAACGGCAGCAAATCAGAGTTTCTGATGTCCTATAAGAGTAATATCACTTTTATTAGTGATTTGACATCACAACAGGCATTTTAGGTAAAAATTACCATTTTGCCCTATACCCCTAATCGGCGGAATTTCGCCAGCACTTCGCTACTTAAACTTTTCGGGGACTCAATCCCTACCAAGTTTTACCTCTTTAGGCATCTTTCAATGCAATGAGGCCTAAAACAATAGTAGGAATTTCACTCCCTACTTACTAAAACTATCTAACAACTCTACTAACTACCGAACTAAAAAGCTAAAGACCGAAGGACTTACCCGTTGAAGACTTCTGCAGAATTTTTTTCCAGAGCTTCTCTCTCTACTTTCTCCCTCTAGGTTCGGCCAAGGAGGAGTGAAAATGGTGTGAAGAATTGTGAAGGAGCACTTGGCTATTTATAGAAAAACCTAAGGATACAAATGGAATTGTTCAAGTTGTTCTTAACCATGGAAATTCCAAACAAAAATGGTGTAAAATCCTTGTCCATGGAAGCCTCTTGGTCGAATTAGAGAGCTGATGTGGCAGCCCAAGATTGGTCCAAAAATGGTGACTTGGGTTGCTTTAAGCCCGGTCTAATAGAATTTCCCCGATCGGTACCCGATTCGCGTGATTTCGGAAAAATCTCAAACTTCTGGATTTACAACTTTGAAACCATTTCCTCACTTACTAGAAATGTCCAAGTTAACCTAAATTTTGATCTCATATAGGGCTCCAACAATCCAGTTGAAGTTTTCTCGAAAAACGTGTGTCCAAACGCGTCCGGTTTCAGAATGCATTTCTGGAATCATCCACTTCTTCAGAAAAATTCACTGATTCCAAATATGTTCAGATAAATTCAAACTCATTCCTAGATGTTGAGTTAGAATTTATTTTCTTCATATCCAAAAATATGCCTATCTACATTTTTCCTATTTTGTTTTATTAGGAAAATGCACAAACGGCTTCAGAATAAACTTCCGGAAGAGGTCACTTGAAGGTAAAAGCTCACTGATCAATATTTTACCTTGACTTTGGAATTCCCATTCCTATATCTCTAGATAGGATCCGTTTCCTATTTATTAAATTACTATTCATCATTTTTACTTTAATTAATTATAGGGTTAATGTGCATTTTTGCCAACAAACTATTACCGAAGGAGCGTCCAGCACAAATATTAATTAAGCGTATCTTAAATACCAACAAACAATTAAAAATGTGCAGATTAGCCAACGAACTTTTAAAAGGTGCAGTCGGCACAATGTCGTTAGAAAAAGTTAATGTCCGTTATCTAAGGTGCGGATTGGCCAACAAACTTTTATTCCAGAGCACCCAAAGACAAAAAGTTTTACTCGGGAGCTCCCAAAGCACAAAATTCTTAATTTCACTAAATTAAATAATTTTTTTTGTCTATTATCATTATTTAAAACTACTTGTATAGATATCTATGGACAAAAATTACTCATTTGCCAAAATAAACAAAAGTTTTAATTAAAAATATAATTATATGATTTAAATAAAACTCAAGATGTTTTATAATTTATTATATATGTTAAATAAAAAAATTATATGATTTATTTTTATTTTAGAAGAAATTTATGTGAGTTAATAAATTCATTTAATGTTAATAAAATTTAAAAAATCCAAAAAATCTATTATATCAGGAAAGAAATGAAATGATTTTTATTTTTATTTTTATAAAAAGAGTTTAATGGATATCAACATTGGGACTTGTTGATTTTTTTTTTTTTAAGTCTCATAAATAATTTGCTGAGGCTATTCCAAGATACTTAATTAATGACAATTTTTTTTCAACAAGTCCCATATTGATATAATCAATAGATAATTTAATTAACCAAAATATTATCAAGTTGTCGGATTTATATTATTAAGTGTCAATATTGATATCCATTGAACTCTTTTTATAAAAATAAAAATTAAACTCATTTCATTTCTTTCTAGATTTTTAAAATTTTATTAACATTAAATGAATTTATTAACTCACATAAATTTCTTCGAAATAAAAATAAATCATATAATTTTTTTTTGTTTAACATATATAATAAATTATAAAACATCTTGAGTTTTATTTAAATCATATAATTATACTTTTAATTAAAACTTTTGTTTATTTTGGCAAATGAGTAATTTTTGTCCATAGATATCTTACAAGTAGTTTTGAATAATGATAATAGAAAAAAATTATTTAATTTTGTGAAATTAAGAATTTTGTGCTGGGAGCTCCTGAGTAAAAAAAATTGTCTTTGGGTGCTCCGGAATAATAGTTTGTTGGTCAATCTCGCACCTTAGATAATGACATTAACTTTTTCTAACGGCGTTGTCTTGACTGCACCTTTTTAAAAGTTCATTGGCTAATCTGCACATTTTTAATTGTTTGTTGGTATTTAAGATACGCTTAATTAATATTTGTGCTGGACGCTCCTCGGGTAATAGTTTGTTGGCAAAAATGCACCTTAACCCTTAATTATATTATTAAAATATTTGCAAGTTGCATAAAACTTATCCTTTTATTTTTTTTTTCTTTTTCTTGGCCAAATTTCGGCTGGCCTTCTTTTATTTTTAATAAATATTTATTTTTTATTTAATTAATTATTTAATTATTTACTTATTTAATTTTTCCCAAAAATTCCACAAAATTACCTAATTGGTCCATTCTTGTATTTAGGCTTAAATATACCTAAACTCAACTATTTTTCTCCAAAATTTCCAATTAATTAGTAAACATGTTTTTACTAATTTTAAAACAAAAACCACTAATTTTAGGGTTTTACATAATTATTTATGAATTTCCTTTGCTTATGCTTAAGTAATTAGCCAATAATTACCTAATTACTTTCTTATCAACAGTTGATAATTTTATTAATTAGCATGCCCCATTACCTCATAACTTTTGTATTGACATCTTTGTTTTCATGTCTCTGCATTATCTTAGCATTTACGGGGGTATTTCGGTCATTTCCTTACTTTTTGAGTATTCTTCTACAATTTCTCCAAGTTTGTAACTTAATAAATTACCTAAATTAGGGACAATATCCTTCCCTATTTCAAATAGATTTTTACTTGCCTCTTTTATAGCTTTTACAGGGTATTTATAACCCATAATGTATTTAGGGACCTATTTACAAATTTCAAACGTCTTAGGGACCTAATTGCAAATTATCATTTTTCAAGGGAAATTACCCTAACAACATGGTAAACCCAATACAAGGTGTTTGAAACCTCATATTCACCTATTTTCAATAGGTATATTTACTCATTTATGATATTTTCCCTAAGTCAGATTTTAGGGTATTACATTTCTCCCCCCGTTAAATAAAATTTCGTCCTCGAAATTTGCTCTATCCTATCCGGACCTCCAGTTTATAACTCCAAATTGTATCTACCATCCTTTCTCCCAATACGTCTAATTCGTAAGCAACCTCTTCTAGGCTAGCTTCACAACCGGAATGCTCCGATTACTCAGTTATTCTTCTTGAAAACTAAAGTCTGCCTTATTTTGACCACAAGTATACTAGCATTTAATACCTTGATACCTCGTACTTTATTGAGAATTCGTTTCAGCTTGATCATATGGTTTTTATTACGTTTTAAGTTGATATATAGTGTTTCCTTGGCGTCAGAACACCGCGTACTTTATATATATTGCTTCCGTGGTACCCATAACACCGCGTACTTTAGTGTTTTAGCGTTTCCGTGGCATCAAAACACCGCGTACATAAGTGTTTCCGTGGCACCCATAACACCGCGTACTACACTTTCATCATGTCGTATTTTGATATATTATGTTCCCATGGCTTTCATATACCGTGGCAACACCATATATCTCATACTCATGGATATCATGTCGTACTTTGATACATTCGTGGTCTGTTTTATAGTTACTTAAGAAATATGATAATGATTATTACTATGTTATGTGCGGATTGGTTTGACTTTAAGAGACTTGAGAGTGGTAAGTCATCACACTGTCATGCTGCAGCTAGACATATCCCGATCCATTCCTATTGGTACCATTATAAAATCTATTTGGATTTGGGATAACCAATTTCCTGGTGTTGTGACCAACTTCTCCCTCACTTTATGAAAGCTTGTCTCCTAGTCTTTGTTTAACATTTAAGTTATGACAAATTCTTCATGAATCTGCGGTACTATCCCGCTAGATCCAAAAGCTACATATCGATGTTACTATTTCCGGCTATTCTAATTCCAGAACTGCTTCCACTTTGTTGAAGCAATTAACAATCTCGTTGCGTCATGGAATATGGCCCAGAAAGTTTATTCCTGACAGGCAACACTCATAAAGAGTTGAGTTCCCATTTAGTATACTTGATACTGATCGTCATTTATTCTTGGCGTTCCTTTTATTTCTGAACAGATGAGGACATCGTCAAACAACGCCTCTATTACCCTACCTATTCGGTTGAGAGAAGATTTTGTTCCGGCGTTCTAAGAACATGGTAGGTGCATTTAGTTTGGAAGATATCACAAGAGATTTCAAAATGTTCGTTTCAAGTCCTGAAAACTATTTTCAGCACAGTGCTGGTCTTGATCTGCAGCTAGGGTGTTCCGATCATAAGTTGATCTAAGACATAGGAGTCAGATCTTAGGATAGGTTATCGATCCTGGACAGTGGCATTTTTTTTTTTGATAGTTACTTCGTCCAACTGACGGTAACTGATAAAGAGTCGCAAGCTCTTGTTTTTCTTCTATAAGAATATTTCGGGGAATGTCGTTGATATTGTGAAGTAATAACAAAATGTATATTATACTTGCAATTTGGTTCTGGACATGCTTTATAAGTGAAAGAGTTTACACCTAATCACACCTAATGGTGTAGCTAATACATAAGTATGCATCCCAAAAGGATCCGTACAAGCATCAAAAGTAATTGATTGGTTTAACACCCGGATCATACTATAACTAAAATAGATTTCTACGGGGCTCTAACATCGTGGATCACTCTTGAAGATTCTCGGCCTCTTCATTGGTTAGAGCAAAAACCCGGCCTGGGTTTTGCGGCCTTATCCCGGTAGCTCTCTGTGGACAGTCCCTGCTGATGTGTCCAGGCTTTTGACACTTGTAGCATATTTGCTTCCCATCGCAGTCAGTACCTTTATGGTACCTTCCGCACTTTGGACACGGTCGAGGTCCTTGCGCTTCTGGAAAGTTTGGCCGGCTTGGTTGAAATGGCCTCTTACTTTCACGAGAGTTACCCCATGGTGCCTTCCTCTTCTGGATAGAGCTTCCTTGGGAAAATCTGCTCTGATCGGCGCTGATGTTACTGGAGATTCTAGACTTCCGAAATTCCTTCAAGTTCCGCTCAATAAGCCTACAGGCTTCCACCGCATGAATCAATTCCTTGAATCGCTGAGACATAAGTCTCTCACCTATTTCGTCCTTTAGTCCGTAGATCAGTATATTCACCATACTGCTCTCATCGTCGTTCTTCCGCAGGTGTGGTGAGTATCTTGATAGATTGGTAAAACGAGCATAGTAGTCATTAAAGGTCTCCTCGTGACCTTGCCGAATGTGGAGGAATTCTGACTCTTTGGTCATTTGTACAGAGGGAGGAAAATATTGCTCATGGAATTTTTCCAGAAACTTTTCCCATGTCACGGGACAGCAGCGTGTTTGCAATGTTGTTGCTATGACCTCCCACCATCGATCCGCATCTCCTTCTAATTGGTAGATCGCTAGTTGAGCTTTGCGATCATCAGGACACTCAATCACCTTGAAGATCTTCTCCAACTTCTTCAACCAATCCTCAGCCGAGTCGAGTTTACCTCGGAAGGCGGTGGTTTCACTACTGAATTGGTTAACCCATTGTTGTGTGGGCTTCACAACTCTCCCTCGTCGAGGGGGTGACCGCGATCTATCAGACTCCTCAGATTCCTCAGTGTGCTCGTTGTTGTGCTCGTCTTCCTCTTCCTCTTCTTCTTCTGAGTGTTCTTCTTCCTCAGCATTTCGTCTTTCTTCCTCAGCATTTCGTTCTGCTAATTGCCGTTCAGCTTGTTGCTCTTGTCTATTCTGCCTCTCGCGGAGTTCATTTATAAGAACCCTCTGTTCTTGCAGAGTTCTCCGCATCTCCTCCATTTCATTCTGTTCTGGCTGGTCTGGTATTGGATTTATCCGAGGTTGTCTACCCCGTCCTCTGCCTCGACCTCAGCCCCGGCCTCTGGGAGCTCCGGCTCCTCTCAAATTTGTCATGTCTCGTTCTCTTTCCTTTATTTAGAAAAAAACGTTAGATCTAGGAAGACAATGATTAGTCTAACGCAGATTCTATCACACTACAAACGTTCAGACACCCGCAACATTTCCCTCGCTCGGGATTTCGTTGGTTCTTTCCATCCAAAAACGGGTACGGGGAAAATGATGAAGAGTGGATCTGATCTAGTCTTCCGGAGGGTACAGAAATATGTAATGACTAGAAATTTCTCAACATGGGTCAAATACCGAATGTCTTTATCTTTGTCGATCTCAGAGTTTCGTCCGGTGTGGCCAACCTTCACATATAAGCTCTGTGTTAGGATAGAATTTCCGTTCAGGACAAGCTGGAGATTGTCAGAGTTATTTGATACGGGTATCGGCCTAACTTCGGGCGGCGGATACGCTGGTTCTGGGTTCAATCCTAACCCCACCAACTCGGGAACTACAGGCATACGCGCTGGGTTCAATGCTAACCCCACTAACTTGAAAACTACGGACATACGTACTGGTACATCTTCTTTGGCCGGAGGGAACATCATTCATGTCCCTTTCTAGAACATAACACCAGAATTATTTCAGTAATCATTTTCAAAATATGCTCTTTTATAGAAAGGCGTTGAACCTAACTCCGTTACTCAAACCTATTGGCCAGGTAGGTGTCTATCATGGGAAGTCCCACCGAGTTCACGGCGACTGAATGACTTACCCACATAGACTAGCCCTGCCTTTGGCACCAACGGTTTGTTTATAACATAGTTAGAGTCATGCCAAGTAAAACAATCTGATGCCAGGGAAAACGCTCTGATACCAAAGTACGCGGTGTTATGGGTACCACGGAAGCAATATATATAAAGTACGCGGTGTTCTGACGCCATGGAAACACTATATATCAACTTAAAACGTAATAAAAACCATAGGGTAATTTCCCTTGAAAAAGGTTAATTTGCAATTAGGTCCCTAAGACGTTTGAAAATTTGCAAATAGGTCCCTAAATACATTATGGGTTATAAATACCCTGTAAAAGCTATAAAAGAGGCAAGTAAAAATCTATTTGAAATAGGGAAGGATATTGTACCTAATTTAGGTAATTTATTAAGTTACAAACTTGGAGAAATTGTAGAAGAATACTCAAAAAGTAAGGAAATGACCGAAATACCCCCGTAAATGCTAAGATAATGCAGGAGACATGAAAACAAAGATGTCAATACAAAAGTTATGAGGTAATGGGGCGTGCTAATTAAGAAAATTATCAACTGTTGATAAGAAAGTAATTAGGTAATTATTGGCTAATTACTTAAGCATAAGCAAAGGAAATTCATAAATAATTATGTAAAACCCTAAAATTAGTGGTTTTTGTTTTAAAATTAGTAAAAACATGTTTACTAATTAATTGGAAATTTTGGAGAAAAATAGTTGAGTTTAGGTATATTTAACCCTAAATACAAGAATGGACCAATTAGGTAATTTTGTGGAATTTTTGGGAAAAATTAAATAAGTAAATAAGTAAATAATTAATTAAATAAAAAATAAATATTTATTAAAAATAAAAGAAGGCCAGACGAAATTTGGCCAAGAAAAAGAAAAAAAAATAAAAGGATAAGTTTTATGCAACTTGCAAATATTTTAATAATATAATTAATTAAAGTAAAAATGATGAATAGTAATTTAATAAATAGGAAACGGATCCTATCTAAAGATCTAGGAATGGGAATTCCAAAGTCAAGGTAAAATATTGATCAGTGAGCTTTTACCTTCAAGTGACCTCTTCCGGAAGTTTATTCTGAAGCCGTTTGTGCATTTTCCTAATAAAACAAAATAGGAAAAATGTAGATAGGCATATTTTTGGATATAAACACTCGGAGGATTGTACGGCCTTATGAACAGCCAGATACACTGTTATCAATGTTATCCAGTTACTCCTTGTTATTAAAAAAAATTTATGTCGCTCAAAACTCTGATCAAAACGCTATAAAAACCGTTGTGAAAACCGGGGTGTTACATTCATTTTCAGAGTAACAAATGCATTTGTTACATTTTTGCCCCTATTAACTGCAATAAACAAAAAGAACCTATTCATATTGACTTTTGAAATCAATCATAGATAAGAGCAAAATCGGAAATTTAGCCAATAACTAATAAGTAAACTAACTTTCTTTGATATGTGAGAATTAATTAATTTAGACTTATACATAGAACAGAGTAGTAACTCGATTATCCAGCTCTCGTAAATAGGATTGGAGGGAGTATCTTTTGAGATCATGGTTCACAGAACTAAAACGCTATTACTAGACACTCTACCTACCTAATACCTCATACGCCTGTCCTTTAATTTATCGAATCTTCATATTAGAACATCGGAGGATCCTATGAACTTTATGGAAATTGGCGATTCCTATTGAAGTTGAACGCGAAGCATCACTGATTTGTGTTACGTTTTTATTTTTCTTTTCTTTTTTTAAATAAATGTGAATTCAATAAAAATTAATGACCCAATATTTGTGGGATCAATCATTGAAAAAATAAGTTCCATGCATGTCACTATCAACTATGCCTTTTGGCAATTTTCACGATCGACCTCTGATTCTATTGAACGAAAAGCATTTCATTCCATAAATTTGACGTTTACAAAAGCCAACACGCAATCCCAAATGCATGAATAATAAGTACACATAATTATTTTTGTGGGACCAAGACTATTCTTTTACTCCTAGCAGAGAAACTAATAATCTCTTAACATTACTGTAGATGACAATTAAAACTACTCTGTAATTAATGGTTGATGGAGTGACCAACACCTGGGCTGTGACCTGGCTTCGTTGGCCTAAAACTATCCACTTCATCTTCTTCCTGTTTTGTTTTCTCTCTCTGCACAGTCCTTCCACCACCCGCTTCTACCTTCATGTTGTTTTCTCTTTTAGGGTTCGAGCTCTCTCTCTGCAACCCTAAATTCCTCCCTTCAATATACAAAACCTGATTCTGTAACATCAAAAACAGAAGCACAACACATGCAACATGAACCTTATAAGTAGTGTTGGCCATGGCAGAAATAATAATGAAAGAAGAAATTTAGGTTATTTGACGAGAGAGGCCTGGGAAGTAATACAGCTATAGATATAGTAGATACTATATGTGCTTAATTAAAGGTCTTCCATGGTTGGAATTTATATATGTGTGTGGTATGAACAATGAGAAGTGAATCAAGGTTTATTAAATTTTAAGGTTGGACCAGTGCACATGATGTCCTTCAAGATTCCAAGGAGGCTTGCCAGTGAAATAATTATAAACGAAACCGAAAGAAACTATAGTGGGTGGCTTGTATTCACTGTCTAACTCCAACCTCTCGAGAAAAGGGAAGAACTTACAGAGCATCCTTCACGTGCTTGCTTTTTGTTTAGTTGTATTGTTCTTCTCGTCTCTTGTCTCATCATGCCCTCTATAAACCACCTTAGTTTTAGTTTCTTTTTCCTAATTCATTTATATAATAATACCAAGTGCTTGTTTAGAACCATATTTTGGAGATGTCATGGTTATTTGGCAGAAGTAACAGTGTGTGTTGCTTTTACAGTTTTATATTACTAATTGCTTTTGGGATAAAAAAAACTAATTTTTGGAGCAAAAAATGTTGTTTAATCTGAATAAGCATTTAGCCTGAATGAATTTTTTTTTTTACCCAAAAGTCACTTTAAGTTAAAGTAACTTTTTCTGACTTCTAGTTTGATTTTTGAACATTCTGAAACTGATTTTTTACTACATCATCTAAGTAAGTTTACATTAAATTGATTTTTTTATAAAGTCCTACCCCTTTTACCCCAATTGCAATTTGCAAATGAAAGTCAGTTGGGATAAGAGTCACTCTTACAAACCTTAATCCAAACAAGCCAATGTGGTTTGGAAACCATTCTAACATGACTGCAAGCAAACTTTAATGATTTTATGATTTTAGAGAGATACTTGAAACTTTCTTGAACCTAACATAAGTTGATTTAAGTTTAACGTAGCTGGTAAAATTGAAGAGGCTGCATAGCATGCAATTCGGTTGGCAGGTTCAATCGCTTTGATGTTGATTTTGAATAAGAGATTTTAACATTCTTAGCAAATAAAAAATAATAATAATACTAAAGGGGAAAGGAGAATATACGCCAAGAGAAGAAGAAGATTCCCTGCACAATGTTATTTTATATTATTTTCTCCAAATATATAACTCTAATTTTGTGTGACGCTTGAAGATTCAATCGTAACTATGAGAAAAGAGCCGATAAGATATTTTATTTAAGCATGCAGTTTAAAGCAACTTATTATTTATATTATCATTCTTGGTTTAAAAGTAGTTTCTCTTTTTCTTTTCAGCTAAAAATATTATTATATCTTTAAGGAACTCATGAGAACGAGGCCTTTTGTGAGCTTAGGATTATAGAATTAAGAGCTTTTACCTTTCAAACACCTCAAGGGCTGCTTAATTGAAAGCTCTCAAATATTTTGGACTTGTACTTCTGCTACTTTTTCACGTGCACCTGCTTGATCTTCACAAGTTCCCAACTTACTTCCCACTAATAAGAGTTCAACATAGGGACCCTCATTTTGCCTCTTGTTTCTTTCAGGATTCTCAAATTAACTTTTTTATTTTTGGATTTAATTAATCCACGCATTAACTAAATATTTATTTGTGTGACCTACGTATACCAACATTTCTGCAGGTTTTCTTCTGAAACCATGTCGATCTCACTGCGCTGGCTGACACACAGTCACAACCCCCCCACACACACACATATATATATATATATATGGGAAAAATATTTCTCCAGTCACTGGAGATAGAGTTATCTCCAGTGACCCCAAAACTACGTCGTTTTGGATTAATGAAGGGTGTGTTAGTAATTTTAGATGAATTAATGAAAGGTGTTTCAGTAAAATTTATATGATTAAAAAATAAACAAAATTACATAAACACCCTTTATTAATCCAAAACGACGTAGTTTTGGGGTCACTGGAGATAACTCTATCTCCAGTGACTGGAGAAATCCTTTACCCTATATATATATATCTGTGTGTGTATGTATGTATATGTATGTCTATATATATGTGTGTATGTACAGGGGCAGATCCAGAAATTTATTGAAGGGGCCCCATTGGCAGGGGGATTCGGGGGTTTAAAGGAAAGTTTTAAATGCATTAAAAAACAAAATAATATAAACAAGAAAAGAAAAGAATATCAAAAGAATATTCATGAAATCAAGTGAACACTGATGATATGACAAAAGAGGCAATTATTTTACAAACCTGTCATTTAGAAAAGCAAGGTTAAGTGCTGTTAGAAATGCAGTTACATAAATTACAATGAAGGGTGGACACTCAATATATTCAAGTACATATATTTTAATAACAAAAGTATATTACAATGAAAATAATTACAATGTCATCATTCTAGGCCTTATTTTTTGGAATTCCATCATAATTTCCTTATTATCAATGCTATCAAATACATCTTTTTCAATATAAGGCACTAAACAATCATTCAACCATTCATCCCCTATTTGATTACGAAGTGTAGTCTTGATATATTAAGGGTGAGCATTTAATTTAAGGGTAGACAATCTCATATATATATATATATATATATATATTTAAAAAAACATCTCAAATTTAAGGGGGGCACTTGCCCCTTGTATATAACCTGGGTCCGCCCATGTATGTATATATATATACATAGATATATGTATACAGTGGTGGATGCAGGTATATGACTTGGGGGGCAAGTGCCCCCCTTAAAATGACATGTTTTTTTTTTAAATAAAAAAAATTAGGGTTAAATCCAAATACTAGAGAATCCTTTCGCATCACAGAATCAAATTTCTTCTTCGTAGAATCAAATAGTCAGCTTCTTTGAATCAAACTTTCGCCATTTGTTTAATGCCTTATATTGGAAAAGATATATTTGATAGCATTGATAATAAGGCAATTACTATGGAATTTCAAAAAATAAGGCTTAAAAGGATGACATTGTAATTATTTTTATTGTAATATACTTTTGTTATTAAAATATATGTGTTTGAACTTATTTAGTGTCCAGCCTTGCGATTGTTAACAGCACTTTTGCTATTTCTAACAGTACTTAGTCTTGTTTTTCATTTATATTCTTTTATTTTTTAATATATTTAAAACTTTTCTTTAAAAAAAATTTGGGGGCGCTGCCCCCGAACCCCAGAATCCCCCCACAAATTGTGCCCCCCTTCCATAAATTTCTGGATCCGTGTGTGTAGTCTTATATATAATATGTTTGACCTTTCCGATGTTGAGAAGGAAGTGATGAACTGATTAATGTAGAATAAATAACAAAAAGAAAAAAATAAGACTCCCTTGCCTTTTGGAGAACTATTTAACTAAATAAACTGAAAGTGGGCATCCACTTTCTCAAAGCTTAGGAATGATAATTAACTAATACTTTTTTTAATGTGCACGCATTTCTAAATTTACAATTTTACACGGTTGGCGAGAGACTGTACGTATGGTTATAAATTATGTTCTCATTTCATGTTCAGTTTGTGATGGCTTAAAGTATCAGAACTAATAAATATTAATATACGACATGATATAAGATAAAAAAA
The DNA here is from genome assembly GCA_025563575.1 of Acacia pycnantha. Taxonomy (NCBI): domain Eukaryota; kingdom Viridiplantae; phylum Streptophyta; class Magnoliopsida; order Fabales; family Fabaceae; genus Acacia; species Acacia pycnantha. The sequence goes on from JAMWYP010000038.1 coordinate 1,526,044, forward strand.
ATTAATATTCCAATGCGAACTGACATTGTTTGTTTATATTTAGTAAAAATTTGTTTGTTTTAGACCAAATGGAATGCTTTGAAGTTTTAACATATATGGGTATATTCTTGCCTGATTCTTGGACACTTTTGTTTTTTGTTTTTTTGCATGAGCCTCTGGTATCCTGGACCTACCTCCTTTTAACTCGGAGGATTTATCGGGGGTCCAGACTAATCCAGATCGAGCCGGGTTGGACCACAAAGGCGGAAAGCTCTACCACCAAACACTTCTGCATTCCCAGAGCTCGAACTTGAGACCTCTGGTTAAGCTAGAACAACCCCAACCAGTTGATCTAGGTGCTTGGTGGTTGATTCTTCGACATTGATTATACTACCGTGTAACTTTGTCATGCAGTAGGGGTCTACGAGAACCAAGAGTTATATATTCAGTCCAAATTAAGTAGGGAGTGTTTTGAAAGCTATAGTAGGAATTAATCCATTATAGAACATATATTCCTTAATCAAGAGGCATTCCTATTGATATTAATATAATATTTTACTCCATTGCGTCTTAAATATATAAGTTAATTTAGAAATTTATTTTGGTTCTAGAATAATTATGACTTCAATTTTCTTTGCCTCTCTAATTTTAAATTACCAGATAAAAATTTTGTTAAGTTCTTGGCATATTATGATATACGGACTTTTTTTTTTTTTTTTTTTTTTGTATTTGGTTTATTAACAGATTATTTTTTAAATGTAGTCCTTCAATAATTAAAATATATACCCTATATTTGGATGGATAGAAAATTAGGGTGGGGAGAAAATTAGGAAGAAAAACTCTAAAAAATAGTAAATAATTTTACCATTGATGAAAGTTTTTCTTCTTAGTATTCTCTCCCCTATTTCCTCCTTATTTTTCTTTCCATTCAAACATAGGGTTAAGCTTTGATAATTCCATCTCATCTCAATGTGAAGCTTACTTCGGAGCCTACTTTTTATTGATAATTTCCTCACCAACTTAAACGTCATTTCACGCTGAAAATCATGGTTGATGCCGCGCATAAAATTCTGGATATTGCCTTGTTAATTACCACTCTAATCATTGTTATAAGTCAATTGTACAAGAAATTTTTTATCCTCAATATAAGTCACTCATAGGGTATTAATTAATTGATTATTTTTTAATTTTACCCTTATTTAGTTCTTGTTGGGAAGAAAAAAAGACGAGAGAGCGAGATATGAGAATGATTTTCTTTATTGAGAAAAAAAATTTAATAAGGGTACCTTTGAATTTTTTTTTATCAATTTAATACATTTCTTGATATGCGTTAAGGACCAAAGTAGTAAGTTACCTACCTAATATTATGATATGCCGTACTGTTCAAAAGTTCCACCCCCGGCAAGAGATTATTGTATCGATATGATAGAGAAGCAGGGAGAGGAAAAAGACGAGAGATAGTGAAGCATATGGACACAATAAGATTAATACAACAAACATAATATTGATACAAGATATATAGCAGCAAACTGATCAAAACCACATTGAAGCATCATGCGTGCATAACTCAAAATCCTACTCTAAGTAAAAAGACGCAAACGGACGCAAACACAGAACCTACCAAACACACACAGAGAGAGACATGTCGTAAGGAAATACAGTACAGTCTAGTTAACTAGCTATTAAAGTAACAGCTTAAGTTTTGGTGGAATGACCTGCGCCAGGGCTGTGTCCTGGATTTGTGGGGCGATAGGCATCAATGAATCCCTCCAGATTTCTAGTGGGTCGAGAGGGAATAATATTTGTAGTTTGTGTTGTGTCTTTTGCAGATTTGGTGGTGGGTGAGAGGTCTTTGCTTTGTCTCAAGTTCCTTCCCTCTGTGAAGAGAAGCTCATGGGAAAAAGCTAACAGCACAAAGAACAAGCAAGCGCGAGCCAAAAGTGCCATTCCCAAAACTCAAAAGAGAGTGTCTAAAGAGATAGAGGATGTGGAGCAAGACACTGAAGAAGCTCGCTATGCATTGAAGCTATATATAGCCAAATATTCTGTATATATGTTCACTTCTCATTTCTAGCTCTACCTGCGGTTGGGGTTTTCATTTTCAATTTCTCCACTGGTATCCGGCGCTACTGGTAATTGACTAGTTGGCTCGTGGAAATATTGTAGGCCCACAATAGGGAACCTCGCTATCTCTAAGTTATTGTTGTGACTGCATAACTAAGGCTTGAACTCAAGACCCTTGATTAAATTGAAACAACCTCAACTAGTTGATTCAAGCGCTAGATGACGTGGTTGAGGGTTTTAAATAAGGACAGTTAAGAAAACAAGGGAAAATCATACACTTTTTTCTTTAACGTTTCTAACTCCCATTGTTATTTTCATAGAGACTAGCTCTAGTTAGAGTACTATCACATCATATGCAAATTTTATTTGGGTACTTAGGAAAAAGATAGGCTTTATCCCAAACAGATTTTGGAAATCGAATATTATTTTAACCTGAGATGAGTTACGTACCGTTCTTTTTTTTAATTGTTGAAAAAGTACTTCCTGTGCACAGAAAAAAAATGCTTACATTAACCTTTCCTATTAAAATAAAAACAGTCGAAAATTATACTTATTTTGATCAAAGTATCTTTGTATTTATTACTCGTATATGTAGCAATATATTCAAGATACATCTAATCAGTACAAAATAGTCACTTTATTAAATTTAGAATAAATCAAATTTATAGTTTAAATATTTTAAATAAATACATTAATTATTCTTGATGATATTTTTGTTTCACAAAATGTTAATGCATATTTTGACAGTACAAAAGGCGGTTATATGATTTGAGTATATTTTAGGAGGAGAAAGAGGAGTTTACCTCGTAAAGAATGATGAGACCAATACGAAGAAAAGAAACCTATATAAAATCTAAATAAAATAAGTATTCATGAAAAGTAAATAAAATAAAATCAAGCCAGCTTGGAGGAAGGAGAATGTGTGGACACCACAAGTTTGTCACATGCATCATTAATCAACACACACAATGAATGAGCAAGAACCAACAAGTTGTTGGTTAAGGTGGTAAGTAGTCCCATCCCTGTAAAAAGGAGAACAACAATTCGAATCCTCAAAAAACACTTGTTGGGAGATGTGCAAAATCTTTTGCACTCTAAGCCTTGAAAGATATTAGTTTCAATTCTAAAGTGAGCCGATGATATTAAAAAAAAAAAACAACGAAAGAGCGAGGACCACAAGTTTTTAGAGTTGTTGCTTAAAGTCTTCTTTTTTAAGTGAATTTTGCCACAAGAGGCTCAAATCACTACACACAGAGGTGAAGGTAATAAGACCCAATTAAGCTCAGGCATGACTGTTTGAATTAGTGATGAAAAATTGATTTTATATTTTATTAGGTAAATATGTGAAAAGAGAAACACCAGTATTTAGGCGAGCTTAAATTTATCACGTGAGGATTTGTTTTTGCGTCATTGCACGTGAGGTTATATATATTTATGTAGTTTCTTGATATACTTCTCTCTGAGGCTGCGCAGAAGAAGAGGGTACTTCCCAGGGTTATGCTAAGTTAAAATAGAAACGCAAAGGACGCTTTATCGTGCAAGTTGCATGGATGCACATGGAGATGGGGATTCAGCTCTTACACTTCTGCAAACTGTCGTTCTCGTGATTCCTTTTGTTGTTTTGAAGCGCACTTCGAAACTATATACTCTCTCTAATCCTTATTATAAGGCACAAACTAACAATTCTCACAAACTAATAAAAACAGTTAAAGTCATTAAATTTGTCCCAAAATTTAAGTAATTTTCAATATTACCCCTACTAATTGCACTAAACTCTAATATCATATTAATTATTACTCTCACCTACTACCCTTATTAATTATGGGCATACATGGAAAAAATATTTAATGCTTGTTGGAAACAAGCAAGTGTCTTATAAAAAGGACCAAATACACTTATTTGTTGGTGCCTTATAATAAGGACCAAAGGGAGTATATAAGAACTACAAAAAAACATCGTACTACCCACAGAATTACCCACGGAAAAAATTCCGTGGGTAATTACCCACGGAAAAAATTCCGTGGGTAATTACCCACGGAATTCAGTGGGAAATTTTCGTAGGTAAAAATTACACACGGAAATTACCCACGGATTCCGTGGGTAATTTCTGTGGGTAATGAAAATTACCCATGAAATTTTTTCCGTCCCAAAAAAAGACGTGGTAAAATTTCGTTGAATAAATGGAAAAAAAAGACGTGGTAAAATATATACGGCAACAAATTGAGTGATTTGGACATTAATTAAACCAATCTCAAGGAATCTAGCTTTCAACGTCACACCATAGGCCGCTACATATTCCTAGAAAGGATCCCTAAAATTTACAATATGAGAGAAGATAACTGTTCTGTCGTAGAACATAAGTCTCTAGCCCTCGGTGGGCTAGGACGTGGATATAGGATCAAATAGCTCTCCCCCAAGTATCTATAGATGAGATACCTAAGAGGATTGGAGATCACAAAGCACCAGGACTTGACCTAGGAGCGATTCCTAGGGCCTACGTACCCTGAGGAGGGATCAAAGTCCACGTAGTTCGATTATACGGGAGGCGTTTAGCCAAGGGGGTGGTGTGTGTGCTCTGTGTGCAGTATATGCAATTGAGAGAGAGCGTAGAAGATCCGTACCTCTTTAGGTTAACCAACTATATATAGAGGCTACCTTAGGGTTAGGGTTTGGACTTGTTGGGCCTCTTGTGCCTCCAAGCCCAAGTGTATGAGATGTATCCTGTTGGGCCACACCTTGGATGGGCCTAGTATTTTATTCCATAACAATAACATATATAGATAGATTAAAAAAATTAGTTAAATTAGTTATTGTAATAAATATGGGTTGGTTTTCCTAAAAAGACAACTTCATCATGACTATCCTGATGGAAATTTCTTAATGTGAGTGATTAACAAGGACACTCAGGGAAAAATTATAAATTTGGGAGACAAATTGAATTGAATTGAAGTCTCATATTTATAACCAAATCCAACCCCTAATTAACTAGGTTTTATATTAAGGACTGGAGGTAGCAGTTGGGAAAAAAATCAATGATGTTTTATTTACGACTAGGGAAGCTTGTGATGGCTTACTGAAAAGTTTTAGGAAAAATTAAAAAGCAATGATGTTAAGTTGATAGCCGAAATTTTTGATAAAATTTAAAAGGAAGAATATTCTTTCGGCTAGACTTTTCTTGAAGTTATAAATAAGAATTCCAGTTATAATTTCAAGTTCTCCCAACAATAATTTTCCACAAAACTGAATTCTTTGACTGTAGTCCTTCCAAATTATTAAGGCTGTTTTTTTTTTGCCAAGTATTAAGTTAAGGCTGTTAATCTTACATGTTAAATATACATAATTTTAAACCATAACAATGGCGATGGTGGTAATGCATAGATTAAATTAATAGGAGGGGCCAAAATGCGAAATGGTGTTGACGAGAAAAGAGTACGTGGAACCACAAAAGGGTTCGCATTAATTACAGATAATGCAAACAAGTGTTGTTCACCTCGTGAGAAAATCAACTGATTAATTCGTTAGTTGGATATTCGGTTTGTATTTGTTTTCACCTCTCAATTTTGTTGTTTTAGTGAAAATCATACCCTTCTCATACGGAGGACTCTGAATTGATTATTTAACACCTTTAATTATTACCTTTATATCTATACACCTTTTCTATCTCTGCTGAATTGTAATTAAAGGCGATTAAACTAAAAAAAAATTTAATTCTTAAATTTTTTATTAATAAAACTATATATATATATTTGTTGTATATTTTTGCATGGATAAAGAGGCTATATGTATTTTGGTGATGATAAAAGAGTGATTGATCCAAATATAAAACTTAGGAGACTATCATTTAGGTCCTAACTAAGGAAAATAATATCATAACAAGTCCCATAATTACTTGTCAATGGTAGCTCATCACTTGTCAATGTCATTTCCCTTTTTGATATTATTTTTCTAGGTTTGAACCTTAGGGCACATTTGGATCAAGGAAAATGGGGGGCGGGAAACAATGGTTGGAACCCATTTTCTAGGACCTCTGAAAATCGGCGAAGGACTGAAATGCCCATGATGTGATGGCGATAGGATATAAAAAAGGTGAAGTCTTTGAGAGCCATTTACATTGCAAGAGTTGGAAAAACAAAAGGTGGTGAAGAATAGAGAGGGCAAGGGGCTTTTTTCCAGCGACGTCCTTGATCTGATTAATCGCGAAGAACATGTGGGTTGCTTCTTCTTCGTTGTTGTGGTTGTTTGTTATTGTTTGCGTTGAATGCGATGTACCTATGGTCCTTGGTTTTTGTGTTGAGTTAAGCGAAGAGGCCATTGACCACTGGAGTTGATTCAGAGCAGTTGGTGGCGGTGGGAACTCTATGGCTGGACAAAAATCTAGGCGGCTTATAGTCTGACCATGAAGTACCCATGTAGTGAATGTGGTTAAATCTATGATATTCTGCACAAGGGAAGCAGTGACAAATCCCTATTTTATTATATATTTTCATACTTTATTTGGGGATTTTGTCATAATTATTGAGCTTAAAATGCCTTCTTTGTGATTAATTGGGATCAAGAGTAAATGCATTGAATTAGAATAAAAAGGGTAAAATTGTCATAATTATTGTAATTACTCTTAATCATTGATTTTTGAGAAGATTTGATGTTGGTTTAATTTTTTTTAATTGTAGGTGCTTGAAAAATTAGATTAAAGGTGAAAATGGCAATTTAGGGCTCAAAGTTTAGCAATGACAATTTGATACCACAAATTTCAGAAATGCTAATTTAGTCTACCCGAAACTCCAACGTTTTTCCTTATTCAGTTAGGTCCGAAAATTGCAGAGTTGATAACTCTCCTTATTTTGTATTTTTAAAGTACATTTTGAAGATATTTGGAGAGTTATCTAAACAATTTTAAGAGATTTAAATGAGATTACATTATTATAAGATCAAATCAAATTGGTATATTATTTAGGGGATTTCATTGTAAATATCATAGTTTTCAAATTTAAATAGAAATACTTTAGTTTAAATAAATAAGAAAAAATATGGTTTTAGTTTATTTTTAATAGTATATTATTATTATTATAATATTTCTTTCTTTTCTTCTTGCAATAGAGACGTGCTGTTTGTATTTGTGGCCTTGTGGGAATTGATTAAAAAGAATCAAGTGCTGGGGGCCCACAATTGAAGAAAAGAAAAAGACCTAAATGCTAGAAGAAAAGAGAGGCAGCAGAAGGCAATTGAAGACTCTGAGAATAGGTGCAGCAAAATGGGCCCACGGATTGAATGAGAAAAAAAGAAGCAGGCGCATGTTTCTTTGGAGATAATCGGCCCACACAATGGAATTAAAGGAAGACCTAATTAATTGAAAAGAGAGGAAGGAGAGAGCGCGTCATTTTGAGAGGGAAACAGAACGTGTGTCCGCTGGAAAAGAAAAGAAGAAACAGAACGGAGAGTGAGAGGCATTCGGCTGGAAAGAAAGAAACAGAACGGAGAAAAGAAGCAGAGAATAGAGCGATAGAGGAACGGACAGAGGTAGAGAAGAGAGAGCTGAAATTGCAGAACGGAGGTGCTGTGTGTCTCATGGTTCTACCTTCGTTTCTTCCTCGTTGAGTTATTTCAGAGTTGACAAAGAAGCTGCTGAGTCTATGTCCTCGGTTTTCTTATTTCACTTGACTCTGTTATAGTTTCTTGTTCATTTCCAGCATGTTTTTGAACTCTGATTTTAGTGGTGTTGCTGTGATTTTTGTTAAAGCCATGCTTGGCTAATTTCCCTTTCATCCTAGGGTTCTTTTGATCTTTGTATGGATTAATACTTGAATATCCTCTCTTTTGGTAGGTTAATATATGTGTGTTGATTTTAATCTTGGCTTAATGCTTCTAAATGATTGGCCTCCATTTAGATGATTTATTCACTTAGGTTTTGACTTGAGAAAGCTAATCTAGGTGTAGAATTTGATTGAAATCATGCTTGTCTTGAAGTTTACTTGATAAATGGATGGTTTGTTGGTAAAATAGAGATATGTTTACTAACCTTGCATTGTCACATTAGGGTTGTTGCTTAAATATTGATTCTCATTAATTGTAGCAAGAGATTGTGCATTTTAATGAGAAGAGAAACTTGATTTTGACTTGAGAGAGCGGGTTAAGTGTTTTAGAACCTTAGACTAATACATATATTTATTGAAATGCTACTAGAGAGGAAATTAACCAAGTTTTATGAAATGCAAAAAGGGGAAAAAGAGCCCTAGGCTCAATTATCCTTAAAGTAAAGAATCAATTGCCTTTTTTTTCAATTTTAAGTTTTAGAAATAGTCTTTAAAAATTCTCATTCCAAATCAAAACTCTGTTTTAGCTCAACTTGATGAAATTCACTAAGCCTCTTGTTTGACCAATTTGTTAAACAAATCCTCGTGGGAACGATACTTTATTTATCACTTTATTACTTGCGAAACTCGTACACTTGCGAGGCGAACAAGAGTTCCAGGAGAAGAGCTTCAAGGGGAACGAGAACCGATTCCTTTCACCTTCCTTCATCTCTTGGCTGCATCTCCACCTTCCAGTCAGCCACTTCCCCCATCTCCACCTTCCACCGTCACTATCGTCATCTTCGACCAGTCTCCCTTCTAGTTTGCCTTTTTCACCTTCTCATCATTGATTCCTTCGTCTTCACCATTTATTTTCCACCCTCTGTCATTCCTTCATTAGTCTCACTCCCTCATCGTGTTTCTTCCATGGCTGAGGCGTCAATTCTGAAGGTGGCGTGTCACTTCCGAAGGTGGCTTTGATTTTAAAGGTTAGGCTGCTGATTCACAAATCCTCTAGAGCAGTGGTGATGGCTTGAGCTTGGAGTTTCAAAGGGGAGTTTCAGTTCTTCCAATCTTTTATACTTTCATTATTTGGTGATTCTAGGCCTTAGGCTAATCTTTGTGATGTTTGGATATGTATTGAGATGATTATTTTTAGCTGCTGGATCTTTGATTTTGCATATGGCATTGGTCTATAATTAGCTTTAATCTCTTAATATTTTCTGGGTCTGTAACATCCCGTTTTCAAAAAAACAGTATAATTTTTTTTTTCGTCAAAACATCTTTTCAAATCATCAGAGTAGAGCACCGGAGCATAAGAGTAACTGGTATATATTCAAAGTACCCACGGTAGCATGTCTTGTTGTTTAAACAGCGGTACAAGAGTGTTTCAAAAGTAATACATGACAAAAAGAAGTCTTCAGCCGGGTCTTCTATGTGGGCTGCTTGCCTCTATTCTCGATCCTCGGTCCTTCCGACCCTGAAGCTAAGTTAAGAGCTGAGGTCCATGCATCGAACCCCAGGTAACGGTTAACCTCATGTTTACATACATCATATATGTACTACAGGCATTCATAGAATTTTGGCAACATTTACTACGGTCAGACATAGGGTATACATATCAGATATGTATGGCAATAACAGTACAGTCGGATGCAAGGTTAAGGCACAATGAGAAATGTACATGATCAGATATGCACGACAATAACAATACAATCGGATGTAAGGTTAAGGCACAATGACAATAATACAATGGATGTAAGGCATGACAGATAAAGAATACAGTCGAATGTAAGGCATGACAGACAATAGTACAGTCGGATGTAAGGCATGACAAACAATAGTACAGTCGGATGTAAGGCATGACAGACAATAGTACAGTCGGATGTAAGGCATGACAGACGATAGTACAGTCGGATGTAAGGCATGACAGACGATAATACAGTCGGATGTAAGGCATGACAGAGGAACCACATATATGCATACAATAACCATCCGAGTTAGTGTTACAGTACGCGAACGTACCTTCGTTGACGGAATTTCAGTACGACGGTTGGTCAGAACGTAATCAGGGATATCCTATAAGGACAATAGCGCATTTATTAATGATCAAACATTATGATGGACATTTTAGTCATAAATGACCATTTTACCCCTGACCCCCTAATTGGCGGAATTTCGCCAGAGCTTTGCTACTTTGACTCTAATCTTCCAGAATTTCAACATATCTCTTACTCCAACATATTTTCCAAAATAAATATCATATTTAATCCTAAAACATGATATCTAAAATATACTGGAAGATTAAAGATCAAAACAACCTCTACCCTAGAACTTCAAGAACTACCGAACTAAAACTAGAACTTGAAACTCGGGACCGAAGAACTTACCCAGCACTTCGCTACAACTTTCTCCAGACTCCTCCTTCTATCTACCTTCTCTCTAACTTTCGAAATGCTCAAGGAATTGGTGAGAAAATTAGAAGAGCATTGAAGGCTATTTATAAGAAAAGACCATGAATTTCAACCCTTAGATCAACTTTATGGGATTCAATCTTGGCCTTCCATTTGAAACCTTAGCAAGCAAGTTTTCTCCTTCATTTTCCACCACAAATTTCGTCCCCCTATGTCATCCCATGTCACCAACATGATGTCACACTTTGCTTTATGGAGGTTCTACCGATAAAGTCCCCTATTCGGTGTCCTAATAGCGTAATCTTGGAAAATCTCAAAAATCCAAGAACATAGCCTCGAAGGTCTATTCTTCCTCTTTAGAAATGTCTGGGTCAACTAAATTTTTGATCCCATTCAGAACATTTCGTTGCCTGCCGAACATTTTCGGATAAATGTCTTCGGTTACGGAAATCACTTTGGGTAACAACATCTTCGGGACAAAAATCCACTGATTCATAATATGCCCAGATGTTTACCACCTCATCCCTGGATTTCAAGTTATGGCTGATCAAACCATATTTTTGATGTGTTATTTCATGATTAATTTGGGATTTAATCATGTTAATTGGATTAAAAATGTATTATTTATGATTAATTTGGATTAATGAGTGATTACATGAAAAATGTGTTAAAAAGGGTAAAATTGTCATAATTATTGTAATTACTCTTATTCAATATTTTTTGGGAAGATTTGATGTTGGCTTGATTGGTTTAAATTGTAGGTGGTTGAAGAAGTTGGATCAAATTTGAAAATGGAAGTTTGGGCTCAAGTTATAAACTTTTCAGTTTAGTCCCTCCTGAAATACTTTTGAAAATTTCAGTTAGGTCCCTGTTGAAGCTGTGCGTTTTGACCAATTAGGTCAGCTTTGAATTTGGACCTGATTCAGCACAGGGGACCCGATACACAAAGGGAGAGCCGCTGAACAGAAAAAAGGGGGATATTAGAACAGAACCGGACATTCAAATGGAGGGAGCGCGAGAAATTTCAAAACCTCCGAGACCTTCGACTACTTCTTCACCTTCCTTCCCTCTTGGTCGCCGGCGGCTTCCATCCCCCTTCACCATTGCCACCGGCGACTAACCCCACCGTGAGAGACCGAGATTGATTTTGAGAGAGCGCCGCAACTGGAACGAAAGAGAACGGGAGATGAGACCTTCGACCTCCTTCTCTCGGTTCAGCCTTTACTCGCGGCGGTTTCCTCCTCCACCACTACCGCCGGTGAGCTTCACCAACTTCCATTGCCTAGCGATGCAAACAGGACGCGAGAAGAGGATCCGATTTGGAGGATTGACAAAGACCCACACCGAGAACCAAAAAACCATCGATCAGCCTCCTCCATTCCTCTTAACCCCGTCATCTTCACCTTCTTCGATTCTCATGGTGATGAAGGCAAGGGAGAGCCGCTGAACAGAAAAAAGGGGGATATTAGAACAGAACCGGACATTCAAATGGAGGGAGCGCGAGAAATTTCAAAACCTCCGAGACCTTCGACTACTTCTTCACCTTCCTTCCCTCTTGGTCGCCGCGGCTTCCATCCCCCTTCACCATTGCCACCGGCGACTAACCCCACCGTGAGAGACCGAGATTGATTTTGAGAGAGCGCCGCAACTGGAACGAAAGAGAACGGGAGATGAGACCTTCGACCTCCTTCTCTCGGTTCAGCCTTTACTCGCCGGCGGTTTCCTCCTCCACCACTACCGCCGGTGAGCTTCACCAACTTCCATTGCCGGCAGTCTGAAACAGGGACGCGAGAAGAGGATCCGATTTGGAGGATTGAACAGCAGCCACACCAGAGAACCAGCGAAAAAACCATCGATCAGCCTCCTCCATTCCTCTTAACCCCGTCATCTTCACCTTCTTCGATTCTCATGGTAGCTGCGTTTAACTGTTCCTTGGTGACAGAAAGGAGCTTTATGTGTGGCTAATCATTTTGTCTCTTGGAGGTGGATTAAGTGTTCTTGAGTTTCAAAGCTTCAAAGGAGAGTTAATTTGTTCATTCTATTAGTCCAGATTTATATATTTAGATTGCCTAGTTTTAGGAATTATTGTGTATAAATTCTGGAACTGAGATTAATGTTTATTGTCTCTGTTAGTTTGATAATTGTAGTTGAGATTGGATATTGTGATTTGAAGATTATATATGTATGAATTTCTTTGTGGTTGCAATGAAGCTATGTTGATTAGCGTGGTATTGTTTAGTTAATGTTGTTGAATTGTACCCTTGAGGGGCTGGTTAGCACTCAAATTAAGAAGACTCATATTGCATTATTCCAATTTCAATTGCACATTAAGTGGTTTCTAACAATATCCCAAGAGGTGGTAGTTAGCTACGGTAGTAGGAGCTACTATTAATTGGGAATATTGGACTCAAGTGGTATCTTGGGGTTTTTCATTTAGACTTAGTGAAAATTTACTCCTATATTTAATTAAACTATGATAGTCACTATTCCATTTCCAAGAGCATTCATACTCCTTTTCATACTCCATTCCATTTTATAAAGAAAATACCAAAAATAATAGTTAGGGTTTAATTAAATTGCATTCTTATTTTAGTTTATTAGTTTGAAAATCCAAAACCTATTTTTCCCCTTGTTTGTTTTGCATTTGCATGTCATTTAGATTACCTAGGACTAAATAAAAGGCTCCTTGTTCGCCTCGCAAGTGTACGAGATTCGCAAGTAATAAAGTGATAAATAAAGTATCGTTCCCACGAGGATTTGTTTAACAAATTGGTCAAGCAAGAGGCTTAGTGAATTTCATCAAGTTGAGCTAAAACAAAGTTTTGATTTGGAATGAGAATTTTTTAAAGACTATTTCTAAAACATAAAATTCATAAAGGCAATTGATTCTTTAACTTCAAGGATAAATGAGTCTAGGGCTCTTTTTCCCCTTTTTGCATTTCATAAAACTTGGTTAATTTCCTCTCTAATAGCATTTCAATACATATATGTGTTAGTCTAAGGTTCTAAAACACTTGACCCGCTCTCTCAAGTCAAAATCAAGTTTCTCTTCTCATTAAAATGCACAATCTCTTGCTACAATTAATGAGAATCAATATTTAAGCAACAACCCTAATGTGACAATGCAAGGTTAGTAAATATATCTCTATTTTACCAACAAACGATCCATTTATCAAGTAAACTTCAAGACAAGCATGATTTCAATCAAATTCTACACCTAGATTAGCTTTCTCAAGTCAAAACCTAAGTGAATAAATCATCTAAATGGAGGCCAATCATTTAGAAGCATTAAGCCAAGGTTAAAATCAACACATACATATATTAATCTACCACAAGAGAGGAATATTCAAGTGTTAATCCATACAAAGGGTCAAAAGAACCCTAGAATGAAAGAGAAATTAGCCAAGCATGGCTTTAACAAAAATCCAGAACAACACAGAAAAATTCAGAGTAAATAGCATACTGGAAAATGAACAAGAAAGTGGAAACAGAGTCAAGTGAGATATCAAAATCAAGAACAAGAATCAGCTCAGCTCTATTCTGTTTTGTTGCTCCAGCCGCTGCCTCCCGCTCTCTATTCTCGTTCTCTGCTCCCTCCACGCTCTGTTCTGTTTCTTTTCTTTCAATTCAGCTCCCGTCGCTCCCTCTGTTCCTTCGCTCTTTCCGTTCTGTTTTCATTCCGCGATCTCCAGCGAATTCTCCCTTTCTTTATTCTCCAGCCGCGCCTCTCTTTCTTTTTTGTCGTTTTCTTTTTCTCTATTAGGTCTCAAAAATCCTCTTTCAATTGGGGGCCCATTCCATTTAATACCCAAAACCCTTTAATTCAATTGCTGACTCTTTTCCTTGCGTAAATCCTCCTGTAGCTTTTTGGTCTTTAATTGTAATCAATTTGTGGGGCCCACCAAAACGTCATTCATCTTATCAATTGAAACCCTCACAACACGGTGCAGTTTCTGTTGAAAGAAGAAAAGAAATAAAATATAATAATAATAATATTCTATTAATAATAAACTAAAAGCATTTTTTTTCTTACTTTTTTTTTCTACCTTATCTCATTCTAATTTATTTATTCTTATATATAAACCTAAATATTTCTATTTAATTAAAATTAAGATATTTGCAATGAAATCCCCTAAAAAATGTGCCAATTGATTTGATCTTATAATGATATAATCTCATAGAAATCTCCTAAAAGTGCATAGATAACTCTCCAAATATCTTCAAAATGTACTTTAAATATACAAAATATGGAGAGTTATCACTCCTCAAGAGAGAGAACGATCCTAGGTTTGCCTATACGCAATCCTTGGTTATTTTTGATTGTGGACCCCAAGGCTAAAGACAAAAAGGCCCTCATCAAATGGTTATTTCTTCTTCCATTCTTTTGCCTTCCCTCTCTTGTGATTGCAATACTGATGTGGTGTACCCCAACACTAAGTTGGATTCCGCACCTTCCACTTTGCAAACACAAGAGAATTTTCAAAATATAACTCTTTGTTTGACTCTGGTTGCTTGTCTTCTTTACAGGCACATTCTTGGAAAGGTCCTCGATGGAACCAACATCCACCGTACATTCTTGGACCTCTTCCAATTGATCCTGAACCACCTCCACCAAGGAAATTCAATGCAGGAGAAGATAATTTTAAAGATAGATGCATGATTCTCATCGTAGATGAGAACTTCTCCTTCAAGCGACTCAAGATCCTCTAACACAGGTTGTCTCTTTCCTCACTTATTTTCTTCCTATTTCCTATGATGATTTGGGCTTAATTGTTGTATGAGGAAGATAAGTATGGGGGAGGGACACAATTCAGTAGAAAAAGTAGAAATAATTTAGTTTAGTAAGAAAAATAAGAACCCCTATGCATGCTTTGCATTTTGTTGGCCACTACCCTACATAATTACCATTGTGCCTTTAATTTCAACTTGTCTATCATTCTCTTTAGGGTGATTTTTCCTACATTGATCGAGGACAATGTGTTGATTAAGTGTGGGGGAGGGAAATACATTTTGAGTCCCAATTAAATGGTTTTTTTTAAATGAGAAAATGCTTAAAACTAGAAAAAAAAAATCTCTGAGCTTTCATAAGATCTAGTCTTTTGGCAACTTTTTAAAACCATGTTTTGTTTTTCAAATGAATGGGAAGAGAAATGAACCCACAATTGGATTTTTGCTTACTCCTCATTTTGAAGAAGAGAGTTTATATATCATTTGTGCATTTAAGAGTTGAGCATTATTTTAACTGATTGCAATGTTTTGATTGGTTGAATTTGTAAGGTTAGCACTTGGAATAGTTAAGTAGATGCTTTGTGGTTAGCTTATCATGCAATTGATTTTGTTAGAGTGAGCATTGGAGAAAAACCTTGTTGGAAGGATATTTGAGCCTTAAAGTCTTTTCATGTGTACATGTTCACTTGGTTTTTCACCTTCTAGAACTTGTTTCCACTCTTTGTCGAAACAGTATTTGCGTTATTGTGATGAAAATGAAAGAGGCATTCAATTCAAAACCATTTTCACCCAAACACAAACGAAAGAGAACGGGATACGAGACCTTCGACCTCATTCTCTCGGTTCAGCCTTCACTCGCCGGCGGTTTCCTCCTCCACCACTGCCGCCGGTGAGCTTCACCAACTTCCATCGCCAGCATTCTGAAACAGGGACGCGAGAAGAGGATCCGATTTGGAGGATTGAACAGCAGCCACACCAGAGAACCAGCGAAAAAACCATCGATCAGCCTCCTCCATTCCTCTTAACCCCGTCATCTTCACCTTCTTCGATTCTCATGGTAGCTGCGTTTAACTGTTCCTTGGTGACAGAAAGGAGCTTTATGTGTGGCTAATCATTTTGTCTCTTGGAGGCGGATTAAGCGTTCTTGAGTTTCAAAGCTTCAAAGGGGAGTTAATTTGTTCATTCTATTAGTCCAGATTTATATATTTAGATTGCCTAGTTTTAGGAATTATTGTGTATAAATTCTGGAACTGAGATTAATGTTTATTGTCTCGTTAGTTTGATAATTGTAGTTGAGATTGGATATTGTGATTTGAAGATTATATATGTATGAATTTCTTTGTGGTTGCAATGAAGCTATGTTGATTAGCGTGGTATTGTTTAGTTAATGTTGTTGAATTGTACCCTTGAGGGGCTGGTTAGCATTCAAATTAAGAAGACTCATATTGCATTATTCCAATTTCAATTGCACATTAAGTGGTTTCTAACAATATCCCAAGAGGTGGTAGTTAGCTACGGTAGTAGGAGCTACTATTAATTGGGAATATTGGACTCAAGTGGTATCTTGGGGTTTTTCATTTAGACTTAGTGAAAATTTACTCCTATATTTAATTAAACTATGATAGTCACTATTCCATTTCCAAGAGCATTCATACTCATTTTCATACTCCATTCCATTTTATAAAGAAAATACCAAAAATAATAGTTAGGATTTAATTAAATTGCATTCTTATTTTAGTTTATTAGTTTGAAAATCCAAAACCTATTTTTCCCCTTGTTTCTTTTGCATTTGCATGTCATTTAGATTACCTAGGACTAAATAAAAGGCTCCTCGAGAGAGAGAACGATAATAGGTTTGCCTATACGCAATCCTTGGTTATTTTTGATTGTGGACCCCAAGGTTAAAGACAAAAAGGCCCTCATCAATGGCTTAGTTTCTATAGATTTTCATTTATCTGATTTGCTTTTTGAATATCAGATAGCTTCTTAGCCAGTCTAATATAACCCTTTTCGGTTACGGAAATAACTTCGGAGGTAACCTACTCCGAGCTAAAAATTCACTTGTTTATAATAAGTCCTGATGTTAGCTACCTAGTTCATGGTTTTCTAGATAGGATTTAATTTCTATCGGTGGTCATTTATCCTATATGCTTTTTCCAACAACTTCTTCACTAAGTTTCTATTTTAATTTCCATTCAATTTTCCTTTTCTTTTTCTTCTTATAATTTCGGCTAGCTCCCTATTTTTTGTATTTTTATTTTGTTTTTAATTAATTAATATTACATTTTAATTATCTTATACTTATATTACAAAATTCTCCCATTGGTGGATTTATTTCCACATGATTAACTTTGAACATTTCCTTTGTTCATACTTAAACAATTAGCAATTAATTACTTAATTAACCACTTAATAATTGTTGACAATTTTCTTAATTGAGGTTAATTATTATCTCACAACTATTGGACGGACATTGGTATTTTATGTCCCATGTAAATTATTAAAAATCATGGGGTCATTTTGGTCCTCAAAATACTTTTTGATTTCTGCCCTTTAATTTTTCCAAGGATGTAATTTAATAAATTACCAAAATTAGAGACAGTATACTCTCTAATTTTTAATAATTATTTTACTGCCTCTTACGATTTATCACAATATTTTCAGGGCATTTTATGGCCTATAATTGCATTTTAGAGATTTTTGACACTTTATTCCCTCAAATTTCACTAGAAAATTTCCCTAGAAAATATGATAATTATAACTCCAGGTTTGAGACCACATATTCACCTATTTCCAATAGGTATTATTCACCAAATTATGATACTTATCATAAGTGAGATTTTTAGGGTATTACAGGGTCAATGGTGTAATGAGATTATTGCGAATATTTAATGATAATTCAATACGGCTTGGTTATTGGATTATGAGTTAAATGCATATATTTGATTCTTTATTGGTTAGAGATTTAAATTGGGTTTTGGTTAGAGAAACTAAGTTTTGCCGGTGTGAGAGATTTAATTCACCTAACTTAAGTTAGCTCAAAGGGTCTTATGGGCAAATTTGTTAAACTAGCATACTTCCAAATTAATTAAAGATAGCTTGAATCATTGTGCTAGAGGATTATCATCTCATTGTTATCCCTTGCTAATTCTCATCATTCCATTCATTCGCATCCATCCATTTTCATTTTATAAATTAAAAAGAGACGTAGCCTAGGACCATTTTAATTCCACTTGCAAAAGTAGTTTATAGATAAAAGACCAAACCATTTTCTCCATTTTAAAGTCAATTTTTGGTACTTAGTTTACTTAGGAATCATTTTCATTTTGGCTCCATAAAGTGAACACGACTCAAATCGTGCTGCTATATTGTAGTATTATTCGGTATTTGAACCCCAAGGCGACTAAAGGGAGTTTTCAAGTGGTGTTGACTAGATGCGGAGATGGGTGTGCAACGGTTGAGAGTAAAGTTAGATAACTATCCTGTAACTATGATGTATCCATTAGTAAAATTATTCCACAGAAAGTGGTTGTGACAACATGCGAATGATGGGTAAGTAACGATTAGAGTAAAAAATTTTTGGTTACGCGTAACCATGAGCCACCCATCAGACGCATGTGTTTAAAATTGTTTTCATTCATTCATGTATATAACTAACAAGCGACTGATGGGTATCTCATGGTTATTGCTTTGTTACATTATTAGAAAACAAGGGAAACATAGTTCTTTCTTTCACGTTTTTACTACATGCAAGTAGCCTATGGTGGCTAAGCCGTGGTTATGCGGGAATTATTTGAAGTGATTCATGATCACGAGTTACCCATGGAGTGCATATGGTTAGAGGGGCAAAAGTGAAAACATGGGCATTTAAATAATATTTTTAAAACAAGGGCCTTTAAATAATATTTTTTAAATAGAGGCAAAAATATCTTTTAGCTCATTTTCTTTTAGCCAAACAAAAATTTTCCTATCAACCCACCATTTTCTTTTTTAGTGCAAACCAAACAACTATGTGGCAAAATATTTTTCATTTCATTTCTTTACAACCTTTTCTTTAATCCAAACGGGACTTTAATATTCTCCCTATAAACATCTTACATGGTAAGTACAAGAAATTCATGGTAGTACAAAAATTTTTCTGCTTTCATTTACATGCAAGAAGAGATAAGTTTTTTAATACAAACGACAAATTAATGACAGCATCTTCATTTTAATTTTTCATATACATAGATATATGACAGAATTGTAGAAAGCCTATGGCCTTGCATGATTTGTCTAACATGCAAGAAATTAAAACCTACATAGTGCCTAGCTAGCTAATGCAGATCAACGAAACACACATGCATGCAGAAATCACACACTCACACACACATACAACAACGTGGGAGAAATAAAAAAGTTCTTATTAGGCTTTTGTCTCATGCCCAATACCACTGTTGAAATTTGGGATTGTAGGTCTGAAGTCAGTTTTGGATGATTCTTGTGTCAAAGAATATTCAACATTTGGAGGACTCTGAAGTGCCACGTCATGCACCTTAGTTTTCAAATCTTTATTGTTGTCTTCTCCAGATCTTCGATAATGACCAATCCCTGGACTGTTTCCTGGTGTTGTTGGTCGATGAGCATTTACTTGATCTCCATTTGAATCTTCAGAGACTCCATTAACGAGCTGGTTTGTTCTGGTGGCTACGTTCTTCTTCAATGCCTTAATCTGCCTTCCCTGAGTTATAACAATTTCATGACAGGCAATTATTAGCACGATAACAACAGCTAAATATCTGAGTATGGCCTGAAATTGACCCATATATATAACTAGTTGAAAATAAGCTTAAAGATTTTGGATACTTGATATAGCAAGGTGTGTAAGGAAATAGAGGAAAATATATGCGTGAATGAGGATGAAATGAGAATCGAGGATCTAAGGGTTTTTATAATAATCTCGGTCGAGTATCTAGGCTTAAGTTCTCATTTTTAATTATGGGATCATTTGACTAAGTGAGTGGGCTGCTGGTATGAAAGAAAATATTTAAACCTTTGCAATTTTAATTCCTATTTAATTCTCATGATTTATCTCTTTTTTAAAGAATTAAAATCATAAAAAACATTAAAAATTTTGTTCTTCAAACCAACCCACCCACTCTAAATTTTGGTTGAGTTGGACCTCATAAAAAACTCACCAACCTCAAGGCCACGTATATGTCAATGGTAATTCAGTTTTCACTTAGATTATATTAGTCCCTCCCGCGAGGCCAGGAGTATGTTCTCTTTATGTTATACTCCTCCGGTCCTAAATGTATAGGACCCAGTTTGGGAGTAAACTTTTGGTTCTAAATATGTAATACAATTTTTTGTTTATTTTTGTCACCTATATTTATCATTTTCCCCCAACTAATGTGCCTAACTACTTATAAACTGATATATAATGTAATATCCTGAATTTTGGGCCTAGAGACTTGAGGATAAGCCTGTATCAGGCAGAAGACTAAGCCCAATTAGGGAAGAATCCTAAGAATGTCGAGAGATAGAAAGTCTCTCGGGGGCTATATGATATGATCATACTGAGTAGTGGATCTAGTATGTGTAGGCCGTAGAATTTAAGTGGTAGTGTAGAAGGGCACAAGAATGCTTATACAATGTCATTGGTTGGCAGAAAAAGGCCATTTAGCTATGTTATAAGGCATGGAAAGATTGATCGAGTAAAATGTGTTAGTATTGGTGTGCACATGGCATTTTCCGGATGCATATGTGAACCCCTGCATTTTTGGAAAATGACACTGGTATGTGGCGCCATGTGGAGGCCCACACATACAGAGTCTAACCTGGTGTTAATTGGTGGGTCTTGGTATATGTGTTGCAACCTTGAGTAGGCGCCGATAAAATGACTTTAATAAAGTAATGTTATGATGACATAGCTTTTGAGTCGTCACCACAAGATTATGACATGTGTCCCTCATCATGGTAAAGCATAGAGTTACTTTTGTGTTGGTCCAATATGAGTATGACACGTGTCCCGTCGTTATGATAAGGTACAAGGCTACTTTTATGTTGTCCCTATGAAACGATGACACGTGTCCCATTATGATTACAAAGAAAAAGCTACTTTTGTGTTGGCGCAATGAGAACGTGACATATGTTGACTCATCATAACACATAAAAAGCAACTTTTGTGTTGGTCTAATAAAAAGACGACACGAGTCCCTTCATGATTACGGAGTGTGGAAGCTCTTTTGTGTTGTTCCAATGAGATCATGGCACGTGTTCTGTTATCATGACAATGTATAAAGTTATTTTTATGTTGGTCCAATGGAAAGAGGACACGTGGCGTGACAAGTGGCGCGTTCTGGACCATACACGTGGCACATTCTGGATCAGACATGTGGCGCGTTCTAGACTGTACTCTTGTTCTATATATATATATATATATATATATGTATGTATTTCCCCTCATCTGTCTTTAGGCCATTCTTGGCCAAAGCATGGACAAAAGAAGAGAAAGAGAGAGAAAAACGAAATAGAGAGAGAAGGAAAAGAGGAAGAAGGAGCTAGAGGAGAGAGAAAGAGTCTGGGGCCGATTTTGCCTCCGATTTAGTGTTTCTAGCTCCCGAGGCCTTCTCTAAAGTTGTTCCTCTCGATGAGAGCAACATCTGTATGGTTTTGGAATCTTGATTTGAGGTGTTTGGTGCCATCTACATGGTGGAGGTGCTGCCGGATCTGCAAATCGATCGCAGAATCAAGGTAAGTAGGACTTGAATTCTCGCTCTACTCCCTTCAATCTTCATAGACATTCCTAAGATCTTGATGAATGATTATTGCATGGTGTTTTGAAGTCTTGACTGAAAATACAAGGGAGTTCAAGGAGGAAAGATTTCAAAGAAAAGCTAAGATCAAGGACAAGAAGTATCGTTATCCGAAGCTTTAAGCAATTTTGGGAGTTGATTGGCAGCCTAAGAATTTACCAGGTAGTAACCCTAATCTCATATGCTTTTTATGTATGTTTTACCATGATTATATATGCATTCGGTTATTGTTTTATTTTCTAGGCGCTTTGGTACCAGAACACGCTGTGTGCGACTAGGGCCTTGCTGTGTGCCGTGCCTTGCAGTCTGTGCTGTGTGCTATAAAGACTGCTTGTTCTGGATTAGGCTTTGTGCCTCGCTGTGTGCGATTTACTGAATGCTTTACAGTTTGTGCTTATGGTTTTCTTACTTACATGCTTTGAATATACTTTGTATATGAGATTAATGGTTACTCTGGGATTCTTCGGGATTCCAGCTTCTGTTGCTACCTGTATGTTGTACAGATTATTGGATGTAACTCCCAGGCGGATGTTATCAAATGGAGATATTGGACTGATTCCAGATTATTCAGAGGATTGTTGTGGAAATTTTATGTAATTATGTCTTGAATTTTGTAACCAACATTTGTAATTTATTATAAAGTATACTACACCCAAAATCGTCTTGCCGCTGTGGTATGCTATAATGCTCTGATGAATGATGGTGTTAAGTAATATTTTTGAGAAAAAAGAGTAATATCACACTACTTGCCACCCGAAAGGGCAAAGCCGGTAAGGGTGTAACATATAACATAATGTTACACAGAAGTATTTTAGAGGGATAATATAATGTCATGTATATTATAATTAAGTAATTTATTTTACTTCCTTAATCTTCCTATATTAGATGAATAGGTCTTACGTTTAGGAACGTAGGAGTATAATTCTTCTCTATATATAGTCAATATATTTTATTTGGGTATCTCCTTCCTTTTGCAATTGCATGGTCATATAATTGTTCTTTGTTTATATATGGCTGATATGTGACCGCCTGCGCATTAATTTATTAGAATCTTCAAAAGTGACAAAAGTATGCTGAGAATTGTTGATCATGGACAAGTCCTTGAGAAATTGGTTTGAAAAACAGGAAGACGAAATAATTGAGATACGAAAATGTCTAAATAGCATCGTGCATTTGTCCTGTTCACACACACACACACATATTCTCCACTTACACAAGTATAAAAATACTTTTATGTGCAAGTGAATGGTCTCTCTTCAATCTCAGAAATCCTTATAATTTCTTCGTGGAATACTCAAGTGAGAAATATCTTTTGCTTATAAAATTGATGAGGTTAAGTGAGCTCAAATTTAGGTAAAGAAAAAGATTCCTGTATCTACCTAAGGGTTCTCGTAATCACAAATTTGATTTTCTTCAAGATTTGGTATTCATGGTTTATTTGACGGGGCATTGTAGAAAATAAAAAAATTTGTTAAGGGTCGTCTTCACACACACTCACCCCAACCCTTCCTTTAGTAGGGCCCAAATCTCACATTTCATGGTTCATGTGCTATTTTCCGACTCCCTTTGGTCCTAGATATAAGATGAAGTTCTTTTTTTTTTTAAAAAAAATTAAGGAAGCTAAATAAGTTATTTAATCATATCATTGTTGTATATCATTAGATTATATATTAGTTTATAAGGAAAACAAATCAGTTTGGAGAAAAAAATAAAAATGTAAATGCTTTAAAGTAATTAAATTAACTTCTTTAATTTCCCAAAAAAGTCAACTCTGTCTTATATTTAAGATTGAAGTAATATTTAATTTCACCAATTAGCTAGAGTAGTACTACTCGTTTCTCTCTACTTCTCTAATTTCAGTATCAGGGAACAAAATGTGGTGGAAAATATTATTTGGTTGAAGAGTTACAGAGGAAGCTAAGCACTATATGTGTGCATCCGTGCACGAGGGAATATGTTATGAATATTACTTGTTATGATTACAAAAGGAAGGTTTATAAGAGAGGCCAAATTTGACTAAGTTTCTTTAGTCGTCATCAGAACGCTAAAAATATGAACTTTAAACACATCTATATGCAGCATTTGCACAATTTCTAGAGTTGAATTGGTCATTATATTGTTTGCCAATTTATATGTTTAATAATTTCTTTAAATAAAATAAATCAAAACTATAAATTTTGAGGTTTTTTCTTGAAAAATTTCATAAAGTATAATAACTGTATCGTTTAATTACTGCAAGCTAGACACCACAATGTCTCTCATTTTATCTGGAGCTAATTAATAATAAAAATGCACACACACACACACTTCCATTTGCAAGTGCTCCCCAAGCCCTAATTTTATATTCATCTCTTATTTAATTGGGGAACTGCAATTTTTTTTTTTTTTTAAAAAAAAAAAAGGCCATAACGCATATACGCTTCGATTTGCACAAGTGCTTCCCAAGTCGACAAAGGAATCTGCCTCTCAATTGAACAAGATAATGATGAAGGAGCAAACAAAAGTGAAGTCAAAAGTGACATGACCACATGCTCCTGGGTGTAGGATTCCTATGGCCTACCACTTTAACTTGTCAGAGTCAGCTGCCTCCATACATAACTTAATTTCCATCATGAAACCTAATTTATAAATTAGAGAAACAAAAATGAGTGTGTTATAGTCACGCGCAAACTCGTAATAATGATATAAACTTATATCATAAACTTAAATAGTAAATTGTTACGAGTTTATTTTTATCATTAAATATATATTTATAATATATAATTAAATAATTAAAATATAAAAAATTGACCACAATTTGATTTAAACAACATATTTTAAATATAAATAATTGAAACTAAATATATATTTCGATTCCGCCCTTCGAAAAGGAACATCGGCTCTAACAATTCTGTCTCCGTCTACCAAAACAACTGGAAATGTTTCAAAAAAGTAGGCCAAATCGCTCAGTCTTGTTCATCTTCGGCGCAAGAGCGCTTGATCAGTGAGCTATTACACACTCTTTCAAGGGTCAATATTCATAATTTATCATACTTAACAAAGAAATTTCAATTAAATTCATATATAAAACCATTGAGTATGGTCAAATAAAAAATGTCAATACGAGTTTAAGAGAATTACCACGATTTTGTAAATTAGAAACGTAAAAACAAAAAATTTGGTGTGTAAACTTGCTAATTTAACTGAGTTTACAACTAGTATAAGTTTGCCAGCGATTTGACACGATTTCGTAAGGTAGACAACTCACGAATTTTACAACAATGATCACACCTTGTCATGAATAAGAATTGAGATTCAAGACCCTCGTACAATGAAGCATTGTATATGAGACTACCATTTTATTACCCCCAACGTAACTGTCACATAAATAGAGTTCAATGAGAGGTATACGGATAACAAGATTTAATTTACTCTATTTTATTACTGGATAAACGTTTTGGTAATTAACTGGTGGTATACATCCATGCAGGCAAAAATTTCTTAAATTGTTAATGTGATCATTAATGTTGTGATTCAACGAAAAGGACGAAAAAGATTCTTCATCTGGAACTAATAAATCTGATATTATGAACACCGTTTGTGCTCCACTGCGGTACAGCCTATAACACTTCGCTTTTGGCTTTACAAATATATAAACAACGTGAGCAACCTATAGCACCAGCATTAATTAATCTTATCATCGTATTTTTATTGATTTTTTATCTACTTTTGTGGAGAATACCCATAAGTGAGGGTTCCACAATCGTAGGAGCCAACCTTTTGCAAGATTCTCTATTAAGTAAGTACTCCTCTATAATGTAAGACCTATTTAACTAATTAGATCAGATTTGTAATACCCTAATTTCTCTTTTATCACAAGACCTTGTATTTTGATGAATAATTAGCAAAATACGAAGGTGAATATGTGTCTCAGAATTATAATCTATTGATTATTTTTCTACCCGAATTTCACTTCAGAATGAATTGTTAATTACTAAATATGTGTCTATATTTAGTGGCTATTAATGGGATATAAAAATCACATGTAATAATGGTTGTTTACAAACCAAATGAGACATAAGAAGGGAATCAAGGACACTTAGTCAAAATTGTTATCTCTTAACAACAAATTATTGACTAATGGATTTGCACTAATTAAGATTAGTGGCAAATACATGTAACTACCTAAAAGGGCTATATTTTGGCCTAAAGACAAGAGGTAGAAGGCAATGAAAATAAGTAGATATTAAAGGGGATAAAACACATAATAATTAAGGTATTTTGTGCCAAAATTACACATGTCAAGCTAGGGATAAACCTTTACTTGGTTTTTGTCCAACTTGTGCATTTATTTACAAGTTGTAAAATGCAATTAGAACATCCTAGGGAGGCTGATATTTTCGATCAGCTATGGGCCAAGGAAGATTTAAATTAAACTTGTTGATTAATGCACAAATGACCTTGATTAATTAACAAACCAATTGGACATGGACATGTGGAGTTTAGGGACACCTAAGCTCTCATTTGTGTCATCAAAATGACATTACAATCAGCCCCAAAAGTCCACAAATCCAGCTGGGCACATGTGGATGAATATTAGCCAAGTCTTCAAGATATTATCTGATTGAACCATATTTTTATATGATTTTTCATAATTAAATTGGGATTCTTAATGCATTTTTTGGGACATCATTGCATAATTAAACACTTATTTAATTTGAATCAGAGACATTTGTATTGAATTAAGTGTAATTAGGGGTAGAATGGTCATAATTTGTTAATTTATTATGCTATTGATTCCTTAGACTTTTGATGTTACCTTGTGCTTAATTTTGCTTTGTAGATGTTTAAGAAGAAAATAGAGATTTTGGGGTTAGAATTAATATTTTTGAGGAAGGAGAAAATTACATAAAAGTGCCCCAGAATTCCTGGGAATTGCAAATCAAGGAAGAAAAAAAGCCAGGAAAAATTACAAAAAATACCCAAATGGTTTGGAAATCCTAGTTTAGCCCCACAAATAGTTTGAAATTTCACACTTAAGTCCCTCCTGAAAAACTTTCAAATCTTTTCCCTTTAGTCCCTGGTCAAAACTTTTGTTTTGGCCAGGGGCTAGGTTAGATACAGGGAGGAGGGAGACGCGAGATTGGAGAGAGTGCCGCAGAGAACAAAGACGAAGAGGGCCTTTGCACCCTCCTCGATTCACCTTCCTTCACTCTCAACCTTACCAACAACCACCATCGCCCCTCATCTTCGTCATTCCATCACCGGACTGAACCAGACCAGAGAGTAGAGAGGGAGCGCGGCGGAAGAGCTTCGAAAAGGGGGGCTGAGACTTTTCAGATGGAGAGTATCGTCTCCTTCACCTCTCTTCTCCTTCACCGGCGAGATCCTCTTTACCACGCTGGAACTTCTCCTCCGTTAACCACCAAGCTCAAGCACTGGGAATGCGAGAACACAGAGCTGAGGCTGGATATCAGATCTTGACTTCCAGAGAAACATGAGAAGCCGAGAACCAGACCTTCGACCCTCCATCTTTAACTACCACTGTTGGAGCTCGACCACAACACTCATTGTCCTTCCTCTGTCTTTCTGATTCCGGCGGAGTCTCTGTATTTTTCAGCAAGCTTCTTTCCATGGCTAGTTCAGTTTTGTAGATAGTGTGGGGCTATCTGATTGCTATGTGTAGCTATTTTTCTTGCTGCTTGGTGATGAAGATTAAAGCTTGAGCTTAAGGGACTACATAGGGGAGTTTATCTATCATTCTATTAGTCTAGAGTTATATATTTTAATTTCCTAATTTTAATATATGATTCTGTAATTGATATTAATGTTAATTATCTCTGTTAGTTTGATATTTGTAGTTGAGATTGGATTTTGTGGTGTGAAGATTATATGTGTTTGAATTTCTTTGTGGTTGCAATGAAGCTATGTTGATTAGCGTGGTATTGTCTAGTTAATGTGGTTGATTTGTATCATTGAGGGGCTAGTTATCACTCAAATTTAAGAAGACTCATATTGCATTATTCCAATTTCAATTGCACATTAAGTGGTTTCAAACAATATCTCAAGAGGTAGTAGTTAGCTATGGTTGTAGGAGCTACTATTAATTGGAAATATTGGACTCAAGTGGTATCTTGAGGTTTTTCTTATTAAGACTTAATGAAGTTTTGACTCCCATACTTTTTGAGTGAGTATAGCTATTTTCTTCATTACCAAGAGCATCCATCTTTAAATCCTTTTAATCCAAAACATTCTTCATTATTTTCCAAAAATACCAAAAAGAATAGAAATACTTTCTTTATATTTTCATGAATTTTAGTTTAGAGAAAACCAATTTCAAAATCCATTTTGTAACCAAGTTTTTAGCACTTAGTTTAACCTAGGGAATTTAAAATAAAAGGCTCATTGATAAGAGAATGATCCTGAGTTGTTTGCACTATAATGCATATTAATTCATGGTAAATAGTGATTTGACCCCGGGGAGACAAAGGTTTTTGACAAATCATTATCCCATGGAAATAAAGCCTAAATCCTCTTGTAATTGTTTGAGCCAATGAGGGAACTTCAACCATAGTATGAGGGCACTTGGAAAAGCAATCCAAGGGCCCTAAAAGAGTCCAAAATTTTGTCCAAGGTTTAGTGGAGAAGAAAAGAGATGACAAACTTCTTCATTAAGTCATGAGAATGGGATATTTTGCAAGGGTAGTTTGGTAATTTGACGTGTGGGGCTCACAATGGGCTAATCTTCCACTGTAAATACATGAACCCTCTCCTTGCAATCCTCACAATTCAAACAACTCAGCTGATCCTAGAGAGAGGGAGAGTTGGAAGAAATCATAGAGAAGGAAGCAAGGAAGGAAGTTCAAAGCACTAAGGTAAGTCTCTTGCTTTTGGTTGTTCATGTGTTCATACTTTTTGCTTAGCCTTTAGCTTTAGTAAGAGCACTTGTTCATGGTGTTGTTGGAGAGGATGCCAAAACATTTGGAGCCAAGGAGGAAGGAGAGGTTACAAGAACACAAATCAAGTCAAGGTAAGAGATAATTTTGCCCCTAGTTGGTATGTTCTTGAACTTGTTATAATTTATAATAAATTCTCCTTGATTTTGAAACCTAAAATTCTAAGGGGAGGTTATGCCCAAATATTTTAGAAACATGTTTAAAGGCTAAAAAAATGAGATAGGAGACGATTTATCACATAAAATCATAGATTTTACAAAAGCCGTAAAATTGTCGGTTCAGGATTCTGAGAGGCAGTAAACGTGTGAGCAATATTTTATGAAGTAAATGAAGTCTTAAAATCATGAAATTTTACAGGAGTAAATTAGACATGTAGGGATTTAATTTGATATAAAATACAGAATTTTTAGATCTCTACACAAGGAGATACAAATTTTTGAAAAAGGCCTACGTTTCTGGAAAACTCACTGGACAGTCTTGATGTTTTTGAGAACTGGGAATAAATGGTGTGTGTTAAAATATTGGAATCAATTTTCCCAAAAACTAGACTTATTAAGGAGTTTATGGGTTTTTAAAGAACATGAATAGGACATCTATAACTCCAGATATGAATTTTTAAATATAAGTCATGTTTTCTAGAAGCTTAACTGTACAGTAAGGGCAATTTTGGAAATTGGGAATGACTAAAGAGTTTCGAGTTTCTGGAATTATTTTTCCTTGAAAATATAAATGTCAAGGGTCATGTATATTTTTGAATCACATCAATTGGATTTTTGTACATTTAGTTATGATTTTTCAAAGTTGCTGAAAAATCCTGCCAGAAAATCCAGAATTTCGAATTTACGGAAAAGTAAGGGTAAAAATGGAATAACTTATCCACTATGGGTAAAAAGAGATGAAAATAACCATTTTGGATATTATTCTAAGTGATATGGTATTAATTATAATATTAATATATTGAATATGGAAAATGAAATAATTCGATGATAGTATTATAGGATACCTGAGAAGTACAGGGTTGGATTCAAAGGATGGGCGTATTGCTTACTACACGGAGCAAGGTATGTTCACGTACAGTAACTTTAACTCTTCTATGTCTTGTATGACTTTATATGCTTGTATGATTCATGATTGTGGAGTCATACGCAAGACTGGGTCTTGGGCCATGCATCGTCACATGTGTGTTTACATTCAGTATAGTTGTGGATTATTATTGTATATGATAATGCTGCATGCTTGTTTTCCTTGCCCTGAGGATATGTGTCTGAGACACGTAGCACTGGTGAGTGCATCCACCGTCAACATTACATTCGTTGTGTGCCATGTATTGTTGGTTGCTAGATGTTGTTGTGAATATCTATCATATACTGTTTATACTTTGCATATGAAGTTAACCATTACCTGAGATTCAATTCGATTGAATCTTAGACTTGACTAAAGGTTTAGGAAAGGAATTTGGACCTGGGAAGGTGAGAGGGACGGAGTCGTGGAGAGACACCGGTTAGAACAAATGCCGGAAGAAGTTTGTTAGGGCATATATAGTTTCTAGCAATGAATCTAATAAAGTTAGTTCAAACTGTTTGGTGTCTAAGGAAGGATTGGTCGATCATGGTTACTTAATTAATCGCCGTTGCGGAAGCACGGAGAGACTCCCACTAGACTAACATCGACCTAACCAATAGGTCTGATTAACTGTGATGGGTTCATGGATTTAGGTCTAGTTAGAGCATGGTTTTAGGTTGTATAATTGTATCACACGAATATTCCTCCAGGAATTTAAATCAACCAGTATATGTCTGGGCATATAATATTAGTTACTTATCGTCCAAACGTTAATGCATGCTCTTTATTGCAAAGTACTCTGATCTGTACACCTTCAACTATGTTGATATTCCTAATACTACATGACAACGAACATAATAAGTAGTAAGGAATTTGGGGTGTTACAAGATTAAGGAAGTTTGATAAGGTGATTTATTATAATAAATATGACATATTTTTCCTAAGACACCTTCATAATCAACTTCTTTAATTCCTTTCCTCTCTCTCCTACTTGAGGGACTATCACAATAGGCCATTGTAATTTGAGGAAAACATGATAAATATGACATTTAGGATCAATGTCAACTTCTTAATTAGATCCTATATTAAAGAGCACCGGATGATGCAATGGCCGTAATGAAGCTATGCCAGACTGCCACAACTATGTTATATAAGGCCCATCATTTTTTGTTCTGTTTTATGAAAAA
Organism: Acacia pycnantha; assembly: GCA_025563575.1. NCBI lineage: Eukaryota > Viridiplantae > Streptophyta > Magnoliopsida > Fabales > Fabaceae > Acacia > Acacia pycnantha. The sequence goes on from JAMWYP010000038.1 coordinate 1,556,999, forward strand.
AGCTCAAGTGGTAGGGCAAGGGGACACACAAGCATGTGGTCATGTCTCTTTTGACTTCACTTTTGTTTCTGTCCTTCATTATGATCGATCTTTGTATCTTTAATTTTAACTCAGATTAATCAGTAGTGGTTCGTGACAAACTTGGTTTTCTGCGAGACGATCAAATAAACCTAAGAAAGTCACCTGTTTATCTTGAGAAGCCTATTGTTGGCAAAAGAAATAAAAAATCTTGAGAAGCCTACGTTAAGATACTGGAATTCTTTGCTTTCATTTGAGCTTGCAGCTATGTTATATATGTGATAATATCTGTACATATGTATATGATAATGCAACCCATTTATTTTAGGGAAAATGACTTTGAAAGACCTAAGGAAGAAAAAAATATACACTACTGCAAAATATTGTATTTGTAGCACATGTTTTATAGCGCTTATTTAAGAAAATGCTACAGCTTGTATTTTATTTTATTTTTAAAATTATTTATAACCTTCTGTAGTGCTTTCTTAATAAAGTGCTACAGTAGGTGTGTGACTTCCCGTAGCGCTTTGTTAATAGGGTTAAGGAGCAATTTGACCAACAAACTATTGGCTTAGGAGCACCCACCACAATTAACTTTTAACTGGACCATAAATACCAGCAAACTTTTTAAAAAGTTAATTCAGCACAAAATAGTTAAACGTCCGTTAAGTTATCATCCACCTCTTCTTCCACATCACTCCTTCCCTCCCTCTTCCTCGCCATTGCCTCCATCTTCTTCATCTTCAAAGTTCAGAGGCAGCCTCCTCCGCCTTCCTCTTCCACTCCTCCACCTATTGCATGCTTCTTCTTCCTCTTCCCCAAAATCACTAATCTCTGCAACTCATCACTGTGATTTAAGTTGTGATGCTGTGCAACTGAAAACGATAAGTCATTTCAGATTATTATTACCACCTATCTATTCTTTTTATATTTCCATATCTTTATCCAGAAGAGATAGCAGCATACACAATATCTTGAATCAGGAGATTTGGAAACCCAAAAGCATGAAGGAAATAGAGAATAAAAAGGAGGCGTCACTGTTGATGCAAAATGACTGGATACACCGTCTTCAAGAACAAAGGCAGCAGGAAAAAAAAGACGGAGGAGGAACGCAAGAATCAGCTTCTTCCACTGAATTGTAGAGCGAGAGCAACAGAACCAGAAGGAAGGAGAAAAATTCAGAGACACAGAACGGAAAACCAGAGGTAAACGATCGACTGAAGTCTTCTTCTTCTTCTAATAACGGAGGAGGCTACGTCTGAGAGAAAATAAAGATACCAGGAAACAAATCAGATGGGCAGCAAGTATACACACGCAACTCACTCAGAAGACTAAAAATTTAGTGCAAAGGTCGTTGGTTAGAGAGAGTTTTTATGAACCGTATGAATAAATTACAGAGCTCAAGTTTTCTGAATCACGGACTGCAATCATTTTCCAGGAAATAAGAAACATAAATCGTGTTAATCAAAAGAACCAAACAACAACGTACCTGATCGCCGTTGTTCCGAACAAGATAGTCCCTCTCCGAAGAAGACAGGATAGATTGAACATCATGGGAAACAACAGTTTCAACATCAGCCATTTTCGTTAATGCGTCTGAACATCATGGGAAGCTGCCTCTGAACTCTGAAGATGAAGTAGATGGAGGCGATGGCGAGGAAGAGGGAGGGAAGGAGTGATATGGAAGAAGAGGTGGATGATAACTTAACGGACGTTTAACTATTTTGTGCTGAATTAACTTTTTAAAAAGTTTGTTGGTAGTTATGGTCCAATTAAAAGTTAATTGTGGTGGGTGCTCCTAAGCCAATAGTTTATTGGCCAAATTGCTCCTTAACCCTTGTTAATATACAATGATTGCCCTAAAATTGGAAAAAAAACATATACATTAACAAATGACTTAATGATTTGACAAAACTCTAATCACCTTGGGGTCAAATAACTATTTTTCCACGAATTAAAATGGAATATAGTGTAAACAACTTGGGATCGTTCTTTTATCAAGGAGCCTTGTTATTTTGAATACCCTAGATTGAATTAAGTGATAAAAATATAGTTAGAAATGAGGTTTTAAAATTGGTTTTCTCTAAATTAAAATTTTAAAAAATAAAGCTATTTGTACTTTTTTTTTTGGTATTTTTAGAAAATAATGAAGAATACTTTGGATTAAAAGGGGTTAATGATTGATGCTCAAAAAGTATGGGAGTTAAAATTCATCAAGTCTTAATAAAAAACCTCAAGATAACACTTGAGTCCTATATTCTCAATTAATAGTAGCTTCTACAAACATAACTACTACCTCTTGAGATATTGTTTAAAACCACTTAATGTGCAATTGAAATTGGAATGATGCAACATGACTTTTCTTGTATTTGAATGCTAAACAGCTCTTAAAGGGAACAAATCAATCATATTAACTAGACAATAACATGCTAATCAACATAATCTTATTGCAACCACAAAGAAATTCAAACACATATAATCTTCACACTACTCAAACATGCTAACTTTTCACTTCATTCCCTCTACTCAAACAAAACCTTGTTTTCAATTCTCTATTTATAGTTATGGCCATACACAAATATTTAGAAGCCGTGTTCCTCCTGGTGGTGGCCTTCCATGAAGTTGTGATAACTCAAGGAAGGGAAATGAAGGCATTGAACCAACGTTTCTGGGCAGAGAAAGACATCGTCGTTCACATTTCATCGACGGCGCGGCAATGGGGCCGAATCAAAACGTTGTTGATGCTAAATTTGATGAAGAGGTGAAAAATGTTTATAGACCATTATGCCCTTTGATAAGACTTCGCCCTCCCCCGTCCCGATCTTCAGAAGAATATCAATGAAGAGTCAGGATTGTTAGGGAATCGATTAGGTAATTAGTTGATTTTCTGAGAATCTTTATGCTGTACGCACGTAACTTACGTGGATCCCTCAATTTCGTTGAGCTTTAGTAATTAATGTGACTAAACTCTACGTCTTGTTCTTGTAAAACCATGCAAGCAAGCAAGCATTATGTGGCAATATGTGTGTGTGTGTAAGGTCGTGCTTTCTTAAGATTTTCTGTTGTTATATATGTCATGTATTGAAATATAGAAAGGAGGATGTTGTTAACACTTCTCTTATGTTTAATGAATAATCTCTACGTGCATGATTAATAATAATTGAAATTGTTGTTTTTGTTTTATTATGAGCATATGTGGTTTTTATCACCTAATAAGTGACTGTTTTGATTAGCGGTAGAAGCTGTTTTTCCAAAGTGATTATTATATACGAAGTAAGTATGTGAGGGGAGTTTTGTTTTGGCTTATATGAACATATTTTTTGAACGCTAACTGAAACAATCTTAAGTCTATTTAAAATTGCGTGCAGCCACGGATTATCATGTACTAATTAAAAGGAATATTGTTATGTTAAGCCAACAAATTCAGATACCTTTGTGGTTAAAAGATCGAACGAGAAGATCAGCCACTTCTAACTTCTCTCCATTAATATATGTAAGAGGGTCATGAAATAAAAAATAAATTATCATACAATGCTCCCTTCAGTTTTAAATATAACAATTATACCAGGGATTCAATTTGATACTAAATATATAATCTCAATCCACTTTTGTCTCCTAAATTTATAATTGTTTCCTAAAGTATATCTATTGATTGTATATATGAAGTGAGTTTTCACCAAGGTAGTTCAAGCACACATAATTAACGATGCTATTTTAAAGAAATTAATATATATATTTGTTGAAAATAACTAAACTAAATTTTTTAATATCCATAAATTAGTTATCTAACCATAAAAGAAGAAGTACATTATTATCATCATTCAATTATATAACAGTATGAATTTCAATATATCTACCCCGATGGTTCAATACCCAAAAAATAAAAGGATGAATTTCATTTATCATTCTTTATAACTTTATTTCTTTTATATCAAATGTATCCATAATAATATAGATTAATCATGCCAACTTAGGGCCAAGATAAGGATCAATATGGTTTTGGGCTCTTCTTTTTATTGGTAGGCCCTAAGGATTAGAGGATGTGAGACTGCATTTGAGTTTCAAAAGATAAATGACGGTTTGGTTTCTGAAAAAAATTCTTAATAGTTTTAAATTTTGATTTTATTTGTAATAAAAATCAGGCATATACAGTTGGCATAGAAGAGCCAATCAAAAACCTTTTCACTCAGAAACATTCATAAGACGACAAAAATCCTTCAGTGCAGCCAGCACCCACGGGCACCTAAGGCACATGTTGGGCAACACCCACAAGTAGAGTCGGGAAATCAGGCCGGCCCGTTTAAACCATGACCCTTCAAGGGCCGAGCTTAGAAAATGGAGTCTCCAAATGAAGTCGGGTTTAAAAGGGCTAGCCTTGTAGGGCCGAGAGCTTAAAAGGGTTGGCCGTTGGGCCCTGTTAAGTTTTCTCTACTTGCTAGTTGGTAGTTGCCCACTTGGCCTGCTGATTTAGTCTGACTGTGAAGGAAGCTACTTGCCTGCTCTGTTGCAGATAAAGATTATGGATGTATTCATGATGCAGGAGAAGAAATTCTTGATATTTTTACCTATGAAGCAAAGCCTACTGATCGAACCATATTTTGATGTGTTATTTCATGATTAATTTGGGATTTAATCGTGTTAATTGGGCTAAAAATGTATTATTTATGATGAATTTGGATTAATGAGTGATTACATGAAAAATGTGTTAAAAAGGGTAAAATTGTCATAATTATTGTAATTACTCTTATTCAATATTTTTTTGGTAAGATTTGATGTTGACTTGATTGGTTTACATTGCAGGTGCATGAAGAAATTAAGCCAAGATTGAAATTGGAAGTTTGAGCTCAAGTTATAAACTTTTCAGTTTAGTCCCTCTGCGAAGCTTTTTAAAGTTTACACTTAAGTCCCTGCAACCAAAACTCCGCGTTTTGGCAATTTGGGAATTAGGTTTCCCTTCTCATTTGAGCAGACCCGACAGAAAAAGAGCAGCAGCTGGGGGGAATTAATAATCTAAGAAACAGAATGGAGAGCAAAAAAATAAAAAAAGGCAGCTGAATGAATAATTAAAGGGATCCGAAAACGCAGAAAAAGGGGAGAGACCCGAGACGCAAGAGCTGAGAGCTGAGGGAATTATTCATTAAAGGAGAAAACAGCGCCGCGCAAGAGGGGGAACGAAAAATCGAGAAGGAAAAATCGAGAAAAGAGAACAGACGAGAGAGAGCGGAGAGAACGAGAGCTTCGAAGCAGATTCATCCTCCTCCACTCTCACCCCACCTTCGCCGGCGACCATTGCCATCATCCCCACCGTCGCCGGCGACCATAGTTCCTCCATTGCTGCCGGCGAAAAAGCCAGAACGGAGGGGGAGAACGGAGACCAGCGGGAGGAAGAAAGAAAAGACCAGAGAGCTTCGTCGCCGGCGACTCCACAAGGCCAGCCACCGGAGAGAACAGAACTAGAGGGGTAGCGTGAGAACAGAGCCTGAGAGGAGGAAATCCAGCACCGTTCACCACCATCTTCCTCCATCTTCAACCCACCTTCACCCTCACCGGAACCACCTCCTGGGTTTCTACTTCTTCCAACCTTCATCCCTGTTTCACCACCGATAACCCATTGTTCAACATCATCATCCCCACCATTGACCGACAGTCCCCTCTTCTTTAACTCCGATTCGGTTTACACTTACTCACCATGGATTCTCAACGTATAGATGAAGTTGTGGATAAGTTTAAACTGATAAGTGGCTAATTCCTTTGTTTCTTGGTGATGCTGATTTGTGCTTGAGCTCAAGGCACTACATAGGGGAGTTTTTCTATCAATTCATTAGTCCAGATTTATATATTTAGGTTGCCTAGTTTTAGGGATTATTGTGTATAAATTCTGGAACTGAGATTAATGTTTATTGTCTGTTGGATTGATAATTGTAGTTGAGATTGGATTTTGGAGTATGAAAATTATGTGTTTTAATTTCTTGTGGTTGCAATGAGATTATATTAATTAGCGTGTTATAGTCTAATTAATGTGGTTGATTTGTAATCTTTGAGGGACTATTATGTACTCAATTTCAAAGAAGACTCATGTTGCATTATTCCAATTTCAATTGCACATCAAGTGGTTTTTAACAATTTCTCAAGAGGTAGTAGTTAGCTATGTTTGTAGGAGTTACTATTAATTGAGAATATTGGCCTCAAGTGTTATCTTGAGGTTTTTCTTAAGACTTGATGAATGTTGACTCCCATAATATTTTATGAGCAAGGATAGTCATTTCTTCATTACCAAGAACGTTCATCATTCGAATTTTCACTACATCCATTCCATTCACTCCTTTCCATTTTATAAAGAAAATACCAAAAATAATAGTTAGGATTTAATTAAATTGCATTCTTATTTTAGTTTGTTGATTGAAAAAGCCAAAACCTATTTTCCCCATTGTTTATATTGCATTTGCATGACATTTAGATTACATAGGATTCAATAAAAGGCTCCTCGAGAGAGAGAACGATCCTAGGTTTGCCTATATGCAATCCTTGGTTATTGTTGATTGTGGACCCCAAGGTTAAAGACAAAAAGGCCCTCATCAAATGGCGCCATTGCCGGGGAGCTAAGTAATTGGCTCCCTAGGTAATCTAATTGTCAAATTCACTTTTGACAAGGGGTTTCTCGTGTGAAGCTTGTTAGTTTTGCATTTTTGATTTTTCATTGCATATAGTTTAGGATTTTTGCATTTAGATAGTTTGCACAACATTCATTGCATTATTGCATTGTTTTGACTTGGTAGCTTCTGTGTGGTGTGTTGCATTAAATTCGATATGATGTTGATCTTAATTGTTTGAATTCACCATGTCTCCAAGTTAATTCATAGATACTTGCATCTTTTGTCATTTTGATTTTCTTTTCATTTGCATTTGTAATTTTTTTTTTTAGATTTATTTTCTTAGTTAGATAAATACTTGTGATTCATTTGGGAATTAATTGAATTGAACTTTTATGGCTTGGTTTAATGGTAATCAAGATTCACCCTTTCAATCCTACTATTTTGTAGGAGATTCGATCCGAAGGGAAGAGTCTATCTCTCAAAGCATCGATTCCATGCTACAAACAATACGGGCTCTTCAAGCTAACTTGGGAATTCAAGACAAGAGTCCAATTGGTCAAGAATGTCATGGTCCATTCCACCACCCATATCATGAACCTTACCACCAACCTCCATTTCAACCAAATCACTCACCACACCTACCATATAGATCATATCATGAGCCTTCTCCACCACCATACAACCTATATTATGAGCCTTCTCATAACCCTCTACCATACAACTGCATGCCATACCATGAACCTCCTCCTTCATTCCATCCCATTTCCCAACCATGTCATCCATCTCATGAATCCCTATATCCATTTGAGCCACCTTATGGACCTCATTCTCAACCATGTGTGCCAAACCAATAACTTACCGCTAGTGAAGTCATTAGAAAATTGCAAAATCAAGTGACTCAAACGGTAGACGAGGAGCGGTCATACAAGGCCAACTTTGACCATCAAATGGACTTTATAATGAGACGAATGGAATATCAAGAGAAAGAGAATGAGAGAATGGAAAAGGAAATTGAGCGTCTCACTCAGCAATCACAAGTGTTGAAGACTAATTTCCAAGAAAATCCTCTTCCCATGTTCACACATACACAAGAAGTGGAGCAACTAGAAAAAAGCAATGAGAAGTTGGAGAAAGCAATGGAACGGCCTACACAAGAGTCTTCTATGTGTCATACTCCACAAGAGACTTGCCCACCACATACACTTCCATATGAGCCACCCACTCCACCATGCCACGAACATCCATCCCAACCCTCTACTCTTCAACCTTCTGAACTTGATGCCTTCCTCGCCTTGCCATATATGGATGCTCAAACCCTTACACTAAGAAGAATGTATGACGAACTAAAGGTTCGGCATCTACATTTATTTAATCTCAAAGAGGTACTTTGTTCGCCTCGCAAGTGTACGAGATTCGCAAGTAATAAAGTGATAAATAAAGTATAATTCCCACGAGGATTTGTTTAACAAATTGGTCAAGCAAGAGGCTTAGTGAATTTCATCAAGTTGAGCTAAAACAAAGTTTTGAGTTGGAATGAGAATTTTCAAAGACTATTTCTAAAACTTAAAATTGATAAAGGCAAATGACTATTTGACTTTAAGGATAATTGAGCCTAGGATTTTTTTCCCTTTTTGCATTTCATAAAACTTGGTTAATTTCCTCTCTAGTAGCATTTCAATACATATATGTGTTAGTCTAAGGTTCTAAAATACTTGATCCGCTCTCTCAAGTCAAAATCAAGTTTCTCTTCTCATTAAAATGCACAATCTCTTGCTACAATTAATGAGAATCAATATTTAAGCAACAACCCTAATGTGACAATGCAAGGTTAGTAAATATATCTCTATTTTACCAACAAACCATCCATTTATCAAGTAAACTTCAAGACAAGCATGATTTCAATCAAGTTCTACACCTAGATTAGCTCTCTCAAGTCAAAACCTAAGTGAATAAATCATGTAAATGGAGGCCAATCACTTAGAAGCATTAAGCCAAGGTTGAAATCAACACACATATATATTAATCCACCAAAAGAGAGGAATATTCAAGTATTAATCCATACAAAGGGTCAAAAGAACCCTAGAATGAAAGATTTAGCTACTCATGTTCAAATACAAAGAGAGCCTAAGCAAAGATACTGAATACATGAAGAATGTAAGAGGAGAAGAGGAGAAAGAGGAAGAACCAAGGTGAAATCCCAAAAATCTCTTCTAGGTTGAGCATCCAAGCCTCCAAAGTTGCCAAGATCTCTCTCCCAAGCTCTCCTCTTGTTGCCCACATGTTCCCTTGTGCAAAAAGTGTGTTTTTCGGCCCTTCCCTTTAGGTTAAATAGGGTTTTTATGTTTCTAATGTGAAAACGCGCAGCTGTACTTTCTGCACTTTTTCACGACCGCTACGGCCGATGGCCCACTTTCCGCGGCCGGTCTTGGGCTGCGGCCGATGCCCACTTTCCGCGGCGATTAAGCTGCGGCGTTTGTCAACTTCTTTGCGCGGTTATACAGGTTCCTTCTAACTTTTTATTACTTCACTTCCTTTATTTCTTCCCTTGTTTCTTGGTTCTTATAGAGCTTCAAAACTTGACTCCATCCTCCTACAAAAGAGAAATGAATTATCAATTCTCACTTGAATTACAAACTCTACAAGATATAACAAGAATTTCTTTGATTTTCCTTGATACTTTGATATGCACATTTTCTTCTATACACTTCATTTTCTATGCATACTTAAAGCCCAAAATAGGTAAAAGAGACAAAAAATGTGCTGGAATGTTGTCAATTTCTAAGAGTTAACACACTTCCTCGTGGATTCTCTGAGGAAATAGAAGAGGAAATGAAGGACATTGAAAAATTCAACAAGACATTTGTTCACCATGTGCTATGGATTAAAACCGAAGGAGAAGAAGGAGCTCCATGGTCATGTACCTCCAATGATGATGGGAAAACCGAAGAGCAACACCTAAATGCCACTTCACAAGTGGAAGTTTCCAATCCTTCGATACCTATTCCCACACAAGCACAAGAAGTGAAACAAGTACAAAAGAGCATTGAAGAGTCTTCTCTACTATTTGGTAATGATCCTATCCTAATAAAAGTAGACTCTCCTACTACTTTAACTAATGAAGCAATTCATGATTCGAGTGATAATGAGGTGGATGAGGAAATCATTGTTGAATCCCCTCAAATGTTTGAAAATGTAATTGCTCAACCCATTAGTTCTAGTAGTAGCGATTCAATTGTACTTGTTGATGAGTGTGCTCCTACTTCTTTATGTGATGCTTTAACTGTTGAAAATGCTTCTCTTCATAGTACTAGAGATGATTGTGAACAATTGAATGAAATATTTTCATGTTCTTGTGCGGAAGATCGAATATGTGTAGATTTTTATCATGAAAAATGTCACTTGTTGAGTTTCGAAAGAAAGCATTTAGTGAAGTGGTTGATTCTACCATTGATCATAATGCACCCTCTTGTACTATTGATGATAGTATGCATGACAATTGTGAACATGTTGACTCTTGCATGGATGATAATGTGGTTGATTTGAGTGAAAAAGATCATAGCTCAGAATGCCAAATGCACAAAATTCCCATTGGATTACTTCCTTGTAGCGTTGTTGATGACAAAGATTCTGAAATTTTGATTGCTAAAATTCCACATGTTGATGAATCTTTCCAACAAGTGTTATCTTGTGATTTGCCACCCGATTTAGAAAAGAAAAATGATTGCTTTGAAATTTTGGAACCCTCGGGTGGTAACAATTTGAAAAATTCTCTTTCTTCTTCCACTCTTTTGCCTTCCATCTCTTGTGATTGTCATGATGATGTGGTGTGCCCCAACACTAAGTTGGATTCCGCACTTTCCATTTTGCAAGCACAAGAGAATTTTCAGAATATAACTGTTTGTTTGACTCCTACTGATGGGAGTAATATTGATTTCCTTGGATGTGATAGTTACTTGGAGAGTTTGATTCCTAAAATATCTTTAATTCACTTGAAATCTCTCCATGTTTCTATTTTTGGATGGGATACTGCTGGTTGCTTGTCTTCTTTGCAGGCACATTTTAGGAAAGGTTGTCGATGGAACCAACATCCACCGTACATTCTTGGAGCTCTTCCAATTGATCCTGAACCACCTCCACCAAGGAAAATCAATGCGGGAGAAGATGTAGTAAAAGACAAATGCATGACTCTCATCGGGGATGAGAACTTCTCCTTCAAGCGACTCAAGATACTCTAACACAGGTTGTCTCTTTCCTCACTTATTTTCTTCCTAATTCTTATGATTATTTGGGCTTAATTGTTGTATGAGGAAGATAAGTGTGGGGGAGGGACACAATCCAGTAGAAAAGTAGAAATAATGTAGTTGAGTAAGTAGAATAAGAACCCCCTATGTGTGCTTTGCATTCTCTTGGTCACTGCCCTACTTAATTATCATTGTGCCTTGAATTTTACCTTGTTTATCATTCTCTTCAGAGTGATTTTTCACATTGAGGACAATGTGTTGATTAAGTGTGGGGGAGAGGAATACATTTTGAATCCCAATTAAATGGTTGTTTTTAAATGAGAAAATGCCTAAAACTAGAAGAAGAAAAATTTTCAAAAATTTTTGTAGAATGACTTGCTTTAATGCATGCCCTAAGTGGTAAAGGGTCACATTTGCCACTTTGGAAGTGTATAATTTGTGGGGAATTCTTTGAGCTTTCATGAGATTGATCTAACCATATTTTTATATGATTTTTCATGATTAAACTGAGATTTTTAATGCATTTTCTGGGACATTATTGCATGATTAAGCACTAAGTTGAGTTAAGGACATTTGTATTGAATTAAGTGAAATTAGGGGCAAAATGGTCATTATTTATTAATTATTCATGCAAGTGACTCCTTGGACTTTTGATGCTACATACATTGTGTTTAATCTTGCATTGTAGGTGTTTAAGAAGAAAATGAAGATTTTTGAGGGCTAGAATTAATGTTTTGAGGACCTGGGAAAATTACAAGAAAGGGCCTAACATTTCTGAAAATTGGAATTGAGTGAAGAAAAGGGCCAGAGACAAATTACAGAAAAGGACTCAGATGTTTCAGAAATTTCAGTTATGCCCCAAAAAGATTTTGCAACTTCTCACTTTGGTCCCTCTGCAAAACGTTTTAAAAGTTTTCACTTAGGTCCCTGGTCAAAACTCAACGTTTTGACCAGGGACATTTCTTCAAACCCTACGCTGGACCCGATAAAAGAAGGGGGAGGAATAATTAAAAGGGGAGTGCCGCAGACCAGAGGAAGGGGGGAGCCGAAGAGCGAGACAGAACCAGATCGGACCTTCATCTCCACCTCCTAGAAGTCGCCGGCGGACTTCACCTTCACCCCCATCACCGCCGGTGACCTTCTTTCTTCAACCTCCACAATAGTCGCGAGCTCCGACTTAGCTGAAACAGAGGTCCAGAGGAGCGTCGTGGTTGGGGATTTGGGGAGGAGCCATGAGAGCTTGAGCCGAGCTTGATAGGAGAGGGAAAGAGACGGACAGCTACCACCACCGTCGAAGACGTCTTTCACCGTTACCGGAGTCGCTGATTCGCCAGAAAAACTCACACACCAACACCATCGGATTCATCCATCATCGCCGATTCACCGTCAACCAGCCACCACCAGCGACGCAATCCCTTTCATCCACACCATTCCCTTGTTCCAGACTATATATTCATTCTGCCTTTTCTCAATTCCATTATTCAGATTCCAGCGAGTTAAATTCATGGCTGGATCAGTTTTACACATGTGTGGTGTCCTTTAATGGCTAGGAGTGGCTGATTCGTTTTGCTCTTGGGATTGGGAAAGATGGACTTGAGTTTCAAAGCTTCAAAGGGGAGTTTATTTTGTTCAATCTATTTTCTCTAATTATATTTGGATTTCCTAGTTTTAGGGATGTTGGTTTGTATTGTTGAGACTTAGTTTACCCGTTTGGATAACTTTGTGGATTGAACCTATGTGATTGGATTTAATTTTGGTAGCTTGTTGGATTTATATATATATATATATATATATATATATATATATATATATATATATATGTATTTCCTTATTGATTCAATGATATTGTGCTTTCTACGTGGTATTGTTAGATAGTATGATTGAATTGGATTAATTGAGTGTCGTGGTATCGCATTCATATCAAGAGGAGGCAAGTTGCATTAATTTAATCCTAATCACACACTAAGTGGTTTTAAAAAATATCTCAAGAGATAGTAGTTTGCTACGGTAGTAGGAACTACTATTAATTGGGAATATTGGATTCAAGTGGTATCTTGGGGTTTTTCATTTAGACTTAGTGAAAATTTACTCCTATATTTAATTGAACTATGATAGTCACTATTCCATTTCCAAGGGCATTCATACTCATTTTCATACTCCATTCCATTTTATAAAGAAAATACCAAAAATAATACTTTAACATTTAATTTAATTGCATTCTAATTTTAGTTTATCAATTGAAAAATCCAAAACCAATTTTCCCCTTGTTTTAATTGCATTTGCATGTCATTTAGATTACTTAGGATTTAATAAAAGGCTCCTCGAGAGAGAGAGAACGATCCCAGGTTTGCCTATATGCAATCCTTGGTTAATTTTTGATTGTGGACCCCAAGGCTAAAGACAAAAAGGCCCTCATCAGAGATCTAGTGTTTTGGCAAATTGTTAAAACCATGTTTTGTTTTTCAAATGAATGGGAAGAGAAATGAACCCACAATTGGATTTTTGCTTACTCCTCATTTTGAAAAAGAGAGTTTATATATCACTTGTGCATTTAAGAGTTGAGCATAATTATAACTGATTGCAATGTTTTGATTGGTTGTGTTTGTAAGGTTAGCACTTGGAATAGTTAAGTAGATGTTTTGTGGTTAGTTTACCATGCAATTGATTTTGTTAGAGTGAGCATTGGAGAAAAACATTGTTGGAAGGATATTTGAGCCTTAAAGTCTTTATATGTGTGCATGTTCACTTGGTTTTTCACCTTCTAGAACTTGTTTCAACTCTTTTTCAAAACGGTATTTGCGTTATTGTGATGAAAATGAGAGAGGCATTCAATTCTAAACCATTTCTACCTAAACACAAACCTACATTCATCTACCATTTGCTTCCCTTTTTGAGCCATTCCTATGTTGTATGCATGTCATTATTCATAGTGTTCATAGTATTCTAAAAATCAAAAGAGAATTGCCAATAAAAATTTGAAATGCCATGTATATATAATTGCTATTAATAGTGGAGATGTTAGAGTTGTTACAAGCCTATGGTAAGGTGTTGATTAAGTGAGCTAGAGTGAAATTATTCCAATAAGGTAAGATGAGTGAAACAGTTATAATACCTTGAGAGTTCTCCTGTGCTTCATTTTAATATTTTGGATTGTATGGTCAGCTTATTTATTTACATCGCTTGATTATCACTAGTGTTGGCTTGAAGAATTTGATTAATTAATCCATTGCTTAGCTTTCTAAATATGAAATTGCTCATCTTTCAAATGCATTAGTGATTTGGATTTGGAATTTTGTACTCAATTGCCTTTGTTCAGGAGTACAAAGGTCTAAGTGTGGGGGAATTGATCGAACCATATTTTGATGTGTTATTTCATGATTAATTTGGGATTTAATCGTGTTAATTGGGCTAAAAATGTATTATTTATGATGAATTTGGATTAATGAGTGATTACATGAAAAATGTGTTAAAAAGGGTAAAATTGTCATAATTATTGTAATTACTCTTATTCAATATTTTTTGGTAAGATTTGATGTTGGCTTGATTGGTTTACATTGCAGGTGCATGAGAAAGTAAGCCAAGATTGAAATTGGAAGTTTGAGCTCAAGTTATAAACTTTTCAGTTTAGTCCCTCTGCGAAGCTTTTTAAAGTTTACACTTAAGTCCCTGCAACCAAAACTGCGTTTTGGCAATTTGGGAATTAGGTTTCCCTTCTCATTTGAGCAGACCCGACAGAAAAAGTGCAGCAGCTGGGGGGAATTAATAATCAAAGAAACAGAATGGAGAGCAAAAAAACAAAAAAAGGCAGCTGAATGAATAATTAAAGGGATCTGAAAACACAGAAAAAGGGGAGAGACCCGAGACCCGAGATGCAAGAGCTGAGAGCTGAGGGAATTATTCATTAAAGGAGAAAACAGCGCCGCGCAAGAGGGGGAACGAAAAATCGAGAAGGAAAAATCGAGAAAAGAGAACAGACGAGAGAGAGCGGAGAGAACGAGAGCTTCGCAGATTCATCCTCCTCCACTCTCACCCCACCTTCGCGGCGACCATTGCCATCATCCCCACCGTCGCCGGCGACCATAGTTCCTCCATTGCTGCCGGCGAAAAAGCCAGAACGGAGGGGGAGAACGGAGACCAGCGGGAGGAAGAAAGAAAAGACCAGAGAGCTTCGTCGCCGGCGACTCCACAAGGCCAGCCACCGGAGAGAACGGAACCAGAGGGGTAGCGTGAGAACAGAGCCTGAGAGGAGGAAATCCAGCACCGTTCACCACCATCTTCCTCTGTCTTCAACCCACCTTCACCCTCACCGGAACCACCTCCTGGGTTTCTACTTCTTCCAACCTTCATCCCTGTTTCACCACCGATAACCCACTGTTCAACATCATCATCCCCACCATTGACCGACAGTCCCCTCTTCTTTAACTCCGATTCGGTTTACACTTACTCACCATGGATTCTCAACGTATAGATGAAGTTGTGGATAAGTTTAAACTGATGAGTGGCTAATTCCTTTGTTTCTTGGTGATGCTGATTTGTGCTTGAGGTCAAGGCACTACATAGGGGAGTTTTTCTATCAATTCATTAGTCCAGATTTATATATTTAGGTTGTCTAGTTTTAGGGATTATTGTGTATAAATTCTGGAACTGAGATTAATGTTTATTGTCTCTGTTGGATTGATAATTGTAGTTGAGATTGGATTTTGGAGTATGAAAATTATGTGTTTTAATTTCTTGTGGTTGCAATGAGATTATATTAATTAGCGTGTTATTGTCTAATTAATGTGGTTGATTTGTAATCTTTGAGGGACTGTTATGTACTCAATTTCAAAGATGACTCATGTAGCATTATTCCAATTTCAATTGCACATCAAGTGGCTTTTAACAATTTCTCAAGAGGTAGTAGTTAGCTATGTTTGTAGGAGCTACTATTAATTGAGAATATTGGACTCAAGTGTTATCTTGAGGTTTTTCTTAAGACTTGATGAATGTTGACTCCCATAATATTTTATGAGCAAGGATAGTCATTTCTTCATTACCAAGAACGTTCATCATTCGAATTTTCACTACATCCATTCCATTTTATAAAGAAAATACCAAAAATAATAGTTAGGATTTAATTAAATTGCATTCTTATTTTAGTTTGTTAATTGAAAAAGCCAAAACCTATTTTCCCCCTTGTTTATATTGCATTTGCATGACATTTAGATTACTTAGGATTCAATAAAAGGCTCCTCGAGAGAGAGAACGATCCTAGGTTTGCCTATATGCAATCCTTGGTTATTGTTGATTGTGGACCCCAAGGCTAAAGACAAAAAGGCCCTCATCACCTACTAAATGTGAATCACAATCAAATGTTTTTGAAATTGATGATAGTGATGAAGAAGATGAAAATGATAATTATCGTACTCATGTTGTTTAGTGGTAAGCTTCTTATGCTTTGTGTGAGTTATTGGTGGATAATAGTTTATTTTTATTATGAAATAGTGACTGTGTTTGTTTGTTGCATGATGCGTGTTGTTTAGACTATAATGTTGACAACATTTATTGATTAAATTAGAACTTTAATTGTTGTAATTTAATAATTATATTTCTTTAAAAAACGTAAGAAAAATAGTTAAAATTTAGAAAAATAGCTTCCGGCCTTGTAAGGCCTCTAGCCCGCATGCTTTTGAGTCGAGTCTTGAAAAGCATGTTTTTTTTACCTCGGGTCTAAAAGGGAAGGGCCGACCATAATTCTCAACTCTATTCACAGGCTACAAGTCATTTTTAAAGTCTTAAAAGACAACGAAAAAATTGAACAAATATCACAACTTTTTTAACAAACATATATATATTAATTTGGGGGGCGGCGATGGCTAAATGAAGTGGATCTAAGACTGTAGATTTTACCGTGCTAATGAGCTAAAGCAGCCGCAAATCTGAAGAGATTCCCTTGAAGATTCCATGCCCCTATGGTCTTACTGTGGAAGATTCCTTTTGCGGTAAGCGAGATTCCTTTTGATTTTTTTTTTTTTTTGTTACAAGAGATTCATTTTGTTTGGTTTAATTAAAAGTGTTGCCTTATAGCTTGAAAGTTGAAACAGTGGGTCTCCGAAAGGGGTAAATGGTAATGTCTAAAAGACAAAATGGAATCACAATAGCCATAATCAGATCCCCCTAGCCAAGTGCGTCCCTCTTTTTCTTTTTTTCTTTTCTTTTTAATTTAGGAGGTAGCACTAATAGTTCAAAGTTACAAGTAGGATTAAACCCCTAACCATCCATTTATATAAGAGAACTTTCATGTTATTTAGGCTACAAGGCCATTAATATAGCTAGCTAGGCGTCAATCTTTGATTTGGTTTATACGACGCAACTTGCTCCACACATCTTTTCCTTTTTTTTTTTGACTACTCGTATTTTATTAAAGTCTTGGCCTCGATTACAACTACGTGCACGGCTCAACTGCAATTTGGTTTTTTAGGTGAGACACAACTAAGCCCTGCGTGGTATAGTTGGCATAACTATGGTGGGTTGAACTTTTCTTTCATTGGGAGAATAGTTTTAAAGCCATTTTCACTTCCATTTTTATTTCTATTTTTATCAAAAACTCTTTCAAGATACTAAGCAGGCCAAGAGAGAATAACATGTTGTACGTATTGCGTGAGATCAATGTTTTTTTATATTTACAACTAGTATCCAGCGCTTTGTCTGGATCTTATTATTAGGTATCCGAGCAATTGACTACTTCAATTTTGGGTTTCGTGGCTTCTCCTCCCAACACAATTGTCTTCTCTAGGACTCAAACTCGAGAGCCAGAGGATCTAACGGAGCCTTACACTATTAGACCAATTCAATGTTGGTATCAAAGTTATATATATATATATATATATGTACACATCATGTAGTATAATCATGTTTTTAGTACTCCCTCTTGTCCTTAATGTAAGATCCACTTAAAAAACAAAAAAATTGAACTACATGTGGCAAGCGAAGCGAACTGAAAACTCTGCATGTGGCAATAGCTCCTACCCACTTCTCTCATCCCGTCAAGTCCAGTTAAGTTTACTTTATGATTTGGCGCTCAAATTTATATGCATATAATGCAATTTACCTTGATGGCATTGGCTTGTAATTTTTCTTTTCTTGCACATCCACTACCTAGAGAGTTAGCGAGTCTTGTTGCCTATAAATACCAAGCAATGCATACCGAGCTTCTTCAGTGTCTAATCTTCTATTACTTCAAATTAAAGGCACTCACCTGTGAGTTCTTGTTCCAAGTTCCAACCTCCTTTTACAACCTTTGGCTAGCCATGGCATATACCACTCGCACTTGTTTCTTCTTTGTCCTTTCGGTTTTGTCCCATGAACTTCTCTTTGTAGAGGCAAGGAACTTGAAACAAAGCAAAGACCACTTACCCAACTCTGCAAAAGACACAAAAAAATCTACAGTTATTGCTTCTCGACCCACTAGAAAACTGGAAGTAGACGTTGAAGCCTTTCGCCCGACAAATCCGGGGCACAGCCCAGGCATTGGTCATTTTATCAAAACTTGAGTTACCCATCGTTCTGCATGCATGCAATTATATATTCCTTAATTATGTAATGTTATTTCTCGCTGAGGTACGGTGTCACGTCGTAGGTTATGTGTTCGCATTTTCATTCGTCTGTCTCTTTGTTTTTAGGCCTTTAGTGTAGGGTTATGATTCATGCATGCATGCTTTAATTAATGTATTTTGTCATAAGCTAAATTTCTATTTCAATATATTATGTTTTTGTAATCTGCCACAAGATTTTCATATTCTTCCTCTCTCGAATTCTATCTATAGCTACTGCACCAGACACGAGCGTACTGAGTATATAATATAATGAGTAATGACTTCATTACAAGATGTCGGCAAGCTATATAGAATTTCACGTGGACCTATTATTTGGCAAATAATAGCCGCTAGATCATGCACAGAAGAATGGGCACGCTAGAATGATAAATGAATAAAAATGGCGGTAAGGTTGAACTTTGAAATCAAGATCCTCCACCTTTGTTGAAGAACTTTAGGTAACACGCCAATTCTTTCGGCAGCTCTTAATAAGAGAGAAAATAAAAAGGAGCATTAGAGAAAGTGGAAAGAGTATTTTTTTTTTCCGCGAATTTATACATATATAATACGTGATTAATTTCATGTACTACAAATTTTCTACCCATCCTCATTATATTTTATTTGTATTCTTTTCCTCCTCAAAGAGGAACGTACGGACGAAGTTGAATTTTATTAATACATATTAACATGGTATATAAGGCCATATATATTAAGCCAAACAACTACAATAAGAATTTAGTGTTGGAATTTAATATTGTAACCGACCATATTAATGTTCCAATTAATTCTATTTATGTCCCACATTATTACCGATTTTGTAACTGTCCATTAATACCGTAACGGCCTAATTAATACGCAATAAGTGCGTATTGAATTCGTTTCCTTTTTTAGCTCTGCGATGGTCAGAGGGAAACGAACGTGTGAATTTTGTCTGGTCCCCTGAACCTGCTCTGATTTTGAGGAAGCACACCATCTGCAGTTTCAGAGAGAAGGATCAGAAGGGCTGAGACTCGGAGTCTGTTCCTGCTTGCTGGCTTGGATTTGTTCCTGTTTGGAGACTCAGAGTTCGTCCTATTTGCTTCTGGAGACAAATCAATGGCGGGAGGTATTTGTGATCTCTTATTCAGTTTTCCGCATTGATCTATATGTTAATCCATGAATAACATGTTTAGATCGTTAAAGTATTCTAACATTTGGTATCAGAGCCATGATTCCTCTGCCTTGATTTTGTTCGATGAAATTGTATACATATATTAAAATCTGGGTTTTGCTTTTCTGGATTTTTTTTTGATTTGAATATATGTATGTTTATTTCATCAAGAAATCAGATGTATGGATTTTCAGTCAGATTAATGGGTGCAATTTATTTTAATTGTCATAATAAATTGATTAATCGATGCTATGCGAAAATATCATCTTATGCTTCAAAGAATTACTGTAATCCTTTTATTCATATGGTGACTGATAAGTATATATTTTATAATTAAATAAGGGTAGATTCTGGGACATATTGGATTGAAATTATTAATATTATACCTATTTAATTATATTTTATATATTTATCTATCCTTTAATCAAATATAGGATAAAATGATATTATAATAGAAAATCTATTGATATCCTATTCTTATTTTGCAGGAGATATTATGTGATCTAGAAGAGGCAACAAATCAAATTAAAGAAAAAGATATAATATAATATATTATATTATATCAAGCCATTGGAATTAAAAGAGCAAGAAGCATATCACGTATTGGAAAAAGAAGACAAAAACGCGTGGGCCCCATAGCATTAAAGCACCCCCTTATATATATTAAAAGGCAAAAACGCACAAGAGGAGGAAAGCAGCGGCCACAACGCATAACCTATGCAATAGACATTAGGAGAGAAACGCGGTGGAAGAACGAAAAGAAATCACGGAAGCTTGCGAGCGAGAATTGGGAGATCACGGAGCCGAAATGCAGTGGAGGAACGAAAAGAAAGAATACGTCTCCGCAGCGAAGTATTTGTGAATTTTTATCTCTCCTATTTTATTAACCTAGCCATGCTCGGCTAATTTCTCTTTAGTAGTTAGGGCGAGGATGAACCCTATGTTAATTTGAGTATTTATTTGAAATTCTCTATTGAATGTTATTTACCATATTGAATGAGTTATATTTACTTAAAGCCTTCTCAAAAGACTGATCACCTTTTAGATTGCCCATAGGTTAGTGCATGACAATAGAGATGTTGGTGCACTTAACCGAACCTTTAATTCATCATAAAATTGCATGACCTAGACATAGGCTTACAAATTTATGTGATCTTATAATTCCGGTTTACATAATCTTTCTAAATAATCTTGAGACATTAGGTTATTTTTAAAGATAACGACTAAGGTAGCATCAAGACATTGGGACTTAGTTAAATATTAGAGAATTGATCGTCAATTATGGGAATAACAGTCAATTAGGGATTTAATTCGAATACTTAGAGGAACATAGGGGAATTCTATGCCTTAACTGCGTTTTTCTCTATTAATCATCTTTTCTAAAACGTTCTTGAAATTCTTGATTCTTAATTTTTTTATTTAATTATTTAAAACCTTTTTAGTTACAATTCACCCCTATTACTCTATTTCATCCAACTAAAGCTGAAATAACTAATTAGTGGCTGTAATACTATTCCTCGTGGGACGATCTCTTTCTCACACACTTTATTACTTGTAACGATCGGTGCACTTGCCGAAGTCGCTATCAAGTTTTTGGCGCCGTTGCCGGGGGCAGCAACTAGCATTGTCAATCCAGCTGTAAATGCAAATAATTTTGAAATCAAGCCATCCCTCATAGGCTTGGTTCAACAACGCTCTTTTAGTGGGAGTGATTTAGAGGATCCTAATCAGCATATTGAGACTTTTCTGCAGATTTGTGATACCATCAAGATGAATGGGGTTTCTGAAGGGGCTATTCGTGTGAGACTGTTTCCTTTCTCTTTGACGGGAAAGCGGGAGCTTGGCTTCGTTCTTGTCCTAATGGAAGTCTCTCCACTTGGGACATTATTACCACAAAGTTCCTAGAGAAATTTTTCCCTTCTTCTAAGTATACAAAGCTGCTGTCAGACATCCGTTGCTTTACTCAAGGCAATGGGGAATCATATTGCCAAGCTTGGGAAAGATTCAAGGAGTTGCTTAGGAAGTGCCCACAACATGAGCTGCAAGACTATGATCAGGTGAGAATATTCCTCAATGGGATGCTTAGTCCTCTAGGATGATGATTAATCTTTGCGGCGGGTGGTACGTTAAAAATAAAACTCCGGAGGAATCATTGGAGTTGTTTGAAGATATGGGGTCCTTAGAGAATGAAACTGTTACTCCACAACCAAAGAGGGGAGTTCTTCAGCTAGACTCTTACAATACAATGTTGGCCCACAATGAGAACATTGCCCAACAAAACAAGGTGATCCAACATCAGTTAGCTTCCATCACTAAACGACTTGCCTCTTCTCGAGTGTCATCTAATTCTTCTCAGCCTCCTTTGCTTTGTGATTTTTGCAAAGGGGAACACGCTAATGGAGATTGTGCAGCACTCATTAATGGAGAAACAACAGAGGTTAACTACATGGGTAATCCTCCCAGAAATCAGTTTAATCCATATAGCAACACATACAATCCTGTCTGGAAAGCTCACCCAAACTTTTCCTACAAACCCCAAGCAGTACCTCAGCAGTTCCACCAAACCACCACTACTGATCTGGAAAAGGCTTTGACACAGTTGACTCGTACCACTACTGAATACATACAGGGATCAGAAGCTTTCCAGAATGAAACAAAGTCTGCTATCAAGAATCAGGGGGCTTCGATCCGGAATTTGGAGAATCAGATTGGTCAATTATCAAAGCAAATAGCATAGAGAAGCCAAGGGTCCTTCCCTAGTGATACAGAGGTCAATCCAAAGGAGCATTGTAAGGCCATAACTACAAGGAGTGGTATAGTGGTGCAGCCGGTTGAGAAATCTGTTCCGATGAAGGACAAGTCTGAGAAAGGGGAGGAAGAGGTCGAGCAATGTAATGTGCAGCAGGTTCCAAAGGAGATAGTTACAAAGAAGTCTCCCACTCCTTCTTATGCAAAACCTCCTTATCCCCAAAGGTTGAAGCAACAGATTCAGAAGCAACAGTATGCCAAGTTCTTGGATATTTTTAAGAAATTGCAGATTAACATTCCTTTTGCAGAAGCTCTTGAAAATATGCCTAATTATGCAAAGTTCATGAAAGATTTGCTTTCCAAGAAGCATAAGTTGCAAGAGGCAGAAATAGTGGCATTGACTCAGCAGTGTAGTGCCATCATTCAAACTAAGTTGCCACCAAAGCTTAAGGATCCGGGCAGCTTTAGCATTCCTTGTGCAATAGGGAATGTCAATATGGGTAGAGCACTTTGTGACTTGGGAGCTAGTATTAATTTAATGCCCTTATCTGTGGCAAAAGCTCTCGGCATTAAAGAGATGAAGCCTACTATGATGTCATTACAGTTGGCGGATAGATCCATTAAGAAGCCAGAAGGTGTCATTGAGGATGTGCTGGTGAAAGTGGACAAATTCATCTTCCTGGTGGATTTTGTGGTTCTTAACATGGAGGAAGATGCTGAACTTCCTTTGCTTTTGGGAAGACCCTTCTTGGCTCTGCGAAAGCGGTAATTGATGTAGCTGCTGGAAAAATGGAATTCCAAATGAATGACGAGAAAATCACTTACAATGTGTTTCAGTCCATGAAATACCCAGTTGATAATAGTGACTGTTTCAGAATTGATGTAGTTGACGAAGCCATTCAGGAGGGTCTTTTTCAAGAAGATTCAGATGAGTCCTTAGAGGATGATATTGCTCAGTTATTGCAGGTGGAAGAAGAGGTTTCTGCAGATGAAAATTCTAATTTACAGGTAGAGAAGCTGCAAAAGAAGGATTATGATGCACCACCTGTTGCTCCTAAGGTAGAACTAAAGGAGCTCCCTTCTAATCTGAAGTATGCTTTTCTAGGAAAGGATGACACTTATCCCGTTATTGTTAGCGCTGAGTTGTCACCTACTGACGAAGAGAAGTTCTTGAAAGTTTTGACTACCCACAAGACTGCAATAGGGTGGTCTATATCTGATTTGAAAGGGATTAGTCCCTCATTCTCGCACTCATAAAATTCTAATGGAGAACGATGTGAAACCGGAAGGCAGCCCAGAGGAGACTTAACCCGACTATGAAGGAAGTGGTGAGAAAGGAGGTGATGAAACTGTTAGATGCGGGTATGATTTATCCTATCTCTCGATTCAAAGTGGGTTAGTCCAGTACATGTAGTACCGAAGAAGGGTGGAGTTACTGTAGTGCAGAATGAGAACAATGAATTGATACCCACTAGAACTGTCACGGGCTGGAGAATGTGTGTGGATTATAGAAGATTGAACGATGCCACTCGTAAAGACTTCTTTCCTTTACCATTCATGGACCAAATGCTTGAAAGGCTTGCAGGTCACTCTTATTATCGCTTCTTAGACGGCTATTCTGGTTACAATCAAATAGCAGTGGATCCAAAGGATCAAGAGAAAACAACTTTCACTTGCCCCTTTGGTATTTTTGCTTATAGACGGATGCCCTTCGGTCTTTGCAATGCCCACTACTTTTCGAGGTGCATGTTGTCTATCTTCTCTGACATGACTGAGAGATTTATTGAGGTATTTATGGATGATTTCTCTGTTTTTGGCACTTCGTATGATACTTGCTTGGCTAATTTGTCTCGTGTACTCCAAAGATGTCAAGAGAGTAATTTGGTGCTTAATTGGGAAAAATGCCACTTTATGGTGAAAGATGGGATAGTCTTGGGTCATAGAATATCGATAAAGGGATAGAAGTGGATAGAGCCAAGATTATAATCATCAAAGACTTGCCCCTCCCACCAATGTACGTAGTGTTCGCAGTTTTCTTGG
This sequence comes from Acacia pycnantha, assembly GCA_025563575.1. Taxonomy (NCBI): domain Eukaryota; kingdom Viridiplantae; phylum Streptophyta; class Magnoliopsida; order Fabales; family Fabaceae; genus Acacia; species Acacia pycnantha. The sequence continues at coordinate 1,581,363 of JAMWYP010000038.1, forward strand.
TCATGCGGTTTTTACCGAAGGTTTATCAAGGATTTTTCCAAGATAGCCAAACCACTTAGCCGGTTGTTGGTCAAAGATGAAGACTTTAACTTCAACAAAGAGTGTCGATGGCATTCAAATTGTTGAAAGAAAGATTAACAACCGCACCTATTCGAGAGCACTGATTGGGATCTACCGTTTGAGTGATGTGTGATGCCGGTGACTACGCCATAGGAGCTGTTTTGGGGCAAAGGAAGAATAAGTTGTTACATGTTATATATTATGCAAGTAAAGTTCGAATGAGGCACGGTTGAACTATGCAACAACCGAGAAGGAGATGCTTGCGATTATTTATGCATTAGATAAATTTAGACAAGTATTTGATTGGTTCCAAAGTTATTATTTTTACGAGATCATGCTGCTCTAAAATATCTCTTGACTAAGCTAGACGCTAAGCCAAGGCTTCTCCGTTGGATCTGCTACTCCAAGAGTTTAAGATTGAAATCAAAGACAAGAAAGGGGTAGAGAATGTGGTAGCTGATCACTTGTCTAGGATTCGGGTTAAGGAGCTGCAAGATGATTCGAAATGGAGATTCATGATGAATTTCCGGATGAGTATGTCTTAGCAATTAGCAGTGTTCCTTGGTTTGCTGATTTTGCTAATTATAAGGCCATTGGGATGATACTAGAGGGACTAACATGGCAGCGAGAGGAAGAAGTTCATGCATGATGTTCGGCGGTATATCCGGGATGAGCCCTTCTTATTTTTCAGGTGTGCGAGATGGAATGCTCCGCGCTGTATCCCGAGGAGGAAACTCATAAGATCCTCCGGCATTGTCATGGTTCGATTATGGTGGACATTTATTTGGAGAACGCACTTCTTTGCTAAGGTACTACAAAGCGGTTTTTATTGGCCTACATTGTACAAGGATGCTAGGAAGTATGTTGAGCAATGTGATCGTTGCCGAGAGAACAGGAATATCTCTAGGAGACATGAGATGCCACTCAACAACATTCTTGTTATTGAGATTTTTGATGTGTGGGGAATTGATTTTATGGGGCCATTCCCAAGCTCTTTTAACAACAAGTACATTCTTGTAGCTGTGGACTATGTTTCAAAGTGGGTAGAGGCAATTGCTCTTCCCACTAATGAAGCTAAGGTGGTGATATCCTTTCTCAAAAAGAATATATTCAGCAGGTTCGGGGTACCGAGGGCCATTATCAGTGACGGAGGCACTCATTTTTGTAACCGACAGTTTCAATCATTGCTTAGCAAATATGGTGTCACTCATCGTGTCACTACTCCATATCACCCACAAACTAGTGGGCAAGTGGAGATTTCTAACGGGAATTGAAGCAAATTCGGAAAAGACTGTTGGGAAGTCAAGGAAGGATTGGTCCCAGAAGCTTGATGATGCTTTGTGGGCATACCGAACGGCATTCAAGACTCCTATCGGCATGTCACCGTTTCAGCTCTGCGATGAAAAAGGCTACTTCGAGTTGAATGAGCTTGATGAATTCAGAATTTTTGCATATGAGAGTGCTAGCCTCTACAAGGAGAGAACCAAGAGATGGCATGACAAGAGGATTCTTCCAAAAGAGTTTCATCCGGGACAGCAGGTATTACTTTATAACTCTCGTTTAAAACTTTTTCCAGGGAAATTGAAGTCTAGGTGGTCAGGACCGTTTGTAGTGAAAGAGGTTACACCTTTTGGTGCAATTGTCATTGCACCAATAGGTTCAGATGACGCTTTTAAGGTAAATGGGCAGAGATTGAAGCCTTACCATGGTGGAGACATTGACAGAGGAAGAACCTCCGTGGCACTAGAAGCTGAGAATTAAGATGATATCCGTCAGGCTCAGGACGTTAAACAAGCGCTGATTGGGAGGCAACCCAATAAGTTTTCTTTTTCATTTTTAGTTAGTTTTAGTAGTTATTCTAGGATAGGAAGGTTGTGAAAAGTATGGAGCAAACTATAAGCTCCATACAAAAAAAAAAAAAAAAAAAAAATAAATTTATTTTATCCAGAAAGTTGGCGCCCAGGGCGCCAAAGTTGGCGCCCAAGGCGCCAACTCTCTGAGCAAGGAAGGAAGGAGAGCCCAAAAAAAAAAAAATTAAATTAGGGTTAGAAAACCCCCCCTTCGTCTTCCTCCTCCCTTCTCCCCTCCTAGCAACCGTACACCACCCCCCACCGCCCTTCGTCCTCCTCCTTCGTCTTCCCCCATAGCCACCGTCGCCTCCCTCTTCCCCAACCACCGTCGACCCCCACCGCCCTTCGTCCTCCTCCTTCGTCTTCCCCCATAGCCACCGTCGCCTCCCTCTTCCCCAACCACCGTCGACCCCCACCGCCCTTCATCCTCCTCCATCACTCTCCCCTCCCAGCCACCGTGTCCCTCTTCCCCGACCCCCATCACCCTTCGTCTTCCCCCATCTCCACCCCAGCCGACCACCAACCTCCCCCTTCCCCCTCCAAAATTTTTCCCAAAAATCCGACCCCCTCCGTCGACCCCCCCTTCTATTTTTTTTATTTTCTTTTTCTTTTTCTTTTAATTATTATTTCAGGTCCAAAGGCACAATGAGCAAGGGGAAGGACAAGGACAAGGCTATTCAACCATATGCCCCTCCGGTTGCTGGTTCAAAAAGAGCTCGAGCTTCTTCCTCCTCTCACACCACTTCTAGAGGTTCCAAGTTTCTATCACAAGAAAGTAGGGAGCGGCACCGGTCCTGGTTTCTTCCCAAGAGCTTTGTCCCTGAGAGGGTGATTGATCTATTCCTGCCTAGTATACCACCAATAGAAGAAATCCAGATAGGGGATACTCGTATATCTTGGGTTAGGGGTATATCTGTTCCATTTGATGCTGCCACTATTGAGAGTTTTCTGGGTACTAGTTATGATCCAGGCAGCCCTTGTGCTTTCCAAGATCATATGAAATTATTTGCCCTCATCCGTCCCAAACGATTTAGACCTGATATTGTTGATTCCGCTGAATCTCTACGAGTGCGCATTGCCCATCCCTCTTCAGTCTGGTGTGATAGGCACACATTACCTGGCATCCCTGAAAAATTGGTCAGGACTGATCTTACTGCGGAGGCCCGTCCCTGGTTTTACTTCATCAATAGCAACATCCTTCCATCTACTAACCATGGTGATGTCAACTTGGAGCGGGCTGTGCTCATTTATGAAATCCTGGGCAATCGAAATATCGATATAGCTTCGATCCTTTCAGATAGAATTACCCAAACAATCACCTCGGGAAGGAAGGAGAGCAAATTGGGACATTGCTCACTTATCATGCAACTTTGTCTACGGGCAGGTGTCACAATTCCAGCTAATGAAGCTATGGATGTTCAGTTGGCTTCCCCGATTCAGTGGTCCACCATCGATAGCTGGACCTCCGATGCCTCCAGGCATGCCAGGATGCGAACCCCGATACAGACACAGCCCCCCACCCATCCTGGCCCATCCACTACTCAGGAACCTACTGGTGTCAGTGACGAGACCTCAGCTGATCCCACTACTCTTAGGCAACTAAAACGCCAAGTGCGTTATCTGACCCGGATGGTCGAGGCCCTATGCATCAAGCAGAATATTGACCCCACTAGTTGTCAACCAGTGAGGACGACAACGATCCCGACGATGCGGTCACACAAGAGGACGCCGATGACCACTCCGATGACTTTTGACAGGAGCACTCCACATCAGAGTTAGAGACCTAAACCAGGGGAGTACTAGTTTCTTTCCTTCTTTATATTTTTGCAACATTGAGGATAATGTGAGATTTAAGTGTGGGGGTGAGGGTATCCTTGATTTTAACTTGCTTTGCCATCAATTTTGCTTAAAAAGAAAAAAAAAACTCATGGAAGTGAGAATAGTATATGTGAGCATTATTACACTTGGTTTAATTCAAACATGAAAAGGAGTGAATTTGACCAGGAATTGATTCTATGTTCTTTGAATGTTAGTAAAGATGTAAAGATTTGGTTTGGATACTTTACTTTAGGATGTCAAAGAACCTGTGAGGAATTTGAGCCTATATTTTTTTATCTGTCTAAGAGGGAGTACACCTATTGTGATTTCATCTCTAGAACTTGTCTTGAATCTCTTTTGAAATTTGGAATCCTTTCGCATGCACAAAGATGATTTAGGCATTTATTTCACAGCTAGTTTGGCCAAATATCCATCCTTATCACATGAAAACCATTTGTTTACCCCATTTGAGCCTCTAAAAAAAAAACAAAAAAACAAAAAACAAAAAACAAAAAAAATTGCATAGAATAGATAGCCCTTTGTTTGAGATATGCAATTTTTATATCTTTTTCTTCCCATTCAATGTTATTACTTTAGTAAGTGCTAAGTGATCCAATTTAATAAATGAAGGAGTTAGAAAGTCAGCACTATAAGATTATATGTAAAAAAAAAAAGTAAAAAAGAAAAAAAGAAAAAAAGAAAAAAAGAAAAAAAAAGAAGAAGAAATAAAAAGATTGTTGAGATGAAAAGAATAAAGGTTACATATGGTGTTAGAGAGTTTGTTTTCTCTTGGTGAGTATTCCTTCATTCTTTTTCATGAATTTCATTAAATTACTTGGCACTAATTAAAGTATTTTTCCAGACCATTTGATCATTTTCATTTCATTATCCTACCTTGATCATTACAACCTTGAGAAAGTCCTTTTGATTTGAGTGTGCAATTGGATAATGTATAAAGTGGAGATTGAGATGATAAACAAGCTTATGGTAGACGAGTTGCAATAGGTGGAATTGAGTGAAACACAAGCCCTAGAATATCTTGAGAAATGAGTGTAAACACTTGACTTGTGAGGGACATTCTCTTGTGATTTATCTTTGCCAAATTAACTGTCTTGCTACTTGCATTCTTGGAATGTGGAGAAAATTGTTGGAAAAAAATTTGTTTCTTGAAAGTTTGAATTGACTTCAATTTTGTAATGCTTGCTTCAAAAATTTCGCTTCCATGGTTTTTATGAACTGGTTGTCTTGGAATTCTAAAATCTTGAGGACAAGAAAAGATTTAAGTGTGGGAGAGTTTGATAAGTATATATTTTATAATTAAATAAGGGTAGATTCTAGGACATATTGGATTGAAATTATTAATATTATACCTATTTAATTATATTTTATATATTTATCTATCCTTTAATCAAATATAGGATAAAATGATATTATAATAGAAAATCTATTGATATCCTATTCTTATTTTGCAGGAGATATTATGTGATCTAGAAGAGGCAACAAATCAAATTAAAGAAAAAGATATAATATAATATATTATATTATATCAAGCCATTGGAATTAAAAGAGCAAGAAGCAGATCACGTACTAGAAAAAGAAGACAAAAACGCGTGGGCCCCATAGCATTAAAGCACCCCCTTATATATATTAAAAGGCAAAAACGCACAAGAGGAGGAAAGCAGCGGCCACAACGCATAACCTATGCAATAGACATTAGGAGAGAAACGCAGTGGAAGAACGAAAAGAAATCACGGACGCTGCGAACGAGAATTGGGAGATCACGGAGCCGAAACGCAGTGGAGGAACGAAAAGAAAGAATACGTCTCCACAAAGCAAGTATTTGTGAATTTTTATCTCTCCTATTTTATTAACCTAGCCATGCTTGGCTAATTTTTCTTTAGTAGTTAGGGCGAGGATGAACCCTATGTTAATTTGAGTATTTATTTGAAATTCTCTATTGTTATGGGAATAACAGTCAATTAGGGATTTAATTCGAATACTTAGAGGAACATAGGGGAATTCTATGCCCTAACTGCGTTTTTCTCTATTAATCATCTTTTCTAAAACGTTCTTGAAATTCTTGAATCTTAATTTTTTTATTTAATTATTTAAAACCTTTTTAGTTACAATTCACCCCTATTACTCTATTTCATCCAACTAAAGCTAAAATAACTAATTAGTGGCTGTAATACTATTCCTCGTGGGACGATCTCTTTCTCACACACTTTATTACTTGTAACGATCGGTGCACTTGCCGAAGTCGCTATCAGTGACTGTGATTTTCATTGCTTTCTGCAATTGCTGAATCGATTCTGTGCGAAAATCTTTTGGTTTCGAAATTGTGATTCATTTGTGAATACCTGGTTTTTCGATCTGGGCTTTTCAAGATTTAAGGTTTTGTAAACAGGAAACGCGTTTGGTTTTGGTTTCAGAACCAAAATTTTTTATCTTGATTTTCATATGGATCTTTGAAAGATTGTTCGAAATCACGTTTCAATCGTTTTTCCTTGATTTCTGCCGTCGAAAACGCTGGTTTCCGAGTTCTCCCTGAGTTTCATCGGTGAAAAGAAACAGAAAAACACGATTTTATTTTGTTTTCAAAACTCAAATTATTTGTTTTGATTTTGAGTAGATCCTTGTTAGATTGTGAAAAATCTGTATTCAGAAGCCTTTTCTGTGATCTCCGTCGTCAAAATCGTCGGATTTTGAGCCCACCGATCGCCTGAAATTTCTACCGGAAAATCGCGGGTCGCGGCTGAAGCATCCGGGTCGCTCGCGGGTTATCGGTTCGGGTAGGGTTGAAACCGGGTAAGGAAGAAGACGCGAAACGGCGTCGTTTTGGACCTCTGTGAAACGCACCGTTTCACTTATGAAGCAGGCGGGCCAGGCGGGTTTGGGCCGGATCGCGCGGGTTTGGGCTGAGCATTGTCTTGGGTTTTTTTTTGGATTGGGCCGAGTTCGGTTTTTGGCCCAGACGTTTTTTAAAAAAAATATTCCCCTTCAGCGAAAATTAAACTGCAGAAGCGCCCTCAGTGGATTCGAACAAGGGACCTCAGGGCGCGTGTAAGCCTTAAGCCCTGGTGAGTAGCAGTGTGCTCTACGCGTCCCTTGTGATTTTATTTTCCAACATTTATTTATTTAAATGTTTTCTTTTCCCAAATGAAATTTTTAAAATAAAGCGTTGAAAGGGTCTGAGTGGATTCGAACCCACACAACTTTGGTCCGAGTCTTAAGACCAACCTCGGACCATCCGGCTAAGGTGACACTTGTGTCATTTTAATGGATTTTATATTTACATATAATTATTTTTATATTTAAATATAATAACCTAAAATTTAATTAAAATTGGGATTTCATGTGATTGTTAATATGCCTTATGTATTCTGTTTTTGCATGAATTAATTATTATTTAATTATACATGCAATATTAAGTTGAATAATATGCATAACATGAATATCCAATTTTATTTTAGTATTGCTTATAGTTTATTGCAATATTAAATATTAATGTTGAGTGATCTATATATTTTAATTAATTAGAGAATAGCCACAGCATCTTTAATTAGTCAAAATTATATATTGAATTGCATGATCACATAATGACATTAGTTGTAATTAATCATATGTAATATAATAAATCTTATCCCTTTTTATTATATGATTTATATGATTAATTAGGGTGGAATATCAAATTAAATTCTTAACTTACCCACAGGAATTAAGAATAAAGAAATAATTTGGTAGTTCTATCATAGAGTTGTGAATCCAATTGAATTAGAACTTTAGCCCACAAGCAAGTTTTATGTCAGTAGATTCACTATTTTCAACATGATTTACATTGGTAAAACATGATATGGTTTATTAGTCTCAAATCTTAATTTTTAAAGCATGTATTTTTCTTAATTATGCGGCACAACAACTGCGATTTTCTACGATATGAAAACGAAATTCCCGAACTAAGGGGTGATAACTATAAGGTATGGAGAGAGAGTTCTTCTCCAATTAGGGTGGATGGATATAGATTATGCTATTAGGAAAGACGAACCACCTCCCATTACGCAACCAGACTCTCCGGATCGGGTTGATCTTTATGAGAAATGGGAGCGATCTAATCGTCTCTCAGTAATGTTCATAAAGACTCATATCTCTGCTGGTATTCGTGGTTCTGTCGAACAGCATGACAAAACAAGGCCACTTCTGAAGGCGATTGATGATCAATTTCAGACTTCAGGCAAGGCACTTGCTAGCACCATGATTATGAAGTTTTCATCCCAAAGACTTACTACAGTCAAAGGTGTGCGTGAGCACATCATGCAAATGAGGGACATTGCAGCTCAACTAAAGCAACTTGAGGTTGACATGTCTGTAAAAGAAGGGACACATGAAGAAGGACTGCTCTAAATTCCAGCAATGGCTTGAGAAGAAAGGTATGTCGGTCTCACTTGTATGTTATGAATCTAATATGGTTGATGACATTGATGGCACTTGGTGGGTTGACTCGGTTCTACAATCCATATTTCGAATACCTTGCGGGGTATGCAAAACCTAAGGAAGCCATTGGGAAGTGAACAATTGTTTCAAGACTTATACGTTTGGATTATTCCTTTATGTTTTATAAGACATCTTTGGATTTGTTTTATAAATCAAATTTGATTGGGAATGGTACATTGTCTAATGGTCTTTATCCTATTTGCTTGAAAAATGATACTACTTATGATGCCATGCATGTTTCTGTTGGTTCGAAACGTAGTGTTATGAATGAGGATTACTCATGTTGTGGCGGCGGAGATTTGGACATATCTTCATTCAGAGAATTGAAAGATTGGTGAAGGAAGGGGTACTTAGTACTCTGGACTTTCTCGATTTTGAGACTTGTGTAGACCGCATAAAGGGAAAGCGGACTAACAAGTCAAAGAAAGGTGCTAAGAGAGTCTTGAATTGTTAGAAATCATACATACGAGACATTTGTAGTCTGAAATGGACGCATATGGTCGAAATATTTCATCTCTTTTATTGATGATTACTCACGATACATGTATCTCTACATGCTTCATAACAAGCACGAAGCATTGGATGCCTTTAAGGTATTCAAATCTGAGGTAGAGAAACAATGTGGCAAACAAATTAAGATCGTGAGATCAGATAGAGGTGGTGAATATTATGGTAGATACACTGAAGATGGACAAGCACTGGTCCATTTGCGAAGTTTCTTCAAGAACATGGGATTGTTGCCCAATACACCATGCACGGTTCTCCATACCGAATGGCGTAGCGAAAGAAGAAACCGAACATTCTTGGACATGGTGAGAAGTATGCTTAGTAGCTCTAAGCTACCTAAGTCCTTGTGGATTGATGCACTTAAGGCAGTGTGTACATATTAAACCGAGTTCCAACCAAGGTGTGTCTCCAAGACGCCATTTGAGTCATTCAAGGGTTGGAAACCGAGTTTGCAACATGTACGCGTTTGGGGATGCCGTCGAAGTCGAATATATAACCCACAAGAAAAGAAGCTGGACCCAAGGACCATTAGCGGATATTTCGTTGGATATGCCGAAAGGTCTAAGGGGTACAGATTTTCTTGTCCATCTCATACCACTAGGTTTGTGGAATCAAGGAATGCCAAATTTCTTGAGAATGACTTGATTAGTGGGAGCGATCGATTCAGAGACCTAGTTTCTGAAAAAGATCATTTAGATAGCCAACCTTCTACTTCAGGTCTTAGATTGGATGTCATACAACTAGTCATACAAGATCCACAACCGGCTGATGTTGATCCAGTAGATCAAGTTGTTAATGAGGAACAACCTGAAATTGAGGAACAACCAGAAATTGTTGAACAACAAGTTCCTCAAGAAGATGTTGAAACAACATTGAGAAGATCTACTAGACCAAGAAGATCAGCGATACCTAGTGAATATGTAGTGTATACGCAAGAATCGACTATAATGTAGGAGCTGAAAATGATCTGGAGCGTTTTCACAAGCCATGAACAGTAGAGATCTTTGTATCATGGCATGATGCTATGGAAGATGAGATGAATTCTATGGCATCCAATAGAGTGCGGGATCTTGTTGAGTTGCCTAATGGGGCGAAGGCCATTGGTTGTAAATGGGTCTTCAAAACCAAAAGAGATTCATTAGGCAACCTTGACAGATATAAAGCAAGACTCGTAGCCAAAGGATTTACTCAGAGAGAAGGAATCGATTACAAGGAGACATTTTCTCCTGTATCTAAGAAAGATTCTCTTCGCATCGTTCTAGCATTGGTTGCACATTTTGATTTCGAGTTGCAACAAATGGATGTGAAAACGGCCTTTCTCAATGGAGAACTAGAGGAAGAGGTTTACATGAAACAACCAGAAGGATTTTCCTCTAGTGATGGTGAGCATTTGGTATGCAAGCTTAGAAAATCCATATATGGATTGAAACAAGCTTCCGGCAATGGTATTTAAAATTTCATGACGTTATCTCTTCTTTCGGTTTTGTGGAGAACGCCATGGATGAATGTATATACCGGAAGGTTAGTGGGAGCAAGATTTGTTTTCGATTACGTATGTGGATGATATTACGCTTGCAACCAATGACAAAGGCTTATTGCATGAAGTGAAACAATTCCTCTCCAAAAGCTTTGAAATGAAGGATATGGGAGTTGCATCTTATGTCATTGGCATTAAGATACAAAGAGGCAGACATAGAGGTGTTCGGGTCCTGTCTCAAGAGACCTATATCAATAAAGTTTTGGAAAGATTTCGGATGAGGCATTGTGCACAAAGCGTAGCTCCCATTGTGAAAGGTGACAGTTCAATTTGAACCCGGTGCCCAAAGAATGATTTGGAAAGGGAACAAATGAAAAACATCCCTTATGCTTGGTTGTAGGAAGCCTTATGTATGCTCAGTCCGCACTGGACTGATATTGCATTCTTTGTTGGAATGTTAGGAAGATATCGAATAATCCGGTATGGACCCTTTGGAAAGCTGTGAAGAAGGTGTTGAGATACCTTCAAGGAACTAAGGATTACGTGCTTAAATACGAACGGACGAGACAATCTAGGAGTATTGGTTACTCGATTTGAGACTTTCTTGTTGCATTGACTCAAGAAAATCCACTTACGGATACATTTTTATGCTATTTGGTGGAGTGTGTCTTGGAGTAGCAAGAAGCAATCTTTGATTGCTACTTCTACGATGGAAGCCGAGTTCGTGTCTTGTTTTGAGGCTACCTCACATGGTGTATGGATGAAGGGGTTCATCCGTGGGCTTAGAATCATGGATTCAATTGCTAGGCCAATGAAGATATATTGCGACAATTAATTTCTTTGTGTTTATGGCTAAGAACAACAAAAGTGGTAGTCGAAGCAAACACATCGACATTAAGTATTTAGCCGTAAGAGAACGTGTTAAACATCAAGTAGTGGTTGTTGAACACATTAGCACTGAGTTGATGATAGCAGATCCTTTAACAAAAGGCATGCCACCTATGAGGTTTATGGATCATGTAGAAAGAATGGGAATTAGTGCCCATCTTTGAATTTCATTTTGTATGATTTTCTTTCGTTGTAAGAACGTTGTTATTTTATGGAACCCCATTTGTGATGTTTTTCTCATTTCAGTTACGCGTACATTTATTTGTTTAAATTTGAGGAACATCATTGAGTTTGGACCTAGAATAAACGTAGGGTTTATTCATTAAGTTACTTGGGCATGGGAAACATAATGCCTTTGTGATACATGGAAGATATTACTCGCTTTAAGAGGACCTATCGCTATGATCCATGCATTTTGTTTCTCGAGGTATATACTGAAGTATGTGGACCAAGTGGGAGAATGTTGGAATTTAATATTGTAACCGTCCATATTAATGTTCCAACAGAGTTCGTCCTATTTGCTTCTGGAGACAAATCAATGGCGGGAGGTATTTGTGATCTCTTATTCAGTTTTCCGCATTGATCTATATGTTAATCCATGAATAACATGTTTAGATCGTTAAAGTATTCTAACATTTAGCACCTTCCAAAAAAAAAAAAAAAAGAATTTAACAACTATATGCGTGTTAATGTCAAAGCTAGGGCTATAGGTTTTACAGGAGTCCAATGCTTCGACATCATGAGTTTCGTTCGCATTGTTGTTGGAAGGTCGAAAAATAAGGTCTTTTATAGTAACAAGAAAAAAAGGAAGGAAATAAACTAACTCATATAAATTGGACACAAATGAACTATATTATTACGCAAACTCGCAAATCTATCGGGAGAAGTATATATTGCTATTGATAGGCATAGACTTATCATTCCCGCGGCTTCATGTAGCTAGGGTAGTTCATCGAGCGAATATGCCAGACAGCCAACTTGCAAAACCATTTCTTTACAGTGAAGTCTGCTAGGGAAATGGGGAATATATCATATATGTTCTTCAATATATTCTCCCGTACTATATATAGCTTTGAACACTCTGTGTAGATTCTCACGGATTCTAAATTGCCGGACATGTTATTGTTCAAGAAACAATTGAAAGAAGCAACCTAGCTATAGCTAAGCATTGAGTATGTTTTCCACTGTTTTAGTGTAGTGCAATCTGACAATGAAAGGGAAACCTGTAAATATTTAGTGACGCATCTCTCCCAATATAATCCTAGAGCCTTTTTTTTTTTTTTTTAAATTTTTTTGTTATTTTACAAATGCATGCAATAAAACCTTGCCAGTTTTGAGTGAGAGGGACTTTGGTCGCTTAACTGATTAAGCAAGAGGTTTTGAATTTAAGTTCACGTAGATGCAAACACGCCTTTGGAAGAACGGCGACCAATTGAGCCCAATAATGCCTAAATATGACTCAATAAGACAGCCATATAAAAAAAATTAGGCCACTCTCTTCATTATTTTGGGCATTAATCCCTTCTGTTATTACACACACAAGGGAAATAATTAATCTCAATATAAAAAATAAGTTTATAACAAGTTATATATTTTTCATAAATTATAGATAATATAACTCATCCCAAATCGTGTACAATACAATATTTCTAGTGAATACTGTTCATCAATATATGTTGGAGTATTTAATGTCACATCAAGCAATAGTACTTCACTTTTAAAGAGTATTTAATTTTATTTTTTTACAAATGTATCTTTGCTTTTTGTGTGTTATTTAAAGCTTAAATATCCCCTTGCAAAAGATGTTACTACACCTTGGCAAGAACAAAGGGAATGTGACTTAGGGACTGTTTGAGTTGGCGTTTAAAAAATATGTTTATATAAGTCGAGATAAAATTCATCTCACATACTGATATTGTATATCGTAAATCATGTTGGAAAATCAGTTTCCACTATTCTAAACAGACACTTAGCTAGTATTGTAAGGAAATTCCATTATATTGATTTGAAATATGCATGCGCGTTGAGGCCTAATGATCACCCCAAGTTCAGTGAAAGTGGAATCGAACTTTTTGGTTCCTTCCCCCCCCCCCCCCGGGGTTTTGTTCGATCCCTTGTTGTCTACTCTTTCTTTTCAATTCCCACTCAGCTGTATTCCGTATGTATATGGAGCCTCTATGCCAGCTCAGAGAGACTAGGTTCTCAGGTGAAAACCAACAAAAAAATGGTAGTCCATGCAAACAAATATTTAATTTGTGCTTTCATTAGTTAATTATAAAAGAAGGTGACTTAAAGAGAATATCCCATAAGAAACGGTCAAATGAAACGCCTTACAAGTTACTACTCTAGTCCCCTTTTTTTTTTCGCCATCCCACTTGTCCTATTTATAGGGAAAATAAATTTTTTAGTCTTATTTATTAGTCATATTATTAAAATTTTCATATAAATGTACAATTGACCATTTTTTTTATCATTGTGTTGACTTTGTTTTCATAGGATATAATGTATATTAAATAAAGATAAAGTTAAAAATATATTGAATTTTAAGGCAGAGAGTTAGTGAAATTCTAGCTAGTCTCATTAATAATCAAACATATCATTACTGTCATATTCTGCAATAATAATAATTACATTTAGTGACACTTTAAACACTAATTAGCTATAGAAATGTCTCAGCTAGCTAGTCAGTTTTTAATCGAAAATATCAAACACACAGATATTGTACCTAAATTTTGTCGAGATGAAACTAAAAGAAGTTTCATGGGGCAAGAGACTAAGAACGACAACTAGACAAAGCACACGTGATATTCACCTCCTTTTATCGTGGGGTTGGGCTTAGCATTAATAGATCCGAGAGCCACCCTGGTCTCTTTCTTCTCTAAGGACCCATTTGTTATAAAGAATTGGTAGGGAGGGAAATGAATTTTAGAGGAGGGAAAGGAAAGCAAAGGAAGATTTGAAAGATGAGGGAAGATGGCTTGAGTTGTTTGGTAGAAAGAAAATGAAGAGGTGGTAGTTGGTAAAGAATTAGGAAATGTCTATTTTACCCTCAGAAGAAATTAATTCAAAATAAAAAGAAAAATATTTTTTTTTTACTAAAATATATTTTAAAAAAATATATTATTGTTAAATTCGAACTTGTGAAAAAAAAAATCGCCAAATTTGAATTTTCCCGCCAAATTTGATCTTTCCCGCCAAATTCAAACTTCCTGCCAAATTTGAATTTCAGGGGTAAATCTGTCAAAAAACCATCTTCCTGGGAAGATGGCAACTTTCCTTCCATTTTCGGAGGGAAAGCATCTTCCCTCAAATAAGGGAAAATGATTCCTTCCAGTGAGTTGCTGATTGGACTTTCTTTGTAACAAACACCCAAAATTCATGGGAAGATTGAGATCTTCCCTTTCCCTCCCTGGACTTTCTTTGTAACAAACGGGTATTGTTTCACAGGAAAGTCTCTTCCGAATCTTTCCCAGCGATGAGGAGTAAGAAGTCACATGCACTGGTCCAACCAAAAAGTTCAATAAACTTCATTAAATACCCATGCAATGAGTGAAATCTTAAGAAAAAAATTACAATATTGATGATTTGTAAATAGTATATCCTGTTATATATAGATTCTATATATTCTTTGTTGAATAAATATTTGATCATTTATATTGTTGTTCATATCAAATTTAAAATTGTCAGATTATTTTTATCCTCATATTCTTAAATTATTTTATTTATACTTCCTTCCTGCCGTGTGAAATAGAATGGCGGTTATTTTAGTTGCAGGTTGCAGCCGAAGCCAAACGCCCGTAGAATCCGACCCTAGTTGTGCAAGTGGTCCTTCTTTTGATTAACCAGCAAGCAACACGCAGTATATTAAAATCATAAAACTTCTAAGAGTTATATAATTAATTGTAAAGCGAAAGCGCAAAGCCTGTTCAGTTGATAGGTTTATATATATATAGCATGGGGACAATCACTAAGTGCGTTCCAATTTTAATGATCGCAAGTTGAAGCATGTGCTGCGTGACGGCTTATGATTTGGTTTAATTTTTTAATAAACGTGATTATGTTAATTAAATACAAATTCGTTGTTTTCTTGTCAGTTCTGGACAGCAACTGCGAAATTCTTTAACCTCCTTCCGATTGCAAGATTCTTCAAACATCAACTGACTGGTTTTTGTTTCTTTTTTCCTTTTTTTTTTTGGCCCGATTTCCTTCACTATTCATGTAGAAGATGTTTAAAAAATAATAATAATAATAATAATAATAATTAATAACTCAATTTATTTGCTAGTAAAGCTAATAATGAATCAGATGACAGTCATCATGTCTTGAATCATTTTGAGTTGTAATTCCAACTTGTAATAACCCCATTTTCATGTAAATTACTACCTCCGTTCCTAATTATAGGAGCAATTTAACCGATTTTGGGATAATTAAGGAGAGGGGTTAAATTAGTTAATTTTACTCATTTTCATAAAATGTCCTTATATAAATTTAAAATGACACAAGTTGCCCTAATTATAAGTGTTTCTAATTTGTCTTACGTTAGATATCCATGACATATTAGTTTATATATGTATATTAGTTGCTTTTTATATAGTCATGTGTATACATATAGATCTAATTTTCTTTCCACACGCTTTCTAATTGAAATAATGATCTTGCTATATAAACATATATATATGTGTGTATATATATGTGTATACATATAGATCTATCTACATACATAGAGACACACACCCATATATCTACACACACACATATACATACTTTCATACATACATACATACATACATACATACATACATACATACATACATACATACATACATACATACATACATACCTACACACACACACACACACACACACATATATATGTTTATATATGTGTGTGTGTTCACACACACATATCTACACATATATATATTAAATATATATATAAATATATATATATATATATATATATGTAAACACACATATATATAATGCTCCTAATAATAAGTATAAATAGGGGTATTATAGGAAAAAAATGATAAAAGTTAAAACTTGCTCTTATAATTAGGACCAAAACCAACTCCAAAATTTGCTCCTATAATTAGGGACGGAGGGAGTATTGTATAACATGAATTAGTATAATGTTATTGGAATATATGGAATATTCATTAAATCCATAGCAAATGATATTTATTTTTAACATGATTGGCTAATAAAGGAAAAATGCCATGAACGTGACCATATAAAGATAAAGAGAAGGATGAGGAATTGTATATGGACACTTGGCCAAATGAATATGACTTTGGACACTCAAAGGAAGAAGATGACAATGAAAGTCAAATGAACAAATATTCTTTTGCTTTTTGGTTTAAATATTTCGAACCAAAAGAAGACAAGGGAAGGAAATGTTCAAACTCATAAGTAGATATTTATTGTGACCATATGATAAAGCAAAAGTATAAGACAAATTGACTAAGTTAGAGATCAAATTTGGGATCTAAAAAGGATCATTATTGCGCCTAAAAAGAAGAGGCATAAGAGACAATGGAAAATTCAAGAACTAGCACACATGGCAAAATTAAGAAGATTATTAACAAAATATCCCTTGACTTTGAATATGCTTATGTCATATGACGTCATCATAAATTGACATGTGAACATAAGTTCAAATGAGATAAAAGAGGCATAAAATATCCCTTGACTCATGAAGAATGGCGCATGGCTAGGAGGAAAGGATGAAGACAAAGCAATTTACACAAAGTTGGAGATAAGAATCATTTGGAAAACCCTAGAAAGACAAGTGTCATGATGTGAGGTTATTTAGCTTCATAGAAAAGGACACTTATCTACCTATAATTAATAAAAGTTGGAAGACATAATTATCTTCCAAAAAGGCCAAGAATTTCGAATTGGATAAGGCAAGAGGGAAGGAAATGGATTTATCACATGTTAATAGGGGAAAAAAAACATCTAGAACAGAGAAACTTGTATTCAAATGAATTAAAGATTGATTTTTGGGGACACATGGACACCTTCATCTAATAAAGATTTAAAGACATAAATGGCTCCTCCAAAGAAGTCAAAAATTGCACCTAGGTTAAGACAAGGGGAGAAAAATACAAAGACACATGGAAAGATAAGGATTAAAGAAAGGAACACCTAAGATGCCAAGTGTTATCATAATATTTAAAGAGGCATATGATAAGGACACTTGGACATCCATAATTAAGGGTAATTGACACCTAATTATCTTCTTCCTTAAGCAATGGATTTTCAACCACAAGGAAGAGTCAAGTGAGATCTAGAAGAATTGAGAAAATAAGGAGCCAATTAAATGAAGCCAAGAGGGGAGTCTTGGATTAAACCTAGGAGACATATAATTAAATATATTTTGTGCCCTAGGATGACACATGTCATGATCAAAGAAGGAGAAACAAGAGAAGTCAAGACTTCTCTAGGAAAAGGAAGAAAAACCTAGAAATGACCATGGATAATTACAAGGGGTAAATTGGTAAAAATCCCAAGGAGATATTTTAT
The DNA here is from genome assembly GCA_025563575.1 of Acacia pycnantha. Taxonomy (NCBI): domain Eukaryota; kingdom Viridiplantae; phylum Streptophyta; class Magnoliopsida; order Fabales; family Fabaceae; genus Acacia; species Acacia pycnantha. Next base: position 1,598,982 of record JAMWYP010000038.1, read on the forward strand.
GTAACATCCTGACTTTTCACAAGCAGTATAAATTTTGTTTTTAAAACATCATTTCAAAATGATCAGAGTAGTGCACCGGAGCTATTGAGTAATTGATATATATATTAAAAGACCCATGGTAGCATGTCTTGCTGTTTAAACAGCGGTACAAGAGTGTTTCAAAACTAATACAGAAAGAAGTCTTCAGCCGCGACTCCTAGGCGTGCTGCTTGTCCTTCTCCTCGATCCTTGGTCCACCCGACCTCGAAGCTAAGTTAAGAGCCGGAGTCCATGCATCGAACCCCGTGTAACGGTTAACCTCATGTTTATATACACCATATATGTATTTGATGACATTTATAGAATTTTGGCAACACTTACTATGGTCAGTCATAGGGTATACATAATTGAATACGTATGGCAATAACAATACAATCAGATGTAAGGTTAAATCACAATGAGAAATGTACATAATCAGATATGCACGGCCATAACAATACAGTCGGATGTAAGGTTAAGGCACAACGGATAGTCATACGGTCGGATGTAAGACAACAAGACAATCGGAGTACGTGTAATAGTACGTCGGATGTACGTGACAATAGTACGATCAAAGTACGTAACAATAGTACAATCGGATGTACAGACAATCATACAGTCGGATGATAGACAATTGTACAGTCGGATGTACAGACAATAGGCATGACAGAACAACAGTACGATCAGAGTACATGCATTATACACACATGCATACAATAAACATCAGAGTTAAGGTTACCAGTACGCGAACGTACCTTCATTGACGGACTACGATATTTCTAGCACGTTTTACGGAAAATCGTGAAATCTCCAACAACGGCTCGTCGGGCAGCGTAACGGCAAACAAATTAGGATTTCGACGTCCTATAAGAGTAATATCACTTTCATTAGTGATTTGACATTACGACCGGCATTTTAGGTAAAAATTACCATTTTGCCCCTATACCCCTAATTGCGGAATTTTGCCAAAGACTTCGTTACTCGACTACTTTTCTTCCCAAAATTTCGCGAACTTCGACGCCACTTTGATTTTCGAAAATAAAGACTAAAATAGCCCTCCCATATGATACCCAATCATACTTGAAAATTTAAAGGCTATTCTAGCATTACTACCCCTAATTTTGAAAGAGCTATAAAAGCTTCAACTTTTCGGGTACTCGATCCCTACCAAGTTTTTACCTCGTCAGCATTTTTCAATGCAATGAGGCCTAAAAACAATAGTAGGAATCTCATTCCCTACTTACTAAAACTATCTAACAATTCTACTATCTTTCGAACTAAAAACTAAAGCCCGAAAGACTTACCCGTTGAAGACTTCGAGAACTTCTGCAGAGCTTCTCTCTCTTCTTTCTCACTCAAGGATTTCGGCCAAGAGAGGAGAGGAATTTGGTGTGAATATTTCAAGAGGCAAGGCCTCTTATTTATAGAGTTTTGAAAGGACATGGATGGAAATACCAAGATTGTTCACAACCTTGGAAATTCAACACCATAATGGTGTAAAATCCTTGACCATGGAAGAGAGTTGGACGTTTTTGAGGGCTGGTGTGGCTGCTTCCAATTGGTCCAAAAATGTTGCATAAACTTGCTTTATGCCCTGGCCTAGCCAATTTCCCGATCGGTACCCGATTTGCGTGATTTCTGAGAAATCTCGACTCGGATTTACAACTTTGGAAACAAGTTATCACTTATTAGAAATGTCCAAGTTAACCTAAATTTTGATCCCATATAGGGCTCCAACAGTCCAGTTGAAGTTTCCTCGAAAAACGTGTCCAATCGCGTCCGGTTTCAGAACGCATTTCTGAAATTACCAACTTCTTTGATCATTATTTTTCCCTGACTTTGGAAATCCCCTTCCTAGATCTCTAGATAAGATCCGTTTCCTAATTTCTAAATTACTGTTCACACTTTTTACTTTAATTAAATTATAATACTATAATATATGCAACTTGCAACAATAATTTTCATTTCCTTTTTCATTTTTTTTTTATTTTCTGCCCATTTTTTCGTTTTTTTTTATATATTTATTTTTGATTTAATTATTTAATTAATTAAATAATTATTTTTACATAATTTTTATAGAATTTTCCCATTGGTCCATTCTTGCATTTAGGCTTAAAAATACCTAAACTCAATTATTTTTCTCAAAATTTCCAATTAATTAGTAAATATACTTTTACTAATTTTCAACCATTCTCCACTAATTTTTGAGCTTTACATAATTATCTCTGAATTTTCCTTTGCTTACGCTTAAGTAATTAGCCCAATATTACTTAATTACTTTCTTATCAATAGTTGATAATTTTCTTAATTATAACACCTCATTACCTCATAACTTTTACACGACACATTTGTTTCCATGTGTTCTCGTATTATCTTAGCATCTACGGGGTATTACGGTCATTTCAATACTTTTTGGGTATTCTTCTACAATTTCTCCAAGTTTGTAACTTAATAAATTACCTAAATTAGGGACAATATCCTTCCCTATTTCACATAGATTTTTACTTGCTTCTTTTATAGCTTTCACAGGGTATTTATAACCCATAATGTGTTTAGGGACCTATTTGCAAATCTTCAAACGTCTTAGGGACCTAATTGCAAATTATCCTTTTTCAAGGGAAATTACCCTAAGTCAGATTTGAGGGTATTACATTTTATGCCAAAGACCTCTATATAAAGGGCTTCATCCCTCATTTGGCAAAGCATGAAGGCACCACACACACAAGAAAGAAGGAGAAAGAAGAGAGTTTTGAGAATCCGAAGCAAGAAGAAGTGCAAGGAAGTTGAGTTAAAGTAATGAAGTTATGGAATTTATTCTACTACCTTCAAATTCATGTAGTTATGATTAAATTATTAGTTAATACCCTTGTATGATATTATTGAACCCCTAGTCACCCTTACAAAGGAGTTCAAGAAGAGGTGGTGAAAGAAGTAAAGACTTAGAACAAGTAAGTCATCTTCCTAATCTCGTGATTTTGAAAGGGATTTTGGCCAATAGCTAGAACATGATGATATGATTTTATTTTGGTGATTTTGATGGTTTTAAAGTTTTTAAAATGGAATTTTGTATAAGGAAGAACATGGAGTATGATTTTGGAAGTATTAAGGTCAAAATATGAAGAAATACAAATAAAGTAGCTTTAAAACCAGCAAGGGTATTTTTGTAAACTAGGAATGATCTGCGTGAATATGGTATTGGAAAATATTTTTAGTCAAAAATAGACATGTCAAGGTCACATAGATTTTTGGAACACCTCAATCGGATTTTTCTATAATTAGTTATGAATTTTTGAAGTTGGTTAAAATTCTGGAATTTTCGGGGTATAGGCGAAAATAAAAGATAAATAATTTGTGAAAAGATACTCATTAATAAAGAAAATTAATGAGTTCCAAATAGTGAAATAATCCTTCATACAAGTGTGTAGTTACATATTTTAAAAGGGAAAGACTATATTGTATTACTTTAGGTCTATAATTTCTCCTGAGTTGCCAGAATTGATTAATTAACTGATCAGCTGTTTGAAGGTAAGTAACCCTAATCTCATATCCTTGGTATATCTTTGTATGTATGTTTTACTATGATTGTGTATACATTCGGTGTTATTATGTTTTCCAAGCGTTTTGGTACTAGAACCCGCTGCATGCGACTAGGGCCTTGCTGTGTGCCGTGCCCTGCAGTCTATGCTGTATGCTATAGAGACTGCTTGTTCCAGATTAGGCCTTGTGCCTCGTTGTGTGCGACTTACTAAATGCTTATGGCTTGTGTTTATGGTTTTTCTTACATACTCTGTATATACTCTGAATATGAGATTAACGGTTACTCTGGGATTCATCTATGAATCCCAGACTATTATAAAAGTTCAGGTAGTGCATCTAGGTCAGAGCAAGAGACAAGAGGTAAGATGGGGGGAGCATGATTGAAGATTGCGTGGAGGTTACTAGAGATGGCTTTTTGTTATTATCTTTTATGCCCCAAATTACTGCACAATACTTTTTTTTATTTTTATTTATTTTGGTACTTACAGGGGATGACTGTATATTAACCTTTTGGAAAAATTTATTCTTTTTGGATACTTGTTTACTTTATCAGTAATATATTGTCCAAATTGTTACATGCTCTACAACGTAATCACTTTGATACATGAATATATCTGATAATAAGGAAAAGGTCACACTACCCGCCACCTGTAAAGGCGAGTCTGGTAGGAGTGTAACACAACTTCCATATTATTTTCTTTTATCTCCTTTTCTTCTTTCTCACCTCCAGAACAAAATAAAAAAAGCTTGTTCATACTTTGGTGTTGAAAAAGTAATCAAATTAAAATAATTAATATCTAAGGTCATGCAATTCATCATATTAGCTTTAAAAATTGATTATAGACCATATAAATTTTCAGGTTGGTGCAACATGACACTTCTATTGTCCGATTTTTTTGGTCCAAAACCTTCAAACAACATCCACAGAAATTTTCGTTTTCGGCCGTGAGTATGCATTGAGGTGGAATCGGTAAAAAAACAAAAAAGTTTATTTGTCATCTATAATTACAATTTTTCTTTAAAAAAAACAAATTATGATTAGTTGGTATACGCTTATATATTTAGCGCATGCATGATTTTGCACACAAATGTACATATATAATATACATGTAAATGCTAAGATAACGTTATATCAGTAGCATCTATATCCAAGAATTTTTTGGTTGGAGGTTTGCATCCACTTTTATTTTTGGTTACAACAATTTTGAATAGTAATTACTTAAAGTGCAGAAAAATATAAAAATAAGCCAATTACATGAAACAACATTTTTCATTCGATTTTACACGCTACAAGGGATTCTTTATTCATTGCTGCTACAGGAAATTTAATACTAATAAGTGTTTGTTCTAGTACAAACACTTTTTATCACGAAGCTAAAGACGAAAGGTACATAATAATGTTTTTGACTACACCGAGCAAATATGCTACGTACTAATAATGCATAACGAAAATGAAAACGTCACACACACTTTTATTCAATTACCCTCGTTTTGATGAACTGCATGCCCTACGCCAGGGCTGTGACCTGGGTCTGTTGATTTGTAATAAGGTTTGGATTCCTCAGACGTTTCAAAATAATAATGTTTAGCATCTGGGCTCTCCACTGCCACCATCTTTTCTTTTATGTCTTCATTTTCCACTCCATATATTTTATGACCAACCCCAGGACTGTTTCCTGGCGTTGTCGGTCGATGAGCACTTAGATGATCTCCATTTGAATCTCCATCATCCTTCCCTAATGAAGTAGGAATTGTAGTATCAATGGAAGTGTCTTTGTTCATCTTGGAGTTCTGGTTTGATATCTTTATCTGCCTTCCCTGAGTTATAATAACTTCATCGAAGGCAACTAGTACGACCACTATAGCTAAATATTTGAGAATGGCCTCACCCATAACTAAGTACAATTCAAAAGAATTGATGCTTCAAGATTTAGGGTTTGAGGAAATGGAAGAGGGAATCCAGATGATGATTTAAGAAGTTCTGGGCTCTTAGGCTATTTATAATCTTGGTTGAGTATTGTATCTATATGCCTTGTAGAGATTTTTAAGTAATAGTTCATCATGCTATTTGACTAAATATGTGGTGTGCATCCGCCTCAGAATATGGACCGTTAATTTGCCAAATATAGTCAGATTTCACTAAGACTAATGAGTTTTGCGTGCATATATATAATTATATGGGAAATCTTCTAAAACGATTGATTTTTTAATACTATTTCCAATTATTAATATAATATTTTATTTGTAGTGCAATTTATACTATAAATGAGATTTTATGTTAAAGATCGGGGTAGCATTTCATTTATACTTGTCTTCTGATCTGCACCAGTTGACTTCTGATGCACTGGCTAGCTAGCTTGTCATTGTTATTGTGTGATTCTATATACGAGTTATATATGATCATTAATTCACAACTGAATAGTACGCATGAGAGAAATACGTGTTGAATAATAGAAATAGTAAAGTAATGTGTAAAAATGTTATACTTAAAGCTTAAATCGTACGTTCTTGAAAACATATAATGATATTTGATGGCAGAGAGAAGCCATTGAGAATAATTAATTTGGTTTGGAAGACAAGTTCGAGTTGAACTCGATCTCTGAGAAAATCTAATAAAGAATGGTAGGTGAACTGGTGCACCATGAAAATAGATCCATGGAGATTCTCTCCCCTGTTTTCTCCACTTACTGACGTATACTGTTAATTCATGTATATATATGTATGTATAGTACAATTTTCTGTGTTATAAAATATCATTCCATGATCATTGGGTAGCCGCCAACTCAAAGGTTATAAAGAACAAGATCTCTCTATATTTGACTTAGCTTGCTTCAGAGTTGGTACTCCACTACCTTCATGGTTCAGCACTTCAGCAGAATTTTTTTTTTCACCAAACATTGTTCTGATAGGGCCGAAATCACGAGCTATGATTGATGGTTTATATGAGACTAAATGTGTGAGTGCGTGAGAGAGAGAGAGAGAGAGAGAGACCTGATGGCCAATTATATGACCTAGTTATTTAGTCATAATGCGAAAAGATACGCCTTTAATTCCATTTTTGATCCATCAAATATATTTGGGGCATGTAATTTATAAATAAGAAAAATAAAAAAAAAAAACCCAAAGAGATTTCAACATGGGAAAATTGAATTAGAAGGAATGTGTTACAAAGATGCCCTCAAAATTATAAACGGGACTTTCCCAAGTTAAAAAGAACTAATTTTCGCGAAGTACAGATGTTATAATTTCCAACCCCTTTCTTTCTCACATGACAGGCAAATTCAAAAATTGCAACAACGCATTGCACCAAATATAAATCAACAAGTTCGTGGCCAAAAAAAAAAAATTATCAACAAGGACAACAAAAGGAGTATGCTTGAATCAAAAGTGATGAAGTCAAAAGCGACATTACCACGTGCTTTGTGTAAGATCCCCATGTCCTACCACTTGAACTTGTCACATAGTGGTGACAGTCAAATGTTGGAATTAAAATGGAGAGAATATTCTGTAGAAAGATTGGTTCCTAGGACTATGGAACTCTCACTTCTGGGTCTCCTCCATAAAGGTACTTATACAAATAGACAACATAATAACACACCCGTCAGAATATTAATAATTAATTAATTGAAGCACTATAGTGTGCTCGTTTATTTTTTAAACAAAAACAGTAAGCCAAGTGGGTTCGGTTTTGATTGTTTTGATGGCTAGCAGGCTAGGCTGTTCCGCTGTTTTGAACGAGCGGTGGAAGCTTAACTAAAATCAGATCTTTCATTAAATGCTTCAAATTAAACTAAATAAATTAGAGCAGCGGGGACCAATTTGAAGAATCTTTTGGGTCCCTTTCATTGAATTCCAACCGTTACAAACACATTTGAAAAGCTCAATTGCTTGGAATATTCTCCAGGAACTTCATCATCTCACTCTTTATTTTATTTTATTTTAATTTTAAAAAAGAGAGGACGTACAGCACCTCAGCATTATTAAGAAGCCCGACAAAATAAAACCGGGGTAGAAAAAGATGGATATATATATATATATATATATATATATATATATATATATATATATATATATATATATATATATATATATATATATATATTGTTATCGTTTGTCATGCGTCACTGATATAAGGTTATGTCAAGTCACTCCAAAACTACGTCATTTTGGGGTTAGAGTAATTAATGAACTCTCAAAACGACGTAGTTTTGAGTCTGGGGAATTAATGAAGGATCTTTTAGTAAAATTCATATAATAAATACTAAAACAAAAATACAAAAACACTCTTCATTAATTTCCTTAACTCCCAAAACGACGTAGTTTTGGGCTCACTTGACATAATCTTATGTCAAGTGACATGACAAACGATAAACCTATATATATATATATATATATATATATATATATATATATATATATATATATAAATTGACAATATCATCATGCAAAATGTAATTGTCTCAACAAAATTAGATATCTAAAATTTAAATATTTTATATAATACTTTAAGTGCATCAAAATGGCAGCTTTTGTTATATGAGTGTGACACAGTAGTATAGCGGAGTGAATGGAGGCGAAATAATTCTCATACATCGACATATAAAAGGTTATTGAGATTTGGGAGAGAGTTAGTAAGAAACAAGTATATATTAAGAGAGTTGTTAATCCCTCGTGTTCTCGTGTTGGTAAACCAGTTGGAGGAAGTGAGAACTTCAAACTGATAGCAACTAAGAAGTTGCAAGAAGCACATAGACATGTCTTAATTAATTGCACTAAAGTTGAACCCTTCATTCCTTTAGTAAGGATTGTACACTCATATGTTATCCTATATATTTCCCTACATTTTATACTTACATTTTATGATAACCAGCTTATGATTAATTGCAGGGAATTCAGAAGTCATATGAAACGTCAACTCATCAGAATCCAGACACAAACATCCTCCGTGGTTGGCGAGAGACTATACCTATGGCTAGAAATTATTGACTCATTTCATGTTCAGTTTGTGATGGCTTATAGTCTCAGAACTAAGTAATATTAATATACGACATGATATAAGATAAAAATTTATATTCTGATACGAACTATTGTTTGTTTATATTTAGTAAAATATTGTTTGTTTTGGACCAAATGGAATGCTTTGAAGTTTGAACATATATGGGTAGATTCTTGCCTTATTCTTGGACATAGATTATACTACTGTGTAACTTTGTCAGTAGGGATCTACGTACGAGAAACAAGTGTTGTAAATTAAGTCCAAATTAAGTAAGGAGTGTTTTGAAGGCTATAGTAGGAATTAATACATTAAGTATGTTACACCCCTACCGGCCTCACATTTTCAGGTGGCGGGTAGTGTGATCCTTTCCTTTTTATCAGTTAAATTTATATACAGACATGTACCAGAGTAAATACGCAGCTGAGCATGTAATGATTTGAACAATATAATACTGGTAAAGTAAACAAATATATTAAAAGAATAAGTTCCCTAAAGGGTTAATATACAGTCATCTCGAGTAAAGCATCAAAATAACTAAAAGTAATATATAGTAATTCGCGGTATAAAAGATAATAACAAAAAGTTGTCTTCATCAACCTCAAAATCTTCAATCATGCTCCACCATCTTACCTCTAGCCTCCTGCTCCACCCTAGATGCACTACCTGTACTCTTATAATGGTATGAGATTCATGTTACACCCCTACTGGCCTCACCCATTCAGGTGGCGGGTAGTGTAATACTCTTAAATTCTTACCCTTATTATCAAATCATGTTACTTAACGTCATGTATCAGAGTAATTTTACGTTGTAGAGCATGTAAGCAATTTGGACAGTAAATACTGGTAAAAGTAAATACTTCTCTTTAAAGAATAAATCCCATAGAGTTATCATACAATTATCCCAAAAATAAATACTAGATCAACAAAGATAATATACAGTCCTCCAAAATATAAAACATAATAACACCAAGTCTTCACTGACAACCTCTTCAGATTTCTCATATATATGCTCCATCTCCTTACCTTTAGCCCTTTGATTAGCTCCAAGAGAACTACCTGTATCCTTATGATGGCCTGAGATTCATAATTGCATCCTAGAGTAACCGTTCATCTCATATACAAAGTATAATCAAAGCATGTAAGAAAACCATAAGCACAAACCATAAAGCATTCAGTAAATCACATACAGCGAGGCACAAAGCTTAATCCGGAACAAACATTCTTTATAGCACATAGCACAGACTGCAGGGCATGGCACACAACAAGGCCCTAGTCACAAACAGCGGGTTCCGGTACCAAAACGCTTGGAAAATAACAACACCGAATGCATACACAATCATGGTAAAACATACATACAAAGACATACAAAGCATATGAGATTAGGGTTACTACCTAGAAATAGTTGATCAATTAGATAACAAATTCCCGGCAACTCAGTAGGAATGATAGACCTAAAGTAAAACCATATAAATAATGTTATCACTTATGTAAACTCTTCTTTTTGAAATATGTACCTTCACATCTTCCTTACTCTTCCTTTATAAATCATAAATGTTGACTTTAATCTTTGATTCATCCCTTTCATCTTCTATATAAAACCCTCTTCATGTATTAATCTCAACATAATAACTATATCCAAGTCACATAACCACAAAATCACAAGGAAGTTGGGAAAAGAGCTTACTTGTTCTAGATCTTAACTTTCCTTTGCCACTCCTTCTTGATCTCCTTTGTAATTGTGGCTAGAGCTTCAATAATATCATACAAGATTATTAACTAAGACCTGAAGCATGTCTACATGAATTTGAAGAAAGTAGAGTAAATTTTATGACTTTCTTACCTTAACTCAACTTCCTTGCTCTTCTTCTTGCTTGTGACTCTCAAAACTTTCTTCTTCCCTCTTCTTTCTTGTGTGTGGCACCTTCTTCCCATGCCAAATGAGAGGTGAAGCCCTTCATATAGAGGTCTTGGCATAAAAAATATCTCCGTGAGATTTTACCAATTTACCCCTTTGTATTTATCCTTGGTAATTCTAGGTTTTTCTTTCTTTTTCTAGAGAAGTCTTGACTTCTCTTGATTTTTCTCCCTTGATCTATATATGCTTCATTCTTGGGCACTAAAATATCCTCAATTATAGGCTTCCTAGGTTCAATCCAAGATTCCCTTTTTTGGCTTCATTTGATTGGCTCTTGGATTTTATTTCTAATTGGATTTTATTTTCTCAATTCTTCTAGATTTCACTTGACTCTTCCTTGTTCCCTCCTTTGTGTCGATTTGCTCCCCTTTCTTGGCACAAATTATCTTGTTCCATGTATTTATTTAGGCTAGGTTTAGGTCTCTTTCTTGGTTTCTTCTTATTGGCTAAGAAGTCCAAATCAATTGACTTCTTTCTATATATCTCTTTGGCTTACATCATACTTACTTCATGTAATCTCCTTTGTGGTTGAAATCCATGACTTAAGAAAGGAGATAATTAAGCTTCAAATATCCCTAATCATGTATGTCCAAGTGTCCTTATCATAATTCTCTTTAAATCTTATGAAAACATGTGGCAACCTAGGTGTTCTTCTCTTTAATTCCCATTATTCCATGTGTCTTTGTATTTTTCCTCTCCTTGTCTTCTCCTATGCGCCATTTTTGACCTCTTTGGAGGAGTCATTTATGTCTTTAATCTTTATTAAATGAAGGAGTCCAAGTGTCCCCCAAAAACCACCTTTAATTCATATGAAGACAAGTGGCCATGTTCAAGATGTTTTCCTTTTAACATGTGATAAATCTATTTTCTTCCCTCTTGCTTTATCTAATTCAAAATTCTTGGCCTTTATGGAAGATAATTATGTCTTCCAACTTGTATTAAATATAGGTAGATAAGTGTCTTTTTCATGAAGCTAAATAACCTCATATCATGACACTTGTCTTTCTAGGGTTTTCCAAATGATTCTTATCTCCAACCTTGTATAAATAGCTTTGTCTTCATGCTCTTCTCATAGCCGTGCGTTTTGCCTCATGAGTCAAAGGATATTTTATGCTCTTTGTTTGCATATGGACTCATGTTCACAAGTTAACTTGTGATGTCATCAATGACATAAGCATGGTACTATCATATTCAAAGTCAAAAGAATATTCAAGAGTATTAAAGAAGCAACCTAAACATACGTAACAGCTCCGCTAGGGTTTGGCGTTTTCTCCCAGCCGCGTCATGGCACTTGAGGGGGAGGTAGTCAAGGAACGTTCATACGTTAGTGCAGTTTGTTCAGATCAGTTGGCGTGGGATGGGGAGTTGGACGATGGAAGCGTGGAGGAAGGGATGGGATTGGATGAGGAAATCACCCAGTAGCGGAATGATCAAGGTATCATGGTGTTCTCTTTATAAGATGGCTTCAAACAACAAGCCTGGCGCAGGTGGCGGCAAAACCTCGTGCTCAAGCCTCTTGGAAGAAAGTTTACGTTTGAATATTTGCCTCAGCGTCTGGAGGTGATGTGGGCTCGGCATGGAAGACTTGCAGTAACGGATGTGGCGAGGGGATTCTACCTGGTGCGTTTTGAATCCATGAAAGACTTGAATATGGCTAAAAGTGAAGGACCGTGGATGGTCCAAAATCATTATATTGCAGTCCAAGAATGGAATCCAACCTTCGGCCCTGAGTTTGATGAAATTCACAAAGTTAAACTGTGGGTGAACCTGCCGTCATTCCCACCAGAGTTTGTGAAGACGAAATTGTTGTCAGATGTTGGCAACTTCATAAGCAGATTTATTAGGATGGATTCAGTTGCCACACATGTTGCAAAGGGGCGGCGGTTCATAAGAGTTTGTGTAGAGGTAGACCAGTCTAAGGAGTTGGAGTTGATCTACATCCTAGAGAATAAAGAGCGTTTTATTATGTATGAAGGGCTCGGTGATGTGTGTGTGACTTGCAAGCGTTTTGGCCATAGACCATCCAATTGCCCTATGTTACGGACTGATAAGGCTCTGCTAGGAGTGAAGGAGAATCCATGGGCAGCTGATGAAGTTTGGCGAGTAGTAGATAAGAAAGTTTTTGCTGATAAGGCTCTGGTGGGAGGAATGGAAATTTCACGGACTGCCACAACAAATAAAGTGCAGAATGGGATTTTGGTATTGACCGAATCTCCTCAACAGGTGGGGGATAAGGGAATTCTGCAGTCGGTGGGGGTACAGAATTTGTTGGGTAATGAGATTGTTGAAGTGGAGGCAAGTCGCGGGCTTATGGTCAGCGTTGTAGGTGGAAATGGGGGCGATGTGGAGAAGCTTGCTGCAAATGACAATTCATTGCAGGTGGGATCCGACACACACATTGCTGGCAGTGTAGATGGGTCAAATAAAGGGGTGACTGACGCAACAAATGACGCCCAAAATGGTTTGTTACGTTTTGTTGAACGAAGCTCCTCAACAGGTGGTGGAGGAGGAAATTGTGAAGTCGGTGGAGGTACAGAAATTGTTGGGCAGTGCGCTTGGTGATGTGGAGCCTACTCTCGGTCTTGAGGTGAGCAATGTTGGTATATCAGTAGGAGACGAGAGAATTTTGACTTAAATGACAAGTCATTGCTAGTCGGATCCAAGACACGAATTGATGGCATAGTCGATGGGTTGAATATGGAGGATGGGGGGGGGATCTCTCATACTATTAAGTTGTCCTTTCCCAATGTGAACTATGGAAGAAATGTGAGTGCATGTGGGGTTGAGGAAGTAGATGCCGAGGAGACTAATGAGCCAATCATCAATCTTTGTACTGGGGGTGGTAGCCATATGGTTGAATCAAGTGGGAATCTAATGAAGAATGATGATAAAAGAAAAAGAGGTAGACCGGTAGGTGGAGGAAAGGCTAAAGCAAAGGTGGGAATTAGTGGTAAAGCGTCTCAAGTGCGTGGTTCACCTGTCCCTTCTTTATAGTTATTATGATGTCGTTCCTCATTTGGAACTGTAAGGGGGCGGCCAATGTTGATCTGGGGCGCTAGTTGAGGTTTTTGACCTCAAAATATAATATTAGTCTATTAGTGCTAGTTGAGACGAGGACTAGTGGAGTCAAGTGCATGAGGTTGAGGAGGAAGGTTGGGTTCGATAGCTCTTTTGTGGAGCAAGCGAGGGGTTTCTTTGGTGGGATTTGGGTCCTTTGGAAATTGAAGGATGTTTAGGTTACTATTCTAAGTAATTCTTTTCAACATGTTCATATGAGAGTGGATGCTATGGGTCACGTTTTCCATTTTACGGCTGTCTACGGAAGTCCTAGGGAGGCGGAGCGTAAAATACTTTGGGAGTGCTTGGATACTATTGCTGGATCTACTGTAGATCCATGGGTGGTTGCTAGAGACTTTAATGAGATTGCATATGTGAAGGAAAAAAAGTGGGTAACTCGGCCGTCGTTGGCCCGTGTCGGGTTTTTCGGAATCGCTTGTTGGATTGGTATCTTGATGATATAAAGGTGTCGGGTAGCTATTTTACTTGGATAGGGGCCAAAGTGGGGCCACTTGGATCGTGTATCCAAGATGCTCGACCGTGTTATTGCTAATGCTTCCTGGCGAATGTCGTTCGATAAGGCAGATGTGGTTAATCTTCCGCGGTATAACTCGAATTATTCGCCTATGCTGCTGAGGTTGTCTGGTCCCCCAGAAGGTAAACAGAATAGACCCTTTCGATTCCTAGCTGATTGGTTGAATCACTCTGAATTTCCTGATCTTATGAATTCTCAATGGAAGACTAGTCTTGATCTTCCTACTATGTTAGCTCGTATGGTCACGCCTTTGGGTCGTTGGAATAGGGAGGTTTATGGTAATATTTTCCAGATAAAGAATAACTTGAGCTCAGAACTATATCTACTACAGCAACAACGTGCAATCAATGATTCTGAATTCTGGGGGTTAAAGGAGTTAGAATCCAGAAATTGATTGAATGAGATTTTAAAGCGGGAAGAGATGCTTTGGTTCCAGAAGTCTCATCATCAATGGCTAACGGAAGGGGACCGTAACACTAGGTTCTACCACCTGAAAACTGTAACTAGGAGGAGTTTTAATAAAATAGCTCAGCTTAAAAACGAGCACAATATTTGGGTGGAAAATGACGATCAACTCAAAGGTATGGCCCTTTCTTATTTCCAGAATCTGTTTTCGGATGGGGAAACAAACCGTAGGTGGCTTTCCTCTACCTGGCCGAGTGTTCTGCATAATCTATTGGATGATTTGCATCAGATTCTGTCATGTGAGGAGGTTCGGAGCTGTCTGTTTAGCATGGGAAGTCATAAAGCCCCTGTCTTGATGGTTTCCCTGCGGTGTTCGTCCAGAGACAGTGGAGTGTGATTCGTCACCAGATTATGAGATTGATTGTAGATGTTTGGCATAATCCTTCTCATATGCGCTTTTTGAATGCTACTTTGATTGCTTTGATCCCTAAAGTGTAGGTACCAACATCGATGTCTCAGTTTCGGCCCATATCATTATGCTCAGTCTTGTATAAACTGATCACTAAACTGATTGTGAGGCGCTTGCAACCGGTAATGGAGATTGTTATCTCGCCTTTCCAGTCCAGTTTTGTCCCCAAGAGACAAATACATGACAACATTGTCATTGCTCAAGAATTGATTGATGAGGGCCTTTTTATCTTTAGCCTTGGGGTCCACAATAAAAAATAACCAATGATTGCGTATAGGTGTTCGCCTCGCAAGTGTACGAGTTTCGCAAGTAATAAAGTGATAAATAAAGTATCGTTCCCACGAGGATTTGTTTAACAAATTGGTCAAGCAAGAGGCTTAGTGAATTTCATCAAGTTGAGCTAGAACAAAGTTTTGATTTGGAATGAGAATTTTA
This sequence comes from Acacia pycnantha, assembly GCA_025563575.1. NCBI lineage: Eukaryota > Viridiplantae > Streptophyta > Magnoliopsida > Fabales > Fabaceae > Acacia > Acacia pycnantha. The sequence goes on from JAMWYP010000038.1 coordinate 1,614,349, forward strand.
AAAGACTATTTTTAAAACTTAAAATTGAGAAAGGAAAATGACTCTTTGACTTCAAGGATAATAAAGACTAGGATTCTTTTTCCCCTTTTGCATTTCATAAAACTTGGTTAATTTCCTCTCTAGTAGCATTTCAATACATATATGTGTTAGTCTAAGGTTCTAAAACACTTGACCCGCTCTCTCAAGTCAAAATCAAGTTTCTCTTCTCATTAAAATGCACAATCTCTTGCTACAATTAATGAGAATCAATATTTAAGCAACAACCCTAATGTGACAATGCAAGGTTAGTAAATATATCTCTATTTTACCAACAAACCATCCATTTATCAAGTAAACTTCAAGACAAGCATGATTTCAATCAAGTTCTACACCTAGATTAGCTCTCTCAAGTCAAAACCTAAGTGAATAAATCATCTAAATGGAGGCCAATCACTTAGAAGCATTAAGCCAAGGTTGAAATCAACACATACATATATTAATCCACTAAAAGAGAGGAATATTCAAGTATTAATCCATACAAAGGGTCAAAAGAACCCTAGAATGAAAGGTTTAGCTACTCATGTTCAAATACAAAGAGAGGCTAAGCAAAGATACTGAATACATGAAGAATGTAAGAGGAGAAGAGGAGAAAAGAGGAAGAACCAAGGTGAAATCCCCAAAAATCTCTTCTAGGTTGAGCACCCAAGCCTCCAAAGCTCCAAGATCTCTCTCCCAAGCTCTCTCCTTTGTTGCCCACTTGTTCCCTTGTGCAAAAAGTGTGTTTTTCGGCCCTTCCTTTAGGTTAAATAGGGTTTTTCTGTTTCTAAAGTGAAAACGCGCCTGTACTTTCTCGCACTTTTTCACGACCGTCATGCGGCCATGGCCCACTTTCGCGGCCAAGATCGGCTGCGGCCAGTTTGTCCACTTGCTGCGGCCAGTGACACAGAGAGCTACTTGCTGCGGCCCGTTTGTTAACTTGCTGCAGCCAGTTGTACAGGTTTCTTCTAACTTTGCATTACTCCACTTCCTTTATTTCTTCCCTTGTTTCTTGGTTCTTATAGAGCTTCAAAACTTGACTCCATCCTCCTACAAAAGAGAAAGGAATTATCAATTCTTACTTGAATTACAAACTCTACAAGATATAACAAGAATTTCTTTGATTTTCCTTGATACTTTGATATGCACATTTTCTTCTATACACTTCATTTTCTATGCATACTTAAAGCCCAAAATAGGTAAAAGAGACAGAAAATGTGCTGGAATGTTGTCAATTTCTAAGAGTTAACAATAGGCAAACCTAAGATTGTTCTCTCTTCTCGAGGAGCCTTTTATTGAATCCTAAATAATCTAAATGTCATGTTAATGCAATAAAAACAAGGGGAAAAAAGGTCTTGGCTTTTCAAATTAATAAAGTAAAGAGAAATGCAATTTAATTAAATGCTAACTATTATTTTTGGTATTTTCTTTATAAAATGGAATGGAGTATGAAATGTATAATGAATGCTCTTGGAAATGGAATAGTGACTATCATAGTTTAATTAAAGAGTAAATACCCTTTTTGGTCCTTGGAAAAACACATTTGACCCTTTTTCGTCCCTGAGTAAAAGAAATGTCATTTTGGTCCTTTTTAGGGACTAAAAATGACCTTTTGGGAATTTCTGGGGATTAAAATGTGCAAAAAAGATGATCAAAAGGACTAAAAGGGACATTATTTTTCCATTTTAGGGACTAAAAGTGACTTATTTTTTTTCAGGGACCAAAAAGGACATCCGTGTTTTTTCCAGGGACCAAAAAGGGTATTTACTCTTAATTAAATATAGGAGTAAATTTTCACTAAGTCTAGATGGAAAACCCCAAGATACCACTTGAGTCCAATATTCCCAATTAATAGTAGCTCCTACTACCGTAGCTAACTACTATCTCTTGAGATATTGTAATTTTCCCCAGTCCTCAACACGTTAATTCTGACATCAAGACCTCCATTTTCTTCTTAAACACCTACAATGCAAGATTAAGCAAAAGGTAGAATCAAAAGTCCAAGAAATCATTTGCATGAATAATTAACCATTTATGACCATTTTGCCCCTAATTTCACTTAATTCAATACAAACGTCCCTAACTTAAATTAGTGCCAAATCATGCAATAATGTCCCAGAAAATGCATTAAGAACCCCAATTTAATCATGTAAAATCATATAAAAATATGGTTCGATTATTGATTCACTCAATGAACAAGATGCGGGGGAGACAATTTATGGCAATTAAGATTGATTTAGAAAAGGTGTATGATCATGTGAACTGGAATTTTTTACATAACATACTTGAGGAAGTTGGCCTTCCACGTGCTACAGTTGATTTGATTATGCAAGCTGTTTCCACTTCGTGCTTCAATATCTTATGGAATCGGGGTAAAACAACATCATTTCAACCTTCTAAGGGCATCGGGCAGGGTGACTCCATATCCCCCTACCTATTTACGCTAGCCATGGAAAAACTGTCCCATATTATTTCCACAGCTGTTAATGGTGGTCTTTGGCCTAATTAACATGATTAATTCCCAAATTAATCATGAAATAACACATCAGAATATGGTTCGATCATTGGACCCCTATAAAGGTGGGCCAAGGAGGGCCCCCTATTTCCCATTTGATATTTGTTGATGATCTTATGCTATTTGCAGAGGCAAAGTCTGATCAGATGGAGACTATTATGAAGTGTCTTTCTTTGTTTGAGCATATATCAGGTTTAAAGGTAAGCATTGGGAAAACTGTCATTTATTTCTCCAAACACATACCTGAAGATTTGGCTGGTTCCTTGGCGAATAAAAGTGGCTTTAAGAGAGTTAAAAATGTGGGAAGATATTTGGAGGCTTAGATGATACATGGGCGTGCAACTAAGCAGTGTTATCAACATATTGTGGATAAGATACAGGGGAGGTTAGGTGGGTGGCAACAGCAGTGTCTGTCCCAGGCAGGTATAATAACTCTTGCCAAAATCAGTATTATCCACTATTCCTGTATTTCATATGCAATATGCTAGGCTCCCCCTAAATATATGCAATAAGATTGATAAAATTCAAAGGGATTTCATTTGGGGTGATTCACACCTTCGTAAAGCTCATCATGCTTTAAGTCGGAAAGTGTTGACTAGTCCTAAGTCTATGGGCGGGCTTGGGTTAAAATCGGCTGCGATTATGAATGATGCTCTCCTTATGAAGTGTGGGTGGAGGTTCCAAAACGAACATGATGCCCTGTGGGTTAGATTTTTACGGGGAAAGTACAAGGTACAAATTGGACACTTGCCGATACTTAGAACTGGGTGCTCAACGTTCTGGAGCTCTTTATGCAACATTCTCATTAATATGAAGGATGAGGTGGTATGGGAAATTGGAGATGGGGCTACTACTTCTTTCTGGAAAGATAAATGGGTGTCCTCTTCCATTTGTCTTCAGGATTACATAGTGAGCCCCCTTCCTGCTGAGATGCGAGAGTGTGTGGTTAGTAGGTTTGTTGATCACCATGGTCGATGGGATCTACCTTTACTAAACAGCTTGCTTCCCCAGAATGTGGTTGATTTAATTAGAGGTATGCTTCCTCCTTCTTCTGATGATGGACCAAACCATTCTTTCTGGTTGGCTGGAAACTTAACTGGTGTTAGTGTTAAAAGTTGCTATCTTTATTTAGTTGAATCTGGATTTCAACAGTCTCCTATTAATGGTGACATGTGGTTTAAGCTATGGAAGTGGGTGGGTGATCAAACCATATTTTTATATTATTTTTCGTGATTAAATTGGGATTCTTAATGCATTTTCTGGGACATTATTGCATAATTAAACACTAATTTGAGTTAGGGACATTTGTATTGAATTAAGTGAAATTAGGGGCAAAATGGTCATAATTTATTAATTATTCATGCAAATGATTTCTTGGAATTTTGATGCTACATTGTGTTTAATATTGCATTGTAGGTGTTTAAGAAGGAAATTTGAGATTTTTGAGGACCAGAATTAATGTGAGAAAAGGCCCTAAATTACTGTCAGAGAAGACCCTGAATTACTGTCAGAGAGGGCCCAAAAAATGAAAGCATGTCAGAGAAGGCCCTAAATTGCTGTCAGAAAAGGGCCCAAAATCAGATAAAATGTCAAAGAAGGCCCAAACGTAAAACTCAGCGTTTTTGATTAAATAATTAGGTTTCCTTCTTCATTCCAGGGGGTGTGCGCCGCGAACAGGGAGAAAATTTGGAGATCCAGCGAACGAACGGAGAGGAGGGAGCATCGACTTCTTCTTCTTCTTCTTCTTTCCTTCTTCGATCGGACCATCATCACCTTCATCCTTCTCCATCACGACCTCCAACACCATCGTCCTCCCTCATCACCGGACTGGACATCGCAAGAGAACCAGAGAGAGCCAGAGACCAGAGAGAACGAACGGGAGAACCAGAGAGAGCCGGAGACCTTGGACCTTCATCATCCTCCCTTCATCTTCCATAATTTCCGAACGGTTTCCCACGTCTCAGAACCGAACTTTGGATTTTCCAGCGAGAGTTCTTGAATTTTCCGGCGAGTTCTTGAATTTTCCGGTGGGAAAATTCCAGATTCCGGCGAAGCTTGTTCTCATGGCTGATTTGCTTCCAGATTGTATTAGAGTTTATCCCATAGCTATGTGTGGCTAAAACTCTTTGCTTCTTGGTGATGAAGACTTGTGGCTTGAGCAATTGTGCTTTAATAGGGAAGTTATTTAATTCAATCTTTTGCTTAGATTATCTATTGATTTCCTTGTTTAGGTTTATCATTATTTAGTTGTGAGACTTGGATTGCTGTTATGTGTCCATGTGGATTGATTATTGTAGTTTTAATTGGGTGATTATTTTGGAGTTTATATCTCTATATCTCTTTATAAGCTTGATAAAATTATGCTTGCTGTCATGTTTGTGATTAGTAATCATAGTTGATTTTAGCTTTTGAATGGTTCGTTAGAACATTCTAATTGAGAAGAACAATTTGTATCATCCCAATTTAAATTACACATTAAGTGGATTTTAACAATATCTCAAGAGGTGGTAGTTTGCTATATTTGTAGGAGCTACTATTAATTGAGATTATTGGACTCAAGTGTTATCTTGAGGTTGTTCTTTAGACTTAATGAAAGTTTAACTCCTATATATTTTTTTAAGCAATGATAGCCATCTTCTTCATTACCAAGAGCATTCATTATTAATCCCTTTTAATCCAAAGCATTCTTCACTATTTTCAAAAAAAAAAAAAAAACCAAAAAGAATAGAATTAGTTTCTTTATAATTTTATGAATTTTAGTTTAGAGAAAATCAATTTCAAAACCCCTTTTCTAACCATGTTTTTAGCACTTAATTTAACCTAGAGAATTCAAAATAAAAGGCTCCTTGATAAGAGAACGATCCCGAGTTATTTGCACTGTATTGCATTTTAATTTGAGGTGAATTGTGATTTGACCCTGAGGCGACTAATGTTTTTTCCGTCAAATCAGTGGGACCACACAGAGTACAAGTATTTGGGTGGAAATTGTTCCATCAGAGACTCCCTTTGAGGTCATGGATCAGTGCTTGGTCTGACAACGATGGCCTTTGCCCACTTTGTCATCATGAAGAAGAGTCCAGTCTGCATGCATTTAGAGACTGTCATGTGGTTCGTGCTTTCTGGTATGATGTAGTACCTGCTAATCATTCCCTCTCCTTTTTTAGCTATGAGTGGACTGAATGGGTAACGGAGAATTGGAGGAATGATGAAATTACTCTTGGTGGATTTTATTAGCATGAGTTATTTATTATCTCTTGCTGGTTTATTTGGAAATGGAGAAATGAATTTATTCATAACACATAAGATGCACATTTAAAATATTGCCTGAGGCCCATTCTTGAGTTATTGGGAGAATTTAAAACTGATGAAGGGGAGTTCCAGCGAGCAACACAGAGTCATTCAAATGTTTACTGGTCCTTCCCAGAAGCTCCATTTGTGAAACTTAATTCAGATGGGGCATCGAAGGGTGCAAAACAGGTGGCGGCTTGTGGGGGTTTGTTGCGAGACTCCTCTAGTAAGTGGCTTGGAGGATTTGCTCACAGCTTGGAAGGTGCTCAGCAATGTTAGCTGAGTTATGGGGAGTTTTGAGTGGGTTAGAGATGGCATGATCGAGAGGCAGGTTGGAGGCATGTAGTTGTTGAAAGTGACTGTCAATCAGTCATTGCATTACTTTCCAAACAAGGTAATGCAGCTCGTGAGTCCCATCTGGTGTCTCAGATACGAGTAGTAACTCGCAGACAGTGGGTTATACGATATAGCCACGTTCTAAGGGGGGCAATCAGTGTGCAGATTGGTTGGCTAATTTTGCTTTGAGGCATGTGGAGTATCCGGACGAAACCCATTTCTCTGATCCCCTGCAGGTCTTCATTGCTCCCTTGTTGCTAATCTGGTGGGAGTACGTCATGCAAGGAGAGGCCTGAGACTTTAATTTCTTTTAGTTTTTTTGTTTTGTTTAAGTTCCGTTTGTTTATCTTTCCTTGTATCAAAAAAAAAAGTCAAAAGATATTTTGTTGATGATCTTTTTTTTTTTTGCCATGTGTGCAAGTTCTTGAGTTTTCCATTGTCTCTTTATGCTTCTTCTTTTTAGGCGCAATAATGATCCCTACTAGACTCCAAATTTGATCTCTAACTTAGTTCATTTGTCTTATACTTTTACTTCGTCATATGATCACAATAAATATCTACTTATAGTTTTGAACATTTTCCTTCCTTCCCTTGTTTCCTTTGGTTCGGAATATTTAAACCAAAAAGGAAAAGAATATTTGCTCATTTGACTTCCATTGTCTTCTTCTTCTTTTGAGTGTCCAAAGTCATATTTAATTTATTTGGCCAAGTGTCCTTAAATAATTCCTCATCCTTCTCTTTATCTTTATATAGTCACATTCATGGCATATTTCCTTTATTAGCAATTATGTTAAAAACAAATATTATTTGCCATGGATTTAATAAAAATTCCATATATTCCCATAACATGATAATAATTTACATGAAAATGGGGTTGTTACAAAATAACATATATTCCTTAAATAAGAGGCATTCCTATCGATATTAATATAATATTTCACTATTGCGTCTTCAATATAGAAGTTAATTTAGAAATTTATTTTGGTTCTAGAATAATTAAGACCCCAATTCTATTTGCCTCTCTAATTTTAAATTACCAGATGAGAAATTTGTTAAGTTCCTGGCATATTATGATATGCGGAGTTTTTTCTTTTGAATTTGGTTTATTAACAGATTCTTCTTTAAATGTAGTCCTTCAATAATTAAAATATTTACCCTATATTTGGATGGAAATAAAATTAGGGGAAGAAAATTAGGAGGGAAAACTCTCAAAAATATAAATATCTTTATCATGGATGGAATTTTTCTTCCTAGTATTCCCTCCCTTATTTTCCCCTTATTTTTCTTTCCATCCAAATATAGGGTTAAGCGTTGGTGATTCCATCTCATCTCAATGTGAAGCTTAATTCAGAGCCAACTTTTTATTAATAAATTCCTCACCAAAATAACCGTTATTTCACGCTGAAAATCATGGTTGCGCAAAAAATGCTGGATATAGCATTGTTAATTACCACTCTAATCATTATTATAAGTCACTTGTTGAAGAATTTTTTTATCCTCAATATTTTTTTTTTTTTTTGATAACAAGAATCAAATCAAATAAAAACAAGAAGCCAAAGTAAAACACAAAGGGCTAAAGGCCCAACTCCCTCCTCAATATAAGTAATTCGTATGGTATTAATTAATTGATTATTTTTTAATTTTACCCTTATTTAGTTCTGGTTGGGAAGAGAAAAAGATGAGAGGGATGTGAGAATAATTTTATGTATTGACAAAAAAAACTTTAATAAGGGTATTTTGAAATTTTTTATCAATTTAATACATTTATTGATATGCGTTAATGAGTTACAAGTTACTTATGATAAGGACCAAAGTAGTAAGTCACCTAATATTATCATATAGCCGTACTGTTCAAAAGTTCCACCCCCGGCAAGAGATGATTGTATCGATATGATAGAGAAGCAGAGAGAGGAAAAAGACGAGAGATATTGAAGCATATGGACACAATAGGATTAATACAACAAACATAATATTGATACAAGATAGCAGCAAACTGATCAAAACCACATTGAAGCATCATGGATGCATAACTCAAAACCCTACTCTAAGAAAAAAGATACCTACGGAAGCAAACGCAGAACCTACCAAGCACACACACTCTAGAGAGACATGTCATAAGGAAATACAGTACAGTCTAGTTAACTAGCTACTGCAGTAACAGCTTAAGTTTTGGTGGAATGGCCTACCCCGGGGCTGTGTTCTGGATTTGTGGGGCGATGGGCATCAATGGAACCCTCCAGATTTCTAGTGGGTTGAGAGGGAATAATATTTGTAGTTTTTGTTGTGTCTTTTGCAGATTTGGTGGTGGGTGAGAGGTCTTTGCTTTGTCTCAAGTTCATTCCCTCTGTGAAGAGAAGCTCATGGGACAAAGCCAACAGCACAAAGAACAAGCAAGCGCGAGCAAAATGTGCCATTCCCAAAACTCAAAAGAGTGTCTAAAGAGATAGAGGATGTGGAGCAATACACTGAAGAAGCTCGCTATGCATTGAAGCTATTTATACCAAATATTCTGTATATATGTTCACTTCTCATGTCTAGCTCAACCTGCGGTTGGGGTTTTCATTTTAGATTTCTCCGCTGGTATCCGGCACTACTAGTAATCGAGTAGTTGGCCTGTGGGAATATTGTAGGGCCCCAATGGGGGAACCACACTATCTCTTAGTTATTGTCGTGGCTGCATAACCAAGGCTCGAACACGAGACCCCTGATTAAGTTGAAACAACCTCAGCTAGTCGATCCAAATGCTAGATGGTGTGGTTGAGGGTTTTAAATAAGGACAGTTAAGAACACAAGGGAAAATCATGCACTTTTTTCTTTAATGTTTCTAAATCACACTGTTATTTTCATAGAGACTCTAGTTAGAGTACTATCACATCATTTGCAAATTTTATTTGGGTACTTAGGAAAAAGATAGGCTTCTATATCCCAAACAGATGTTGGAAATCGAAGCTTATTTTAACCTGAGATGAGTTACATACCGTTCTTTTCTCTTTTTTTTTTTTTTAATTGTTGAAAAAGTACATCCTGTGCACTGAAAAATATGCTTACAATAACCTTTCCTATTAAAATAAAAACAAAGTCGAAATTATACTTATTTTAATCAAAGTTATTTCTTTGTATTTATTACTCATATATGTTGCAATATATTCAAGATATATCTAATCAATACAAAATAGTCACTTTATTAAATTTAGAATAAATCAAATTTATAATTTAAATATTTTAAATAAATACATTAATTATTTTTGATGATATATTTGTTTCACAAAATGTTAATGTATATTTTGACAGTAGAAAAGGCGGTTATGTGATTTGAGTATATCTCAGGAGGAGAAAGAGGAGTTTACCTCGTAAAGAATGATGAGACCAATACGAAGAAAAGAAACGTATATAAAATATAATAAAATACGTATTCATGAAAAGTAAATAAAATAAAATCAAGCCAGCTTGGAGGAAGGTGAATGTGTGGACACCACAAGTTTGTCACATGCATCATTAATCAACACACACACAATGAAGGAGAAAGGATCAAGCTGTTGATTAAGGTGATAAGTAGCCTCATTCCTATAAGAAGGAGAGCACAATTCGAATCCTTAAAAAACACTTGTTGTGAAAGGTGAAAACTCTTTACACTCTAAGCCTTGAAAGAGATTAGTTGCAAGTATAAAGTGAGCCAATGATATTAAAAAAACAACGAAAGAGAGAGGACCACAATTTTTAGAGTTGTTGCTTAAAGTCTTCTTTTTTTAAGTGAATTTTGCCACAAGAGGCTCAAATCACTACACACCGGCTGAAAGTCTTTTTTATTTTATTTTTTAAAGTGAATTTTTCCAGATTTCTAAAATTCTACACGCCGGAGGAAAAACCCAAAGAATTTTTGACAACAGAAAAAGTCATTTTGACAACATGAAAAGCCATTTTGACGAGATTTTCATAGGTACATTTTAACGACTAATAAAGCTATTTTGACAACATGAAAAGTTATTTTGACAATGAGATTTTTTTTGTAAGAGGAATTATGTAATTAATATAAAAAAGTCCCTAGGGTCTTTTTTGTGAAGGGATTTGGGGTTGAGACTTTTTGATATTTTTTATCTACCTTGGGACCTCACTGATATTTTCCCTTATAATTTCAAGTTCTCCCAAAATTAAATTTCCACAAAACTGAATTGTTTGAATGTAATCCTCCCAAATTATTAAGGCTTTTTTTTTTTTTTGCCCAGTATTTAGTTAAGGCTGTTAACTTACATGTTAAAAATACATAATTTTAAACCATAAAGATGGCGATTGTGATTGGTAATGCATAGATTAAATTAATAGGAGGGGCCAAATTGCGAAAAGGTGTTGACGAGAAAAGAACACGTGGAACCACGAGAGTTCGCATTAATTACAGATAAAGCAAACAAGTGTTGATCACCTCATGAGAATATCAACCGATTAATTAGTTAATTGAATATTCGGTTCGTATTTTTTTTTCACCTCTCAATTCTGTTGTTTTAATGAAAATCATACCCTTCTCATACGGAGGACTCTGAATTGATTATCTAGTGTAATATTATGAATTTTGGACCTAGAGATTTGGGGATAAGCCTATAAAAGGCAGGCGACTAAGCCCAATTCGAGCAGAGTCCCAAGAATGTCGAGGGATAGGAAGTCTCTTAGGGGACTAAGTAACTCGGCTATATGGGTAGTGAATTTAGTATGTATAAGCCATGGAATAAAAGTGCCAATGAAAAAGTAAGTATACAACATTTTTATGGCAGTCGGGTATGCCTTGCGTTTTTTAGAAAACATCAGTATGTGGCATCGTTTGTCGGGTCTTGGTATGCGTGTCGCAATCCTAACTAGGCGCCGATAAAGTGATTTTAATGAGTTAGGTCATGATGACTAATGATGACATAGATTTTGAGTCGTCACCACAAGATTATGACACGTGTCCCTCATCATGACAAAGCATAAAGTTGCTTTTGTGTTAGTCTAATAAGAGTAAGACACATGCCCCGTCATCATGACAAGATACAAAATTACTTTTATATTGGCTCAGTGGAAAGATGACACGTGTCCCGTCATGATTACAAAGAAAAAAGCTACTTTTGCGTTGGCACAATGAGAACATGACACGTGTCATATCATTATGACACACTTTTATATTGGTCCAATAGAAACATGACATGTGTCCACCATCATGACAAGTAAAAAGCTACTTTTGTTGGTCAAATGGAAATGTAACACGCGTCCTCTCATTATGACATAGCTTTTGAGTCATCGCCACGAGATCATGACATGTGTTTCGTCATCATGACAAGGCAAAAAACTACTTTTATGTTGGTTCAATGGAAAGAAGACACGTGGCACGACAAGTAGCGCATTCTGGACCAAACACATGGAGCATTCTGGACCAGACATGTGGCGCATTCTGAACCGCACCCGTGTTCTATATATACCCCTTTTCCCCTCATTTGTCTTTGGGCCATTCTTGGCAAAGCATGGAAAAGAGAAGAGAAGGAGAGAGAAAATGAAATAGAGAGAGAGAGAAGGAAATATTTGTACGGTTTTGGAATCTTGATCTGAGGTGTTTAGTGCCGTCTACATGGTGGAGGTGCTGCCGGATTTCCAAACTAATTGCAGAATCAAGGTAAGTAGGACTTGGATTCTTGCTTTACTTCCTTCAATCTTCATAGACATTCCTAAGATCTTGATAAATGATTCTTGCATAGTGTTTTGAAGTCTTGATTGAAAATACAAGGGAGTTCAAGGAGGAAAGATTTGAAACAATAGCTAAGATCAAGGACAAGGAGTATCGTTGTCGAACCTTTAAGAAATTTTGGGAGTTGATTGTCAGTCTAAGAATTTATCAGGTAGTAACCCTAATCTCATATATTTTGTATGTTTCTGTATGTATGTTTTACATGTATATCTATACTATGCATTCGATTGTTGTTTTCCAAGCGCTTTGGTACCGGAACCTGCTGTGTTCGACGAGGGCTTTGCTGTGTGCCTTGCCCTGCAGTCTATGCTGTGTGCTATAAAGATTGCTTGTTCCGGATTAGGCTTCGTGCCTCGCTGTGTGCGATTTACTGAATGCTTTATGGTTTGTGCTTATGGTTTTCGTACATAATTTGAATATGAGATTAATGGTTACTCTGGGATCCTTCAGGATTCCAGCCCGTGTTACTACTTGTGAATTGTACAGTTTAATGGACATAGGTCCCAGGGTAAAGCAACGGGAATGCTAGCAAATGGAGATGTCGGACTGATTTTAGATTGGTTGTAGAATATTTGTAGAAATTATATGTAGTTATTGTTTTAAATTTTGTAGCCAAGATTTGTAATTATTATCAGTATATTACACCCAAATCGTGTCGCCGCTGCGCTATAATGCTCTAAAGTATGATGGTATTAAGTAATATTTTAAGAAATAAAGAAGTATCACACTATTTGCCACTCGAAAGGGCAAGGCCGGTAGGGGTGTAACATTTAGCACCTTTATCTATACACCTTTTCTATCTCTGATGAATATAATTAAATGCGATTAAAGTATATATATATATATATATATATATATATATATATATATATATATATATATATATATATATATATATATATATATATATAGTACATTTTTGCATGGATAAAGTAGCTATATATATTTTGGTGATGATAAAAGAGTGATTGATCCAAATATGAAACTTGGGAGATTATCATTTAGGTCATAAATAAGGAAAATAATATAATGACAAGTCTCATAACTTGTCAATAGTAGCTCATCACATGTCAATGCCATTTCCTTTTTTTATATTATTTTTCTTGATTGAGACCTTAGGGCGTGTTTGGATCAAGGAAAATGCGGGGCGGGAAAGGGAAAATTCAACTTTCCCACTAGTGGCGGCCATTTGGTATGCCATTTTCCATAGAAAATATTTTCCCTCTGACACCCATTTTCCATAATTTAAGTGAAAATGTATTCCCACAAACAATGGTGGGAACCCATTTTCCACGACCTCTAAAAATCGGTGAAGGATTGAAATGCCCCTGATGTGATGGCGATGGGATATAAAAAAGGTGAAGTCTTTGAGAGCCATTTGCACTAGGAGCTGGAAAAACAAAAGGTGATGAAGAATAGAGAGGGCAGGGGATTTTTTCCAGTGATGTTGTTGATTCGATTAATCGTGAAGAACAGGTGGGTTGCTTCTTCTTCGTTTTTTTTTTCTTTTTGGTTGAATACGATACACCCGTGGTCCTTGGTTTTTATGTTGAGTTAGGCCAAGGGGCCATTGGCCAATAGAGCTGATTTGGAGCAATTGGTGTTGGTGGGAACTCCATGGTTGGGCGAAAATCTAGCTAGCTTATTGTCTGACCATGAAGTACCCATGTGGTGAACATGGTTAAATCTTTGATATTCCGCACAAGGGAAGTGGTGACAATTAAAACCCCATTTTATAATATGTTTTCATACTTTATTTGGGGATTTTTTTTTTCATATTTATTGAGCTTAAAATGCCTTCATTGTGATTAAGAGTAAATCAATTGAATTAGAACATAAAAGGTAAAATTGTCATAATTATTGTAATTTCTCTTAATAATTGATTTTTGAGAGGATTTGATGTTGGTTTAATTGTTTTTATTCGTAGTAGCTTGAAAAAATAGATTAAATGTGAAAATGGCAGTTTAGGGCTCAAGTTTTAGAAATGATAGTTCGGTACCACAAATTTCAGAAATGCTAATTTAGTCTACCTGAAACTCCAGAGTTTTTCCTTATTCATTTAGGTCGGAAAATTGCAGAGTTCCAAGAGAAGAGCTTCAAGGGGAATGAGAACCAATTCCTTTCACCTTCCTTTAACTTCTTCATCTCTCATCTCCACCTTCCAATCGGTCACTTCCTCTATCTCCACCTTCCACCGTCACTATCGTCATCTTCGTCCTCTTTGACAAGTCTCCCTTCTAGTTTGCCTATTTCACCGTCTCATCATTGATTCCTTCGTCTTCACCATTTATTTTCCACCTTCCATCATTCCTTCATCAATCTCACTCCCTCATCTTGTTTCTCCCACGGTTGAGGTGTCACTTTCGAAAGTGGCTTCGATTTTAATGGTTAGGCTGTCTGATTCACAAATCCTCTAGATCAGAGGTGATGGCTTGAGCTTGGAGCTTCAAAGGGTAGTTTGAGTTCTTCCAATCTTTTATCCTTTCATTATTTGGTGATTCCTAGGTCTTAGGCTAAGCTTTGTGATGTTGGGATATGTATTGAGATGATTTTTGTAGCTGCTGGATCTTATATTTTGCATTTGACATTGGAATGTTGGTCTATAATTAGCTTTAATGTAATACCCGGATAATTATTTAACTTGAATATTATATTGGTATAAATAATACCTATTCTTAATAGGTGAATATATGGTCTCAAATCTTGTGTAGTATTTATCTTATTTTTCTAGGGTAATTTCTCTTGAAATTAGAAGGAATAAAGTGCCAAAAATTCCTAAACACATTTATGGGTCATAAAATACCCTGAGAATATTATGATATGTCTTAAGAGGCAATTAAATATTTATTAAAAATAGGAAAGTATATTGTCTCTAATTTTGGTAATTTATTAAATTATTTCCTTGGAATTTAAATAGAAAAAAATCCAATATTATTTTGGGGATCATAAGTTGCCTTATGATTTTTAATATAATACATGGTGCATAAATTACCAATGTCAACAAAATAGTTGTGAGAAAACAATTAATATAATTTAAGAAAATTGTCAACAATTAGTAGGTGATTAAATAAGTAATTAATTGCTAATTGTTTAGGCATGAATGAAGGTAATATCCAAAGTTAACTATATAAAACCCCTAATTAAAGATTAGTGACCAATGAAGGGTCAAGATTAGCATAAATATAATTGTTAATTAATTAAGCATGATTAAGAAATGTATAAGGGCCAAAAATGAAGCATTAAGCTTGTCTAATTAAGGCACTAATCAAATAGCAATGGGAGATGCAATGCAAGGGCAACTAAGCATTTGATTAGGGATTAATTAGGCTTTGCTAATCTATGTTGAAAAGTCAACAATTGCAACTAGATCCAATGGCCAAGATTAAAGCTCATAAAGTTAATCTAATGGTTTGAATAAATCAAGCCTTAATCCATGTGAAAATGAACCAACCAATGGGAGCATCTTGCCATGGGATATTTTAGCAAGTTGAGAGCATATTCCATGGCCAAGAAGAGTCCATGAATTTCGAAAATTGAAGGGGAAAAGAGAGAAAAATATGTTGAATGTGTGTGTGTGAATGCAAAGGCAAGTGGAAGGAAAGAGAAAAAGAAAAGAAGATATTTTGTGAAAAGACAAATAGGATATATGAGAACCGATAGAAAATAAATCATATCTTGAAATATGTGAACTAAGTATCTAACATCAGAACATATTATAAACAAGTGAATTTTTATCCCGAAGTGGGTTATCTCCGAAGTCATTTCTGTAACCGACAAGGTTTATCCTAAAATGACTAAAAGGCTAGTAAAAACCCTTAAGGAGACCATAATCTTTGTTAATCCAAATATTTATCAAGTGATATCATAGACCTCCAAGATTACCTCAAAAAGTATTTGAGAATATTAAGAATATCCGATTAGAAACACTGAGCAGGGGAATTTATCGGTAGGAGAAAATCACAAAGAGATAAGATGACATGGGATGACATCATTTTTGGAAGAGAGAGGGGGGAGGAGGTCGGCCATGAGGGTTGAGTGGTGAGGATTTGAGATGCCAAAAACCTTAGATCTAATGGTTAAGAATGAAGTAGAAAAGTTCAAGATAATTACCTAAGTTGCCATAGCAAAATTCTATAAATAGGCCTCTTGATTCATTTGAATTCTCACACCAAATTGCAAGAGCAATTTGAAATGTAGAGAGAGGTTAGTGAGAAGGAAGAGCTCTGAAGAAGGAGAGCAAGGTTCTGGGTAAGTTCTTCGGTCCCTAGTTCTTGAAGTTCTAGGTTAAGTTTATAGCTTATGTTGTTTTGATCTTTAATCTTCCAATATATTGTTGATATCATGTTTTATGGTTAAATATGGTATTTATTTCGAAAATATGGTGGAGAAAGAGATATAGCAAAATTTTGGAAGATTAGAGTCAAAGTAGCGAAGCTTTGGCGAAATTTCGTCGATTAGCGAAGTCAGAAGTAAAATAGTCATTTATGACTAAAATATCTGTTAGGATATTGTTCATGAGTTAATAGATACGGTATTACTCTTTAGGATATCCGGGAAGTCCGGAGTCGGGTTCAGAAGGCCGGATGTTTGGCCATATCACGGTGAAAGGTACGTTCGCGGCGTACTGTAACCTTAACTCTTATGCTTATAGTATGCTTATATATGTTGTGGATACTTTCATAAAGCCATGAACGGGACTCTGTCCTGGATATGCATTGTGACTAAGGAATCGTACTTAGATCACTAATTACATCTTTACGGGTTATAGTCATGATAATGCCGTTATGTTTTCCTAGCGCTGAGGACACAACCGTACATCGTGGCACAAGATAATAGTGCAGACCAGGGATAACTTTACATGTTATTGTAGTTGTTATCAAATGATCATACGACGTACTGGCTTGATCATTGCTGTAATATTAGAAATATCTGTTGTGCATATATTGTTTATATAAACTTGAGGTTAACCGTTACCTGAGGTCCAATGGGTATTGGACCTCAGTCTTAACTAATAGTACATGAGAGGATCAAGTAGAAATATCAGCAATATCAGAAATATCAGGAAATATCAGAAGTATCAGAAATATCAGAGAGGGTACCGGTAGATGGAGTCATAAAGAGGAACCAAGGGGAAAAGTCGTAGTAATGCACCGGTTGAGGCAGGAGCCGGAAGAAGTTATCAGAGCCTGTTGTCAGGCATGGATCTAATAAAGTTACGTTGAATAGTTTGGTGCCGAAGGCAAGGCTAGTCTATGTGGGTTAGCCAATAAGTCGCCGTGAACTCGGTGAGGCCCCCATGATAGATACTTACCTGGCAATTCTGTTCGGTTAACGGAGTTAGGTTCATTGCCCCAAGTCTAGTTAAGGCTTGGTCTAGGTTGTATAGTTACTTTTTGAGAAATGTAATTGTACAAAGCTCTGTATATTGTATCACATGAATATTCCTTCGGGATTTTCAATTTAACCAGCATATGCCTGGCATTATCATATGTCGGGGTATTTTTATATCAGTTATTCATTGTCCAATTGTTAGTGTGTTGCTCTCCATTTCCGCAGTACTCTGATGTAGCACCTCAAACTTTATTGAATTTTCTAAAACCAAGTGTCAACCGACACCATTTAAGGTATGAAATTTGGGGTGTTACATTTAATCTCTTTATATTTTCAAGGTCAATGGTGTAATGAGATTATTGTGAATATTTAGTGATAATTCAATGTGGTTGGTTATTGGATTATGAGTTAAATGTATGTCTTTGATTTTTCATTGGCTAGCAATTTGAATTGGGTTTCGGTTAGAGGAACTAAGTCTTGCCACTGTGGGATATTTAATTCACCTAACTCAAACTAGCTCAAAGGGTCTTTTGGGCAAATTTTTTAAATTAGCACACTTCCAAATGAATTAAAGTAAAGATATCTTGAACCATTGTGGTAGAGGATTATCATCTCATTGTTATTCCTTACTAATTCTCATCATTCCATTCATTCGTATCCATCCATTTCCACTTTATAAATTAAAAAGACAAAAAAAGACTTAGCTTAGGGCCATTTTGATTCCACTTGCAAAAGTAGTTTATAGATAAAAGACCAAACCATTTTCTCCATTTTAAAGTCAATTTTTGGTACTTAGTTTACTTCGGAATCATTTTCATTTCGGCTCAATAAAGTGAACACGACCCGGATCATGCTACTAAATTGCGGTATTATTCATTATTTGAACCACAAGGCGACTAAATAGAGTTTTCAATCAGTGTTGACCATATGCAGACGATGGGTTCGCAATGATTGAAAGTAACGTTAGATAACTATCTTGTAACTATGATGTACCCATGAGTAAAATTATTCCACAACAAGTGGCTGTGACCACGTGCGGGTGATGGGTAAGTAATGATTATAGTAAAAAAAATGTGCGTACATGTAACCATGAGTCACCCATCCATGTGGTTAAAGTTGTTTTCATTCATTCATGTATGACTATAAGTGACTGGTGGGTATCTCATAGTTATTGCTTTGTTACGTTATTAGAAAACAAGGGAATCAAAGTTCTTTCTTTCACGTTTTCACTACATACAGCCATTAATGGTGGTTAAGTCATGGTTATGCGTGAATTATTTGAAGTGATTCATGATCACGAATTACCCATGGAGTGCATAGTTAGAGGAGCTAAAGTGAAAACATGAGCATTTAAATAATATTTTTAAACAAGGGAAAAAATGTCATTTAGCTTATTTTTCCAACAAAACAAAATTTTTGCTATCAACCCACCATTTTCTTTCTGAGTGCCAACCAAACATTTACGTGGCAAAATATTTTCTATTCCATTCCTTTACAACCTTTTATTTGATCCAAACGAGACTTTGATAATATTCTCCCTATAAACATCTTACATGGTAAGTACAAGAAATTCATGATAGTACAAACAACATTTCCCTGCTTTCTATTACAAGCAAGAAGAAATAATTTGTTTTAATACAAACGACAAATTAATGACAGCATCTTCATTTTAATTTTTCATATACATATATATATGACAGAATTGTAGAAAGCCTATGGCCTTGCATGATTGGTCTAACATGCAAGAAATTAAAACCTACATAGTGCCTAGCTAGCTAATGCAGATCAACGAAACACACATGCATGCAGAAATCACACACACACACATACAACAACGTGGGAGAAATAAAAAAGTTCTTAGGTTTTTGTCTCATGCCCAATACCACTGTTGAAATTTGGGATTGTAGGTCTGAAGTCAGTTTCTGATGATTCTTGTGTCAAAGAATATTCAACATTTGGAGGACTCTGAAGTGCCACGTCATGCACATTCGTTTTCATATCTTTGTTGTTGTCTTCTCCAGATCTTCGATAATGACCAATCCCTGGACTGTTTCCTGGTGTTGTTGGTCGATGAGCATTTACTTGATCTCCATTTGAATCTTCAGAGACTCCATTAACGTGCTGGTTTGTTCTGGTGGCTACGTTCTTCTTCAATGCCTTAATCTGCCTTCCCTGAGTTATAACAATTTCATGACAGGCAATTATTAGCACGATAACAACAGCTAAATATCTGTGCATGGCCTGAAATTGACCCATATATATATAGTTGAAAATAAGCTTAAAGATTTTGGAAACTTGATATAGCAAGGTGTGTAAGGAAATAGAGGAAAATATATGCGTGAATGAGGATGAAGTGAGAATCGAGGATCTTAGGGTTTTTATAATAATCTCGGTCGAGTATCTAGGCTTAAGTTCTCATTTTTGATTATGGGATCATTTGACTAAGTGAGTGGGCTGCTGGTATGAAAGAGAATATTTAAACCTTTGCAATTTTAATTCCTATTTAATTCTCATGATTTATCTCTTTTTTGAAGAATTAAAATCATCAAAAAATTTGTTCTTCAAACCGACCCACCCACTCTAAATTTTGGTTGAATTTGACCTCATAAAAAACCCAACAACCTGAAGGCCATGCATATGTCAATTGTAGTTTTGTTTTCACTTAGATTATATTATATTAGTCTCTCCCGCGAGGCCAGGAGTATGTTTTCTTTATGTTATACTCCTCCGGTCCTAAATGTATAGGACCTAGTTTGGGAGTAAACTTTTGGTTCTAAATATGTAATACAATTTTTGTTTTGTTTTATCACCTATATTTATCATTTCCCCCCAACTAATGTGCCTAACTACTTATAAACTGATACATAACATACATAAGTATTTTAGATAGATAATGTCATATATGTTATAATTAAGTAATTTATTTAATCTCCTTAATCTTCCAATATTAGATGAATATATCTTACGTTTAGGAACAGAGGAGTATAATTCTTCTCTATATATAGTCAATATACTTCATTTGTATATCTCTTCTTCCTGTTGCAATTGCATGGTTATATAATTCTTCTTTGTTTATATATGGCTGATACGTGCGCGCGCGCGCATTAATTTATTAGAATCTTCAAAAGTGACAAAAGTATATGCTGAGAATTGCTAATCATGGACAAGTCCTTGAGAAATTGGTTTGACAAACAGGAAGACGAAATAATTGAGATACGAAAATGTCTAAATAAAGAAGGGTAGGTCCCCGACTGGCGCATCGTGCAAGGAACCCAGAAATTAACTTGAAGATTTTGTCCTGTTCCTCTCTCTCTCTCTCTGTATATATATATATATTCTCCACTTACACAAGTATAAAATTACTTTTATGTACAAGTGAATGGTCCCTCTTCAATCTCAAATCTTTATAATTTCTTCGTGGAATACTCAAGTGAGAAATATCTTTTGCTTATAATTTTAAAAGGGGTAAGTAGAAAATATGCTCCGGAAGTATACGCCTAAGAGCAATGTTGCCTTGAAAGTTTTTTTAGGTCCAATGTCATCTCAAAAGTTTAAAAATGTAGCAATATGGCCCAATACTGTTAAAAAACTAACCTTGGCTATTACAAAATTGTTGTTAATCATTAACTTTTTAACGAAAAAGGACAATATTGCTATGTTTTAAAACTTCCAGGGTGACATTAAATTTGGAAAAACTTCTTGAGCAACATTGGCCCTAAGCGTATATTTCCGGGGCGGATTCGCTACTTAACCTATTTTAAAATTAATGAGGTTATATGATCGTTGCGTTGTCACGAGATCAAATTAAGGTATAGAAAAAGATTCCTATATCTACCTAAGGGTTCTCGTAATCATAAATTGGATTTTCTTCAAGATTTGGTATTCATGGTTTATTTGACTGGGCATTGTAGAAAATCAAAAAATTAAGGGTCGTCTTCATATACATACATAAATATATATACATGTACACACACATATACACCAACCCTTCCTTTGGTAGGACCCAAATCTCACATTTCATGGTTCATGTGCTATTTTCCTACTCCCTCCAGTCCTAAATATAAGATAGAGTTGTTTTTTGGAAACATTAAATAAGCTAAATAAGTTATTTAATCATATCATATTATGTTGTGTATCATTGAATTATATATTAGTTTATATGTCAAACAAATTAGTTTTGGAGGGAAAAAAATGTAAATACTTTAAAGTAATTAAATTAGCTTCTTTAATCTATTAAAATAAATCAACTTTGTCTTATATTTAAGATCAGAGTAATATTTAATTTCACCAATTAGCTAGAGTAGTATTGCTCGTTTCTCTCTACTTCTCTAATTTTAGTATCAGGGAACAAAATGTGGTGGAAAATATTATTTGGTTTAAGAGCTGCACAGGAAGCTAAGCATTATATGTGTGCATCCATGCACGAGGGAATAAGTTATTAGTATTACTTATGTTATGATTACAAAGGGATGGTTTATAAGAGAGGCAAAATTTGACTAAGTTTCTTTAGTCGCCAGAAAGCTAAAGATATGAACTTTAAACACATCTATATGCAGCATTTGCAGAATTTCTAGAGTTTGGTCATTGTTTGCCAATTTATATGTTTAACAATTTTTTTAAATAAAATAAATCAAAACTATAAATTTTGAGGTTTTTTCTTGAAAAAGTTCATAAAGTATAATAACTGTATCGTTTAATTACTACAAACTAGACCCCACAATGTCTCTCATTTTATCTGAAGCTAATTAATAAAAGGGTTAACTACCAATTTTGCCCTTAAAGTACGCGCCCAGCAGCAATTTTGTCCCTTAAGTTTTCGACGAAGCAATGTTACCCTGAAGTCTCAAAATGTAGCAATGTTGCCCCTCCGTTAAAAACCCTAACGGAACCCTAACGTTGACCATTAGCTGACCATTAGGGTTTTTAACGGTGGGGCAATATTGCTACGTTTTGATACTTCAGGGGCAACATTGCTACGTTTTGGAGGAGCAATTTTGCCCCTGAAGTATCAAAACGTAGCAATGTTACCCCTCTGTTAAAAACCCTAACGGTAAACTAATGGTCAACGTTAGGGTTTTTAACGGAGGGGCAGCATTGCTACGTTTTGATACTTCAAGGGTAACATTGCTCCGCCAAAAATTTAGAGGGCAAAATTGCTCCTGAGCGCGTACTTCAGGGGCAAAATTGGTACTTAACCCTATATATATATATATATATATAAACACACACACTTCCATTTGCAAGTTCTTCCCAAGCCCTAATTTTATATTCATCTCTTATTTAATTGAGGAACTGCAATTTTTTTTATTAAGAAAAGGCCATAACGCATATACGCTTCGATTTGCACAAGTGCTACCCAAGTCGACAAAGGAGTATGTCTCTCAATTGAACAAGATAATGATGAAGGAGCACACAAAAGTGAAGTCAAAAGCGACATGACCGCATGCCTCTGTGTATAGGATTCCTATGGCCTGCCACTTTAACTTGTCAGAGTCAGCTGCCACCATACATAAATTAATTTCCATCATGAAACCTAATTTATAAATCACAGAAACAAAAATGAGGGTGTCATAGTCACGCGCGAGGTTCACAAACTCGTAATAATTATATAAACTCATATCTTAAATTTGAATAGTAAACTTTTACGAACTTACTTTTATCATTAGATATGTATTTATAATGTATAATTAAATAATTAAAATAGAAAAATTGACCACAAGTTAATTTAAATATAAATAATTGAAACTAAATATATATTTCGATTCCATCCTTTGAAAAGGAACATCGGCTCTAACAATTCCGTCTTCGTCTTTCAAAACAATTGGAAATGTTTCAAAAAAAGTAGGTAATTAAGGTATAAATTAGGTGTTTAAAAAGGGTTGAAAATTCAACATATTTTTGGGAAGAGCTAGCCGAAAATAAGAAGAAAAAGAGAAGGAAAATTGAATGGAAATTAAAATAGAAACTTAGTGAAGAAGTTGTTGGAAAAAGCATATAGGATAAATGAGAACCGATAGAAAATAAATCCTAACTCAAAATCCTTGAATTAGGTTGCTAACAATTGGACATATTATGGATCAGTGGATTTTTATCTCGAAGATGACATTACCCGAAGTGATTTCCGTAACCGACGGCGTTTAGCCGAAAATCTTCAACGGGATAGGAAATACCCTTAATGAGATAAAAAATTTAGCTAACCCAAATATTTTGAGAGAGGAAGTTTAGATCTTCAGGGCAATGCTAAGGAATTTCTGAGATTTTGCAAGATTACACGATTAGAACACCGAATATGGAACTTTATCGGATGAAACCCCATAAAGCAAGGGATGACATCACATTTGATGATGTCATTTTGAGCAAAAAGCAAGGGGGGGAGGTTGGCCATGGAGGTGTGTGGAGGAGGATGAAGCTTGAGAAAAAAGTTAGATTCCATGGCCAAAATTGAAGGAGAAGGAGTTGGAAGTTACGAAAATGCCCTCGCTTTTCTTCTATAAATAGGCCTTTGGATTCATTGTAAACTCATGCCAAAACCTCTTAGATTTCGAAATAGAGAGAGAATTTAGAGAGAAGGAGGAGCAAGAAAGTTGAAGGAAGTTCTTCAAAGGTAAGTTCTTCGGTCCTTAGTCTTAAGTTTTAGTAGTTCTTTCGGTAGTTATAGTAGAAATATTGTTTTGATCTTTAATCTTCCAAGTTGGTTTAGATATCATGTTTTAAGGTTAAATATGATATATATTTCAAAAATTATGTTGGAGTAAGAGTTATGTTGAAATTTTGGAAGATTAAAGTCAAAGTAGCGAAGCTCTGGCGAAATTCCGCCGATTAGTGGGGTCAGCTATAAAAGGGTCATTTATGACTAAAATGTTCGTCATAATGCTTGATCATTAATAAATGTGCTATTGTCCTTATAGGATATCCCTGATTACGTTCTGACCAACTATCGTACCACATATCGTCAACGAAGGTACGTTCGCGTACTAGTAACACTAACTCTGATGGTTATTGTATGCATATATGTATTTCCTCCGTCATGTTGTATTTTACATGTGACTGTATTGTTGTTGCCGTCCATATCCGATTATGTCCAATGTCCATTGTGTATTGACCATACATTCGACTGTATTATTGTCCATTGTGCCTTAACTCTATATCCGACTGTATTGTTATTGCCGTGCATATCTGATCATGTATATTTCTCATTGTGCCTTAACCTTACATCCGACTGTATTGTTATTGCCATATATATCTGATTATGTATACCCTACATCTGATCGTAGTAAGAATCGCCAAAATTCCATGAATATCTGTAGTACATATATGATGTATGTAAACATGAGATTAACCGTTACCTGGGGTCCATATGCATTGGACCTCAGCCCTTAATATAGCCTCAGGGTCGGGAGAACCAAGGACCGAGGAGAAAGGCAAGCAGGCCGCACAGAGACCCGGCTGAAGACTATCTTTTGTTGCCACAACGTGGGGATCGCCAGGGAGACACTTTCTGTGATTGTATATTACTTTTGAAACACTCTTGTACCGCTGTTTAACCACCAAGACATGCTACCGTGGTATTTTGAATATATATGTCAGTTACTCAATCACTCCGATGCTCTACTCTGATGATTTGAAATGATGTTCTGATGAAAAAAAAATATACTGCTTTTAAAAACGAGATGTTACAGATGGGTATCAAATTGCCGCATGATGCAATGGCCGTAGTGAAGCTATGCCAGACTGCCACAACTATGTCATACAAGGCCCATCATTTTTTGTTCTGTTTTATGAAAAAAGCTCAAGTGGTAGGGCAAGGGGACACACAAGCATGTGGTCATGTCTCTTTTGACTTCATTTTTGTTTCAGTCATTCGTTATGATCGATCTTTGTATTTTTAATTTTAACTCAGATTAATTAGGAGTGGTTCGTGACAAACTTGGTTTTCTGCGAGACAATCAAATAAACCTAAGAAAATCACATGTGTTTATCTTGAGAAGCCTATTTGTTGGCCCAAAAAAAACAAATAATGAGAAGCCTACGATAAGGTAGGGATGTCCAAAAAACCCGGCAGTCTAAGTGGTCCAGTCCGATACTATTAATTGGAAGTAATTAATAACCTCAACTCAGTGCATTCTATCACTACAAATAAAGATGACTCATTTGCAAGAACATTTACCCATTCTCAATTCCCTAACTATTTTATGTTTGTTAGGGGGGAAAATTCTGGAAGCTTCGTGAGCATGGATTTTCGGTTGGAAGATTGAGTCATTGTACACTAGTTCAGGAAGAATTATACTATCTTTGTTTGTTGTTGACAAAGGTTTGGGGACCAAAGAAGTATGCAGATATAAGGACAGTGAATAATGTAGTTTTTCCAACGTTCAAAGAAGCATGTTATGCACTTGGTTTATTAGATGATGATAATGAGTACATAGATGCGATTAAAGAAGCATCATTATGGGCATCAGGAAATTACCTACGTCAATTTTTCACCACCATTTTATTATTCCATTTCCTATCCTAGCTCACTGTTGTTTGGGAACAAACCAAAGAAATTATTTATGAAGATTTGTTACATATTAGCCATTGCGACTAACATTTTTTAGGTATGTAACTAACTCTAATTTACATATTAGCCATGGCGACCAACATTTTTCATAAATTGGTATTGAAAGTTGGTGCGCCAGTTATGTTAATAAGGAACATTGATCAGGCTGTAGGGTTGTGCAACGGTACAAGGCTACAATACACAACTTGACAAGAACGACATTAAGGCAAAGGTGTTGAATGACACAAGTGTTGACGAAGATATTTTGATACACAGAATGGATATGAACATATCTGAATCTAAACTAACTTCCAATATGACAAGAAGGTAATTTCCCATCATAATTTCATTTGCAATGACAATAAACAAAAGCCAAGGTCAATCAATGTCAAATGTAGGTCTTTACCTATCGAGCCCAGTTTTCTCATATGGGCAGCTATATGTTGCACTATCTATATAATATCCTAAATTTTGGGCCTTGAGACTTGAGAATAAGCTTATACCAGGCAAACTACTACGCCCAGCTCAGGAAGTGTGACAAATATTATGAAGGGAATTTCCCTTGACGCTGGCAGATTAAGGCTTTTGGGGAGGCATCCATTTTGCGATGTGCCTTTGACTGAGCAAATGATATCTAATAGCTATGAAACTTTCTAGAATCAAAATAGACATGATAAAATTTAATTTGACTGGTCATATGGGTCAATTGGACCTGTACACAATGAGTTATGAATTTTTGAAGTTAGGTATTGAACCTGGAACATTTTCTCGACCAGTGTGTCTTAAAAGTTGATTCTGGAATAGTTGGCATGTGATTGGTTGTGGGAGTTATTTTTCCCTCAAAATAGACTTAATAATGGTCTCATAGACTTTGGAATCACTACAACTGGACATGTGTACATAGAGATATGAATTTTTAAAGTTGGTTAAACAAATTTTGCCATCTTTGCCTCTTATGCGAAAATAAGTTAAGAAGTGTGATCAATAAGCCTCTCCAAAGTGTCCTAATTTTCAGCCAAGTAGCAAGAAGGGCATAGATGAATTATCAAGTTAGTAAAATGGATCAAGAAGCCTTCTAAACATGGTGATAAATTCGGTCAAGTGGCCAAGAGGGAAGGCAAGCACATGATCTCATGATTACACTATGTGAAAAAAAAAGGAAGAGAAAAGAAGGGATCCAATTCGGTTTCAAGGGGATTGTGTGGGGTCCACATGATGTTCTTCAATTAGATATAAAAACAAAATAATCATCCCCTCTAATCTCCAAAAAAAAAAAAAAAGGTTCAAGTTTGACCAAAGATACTTGGATTGTAACTAAGGACAAGTTGGGAATTAAGTAAAAGTTGAAAGGAAAAATAGTCATAATCCTTCCCAACCGACTCTAGGACCCTTGATACACTTAATTCCTTCTCTAAACCTCATACATTTCGGATCGCATACACACCCAAGAGCTTGGCCGAAACATTCAGCAAGGAGGAAAAAGAAGAGAAAAACTTGTGGAACCAAGAGCACTGGCAGAAATCATTAAAGCAACAAGGAGGAAGGAAACTTTGCAAGAATCATCAAGACAAGATCAAGGAACTTATAATTGCTCATGATGATAGTAATCCAATTAGATGCATTGTTGAAGCTACTTACCCAAATTTAAAAGAACATATATTTGGGTAAGGTTACCTGACCAATAGGTCAATTCTTACACCTAGAACAAAAAATGTGGATATATTGAATGAGTAAATTTGTTATTTGTTGCCTGGTAATGTAGTTGAGTACTTTAGTTCTAACTCTATAGGTCATACAAAAAATACTAATGGAAGCTTTGATGATTTGTATGACACAAAATATCTCAATGCAATTAAATGTTGAGGTATACCTCATCATAAATTGGCATTGAAAGTTAGTGTACTAGTTATGTTAATAAGGACGTTGTTGGGGACACCATATCTGTGTTTTGTAGTAGTGTAAGGCATTGAACGACACAAGTGTTGGTGAAGATATTTTGATTCATAGAATGGATATGAACCCATCTGAATGTAAACTTCCTTTCACTTTGACAAGACGGCAATTCCCCATTATCGTTTCATTTGCAATGACGATCAACAAAAGTCAAGGACAATCCATGACTAATGTTTGTCTCTACCTTCTAACGCCAGTATTCTCACATGGGCAACTATATGTTGCACTTTCTAGGGTGAAGAGTTTCAATGGTTTGAAATTACTTATCTTAGATGAGTTCAACAGATGTAGTAAGACTACAACAAATGTTGTTTACAGAGAAGTTTTTCAAAACTTATCACTACAGTAGTAGTTTGAATGTATGTTTTGTGTTGCCATTGTAAAATGTAAATGATGTGATAATTATGATGGAGGGAAATTGTTTGATCTTTACATGATATCATGTGTGTTAAGTTAAAACCATTTAAGTATTTATCATATCCGTGCATTGCACGGGTCTAAAGTCTTGTATTTCACTATAAATGGTCCACATTTGCGAGTGAATGAGGTCCCCGAATTAGTCAAAATGACATGAATATCTATGACTTAATTAGAACCTTATCAATACATTGATATAAAACTCTACCATGAAAAAATAGATACTCCTCCGATCCTCAGTATAAGACATATTCAGATTATTTGATTAGATTAAGGAAGTTAGTTAAGTTTGTTAATATGACATGTATTTTCTAAAATACCTTAGTTATCTTCCTTAATTCCCTTCTCTTGTCCCCTCCTTAAGGATTGGAGGAGTATATAAATACCCTAGCATCGAAGAACTTTTCACTTCATTCCCTCTACTCAAACAAAACATTGTTTTCGATTCTCTATATGTAGTTATGGCCATACACAAATATTTAGTAGCCGTGTTCGTCTTGGTGGTGGCCTTCCATGAAGTTGTGATAACTCAAGGAAGGGAAATGAAGGCATTGAACCAACGTTTCTGGGCAGAGAAAGACAGCGTCGTTCATATTTCATCGAAGGCGGCGGGAACAGGGCCGAATCAAAACGTTGTTGATGCTAAATTTGATGAAAAGGTAAAAAGTGTTACCATTATGCCCTTTGATAAGACATCGCCCTTCCCCGGCCCGATCTTCAGAAGAATATCAATGAAGAGTCAGGATTTTTAGGGAATCAATTAGGTAATTAGTTGATTTTCTGAGAATCTTTATGTTGTACGCACGTAAAGTACGTGGATCCCTCAATTTCGTTGAGCTTTAGTAATTAATGTGACTAAACTCTACGTCTTGTTCCTATAAAACCATGTAAGCAAGCAAGCATTATGTGGCAATATGTGTCTGCGTGTAAGGCGTGCTTTCTTAAGATTTTCTGTCGTTACATATGTATTGAAATATAAAAAGGAGGATGTTGTTAATACTTCTTTATATCTAATGAATAATCTCTACGTGCATGATTAATAAGAATTGAAATTGTAGTTTTTGTTTTATTGTGAGCATCATGTGGTTTTTATCACCTAATAAGTGACTGTTTTGATTAGTGGTAGAAGCTACTTTTCCAATATCATTTATGGTGTACGAAGTAAGTATATGATAGAAGTTTTGTTTTGACTTACGTGAACATACTTCTTAATTCGCTAACTCAAACAAGCCCTAAGCCTATTTAAAATTGCGTGCAACCACGAATTATCATGTACTAATTAAAAGGAATATTGTTATGTTAAGCCAACTAATTCAGGTCCCTTTGTCGTTAAAAGATCGAACGAGAAGATTAGTCACTTCTAACTTCTCTCCATTAATATATGTAAGAGGGTGAAATAAAAAATATATTATCATATAATGCTCCCTTCAGTTCTAAATATAACAGTTATACAAGGGATTCACTTTGGTACGAAATATATAATCCCAATCCACTTAGTCTCCTAAATTTATAATTTTTCCCTAAAGTATATCTATTGATTGCATATATGAAGTGAGTTTTCACCAAGGTAGTTCCAGCACACATAATTAACGATGGGTTTTTTTAATAGAAATTAATATATATATATATATTTGTTGAAAATAACTAAACTAAATTTTTTAATATCCATAAATTAGTTATCTAACTTTTATGTTAAGTATAAGAAGAAGTACATTATTATCATCATTCAATTATATAACAGTATGAATTTCAATATATCTACCTTGATGATTCAATACCCAAAAAATAAAAGGATGAATTTCATTTGTCATTCTTTATAACTTTATTTCTTTTATATCAAATGTATCCATAATAATATAGATTAATCATGCTAACTTAGGGCCAAGATAAGGATCAATATGGTTTTGGGCTCTTCTTTTTATTGGTAGGCTCTAAGGATTAGAGGATGTGAGACTGCATTTGAGTTTCAAAAGATAAATGACGGTTTGGTTTCTGAAAAAAAAATTCTTAATAGTTTTAAATTTTGATTTTATTTGTAATAAAAATCAGGCATATACAGTTGGCATAGAAGAGCCAATCAAAAAGCTTTTCACTCAGAAACATCCATAAGACGACAAAAATCCTTCAGTGCAGCCAGCACCCATGGGCACCTAAGGCACATGTTGGGCAACACCCACAAGTAGAGTCGGGAAATCAGGCCGGCCCGTTTAAACCATGATCCTTCAAGGGCCGAGCTTAGAAAATGGAGTCTCTAAATGAAGTCGGGTTTAAAAGGGCTAGCCTTGTAGGGCCGAGGACTTAAAAGGGTTGGCCGTTGGGCCCTGTTAAGTTTTCTCTACTTGCTAGTTGGTAGTTGCTCACTTGCCTGCTTTGTTGCAGATAAAGATTATGGATGTATTCATGATGCAGGAGAAGAAATTCTTGATATTTTTACCTATGAAGCAGAGCCTACTACTCAATGTAAAGCACAATCAAATGTCTTTGAAATTGATGATAGTGATGAAGAAGATGAAAATGATAGTTATCATACTCATGTTGTTTAGTGGTAAGCTTCTTATGCTTTGTGTGAGTTATTGGTGGATAATAGTTTATTTTTGATTATGAAATAGTGACTGTGTTTGTTTGTTGCATGATGCGTGTTGTTTAGACTATAATGTTGACAACATTTATTGATTAAATTAGAACTTTAATTGTTGTAATTTAATAATTATATTTCTTTAAAAAACGCAAGAAAAATAGTTAAAATTTAGAAAAATAGCTTCCGGCCTTGTAAGGCCGGCTCTAGCCCGCATGCTTTTGAGCCGGGCCTTGAAAAACATATGATTTTTTAACCTTGGGCCTAAAAGGGAAGGGTCAGCCATGATTCCCAGCTCTATTCACAGGCTACAAGTCATTTTTAAAGTCTTAAAAGACAACGAAAAAATTGAACAAATATCAAAACTTTTTTAACAAACAATTATATATATATATTAATTTGGGGGGCGGCGATGGCTAAATGAAGTGGATCTAAGACTGTAGATTTTACCGAGCTAATGAGCTAAAGCAGCCGCAAATCTGAAGAGATTCCCTTGAAGATTCCATGCCCCTATGAAGATTCCTTTTGCGGTAAGCGAGATTCCTTTTGATGTTTTTTTTTGTTACAAGAGATTCATTTTGATTGGTTTAATTAAAAGTGTTGCCTTATAGCTTGAAAGTTGAAACAGTGGGTCACCGAAAGGGGTAAATGGTAATGTCTAAAAGACAAAATGGAATCACAATAGCCATAATAAAATTCCCCTAGCCAAGTGCGTCACTCTTTTTTTTTCTTTTTGATTTAGGAGGTAGCACTAATAGTTCAAAGTTACAAGTAGGATTAAACCCCTAACCATCCATTTATATAAGAGAACTTTCATGTTATTTAGGCTACAAGGCCATTAATATAGCTAGCTAGGCGTTAATCTTTGATTTGGTTTATTATAAGACAACAACTACCAATTCTCACAAACCAATTAAAACAATTAAAAACATTCAAGTTGTCTTAAAATTCAAGCGATTTCCAATATTACCATTACTAACTACACTAAACTCAAATGTCATATTAATTGTTACTCTCTCCCACTATCTTTATTAAATATGGGCAAATATGAAAAAATAAATTAAATGTTCCATTGGAAACTTGTAAGTGCTTTATAAAAAGAATCAAAAATATTTTTTAGTTAGTGCCTTATAATAAAGATAAGAGGGAGTACCACGCAACTTACTCCACACATCTTTTCCTTTGTTATTTGACTACTCGTATTTATTATATTAAAGTCTTGGCGTCGATTACAACTACGTGCACGGCTCAACTGCAATTTGGTTTTTTAGGTGAGACACAATTATGGGTGGTATAGTTGGCAGAACTGTGGGTTAAACTTTTCTTTCATAGGGACCATTTTTGTCGATTCCAAATATAAATAAATGCTAGTTATCAAATAATTTTTTTGCAACAATTCCATCTATATACCAAACATAGTTTTAAAGCCATTTTTCACTTCCATTTTTATTTCTATTTTCATCAAAAACTCTTTCAAGATACTATGCAGGCGTAGAGAGAATAACACGCTGTACGTATTGCGTGAGATCAATGTTTTCCCCCCCTTATATTTACAACTAGTATCCAGTGCTTTGTGGATCTTATTACCAGTTATTCGAGTAACTGACTACTCCAGTTTTGGGTTTTGTGACTTTCCCTCCCGACAAATTATCTTATTTAGGAGTCAAAATCAAGAGCCAGAGGATCTCAGGACCTTACAATATTAGACCAACTCTATATTAGTATCATTTTTATTTATATATACATCATGTAGTATAATCATATTTTTATTACTCCCTCTTGTCCTTAATATAATACTCTCTTAAAAAGCAAAAAATTGAACTACATGTGGCAATCGAAGCGAACTGAAAACTCTGCATGGGCAAATTGAACTATACCCAATTCTCTCCTTCCGTCAAGGCCAGTTAAGTTTACTTTATGATTTGGCGCTCAAATTTATATGGATGTAATGCAATTTACGTTGATGCCATTGGCTTGTAATTTTTCTTTTCTTGCACACCCACGACCTAGAGAGCTAGCGAGTCTGTTGCCTATAAATACCAAGCAATGCATAGCAGCTTCTTCAGTGTCTAATCTTCTATTCTTTCAAATTAAAGGCACTCACCTGTGAGTTCTTGTTCCAAGTTAGCTAGACATGGCATATACCACTCGCACTTGTTTCTTCTTTGTCCTTTTGGTTTTGTCCCATGAACTCCTCTTTGTAGAGGCAAGGAACTTGAAGCAAACCAAAGACAACTTACCCAACTCTGCAAAAGACACAACAAAACCTACAGTTATTACTTCTCGACCCACTAGAAAACTGGTAGGAGACGTTGAAGCCTTTCGCCCTACAAATTCGGGGCACAGCCCAGGCATTGGTCATTCCATCAAAACTTGAGTTACCCATCGGTCTGCATGCATGCAATTATATATTCCTTAGTATTATTTCTCGCTGATGTGTTAGGTCGTAGGTTCTGTGTTCGCATTCTCATTCGTCTGTCTCTTTGCTTTTAGGCCTTTAGTGTAGGGTTATGATTCATGCATGCATACTTCAATTAATGTATTTTGTCATAAGCTTAATTTCTATTTTGTACCAATATATTATGTTTTTTATAATCTGCCACAAGATTTTCATCTTCTTCCTCTCTCGAATTCTATCTATTGCTACTGAACCAGACCCGAGCGTACTGAGTATATGATATAATGAGCAATGACTTCATTACAAGATGTGGGCAGGCTATATAGAATTTCATGTGGACCTATTATTTGGCTAATAATAGCCGCTAGATCAAGAACCAATGAATGGGCACGCTAGAATGATAAATGAATAAAAATGGCCGCAAGGCTGAACTTTGAAATCAAGATCCTCCACTTTTGTTGAAGAACTTTAGGTAACACACCAAATTTTTTGGCAGCTCTTAATAAGAGAGAAAATAAAAAGGAGCATTAGAGAAAGTGGAAAGAGTATTATTTTCCTCGAATTTATACATATATAATACGTGATTAATTTCATATACTACAAATTTTCTACCCATCCTCATTTCATTATATTTTATTTTTATTCTTTTCCTCCTTAAAGAGGAACGTACGGATGAAGTTGAATTTTATTAATAAGATAGTAACATGGTATATAAGGCCATATATATTAAGCAAAACAACTACAATAAGAATTTAACAACTTCCATAAAAAAAAAAAAAAGAATTTAACAACTATATGCGTGTTAATGGCAAAGCTAGGGATATAGGTTTTACAGGAGTCCAATGCTTCGACATCATGAGTTTCGTTCGCATTGTTGTTGGAAGATCGAAAAATAAGGTCTTTAAAAGTACAAAGAAAAAAAAGGGAAGGAAATAGACTAATTAACTCATATAAATTGGACACAAATGAACTATATTATTACGCAAACTCGCAAATCTATCCGGAGATGTATATATTGCTATTGATTGGTATAGACTGATCATTCACGTGGCTTCATGTAGCTGGGTAGTTCATCGAGCGAATATGCCAGACAGCTGTAATACCCGGATATTTATCTGGAATATTATAAATAAAAGTTGGATATTTCTGATAAGTGAAATTTCAATCTCCGGTCTTGTATAAATACAGTCAATTTTCTAAGTAGAATTTCTGTAAGAAATTAGGGAGTTTGAGGGCCAAAGTGCCAAAATGACCAAAATGCCCCTAGAAATGGTAATTAACTTAGAAAGTTTATGGAAAAATCCTAAAAGACAGTTAAATGACCAAGTGAGTTAGGAGAGTATATAATCTCTAATTATTGTAATTTTATAAATTATGAAATTGGAGAAATTGTTGGAAAATACTCAAAAAGAAGTAAAAGGCCAAAATACCCTTGTAATTATGGAATAATGCAAGAGGCATGAAAATACTAATGTTAATACAAGTGTATGAAGGTAATGAGGCATAGTAATTAAGAAAATTATCAACAAGTGATAATGAAGTAATTAAGAAATATTGGGCTAATTACTTAAGCATAAGCAAAGGAAATTCAGTAATAATTATGTGAAGCTAAAAAATTATTGGAAATTAGTGGAATATTAGTAAAAATGTATTTACTAATTAATTGGAAATTTTTATGAAAAATCATTGAGTTTAGGTATTTTTAGGCCTAAATACAAGAATGGACCAATTAGATAATTTTGTGGAAATTTTTGGAAAAATTAAATAAATAAATCATTAAATAATTAATTAAATAAATAAATATTTATTAAAATAATTAAAGGGCCAACCGAAATTTTGGGCCAAAAAAAAAGAAAAAAAAATGAAAAATGAAATAGGAACAACTTGTGCAACTTGCATATTAAAATAATAATATAATTAATTAAAGTAAAATATGTGAATAGTAATTTAAAAATTGGGAAACGGATCCTATCTAGAGATCTAGGAATAGGAATCCCAGGGTCAAGGTAAAATATTGATCAGTGAGTTTTTACCTTTAAGTGACCTCTTCCGGAAGTTAATTCCGAGGCCGTTTGTGCATTTTCCTAATAAAACAAAATAGGGAAAATGCATATAGGCATATTTTTGGAAATAAAGAAAATAAATTCTAACTCAATATCTAGGAATGAGTTTGAATTTATTTAGACATATTTGGAATCAGTGAATTTTTCTAGAGATTGGTGATTAGAAGACGCGTTTCAGAATTGGACCCGTACTGGGACACGTTTTCGAGAAACTTCTACCGAACACGGAATGCCCTGTATGGAATCAAGGTTTAGATTAGAATAGAAATTTCTAGTAAGTAAGAGGAGATCTTCAAAGTTAGTTAACCGAATTTTGAGATTTCTCCCAAAGTACGCGATTCTGACACCGATCGAAACTTATCGGTAAGACGACTTCTTGAGGAAGTAAGTGACATCACCACCATGACATCATGGCTTTAAATGATGATGTCAGCTGCCAAGTGGCCCGGTGAGGATCGTGACATGTGGCAAAGTGCGATCCGGCCACGATATCCGATATGAAAAAGTAGTCAATAGTGTCACATTTTCTTCTATAAATAGCCAAGTTTCCTCTTCATTTCTCACACCATTTTGAAGAGCAAAACCGATTCTAGAGAGAGGATTTTAGAGAGAGAAGCTCTGGGAAAAATTACAATAAGCTCGGGTAAGTTTTTAAGACCGATCTTTAAGTTTTCATAGTTCTTTCAATAGTTAGTAATGCTAGAGTAGTCTTTATTTTTATGATTGGATATCATATGGGAGGGCTATTTTAGTCTTTATTTTCGAAAATCATGATGGCGTCGAAGTTCTGGCAAAATTTTGGGAAGAAAATAGCCTATGTAGCGCAAGTTACCGCGAAATTTCGCCAAGTAGGGGGTATAGGGCAAAATGGTAATTTTTACCTAAAATGCCGCTTATAATGTCAAATTACTAATAGAAGTGACATTATTCTCATAGGATATCTGAAACGTTGATTCTGCCGCCGTTACGCCGCCCGACGTGCCGTGTAGGACTTTTGCACGTTTCTCCGTAGAAAGTACGTTTTCCACGGTAGTACCTAACGTTGCCAACGAAGGTACGGACGCGCATCGTAACACTAATCTTGTGCTTCTTAAATACTTATATGTCAATGATATGTTCGTAGACCGTTATACGACAGGTTATACGGGTTATAGTTTTCATAACGCCGTTTTGTTTTCCTAGCGCGGAGGACACGACTAATTATCGTGGCACTGGTGAATAGTGCAAGCTGTTGTTGTTATTTACCTTATGGGGCTTTACATATTGCTCTGTGCTTATGTTTTGTCGGCATAATGATCATGCATCTCTAGTATGCTTATGATATACTGTTAATTTTAACTATTTTTCTCATTTCTTTTCAATGAATTATAATTAGTAAATTACAAAAATTAAAGTTCTAATTTATTAAATAAATGTTGTCAACATTAATATCCAAACAACAGAAATCATCCAACAAGTAAACACATTCACTAATTCATAATAAAAAACAAACTATTGTTCACAAATAACTCATAAAACATAAGAAGCATACTTAAGTTTTAAATTTAAACTATTATATAATATTTCTATAGCAAGATTAACCCTATGACTTGTGATGAGAAGGTTGCCAATATAAAGAATAAGCTAACTTTCATTTTCAATGAATATTCGAATGTGGTGACATCTCTTCCAACTTCTTATTAATTTTTTTTAAAAAAAAAATTAACAGGGCCTAACATGCTGGCCTGAGGCCCTGCAAGGCCATCCCTTTTAAGCCCTAGGCCCTATAGGGCCATTTTTATTTAACTTCTCTAATTTTCAAGCCTGACCCTTGAAGGGCCAGGGCTTAAACAGGCTCGGCCTGATTTCCCGGCTCTACTTGACAATAAAGTCTGCTAGCGAAATGGGGAATATATCATATATGTTATTCAGTATATTCTCCCGTACTATATATAGCCTTGAACACTCTGTGTAGATTCTCACGGATTCTAACTTGTTAGTTACACCAAAAAAGAAGAAAACTCCAGGACATGTTATTGTTCAAGAAACAATTGAAAGAAGCAACCTAGCTATAGCTAAGCAATGAGTATGTTTTCCACTGTTTTATTGTAGTGCAATCTGACAATGAAAGGGAAACCTATAAATATTCGGTGATGCATCTCTCCCAATCCTAGCGTTTTTTTTTTTATCATACAAATGCATGCAATAAAACCTTGCTAGTTTCGAGTGAGAGGGACTTTGGTCGCTTAAAAAACTCCCCCACACTTAAACATTTGATTGTCCTCAAGCAAAAGAAAGAGAATTTATTATCTGAAAAGAACATTGCCTATGAAATTCCTAAACAGAGAGCAATTTACCACCACACTTAGATAATGTCATCAAATCTTATTTAGTTAATGTCTTATAAGAATAGATCACTTAGCCAATAGCCTTAAACACTTGCAACAATCCCTTAACATCCCATGATCAAAGGATCGGAAAGCAATAAATCCAATCATAAGATTACTAAAAGAATATTAAGTTACTTAATTTCTCCAGAAAAATTCAAATGCCCCCACTAAACCAAGCTTTTTTTATTGAACTTAATAGGGATTCTTTGGTAAAATACAGTTTTTTTTTGTTCTTGAGCCGTTGTAGGTCCCTTTTTGACGCAACCCTGCACATGAGTGATGCAGCACCAGTTACTCAATTACTCCAACAGGCACCTCAAGAGGCTTTTAGCCCAACTCATAACCCTCTTTGACTTTACCGTTTGACGCGAGTGCCAACATTGGTGATGAAGTGCCCCCGGTTACTAAGTAAGGTCTAGAGAAGTCATTGGAGTTGTGTATTTTTTTTTTTTGATTGAGTCATTTCCCTAAACAAAATATCAAAGGTCATCATCTCATTCTCTAAAGAAATTATGTAGCAAAATATTCATAAACTAATAATATGTTGACCATATTACAAACTAATCTCTATTCTCATAGTCAATCTCAAGATTGCTACAAAAATTCAAAGCTTAAAAGCTTAGTTGAAACATTCTTTTCTATTTTAATTTTTGACTTGATAATATTTTCTAAGATGGGGAAAGCTCAAAAATTAAGGTCAATCCTAAATAATGCGAAAACCTCAAATAAACAAATTGTTTTCAATTGCATAGAGACAAGCATAACCAAAGAAATCATATCCCCCCCCCCCACATTTAAATCAAAGATTGTCCTCAATGTTGCAAAAATATAAAGAGGGAAAGAAACTAGTACTGCCCTGGTTTAGGCCTCTAACTCTGATGTGGAGTACTTCCTCTTGTACCATCCATGATATTTCAAATTGTAAGGGAAAAGAGAGTGCTCAAGCAAGACTTCGCAGCAACAAGAGGAGTGATCTTCTTCAAACCTGAATAAAACTGGAAGAAAGAAAGAAAAAATAAAATAAAATATGCAAGCAAAACCCTTGGGTTGCCTCCCAAGAAGCGCTAAATTTATAGTCTTCAGCCAGACTTCTCAAAACAAACCACTAATCATAAGTATCAAACACCTCAATTACCTTGTCTTCATTCCTTTTCAAACAACAAGGTGTCACACACAAAACTTGATCATTTCAGTTAATTACTTGTACTTCCTCAATCATAGACAATCTTCGAGTACAACTGTTCACTGAATTCAAATGAAGCACAACATGCATATCTTTGAAAATAAATATAGGCACTTCCAAGAATTTAGAGCATCCAATAAAATCAACTTGACTCTCCTCAGTAAGAGTCAACAATTCAATAGGAGAGTCATGAACAATAACAATTGGGACATCCACATCAATTTGATCACCAAAATCACAATCCTTAGGCTCCATAGCTGGAACCTCTTCTAGACACCTATTATTCTCATCTAAATTAATTTGAAACTCACAATCACTCTCTACATTATCCATAGTCTCATGTAATTCTATACCTTCAACTTGCTCACAATAATCATTATCATCATAAGAAGTGGTTATCAAGCTTAAGGAATTATATTGCTTCATAGTCTCAAAGGTTGAAACAATTTGACTCGCACTTGACTAAATGCTAGTGACAATCTCCTTTTGCTCTCTACTAGATCTCTCTACTGCTTCCACATACTCCTCAAATAATCTTTCTAAATTAGATTTTTTCTTATACTCAATGGTGTGTTCTTCAACATATGGATAAGTGTAATACCCGCATATTTATTTATCTGAAATATTATATTTTGATAAATAAATTGGCTATTTCTGATAGGTGAAATTATGATCTTAAGTCTTTTGTTAATATAGTCTATTTTTCTAAGTTGAATTCTGTAGGAAATTAGAGAATTTAAGTGCCAGAGTGCCAAATGACGAAAATGCCCTTGTAGGACATAATAACTTAGAAAAATTGTGAAAAATCCTAAAAAGCAGTAAAATAATTATTAAAATTGAGAGAGTATATTGCCTCTAATTTTGGTAATTTAATAAAATATAACCTTGGAAAAATTAGAAGAGGATAAGCAAAAAGTATTGTAATGACCAAGATGCCCCTGTAAATGCTAATATTATGCATGAGACATAAAATACTAATGTAAATACAAAATTTGTGAGGTAATGAGCTATTCTAATTAAGGAAATTAGCAACAAATATTAAGGAATTAATTAAGTAATTATTGGCTAATTACTTAAGCATAAACAAAGGAAAATTCAAGGATAATTATGTAAAACTCCATAATTAGTGGTAATGGCTAAAAATTAGCATAAATATATATCCTAATTAATTGGAAAATATGAAGAAAAATTAGTAAGGTTAAGTAATTTTGAGCCTAAATACAAGAATGGACCAATAGGAAAAAGTTATGAAAAATTATGTAAAAATAATTAAAATAATAATTAAAATAAAATAAAAATATTTAATAAATATGTGTGTGTGCCGACATGAGAGGGAGGAAAAATAATAAAAATTGTGTTGGATAATAAGGTGGAGTGAAAAATTGAAATACCTAATTAAATAATAATATAAGTAAAATAGTAAAAAGTAAATAATTATCTATAGGAAACGGATCCTATCTAGAGAACCGGGAACATGATTTCTAAAGTCAGGATATATTATTGATCAGTGGATTTTTATCCTGAATTGAGCTGTACCTAGAGTTAATTCTAAGATCGGTAGAAGAAGTTAGTAATAAGACGAAATAGGGAAAATCTGATAAAAAGGAAGATAGTCCTAAAATTAGAATTTGAACAAAATAAATTGTAACTCAACATTTGGAGGTGAGTTTATGATTATCTGGACATATTTGGAGTCAGTGAATTTTTGTCCAGAAAGTGACAATTCCAGAAGTGAATTCCGTAAACGGGAACGTTTTTCGAGAAACTTCCGCAGGACCGTTGGAACCCTATATGGAATCAAAATTTAGGTTAACTTGGACATTTCTAGTAAGTAAGAAAATGTCTTCAAAGTTGTAATTCCGAATTTTTGGGATTTTACGCGATTACGCGAATCGGACACCGATCGGGGAATTTCTGTCGGATCAGGGCATAAAGCAACCTGTGACATCATCTTGATGACATCACATGGCTGCCAACTCAGCCCCTTATGTCGACCAAGAGCATGGATGGCCAAGATCAAGCCATTTCATCCAACTTTGATCCAAGGGTGTACATCAAATTGAGAAAATGACCATTATGTCCTTCATTTTTTCTATAAATAGCCTTGCTCCCTTCTTCACAATTCACACCACTTCTTGAGAGATCTAGCCGAAATCTAGAGAGAATTTTTAGAGAGAGAAGCTCTGGAAAATTTGCAGCGAAGCTCTGAGTAAGTTTTTTAGTACTCAGTCTTAAGTTTCGGTAGTTAGCGTAGAAATGTTAGAATAGTCTTTAATCTTCCGAGTATGATTGGGTATCATATGATAGGGGTATTTTAGTCCTAAATTTTGAAAATCATGGTGGGGTCAAGGTTCTGGCAAAATTTTGCAAAATCGGAGTCAAAGTAACGAAGTGCTGGCGAAATTCCGCCGATTAGGGGTATAGGGGCAAAATGGTAATTTTTACCTAAAATGCCAGTTATGATGTCAAATCACTAATAAATGTGATATTACTCTTATAGGACATCAGAAACCTTGATCTGCTGCCGTTACGCTGTCCAACGTACCGCTGTCGGACAAACCGTTGTTTTCCGTCAGAAAGTACAGTTTCCGCCAGAAACATCTACGTACGTCAACGAAGGTACGGACGCGTACTGTAACACTAATCCTATGTTTCTCATATACATATATGTCATAGATACGTTCATATACCGAGGCTCTGTCCTGTGGTCATCGTTATACATCTGACCTCGTACGGGTTATAGACATGATAATACCGTTTTGAGTTTTCCTAGCGCTGAGGACACGTGATCGTGGCACAGGATAATGTGCAGGCTATTTTTGTGTAGGACTTTACATACTGCTTTATGCTTATGTCCTGTCTGTGTCACACTGTTATTGTGTAGGACCTTACATATTGCTCCATGCTTATGTTCTGTCTGTGTCACAATTATCTGATAAGATGCTGCTGTTATGTCATGAATATCTGTTGTCTGTATACTGTTATTTATTTTCCGAACCCTAGGATTACTGTAATCATTACAACGTTACACTATGGTTGAAGTTTGTTATGAATCAGTTACTCTTTCGCTCCATTGCTCTACTCTGCTTGGGAAAAAAAAAAATTCCGCTTGAAAATTGGGATGTTACAATAAGAGTAAAAAGGAGGGGTATTTTCATGAGAACAATAAACATATGGATCTTCAAACTTTTGTTGCTCAAAACTTTCACTAGGACAAAATGAATTATCAAAATAAGTTTGGTTCCTAGCAAAATCATCACCTACAAAATGATTAGTTGTAATATACAGACAATGCTCATATAAATGACTCTCTCCATAATAAGCACAAGACAAGCAAACATATTGAGAAGAATCAACATATGGAAGATAACTATCATTTATGCTCTTTTTATGTTGCCTATATTTATTCAAAGAATTTAAAATAGCAATCAATCCATCTTGTGTAGAAGACAAAGAATTTATCTCCTTTTCAATATTAAGACTAGTTGGTTGCCAATTGAAATCCATCTTTTTCAAAAAAAAATAAAAAATTACGAACTCAAACCTAAACTACTAATGCTCAATCAATTCCAACCAAGATAGTTGTGGCACACAAGTTCCCGACAATGGCGCCAAAAACTTGATAGGGCAAAACTTTATAGCCTATAACTCCGCAAGTATACGGGCCGTATCAAGTAATAAAGTGATAAGAAAAGTATCGTTTCCACAAGGACTTAGTATCACAAACTTCAGTTAAGCATTAATTTTACACTTTTATTTAAGTTGACCAAAACAA
Source organism: Acacia pycnantha (assembly GCA_025563575.1). Classification (NCBI taxonomy): domain Eukaryota; kingdom Viridiplantae; phylum Streptophyta; class Magnoliopsida; order Fabales; family Fabaceae; genus Acacia; species Acacia pycnantha. The sequence goes on from JAMWYP010000038.1 coordinate 1,656,813, forward strand.
ATTTAATTTAATTAGAGGAAAAGAAATTACAACTAAAATTAAAATAAACAAACTACCACAATAATCAAACGAGCAACCCATAGTCACTAATCCCTTATTAGCTTCATAAACCTTATTTTCACTAATTTAATTAGCCTTAATATCAATTTTGTTAATCTTAAGTATAAATAACTATGAGTGCCTGCCGGTCTACTTATAACCCTCTTTTAAGTGTACTTTGTTATGTCTAACATAATTACTTAAGAGGTAATAAAACTCGAACACACTCTTCAACAATTATATGGGGCTATTAGGTATATGCCTATCCTAATCGCAAATTAAATTAAAACCTAATTCCACATAAATTAAATCATAATATAATCTCATATTACTTAATCTTAGAGCCTAATTAAAATTCCCTTCGCCAAGGTAAATCCTAATGCTCAAATTCATATTCAATGATGGCCAATCACTAAATAGACAAATCTAAACAAGATTAAATAACCAAAATTAATATTAATTATAACTAAACAATGAAAATAAAATCTAATCCACAAATAAATTCATAGCTCCTCTAGGTTGCAAAGAAACTCGCCACACATGGCTATAATAAAATCCATCGAAGCAACACAAGGTTCAAGACCATACTGAAAATCAAAGGGAAAGGGAATAGGAACAGAATATTGAAATTAAGAACAAAAGCGCTCCCTCTAATTCAGTTGATGGTGAGCCACGGACGAAGAAGATGAAGTTGTCGACTGTGTTCTCCATCGCCTCTACAATCCTTCCGTCCTTCCATGGAGATGATGAAGAGAATCGAAACACTCAGCCGCTACTCTCCTGCTTCTTCCTCCTTTCTTGTGCGTGTCTCTGCCTCCCTATTTATAATTTAGGTCTCCTCCTCTTAATTAGTCACCAAGCTTAGGATCCAAGTTTTTAGCATGTGGGGTTCACGACTTTATTCCTTTTATTTAATTTATGGCTGCAAGCTCCATATGCTTTTTGTCTCTTCTCTTTCATATAATATCTCCTGCACAATAAAAATAGGATATGAGTAGATTTTATGTCGATTTATTCTTTGATCCTAAGTTTGATTCAATGATGGAAAAGTTTATAAAAGATAATTAAATAGGTATATAATATTAATAAATCCAGCTAATTATAACCTAAAATATACACTTATTTAATTATAAAATATATACTTATCAGCAAGAGGTTTTGAATTCAAGTTCACGTAAATGCAAAAACGCCTTTGGGAGAACAGTGACCAATTGAGCCCAATAATGCCTAAATATGTGAATCAAACAGTCATATAAAAAAAGCAGGCCAAACTCTTCATTATTTTGGGCATTAGTCCCTTCTATTATTACCAAGGTTATTAAAACTGGACCAGCTGGGTTAAGGGTTAGTGGGTCACACCGGAGCTAAATTGGGACTAAACCGGTGAACAAGTGCATATTTCAGGATTATTAATATAAAAAAGAATTGATTTTATATTTCTAATAATGGTTTAGGAAGCAAGAAGGAGTGTGATATGACCTCTCTGGATAGTCTGAGGCTTTGAGTTCTTATCTCTTATGTCTACACAACCTTATGGACCTTAGGTGCATAACCCTCTCACTAATAACTGAAAAGTGAGGTTTTGGAACACTTAAAATTTTTGAATTAGGAAGGCATGTGAGGTATTTCAGAAACGTAACATGAGTTGGACAAATATTAATTCGAAACGTGGCATGGAAGGGATTGGGGGGTGGGGTGGGTGCAAAAACATTCTTGGTAATAGGGATTGAGGTCATGTGAGGAGACACCTATACACAATTGGCTTCCTAACCTATACACACTATCAAATCTACAAGATAATATTGGTGCTTGTTGCTCTGTCTCACTTTTGTCAATCTCGTCCTCCTCTATTTCCTCATTGTCATCCTCTTCATGTTCATTCCCTTCTTCATTTTTCTCATACTCCTCAAAATCTTCTTCCATCTCTCCTCTATGTCCACATCGTATGCTTCTTCTTCTTCTTCTTCATAGGTGGCGAGATTATTGACAGTAAGGAGAAATGAGTGAGAGAGGGCTTCAGATCTGGGTTCGGCTCCTCTCCCTCCTTCTCCGTCCCTTCTCTCTCGTCCATCTCCTCCTATGTTTCTCTCTCACCTCCTTCTCCTTATATGTCTGGCAAGTTTCAGGCGACTTTATTTTATTTTCTTTTGTTTAAAAACCATTGATGGGGGCCTTTTTGTTTTTAGCCTTAGGGTCCACGATCAAAAATAAACCAACGATTTCTTATAGGCAAACCGAGGATCGTTCTCTCTTATCGAGGAGCCTTTTATTGAATCCTAGATAATCTAAATGCCATGAAGATGCAATAAAATAAGGGGAAAAATAGGTTTTGACTTTTCAAATTAATAAAGTAAAGAGAAATGCAATTTAATTAAATACTAAAATATTATTTTTGGTATTTTCTTTATAACATGGTGAATAAGTGAATGGAATGGTATGGAAGTGAAAATATTAATAATGAATGTTCTTGGTAATGAAGAAATGACTATCATTGCTCATAAAAGATTATGGGAGTTAAAATTCATCAAGTCTTAATAAGAAAAAACCTCAAGATACCACTTGAGTCCAATATTCCCAATTAATAGTAGCTCCTACTACCGTAACTAACTACTACCTCTTGAGATATTGTTAGAAACCACTTAATGTGCAATTGAAATTGGAATAATGCAATATGAGTCTTCTTAAATTTGAGTACTAACCAGCCCCTCAAGGATACAATTCAACAACATTAACTAGACAATACCACGCCAATCAACATACCTTCATTGCAACCACAAAGAAATTCATACATATATAATCTTCAAATCACAATATCCAATCTCAACTACAAATATCAAACTAACAGAGATAATTACCATTAATCTCAGTTCCATAATCATAAATAAAAATTAACAAATTCAAATACATAATTCTAGACTAATAGAATGATAGATAAAAATCCCCTATGTAAGCACATGTGAGCTCAAACATTAATCCTCATCACCAAGAAGCCAGGGAATCAGCCACCCATAGCAATCAGAACACTCGCCGGAATCTGGGAAAGAGTCGCCGGAATCTGGAAAAGAGACGCCGGAAAACTCAAACCCTTGCCGGAAAATTAAGAGAGTTCGCCGGAAATGAGGGAGGAAGACGATGAAGGAGGTGATGATCTCCAATCCGCGATGCACTGTGCTTTCTCTTTCCCTGTTACGCGTTTCCTCTCACTATGCTCTGGTTTTTCTGGTTTGATGGCTAAAGGGTGGTGGTTGGCGTTGTGGAGTTGCCGGCGACGATGGAGGCGATGGTGGAGGTCGCCGGCGACGGAGAAGAAATGGTGAAGGAAGGTGAATCGTGGGTCAAAGGTGTGAATCTGGATGGAAGGGAAGGAAGGAAGGTCCAAGGTCGAAGCTCCCTTTCTCACGGCGCTCTGGATCAATATATTATTCAGGGTCCCTGTTTTTTGTGTTTCACCGCTCGCTGAAAACAGACCTAGCCCTGGTCAAAACGCAAGTTTTGACCAGGGACTAAAGTGTGAAGAAATAAAAGTTCTGGAGAGGGACCTAAGTGATACTTTTCAAAATGTTTTTGGGGCCAAACTGAGATTTCCGAAACATCTGGGTCATTTTCTGTAATTGTTCTCTGACCCTTTTCTTCTTTGATTTCCAATTATCAAAAATTGTTGTGGCCTTTCTTGTAATTTTCCCCAGTCCTCAAAACATTAATTCTGACCCTCAAAAATCTCCATTTTCTTCTTAAACACCTACAATGCAAGATTAAACACAATGTAGCATCAAAAGCCCAAGAATCATTTGCATGAATAATTAATAAATTATGACCATTTTATCCCTAATTTCACCTAATTCAATACAAATGTCCCTGATTCAAATTAGTGTTTAATCATGCAATAATGTCCCAGAAAATGCATTAAGAACCCCAATTTAATCATGAAAAATCATATAAAAATATGGTTCGATCTACCATCGAACTGTGACCCTGCCAGTTTCTATGGTTTTCTGGATCGACATGACGGCCGGTTTCCGGTCCGCGGTCTGGCCTGGGTTTGATAACCATGGTTATTACATATACACAAGGGAAATAATTAATCTCACTATAAAACATAACTTTATAACAAGTTATATATTATTCATAAATTATAGATAATATAACCCATCCCAAATTGTGTACAATACAATATTTCTAGTGAAAATTGTTTATCAATATATGTTGGAGTATTTAATGTCACATCAAGCAATAGTACTTTAATTTTAAAGAGTATTTTATTTTTCGTACAAATGTATCTTTGCTTTTTGTGTGGTTTTTAAAGCTTAAATATCCCTTTGCAAAAATGTGATTTAGGGCTTGTTTGAGTTGGCATTTAAAAAGCATGTTTACGTCAGTTGAGACAAACCTTTTCTCACATACTTACCTTGTATACCATAAATTAGTTGAAAAAACAGTTTACACTGCCAATCTAAATGGGCACTTAGTATTGTAAGGAAATTCCGTTATACTCCCTCTGGTCCTTATTATAAGGCACCAACCAACTTTTCTCACAAACCAATAAAAGTAGTTAAAGTCAATAAAGTTGTCTTAGAATCTAAGTAATTTACAATATTATCCCTACTAATTCTATTAAACTCTAATATTATATTAATTATTACTCTCACCCATTACCTTTATTAATTAGGGGCAGACATGAGAAAAAATAATCAATGCTCATTGGGAACAAGCAAGTGCCTTATAAAAGGGACCAAATAAAATTGATAGTTGGTGCCTTATAATAAGGACCAGAGGGAGTATTGATTTGAAATATGCATGCTCGTTGAGGCCTAATGATCACCCCAAGTTCAGGGAAAGTGGAATCAAACTTTTTGGTTCCTTTGTCAAGGGAATCTTTTACTTTTTTTTTTCTTTTGTTCGATCCCTTGTTGTCTACTCTTTCTTTTCAATTCCCACTCAGCTGTATTCCGTATGTATATGGAGCCTCCATGCCAGCTCAGAGAGACTAGGTTCTCAGGTGAAAACCAACAAAAAAATGGTAGTCAATGCAAACAAATATTTAATTTCGTTAGTGAATTATAAAAAAAAGGTGACTTAAAGAGAATATCCCATAAGAAACGGTCAAATGAAACGCCTTACAAGTTACTACTCTAGTCCCTTTTTTTTTCGCCATCCCACTTGTCCTATTTGTAGGGAAAAAATTTTTTTAGTCTTATTTATTAGTCATATTATTCAGATTTTCATATAAATGTAAAATTTACCTTTTTTTTTATCATTGTGTTGACTTTGTTTTCATAAGATATAATGTATATTACATAAAGATAAAGTTAAAAATTTATTGAATTTTAAGGCAGAGAGTTAGTTAAATTCTAGCTAGTCTCATTAATAACCAAACATATCATTACTGTCATATTCTGCAATAATAATAATTACATTTAGTGACACTTTAAACCCTAATTAGCTATAGAAATGTCTCAGCTAGCTAGTCAATTTTTAATCGAAAATATCAAACACACAGATATTGTACCTAAATTTTGTCGAGATGAAACTAAAAGAAGTTTCATGGGGCAAGAGACTAAGAACAACAACTAGACAAAGCACACGTGATATTCACCTCCTCGTGGGGTTGGGCTTAGCATTAATAGATCCGAGAGCCACCCTGGTCTCTTTCTTCTCTAATTGTTTCACAGGAAAGTCTCTTCCGAATCTTTCCCAGCGATGAGGAGTAAGAAGTCAGATGCACTGGTCCAACCAAAAAGTTCAATAAACTTCATTAAATACCCATGCAATGAGTGAAATCTCAAGAACAAATTACAATATTCATGATTTGTAAATAGTATATCCTGTTATATATAGATTCTATATATTCTTTGTTGAATAAATATTTGATCATTTATATTGTTGTTCATATCAAATTTAAAATTGTCAGATTATTTTTATCCTCATATTCTTAAATTATTTTATTTATACTTCCTTCCTGCGTGTGAAATAATAGAATGGCGGTTATGTTAGTTGCAGGTTGCAGCCGAAGCCAAACGCACGTTCGAATCCGACCCTAGTTGTGCAAGTGGTCCTTCTTTTGATTAACCAGCAAGCAACACGCAGTATATTAAAATCATAAAACTTCTAAGAGTTATATAATTAATTGTAAAGCGAAAGCGCAAAGCCTGTTGAGTTGATAAGTTTATTTTTATATATATAGCATGGGGACAATCACTCAGTGCGTTCCAATTTTAATGATCGCAAGTTGAAGCTTGTGCTGCGTGACGGCTTATGATTTGGTTTAATTTTTAATAAACGTGATTATGTTAATTAAATACAAGTAGTTCACTTGTCAGTTCTGGACAGCAACTGCGAAATTCTTTAGCCTCCTTCCAATTGCAAGATTCTTCAAACAAAATGGAATAATTCGCAAAAAAAACTGACTGGTTTTTGTTTCTTTGTTTCTTTTTTTTTTTTGGCCCGCTTTCTGTCACTATTCATGTAGAAGATGTTTTTTTTAAAAAAATTAATAACTGAATTTATTTGTTAGTAAAGCTAATAATGAATCAGATGACAGTAATCATTTCTTGACTCATTTTGAGTTTTAATTCCAACTTCCATATTATTTTCTTTTATCTCCTTTTCTTCTTCTCTCTCACCTCCAGAACAAAATAAAAAAAGCTTGGTCATACTTTGGTGTTGGAAAAACTAACCAAACTAAAATAATTAATATCTAAGGTCAAGCAATTCATCCTATGAACTTTAAAAATTGATTATAGACCATATAAATTTTCAGGTTGGTGCAACATGACACTTCTATTGTCCCATTTTTTGGTACAAAACCTTTACAAAAGATCCACAGAAGTTTTTGTTTTCGGCCGTGATTATTCATTGAGGTTCAATCGGTAAATAAAAAAATAAAAAAAGTTTATTTGTCATCTATAATTACAATTTTTTTTAAAAAAAATGATGATTAGTTGGTATACGCTTATATTTAGCGCATGCATGATTTTGCACACACATGTACATATATAATATAATGTAAATGCTAAGATAACGTTATATCAGTAGCATCTATATCCAAGAATTTTTTGGTTGGAGGTTTGCATCCATTTTTATTTTTGGTTACAAAATTTTTGGATAATAATTACTTAAAGTGCAGAAAAATATAAAAATAAGCCTATTACAAGAAACAACATTTTTCATTCGATTTTACACGCTACAAGGGATTCTTTATTTATTAGCTGCTACAGAAAATTTAATACTAATAAGTGTTTGTTCTAGTACAAACACTTTTTATCACAGAGGGTACATAATAATGTTTTTGACTACACAGAGCAAATAAGCTACGTACTAATAATCCATAACGAAAATGAAAACATCACACACATTTTAATTCAATTACCCTTGTTTTGATGAACTGCATGCCCTACGTCAGGGCTGTGACCTGGGTCTGTAGATTTGAAATAAGGTTTGGATTCCTCAGACGTTTCAAAATAATAATGTTTATCATCTGGGATCTCCACTGCCACCATTTTATCTTTTTTGTCTTCATTTTCCACTCCAAATATTTTATGACCAACCCCAGGACTGTTTCCTGGCGTTGTCGGTCGATGAGCACTTAGATGATCTCCATTTGAATCTCCATCATCCTTCCCCAATGAAGTAGGAATTGTATTATCAATGGAAGTGTCTTTGTTTATCTTGGAGTTCTGGTTTGATATCTTTATCTGCCTTCCCTGAGTTATAATAACTTCATTGAAGGCAACTAGTACGACCACTATAGCTAAATATTTGAGAATGGCCTCATCCATAACTAAGTACAATTCAAAAGAATTGAAGCTTCAAGATTTAGGGTTTAAGGAAATGGAAGAGGGAATCCAGATGATGATTTAAGAAGTTCTGGGCTCTTAGGCTATTTATAATCTTCGTTGAGTATTGTATCTATATGCCTTGTAGAGATTTTTAAGTAATAGTTAATCATGCTATTTGACTAAATATGTGGTGTGCATCCACCTCAGAATATGGACCGTTAATTTGTCAAATATAGCAAGATTTCACTAAGACTAATGAGTTTTGCGTGCATATATATAATTAGATGGGAAATCTTCTAAAACGATTGACTTTTTAATACTACTTCCGATTCATTTATACTTGTCTTTTGATCTGCAGCAGTTGACTTCTGATGCACTGGCCAGCTTGTGATTGTTATTGCGTGATTCCCTATGCGAGTTATATATGATCATTAATTAGAACCGTCCCAACACACTAGTACGCATGAGAGAAATACGTGTTGAATAATAGAAATAGTAAAGTACTAAGGTGTAAAAATGTTATGCTTAAAGCTTAAATCGTACGTTCTTGAAAACATATAATGAACTTTGATGGTAGAGAGAAGCCATTGAGAATAATTAATTTGGTTTGAAAAGAAAGTTCGAGTTGAACCCGAACTCTGAGAATATCTAATAAAGAATGGTAAGTGGACTGGTGCACCATGAAAATGGACCCATGGAGATTCTCTCCCGTATCTTCTCCACTTACAGATGTATACTGTTAATTCATATATATATGTGTGTAACATCCCAATTTCAGAGCCAATTTTTTTTTTTTTTTAAATCAGAGCTCACTCGTGCTACATGCCCTCCAACCATGAGCCTACTCGTGCAGCTTGCCTCGATCTCCGATCCATGGTCCTCCTGACCCTGAAGCTATAGCTGAGATTCAATTCACCGCATTGAATCTCAAGTAACGGTTAACCTTATGCTCAAATAAAACAAGTATAGGGAATGACAGATATTCATGACATAACAAACTATGATCAATATAATGACAGTACATAAGCGTAAAGCAGTATGTAAGCCCCATAAAGTGCCTGCACTATTCACCAGTGCCACGATGTACGGTCGTGTCCTCAGCGCTAGGAAAACTCTAACGGTATTACTACATCTATAACTCGTGTGAACTGTATGTATAATCGGTAACCCTGAACAGAGTCTCTAACCGTGAATGTATCTCGGTGACTCCTAACAGAATCTCTATCCGTGAATGTACCTATCACAAATATGTATATGAGCAGCACTAGATTAGTGTTACAGTACGCAAACATACCTTCGTTGACGACGTTAGGTACTTCTGGCGGAAAATGTACTTTTACGGAAAAACGTGAAAACGTCCAACAGCGGCACTTCAGCAGCGTAACGGCAACAAATCGAGTTTCGATATCCTATAAGAGTAATATCACTTTCATTAGTGATTTGGCATTATAACTGGCATTTTAGGTAAAAATTACCATTTTGCCCCTATGCCCCCAATTGGCGGAATTTCGCCAGCACTTCGTTACTCTTACAAATTTTCTTCCCGAAATTTCGCCAGAACTTCGACGCAATTATGATTTTTGAAATTCTAGACTAAAATAGCCCTATCATATGATATTTAATCATACTTTGAAAAATAAATGCTACTCTAACTATTGAAAGAACTATGAAAGCTTAAAGCTCGCTATTTTAACTTTCAACTTTCAGAGACTCAATCCCTACTATGTTTTTACCTCGTCAGGCATCTTTCAATGCAATGAGGCTTAAAAACAAGAATAGGAATCTCATCTCCTACTTCCTAGATCTAACTAACAGTTTTACTAAAACTACCGAAAGAACTATGAAAGCTTAAGTACCAAAAACTTACCGGGGCTTCGCTACGCCTTTTCTCCAGAGCTCCTCTCTCTAAAACCTCTCTCTAACTTTCGAATTCCACAAAGGAAATGGTGTGAAAAATGAAGAGGAATGCTTGCCTATTTATAGGGAAAAAATGTGCCAACATGTGTAATTTTTCCCTTCCAACTTTGTAATTTTCCCCTCACTTTTAACAATGCAATTCTAGGATTTTGGTGGATGATTTGCAGCCATGGAAAGCTTCAAAAATGTGCATCCCCTCCTCCAAGCAAAGATGAGTCATCAAACCATTTTTGTTTTGTTTTTGCCTCCGGCCCGAAAAGTTCCCTGATCAGTACCCGAATCGCGTAATCTCGGAAAATCTCAAAAATTTGGAATCACAACTTTGAAGACATTTTCTCACTTATTAGAAATGTCCAAGTTAACCTAAATTTTGATTCCATATAAGGTTCCAACAGTCAGTCTGAAGTTCCTCGAAAAGCGTGCCCGGCTACGGGCAATTTCCGGAATCATCAACTTTTGGACAAAAATTCACTGATTCCAAATATGTCCAGATAATTTCAAACTCATTTCTAGATGTTGAGTTAGAATTTATTTTCTTCAGATCCAAAATGTGACTATCTCGCATTTTTCCCTATTTCGTTTTATTAGGAAAATGCACAATCGGCTTGAATTAACTTCCGGAGAGTTTAACGGAAGATAATAACTCACCGATCAATATTTTACCTTAACTTTGGAAATCCTACTCCTGGTTCTCTAGATAGGATCCGTTTCCTATTTATTTTGTTACTATTCACTGTATTTAATTATATTATTATAATATTGCAACTTGTTAAAAAATCTAGATATTAATTTTTTGCTCTTATCTTCAAATTTTCTTGCAAAATTCGGTCAAACATATCTGGTCCTTTTTAATTAATTTTCGTTTTATATTTTATTTAATATAAAATAATTATTTAATAATTATTTTATATAATTTCTTACATAATTTTCCTATTGGTCCAAACTTGTATTTAGGCTTAAAAATACCTAATCTCATTTATTTTTCTCAATATTCTCCAATTAGCAAATATATTCTTACTAATTTTTAGCCAAAAACCACTAATTTTAGGGTTTTACATAATTATTCATGAATTTCCTTTGCTTAAGCTTAAGTAATTAGCCAATAATTACCTAATTACTTTATTATCACTTGTTGATAATTTTCCTAATTAGAATACCTTATTACCTCATAACTCTTGCATTGACATTTGTGTTTCCATGTCTCTTTCATTTATATTAGAATTTATGAGGGTATTTTGGTCATTTACCACTTTTTGAGCATTCTTGTTCAATTTCTCCAAGTTTGTAATTTATTCAATTATCACAGTTAGAGGCAATATACTCTCTCAATTTTAATAATTATTTCCTCACCTTTTAGGATTTTTCATAATTTTCCTAAGTCATTTTTGTCCCTTAGGGGCATTTTCGTCATTTTGGCATTCAGGCCCTTAAATTCTCTAATTTCCTACAGAATTCAACTTAGAAAAATAGACTATATTTCCACAAGTCTTGTGACTATCATTTCACTTATCAGAAATAACCCATTTATTTATCAAAATATAACATTTCAGATAAATAAATATGCGGGTATTACAGTATGTGTGTGTGTGTTACAATTTGCTGTGTTAAAAAAAATCTTTTCATGACCATGGGTAGCCGCCGACTCAAAGGTTATAAAGAAGAAGATCTCTCTATATTTGACTTTGCTTGCTTCAGATTTGGTACTCCACTACCTTCATGGTTCAGCAAATTTTTTTTTTTTTTTCACCAAACTTTGTTCTGATAGGACCAAAATCACGAGCTATGATAACAAATGAGAGAGGGGGAGAGAGAGAGACCTGATGGCCAATTATATTACCTAGTTATTTAGTCATAATGCGAGAAGATTCGCCTTTAATTCCGTTTTTGATCCATCAAGGATATCTAGGGCATGTAATTTATAAATAAGATTAAAAAAAAAAAAAAACTAAAGAGACTTCAACATGGGAAAATTGAATTAGAAGGAATGTGTTACAAAGATGCCCTCAAAATTATAAACGGGACTTTCTTAAGTTAGAAAGAAATAATTTTCGCGAAGTATAGATGTTATAATTTCCAACTCCTTTCTTATTCACATGACAGGAAAATTCAAAAATTGCAACAACGCATTGCACCAAATATATATCAACAAGTTCGTCCAAAAAAAAAAAATATCAACAAGGACAACAAAAGGAATATGCTTGAATCAAAAGTGATGAAGTCAAAATCGACATGACCACGTGTTTTGTGTAAGATCCCCATGTCCTACCACTTGAACTTGTCACAGAGTAGTGACAGAGTCAAATGTTGTCATACAAATAGAGCCGAGCTTGATCGTATCAATCACTTCAAGTTGGAATTAAAATGGAGAGAATATTCTGTGGAAAGATTGGTTCCTAGGACTATGGAACTCTCACTTCTGGGTCTCCTACATAAAGGTACTTATAAAGATAGACAAAATAATAACACACCCGTGAGAATATTATTAATTAATTGAAGCACTATTTTTGTGCTCGTTTATTTTTTAAACAAAAACAGTAACCCAAGTGGGTTAGGTTTTGATTGTTTTGATGGCTCGCTGACTATGCTGTTCCGCTGTATTGAACGAGCGGTGTAAGCATAACTAAAATCATATCTTTCATTAAATGCTTCAGAACTAAATAAATTAGAGCAGCGTGGACCAATGTGAAGAATCTTTTGGGTCCCTTTCATTGAAAAGCTCAACTGCTTGGAATATTCTCCAGGAACTTCATCATCTCACTCTTTCTTTTATTTTATTTTTATTTTAAAAAAGAGAGGACGTACAGCACCTCAGTATTATTAACAAGCCCGACAAAATAAAACCGGGGGTAGAAAAAGATGGATAGTTTATTATTCCATAATATATATAGAATAAATTGACAATATCATCATGATAAATGTAATTGTCTCAAAACAAAATTAGATATCTAAAATGTAAATATTTTATTCAATACTTTAAGTGCATCAAAATGGTAGCCTTTGTTATATGAGTGTGACACAGTAGTATAGCGGAGTGAATGGAGGCTAAATAATTCTAATAGATTGACATATAAAAGGTTATTGAGACTTGGGAGAGCGTTAGTTAGCAATAGGTGGTATACCAGTTGGAGGAAGTAGCAACTAGGAAGTTGTAACACATATATATGTCTTGATTAATTGAACTAAAGTTGTACCCTTCCTTCAGTAAGGATTGTACACTCATATGTTATCCTATATATTTCCTTACATTTTATACTTACATTCCATAATAACCATTTCATGATTAATTGCAAAGAACTTAGAAGTCTTGTGAAGTGTCAACTCAGGATCCAAACACAAATATCCTCCAAAATTGACAAAAAGGTTTGCAGAGAATTCCCAGGTTGGTTTTTGCGCAGAATACTAAATGATCACAACCCGCACTCACCAAATTTTAGGGCTCTCGCAATCGGCCCTCTTGACCATGCAACCAGGTTTACGGTATACAATGTCAATGGTTTCAAGTTTTGCACAGTTTCATGAGATTAAGACTTGCTAACCCAAAACTCGGGTGTTCATGGCATCTTTGGGACAAGGAGTTATCCGAGTAGCAGCGACGACAATATGCAGTTCGGAGACGCCCCTAATTATGGAAAGCTACTTGATGTCATCGAGCTAAATTACCATTGTCGTTTCACCGTGGCACTGTTCAAGTCTTTGTGGGCAAATACAACAACTTCTCAGGGACTAACAACTGATGACTTAGGCATCACATCAGTAAATTTCTTCCGGCCAATTCATACCTGTCAATCTCAAGATGATAAGCCATATATTCTTGCCTCAGAGACACACCGGGTTTATTATTTCGAGGATGAGAGGCACAAGGATTGGAATATGGTGGTTCACTTAAAGCCTTGAAATCTTTACGAAGTGGGCGATGGTGATAACTGATGGAACCATATTTTTATATGATTTTCATTATTAATTTGCGATTCTTAATGCATTTTATGGGAAATTATTGCATTATTAAGCTCTAATTCAAGTTGGGGACATTTGTATTGAATTAAGTATAATTAAGGGTAGGTCATAATTTGTTAATTATTCATATAAATGATTTCTTGGACTTTTAATGCTACATTGTGCTTAATCTTGCATTGTAGGTGTTTAAGAAGAAATTTTGAGATTTTGGAGGGTCCGAAGGAGTATTTGAGGACTGAGAAAAATTACAAAAAAGGTCCATACAATTTATGGAAATTGCAATCAATGAAGAAAATGGACTAGGAAAAATTACAGAAAAATACCCAAATTTTTTGAAATTACAATTCTTCCTTGAAAATGTTTCATAAATATAAATTTAAGTCCCTACTCCATAACTTTTGAAAATTTCAGATAGGTCCCTGGTCAAAACCACTTTCTCCTTACCATAAGATACACAGACCCAAGGCAGAGGCGGCGAGCAGCATTTTACACACCACAAATCAAATTCGAATGGAGAGAGAGGCTTGAAAGGAATGAACTGAGGGGAACAAGATGGACAACACCACCATCGTTGACGACTTCTCACCATCACCACTGGCGTCTCTTCCTTTCCACCCTTGTTGTTCCAATCTCTACCACTGGCCCAAGATTTTAGAGAGACCCACGAACTAAACCGATTTCAAAACCCCCTTTCTAACCATATTCTTAGCACTTAGTTCAACCTAGAGAATTCAAAATAAAAGGCTCATTGATATATAAGAGAACAATCCCGAGTTGTTTGCACTATATTGTATTTTAATTCGTAGTAAATAGGGATTTGACCCCGAGGCTACTAAGGTTGTGTCAAATCAATAACATCGCTACGAGAGTTAGCCATTCTAGCCAGCCAATTTTGAAAACTTCTTCCCTAGAGGCGATGACAATTTACCTATAGTTTGGTGCATTTTTATATGTTTCATTTTACTATCACTTAATTTAAGTTTAATTGTTGTACAAACATTAAATCACAGCTAACATTTTCTCCACACATTTTTTGTAGGGATTGTTAGATATGATTAGTTTTGATTATGTCAAATATAGAAGCTAAATATTAAGAGCAAAAAGTTTGCATAGTATATTTATCTCCTACGTTGACTAATTCCTATATTTAATCTAGATTCAAAAACTAGAAGATATGAAGTTCAATTATGGAGAATGATCAAGAAGAAGATCAATAAAGAAGTTATTGAATTGGATTGATTAAGAGGAGGAGGAGGAGGAGGAGGATGAAGAAGAAGAAGAAGAAGAAGAAGAAGAAGAAGAAGAAGAAGAAGAAGAAGAAGAAGAAGAAGAAGAAGAAGAAGAAGAAGAAGAAGAAGAAGAAGAAGAAGAAGAAGAAGAAGAAGAAGGAAATTGGTTGGGGCTCAAATTTTAGAAATGCCAGTTTGGTACCACGAATTTTCAAAATGCCAATTTAGTCCAAAACACTCGATTGTGATCTTTAGCACTTGAGTATCACTGTTTACTCAAGTACATAGTCCTAACGCTACATTTTGCTATAGTGATTCTCCTACAGTACCTTAAACGTGAATATGTTCAGCACACTCGAGTGCAAATTTTCAGCACTTGAGTGTTATAATCGAGTGTGACACTGTGCACTTGAGTGAAATCGTGTTTCCTGCTCCTTTGTTTGCCCCTGTTTAACATTTAACATGTACGAGGTTCAGTAATTCGGTCATATCTTTAAAACCAAAAATCCAATTGAGATATGAAACAAAAATAAAGCTTAAAGAAGTTCGGATGAAAAAGATATGAATTTTGGAAGTTGACACAGGAATTCTCACCTTATATCAGACATATCAGACACATGTTCAGTAATTTGGATGTATCTCACAAAATACACATTCAATTGAAATGAAACTTGTGACATATGAAACTAGACTCAAATATCGTTTCAAAAACATCAATATCATGGTAAAAGGAGAACAACTGGAAGAGATATGAATTTTTGAAGTTCACATCGTATAAAGATGGAGCAAAATGTTGCTTCATAACAAATGCTATTAATGTGATCGAAACTCTAACAATACAATGATTTTGGAGTTGATTCATTTTGTATTGGAAAGAAGACTTAAAAGTGTTTCTGGGGATAGGTCATTTTCCAAATTTGGAGTTATATTGAAGACGTTATGCCTACTGAAAATTGACCTCTATGCAAGAACACTCAAGTGATATTGGATAGGCTCGAGTGCATAAATAAACAATCACAGAGATTTTGCCTAACACTTGCACTCCTTCTGGAAGTATCAAGGTTGACACTCAAGTGAACATGCTGACAATCGAGTGCAAGGTAAACACTTGCAAGTTCAGTGCGCGATACTCATTGTTGAATCAAGAGTGCTACTTCTTTTATGATGCGCACTTGAAGTATCCCTTTGTGACGCTCAAGTGTGGCACTTGAGTGTGTCTCTGTGGATCTCGAGTGTTTGGTAGAAATTGAAACCATTTTATCTAAGCACTATTTTTGACAGTCTTTTAACAAACACATAATTCATCAGCACTCAAGTGTGACAAATTACACAATCGAGTGTAGCACTTGAGGGTATCTAAAAGAACACTCGAGTGACTGTTCTTCGTGCACTAAACCATCGTCACCGAATATTCAAATTTATTGTTTAACATAAGATTACATTTATTTATACTCATACTATTTCTCAATGCTACTAATCTTATTTGTATATGAGTTTCAGATCTTTAAACTCGTGGATTATGTCCAAAATTTCAAAAGCAAAATTTGTGTCAGAACATTAAATATGATCATAGAAATATAGACACGGAACTGATGTTAGAGTAGGTCAAATGAATATCTTCTGAAGAGCCTATTGAGGTGAAAGACGAAATGCAATACCCTAAAATCTCACTTATGATAAATATCATAATTTAGTAAATAATACCTATTGGAAATAGGTGAATATGTGATCTCAAAACTAGTGTAGTATTTATCTTATTTTTCTAGGGTAATTTCTCTTGAAATTAAAAGAAATAAAGTGCCAAAAGTCCCTAAGTGAGTTTGTGGGTCATAAAATACCCCGAGAATATTATGATAAATCCTTTGAGGCAATTAAATATTTATTAAAAATAGGAAAGTATGTTGTCTCTAATTTAGATAATTTATGAGATTATTTTCATTGGAAAATAATGAGGCAAAATTTAATATTATTTTGGGGAACATAAGTTGTCCCATGATTTTTAAAATAATACATGGAGCATAAATTATCAATGTCAGTACAATAGTTGTGAGAAAATGATTAATCCTAATTAAGAAAATTGTCAATAATTAGTAAGTGAGTAAATAAATAATTAATGGCTAATTGTTTAAGCATGAACAAAGGTAATATCCAAAGTTAATTATACACAACCCATAATTGGAGATTAATGACCAATAAGGGATTAAGATTAGCATAAGAATAATTGCTAATTAATTAAGTTTGATATAAGATGAATTATATATGATTCCTAAAGCCGAATTAACCATAAGTTAATCCTTGTTAAATGGAGAGAACTGATGAGGGCCTTTTTTGTCTTTAGCCTTGGGGTTCACAATCAAAAATAAACCAAGGATTGCGTATAGGCAAACCGAGGATCGTTCTCTCTTCTCGAGGAGCCTTTTATTGAGTCCTAGGTAATCTAAGTGACATGCAAATGCAATTAAAACAATGGGAAAATTGGTTTTGGATTTTTCAATTGATAAACTAAAATAAGAATGCAATTAAATTAAAGGGTTAAGGTGCAATTTTACACATGAAGTTTACTCCCAGGAGCGCCCAGCACCACGAAGTTTTTTCAGGAGCAAAAGTACACACGACGTTACGTTTTGGGAGCAAAAATACCACGGGCCGTTAGTTGACCTTTAGTTGACCGTTAGTTTTTTAACGGCCCGTGGTATTTTTGCTCCCAAAACGTAACGTCGTGTGTACTTTTGCTCCTAAAAAAACTTCATGGTGCTGGGCGCTCCCGGGGGTAAACTTCATGTGTAAAATTGCACCTTAACCCTAAATTAAATGCTAAACTATTATTTTTGGTATTTTCTTTACAAAATGGTATGGAGTATGAAAATGAGTATGAATGCTCTTGGAAATGGAATAGTGACTATCATAGTTCAATTAAATATAGGAGTAAATTTTCACTAAGTCTAAATGAAAAACCTCAAGATACCACTTGAGTCCAATATTCTCAATTAATAGTAGCTCCTACTACCGTAGCAAACTACTATCTCTTGAGATATTGTTTAAAACCACTTAGTGTGTGCTTGGGATTAAATTAATGCAACTTGGTTCCTCTTCATATGAATGCGATACCACGCCACTCAATTAATCCAATTCAATCATATTATCTAACAATACCACGTAGACAACACAATATCATTGAATCAACAAGGAAATACATATATATAAATCCAACAAGCTACAAAATTCAATCCAATCACAATTGTCAAACTAACAAAGACAATAAACATTAATCTCAGTTCCAGAATTTATACACAATAATTCCTAAAACTAGGCAATCTAAATATATAAATCTGGACAATAGAATGAACAAAATACTCCCCTGTTAAAGCTTTGAAACTCAAGAACACATCCTCATCTCCAAGAAGCAAAATAACTCAGCCACACATTTAAATCATTCACCCAAAGAACCGAAAATTCGAACATAACATGCGATGGAGAGAGAGAAAGAGAGAGTGAGGGTCGCGGTGATTGATGAATCGGTGAAGAGGGGAGACGGAGATCCGAGCGTGAAAGTCCAAGGTTCCGGATCGAAGGTCCGCTCGGAGTTCGATGGTTCGCCGGTTCTAAAAACCTTGTCCAGGTCTTCGTCTGGTTCGTTCCACGGCGAAGGGAGGAGGTCGATCTCTGGTTCAGGTCTCCTTCCAGCGCCCTCTCTCCAAATCCGGTCCTCCTCCTCTTCCCGCATCTCGCCTTCTGGTTCCCCAAAATTCCCCCTTCCGTTCTCGCCACAAGCTCTCCAAAAATAATCCCTCAGCTCTTCTCCAAGTTCGCGACGCTAGTTTTTTTTTATCGTATCAGGTCTGTTTTTTTCTTTTGCGTTTGCGTGTCTGCCAGACCTAATTGGGTCGTGGTCAAAATGCAAGTTTTGACCAGGGACCTAACTGTAAAGATTGAAACGTTTTGTGGAGGGACTAAAGTGAGAAGTTTCAAAATCTTGGTGGGGCATAACTGAAATTTCTGAAACATCTGGGTCCTTTACTGTAATTTTTCTTTGGACCTTTTCTTCACTCATTTCCAATTTTCAAAAATTGTTGGGCCCTTTCTTGTAAGTTTCCCCAGTCCTCAAAACGTTAATTCTGACATCTAGACCTCCATTTTCTTCTTAAACACCTACAATGCAAGATTAAGCAAAAAGTAGAATCAAAAGTCCAAGAAATCATTTGCATGAATAATTAACCATTTATGACCATTTTGCCCCTAATTTCACTTAATTCAATACAAACGTCCCTAACTTAAATTAGTGCCTAATCATGCAATAATGTCCTAGAAAATGCATTAAGAATCCCAATTTAATTATGAAAAATCATAATTATGGTTCGATCAAGAATCAAAGGGATAATTAGCTATAAGATATATATATATATATATATATATATATATATATATATATATATATATATATATATATATATATATATATATATATATATATATATATATATATATATATATAAGTATATGTTAATTAAATAAAAATCAAATTTTGACAAGTCAATAAGGGGAGGGGGCGAAATTTTGAAGAAAAGGAAGAGAAATATGTGTGTGTGAAAAGGGTTGAGGATGGAGAGAAAATTGTTTGATAAATATCATGATATTTTGTCAAATAGAGAGATATTCTGATAAAAAGCTAATGGGATAAATGAGAACCGATAGAAATTAAATCCTATCTTGAAATCCTTGAACTAGGTTTCTAAGATCAGGACATATTGTAGACAAGTGAATTTTTATCCCGAAGTGGGTTATAGCCGATGTCATTTCCGTAACCGACAGCGTTTATCTTAAAATGGTTAGCAGGCTAGGAAATACCCTTAATGAGATCATAATTTTTATAAATCCAAATATTTCTCAAGAGGAAGTTTAGATCTCCAAGGTTATGCTAATGAATATTTGTGATTATTTAAGATTACGCGATTAGAACACCGAACAGGGGATTTTATCGGGTAAATCTATAAAGCAAGAGAAGTGACATCATGGGGATGATGTCATTGTTGGAAGGATGACATAGGGGGGCGTTTTTGTGGAGGAAGAAGAAGGAAAATAAGTGATTCTCATGAGGCCACATCTACCTCCTCTGAACCGTTGATACGAAAGAAGATCCAAGGGCTAAGATCCATAGTATTTTTCTATAAATAGACCCTTCATTCCTCTTCATTCCTCACCAATTCACAAGAGTAATTTCGAAGTAGAGAGAGGTTAGAGAGAAGGAGGAGCTCTGGAGAAGGAGTAGCGAAGTTCTGGGTAAGTTCTTCGGTCCCTAGTTCTTGAAGTTCTAGGTTAAGTTCATAGCTTAAGTTATTTTGATCTTTAGTCTTCCAATATATTGTTGATATCATGTTTTATGGTTAAATATGATATTTATTTCGAAAATATGATGGAGAAAGAGATATGGCAAAATTTTGGAAGATTAGAGTCAAAGTAGCGAAGCTCTGGCGAAATTTCGTCGGTTAGCGAAGTCAGGGGTAAAATAGTCATTTGTGACTAAAATATCCGTTAGGATATTGTGTATGAGTTAATGGATACGGTATTACCCTTTAGGATATCCGGGAGGTCCGGAGTCGGGTTCAAAAGGCCGAACGTTTGGCCATTACACGGTGGAAGGTACGTTCGCGTACTAGTAACACTAGCTCTGATGATTACCGTATGCATATATGTGTTATGAGTGTTGTAGCGTATATGTGATTGATGAACTGTTGTGTGTTTATTTGCTTTCGGGATACATTCACTGGGGGTGACACATCTGTAAGGGAACATTCGGTTCGTGTGGTACATCTACATTGGTTGGGTGCGATACATTTGTTGTGTGTTTATATACTGTTAAGGTTGTGATTATCTATAATACATATGTGTGTATGTAAACATGAGGTTAACCGTTACCTGAGGTCTGATGGCCATTGGACCTCAGTCTTAACTAATAGTATAGGAAAGGTTTAAGCAGGAATATCAGAGATATCAGGAACAGAGAGGGTACCGGTAGACGGAGCCTTAGAGAGGAACCAAGGGGCAAAGTCGTAACAATGCACCGAGGGACGAGTCAAGAGTCGGAAGAAGATTATCAGAGCCTGTTATCAGGCATGGATCTAATAAAGTTACTTCGAATAGTTTGGTGCCGAAGGGAAGGCTAGTCTATGTGGGTCAGCCAATCAGTCGCCGTGAATTCGGTGAGGCCCCCCATGATAGACACTTACCTGGCCATTCTGTTCGGTTAACGGAGTTAGATTCATTGCCCCAAGTCTAGTTAAGGCTTGGTCTAGATTGTATAGTTACTTTTTGAGAAATGTAATTGTACAAAGCTCTGTATATTGTATCACATGAATATTCCTTCGGAAAATTTTTAATATACCAGCATAAGCCTGGCATCATCATATGTCAGGGTATGTTTATATCAGCTACTCGTCATTGTCCAACTGTTAGTACATTGCTCTCCGTTTCCGCAGTACTCTGATGTAGCACCTCAAATTCTGTCGAATTTTTAAAACCAAGTGTCATCCGACACAATTTGTAGTATGGAATTTGGGATGTTACACGAAAGCGACCCAACCTTGACCAATCCTAGAGCAGACCAAAGGGATGTCGTATAAAGATCTATTGCAAAGCAAAGAAAGGAATTGCCGAGCAAACCAAAGAGATTGTGTTTGAAGCATTTGTTGAAGTGAAGACGAAAGCGACTTATCATTAAAATCCTTCAACAGCTCCTATATAATTCTAACGGACAAATTGGAATGGCAAAACGGTCATTTAACTAAGTTAAATAGGAAAAAAGAGAGGGAAAGCACAGATGCCTGAGCGGCTACTTCCAATGGTCATATTCCAAGATACACAATGAGAAGAATGTGCTCAACGGTCATATGATCTCCATCGACTATAAATAGTGAAGCATTCAATATGAAGCCCAATGAATATAGCTTACGACACCGTTGAAATGCCAATACTCTAACTCCAACGTTTATCTCATACGTTCTTTGTTTTCTCAATGTTCACATAAGTGAGATAATTTGTAATGTACTTCAGTATTCATCTTATTCACTTCTGAGAGAGAAGATTGATTATAATCCTTCATCATAGATAAAAAGATTTGTAAACGGTTTTGCAAGTGCCTGGCTGAACTTGTGGAATTGTAGTGGTTCTCAAGTACCTAGTTAAAACTTGAGGAAAATAGTGAATTGAAATCTTATGAGGAGCCTGAGGACTGGACATAGGTCATCGCGGATTGGACTGAACCAGGATCAATCACAGTTTTCATATTAAGATCTTATGTTTCTAGCATATATGTTTTGAATAACGGTCAAAAAATTTATAATTCATTACTTTCATATATATTGCTATGCAAAAAGATATTCAAAGTTTCTTAAGTTTTTATCCTATACCCAATTTATAAATTTATAATTCATTACTTTCATACATATATATTCTGAGAATCTTTATGTTGTTCGCACGTAACGTACGTGGATCCCTCAATTTCGTTGAGCTTTAGTAATTAATGTGACTAAACTCTACGTCTTGTTCTTGTAAAACCATGCAAGCAAGCAAGCATTATGTGGCAATATGTATGTGTGTAAGGCGTGCTTTCTGTTGTTAAGATTTTCTGTTGCTATATATGTCATGTATTGAAATATAGAAAGGAGGATGTTGTTAATACTTCTCTTATGTTTAATGAATAATCTCTACGTGCATGATTAATAAGAATTGAAATTGTTTTTTTTTTTTTTTTTTAATTGTGAGCATCATGTGGTTTTTATCACCTAATAAGTGATTGTTTTGATTAGCGATAGAAGCTACTTTTTCAATGTGATTTATGGTGTACATAGTATGTGGAGTTTTGTTTTGGCTTACGTGTACATACTTTTTAAATGCTAACTTAAACAAGCCCTAAGTTGTGTAGCAACAAATTATCATGTACTAATTAAAAGGAATATTGTTATGTTAAGCCAACTAATTCAAAGACCTTTGTGGTTCAAAAGATCGAACGAGAAGATCAGTCACTTATAACTTCTCTCCATTTATATATGTAAGAGGGTGAAAAAAAAAATTTATCATACAATGCTCCATTCAGTTCTAGATATAACATCTATACAAGGGATTCACTTTGGTACTAAATATATAATCTTAATCCATTTTGTCTCCTGAATTTATAATTTTCCCCTAAAGTATATCTATTGATTGCATATATGAAGTGATTTTTCATCAAGGTCTTTCCAACACACATTATTAAAGATGGTATATTAAAGAAATCAATATATATTTGTTGAAAATAACTAACTTAACTAATTTTTTTAATATCCATAAATTAGTTATCTAACTTTTTATGTCAAGGATAAGAAGAAGTATGTTATTATCATTATTCAATTATATAAAAGTATGAATTTCAATATATCTACCTGGATGGTTTAATACCAAAAAATAAAAGCATGAATTTCATTTCCCATTTTTTTAAATTTATTTCTTTAATATCAGATATATCCATAATAATATAGATTAATCGTGCTGACTTAGTTTTGGGCTCTTCTTTTTATTGGTAGGCCCTAAAGATTAGAGGATGGGAGACCACACTTGAGTTTCAAAAGATATATGACTTATACAAAAACAAAAAACAAAACAAAACAAAAGGCACATATAGGAGTATAGAGGAGCCAATCAAAAACTTTTTCACTCAGAAACATCCAGAAGACGACAAAAAACCTCCAGTGCAGCCAGCGCCCACGAGCACCTAAGGCACATGTTGGGGAGCACCCACAAGCCTTTGTTAAAGTCATCATTAAAGTCTTAAAGACCACGAAAAAATTGAACAAATATCTCAACCACTAGTGGAAAAAAGGCTTTTAAGACCGGACAAAAAAGGTACATTAGGACCGGACCCGCGAGCAGTCTTGTTCCAGGCGGTATTAAAAGTCGACCTTTAAGACCGGACTTTTAGACGGTCTTAAAGATTTTCTTTAAGACCGGACATTTTAAACCTTCGGTCTTAAAAGTCGTACTAAATAAATCTGAAATATTTTGGTTCGGTCCTAAAACTCAAACTTTAAGACCGGACAAAAAGTCGACCGCTCTTAAAAGATCCAAATATTAAGACCGGACAAATATCAATCCGGTCCTAAAGATAGCGGACTCTAAGACCGGAGGAATAATTACCGGTCTTAAAAGACCGACTTTCAAGACCGGATTGTTTCAATGGACCGGTCTTAAAAGACCAACTTTTAAGACCGGCTTAACACCTTTAAGAGCGGTGTTATATATACATCCGGTCTTAATATTTGAACATTTAAGACCGTATTTTTATTTGCGGTCTAAATTTTCCCGTATTTTTCCCTGTTTTGTTCTTCTGATCAATATATATACACAAATCCACCATACAAAACAAAGTACATAAAAGTCGATATACTTTAAGCTACAAGCTATGAACATGAATAAATTGAATTGGGAAAAAGAATACAAATATTACCCACCATGAGTTATGTGGCCTCTTAATTAAGTCTAAAACAACTAAAGTAATTTATAAAATAAGCTAACATATAACTAATTACAAAGGCAATGAGTTACAATACATGCGGCACGTAATTCAACATACAAATGTAGTCCAATATATTATTCACCATGCCTTCATTTGATTCCCACCCAACAACGTAACATGCATCCTCTTTTATAACATGCCCCTTTGAAACGGATCACGCCACAAAAACAAAACAAGAACAAATTCATATTCAATGATGACATTGTTTAATTAAGAACATAGACGACATATAATAATTGTTAAAACCTTAAAGTTTTCTAAGAATACGCATATGAATATTAATTACCTTATGAATTGACACTTTTATAAAGTGATATCCTCCCATATCCCTTCTTGATGATCATTTCTTATGCCGGGTTCATTATCCGCTTCATCTTCTTCGTTCATGTCAGGTAGACCCCTTGTAAAAGGAGTACTCTCGGGAAGATCACCATAATTTGAATGACTTTCCTCATCAATATCAATGACCCTCTTTCCTTGGAGAGCTACGAGACCACATTTTATTTTCTTGATCGATGATATAGAACACTTGTTTTGCATGATATGCCATAATAAAAGGTTCATCTCCAAAACTTCTACTATTGACATCGACTAAAGTGAATCCTAGTCGATCGATCTGAACACCATTATTGACATTAACCCACTTGCATTTGAAGATGGGAAATCTAACTTTGACATAGTCCACCTCCCAAATCTCTTCAATAACCCCATAATATGGCATGACTGCCAATTTAGGCCTCTTGTCTTTCGAAGCGGAGAAGTGCATAGATTCGGCCTCTAACATAACACCACTTGCGGGATTTGTGCTCCTATCATCTAGGGACTTCGTGTAAAATGTATAACCATTGATCACATACGAATTCCAACTTATGACATCAAACTCGGGACCACGTGCTAACCATTTCATTGTCTCGAAACACATTCGAGATCCCTCGACCTTTTGTTTGAACCGATTGCAAAAGTTACGTTATGCTCCCTAATCAACCTTTGTTCGGTCATTCGATGGTTCTCTTTCCTTACTGCCTCTTTATGTGCGAGATATGCTGGCTTGAACTTCATCAACATTATTCAAGATGTATAAGTGGACTTGTGACAATTCATCACGATCCACACTCTTTACCGAAGCGGCCGGTACGCGTTCTTCACATACCCTTTTAGGAATTTCATAGATCTTTCAATAGGGTACATCCACCGTAAATGGATAGGGCCGCACAACTTTATCTCCCTCACTAGATGAACAATGAGATGAACCATGATGTCAAAAAATGAAGGAACAAAAAGCTTTTCAAGGTGGCACAAGATAAGATATCCTTCATTCTCCAATTCATCCAACTTTTCAATCTTGAAAACTTTACTACAAACCGCATTGAAGAAGAAACAAAGTCTAGTCAAAACGACCGAAGATCATATTCGGCGATCCTCGAATAGCTACGGGAGTAGTTTGTTGCATCAAGACATGACAGTCATGAGACTTTTGGCCTACTAATCTCAAGTCCTTCATCGAGACAAGCCTCTTAAAATTTGAAGAATACCCCGAGGGAACTTTTGTGCCATGTAAACACTCACAAAAGCTTCGTTTCTCATCCTTAGACAAAGTATGAGAAGCCGGGGGACAATAAGTTCTCTTCCCATATGGCCTTGGATGCAAGTCTTCGCGTATTCCCATTGCTTGCAAATCCAATCTTGCCTTCACACCATCCTTTGAACTACCTTGTATGTTGAGAAGCGTGCCCACAATACTATCACATACGTTCTTCTCCACATGCATGACATCAATACGGTGTCTCACATCAAGATTGCGCCAATAGGGAAGATCAAAGAATACAGATCTCTTCTTCCATATATTTGTTTCTTTTCTACTCTTTCCATGCTTACCGAAGATGACACGATATTTTTAACCTTTTCATACACTTGCTCTCCAGTCAATGCCATCGGAGCATCTTCATACTCTTGGCCACCAATAAAGGCCTTCTTTAATCGACGATATGGGTGGCCCCGCCTAAGAAATCTCCTGTCCAAGATACACCGTCTTTCTTCCATGTTGAAGTTGATGGTAGCGTGTGCCTTCTTCACAAACCGTACATGCTTTATGACCTTTTACACTATACTCGACAAGTTCCCATATCTTTGGGAAGTCGTTTATAGTACAAAATATCATGGCTCTCATTCTAAAGACCTCCTTCTTGAAAGAGTCAAAAACATCGACACCTTCTTCCCACAACTCCTTCAAGTCTTCGATCAAGGGCTCTAGGTAAACATCTATGTCATTTCCGGGTTGTTTTGGTCTGAAATCAACATAGACAAACATGATGTACTTTCGTTTCATGCATAACATAGGAGATAAGTTGTAAACAATCGGGACTACGGGCCATGAGCTATGTATCTTTGCTAAGGCTTCCATAGGGATTCATTCCATCCGTGCTAAGGGCAAGCCCGAGGTTCCTAGGTTCTTCGCCGAAGTTCGGAAATAATTGATCGATCTTCTTCCATTGAGAAGAATCGGCGGATGTCGAAGCTGTCCATCCGAAATCCTCTCATCTGCATGCCACCTCGCATTTTTGCATCATTTTCATTCGCAAACAACCGCTTGAACCTTGGTATGATTGGAAGATACCACAACACTTTTGCAGGCCCCTTATCTGACTTGTACCGTGGGGTTTCACACATCGGACAACTCTGCTTCTCTTCAAACTCTTTTCTATATAATACACAATCATTCGGGCATGCATGGATCTTTTTGTACTCCATCCCAGTGGACAAAGTATCTTCTTAGCATCATAGTAGCGATGCGGCAACACGTTATCATCCGGAAGCATGTCCTTCAAAGCCTCAAGCAATTACGAAAAACTCTTGTCGCTCCATCCATGACGTGCCTTCAAGCTTACCAATTTCAATACGCGTTCAACAATTGGTATTTTTACACCCACGGTATAGCGGTGTCTCGCATCACCGCACATATTACCATATGCATGTGATCGCTCAAAAGCCTCTTCTCCTACATCACGGATAATGTCCTCTATGCGATCATCCATATCCGTGTCATTATCATCAAAGGCCACTTCCCATGTTGTTTCCCACTTGATGGCACTTGTTCACCATGCCATACCCATACTGTATAAGTCTTACAAAATCCGTGACAAATTAAATGTGTGCGTATAACTTCAGGACATAGTCGACACTCATTCAAACATTTTACACAAGGGCAATAATACTTCCCCACATCATGGGCATTTTTTTAGCAAATTCTATAAATTCCCTAACCCCATTCGATATTCAATACTCGTTCGTAAAGCATCTATCCAATTGTGATCCATAGTAGAATTCCTATATATTATTTAGACGAATTAAGAATTACATTTGGTCATAAATGCATCACAAAGAATCGAATAACCAAAATAAATGCAAGACGAGGAAATTAAATGCAGGGATGAAGGTCTTGTGGACTAACTCAGTAGCATATGCGTTTGCCGAGTCGTCTTACTTCTCCGCTCACGAACGTTGATGTTGCGAGACAATACAACAAGAGTAACCTAAAAACACTTGTTGGTCAGTTGGGTAGGTCTAAAGTGCAAATATAATCTTCAAAAAACAATATTCGTTAACAACGAGAGAATACCCATAACAACATTACACCGATTTCGTTAAACCCATGAAAACCAATAACGATAAGCCGGAAAGTAATAAAGTTTTAACCGAAACATCTCTTACGCCTTCGTCTATAGACGTTTAGCTAAGGAACCGAGAGTGATTGTCGAGAAAGGTACGCGAAGCGGCGACGAAGCCGAGAGGGAAATTTCGAGTCGGAACACGAGTATTCACTTTCGGCGCGACAAGAGTTCGAGAGGGAAATTTAATTTTTCCGCGCGACAAAGATACCTTATTTAGCTTTTTGGATTTTATTAATACCGGTTATTAATTAAATGTCCGGTCCTAAAGATACAACTAACATTTTAAGACCGGAGTTTTAAAATTATCCGGTCCTAAAATTTTATTAGATTTTTATTTTTAAGACCGGAGGTTTATAAAACATCCGGTCCTAAAATTCAAATGATCTTTAGATCCGTTACTTATAAAATAAAATGTCCGGTCTTAATGGCCTTCGTGATTGGTATATTAAATCAATAAAATAAATGATATTTTTGGACAAAAATAAAGCAAAATTGGAGAATAAGTTTCTTTAATGAATTCTGGAGAAGAGCCAAAAATTCATACGGTGTTCTTAATGTTTCTTACATTACTTGAGAATATATACACAACAACAAAAACACAAATGAAAAACAAGCTGAATATTATCATCCACAAGAATCGATCGAACAACCTCGGCGATTTCGGCGTGAAGAGCATTAATTTCCCACGGAGATCAGCAAGTTGTTGTCTTATTCTCTCCACCCGCAATATGAATGGATCATTACGGGAGAGCGGAGAGGGGTCGAGGTAGGCGCGCTGGGCCACGAGTTGGAGAGGGGATTACGAACATCCGCATGGCCGGCTTCAAGATGACGGTTGAACTCGGCAAGAAAAGGATCGGCGTAAGGATCGAGGGGGTGCGGCATGAGCAATCTCTTCATCATCCGAAGAAATAACAATGGGTCCAACGACCCGAGAGTCTTCGGAAACAATACGACGCACCGTCATTTGGAGGAGGCGCACCATATAATGATCTAGCCATGGCACGAGAGTGAGGCGTGTATGCACCCCTACGAGCAGTTTGCTTGTATCTAACCATGGTTTGAGGATTTTGAGAAGTTGGGGCGGAGAGCTAGGAAGTGAGGAGTTAACAAGGACAAAGAGGAGGTAGTGTGTGGAGTATATAAAGACAGATGGCAGGAGAGATAAACGTCGATGATGAATTCGTCAAATTACTTTTATACAAACTTTTAAGACCGGACTTTTATCTTATATCCGGTCCTAATTTTAATTCAATTACTTTTAAGACCGTCCTTTTATCAAATATCCGGTCCTAAAACTCATTTAAGACCGATATATTACTTGGTATCCGGTCCTAAAACTAATTTTTAATTCAATTACTTTTAAGACCGTCCTTTTATCAAATATCCGGTCCTAAAACTCATTGTTGAAATGAAAGTTCATTCTTTTCAAGAGTCCCTTCCCCATTGTTGAAATGAATTCAGAGTCTCTTCGGCTTCCACATAAACTTCCCAACTAGGCGTCTCCTCGTATTACGAGCAAATATGCGTCTCCTCGTTAATGTTTAGGCGTTTCACATTCTTCGGGATGGGTTCTCTATTTAAACCCGTTGTTACTTTCTTAACATTCATCTCCATCTCCTCCTAGAACCTCCACCGTAATGGCTTCTCCACCACGACGAGGTCCTCCTTCAGGCGAAATCGAGGCACCTCCATATCCTCCTCCGTTGCCTCCGAAACCGAACTTCCGGCAGATTGGAGCACTGATAGCCCGCGTCGATCATATAGACCGAAGCTTGGGCAAGCTGTTTCAGTCTATCACGCCGTCAACAACAAGTGAAAGCGGTACTCGACGCCAATGACGTTGAGTACCATACCTCGATGACGACGTCTCCGACCATTCCCTCCCCTCCGACAACGATGGGGAGGATTAGAATTTTTAAGTTTTTTTTTGTATCGTCGCTGCCTTATGAGGCGGAGAAAAAAAAATTATTAAATAAAATTTTTATTTCCCAATCGCCTTCCTTGTTTGTCTTTAACTTTATGTTCTTTTTCTCCGACAACAAGAACAAACAAAACATTGTCCTATTCGTGGTGATCAATCTTAAAAATTTGCGAATAAAGTTAACGGTTGCGACCATACAAAACAAAACAAAAAACATTATTTACCTTTTTCGAATAAAAACAAACAAGAGTGACGACTATTCTCAAGTTTGGACCATCGTTGTCTTCCCCTCAACTTTTCCGGATGTGATGAAAATTTTCGGTGTCGTTTCGTTATCTTCTTTCTTTTTCCAACTAAAAGAAAAGGGACACCGATGACGTTCTTCACATCCGTAAAAGTTGAAACGAGAACAACGAAGCACAAAACTTGAGAAGAACGCCAGAAACATGGTTGCCTTGAACCCTAACGATATGTCTAAAAATCGAGTCACCAACTCTATTTAAATGAAGAATATTAGGACCGGACGTATAAAATTCCTCGGTCCTAAAAATTAAGCCTTATTTTCAAATTTAAAGTTAGGAGCGGACAATTAACAAATATACGGTCCTAAAGGTTTCGGCAATCTATTAAATAAAATGAAGACTTTTAAGACTGACTACTAACAAATAAACGGTCCTAATAATTTAGCCGTATATTTTCTATACTTTTAGGACCGTACTTTTAACAAATATACGGTCCTAAAAGTCTCTACCCAAATTTTTAGAATTAGACGAAGACTTTTAGGACCGGATATTTGTTAAATATACGGTCTTAAAATGGACATAGACCTTTAGGACCGTACTTTTAACAAATATACGGTCCTAAAAGTCTCTACCCAAATTTTTAGAATTAGACGAAGACTTTTAGGACCGGATATTTGAGAAACCCAAAATGGACACACACAAATTGTTCGAAAAAATAAACAAATTTATTATTGAATTACATTGCTATATTTACAAATGAATTAATTAGCTAGTCGAAAAAATAAACATATGTACGTAGGCTATTGTTGCTACAAGATCATATATTATTTACAAATGAATTAATTTAGGACATTAATTATTGTCTTGACTTGGATTTTCTAAGACTAGTTTATACAGATATTCACAAAAACCTCGCGTATGTGCTCGATTTCATCATCATCAAATGGCTCTTCACAGCAAACCTCTCGTAACATCAAAGACAGAAATGAAATTAACATATTATGTGCATATTTCATATGTAACATTAAGCCATCGATGATCGAATTCAGCCATAACATCTTACCCTTAAAGTGACTTTAGTGTTTCCTTCGTCACAATATCATATAAGTGTTTCATGACGTACGGGCCACATAAGTTCGATCGTTAGGTTGCCGACGGGTCTAAAAATAACAATAAATATATATAAGAGCATATATAGCTTATCGACCAACTTCGAAGGCAATTATGTCATGTCCA
Source organism: Acacia pycnantha (assembly GCA_025563575.1). NCBI lineage: Eukaryota > Viridiplantae > Streptophyta > Magnoliopsida > Fabales > Fabaceae > Acacia > Acacia pycnantha. The sequence goes on from JAMWYP010000038.1 coordinate 1,688,341, forward strand.
ATTATGTACTAACCTTAATTTTGTGCCATTTAGGATCCGTGAGCCGAGCACCACGCTTTTTTACATCAACACGGAAGGTCTTCATGGCACTATCATCAAAATCGAAATTTATCAAGAATGTTCACCGAAAATTCACAACAGAGATTTCGGACAAGACGATCAAAATGACATTCTTACTTGTTGATCATCACCGCAACGTAGTCGATGGATCGCCGTGAGTGGAGCATAAGAAGATAACATAATGCAACTCCATGTTCATGATGACCAAGCGCCGTGGTTGCTGAAAATTCACAATGATAAAGTACTCGGTGATATATATATATGTAGCATAATTATATTAAGTGAATTGCAGACAAGTATATATGTATACCAGAGCCGGTGTGGAAACAAGTACACCTTTCTTTGCACTTTACACAACCTATTTGATATGTACTCTGTCTCAATTCCAGAGGTAGTGTTGTGCTTGCATACACCGGGCACAAGAATCCAAAATCCGAAATTCCGCCCTCTTGAACCGGTTTCTCGTGCATGCACCTACAAGAATGACATCGATGAGGAATTAGTATATATGTATATATGTGTGTCTAAACGGTGCATTTCAATTATGTAATCAAGGAAGAAGATACTTACTTCATAAATAGTTGAACACATGCACTAGTAACCTCGGCTCGAGAAGCGGCATGGACTCTACATCTTCATTATCAACTAAAAGCGGTTGAGGATGAGGGAGGCCTACTACTTCATTGACGAGGCCACGATTTATCTTTAAACCATTTTTGGCTACCAAATCTTTTATTTTTCCTTGGCCGTCAAGTTAGCGGTAGGGGATGGAACTTGAGGAGGGTGGAGCTTGAGGAGGGGGTGGAGCTTGAGGAGGAGTAGAGACATCTACAAGCTTCACCGGCCAAGAGATGAAGGTTCCCTTGACATCACTCACAACCTTCACTCATCGGTTGGGAGAGGGACAGTGCATCAAAGATCACCTCTTCAACTCGACACTCGACTTCATCATCGACCATTTGTTCGTGGTGTACAGTTGGTTTTCCGGTCGCAGCGGTCAGAACATCATTCCTCCCGTCCGACGCAAAAGATCCCTCTGCCTCCTTCTTTTTAAGATCTTCCTGTAAGATACAGATAACGAGAAGCTTAGTGATGAAACATGTTTAGTAAGTAAAAAATAACAATATCAATACTTACAATTCGTTCAGCAACTACACGAGTTTTTCACTCGTGTAGGTGCCGCTTGGCTTTTGCCGAATATACAACCAGAGCTCCTCACGACGTATTGGAGATGGCGGCTGGTCAACTACCGTAGAAGGATTGGATTCAACTTCATCTTCCAATCTCTTCCGTTTGGCTGCCATCAAATCTTTTTCGGCCTTTTCATATCCGCCGCGAGAAGCCCCTGTGTGGGCAATCATTCTTTCTCCCAATCTCCGATATTTTTCCCTTATTTTCTCGTGAATCGGGATTGAAAACAACTATATATCAATTATGAATTCCGGCCATGTCACTAACGAAATTAGAGAACTTCGCTTGATATGAACGTCAAACATTAGTCAAATTCACTTCATCAAGTTTCAACATTTTACTTAAGGAAGATGTAGCATTGTAGAAGAAATTGGGAAAACCAAAGGAAAGGGAGTTGCGAAATGCTGCCAACTCGGTCAATTCATTCATTCATCATAAATGGTTCCTACACATATTAGAATAACTAACTAACTAACAAAGAACGTCTAACCATGGCCATTACACGGTTTACATATCAAACTTGCATGGAACTAGGACATGCTCCTCTCATGCAGGACAAAGGCAGCAAATGTATACTTCTATTCACACACCAAACCATTTAACTAACGAGATTAGATGTACACAATAACATTCACATATCCTCACAAAGTTAATAAGCAAACAAAAGTGCAAACAAAACTAAATATAACTCACGTGAGCTTCAGAGTGGTCCGCTTCGAACAAATTGTTGCCAAGTTTGTTCATCAATAAATTTGTACTTGTCCTGTGGTTGATGGTCGGGCTTCTCCTCGGCAAAAATATAAGTGTTAGCCGTAAAGGTCTTAAACTTCCCTGAACCGCTCAAAGACAATAAGACAATGTTGAGTCTTTGAACTTCTCGGACTCGGGGACGGTGAATGTAAGCCGGATAGTGTCCCACATAGGATCCTTTATTGTTTTTGGTCCACATTTTTCCACTCATCGGTCAAAATGCTAACCTTGCTGCGTACTAGAACGCCGACAAAACTAGTATATGTGCTTTTATTAGGACCGAAAGGTTGCAAATTTTCATCAAAATGAATCTCGATCTTCGTCCCAAGTATTCCGACTAAGGGATACTTCCATCATTCGTGTGCCGCTCTACCACGGCGTGCACGGCGCCGAGGAGGCTCAATGTGAGATGAAGAGGGTTCGTTTGTCCGACCCTCTCCCAGTCAAACCAAGATTCGGAGTTTCAAGAACACGAGTGGAATCGTTTTCACCGTTCATTTTCAAGACAGAAGAGAGGAATGCCCGAGAAAATGAGGGAGTAACAGAGGCTAACAGACGCGGGGCGAGGAAGAGAGGTAATGGAACAGAAGGGTTTCGCAACGTGAACGGGGTTCTTCGGTGAGAGTATGAGAGTGACAATGTGAGAGTGACAAAAGCTCCGCGTGAAGTTAACGTTTGGCGCTTCATTTTTAAGACCGGACAAATACACATATACGGTCTTAAAAGATAACCTTTAAGACCGATCTCTATATATGTCCGGTCTTAAAATTAATTAATTTTTTATTCAAACTTTAGTACAGGCCAAATTTTTGGTCCGTTCTTAAAAGTCTAACTTTTAAGACCGGTCATTCTGTAACTATGGTCTTAACATTTATTACTTTTTTATTTAAACTTTAGTACCAGGACAAATTTTAAGTTCGGTCTTAAAAATCAAAGTTTTAAGACCGGCTTTTATATAAGTTCGGTCTTAAAACTTTAATACCTTTATATTTATATTTTTCGTATTATTTTGGAGTGTAGAAAATATAAGTCTCGCCTTGATGAGATTTCTACATAAAAGTATTTGATATTTCAATTTTTTATTAACATTTTTAAGGCCGGTTGTTATTTTAACAGTGCGGATAAGATCTATGAAAAATTGATCGAATAAGAAGTTCTTTATATTTACAAATATGCCACCGGTCACATATTTAGGGATCCAGTCGATAATTAGTCCGGTCTTAATGAGGCGTCCTTCATTGTGTAAGAAGTTCTTTTTATTTACAAACTCGCCACCGGTCACACCATTAAGACCGGTGCTTCGTTTATCCGCTCTAAATGAGGCGGTCTTATAGCCCTTCATTGTTTAAGAAGTTCTTTTTATTTACAAAACTGCCACCGGTCACACCTTTAAGACCGGTGCGTCGATTATCCGCTCCAAATGAGGCAGTCTTAAAGCCCTTTTTTGCACTAGTGAACTTTGTTAACAAACAATTAATAATATAAACTTTTTCTTTTTATTTGGGGGGCGGCGATGGCTAAATGAAGTGGATCTAAGACTATAGATTTTACCGAGTTAATGAGATGAAGCAGCCGCAAATCTTAGGGCATTCCCTTGAAGAATCCATGCCCCTACGGTCTTATACTGTGGAAGATTCCTTTTGCGGGAAGCGAGATTCCTTTTGATTTTTTATTTTTTATTTTTGGTTACAAGAGATTCATTTTGATTGGTTTAGTTAAAAGTGTTGCCTTATAGTTTGAAAGTTGAAACAGTGGGTCATCGAAAGGGGTAAATGGTAATGTCTAAAAGACAAAATGGAATTACAATAGCCATAATCAAATCCCCTTAGCCATGTGCGTCACTCTTTCTCTTTTTTATTATTTAGGAGGTAGCACTAAAAGTTTGAAGTTACAAGTAGGATTAAACTTGTAACCATCCATTTATATAAGAGAAATTTCATGTTGTTTAGGTTACAAGGCTATTAATATAGCTAGCTAGGCGTCAATCTTTGATTTAGTTTAGGGTTAAGATATAAAAATACATATATATTTTGGTCAAAAATAGCGTCCAACACCAAGTGTTTTTTTTAGGGGAAAAAGTGACTATGTGGTTACAAAAATGGAGTCAAAGTCACATATTCCGTTAAAGTGGATGACATTGATTGTGAAGTTGGACGGTTGACTAAAAATGGTGACGTGTACGCTGGCTAAGACATTGGTGGGGCCTACAGTGGTAACACTACCTCAGTTCTCAGTTTCAATTTAATCATACTTCTATCTCCTCCACAATCAGGCGGAAATGACTATAGCGCCATCTCCCTCCTAAACATCGGGAAAAATTCAAACCATAGATTTGAAATGGAGGATAAAATTCAGGAAAATATAAAAGAAAACCATGATAGATGATGATGGGTTCAAATTTTTTAATTATGGAAGGGAAAAAATATGAAGATCCATATTCTCTTGTGATCAACCGGTGCTATGTTCCCGATAAACACCAGTAGGAACGGTGGCAATGATCCCAGCTCGTAGATCCGTATTCTCTTCTGTGGTTCCATCCACTCCTCAATCTTCCTAGTGTAATCACCGGCCCGCCACCGCTCCAAATCAATGACCATCACCCTGGTGTTGAAGTTGCAAGGCTTGCGATGACCTGCAAATGTCAGCGACAAGGATGGATTGGACCAAAATGTCAGGGTAAAGTAGGTGGTGAAGTTAGCATTACAATATTTATGAGGAGCAAGGACCTGATCAGAGCTCATCGGAGTGGCAGCGAGCTCTACAGTGTCATCGACGATGACTAAATTCGAGTCGAGGTAGACGACTTTGTGAACTGATGGAGGGAGGAGGCTGGGGAGGTAGTTGCAGGCATAGTTGAGAGGGCAGTCTAATGCATTGCCGATGGAAGTTGAGATCAGCCCGGCGACGGTCAAATCGTCAAAGGGGTAGATTTGGAATTTGAGGTAGGGGAAGGAGGTGTAGATGGTGAGGTGGAGGACAAAAGCGGAAGAAGGCTGAGAAGTGGTGGAGCAAAATGGAAAAAGAGAAGAAAAACAAGGTGTAGATCAAAGACACCATAGTGGCGGCATAGCTGGTGCTGATAGCAGAGACGAAAAGCAAGATGCAGATCAAAGATGACTTGGCTAAAGAAGCAGTAGACATGGTTGTTTGTAACAGCAGTGCTCCAAATCAGCATACACATCACCATTTTTAGTCAAACCGTTCAACTTCACAATCAACGTCATCCACTTTAACGGAATATGTGACTTTTGTTTCATTTTTGTAATCACATAATCACTTTTGCACATAAAAAAAGTACTTGGTGTTGGACTCTATTTTGGTCATAGCACATGTGTATTTTTGCACCTTAACCCTTTGGTTTATACCACCCAACTTGCTCCACACATCTTTTCCTTTGTTTTTTGACTACTCGTATTTATTCAAGTCTTGGCCTCGATTACAGCTAAGTGCACGGCTCAATTGCAATTTGGTTTTTTAGGTGAGACACAACTAAGCCCTGGGTGGTATAGTTGGCAAAACTATGGTGGGTTGAACTTTTCTTTCATAGGGAACATTTTTGTCGATTCCTAATATAAATAAATGCTAGTATATAAAATAAAGTTTTGACAACAATTCCATCTATATACCAAACATAGTTTTATAGCCATTTTCACTTCCATTTTTATTTCTATTTTCATCAAAAACTCTTTCAAGATACTAAGCAGGCCTAGAGAGAATAACATGTTGTAGTATTGCGTGAGACGATGGTTTTTTATATTTACAACTAGTATACAGTGCTTTGTTTGGATCTTATTATCAGGTATTTGAGCAACTGACTACTCCAGTTTTGGGTTTCGTGGCTTCTCCTTCCAACACAATTGTCTTCTCTAGGACTCAAAATCGAGAGCCAGAGGGATCTAAGGGGCCTTATACTACTATACCAACTCTATGTTATCAATGTTATTTATATATATACATCATGGAGTATAATCATATTTTTAGTACTCCCTCTTGTCCTTAATATAAAACCCACTTAAAAAAAAAATGAACTACATGTGCCAAGCGAAGCGAACTGTAAACTCTGCATGTGGCAAACTTGTAGCTCCTACCCTCTTCTCTCCTTTCCAACACAGTTTACTTTATGATTTGGCGCTCAAATTTATATGCATACAATGCAATTTACCTTGATTCCATTGGCTTGTAATTTTTCTTTTCTTGCACACCCACTACCTGGAGAGTTAGCGAGTCTTGTTGCCTATAAATACCAAGCAATGCATAGTGAGCTTCTTCAGTGTCTAATCTTCTATTCCTTCAAATTAAAGGCACTTTCCTGTGAGTTCTTGTTCGAAGTTCCAACCTCGTTTTACAACCTTTAGCTAGCCATGGCATATACCACTCGCACTTGTTTCTTCTTTGTCCTTTTGGTGCTGTCCCATGAACTTCTCTTTGTAGAGGCAAGGAACTTGAAACAAAGCAAAGACCACTTACCCAACTCTGCAAAAGACACAAAAAAATCTACAGTTATTGCTTCTCGACCCACTAGAAAACTGGAAGGAGACGTTGAAGCCTTTCGCCCCACAAATCCGGGGCACAGCCCAGGCGTTGGTCATTCCATCAAAACTTGAGTAACCCATCGTTCTGCATGCATGCAATTATATCTTCCTTAGTATTATGTCCTGTAATATTTAGGCTTTTCTGTATTTCCTTAATTATGTAATGTTATTTCTCGCTGATGTGTTAGGCAGGTTCTGTCTTCGCATCCTCATTCGCCTGTCACTTTGTTTTTAGGCCTTTAGTGTAGGGTTATGATTCATGCATGCATGCTTTTATTAATGTATTTTGTCATAAGCTTAATTTCTATTTCAATATATTATGTTTTTTGTAATCAGCCACAAGATTTTCATCTTCTTCCTCTCTCGAATTCTATCTATAGCTACTGCAGCAGACACGAGCGTACAGAGTATATAATATTATGAGTAATGACTTCATTACAAGATGTGGGCAAGCTATATAGAATTTCATGTGGACCTATTATTTGGCAAATAATAGCCGCTAGATCACGAACCAAAGAATGGGCACGCTAGAATGATAAATGAAAAGAAATGACCGCAAGGTTGAACTTTGAAATCAAGATCCTCCACTTTTGTTGAAGACTTTAGGTAAAACACCAAATTTTTTGGCAGCTCTTAATAAGAGAGAAAATAAAACGGAGCTTTAGAGAAAGTGGAAAGAGTATTATTTTCCGCAAATTTATACATATATAATACGTGATTAATTTCATATACTACAAATTTTCTACCCATCCTCATTTCATTATATTTTATTTTTATTCTTTTCCTCCTTCAAGAGGAACCTGCTACGGATGAAGTTGAATTTTATTAACAACATATTAACATGATATATAAGGCCATATATATTAAGCAAAACTATATGCGTGTTAATGGCAAAGCTAGGGCTTTAGGTTTTACAAGAGTCCAAAGCTTCGACATGATGAGTTTCGTTCGCATTGTTGTTGGAAGGTCGAAAAGAAAGGTCTTTAAAAGTAAAAAGGAAAAAAAGGAAGGAAATAAACTAACTCATAAATTGATAGGTATAGACTTATCATTCCCGTGGCTTCATGTAGCTAGGGTAGTTCATCGAGCGAATATGCCAGACAGCCTACTTGCAAAACCATTTCTTTTACAGTGAAGTCTGCTAGGGAAATGGGGAATATATCGTATATGTTCTTCAGTATATTCTTCCGTACTATATATAGCTTTGAACACTCCGTGTAAATTCTCACGGATTCTAATTTGTTAGTTACACCAAAAAATAAAAAATTCCGGGACATGTTATTGTTCAAGAAACAATTGAAAGAAGCAATCTAGCTATAGCTAAGCATTGAGTATGTTTTCCACTGTTTTACTGGAGTGCAATCTGACAATGAAAGGGAAACCTGTAAATATTCGGTGATGCATCTCTCCCAATCCGAGCGCTTTTTCTTTCTTTCTTTCTTTTTCTTTTTTTCTTTTTAAAAAACAAATGCATGCAATAAAACCTTGCCAGTTTCGAGGGAGAGGGGCTTTTGTTGCTTAACTGATTAAGCAAGAGGTTTTGAATTCAAGTCCATGTAAATGCAAAAACACCTTTGGGAGAATGGCCACCAATTGAGCTCAATAGTATCTAAATATGACTGAGTCAGATAGCCATATAAAAAAATTAGGCCACTCTTTTCATTATTTTGGACATTAATCCCTTCTATTATTACCCACACACACAAATATCCCTTTAATTTGCAAAAGATGTAACTACACCCTGGCAAGAACAAAGGGAATGTGATTTAGGGTCAGTTTGTGTTGGTGTTTAAAAAAAAATATTCACATAAGTCGAGATAAAAATTCTCTCACATATTTTCTTTGTATACCGTAAATCATGTCGGAAAAGCAACTTCCACTGCTAATCGAAATAGGTACTATTGTAAGGAAATTCCTTTATATTGATTTTAAATATGCATGCGCGTTGAGGCCTAATGATCACCCCAAGTTTAGGGAAAGTGGAATCGAACCTTTTGGTTCCTTTGTCAAGGGAATCTTTTACTCTCTTTTCTCTTTTGTTCGATCCCTTGTTGTCTACTCTTTCTTTTCAATTATTTGCCCACTCAGCTGTATTCCTTATGTATATTGAGCCTCTATGCCAGCTCAGAGAGACTAGGTTCTCAGGTGAAAACCAACAACAAAAAATTGGTAGTCCATGTAAACAAATATCTAATTTGTGCTTTCGTTAGTTAATTATAAAAAAAGGTGACTTAAAGAAGTATCCCATAAGAAACGGTCAAACGAAAGGCCTTACAAGGCGAATAAATTTTATTAGTCTTATTTATTAGTCACATCTTTAAATTTTTCATATAAATGTACAATTTGCCCTTTTTCATCTTTGTTTGGACTTTGTTTTCATAGGATATAAGGTATATTAAATAAAGATAAAGTTTTTTTTTTTTTGAATTTTCAGGCAAAGTTAATGAAATTCTGGCTAGTCTCATTAGTAATCAAACATATCATTACTCTCATTTCTCCAATAGCAATAATTACATTTAATGACACTTACCCTAATTAGCTATAGAAATTTCTCTCAGCTAGCTAGTCAGTTTTTAATCGAAAATATCAAACTCACAGTTATTCTACCTAAAATTTTTCGAGATGAAACTAAAAGAAGTTTCATGGGGCAAGAGACTAAGAACGACAACTAGACAGAGCACACGTGATGTTCACCTCCATTTGTCTTGAGATTGGGCTTAGCATTAATAGATCCGAGAGCCACCCTATGGTCTCTTTCTTCTTTAATTGTTTCACAGGAAAGTCTCTTCAGAATCTTTCCCAGTGATGAGGAGTAAGAAGTCACATGCACTGGTCCAACCAAAATGTTCAATAAACTTCATTAAATACCTATGCAATGAGTGACATCTTAAGAAAAAATTACAATATTGATGATTTGTAAATAGTATATCCTGTTATATATAGATTCTATATATTCTTTGTTGAATAAATATTTGATCATTTATATTGTTGTTCATAACAAATTGAAAATTGTCAGTTTATTTTTATCCTCATATTCTTAAATCATTTTATTTATAATTCCTTCCTGCGCGTGAAATAGAATGGCGGTTATGTTAGTTGCAGTTGCAGCCGAAGCCAAACGCACGTAGAATCCGACCCTAATTGTGCAAGTGGTCCTTCTTTTGATTAACCAGCAAGCAACACGCAGTATATTAAAATCATAAAACTTCTAAGAGTTATATAATTAATAGTAAAGCGAAAGCGCAAAGCCTGTTCAGTTGATAGGTTTCTTAATTTAAACCATATCATTAGAGTTTATTTATATTTATATAGCATGGGGACAATCACTAAGTGCGTTCCAATTTTAATGATCGCAAGTTGAAGCATGTGCTAAGTGACGGCTTATGATTTGTTTTAATTTTTAATAAACCTGATTATGTTAATTAAATACAAGTAGTTCACTTGATGCTGTATCGTAAATACAAATTCGTTGTTTTCTTGTCAGTTCTGGACAGAAACTGCGAAATTATTTAACCTCCTTCCAATTGCAAGATTCTTTAAAAAAAAAGATTAGTTGGCATGCATAAGCATGTATTTAGCGCATGCATGATTTTGCACACATATATACATATATAATATACATGTAAATGCTAAGATAACGTTATATCAGTATCATCTATGTCCAACAATTTTTTGTTTGGAGGTTTGCATTCATTTTTATTTTTGGTTACAACAATTTTAATAATAATTACTTAAAGTGCAGAAAAATATAAAAATAAGCCTATTACATGAAACAACAATTTTCATTCGATTTTACACGCTACAAGGGATTCTTTATTCATTAGCTGCTACAGAAAATTTAATACTAATAAGTGTTTGTTCTAGTACAAACACTTTTTATCACGAAGTTAAAGACAAAAGATACATAATAATGTTTTTGACTACACAGAGCAAATATGCTACGTACTGATAATACATAACGAAAATGAAAATTAAACGTCACACACACTTTAATTCAATTACCCTTGTTTTGATGAACTGCATGCCCTACGCCAGGGCTGTGACCTGGGTCTGTAGATTTGTAATAAGGTTTGGATTCCTCAGACGTTTCAAAATAATAATGTTTAGCATCTGGGCTTTCCACTGCCACCATCTTTGCTTTTATGTCTTCTTTTTCCACTCCAAATATTTTATGACCAACCCCAGGACTGTTTCCTGGCGTTGTCGGTCGATGAGCACTTAGATGATCTCCATTTGAATCTCCATCATCCTTCCCTAATGAAGTAGGAATTGTATTATCAATGGAAGTGTCTTTGTTCATCTTGGAATTCTGGTTTGATATCTTTATCTGCCTTCCCTGAGTTATAATAACTTCATTGAAGGCAACTAGTACGACCACTATAGCTAAATATTTGAGAATGGCCTCACCCATAACTAAGTACAATTCAAAAGAATTGAAGCTTCAAGATTTAGGGTTTATGGAAATGGAAGAAAGAATCCAGATGATGATTTAAGAAGTTCTGGGCTCTTCGGCTATTTATAATCTTGGTTGAGTATTGTATCTATATGCCTTGTAGAGATTTTTAAGTAATAGCTAATCATGCCATTTGACTAAATATGTGGAGTGCATCCACCTCACAATATGAACCGTTAATTTGTCAAATATAGCCATATTTCACTAAGACTGATGAGTTTGGCGTGCATATATATAATTATATGGGAAATCTTCTAAAACGATTGGCTTTTTAATACTACTTCCATTTCTTAATATATATAATATTTTGTTTGTAGTGCAATTTATTACTATAAATGAGATTTTATAGTAAAGATCGGGGTTTTCATTTATACTAGTCCGCAACACTTGACTTCTGATGCACTGGCTAGCTTGTCATTGTTATTGTGTGATTTCATGTGTGAGTTATATATGATCATTAATTAGAACAGTCACAACTGACTAGTTCGCATGAGAGAAATACGTGTTGAATAATGGAAATAGTAAAGTACTAAGGTGTAAAAATGTTATACTTAATGCTTAAATCGTACGTTCTTGAAAACATATAATGACCTTTGATGGTAGAGAGAAGCCAAATAGAATAATTAATTTGGTTTCAAAGACAAGTTCGAGTTGAACGCGATCTCTGAGAATATCAAATAAAGAATGGTAGGTGGACTGGTGCACCATGAAAATGAACCCATGGAGATTCTCTCCCGTACCCTCTCCACTTACAGAGGTATACTGTTGATTCATATATATATATATAGTACGATTTGCTGTGTTATAAAATATCATTTCATGATAATTGGGTAGCCGCCGGCTCAAAGGTTATAAAGAAGAAGATCTCTCTATATTTGACTTACCTTGCTTCAGATTTGCTACTCCACTACCTTCATGGTTCAGCAGAAATTTTTTTTCACCAGACTTTGTTCTGTAGGGCTGAAATCACGAGCTATGATTACAAAAGGATGGTTTATATGAGACTAAATGTATGTGTGTGTGAAAGAGAGAGTGAGAGAACTGACGACCAATTATATTACCTAGTTATGTAGTCAATGCGAAAAGATACGCCTTTAATTCCGTTTTTGATCCATCAAGTATATCTGGGGCATGTAATTTATAAATAAGAAAAATTTTAAAAATAAAACTAAAGAGACTTCAACATGGAAAATTTGAATTAGAAGGAATGTGTTACAAAGATGCCCTCAAAATTATAAACGGGACTTTCCTAAGTTAGAAAGAATTAATTTTCGCGAAGTATAGATGTTATAATTTCCAACTCCTTTCTTATTCACATGACAGGCAAATTCAAAAATTGCAACAACGCATTGCACCAAATATATCAACAAGTTTGTCCAGAAAAAAATATCAACAAGGACAACAAAAGGAATATGCTTGAGTCAAAAGTGATGAAGTCTAAATCGACATGACCACGTGCTTTGTGTAAGATCCCCATGTCCTACCACTTGAACTTGTCACATAGTAGTGACAGAGTCAAATGTTGTCACACATATGGAGCCAAGGTTGATCGTATCAATCACTTCAAGTTGGAATTAAAATAGAGAGAATATTCTGTTGAAAGATTGGTTCCTAGGACTATGGAACTCTCACTTCTGGATCTCCTCCATAAACGTACTTATAAAAATAGACAGAATAATAACACACCCGTCAGAATATTAGTAATTAATTAATTGAAGCACTATTGTGTGCTCGTTTAATTTTAAAATGAAAACAGCAAGGCAAGTGGGTTAGGTTTTGATGGCTAGCTAGCTAGGCTGTTCCGCTGTATTGAACGAGTGGTGTAAGTTTAACTAAAACCAGATCTTTAATTAAATGCTTCAAAACTAAATAAATCAGAGCACGTCGAACAATGTGAAAAATCTGTTGGGTCCCTTTCATTGTACCCCAACCGTTACAAACACATTTGAAAAGCTCAGTTGCTTGGAATATTCTCCAGGAACTTCATCATCTTACTCTTTCTTTTATTTTATTTTATTTATTTTTTAAAAGAGAGAGTTCGTACAGCACCTCAGTATTATTAACAAGCCCGACAAAATAAAACCGGGGGTAGAAAAAGATGGATAGTTTTATTACTCCATAATATATATAGAATAAATTGACAATATCATCATGAAAAATGTAATCCCCTAAAAGTTCTACTCTTTACTCAAGTTCTCAATAAAGACCAAGCAACATTTCATTCTGAAAACAAAATTAGATATCTAAAATGTAAATATTTTATTTAATACTTTAAGAACATTAAAATGGTAGCCTTTGTCATATGAATGTGACACAGTAGTATAGCAGAGTGAAATGGAGGCGAAATAATCTCATAGATTGACATATAAAAGGTTATTGAGAATTTTGAGAGAGTTAGTTAGTCACAGGTCTATATAGACACACTGTTGAAGTAACTAATGTACCGTTACTAATAGTTCTCGAGTTCTCTAATAATCATCAGACCCATGTGACACACACACACAGACTGTTGTGGTATTTTTCATGGCATCTTATATTGGTAGCAAATCGATTGTTACTTAATAGTTACTTAAGCCACATTATCTATAAGTAGGGTTAACGTGAGGATATATAGTGGAAATCTTGAAGATGATCTTTTTGAAGATTCGAATGAGATAGTTGAACTTACTCAAAGACCCGTCAGTTTCTTAGCCAGACTCAAAGGATTTACTCATTGGTGTCCAAATATTGTTTCCCAACAAAATGTAATGATCTCAAAGAAAACACCGAAATAATGGAGAGAAATGCAATATGATATATATAATCTGACAAAATAAGAGTCAGTCACAGCTCAGGATTACAATATGCATTTCATGAAGAAGGAAAATAATAGGATAAACGCAGGATTGCAGAAGAAAAAGGAAATATGGAAACACCAAAGGACGAGCCAGAGAGAGATCCGAAACTTTTTCCACACCCTTTCTGTAACCAACTTTGTCCTTTTATACATCAGGCGATCTTTCCAGATCTCTTAGCTTCCACATTTTTCGTTTTATCCTCATACTTTTCCTTATTCGGCCCTCTTAATCCATCAAACCTTTCTCATTTAGGCCTTCTATTTCTGTTACCCTCATGAAATTCATCTCATCTCGGCACATTTGCCTTTAATTTCTCACACTTTTTGGTGCATTCATACTTCTTTGGAGATACATATGCAAGGGAAGTGTGCCTAGTTGATATATGAAATAATGGGATAGAATTCTTGGGTGAAGCATGAATATTTTTCCATATTTCACCAACATTGGCTTTTATAGACTTCCTTGTGTTTATAAGTAATCATTTGAGCCACATGTGGAGCAATTTAAAGCACAAATCAATGACTAAGAAGTTGGAGAGGAGGTTAGAATGTCAATACACCGAGGCAAAAGAAGAAAAATGAGACAAGAAGAAGAGGAGCTTTTGGCCTCAGCCAAAGCATCCTCTGGCCTTAGCCAGAAACAACACAACTTTTTGGCCTCAACCAAAGCATTTTTTGGTCTCAGCCAGAAACAAGACATAATTATTTTGGCCTCAACCAAAAACATGACAAAAAGTTTTTGACTGTATCAAAGGATTTTCTTGCCTGCAAATAACGACAGTAAATGAAGCTATGCGTTTTGAGGTCAGAACTGTTTCGATGGCTTTAAATAATGAAATTCACGAATAATAGCATCATTCTTCACTTCTAGGGAGATTTGGGAGCTTCTCTTTACAAAGGTTTGGTGTTCTTGAAGGAGATTGAATATTTGAACAGATTCAAGCTCATTTCCCTTGGTTTTGATGATTCCTTTCACTTTCTTCTCCATTTTTTTGATATGGTTGTAGCTATTTGGTGTATTTGTGGCTATTTGCTGAACATGAGTAGCTAAACTTTTCATTCTAGGATTATTTTGAACCTTTGTATGGATTAACACTTGAATATTCCTCTCTTTTGCTAGTTAATGATATATATGTGTGTGTGTGTGTGTGTTGATTTTATCCTTTGCTTAATACTTCTAAGTGTTTGGCCACCATTTAGACTGATTTGTTCACTTGGGTTTGACTTGAGAGAGTTAATCTAGATATAAAACTTGGTTAAAATCATGCTTGATTTGAAATTCAATTGATAAATGAATAGTTTATTGGTAAAACAACAATATATTTACTAACCTTGCATTTTCACATTCAGGTTGTTTCTTTAAGTTGATTTTCATCAATTTTAACAAGAGATTGTGCATTTTAATGAAAAGAGAAACTTGATTTTAACTTGAGAGAGCTTTGTCAAGTACTTTTGAACCTTAGACTAACACATATATTAATTGAAATACTATTTGAGAGAAAATTAATCAATTTTTATGAAGTACAATGGGGAGAAATAATCCTAGGCCCTATTTCATCCTTGAAGTTAAAGAATCACTTGTTTATATTAATTTTTACTTTTAGTTTAGATTTATTTCATAGTTTCCCTTCACTCTTGATATTTGTGTCACTCAAATTAGGCGAAAGTGTGATAATCGATACTTAACCAGGTTTTGGAACCAAATCGTCGTGGGAACGATACTCTACTTATTACTTTATCACTTGGCTTGAGTTGTGCACTTGCAGTGCGAACAATTCCCAAGCCCTTCATATTTGGATCAATTACATTTGGAATCATCACAGAAAAATCCCTTCGTTTCTTAAATATTACTCCCTTCGGTCCTTAACATAAAACATATATACCTAATTTGATTAGACTAAGGAAGTTAGTTAATTAAAATGGAATGTATTCTCAAAAAAACCCTAGTCATCTTCCTCACTTCCCTCATTCCTTCTCCATGATTATTGTTAAAGGAGCATCAATAAGGGTAAATTAAGAAAATTTTGACAAATATGGAAACTGTCTTATATTTAGACCAAGATCAACTCCCCAAATATGTTTTATATTAAGGAGTTCAGGGAGTATTGAATACAAAAGCTATTCCTCTTCACATGATGAGAAAAATCAGACGATTTCACTCTATTTCTTCAGGACATGTTTCATAATGCTTCTTGCATGGGCCAAAAATGTTACTCTTCTTGGTCCTTAATATAAGACATATTCGGGGAGTTGATCTTATTCCTAAATATAATTTTTTTTTATATTTGTCAATTTTTTTTTTCTAATTTACCTATATTGATGTTCTTTGAACCATCATCAAGGAGGAGAGAGAATAACGGAATTAAGGAAAATGACTAAGGTATTTTAGAAAAAAAAAACATACAATTTTGACTAACTTAACTAACTTCCTTAATCTAATCAAATTAAGTAAATATGTCTTATATTAAGAACTGGAGGCGGTATTGAATACAAATTACCCGCGGGAAGTGCTGTTAATGGAATTGGCTGTTTCAATGACTACAACTCGTTACATAATTTTCACCCTCATAATCACTAATCCTAAGTTTGTGTGAGTAATTTTGAATTCCACTCAAGCGTACGTATTACGGAGTAAAACGAAATGATATCAATAATCATTTTGGGAAAGTTTTGGAAAAAGAAAAAAGTTGTGTCCATTAATAGATAGAACGTAGTTATACATCATGAGTCATTGTCAATGAAGATTATGACATTGAAATCAAACCTAAATCTTAAATCAGACACATTTTGAAATAAAAGGATCTACTGAGCCTATTTGGGGCAAGTGCCCATGCTTGCTAGTTGTGAACAGAATGTCCTACTCCGGGACTGTGGCCAGGGGCGGTGGGCCTAAAATCATCGATGTTGTGACTTGGAGTTGCCTCACTCGGAGGCGTTGGTGGAGACTGAATTGCATTTGGAGTCTCTAGGCCACCATGCACGTTCCTCTGCTCATGATTCGCAAGGTTTTGGTCTCCTTGGGACTTGAGGTTCCTAATTCCATGAATGCTTTGGAATGTCTGACAGAAAATGAGTGCTAGGAATATCAAAGAGATAATAAGCTTGTTTTGGGCCATGAACGTAACACTGGAAACTTGTGGTTTGGTTCTTAAGAGAGTGAACAAAAAGGTAAATAGGAAGAAGCTTAATTAGAAGAGGGTATGAACCCAAAGTCTCTAAGCAAGCAAGAGAGGACTGGAGGATGCCTCAATGAACAAAGGAGCTTGCAATAGACAATTGAGTTGCCGTAGACCCTTCCCTTTTGGCCTTTATATAGAGCTCAAGCAACATGTGGTGGGGTCCTCTATATTCTTTTAACAAGTCATAAGAGAAAAATAATTATTGGAAGTGAAAATATACTTTTATAAACAAGCAAGCTACACCCTGTTACCTTTAATATAAGAGTCGGATAACTAATTTGATGATATTAAGAAAAAGGATCATACTTACATCAAGTTCTTTATATTCATTACGTCAAGTTCTCCATTCACACATGACCATGTGTCTTATTCTTTTCATATTGTTTATAATTAAACGATAATAATTTTAAAATGCGACATGTGATCATATATGATTGAAGAACATGAAAAAATTGATATAAGAAGCTTGACGTGAGTATTTTCCTTAAGAAAATTAGTCAAATTAGTTATTTGTACTAAATATGTGTTGGTTTTCCTAAAATATCATGTCTAATCATATGCATTGTAACTAGTTTTGATGGAAACATACTTACTATGTGTAATCAATAGGGATATTTTGAGGGAAAAAATTATAAATTGGAGAGACAAATTAGATTGAGGTTTTATATTTATGACCAAATTAAACCTCTTGTCTAACTCTTATATTTAGGACCGGATGTAATATTCAAGATTACTATATAGAGAGACATAGCTGGAATTGTACATTCCACTAGCATTGCAACATGGGGGAACATTGTTGGTATATACTTTTCAGTTCTTATATATGATATTTTTTAGTTCCAAAGCTATCTTGTATGATATATTAAATAGCAAGTTGAGAGACAATCTGAAGCTAGTAATATAGGGTATACAGGCCTATGTGCTCTTTTCAAGAAACTGAGGAACGTGGGCAGCGCAAATTGGTGCTCACTCGCTCACTGTTCGTTAATTCTATTACTTCACTTTTAATTTCCAACTAGCTGTACTGTGCAACGCACTTTGTTCTCTGTGACAGAGAAATTTATTTATTATACAAAACAAGAGATAATTTTTATGTAAATTTATTACGCTTATTTGCAGAGGGAGCTTATGTTGAAGCCGAGATATATAACAGCCAATGAATACGACAACAACCAAATGTTTTTGCTTTTCGACCTGCCTGCCATGAACATTAAGTAAGTAATGATTATCCAACTTAAAAGTTCAAAGGAAAATTAAGTTACATTCATGTAGGAAAATTAAATACAGAGAGGTGCCAATAAATTCAAATTTTTTTCACAAGTTTGACTTGTAAATGTCAAAACTAGATTTATAAACATAATTTTTAGCTTCGAGTTGTAAATATGCAAGTTCTCCGTATTTTTTTTAATCTTGGACCTATGGGTAATTTTTTTCAAAATTCAAATTTAGATAAACAAAACTCGAACTCTGGACTGAACAGGAAAAACAATGATATAATAATTTTATTTGACAAATTGGAGAAGGGAATAACACTAAAATACCTTGGAAATATAAAAAAAGACAAATCAGGATGTCAAATATATCAAATTCCAAATCAAACAACCTGGACTTATATTGGGATTATGAAATGTTTCCAAAAAGATATTAGTTACCCATTACTTTTATTTTTTTAAATGCCACCTCGACACCCCAGTCATCGACGACCGGTCACCGGAGCTTCGTTAGCCTAATATATATTTTTTGAATTTTTGAAACAAAAGTAGTCAATAGTGGCTAATAGCAAAACTAAAGTAGTAAACAAGGTCTCTGTTGTTGAAAATTTCTTAATAACTACTTTTGTTTCTCTCTTGACTATGTTGGCCGATTACTCAAAAATTTGTAATGTATTTTTTGAGACAAAGTAGCTAAATGCGAAACTAAAGTAATTATTACCAAATAGTTAATAAGGATCCTATTGCTAACTATTTGCTTATAACTACTTTAGTTTCACTATTTACTACTTCAATTTTGATATAGACTACTTCCACTGACTATTGGAAAATTTCAAAAACATTTTCTTTAATTTCTCAAACAAGAGTAGTTAATAGTGAAGCAAAAGTAGTTATTAGGAAATACTTAACAACATGGACTTTGTTTATTTGTTTACTAGTTTAGTTTGTTTATTTGTTTACTAGTTTAGTTTCACTATTATATAACTGCTCTGGTTCAATATTAATTATTTTTGTTTTAGAAATTAAAATATATATATTAGGCCGTCGGTGGCAGGCAAAGGTTTTAAAGATTTAAAAAGCAAAAATAAAAAAGTGAGCGTAAAAATGTGAGGATAATCTGCAGATTTGGTTAATACGAGCGAGCTACTGTGTACGGAGTCACCAGCCACAAATCTTACGAATTCTGTGGTATATATGGCTTCTTTACTTTTGATGCGAGCTTGATTCCTTTTGATTTGTTTAGTTAAAGTAATAAGTCACCAATTGTCTTTAATTTAACTCCTTAAATTTTGTGGGGATGTGTGTTTAAAAGTTATAATAAACTCTCATGTGGCAAACTAGCTTAGTGCGGTCCCCAAGACTGTTTGTTATTCTATTGTATAGACTTTAAAAACCTTGTACTTCCCCATGAGCGAGCATAATTTAATCAAAGTACAAAGCATATTTGTAACCGAATCTTCTTCGATGCCAAATACGGTAGGATTTTGATTCTTATTCTATTGCCAACTTTGGAACACTTACCACGAGACTTGAGTCTTGTTTTCCTATAAATACCATGCAATGTTTAGCGAGCTTCTTCAGTGTCTAATCATCTCACTCCTATATTCCTTCATATAGGCACTCACTTCTTCTTTGTTCCATGTTCCAATTCCCTTGACGATCTTTAGCCATGGCATATTCCGCTCGCACTTGCTTCTTCTTTCTATTGTTGGTCTTGTCCGATGGATTACTCTTCACAAAGGGAAGGAACTTGAGACAAAACAATGGCCACATACCCAACTCTACAAAATATACCACAAAAACCACAATAGCCTTTCGACCCATGAGAAAATTGGAGGGAAACGTGGAAGCATTTCGCCCCACAGCTCCAGGGCACAGCCCTGGAGCAGGCCATTCCATTAAAACCTAAGCAACGTATCATCAATGCATGCATGCATTTATTTTTCCCTAGCTAGTATTATGCACTGTATGAGTACTTAGATGTGGTTATCTTCTATGTATTTCCTTATGCCAATTTATTTCACTCTATCTTAGGTTTCCGGTGTGTTCGCATCCCTTTGTGCAATTTATTCAAGTACGTAGGGCTACGATTTATGCATTCATTCTTCAATGTTTGTAATGGATATTTTGTGTGTCGCATTAATTATTCTACCACAATTCTCTCATCTATTTTCTCTCTCAACTTCTATTTCTAAATCGTCCAAAAAAAAACTTATATTTCTAATTAACGACTCTATTGCTCGTCCTGTCAGTATTAAGTTTCAACTATACGCATAAACCATGACGACTACTTAATATGAGGGAAAATTTCATCAAGCTAGCTATATATAGCTTATAATGCACAACTATTATTCTTTGGCTTACTCTTAAGTTTTGAAAAAATGATCCTATCAGCTGGTTTGAGCAGGGCTGCAATGAAAGCATCACCATCTACGCCGTTAGACTGATTTTAGATGGTTCAGATTTAATTTAATTTTTCATATTTTAAATAAATGTTATTTTAATATATGGAAAATTTGAAATATAGATAATGTTATAGTAATTATCACTTCTCATAAAAATAATCTTATCATTAAAAAATCACAAATTAAAAATTTTAAATATGAATCGTGAAGATTAAATTTAAACTGATGAAATCTCATCAAGTAATAAGAAATTAGGTGTTCATCATTGTGATGAGTACCAAAAGTGGACCCAACTTTAACATCAAGCACGTCCCCTATGAACTATAATACACCATGCCTCTATTTTTGGTTTACTTTTACTTTTCTATTGTTATTAATATTGTTGCTTGAAGATTAATTTTGTGTTAATAACACGCCCATAGTACTATTAAATTTGGATTAGGTGGTAATAAAATGGATCACAGTTGGATGAATGTTGTAACATCCCTAATTTTGGGCCCTGAGAATTGAGAATAAGCCTAGATTATGAGGACGACTAAGCCCAATTCGGGAAGAGTCTCGAGAATGTCGAGAGATATGAAGCTTCTCGGGGACTAAGTAACTTGGTTATACGGGTCAGTGGACCTAGTATGTATAAGACGTGGAATTAAAGTGCCAATGAAAAAGGGGCATAGAAGACCTATACGGTGTAAATCCAGTTAGAAAAGATGTCACCCAACTATGTCCTGAGGTATAGAACAATTAGTTGAGCATAAATATGCCGATATAAGTAAGTATACAGTGTTTTCAGGGCTATCGGATATGCCTTGCGTTTTTGAGAAAACATCGGTATGTGGCGTTGTTTGTCAGGTCTCGGTATTCTTATCGTAATTTCAAGTAAAACCAGAACAGGACCCCGAGCAAGCACCGGTAAAGTAACTTTAATAAAGTAAATCACGATGATCCATGATGACACTTCTTGTGTATTGGTTCAATAAGAATAATGCGACACGTGTCTTTTAATCGATATACTTTTGGGTTGGTCTAACAAGATCATAACACGTGTCCTCTCATCATGACTAATGATAACATACTTTTATGTTTGTCTAACAAGATCACAACACGTGTCCCATCATTATGATAAGGTACAAGACTACTTTTATGTTGTCCCAGTGGAACGATGACACGTGTCCCGTCATGATTACAAAGAAAAAGCTACTTTTGCATTGGCGTAATGAGAACATAACATGTGTCGTCTCATTATGAGACACTTTTATGTTGGTCCAATAGAAACATGAAACATGTCCTCCATCATGATAAGTAAAAAGTTACTTTTGTTGGTCAAATAGAAAGGTGACACGTGTCCCTTTGTGATTACAGAGTATGAAAGCACTTTTGTGTTGTTCCAATGAGATCATGACAAGTGTCCCTCATCATGATAAAACATAAAGTTGCTTTTGTGTTGGTCTAATAAGAGCATGACACATGTTCTATCATCATTACAAGGCATAAATCTACTTTTGTATTGGTCCAGTGGAAAGAAGACAAGTAGCGTGTTCTGGATTGCACAATTGTTCTATATATATCTCTTTTCCTTCAGTTGTCTTTAGGCCATTTTCGGCCAAAACATGGAGAGAGAGGAGAGAGAAAGGGGAAAACGAAATAGAGAGAGAATGAGAATAAAAGAGAAGAGCTAAAGGAAATATAAAAAGTATGGGGCCGATTTCGCCTTTGATTTGGCGTTTTTAGCTCTCAAGGCCTTCTCTAATGTTGTTCCTCTCGATGAAAGCAACGTTTCTACGGTTTTAGATTCTTGATTCTTCATATGAGGTGTTTGGTGATGTCTACATGGTGGAGATGCTGTCAAATCTCCAAACCAATTGCGGAGTCAAGATAAAGGCCATGAGAAGAAGGAAAGGAGCATCAAGCAACCCTGACGGTTGGAAGAAGAGGAAACCGAGGAAAGACATTAGTCCTTAAGGTAGTGGACTTACCCTACTTGCATGTACTTGATATTATTACTTGTGTGTTAATGTATATGATTGCTATGCTTGCTTGATTATGTTTAACATATTTGAATGATTGAATCTCTGTTTCTAATTATGCATGCTATGGCCATGAGTATGATGCATGAAGTATTGAACATGCTGAAATGTCATTATGTTTGCATGAGCCTAAGCAAGGCAAGCATTTCATACACTAGCATTTATCTTGCATGCATTGTTTGGTATTGTCTGCTACTGAGATTCCCCAAAATCTCACCCTCCACTACCAGTTAGCAGGTGTGCACTGGGAAGAAGTGCTACACGAGATCCCGGAGGGAAGGTTGCTTGAAGACAAACCAGCAAAGGGAATGCCGAAGAATTGAAGGATGACAGTGTAAATAATTTAATTGTTTGTGATGTGTATAGACCCTGTAGGAATTTCCTGTATGTAATCAAAGTGTTAATTGATCAGTATATTGTACTATTTCATTTTTGCCACACAACTGCGTATGGGCCGCATATAAATACTCTGATGAATATCGGTATACAGTAGGGTATCACAAATGCATTGAGAACTAGTGAAGGATATGAGAATGAGGTGGAAGAGTTTATTGAATTTGCTAAAATGAATGTGCCTAGTAAAATGTGAAGTATTTTTGTCATTGTGTCAATTGTTTAAATGAGAGTCACAGGATGTAGATGATATAAGAGATCTCTTACTTTGTGATGGAATAAATCTTTGGTACGCAAGGTGGATATGGCATGGTGAGGAAGTGAAAGAGTGTATGTCCCACAAGAAGGTAGTTTTGAATGTCGTAGGTGATGATTGAATGGAGAAAATGATTTATGAAGTTGAGGTACAATCTTTTGCACAATTGCGTGTATATGACAGCGTGCGGAGTGATACCAAGACACATTTGTATCCTGGGTGTACTAAGTATACACACTTGTCAGGTATTTTGCATTTGGTGAACTTAAAGGTAACTTGTGGGTGGACCTACAGTAGTTTCACATTGTTATTTGAATTGTTGTGTGATATGTTTTCAGAGGATAATATACTTTCAAATCGTATGTATGAGACCAAGAAAATATTGTCTACGATGGGTATGGAGTATAAAAAGATACATACTTGCCCTAATGATTGTGTATTGTACAGAAAGAAGTATGAAGGACTAAGTGAATGTCCAAAATGTAAAACTTCATGGTACAAAGTGAAGAAAGATGGTGGTTGTGGTGATGAGACAAATAAAAGACAAGCTTTAAAGTTTTTGTGGTATCTTCCTATTATACCGCGGTTTAAACGAATGTATGTAAATGCGAAAGAAGCAAAGAAGTTGATGTGTGGGAAGCGCCAAACTAAAGTTACTACCACGAAGTAGTACCAGCCAAAATTAAGTTGTTTAAATTCAAGTTCTTTAATTGACAATCACACTTTATAATTGCCTTTATTCATTCTTACCATTTTCTTTTGATGTATGGTGCCCTCGCCAACCAGGGAAAACTGAGTGTGAGTACTATGTTATACTATATATGTATAACATCATTATTAGTGGGTTATTTCATATTTTGAAAAGGTGATCATTTCTTCATTCTCAAATGATTTTCATTTTTGTTCTTGTAAGTGAATTGTTAGTTATTTCATTAAATTAATTGATTTATGTTAACTTATTCTTCAATTTGCCTGCAGATTTTTGGTCATGAGGAACCCTTCACAATGGAAGACATTAATGTGATAAGAGATCTTTTGACAAGACATCTTCTACAAAGATATAGAAGATGTGTAGATATGGATAAAAAGTTTTTTTCTTACATAGTGTAATGGTTTAGAAATATTTGTGGACTGTCATGACCCAAGAATTTAGAAATTCAAAAGAAAAAAAAAAGTAATTATTGACTTAGTGAGTCAATGATAAAAATATATATTAGGAAAAGAAATACTATTGCTTATTTCATAACTATATTTAATGTTTTAGTTTGACAATAATAAGGAAAAGAAAAATGGAAATTGGAAACTATTGAAGAATTCATCTTTGCAGTAATTGGATTAAATAAAAAAATAATATTGGGAGATAAAAATTTTAGAATTTAAATCAAATTGAAGAATAAGAATTTTTTTTACAAAATAGTAAAATTTATTATTTATTTTGTAATTAATATTATTCTTAATATTTGATGTAGATTTGTTACAAAAATGAGTGAGTGATCTAGGGGAATCCATTTGATTGTCTGCTGGTATGAGTGAGTAGTTCAAATCTTTAATGTAGCAAAGGGGTATTTTATTTTATTTTGCAATAATAAAATTACTGTAATACCTTCATCTAAAAAATAATAAAAGAAAATAAACCGCCATAAGATTTTCCCCTAACCCTATGTATCCCAATTTGCAATACCCCCGATGGGTGGCTGTTGGAGTGGGGGAAGGGGGGGGAAATGAAACTCTTTCCAGCAGCTTCTCAACACTTTTGTTTTCTTCAAAAAGGGCATCCCCTCCGTCTTCTTCCGGTCCTTCATGGTGGTGGGGTGTGCGAGTCCCTTCGGTGCTTAGTCCAGATCCGTTCTTCAAGGCTTCCTCCTCATTGCTCAATGGTGCTGCTCCCTTTTCCTTGTTACTGCTGGACTGGATGTTCCTCACGGGAGGATTTGTGGTATCCATTAGCTGAAATGTTGAGGGGGAAAGAGCTTCCATTGCGAGGAATTTTTATGTCACTCTTATCTCTGGTTGTCATCAGGAAAAAAAGAGGGGGGGGGGGGGGGGGAACAAAATGTGATTTTTTTTTTTTCAAATGTTTGATTTCATTCTCTTTTAATGTTTAATTGTATCTGGACATTAAGATAATTTTGCTTTGATTAGTGAATATAATGATTATCAAGTCTTGGAAGGTGTTTTTTTTTGGATGCGTTATGTGGTTTGGATAAAAATTTAGAAAACTTTTTTGCCCCTTAGGTGTTTGTCAAAAAGTATAAAAGAAGGTTTGTAAACAAATAAATGGTTGAAACTACTGTTATCCCTTTTCTCTTATTTTTCTTAGCTTGGTGTAATGTGATGAAATGTTTTGAGAATTGTGTGATTTATAATTTATAAACTATCATTTTTTAATGGTTTGAAAGTATGCACATAAGGTGTTTGATGAATTGTGTGATAGATAAATCTTGAATTGTTGTGGAATATAAGTGTAATGAATGCGTAATTAAACTGAGCAAGAGACATGTTCTCTATAATGAAGCTTAGAAGTGAAATTTGGAAACCATGAGAAAGGTAGTTGTATGATAACTCAATGACTATGTTTGTTTCTATGTTAGTTTAGGGGATGTATAAAAAAGTTTTCTGTTGGAGAAAAGAATTGATGGAATTGACTTGGTGGATGGTAACATTTAGTTAATTGCTGTGTATAAATTTATCCAATCTCATGTTTCATTATAGGAAGTGAAGTTGTTTCTGTGTAACTCAAGGAAATTATGAATCTGAGTGCTTGAGTGGAAAATAAAGCTGCAAAGGAAGATGATAACTGATCATTCTTATTGCAATCCTAAATTAATTTCTTTCATTAATCTATCTCCCTATATATACATATATATTGGTTTTTTCTTTTTAAATTGAAAATTTGGTTTTGAACGCATTTAATACATTTTTTTTTTACTAGAGCAAACTTTTATATGTATAGAAACAAATGATTGCTTCAATTCGAAATTCTTAGCATTTTTGGAAGATAATTATGTCTTCCAACTTGTATTAAATATAAATAGATAAGTATCTTTTTCAAGAAGCTAAATAACCTCATATCATGACACTTGTCTTTCTAGGGTTTTTCAATTGTTTCTTATCTCCAATCTTGTATAAATAGCTTTGTCTTCATCCTTTCTCCTAGTCATGCGTGATGTTTCATGAATTCAAAGGATAATTTATGCTCTTTGATTGTATTTGAACTCATGTTCACAAATCAACTTGTGATGTCTTCAATGACATAAGCGTAGTACTATCTTATTCAAAGTCAAGGGATATTTTGTTGATAATCTTTTTATTTTTTCCATGTGTGCTAGTTCTTGAATTTTCCAAGTCTCCTTATGCCTTATCTTGTGTACACTTGGCACAAATCAAAATCATGCACTTGTAGCTTATTTAATTTACTTCTTGACTTTTGTTTATACACCTCTTATCCACTGTATATTACATTATATTTCTTAATCTTCCCTTTTTCCACTTTTACCATATCCCCTGGACCAGGCCTGGTCATCTGTAACAACCCGACTTTTTAAAGCAGTATAAATTTTTTTTTTTTAAAAAAACATATTTTCAAACCAT
Organism: Acacia pycnantha; assembly: GCA_025563575.1. Lineage (NCBI taxonomy): Eukaryota > Viridiplantae > Streptophyta > Magnoliopsida > Fabales > Fabaceae > Acacia > Acacia pycnantha. The sequence goes on from JAMWYP010000038.1 coordinate 1,715,222, forward strand.
CAGAGTAGAGCATTTGAGCGGAAGAGTAACTGATATATAGATTCAAAAAGCCAACAGTAGTGTATCTGGCTGATTACAAAGGCGGTTCAATAACCGAGCGCGTAAGGACAACATCAAAGGAAGACTCCTGCCCGATCCACGAAATGAAGTCTTCAGTCAGGCTTTCTATGCAGGCTGCTTGCCTCCATCCTCGGTCTTTGGTCCCCCGAACTCGACGCTATGTTAAGGGCCGAGATCCAGTGCACCGGATCTCGTGTAACAGTTAACCTCATGTTTATGTATACACATACAAACGAGACATCCACAACATCATCGCACATACCATCACTCTATCACAACCCATGCATATGTATTGCCCCCAAAGATGCGTAGACAAATTGCACCCAAAGATACGACCGATTGCACCAAAGATACGGACGATTGCACCCAAAGATACTGACAGATTGCACCCAGATACAAACACAACCTCTAACCACTATATGCATTCAAACAAGATAACATCTATACAACACACCTACTACATATATGCATACCATAAACATCAGAGTTAGTGTTACAGTACGCGAACGTACCTTCGTTGACGGATTACGATATTTCTAGCACGTTTTACGGAAAATCGTGAAATCTCCAACAACGGCTCGTCGGGCAGCGTAACGGCAGCAAATTAGGATTTCGACGTCCTATAAGAGTAATATCACTTTCATTAGTGATTTGACATTACAACCGGCATTTTAGGTAAAATTACCATTTTGCCCTTCTACCCCTATCGGCGGAATTTTGCCAAGACTTCGTTACTCTTACAAATTTTCTTCCCGAAATTTCGCGAACTTCGACGCAATTATGATTTTCGAAATTCTAGACTAAAATAGCCCTATCATATGATATCTAATCATACTTTGAAAAATAAAGGCTACTCTAGCATTACTACTCTAACTATTGAAAGAACTACGAAAGCTTAAAGCTCGGTACCGGAAAACTTACCCAGAGCTTCGCTACAAATTTCCCCGGCTTCCTCTCCTCCTTGCTGCCCCTCTATTTCGGCCAAGATCTCTCAAGAAAATGGTGTGAAGAACTCAAGGGATGCTTGGCTATTTATAGAAGATTTTGAGGACATAAAGGTCTTTCTTCCATTTGATTTAAACCATTGGATTTCTCTTGGATTGAATGGCAAAATCTCATACCTCCATGCTCTTGGTCGACATAGCAGCCCTAGGTGGCACCAAAATTGCATCATCTTGATGATGTAATTAACTTGTTAAGGAAGGTTTCGTACAGATAAACCTCGATCGGTACTCGATTCGCGTAATTTTGGAAAAATCTCAAAATTATGGATTTACAACTTTGAAGACCTTCTCTTCCTCATCAATAATATCTATTTAAACTTGAATTTTGACTTTAGACAGGGTTCCAACCGTCCTTTGAAGTTTCTCGAAAACGTGTCCGAACAGCGTCCAGGTTTGTAACGCATTTAAATCACCAATCTCTTGGAAATAATTCACCGATTCCAAATATGTCCATATAAATTCAAACTCATTCCTAGATATTGAGTTAGAATTTATTTTCTTCATTTCCAAAAATATGCCTATATGCATTTTTCCCTATTTTGTTTTATTAGGAAAATGCACAAACTACCTCTAATTAACTTCGGAAGAGTTTAACGGAAGATAAAAACCCACTGATTAATATTTTACCTTGACTTTGGAATTCCTATTCCTAGATCTCTAGATAGGATCCGTTTCCTAATTTTAAAATTACTATTCACAAATTTTGCTTTAATTAATTATAATATTAAAATATTATGCAAGTTGCCAACTTGCTTCCTAATTCATTTCTATTTTCTTTTTCTTTTTCTTTGGCCCAAAATTCTGGTCCTTTTTTATTTAATTTTCGTTTTAATTTAATTAATAATTAATTAATATTATATAAAATAATTATTTAATAATTACTTTTATATAATTTTTACAAAATTTCCCTATTGGTCCATACTTGTTTTTAGGCTTAAAAATACCTAAACTCAACTATTTTTCTCCAAAATTTCCAATTAATTAGTAAATACATTTTTACTAATATTCAACTAATTTCCACTAATTTTTGAGCTTCCCATAATCATTACTGAATTTCCTTTGCTTATGCTTAAGTAATTAGCCCAATATTACTTAATTACTTAATTATCACAAGTTGATAATTTTCTTACTTAGAACACCTCATTATCTTCATATTCTTGTGTTAACATGAGAATTTCCATGCCTCTTACATTATCTCATAATTTACAAGGGTACTATGGTCTTTCCAATACTTTTTAAGCAATAATATTTAATTTCTCCAAGTTTGTAATTTTATCAAATTACCACAATTAGAGATAATATACTCTCTCAATTTTAACACTTATTTCCTTGCCCTTTAGGATTTTTCACAATTTTCCTAAGTTATTTACTCCTCCCAGGGGTATTTTGGTCATTTTGGCACTTTGGCCCTTAAATTCCCTAATTCAAATTTCGGGGTATTACATTTCTCCCCCCGTTAAACAAAATTTCGCCCTCGAAATTTGTATTCCACCCACTATACTTTGTACGAACTAGACTCCGTCCTTCTCGGAATCTGAGCTATATGCGTCGGATCTTCAATTTGTCTGTCAGCTGCTCCTCCTGGTGATCGAGAATTCGCTTTGGTTTGACCGCAACGATCTTGTCATATCGTACTTTGATATATAGTGTCTCCCGAGGTGCCCATACACCGCGGTCAACACCACAAATACCAAAATGTCTCCATGGCGCCCATACACCATGACAACACAAGATATCATACATGTCACCATGGCGCCCATACACCATGGCAACACAAGATACCTCCTACTCAATGACATGATCACGGTCGAATCGTAATATCTAAGAAACATGGAATACATCACGGAGGTGGTTCTCGTATCGTATAAGTCAATCGAATAGCTAACACCTAGTTCATGCAATGCATAGAGAAAATTCCTTACTAAGAGAGATAGTACCTTGGACTCTCTCGGAAGTTCTCTGTCCATTGTGTCGGTTAACGCGTACATTCGGCCCGGGTTACGTGGCCTCATCTTCGCAGCTATCTCGGGACAATTCGGGCAATGTGTCCTTGTTTCGACATCTATAGCAAACTCGCTCTCTACACTTTTCTCGGGACGGTTTGAAATGATGTGCCACGGCTTCCGGCATCCGTAACAAACCTGTCTACCACCACAACTACGAATGGTACTTCCCTTGATCGGGACACGGTCGGGTTACGGCATCCTCGGGTTGCTCTGTTGCTCATCTTGGAATGGTCTCTTGTTTTCCCTTTGCGAGTCCCTCCATGGTGCCTCTCTTTTCCGCGAGGAATTCTCACGCCCGACCTCGCTACGATCTCGTACCGCTTGTGCTTAAGTGCGGGGTTTACGCAGCTCCTTTCGGTTGCGCTCAATTAGTCGGCAAGATTCTACCGCTTGGGCTAGTTTAGGAAACTGCCGAGATACCACCTCTTCTTTATCTCATATTTTAGCCCGTGTGTCAACTTTGTTTGACTTCCGTGTTTCGTTATCATTACTCTTCGATACGACGAGTATCGTGATGATTGGTAAACCGAGTATAGTAATCGTCGAAGGATTCCTCGGAACCTTGTTGGATGCTAAGAAACTCCGCCTCCCGATCACTGTGTCGAGGAGGAAAATATTGTTCATTGAATTCCTCCATGAACTTCTCCCATGTGACAGGGCAATATCGGGTCCGCAACGTCGTGGCGACGCTCTTCCACCATCGATGCGCATCACCATCGAGCTTAAAGATCGCAAGTTGAGCTTTCCGATCATCTGGGCATTCCATAACTTCAAATATTTTCTCCAGACTCAAGAACCAATCCTCGGCCAATTCGTTCTTCCCGTGGAAACGGGGTGGCTTGAGCTTACAAAATTGAGTGACCCAACTTTGTGTAGTCCGCATATCTCTCCCTCGTCGTGGAGGTGACCGGGACCTATCGGATCCTCGGCTTCCTCATCGTGTTCATCACTCGCTCGTTTTCTTCTTCTTCGAATGTTGTTCTTCCTCATGTCTGGCTGCCTTTCGGCTTGCCTTTCGGCCCAGTTCCTCTATCATCATTCTTTGTTCATCTAGCATCTCTCTTTGTTCACGCACTACGGCCACGGCCTCTTGCAAAGCAATCTGCTGGTTTGGTTCATGAATTGTGCGCTCGGGATTTACTCTTTGGAATCGTCCGAGGTCGTCTACCTCGTCCTCGGCCTCTGCCTCGCCTCGGCCTCAGGGAGCTCCGGCTCCTCTTAAATTCGCCATGTCGCGTTCCTCGATTAGGGGAAACGTTAACGTTAGATATAGGGAAGACATTCCGCATAACGCGAGACTTTATCATTCTAGTCTCTAGACTCTTTCACGCTTTACATTGCACCCGGCCTTTATCATTCTATTATTCACACTTGCTCCCACCTTTATCATACTCACAACAATTAAACTCTATTATACGTAGTATTGACACCGCGCGGAACATTTCCGTCGTCAGATTCTCGTTGGTTCTCTCTACCCAAAAGCAGATGCGAAGAAAAGTGGATCAAATCCAGTTTTCCAGAAGAGTATGAAAATTCGTTACAGAAATTTCTCTGATAGAAGTTCTCAACATGGGTCAAATCCCGCATGTACTTATCTTTATTGGTCTCTGAGTCTCATCGGCGTGGCCTATGCGGTTATCGAGTGATCGAGGCGATATCGAGTTATCGGAGACCGATATCGAGCTATCGAGCTATCGGAGGCGATATCGAGCTATCGGAAAGCGATATCGAGCTATCGAGCTATCAAAGGCGATATCGGGGTTATCGAAACCGATATCGGGATGATCAAAATTGATGTACCGACAGAAAGTGGTACACCGATTCAGAATGGTATACCGGAATAAGGTGGTACACCGACCTTAGGCTATATCAGTACTCATTTTCAAAATATGCTCTTTAAAAAGGCGTAGAGCCTAACTCCGTTACTCAAACCAATTGGCCAGGTAAGTGTCTATCATGGGAGCCTCACCGAGTTCACGGCGACTGATTGGCTTACCCACATAGACTAGCCTTGCCTTCGGCACCAATGGTTTGTATATAACATAGTTAGATCTATGCCAGGACAACTGCTCTGATACCAAATGTAACAACCCGACTTTTTAAAGCAGTATAAATTTTTTTTTAAAAAACATCTTTTCAAACCATCAGAGTAGAGCATTTGAGCGGAAGAGTAACTGATATATAGATTCAAAAAGCCAACAGTACTGTATCTGGCTGATTACAAAGGCGGTTCAATAACCGAGCGTTTTCAGAAATAAAGGACAACATCAAAAGGAAGACTCCTGCCCGATCCACGAAATGAAGTCTTCAGTCAGGTTTTCTATGCAGGCTGCTTGCCTCCATCCTCGGTCCTTGGTCCCCCTGAACCTGACGCTATGTTAAGGGCTGAGATCCAGTGCACCGGATCTCAGGTAACGGTTAACCTCATGTTTATGTATACACATACAAACGACAGACATCCACAACATCATCAGCACATACCATCACTCTATCACAACCCATGCATATGTATTGCCCCAGCATGCGAGACAAATTGCACCCAAAGCATACTGAGCCGATTGCACCCAAAGATACGGACGATTGCACCAAAGATACTGACAGATTGCACCCAGCATACAAACACAACCTCTAACCACTATATGCATTCAAACAGTATAACATCTATACAACACACCTACTACATATATGCATACCATAAACATCAGAGTTAGTGTTACAGTACGCGAACGTACCTTCGTTGACGGATTACGATATTTCTAGCACGTTTTACGGAAAATCGTGAAATCTCCAACAACGGCTCGTCGGGCAGTAGACGGCGGCAAATTAGGATTTCGACGTCCTATGAGAATAATATCACTTTCATTAGTGATTTGACATTACAACTGGCATTTTAGGTAAAAATTACCATTTTGCCCTTCTACCCCTAATCGGCGGAATTTTGCCAAAGACTTCGTTACTCTTACAAATTTTCTTCCCGAAATTTCGCCAGAACTTTGACGCAATTATGATTTTCGAAATTCTAGACTAAAATAGCCCTATCATATGATATCTAATCATACTTTGAAAAATAAAGGGTACTCTAGCATTACTACTCTAACTATTGAAAGAACTACGAAAGCTTAAAGCTCGGTGCATGGGAAAACTTACCCAGAGCTTCGCTACAAATTTCCCCGGCTTCCTCTCCTCCTTGCTGCCCCTCTATTTCGGCCAAGATCTCTCAAGAAAATGGTGTGAAGAACTCAAGGGATGCTTGGCTATTTATAGAAGATTTTGAGGACATAAAGGTCTTTCTTCCATTTGATTTAAACCATTGGATTTCTCTTGGATTGAATGGCAAAATCTCATACCTCCATGCTCTTGGTCGACATAGCAGCCCTAGGTGGCACCAAAATTGCATCATCTTGATGATGTAATTAACTTGTTAAGGAAGGTTTCGTACCGATAAACCTCGATCGGTACCCGATTCGCGTAATTTCGGAAAAATCTCAAAATTATGGATTTACAACTTTGAAGACCTTCTCTTCCTCATCAATAATATCTATTTAAACTTGAATTTTGACTTTAGACAGGGTTCCAACTGTCCATTTGAAGTTTCTCGAAAACGTGTCCGAACGCGTCCGGTTTGAACGCATTTCGAAATCACCAATCTCTTGGAAATAATTCACTGATTCCAAATATGTCCATATAAATTCAAACTCATTCCTAGATATTGAGTTAGAATTTATTTTCTTCATTTCCAAAAATATGCCTATATGCATTTTTCCCTATTTTGTTTTATTAGGAAAATGCACAAACGGCCTCGGAATTAACTTCCGGAAGAGTTTAACGGAAGATAAAAACCCACTGATCAATATTTTACCTTGACTTTGGAATTCCTATTCCTAGATCTCTAGATAGGATCCGTTTCCTAATTTTAAAATTACTATTCACAAATTTTGCTTTAATTAATTATAATATTAAAATATTATGCAAGTTGCCAACTTGCTTCCTAATTCATTTCTATTTTCTTTTTCTTTTTCTTTGGCCCAAAATTCTGGTCCTTTTTTATTTAATTTTCGTTTTAATTTAATTAATAATTAATTAATATTATATAAAATAATTATTTAATAATTACTTTTATATAATTTTTACAAAATTTCCCTATTGGTCCATACTTGTTTTTAGGCTTAAAAATACCTAAACTCAACTATTTTTCTCCAAAATTTCCAATTAATTAGTAAATACATTTTTACTAATATTCAACTAATTTCCACTAATTTTTGAGCTTCCCATAATCATTCATGAATTTCCTTTGCTTATGCTTAAGTAATTAGCCCAATATTACTTAATTACTTAATTATCACAAGTTGATAATTTTCTTACTTAGAACACCTCATTATCTTCATATTCTTGTGTTAACATGAGAATTTCCATGCCTCTTACATTATCTCATAATTTACAAGGGTACTATGGTCTTTCCAATACTTTTTAAGCAATAATATTTAATTTCTCCAAGTTTGTAATTTTATCAAATTACCACAATTAGAGATAATATACTCTCTCAATTTTAACACTTATTTCCTTGCCCTTTAGGATTTTTCACAATTTTCCTAAGTTATTTACTCCTCCCAGGGGTATTTTGGTCATTTTGGCACTTTGGCCCTTAAATTCCCTAATTCAAATTTCGGGGTATTACATCATCTGTCTGTCACAAGCTAAATCTCAAATCTTTAGGCCCAAAATTCAAAATATTACATTTGGGATCATCACAAAAAAGTCCCCTCATTCTTTAAATATTACTCCCTTCATTCTTAGTATAAGATATATATACTTAATTTGATTAGACTAAGCAAGTTAGTTAAGTTAGTTAATTAATAGAACATATATTTTCTAAAACACCATAGTCATCTTCCTTACTTCCCTCATTCTCTCTTCTCCATGATTATTGTTGAGGAACATCAATAGGGGTAAATTAAGAATATTTTGATAAATATGAAAACTATGTCTTATATTTAGAAGCAATATTAACTCCCAAAATTTGTTTTATATTAAGGACTGGAGGGAGTATTGAATACAAAAGCTATTCCTCTTGGCATGATGAAAAAAATTAGAGGATTTTGCTGTATTTCTTCAGGACTTCTTTCATAATGCTTCTTGCATGGGCAAAAAATATTACTCCCTCTGGTCATTAATATAAGACAAGTTTGATTAGTTGATCTTAGTTCTAAATATAAGACATACTTTTTATATTTGTCAAGTTTTTCCTAATTTACCTCTATTGATGTTCTTTGAACAATAATCAAAGAGGAGAGGGAATGCTGGAATTAAGGAAGATGACTAGGATGTTTTAGAAAACATATATTATATTAACTAACTTTCTTAATCTAATCAAATTAAGTAAATATGTTTTATATTAAAAACCAGAAGATAAAAATTACCCGCGGGAAGTGCTGTTAATGGAATTGATTGTTTCAATGACTACAATTCTTACATAATTTTCACCGACATAAACACTAATACTAAGTTTGTGTGAGTAATTTTGAATTCCACTCAAGCGTACGTATTACGGAGTAAAACGAAATGAGATCAATAATCATTTTGGGAAAGTTTTGGAAAAAGAAAAAAGTTGTGTCCATTAATAGATAGAACGTAGTTATACATCATGAGTCCTTGTCAATGAAGATTATGAGATTGAAATCAAACCTAAATCTTAAATCTGACACATTTTGAAATAACAGGATCCACTGAGCCTATATGGGGCAAGTGCCCTAGATAGTTAGTTGCGAACAGAATGTCCTGCCCCGGGACTGTGGCCAGGGGCGGTGGGCCTAAAATCATCGATGTTGTGACTTGGAGTTGCCTCGCTCGGAGGCATTGGTGGAGACTGAATTGCATTTGGAGTCTCTAGGCCACCATGCACGTTCTTCGGTTCATGATTCGCAAGGTTTTGGTCTCCTTGGGACTTGAGGTTCCTAATTCCATGAATGCTTTGGAATGGCTGACAGAAAATGATTGCTAGGAATATCAAAGAGATAATAAGCTTGTTTTGGGCCATGAACGTAACACTGGAAACTTGTGCTTTGGTTCTTAAGAGAGTGAACAAAAAGGTAAATAGAAAGAAGCTTAGATAGAAGAGGGTATGAACCCAAAGTCTCTAAGCAAGCAAGAGAGGACTGGAGGATGCCTCAATGAACAAAGGAGCTTGCAATAGACAATTGAGTTGCCCTAGACCCTTCCCTTTTGGCCTTTATATAGAGCTCAAGCAACATGTGGTGGGGTCCTCTATATTCTTTTAACAAGTCATATGAGAAAAATAATTCAGGGAATGAAAAGATACTTTTATAAACAAGCAAGCTACATTCATCTATATTTAATATAAGAGCCACATAACTAAATTGTTGATATTAAGAAAATCATCATACTTACATCAAGTTCCTTATATCCATTATGTCAAGTTTTCCAATTACACATGACCATGCGTCCTATTTTTTCATATGGTTCATAATTAAATGATAATATTCAAAATTACAATATATGGTTGGATATGATTGGAGAACTTGAAGAAATAGAAATAAGGAACTTGATGTAAGTATTTTCCTTAAGAAAACTAGTCAAATTAGTTATTTGTAGCAAATATGTGTTGGTTTTCCTAAAATATCATGTCTAATCACATGCATTGTAACTAGTTTTGATGGAAACATACTTACTATGCGTAATCAATAGGGATATTTTGAGAAAAAAATTATAAATTTGAGAGAAAATTTAGATTCAGGTTTTATATTTATAACCAAATTAAACCCCTTGTCTTACTCTTATATTTAGGACCGGATGTTATATTCAAGATTACTATATAGAGAGACATAGCTGGAATTGTACATTCCAGTAGCATTGCAACATGGGGGATCATTGTTGGTATATACTTTTCAATTCTTATATATGACATTTTTTTTGTTCCAAAGCTATCTTGTATGATATATTAAATAGGAAGTTGAGAGACAATCTGAAGCTAGTAATATAGGGTATACAGGCCTATGTGCTCTTTTGATGAAGCTGAGGAACGTGGGCAGCGCAAATTGGTGCTCACTCGCTCACTGTTCGTTAATTCTATTACTTCACTTTAAATTTCCAACTAGATGTACCGAGCAACGCTCTTTGTTGAGTTTCATTCATCTCCACTTTTCTTTCCATTTACAGTTTAGGGTATGTTTGTTGGCTGTGACAGAGAAATTTATTGATTATATAAAACAAGAGATGGTTTTTATGTAAATTTATTACACTTATTGGCAGAGGCAACTTATGTTGAAGCCGAGATATATAACACCCAATGAATACGACAACAACCAAATGTTTTTCCCTTTTCGACCTGCATGCCAAGAACATTAAGTGACAAATGATGCTCCAACCTAAAATTTCAAAGGAAAATTAAGTTACATGCATGTAGGAAAATTAAATACAGAGAGGTGCCAATAAATTCAATTTTTTTTCACAAGTTTGACTTGTAAATGACAAAATCTTCGACTTGTAAATATGCAAGTTCTCCGTATTTTTTTTAATCTTGGAGCTATGGGTAATTTTTTCGAAATTCAAATTCAAATAAACAAGACTGGAACTCTGGGCTGGACAGGATAAACAATGATATAATAACATTATTAAACATTAGAGAAGGGGGAAACACTAAAATGCCTTGGAAATAAAAAAAAAAAATACAAATTAGGATGTCCAATTTATCAAATTCCAAATCAAGCCACCTGCACTTATTTGGGATTATGAAATGTTGCCAAAAAGACATTAGTTACCCTTTACTTATATTTTTTTAAATGCCACCTCAAGACCCAGTCATCGGCGACCGGTCACCAGAGCCCCGGTGGCTAATATATAGTTTTTGAATTTTTGAAACAAAAGTAGTCAATATCGAAACTAGAATGGCTAATATCAAAACTAAAGTAGTAAACAAGGTCCTTTTTGTTGAACATTTCCTAATAACTACTTTTGTTTCTCAATTGACTACTTTAGCTTACTATTTCAAAATTCCTAATGTATTTATTGAATTTTTGATACAAAGTAGTTAAACGAAAAACTAAAGTAGTTATTACCAAATAGTTAATAAGGATCCTATTGCTAACTATTTGCTAATAACTATTTTAGTTTCGTTATTTACTACTTTAGCTTTGATATTGACTACTTTGACTAACTATTGGCAGATTTCAATATATATATATTTCAATTTCACAAACAAGAGTAGTTAATAGTGAAGCAAAAGTAGTTTAGGAAATACTTAACAACATGGACTTTGCTTAATACTTTAGTTTCACTATTATTTATAACTGCTATGGTTTCACTATTAACTACTTTTGTTTTAGAAATTTAAAATTAAAAAAACATATTAAGCCGTCCGCGGTGGGCTAAGTACTTTGAAGGTTTAAAAAGAAAAGAAAAAAAGAAAGAGAGTAAAAATGTCAGGATGGTCTGCGGATTTGGTCAATACATGTGAGTGAGCTACTTTGTACGGAGCCACCAGCCGCAAATCTTACAAATTCTGTGGTATATATGGCTTCTTCACTTTTGATGCGAGCTTGATTCCTTTTGATTTGTTTATTTAAAGTAATAAATCACCAACTGTCTTTAAATTAACTCCAAAAACGGTGTGGCGATGTGAGGTTCACACTAGGTGCACATCCTTATGTGCTCATCCCTATAATTTTGGGGTGAGCACATTTTTTTATTTTTATATATTTTATTTATTTAGATAAAATTATTTTCTGCATCCAAAAATATTTTTTTGCACCTATTATCTTAAATTAATTAATTTCTAGGGTATTAGTGTTACAGGAAAAATATTTATAAATGCAAAACTGAAAATTAATTAATTTGAGATATTGGGTGCAAAAAATATTTCAAGATGTAACATATAATTTACTCTAAATAAATAAAATATATGAAAAAAAAAGGTGCTCGCCCCAAAATTAGAGGGACAAGCCGATAAGGTATATATATATAAAGGATGTGCATCTAATGTGAACTGGGTATCTGTGTTTAAAAGTTATAATAAACTCTCATGTGGCAAACTAGCTTAGTGCGGTCCCCAAGGCTGTTTGTTTTTTCTTGTATAGACTTTAAAAACCTTGTACTTCCCATGAGCGTGCATAATTTAATCAAAGCTCAAAGCATATTTGTAACGAATCTTCTTCGATGCCAAATACTGTAGGATTTTGATTCTTATTCTATTGCCAATTTTGGAACACTTACCAGTCCAAGGACGGACACACGGGGGCTAGGGGTGGCCCCGCCCTCCTAATTTTTTTTAAAAAATATATATATAAGGCACTTAAAATATGTAAGGTTGGTAAGGTATGAGATGTTAATGCCATGCCACTTCGTGGTGGCTTGTTAATGGCGCAATTCCATAGACAGTTTCGGACATTAAAATAGTACTGGTTAACGTAACATTGAAAATAGTGGCTTGTTATCATATTCCACTTTATGAAATAAATTATAAGTATTATTGAAGTCTTTTGTCAAGCTTTGTAATGAGAGACTCAATATATTTCAAATGCTTTACATCTGGTTTAAACTATAAAAGAATTACTTCAAAAATTGAGAGAGACAAGTTGATATGCTTTCTTAGTTCATGTTTAAGAATTTTGCATAGAACACGACATTGACATTCCAGATATGAGTGCAAAATATATTGGAAGAAGAGGTTGTGCTCGAAATAAACAAAGTGATTTTTCTACAAAAAAAATTATAGGGTAAATATCTTTTGTGTTACCATTGATTATCAATCGCAAGAATTAAATAGCAGGTTCAACAATAATACTATTGAATTACTTGCTTTGAGCATGACTTTAGATCCAAAAAACAAGCACAAGTCATTTAATAGTGATAATATTTGCAAACTTGTTGATAAATTTTATTCTAGAGATTTCACAGAATAGGAAAAATTGCATTTGAAGATGGAGTTACAACATTTTGATCTTGACATTCCGAAGCATCCAGATTTCATTAATTTATCAACTACATTTGAATTATGTCAAGGACTAGCAAGAACTAGAAAATTCACCATTTACCCTCTTATTGATAGAGTGATTAGACTTGTACTTACTCTTTCAGTTTCTACAGCAACTACTGAAAGATCTTTCTCTGCTATGAAGATAATCAAGAACAGATTTCGAAATAGAATGGAAGACCAATTTCTTGATAATTCTTTGAATACATACATTGAAAAAGAAATTGTTTTGAGTTTTAGCACGGATTCAATTATAGATGAGTTTAACAATATGAAAAGACATAGAGTAAGAGTAAAGTGAAAGAAACTTAATTTCTGTAATATACTTCTTTCAATTTTTTTTATTAGGTGTTTATCGTATTTTAAGTATTTTTATTTATGATGTAACATTTTTTATTTTCGCCCCCCCGTAAGTAAAATTCCTGGGTTCGTCCCTGCTTACCACGAGACTTGAGTCTTGTTTTCCTATAAATACCATGCAATGGTTAGTGAACTTCTTCAGTGTCTAATCATCTCACTCCTATATTCATTCATATAGGCACTCACTTCTTCCTTGTTCCAAGTTCCAATTCCCTTTACAATCTTTAGCCATGGCATATTCCGCTCGCACTTGCTTCTTCTTTCTATTGTTGGTCTTGTCCTATGGATTACTCTTCACAGAGGGAAGGAACTTGAGACAAAGCAATGGCCACTTACCCAACTCTACAAAATATACGACAAAAACCACAATAGCTGTAATACCCTAAAAATATCACTTACGATAAATATCATAATCTAGTAAATAATACCTATTGGAAATAGGTGAATATGTGGTCTCAAATTTTATAGTGTATTTTATGTTATTTTCTAGGGTAATTTCTCTTGAAAATAGAAGGAATAAGGTGTCAAAAATCCCTAAATGCATATATGGGTCATAAAATACCTTGAGAATATTATGATATATCTTAAGAGGAAATTAAATATTTATTAAAAATAGGAAAGTATGTTGTCTCTAATTTAGGTAATTTATGGGAATATTAGTGATTAAATAAATAATTAATTGCTAATTGTTTAAGCATGAATAAAGGTAATATCCAAAGTTAATTATATGCAACCCCTAATTAGTGATTAATGACCAATAAAGGGTTAAAATTAGCATAAGGATAATTGCTAATTAATTGGGAATGATTAAGGAAATGTATAATATTAGATACATGAAATCCCTAAAAACCTAATTAACCAACAAAAGATGGGATTAAGCCACTAATCACACTTATTGATTAACTTTGACAAGTCAACATTAATCAAGGGCTAGGATTGAATCTAATAAAGTGAATCTAGTGGTTCTAATTAATTTAACCTTAATCCATGTGAAAATAAATCAACCAATGGGAGAATTTCTAGCTAATTAATATAAGATAATGTGGGATAATTAAATAAACAAAATGAAAAATAAGAAAAGGGGGAGGGGAGCCGAAATTATTGAAAAAAAAGAAGAGAAAAAGAGTGTGTAGTGTGAATGCAAAGTCAAGTTGGTAGAAAAGTGAAAAGGAGAAAAGATATTTTGTGAAAAAACAAATAGGATAAATGAGAACCGATAGAAATTAAATCCTAACTTGAAATCTATGAACTAAGTATTAAACATCAGGACATAATATGGACAAGTGAATTTTTGTCCCGAAGTTGGTGTTATCCGAAGTCATTTCTGTAACCGACGGAGTTTCTTCTAAAATGACTAAGGGGCTAGAAAATACCCTTAATGGGACCATAATTTTAGTTAATCCAAATATTTCTCAAGAGATATTATAGACCTCCAAAGTTACGTCAAGGAATATTTGAGATTATTTAAGATTTCGCGATTAGAACACTGAACAGGATTTTATCTGTTAAATCCATAAAGCAAGGGAGATGACATCATGTGCATGACATCATATATTGAAGGATGATGGAGGGGGAGGTCGGCCAACATGCTTGGAGGGTGAGGATTTGGAGTTGATCAAAAACCTAGATCTAAGGGTTAGAATTGAAGGAGAAAAAGTGATGAATAGTTGCAATTTTTGCCTATAAATAGCTTGCATCTTCTTTCAAAATTTTCACACCAAATTCAAGAGATAATTTTGAAACCTAAGAGATAAGAGAGAAGGAAGAGCTCTTGAGGAAAAGTAGCAAAGCTCTGGGTAAATTATTCGGTCCCTAGTTTCAAGTTCTAGTTTTAGTTCGGTAGTTATAGTAGAAATGTTAGTTTGATCTTTAATCTTCCAAGTATGATTTTGATATCATGTTTTAGGGTTAAATATGATATTTATTTCAAAAATATGATGGAGATAGAGATATGACAAAATTTTGGAAGATTAGAGTCAAAGTAACGAAGTTCTGGCGAAATTTCGCCGGTTAGCAAATACGATATTGTCCTTATAGGATATATGTGATTACGTTCTGACCAACAGTCGTACCGTATTTCGTCAACGAAGGTACGTTCGCGTACTAGTAACACTAGCTCTGATGTTTATCGTATGTGTATATGTGTTATGAGTGTTGTATGCGTATATGTGGTTGATGATCTGTTATGTTTTTATGTGCTTTTGGGCAACATTCATTAAGGGTGACACATCTGTAAGGAAACATTCGTTGCGTGCGGTACATCTTCATTCGCTGCGTGCGGTACATCTGTTGTGTGCTCATATACTGTTAATATTGTGAATATCTGTAATCCATATGTTGTGTATGTAAACATGAGGTTAACCGTTACCTAAGGTCCGGTGCATTGGACCTCAGCCCTTAACATAGCTTCAGGGTCGGGAGAACCGAGGGCAGAGGATAAAGGCAAGCAGCACGCATAGAGACCCGGTTGAAGACTTTCTTTTGTTGTTATTTACTTTTGGGGAAACACTCGGATTAATGTACCGCTACTGCGATTAGCCAGACATACGACAGTTGGCATTTTGAATATATGTATCAGTTGCTCTCTTGCTCCGATGCTCTACTCTGATAAAAAAAAATTATTCTGCTTTTGAAATGAGGGTCAAGTTAAGAAGAAGGAGGAGGAAGAAAAGGGAAGGGCAGAGGAGAGATGTCAAAGAACCAGAAAATAAAAAAGGAGGATGAATTTTTTTTGATATTTTTTCATTAATAACAATTTGGTCATTATTTTCCTTTGGGTCTCTTCTCCTCCCATCCCTTCCCCCTCAAACCAAACATACCGTTAGTTTCTTAGTGGTAGAACCTCAAGGTAAGTTTATAAGAATAATTTTATCTCAAATTGCATAAAGGTCTAACGAAGACTTAAACATGCTCTTAATCTTTTACCCTTTCATTTTTAGTTTTTCAATACGGATAAAATTAATTTATTGCTAGTACAATATTTTCTGCCATTCGCACTGTTCGAGGCATGGAAAGTGGAAACTTGTTAACCAAACATATATTTTCTTTCTCCAAAAAAAAAAAAATTCTTTATATAAAAAACAACAGACTTCTCTCTCTCTCTCTCTTTTTTACCAAAACAACTGAATAAGGGACAACCTTTTAAGTTTATTATTCATTTATATTATACATTATATTTTCATCTTTTCATTTTTATTTTTATTTTTATCTAAATTAATTAATATATAATTAAATATATGCGTTTTTACTATATTACTATCAATAACTTAAAACTCTTACAATACTAATTATACTTATATTATTATATATGTGTAAAATTTGAACCGTGACCCACTAACCTCTCCGGCTCGATGTCCGATTCGGCTTTTAAAACATATATTCCTATATATAAGCATAAAGTCATTCACGCACTACTACAAAAAAATGAAAAAACGACCTAAACAAGACCCAATTAACATCCTTATTCAGAGGGACGTCTCAGGCGGGATAGTTGTTTTGATGAAGTTTGGCGTCCTGAATTTATCTCAGGACGCCTCATATGAGGCGACCTGAATCTAATTCAGGACGTCTCATATGAGGCGACCTGAATCTAATTCAGGACGTCTCATATGAGGTGTCCTGAATTAGATTCAGGTAGCCTCATATGAGGCGTCCTGAGATAAATTCAGGACGACTCATATGAGGCGTCCTCAAAAAAATTCAGGACGACTCATATGAGGCGTCCTAAAAAAAATTCAGGACGCCTCATATGAGGCGTCCTGTTTTGTATTAAGGACGCCTCATGAGCAGTCCGATGGATCGTCATATGAGGCGTCCTTAGTTGATTTTCCGGTGAAACATATATAAACTAGTGCACTACAAAATATTTGAAATACATGATGACCATCAACAACAATATAATGTCAAAATGAAATACATTAGGATGAACACAATGTCAAATTCGCATAAAGGTGTCTAGCCAAAACGTCTCGAACTGTATCAACTTCTTCATCCGAGAACGAAGCAACACTATCAAAAAACTGTAAATTGGAAAACAAGACATAAGATAAACCGATGAAGTGAATGAAACAATTAAAAACTCAAGTGTGCAATCTACAAAAATATCATAATTTGAAAATCATGGAGCGATCACGTACATAAGTGTGCAATCTTCATATGGTTTCTCATATTCCTTCACAATGATCCTTTCTTGCAGCATATTCTTCATCATCTACCAATTCTACTTCACGTGTTATAGGTGGATTTGTTGAGAAAGGGAGTGTATCGTCAAGGTTCAGGAATTCTTCACCATACTTCTGTTTTTTACTTTGAAGCACAATAGACATTTTTTTATCAGCAGGGTTTGTTGAAAATGAAAGGAAATCACCAAGAGGGGGGGTGAATTGGGGATTTTAAAATCTTTTGAATTAACCTTGCACCCTAGATGAAGCTAAAAGTAAAGAGATAGGGAAGAAGATCTTGACACAGAAAGTTTATCCTGGTTTGGTCCTAACTCTTGACCTACGTCCAGTCCCGCACTCCGGGTTTTTCTACTATCACTTAATTCGATACGACTCGTACTCAAGGATTATCTCTCTCTAGGATACACTCCCCTTACAAGTTGTAATCAAATCCCAATCTCCAAGTCCCCTTGACTTGATATTATTACAATGATTGAAT
Organism: Acacia pycnantha; assembly: GCA_025563575.1. NCBI lineage: Eukaryota > Viridiplantae > Streptophyta > Magnoliopsida > Fabales > Fabaceae > Acacia > Acacia pycnantha. The sequence continues at coordinate 1,733,296 of JAMWYP010000038.1, forward strand.
AATATGTATAACAGCTCTCTCACAGAGTAGATATTGATAAACACTGAGGCTCTAAGTATCACAAAAATAATACAGAAAGAAAACTGAAAGTATAAGTAACTATTGAGCTTGCTTTTCGTTTCTGCTTGATTTCTTGTGTCTTTGAAGTTTGTAATCTGTTCCATATATAGTGGCCAATTGTTATGTGACCGTTACTTCTCAATTCTACATATTCTTCATTTGAAATTCAAGTTGTTGAGGATTATAGCCGTTGGGTTCACAATCTTTCCTGAATTTCAGATGATTGATTTCCAGACGCGTGAATTCTTCTTCATTGTAGAGGTTCTGATTGTCGCGTGAAATCAATGTTGGTTGATCCAACTAATACCGAAACTTTCGGATTTAGAGTGGTTAAATATAGATATGAATCCTTTAAATGAATGTAATCAATTCGCATAGAAATGGTAAGTTTGTAATTCAAACTAATCGGGATGAAATCGAACGATCATTTGTCTTCGTCGACTAAAACTCGAGTTCGCCAAGTCGGCTCGAGTTCGTAAGGTACTTTGAGTATCGTGTTCATCTTCTCGAAGGAGCAAACTCGGAGTTTGATGTAAACTCGGAGTTTGTAAATTTTCTCATCATGTAAACTCGAGTTCATGAAGACAAAGCTCGAGTTTGAAGCATCACCGAGTATTTGTCGGGCGAGCACCAAATCATATTTCACAAACTAGGTGCTCGAGTCCATTAGTGATTAGGCTCGAGTTTAACACTATTCATGCCTAAAAGATTTATTCATTCGAAAGTGTGGACTGGAGCTCAAATATGAACTCTGGTGTTTGTACATTTGCTTTACTCTCTTTCAATGACAGGGCTCGAGTTCATAATCTCAGGTTCGAGTTCGACTTTGTTTATATCAGGGCTTATCAGAGAGAACTGGAGGTTTGAGCATAAACTCTGGAGTTTGTGGATGAAGAAAAACTTGGAAGCTCTCTACCAAGGAAAAACTCGAGCGTGCAATAGCAGGCTCAAGTTTACAAGTTTTGTAAACTCTTCTTTGTTTGTCAAACCACAGAGTAAACTCTACACAAGAATGTTAGGCTCGAGTTTTCATCAATTAACAACCATAGAAAATAAGCAAAATCTACACAAAATATAAACTCTCTAGTTTAAAGAGATGGTTTCCAATTGGAAAACATTTCCCGCCAGAGGCAAACTCGAGCATGTTTATACCGGCTTGAGTTTACACATTTGTAAACTCTTAAGAACATACTATGGAGATTTAGGCTGGAGTTTAAATATTTAGGCTCGAGTTCTACATGCTGAAATAGCCTGATATGCTCTCTGTTAGCAAAGAAACTCGAGCTTGCCTATCTAGGCTCGAGTTTGGCGATGGCAGAATGTATTTGACTCATTTGGCTTATCAAAACATTCATACTTGTTTACAATTGTTATTAATCATCAAAACACATAGAGAACTAACATTTGTAACATAAAACACTTGCTTCCCCTGGCTTGCTAGAATGAATGGCTCATCTCTATGACCAAGTAGTTGAAGGTCAACTAAGACAAATCCAAATTTAGGATCTATGACAAAAGCATTATTGCTAACCCACTTACATTTGAATAAAGCAACTTTGAACTTGTTGTAGCTCATCTCCCATATTTCTTCAATAACTCCATAATAAGCCATTGATGCTAAAACCGGGTTTTTGTCTTTCGAACTAGAAAAGTGCATGGATTCAGCTTCAACCATCACCCCACTATTTTGCACAGAACTTCTGTTATCTTGGTCTTTTGTGTAGAAAGTATATCCGTTTATATCATAACCACTCCATGTGATGACCTGAAAAGAAGGCCCCCAGGCTAACCACTCAATTGTATCCGACACACCGGTCTCGTGCAATACCTTCCTCTTTGGAACCACTTTATGAATGTCTTCTTTTGCTCATTAGCTATCTGCATGTCGTTCTTCCTTGGATTCATATTCCTCAAACTCTTTCTGTGTTCATCAATGTATGGTTGAACTACTTCCATATTATTCAGGATGTACAAGTGTGCTTGTAACACCTCTTCACGAGGCATATTCTTCAGTCTGATTTCCCTCGCTTATCCCCTCGTCATGCTGAGATTGTATTGTCGCCCCTGATAGATAATCCTTGCAGAAGTCCATAGCCTCTTCAACTACATATCTCTCAACTATTGAGGCTTCCGGTCGATAAGGATTTTTAGAATATCCTTTTAAGATCTTCATATATCGCTCGAAAGGGTACATCCACCTTAGGTAAACTGGACCACAGAGTCTTACCTCCCTTACCAAGTGCACTATCAGATGCACCATTATATCAAAAAACGCAGGAGGAAAATGCATCTCTAGTTGTGACAAAATAATAGAACTCTCATTTTCCAATTCATCCAGCTTTTCAATGTCAATGACTTTGTTACAGATAGCATTAAAGAAAATGCTCAATCTCGTTATAGTGATTCGCACTTCATCTATCATAATGCCTCTAATTGCTACTGGTAATAGTTGTTGCATCAACACATGATAATCATGGGACTTCATTCCCACTAACTTCAAATCGTCCATTGAAACACACCGTTTCAAATTAGAAGAATATCCTCGTGGAACCTTAATGTCATATAGACACCCACACAAACTTTTTTTCTCCGCTTTTGATAGTGTATGAGCTGCTGGCTCCATGTATGCCCTCTTACCATCTTCCATTACTTGTGGATGTAACCGTTCTCTTATTCCCATATCAACCAGGTCTAGTCTCGCATTAATTCCATCCTTAGTCTTCCCTGGTATGTGCAAAAGAGTACTGACAAGGCTATCATAAACATTTTTTTCCACATGCATCACATCGAGAGTGTGTCTCACATCAAGACTACGCCAATATGGAAGATCAAAGAAAATTGATTTCTTCTTCCATATATACTTTCGACCCGCAATCCTTTGCTTCTTACCCAATATGACATTGATATGTTTCACCCGGCTATAAACTTCCTCTCCGGTCAATGCCTTAGGAGCTGTTCTATGATCCGATAAGCCGTTAAAACGCTTTCTTAACTTACGATATGGGTGGAACCGATGAAGAAACCTCCTGTGACCGAGGTAGACCTTTTTTTTTTCCGTGCTTTAGTTGATGGAAGTCCGTGTCTGCTTCACATATTGGACATGCTTTATGCCCCTTCACACTGTACCCTGACAAATTTCCGTATGTAGGAAAGTCGTTTATCGTGGTAAATATCATTGCACGCAACTTGAAGGACTACTTCTTATATGCATCAAACACATCTACGCCTTCCTCCCACAACTTCTTCAAATTCTCAATCAAAGGCGCCAAGTACACATCGATATTGTTCCCGGGCTGTTTTGGTCCAGAAATCATCATAGAAAGCATCACGAACTTGCGTTTCATACATAGCCAGGGAGGTAAGTTGTATATTACAAGGAGAACAGACCATGCACTGTGGGTGCTACTAAGAGTTCGATACGGATTGAAGTCATCTGTACAAAGCCCCAGCCGAAGATTTCTTGGCTCACTGCCAAATTGAGAGAACATTTTGTCTATTTTCTTCCATTGTAGAGAGTCAGCCGGGTGCCGAAGATATTTTCCATCGGATACTCTCTCATCAGAATGCCATCTCAACTTCTTCGCCGTTGCCTCACTAGTAAACAGACGCTTAAACCGCGGTATTATTGGAAGATACCACAATGCCGTTAAAGGTTGCCTTTTTGTTGTCTTATCTCCAGAACCACCACCTTTTTTCTTCACTTTGTATCTTGAAGTTTTACACTTCGGACAATTACTAAGGTCTTCATACTCATTTCTGTACAATATGCAGTCATTAGGGCAGCTGTGTATCTTTTCATACTCCATGCCCATGGTAGACAAGATTTTCTTCGCCTCATACATACGATTTGGAAGTACATTATCATCTGGCAACATATCACACAACAATTCAAGCAGCGACGTGAAACTGCTATCGGTCCATCCACAAGTTGCCTTTAAGTTGACCAAATGTAAGATCCCAGTCAACCGTGTATACTCAGTACACCCAGGGAACAAAGGTGTCTCTGCATCACTCCGAACGCTATCATATTCATGCGTTTGTGTAAAAGATTCTACCTCAACATCATGAATCATCCTCTCCATTCCATCATCATCTACTCTAGTTCATTTTGATGGGACACACTGGTACTTACTTCCTCACCATGCCATATCCACGTTGTGTATCGAAGGTTTATTCCATCACAAATTAGGTGATCCCTTATATCAGGAATATCCCTTCGAATCCCATTAAAACAATTAACACATGGACAATAATACATCCCATTTTTTGTAGCCACATTCCTTCTAGCAAATTCAATAAACTCTTCCATTCTCATATTCTTAACTAGTTCTCAACGCATTTATCCAACTATGACCCATTTTATTATCACTTAAGACATTTCCAACAACAGTAAAGTTCATAACAACTTCAAGAATGACATGATTCATATTCTCAATCTTGTAAAAAAAAAAATCGGCAGCATTTCCCCTTAACAGTAAGACATCCCAAAATTTCAACAACAAACCATTTCAACATAATTCAACAAAACTTACTAAGGAAATTTCGACGCTTGAAATTTATTTGCTCAATTCAACCTAAAGACAACAACAATAAAGACAACCTTAGAGGGATATTCTTGCATGTTTTCTAACTATTATTTAAGACCAAATGCTCCTCGGTTTCGCCCCAAGGTCGGCACATACACAAGACAAGAAAGAACAAGAATGAAGTATTAACCCCAAGAAACTCAAAAACCAACAACAGCAATATAGAAACCAAGTGGCAAAACAATTATAACAATTAGCCAATAATTAACCCCAGTAAACCAGTACGCAGCGATATAGGAACCAAGTGCTAAAAGCAAACCCTTGATATATAAAAACCTATTCAAGCCAAGAATGGAAACAAGCTAAGCAAAAGTATTAAGGTTTTGATTGCGTACCGCTAGAGCCGATGGCGAGAGGGAAGCGAAGAGGGAAGAAGGAGAGGAGATCGACGGACAATCGCGCAAGGGAGGGACGAGACAACGAGAGCCGACGTACACCGCCGCGAAGAGGGAAGACGAACACCGCCGCGAGGAGGAGATCGACGGACTACTGTCACGCAAGGGAGGGACGGCAATCGCGATTAGGGGAGAGTGGCTGATAACGATTAGGGCTTACGTCGTGAATGGAGTTCGACCAAGATGAAGTGTAGAGGAAATAATAGATTAAGAGTGTGGCCGAGTAAGCGAAAAGATGGGGTTATATGGTTTATACAACAATTTAGGCGACCTGATATATGATTAAGGACGCCCAAAAAAAATTTAAGGCGTCTTGATATATTTCCAGGACGCCTTAAAACTAATTAAGGCGTCTTGATAATTTATCAGGACGCCTAAAATTTAAATAATTTAGTTTAGGCGTCCTGATATAAAATCAGGACTCTAATAAATTAATTTAGGCGTCCTGATCCTATGTTCAGGACGCAAAAAAAAAAAAAAAAAAAAAACCCTGGAACATTAATTGGCGCCAAAAAAGTTCGCGAAATAGCGCCCTGGCGAAAATTTGTTGCGCTAAAAATTTAATTATAGGCGTTCTGAAATGTTTTAAGGACGCCTTAATTTAATATAAGCGTCCAGAACATTATTTTAGGACGCCACATGCTTAGAATTCAACAATATAATTACAAGAATGCCACTACGTTTACTTTTAACTTCCTTTTAAAAAATAATGACGTTTTTTAGGGAAGTAGTAACCCTTTTTTGTAGTAGTGACGTTGTTGCATATAGCTAGGGAAGGTCACCAAGGGAAATAATGCTAGAGAGCTAACATGCGAACCAGTTCTTTCATAGATAATTAGTATGTCAGGTAGTATACTCCTTCCAGTTTTTAATATAAAAATATTTATCTAATTTGATTAGATTAAAAAAGTTAATTAAGTTAGTCAATATAATGTGTATTTTTTTAAAACACCATAGTCATCTTCCTTAATTCATTTCTTCCCTCTCCTTCTTATTTATTGTTAAGGGAGTATCAATAAGAGTGAATAAGGAAAAGATTAATAAATATGAAAATTTTATGTCAACGGAATTGCCAATCGAAATTTTTTCCATTGGTAATTTACCAACAAAAAATACTTAGAAAATTTTAATTTTCCGACGGAATTTTTCCCGAAAATAATTTGTTAAGAAAATTACCGATGGAAAAATTCCATCAGTAAAATTTGTTAAGAATTTATATAATAAAATAAAATCATAAAAATAAAAATAATATATAACAAAAAAATAAAAAATACATACATTTCAGGAAATTAATATTTAAATATAATATTTTAAATATGTATTATATTAACAATAAATATTTAGATGAAATTAAAAATAAAAATATCAAATAAGATATTATAAAAAACGAAATTGTTAAATATATAAAAATATATATTTAACATTATATATATTTGTTCCGGATTTATCTAAGGCCCATTAGCGATGCGGCCCAATAACGGGGGGATCTATCATGATCGCTAGCAGATCAGATAAGATCATAACCAACCTATAATCAAGGAGATAATCAAGGGAAATATCTATCACAAATAGAGGGCCCATGAGCCCAAGACCACCAGGTACACTCTATACATACGAGTTAAACCCTAAAGGTACAGATCTTCTACGCTATACTCTCTCTCAATTGCATATACTGCACACAGAGCACACACCCCACTCCCTTTGGCTAAACGCCTCCAATATCATCGAACTACGTGGACTTTGATCCCTCTTCGAGGTACGTAGGCCCTAGGAATCGCTCCTAGGTCAAGTCCCAATCAACATCAACATCCTAACCCCATCAGGGCTAGGGTTCTGGTTCCACGCCAGAACAGTGGCGCCGACCGTGGGGACCATAAATTTTGATTCCCGTGACAACGATGGTTAAACACAAAAAAGCACTCAGTCGGGCAGTTGCCTGGAAATTTGCTACAGCAGAAACAAGCATTGATGGCTTAATCATGTTTGGCGCTTCAACGCTGCATTAAAAAGGTTCTGGGGATGAAGCCCAAGTTCTCCTGATCAACTCCAGACGCAACCGACTGTATTCGGAACTGAGCTCTAGGTCATCTCAGTCATCGATCTTGATCGAGGTTTCCAAGATCCACCGTTCAGAGAAGACTCCAGAATTGAATCGCCATGTCGCCTCTCCATCGACCGAGAAGACTCCAATTTTCTTGGCTGGCACCTGCGTATGCAATCACGGAGATCTTGGTGGGCAACTTAGATCACCAATTTGGTTCCGCTTCTGTTTCCTCTGTGACATTCCAATTCCCCTCTCTCAGATGGATTCGATCGTGTTATCAACTTAGGGTTCCGCAAGTTTCGCCCTAAGTTTCATGATCTTACCGGTTCAATCACTGAAGAGTTGTTAGCCGCCTCGAGATTCTTGGCCGAAAGTTTCTGAATTTCCACCGCATCCTGAGGAGTTCAATCAAACTAGCAAACACCCAAATGAAAGTTTCTGAATCCCGGCGATCAGGGACACACCCCCTCACAGGCCCCGAAGTCGAAAGATATTGATCACCAATTCGATCCAACCGTGCGCTCACAAAAATGCCACCAAACCGGATTTCACCGCCGCCGTTTTCGATGCATGATTCAAGGCATAACCCCGATCGAAAGAATGCTTTTCGACGGCGGCGTGAAGAAGCAGCGAAAAAGTCAGCCAAAAAACGCAATTTACACACAGGGACCTAATTGAAACTATCAAAAAGTTTCTAACAGGGACCTAAATGAAAATTACATAAAGGTTTCATAAAAGGACCTAAGTGATGCAAATCATGGAGTCGCACAGAGCAATTCAATTGCATAGTACTTCTTGCCGATTCAGAGCAAACCCATGACAATTTAAAGTATTTTAGAAGCTATATCAATTCAAAGGTATGCTTCCCTATTATCATTTTTATGGCTTTAGAGAAGTCGTCACAGGAAGACAGTTATTCTTTTCATGCCTATCTTAGCTCTCACGTGGTAGGACCCATTTCATTTTTTATATGTATTACATACATAAATTATGATGTCATATAGTAGGCTTGAATTATGCACACCGAAAGTCGGGTCGGCATATCGATTAAATTTAATCCGGTTAATACCCCGGCTCCGTGCAAAAGTTGAAAGCGGACTCCGGAAAAACCGAATCTGGTTAAAGTCCGAGATCCGTGTAATGACAGATACGGCCTCCAAATCTTTAAACATGTAGGAATCCGAGGTACATAAGCCCGTTCCGAAAATCATGTTCAAGTCTATTATATACAGCAAATCCGCGCTCCTCAATTGGACACCGGATAAACTGTGGAGTTTTGTCCCTACGAAAGGGATGAAGGCATACCCCGGTTACACCAAATCTGGTTAAAATCCCGGCCCTGCCAAAGTTTTGAAAACGGATCCCGGTTACACCGAATCTGGTTAAAATCCCGGCTCCGAGTAAATTTGAAGGCATACCCCGGTTACACCGAATCTGGTTAAAATCCCGGCTCCGAGTAAATTTGAAGGCATACCCCGGTTACACCAAATCTGGTTAGGACCCCGCGGCTCCGAGTAAATTTGAAGGCATACCCTGTTACACCGAATCTGGTTAAAATCCCGCTCGAGTAAATTTGAAGGCATACCCTGTTACACCAAATGGTTAGGACCCTAGCTCGCAAAGTTTTGAAAACGGATCCCTGTTACACCGAATCTGGTTAAAATCCCACTCCGAGTAAATTTGAAGGCATACCCTGCTACACCAAATCTGGTTAACATCCCTACCGCCAAAGTTTTGAAAACGGATCCTGTTACACCGAACTGGTTAAAATCCCGTCTCCGAGTAAATTTGAAGGCATACCTGGTTACACCGAATCGGTTAAAATCCCGGCTCCGAGTAAATTTGAAGGCATACCCTGTTACACCAAATCGGTTAGGACCCCGGCTCGCCAAAGTTTTGAAAACGGATCCCGGTTACACCGAATCTGGTTAAAATACCGACTCCGAGTAAATTTGAAGGCATACCCCGGTTACACCGAATCTGGTTAAAATCCCGGCTCTGCCAAAGTTTTGAAGACGGACCCCGGTTACGCCGAATCTGGTTAAAACTCGGGCTCCGTGTTGCACCGACAATCCCACCAAGTCTATTCACATGTATGAATCCGAGAAATAATAAACCCGGAATCTCGGTGTTCGAGTATCTCAACCTGGAATCTCGGTGTTAGAGTATGTAAACCCAGAATCTTGGTGTTAAGTTAAAACCCGGAATCTCGGGTCAGCACGCAAGCAATCCCGACAATCACGAACAATCTGATCCGGTTGGTAAATCAACACATCCCGGCAGCTCAAAGACCTGAACTACCGGTCTGGGGGGCAACAGAACGGATAAACGAGTCCAGGGTTACGACACCCATAATGGACAAACGAGTCCAGGGTTACGACACCCATAATGGACAAACAAATTCAGGGTTACGACACCCATAATGGATAAACAAATTCAGGGTTACGACACCCATAATGGATAAACAAATTCGTGGTTACGACACCCATACTGGATAAACGAAGTCCGGTTACGACACCCATAATGGACTAATGAATCTCGGGTTACAACACCTGCAACGCAAGAAACCCGGTTACGCTGAATCCAGTTAAAACCGGCTCGTGCCAAGTCTTGCTAGGAACAAAAGACGGACCCCGATTACACCGAATCCAAGAAAATCCGGGTTCCATGAAAATCTTGAAGGCGGACCCAGTTACACCGAACCCGGTTAAAATCGGGCTCTGTGCCAAGTCTTGAAGAAGGACCCCGATTAAACCAAATCAAGTTAAAATCCGGCCCGTGTAGAGTTTTGCCGAGATAAAGTCATATGGTTAAATCCACGTTTCCATAACCAGCTTCGAACTCAGTAACACCGAAAGAACAAGCTTAAATCCGCCTTTCCATGGTCAGTTCAAAACTCGGATAAACCGGCCGTGTTCCCTAGTTGGAACCCGGATACATTGAACAAAGGATGCCGAGGGCCATCGAACCCGGCTTTTCAGTTAAGCGAAGCTGTCACCGTAAGCTTTTGCAACTCTGGCCGCTTCCAAGACTTCCTTAAATGACACGAGGCCCGTCATCGCCCTTGTATTGACACCGAGGTCCATAAGCCCCAGAAACGACACCGAGGCCCATACACCTCCAAAAATAGAAGAACGATGACCGGTTACACCGATCCCGCTAAAACTCGGGCTCGCCGTAAAGTCTGACTAAGCAAAAGATGAACCACGGCGCACGGCCTAGACATGGCGGCCAAACAACTCATCACGGCCAAACACAATGAAAGGTCGCCTGTGGTATTCGACCGGGAGACCTAGTCCTACGAAGGGCCGACGTCAAGAACAAAAAGCCGAGATGGCAAATTGGCCGCAAATTGGGACGGCCCTCACCGGATTAAGGAAAACTCAACAGAGGAGCCTACGTTCTAGAAAACGTGGCTAGGAAACAAATCAAGAGGACAAGGAACGGCGACAAGCTAAGGATCTATTATAGCTAGGCCTAGTCGTAGCCGCAATGCCGCAACGGACACCTCATGTCCGAATTATCAGCTTTATAAAGCTAATCATCTCTAGAATTAATAAAGGGTTTATTAACCGAATGTTCAATTCTAAGAGTGCTTAAATGATTCGCTGAATAAGCAGCATCGACACCGAGGTCCATACGCCCGTAACCGACACCGAGGCCCATGCACCCGTATATATTTTGATGCATCGAAATTGACACCTAAGTAAGAAGGCGAATAGTCATATCGGACCCCGATCAGGTCCACTTGGTCAAAGTGTGTCCCGACGACGACCACGGATGAGCATGTGACAATTTGCCCTTACCCCGGTTAAAATCCCTGATAACGACTCCGAACCTCGTAGCGCGGTATATAGACACCCCTACACATGAACCTGGTTTCTGACACCAGAAGAGTACTAAGCGGACTCTAATCCTTTAAAGACCCTGGCCCGGTCTAGAACTTGGCTATGTGCAGTTTATGCATAAAGTTAAACGTACACAATGGACCAATTACTTGAATTTTCATTCATAAGGTTAATTGTTCAAAAGTACACACAAAACCGGCATCCTACGCCGAAACAAAAGGAAAAGGAAGAATAAAAGGAAAGAACTTCTAGCTTGAAGGGGCCGCCTCGTCCACGCGCGCCCGCCACCCTGAGCCAACCTCGGAAGCAAGACCACGGCATTCCTAGGGCCGGAGGTTACCACCTCGGACCCTTTTGTCGTCGGTTCTTACCGCGGCACTCTTAGGACCGGAGGTTATTACCTCGGTCGCCCTTTTTGGACATTGGTATTCACCACCAGTCCTCAAGCCATAGGACGCCAACATGGCACTTCATGAGACGCAGGATGTCACCCCAACTCATCAGACCTTGCGACGTTACCACGCACCTGTGGAAATGAGTTCAACAAATCCTAGCCCGACGCAGCACGTCGGAGATGGGCAACACCTCGGATGACTTATCCAGACATCATACACCCCGGCAGTCCAAAACCTTGAACTACCGGGCTGGGGGGCATCTGTTCCGGATTTATCTAAGGCCCATTAGCGATGCGGCCCAATAACGGGGGGATCTATCATGATCGCTAGCAGATCAGATAAGATCATAACCAACCTATAATCAAGGAGATAATCAAGGGAAATATCTATCACAAATAGAGGGCCCATGAGCCCAAGACCACCAGGTACACTCTATACATACGAGTTAAACCCTAAAGGTACAGATCTTCTACGCTATACTCTCTCAATTGCATATACCGCACACGAGCACACACCCCACTCCCTTTGGCTAAACGCTCCAATATCATCGAACTACGTGGACTTTGATCCCTCTTCAGGGTACGTAGGCCCTAGGAATCGCTCCTAGGTCAAGTCCCAATCAACATCAACATCCTAACCCCATCAGGGCTAGGGTTCTGGTTCCACGCCAGAACAATATTCATATTAATTTTATATTTTTTTTAATTGTTATATTATATACTTAATTATGTGAATATATAAGGCAAATTCTAAATAGCTCAACTGGCAAAAGCATCAAGATCATGTGTGAGGTCCAAGGTTTAGGGCCCGTTTGGATGGGCTTTTTAAAAAAATGATTTTTTTGTAGTGTTTATTTTTTAAGCTCCAAATTGGAGCTTTTAGAAAAAGCATTTTGTTTTTTTTTTTTTTGTAACTTTTTCTTTTTTTAAAAAATATCATCTAAACACATAAATTAATTAAAAATCATTTCTTTTTGCATTAAAAAAATGTTTTTTTTAATAAAAAAAGCCTATCCAAATGGGCCCTAATTACCCATTCGTCACAAAACTTGACCATTCTAATTTCGGTAAACCAATTGGTGTCATAAAATTTAGCGATGGAACAGCGGTGACGTGGCAAGGACACAAGGTGGCCAACCAGCAAAGAGAGCTGTCGCTAATTTCCAATGGAAAAATTCCGTCCATAATTTCCTATGGAATTGAAGTTCCGACAAAATTGAAATTTCGTCGGTAAACCAATTTGCAATGAAAAATTTAGCAACGGAACAAATTCCATTGGTAATCCTCGGTGATTCTGATTCTGTTGGTAACTCCGTCGGAAAATTATAATTTCGTCGGTAATTTGATTTTTTTTGTGATGTGTCTTATATTTATGGCTAATATCAACTCTCCAAATATATTTATATTAATGTGATAATCAAGATAATATTAATGTGATAATCAAGATACTCCATCTGGTCCTAATTATAGGACATATTTAACCGATTTTGGAGAGATTAAGAAGAGTTAATTAGTTAAATTTACTTATTTTCCTAAAATGCCCTTATATAAATTTGAAATGACAAGTAAAAGTGAATCAACAACGCCACCACATATCTCTCCCACCAATTTTTTTTTTCCACACACTTTCTAATTGAAATAATGATATTGCTATATATACATATATGTGTGTGTATATATGTATACATATAAATCTATCTACACACACTCATATATCTACACACACATATATAGACACACACACAAAGATATATATATATATGTTTATATATATGTGTGTGTATCTACACACATATATATTGTCACACACAAACACAGATATACATATATAGGTACACACATAGATACATATGTTTATAGAGACACACATGTGTGTGTGCGCATGTGCATGTGCATGTGCTTGTGTGTATTGCAACTCACATACACCAAAACCAAACACATTTGAGAAAATAAAATAAGGGTATTTTAGGAAGAAATTAACAAAAACTAAAAAGTTGTCCTACAATTAGGACCAAAACTAACCCCTAAATGTTGTCTTATAAATAGGACCGGAGGGAGTAATATATTGTGAAATAATAAAAACTAATTTCTCTTTATCATCGATCAAAATTCATAAAATATCGCAGAATTGAGAATACACATGAACAAGATTCTCGTATCAACTTAGCATTTGAACCAATAACAAACCTTATTGCATATATGCCGCATTCTTCGCAACTGATCAAGATTATTGCTTACAGGTCTTCTTATTTCAAACGCAGCTGATTAATTAAGCGCTTCCCACTCGAAAATTCAGAAGTCCTATATATAGCATGCGCTGCGTTATGATTTGGCTTAATTGACCTTTGGGAAAAGGTGACTGATGTACTAATTAATTATTATTTCATATTTATTTTCTCTTGTACGTACATCAACTTGACTCTTTATGTAATATCCTAAAGTTTGGGCTTAGAGACTTGAGCATAAGCCTATATCAAACAGACGACTAGACCCAGTTTAAGAAGTGTAACAATATTATGAAATGAATATTTTTTATGTTTTAGTGGAATGAAATAGTTAAATTTAGCCGAACATTTGGTTTATTCGAAATTTTAAATTTTGGGATATAATGTAATGTAAAAATATTTGGCATGAGATTAATATTTCATTGGCAAATTGGGGTTACAATTTTTGCAAAAAGAGGAATAATTGTCATATTGGATCATGGTTAATAAATGGAAATAATCATTTAATACATGGGCATGTGTAAAGGTAAAATGAGACAATTTTGGGACTCTTTTCCTTAGGGGCATTTTTCCTAGAAAGAATAAGGAAGGTCATGGAATGATAATTATTAAATATAAGAACATGTGTTAATCAAGAAAAGTATATGATAAGTTTATTGTGTAAGGCAATGGAGATGACAAGTCTTGCAAGCAAAAATGGATCCAATATATGGTACGTATTTTGGCCAACAAGGAGATGAGAGGAGGATAAATGATACTTGATGCAAAACATGCCACATGTATACATATAAAAGTCAAGGCAATTAATTCACTTTGCCTTAGAATTGTTGCCACTTGTCATGTTGGTGTATATACACATATGTTCCAAGCTAAGAAATGAAATAATAGGTCATAAGAAGGACCTTAATATTTCGAACAAGAAAGGGAGAAGGGGAGTAATGTAGTTTGACAATTAAGCATGAAAGTTAAGATTAATATGAAGCCACCTATACCTATTTTTAGCCATACATTTTACCAACCAAAGTGAATTTCAACTTGCCACTTGTTTACATGGGAAATGAACACACAAGCATTGACTCTAATGAGATTAGAATTCTTCTTCAATAAACCATTATTTTTTGGTTTTACTTGGGGACAAGGGAAAGAAGGAAGGAAGCAAGAAAATTCAAGAAGCATGTAGAAATTGGGCCACGGGTGAGAATAATATGTAAGGGTATTTGGGGTAATTTCCAAGGGGACCCTTAAGTGATTTTTCCTTCAATTATAAATCACTTCTTATCTCTCTCTTCATGAAAACTTCGTCCAAAGCAAGGAGGAAGAGAGAAATAAGTCAAGAAACTTGCAAAATAAGTCAAGTTTAAGAGATATTTTATAAGGGCACTTTGATCATTTGATTTGGGGGATTTTTAAGTGCCTTCTTAACATATTTCAAGACATTTTGCACTCCCTTTTGCATAAATATTTCGACCAAGGGAAAGAGAGCAAGAGAGAGGAGAGAAAACCAAAGCTTGAAGCAAGAAGGAGGAAGAAGAAGGACCAAGGATCAAAGAGGTGAGTTGTGATCTTCAAGTCTTCATCTTTTTTAGTCCTCTTCTTGTAATAGTTTCTAGCCTCTAAAAGCCCTCTTCTATGGTGTTTTATGGAGAAGGGATGAAACCCTAGATGAATTAAGAAGGAGGAAGACTTCAACAAGTGCAAACCTAAGTTAAGTAAGTAATAGTCTCTTGCACTTGTTATGTTATTGGTTAATCTTGGATTAATCTTCTTAGGTTTTTTGTAGATTTGAAGATTATAAACTTTGAGAGGAGATGCTGCCCAAAGACTTATAATATAGATTAAAAGGTGTACTAAGCCTAAAAAAGAAGTTAGAAGGCAACATAAAATCATAAACTTAGTAAAATGGAATTTGGAGATTTTTGTGATACACTTTCGATCAGATCCAATAAATAACGAAATAGTGGGATTTGTCCATTTTGATGCTTCCAAAGTGTTTAAAATGAAAAGTTGTGTGGGGTAAAGGTTGGAAAAGAAATTTTGAAAGCATTAGGGCTAAATCTCAAGAAACTCAAAAATCTGTTGAAATGATTTTCCAGCATGGCAGATGATTTGTGATGCAATTTTGATTAAGTAACTGGTGTTCAATGGCTATGGAAGTTTACTGTCGTAAATTAGACATCTCATGCTTTAATTTGATAGATAATAGACCTATTTTAGGCTTCTGAGCAAGGAGATATGAATTTTTGAACATGACCCTTAAATCTGGAAAGTTAATATGGACAGAGATAAGATTTAAGTGAAAATGGACCAGTATACATGTAAATGACCACCTATGGTATTTTTGAATGAAAATAAACTTATCAGGGGTCTCACATCCTTTGGAATCACCTTAATTGGATATTTGTAATATTAGTTATGAATTTTTAAAGTTACTGCAAATTTCTAGACAGTTTTGGAAAAATCTGAAAATGAAAGCCTTAAAGGTCAAGGTTAATTAATTTGTGTCCTTGCAATTAATAAAGGACTCTTAGACATAAGTTGGTCCAATTAAATGATAATTAATTAGACTATTATTTGAATTATGGAGAATTTGCATAAGTGATGAATATTATTTATAGGAAGTGCCGTCGCCGAGAGTTTTTAAAATAAACTTGGGAGTTGGTTGTCAGTCTAAAAATCTATCAGGTAGTAACTCTAATCTCATGTACTTTATATATCTGTGTATGCATGTTTGTACTATGATTTTTATCCCTGTCTAGGATACACACGCATTTTGCATTCAGTCGTATTGAGTTCAAGGCCTAGTTGTTGTTTTTCCCAGAGTTGAGGATCTGGAACTTGTTGTGTGCTTTACAGTCGATGTTGTGTGCATTATGTGACTATATGTTCCGGGAATTGTTGTGTGCATTATGTGATCATATGTGATTTATACTGAAGGCATAATTGTTTATCTTCATGATTGTGGTGGACTATCATACGTTGTTTATACATTGTACTTGAGATTAATCTGTTACTCTGGGATCCTTTGAGATTCTAGCCCCTGTTACTACCTCTGAATTATACAGCATATTAGACGAAGCTCCCAGGATAAAGTGGTTGATGTCAGCAAATGGAGGTGCTGGACCAGTTCCAGATTGTTCGAGGGATATTTGTAGAAAAATTTATGTAATTATATTTAGAATTTATAACCAAGATTTGTAATATATTATGAGTATACTACGCTCAAACCATTTTACCACTATGATGAGCTATAATACTATGATGTGTTATGTATTATTAGAAGGGTGTGACTTAATTTAACAGTTCCTAGCTTTATCAATATTTTAAGCAGTTCCTTTTGTACTTTTTTTTTAAACTGCAACTTTGGAAGTCATCACTGACTCCTTTCTAAGATTCTTCAGACACTGGGTATATGTCAAAGCACCTTTGCGTCTTTTATTTCTTTGTTTCTTTTGTGTAATTAATTAAAGTATTAGAAGGAAGTGTTTATTAATAACTCAACTTATTATATATTACAACCCAACATTATTGATTATTTAATTTTTAAAGGGTTCAGCTATAAAAATGACCATTAAGTTATACTAAAAGAGCAAAGGTAATGATAAATTTTACATTAGCAAAGAGGGAAAAATAACACCGGCGTTAAGTTTATCAAACGTCCATTATATAACTAATTTTAACGGCATTGTCAATTTTGCCGCCTTTTATAATTTTTATAGTTATTATTACACCTTAACCCAATTTTAAATGATTAATATATTGAATTTCTTTGTTTTTACTCTCTTATTACTTTTAAATTTATTAATAATAATATTTAATGGTCCGGAAAAATCTATTATTTATTATGAGACATTCGTCAAACTGTTATGTTTCAAGCCTTCAAAGTGATGAACCAACCACGTTTACTTTAATAATAAAAATAATAAATGTGAGTAGGTTTCTTGAAAAAAATAGAATGTTAAACTCGGAGATTATTTAATGTATTGTTGGACTAAAACCTTATGCATCGCACATTTTCATGTCTATAATTAAAAATTTCTATATATGGGTTAAATTATTTGACCATTATTATTTATCAATATGTATAATATGATCTACCTAAACTAAATTGGTTGTTTCTCATCCCTTGGATCGCATGGGCGCTGTATACTAGTTAAAATTTAAAAATAAACAAGCAAATATGGTTTTAAGTTTTAACTGCATATTAGCGATAGTTATTGTTACACTACGAAATAGTTAGTGTTATAATAATTGGAGAAACTACTTAAGATCCAGAATCATTGCTAATATTAATTGTAACTTATATTTAATAATTTTTTAAATATATTTTCCTCATTCACAATTTAAATGAATGTATAAAACTACCTGCCAAAAAAAAAAAATTATAAAATCAATGTTTGACTTGGTCGTCAACATTAAGTTTTTAAATTTTGGGTTTAAATATTTTAACCCATCAACGTTGCTGCCTTTTTTTGGTAGTAGTAATGTCTATCAAGTACAAAGAACAATCTTTTAGTTTGCACATACATACGTACGTACATATACATATATATATATATATAAAGAGAATAACATAAAGTCAACAGAGAGAAAATGCTTTGCCTGGTTTAACTACATGCAGGAATAGACAGAGCGTAATACTATAAGTTATACATACCGAAATTGAAAACGTCACACACTTACACGCACACACATTAATTCAAGTACATATAACATTTAAGTTTCTCGAACACTCAAACTGTTTAATTACCTAATTGGTTCTGCACACGTCCTTCCTCTCCATTGTTCTTGTTTTGATGAGCAGCATGGCCTGCCCCAGGGCTGTGACCTGGGTCTGTTGGTCTAAAATCATTTTTAGACCCTTCATCCAAAGAATATTCCACAACATCTGGAGGACTCTGAATTACTGCCACCTTTTCTTTCATTTCTTTATTCTCCACCTCAGATTTCCGATGACCGACCCCGGGACTGTTTCCTGGATTTGTTGGTCGATAAGCACTTACGTCTCCATTTGTATCTTTACTAGAGATTGCATTAACGGCCATCAATGTAGGAACATTACTATCAAAAGTAGTGTCTTTCTTGATCCAGAAATGTGGTTGGTTCAATGCCTTTATCTGCCTTCCCTGAGTCATATCAACTTCATGGCAAGCAACTAGTATGAGAACTGCAGCTAAATATTTGAGAATGGCCATAAGTAAAGAATTGAAACAAGCTTTGGCCCAAAAAATAAAATGAATTGAAGCAAGCTTCAAGGTTTTGTTTGAGTACTACGTAGTGGGAAGGGCTTTAGGGTTTAAGGCAATAGAAGATTACTCAATCCAGATGTTGTTTTGAGTTTTGACAAGTTCTGGGATCTTAGGGTATTTATAATCTTGGTTAAGTACCATATCAATTTCCTGTTGATATATTTAAGTTATAACTAATCATGTCATTTGACTAAATGTGCGGACAGCATCCTCCAAATTAATGCGGACCGTTTGTCAAATCAAGCTTTCACTAATATTGGTCTACTTTGCGACTGAGTTTTGCGTTCTATATAATTATATGGGAAATTTTCACAACGAGTGACTATTTTATGTTTAATTTAATTTATACCTCTCTTTTGATCTGCACCTCATATTCTTTTGTACTAGCCTGGCTTTCTTTATTTGGGCGATTCCGTAAGTAACAACTATCTGATAATTAATTATAGATAGTCACAAAGTCACAATAAGTACGACGCAGAGAAGTGTTAATTAAGTATTAAGAGTGGAAGCTTGAAGGCTAGCTGGAGCTCATAATGCATGGCCTTTCATGGTGGGGAGAAGCCATTTGAGAAACTCTCAGATAATATAATATCCAATAAAGAATAAGCAGGTCGACTAGTGCACCATTAAAATGGACCCAAAAATATGGTGTACTATTAATGTTATATATAAGTGAACGGTTTCTGTTCAATCTTCAAAATTCTTTTCCTTGCGTAGCCGCAAACTCAAAGGTAAAAGAAAACACACACGCACGCACATATCATAGGGCTTCTTGTAATGATAATTTTGACTTGCTTCAACATTTCTTACCACTCTTCAAGATTTAAGTGTTATGGCAGGGCCAATCACTTCCAGTGATTACAAATACAAAAGGATGGCTTATATACGAGACGAGATTTGGCGTAGCTTCTTTAGCCATGATGCTATAAAGATACGGCTTTCCCTTTTCATCTATGAGACCTATATGGGGCATAAGATACGTTTTTAAATAAGGAAAATTAAAATCAAACACTTTTGAATATACTGTGAAGGGCACTGTTTATAAACATGACGTTCCGAATTTACAACCACTCAGAAAGTAAAAATTTACAAAGTCGAGGTCCATAGATATAATTATAAAAAATATCTGTGCGCTTTTTTACCTTTGGTTTATATTTTGTTCGTTGTCTAGTTCTTTTGTCACTTTCGGTTTATATATAGACATTTAGTACATCAACAGCAAAGGAGCACTAATTGATTATCAGACCTACTCATATATGATATGTGGGTGGAGAGAAAGAGAATCATATGATAATGCTAAATAAGGGCGCCTTTGATTTTAAGGCTTGAGTAGTAACTTGACTACGTCACCTATTTTTCTTGTAAAAATAAGGGGAGAAAATCACTGTAAGGCTTAAATAGTGTTGATTTTGCTAAGGTGATCGAAGTTAACACCATTAATTCACGTAGAAAAAAAAATATAATGACATTAAAAAAAAAAACTACCTCCAGTCCTTAATATAAAGGTTAGTTTACTAATTTGAATAGATTAAGTAAAATAGTTATGTTAACTATTTGTAACAAATATAGGTTGATTTTCCTAAAATATCATTTTTCTTCATAACTACAATTGGATGGAAACTCCTTAGCTAGTGTGTGCAACCAATAGGGATACTTTGGGAAAAAAATTATAAATTTGTGAGACAAAGTGTACTGAGATCTTATATTTATGACAAAATCCAACCCCTTACTAGCTCTTATATAAAGTGCAGAGATAGTAATAATATTGTTTGTTTAAAATTATGATCTGATTAAAAAAAAAGAAAAAGATGTCTCACTCTTTAAAATGAAAACGCAAAAGTACGAAGAAGAAGGGCATATCAGAGATGTATTAGGGCATTGGACCTCAACAAAATTAGTGTAGTCTAAGTCAGATCGTGGTCGTTCTAAGTATTTTTTTAAAAAAAATGTTTCGACAGAGTAAAAATAAAAGCGATGCAAAAATAAACTATAGAAACAAAAAAGCAACACACAATTATAAACATGGGAACTTATAGACGCATTTCTACTAAAATTAAACGAAGCATACTAATTCTAATAAAAATTTAAAATCCTGTTATTTGAGACTAATTTATTAGCTAATAAGCATGAAATGTAGATAGACATTTAGGTTTGAAATCCTTTAGATGTAAATAAGGGGAAAAAACTTTATATCTTACTGAACTTACGCATATTAATTTTCAACCCTATACTTTTCATATAAATCTAAAAATAAAATAAAAATTGCAACAACTCATACTTAGAAAAATAAGTGCCCTCAAAGCTAAAATTGAATTAGAAGGATCGTGTGACAAAAGGTGCCCTCAAAATTATAAGAGAGACTTCCCTAGGCCTAAGCTTTAAAAAAAAAAAAAAAATCGCGACGTATAATGTTATACTTTCCAACTCCTTTCTTATTCACATGGCAGGCAAAATAAATAAATAAATAAATAATGCAACAACGCATTGAACCAAATGTTCCCAAGGACGACAAAAAGAATATGCTTGAATCAAAAGTGATGAAGTCAAAAGTGACATGACCACGTGCTTTGTGTAACATCCCCATGTCCCACCACTTGGAACTTGTCACAGACTGGTGACGGTCAAATGTTGTCATACATATGGAGCCAAGCTTGATCGTATCAATCACTCCAAGTTGGAATTAAAATGGAGAATATTCTGTACAAAGATTGGCTCCTAGGACTATGGAACCCTCATCACTTCTGGGTCTCCTCGATGAAGGTACATAAAAAATAGACAAAATAATAACTCGCTCGTGAGATTATTAATTAATTCATTGAAGCACTATTGTGTGCTCGTTTAATTTTAAAATTAAAACAGTAAGACAAGTGGGTTAGGTTTTTATGGTTTTGATGGCTAGCTAGGCTACTGTTCCGCTGTATTGAACGAGCGGTGTAAGTTTAACTAAAATTATATCTTTGTTATATATGAGTGTGACATGGTATATAGCGGAGTGAATTATGGAAGCGAAATATTAATTGTCATTGACATATGAATGCTTATTGAGACTTAAGAGAGTCACATGTATGTATACACACCGTTGAAATTAACCGTACTATGGTTCTCGATATTGGGAATCAAATATATAATATTAATATTATTAGATATCAACGTATAATATTTTTAATATTTTTAGATATTATGTGTATCATCGAATTTTACAGGGGCATAATAACTAAGTCAATGATATTAACGTAGTCTGTGTTATTCAAATCTGAGAGTTGCGAGACTCACTCTTGTATATGTATTCATCGGTATTAAAATAATATAAACTCTTTTGCTACAATTTTCACACTCGAGTTCTCTAATAATATACACACACTGGCTAATCTGAATAACGAACACGGTCATAAATGTGATCCATGAACTGATGAAACTTCCCTCCACCAGCGATAGGGCCACGTAAGAGCTGTGAGATAGAGCATCTGCTGCCAAATTGTGACGTCCAGCGCAATACTCAATGTCAAAATGATAACCCAATAATTTAGGTAAACAAAGCTCTTGCTCTGGTGTTTGCATTATTATTTGATCCTTCAAGTGTCAGTAAACTCGCATGGTCAGTCCGAATAACAAAGTTGTTATGGAATTAAATATTACGCTCGTCCTAAGTGTGGCCCAACAGGAGACATCCAATACATTTAGGCTTGGAGGCACAAGAGGCCCAACAAGTCCAAACCCTAACTATAAGGTAGCCTCTATATATAGTAGGTTAACCTAAAAGGTACACATCTCTTAAGCTCTCTCCTTTACGATTCAGCCACACAGAGCACACACCCCACCCCCTTTGGTGAAAGCCTTCATGTGTGCAAAGAGATGATCGATCCTCTTAGGTATCTCATCCATGGATACCTGGGGAGAGAGCTATTTGATCCTACATCAATATATCAGCCCACCTAGGGCTAGACACTTATGTTCTACATCAAAACATTGGCGCTGTCTGTGGGGAATCAGTAAATTTCTGATTCCCATGACCAAAGATGGTCATTGATTCCAATTCCCATCCTAAGGAACCACATGTTGCTGTCAATTAGGGTTCTTACGTGCGTTAGATATGGAGAATGAGGAGTCAAATAAATTACCAGCCGTAGCTGATTCTATTTCTGAGAGGGGAAAGAGCAACGGCAAATCTGGGTATGGGAATATTGATTCCTAACCCAGCAGTTCCGAACGAGAGGAAAACATGCCAAGTGGGCAACCCTGTTAAATCTCTTCGCAAACACACGGTCTCAGAACCACGCTGGAATTTTGACGTTGGCTTCACCAACGATGAAAGAGATAGGAATATTGATGAATTCCATCTCCTCCTGAATGCCCCCATAGTCGTCTTCATTGTGCAACCTGGTGGAGCATATTTCTGCATAATTATCATGAATTTCGGACAAGCTCTGAATATATTTAAAGAATGAGGAGATGTTGGGATGTTGCAAAAATCCGATGATGCCAACTGTCGTGGGATGTTCGGTCTGTTAAGTGATGCTGGGATGCCTTCGTGTGAGGCCGGACTCATTGTGAAGCCGAGGTAATGCATGAGATGAAGTTGTCGGGCTCATTGTTGAATTGCAGACAAAGTAACAAGAATAATGCATGAGATGCCGAGGTGCTGAGAATGCCATGGATTCAAAGAATGTCAACATACAATGTCGGGGTAGCCGGGATACATTCATCTATTCCACGTCGGGATCCCCCCAGGATCCATTGCCGAGATGCATTAACCTCAGACACTAGCGTGGAATGGCGTTATGTGCAGTACCGTCACCACGTTCGAGATCGTGCCCCGGATTAGAATACTAGGATCATAATCTGAAATCGTCCTGGTTGAGATGGAAGTCGTCTTGTTGGAAGTTCGAGGCATATCCATTAATCAGTCCGACGAAGATGGATGTTTGCCGTATGATTTCCAGTATAGAGCGTTTGCTCAAATAAACAAAAATGTAGCTGGAAGTCAAATTCGATAAGGCCGGGATTGCAATCAGAAGCTGTCCTGGCTAAAGACCGAGGTGGGGATGTCGGATAAAGATGCATGTCGGGGTGCTGAAATGCCAGGATGCAGAATCGTTGACACACCAGCGTTGAATGGCGTAAAGGGCCGTATCGCCACCACACTATGAAGCCACCATTCCTGGTTGGGATCATGGTTTGACTAAGGACCGAGATAACAGTCCTATGAGCGTATGCCATCTTCATCTCAGATAGTCATTTGAAGTCCAAGATAGTTTTCGAGAGCAACAAAATTCTCTGTGATCTCCTATCAGTCCGACATCCAGAAAATGCCAGGATGGATTAGCCTTAGCTTGATTATACTCCTTTCTAATCTTCCTCGCTGCTCCAATCTTGTTTCTAACCGTTCCCAAGACAGATTTGATGCCGGCTTCATGAAGGCACGTTCCTTGGTTTCAGGTTTGAGTGAATGCACTAGATTCCACTAGTGATTCCCGACCATCGAATCTGCACTTCGTCGAAGTGCATGGTGTTGAAGGATTCTGGATCATTTCGATTACGAGCTGAAGCACGTCATACTAGGTTGAAAGGTTGGTAAATTTTGACACTCTTGGTCAGTTTATGTAGTTGTGTTTGTGCAAATTGACAAGAAGACATTCACTGAAAATTGAGGAAAAGCTTTGCTATACAATGAATTGGTTTTCGATCGGGTATTGCTGGTTTGGCCGTTATATATGGGTTGGATCTGAACCAATTACAAGCCTGGCAATTCTTGAAGCTTGCTCTCTCAAGAAGGACTTGGGGATTCTTCCGTTTGTTGATGTATATCAACGATGTGATATATGTCCGAGTTATAAAATACCAGTACCCAAGGCTAGCGCTAGACTGTGTCAACGTCTTTATTATAAGTGCATTTTATCGGTACAGTGAAGCTGGTCTAATATCCAGAAGATGTGGCTTCAGCATCTTATTTAACTAAATAAGATTTCAATAAACCCGGCCATGATACAATAGGTTTTTTCCATGATACAATAGATTTCAGCATCTTATTTATGCATTGAAGTTGTCCTCGTGGCAGGTCGAGATACAGGTTTTTTCCATCTGGAGAGCCGAGGTGCATGTTCGCCTCGCAAGTGTACGAGATTCGCAAGTAATAAAGTGATAAATAAAGTATCGTTCCCACGAGGATTTGTTTAACAAATTGGTCAAACAAAAGGCTTAGTGAATTTCATCAAGTTGAGCTAAAACAAAGTCTTAATTTGGAATGAGAATTTTTAAAGACTATTTCTAAAACATAAAATTGATAAAGGCAATTGATTCTTTAACTTCAAGGATAATTGAGCCTAGGGCTCTTTTTCCCCTTTTTGCATTTCATAAAACTTGGTTAATTTCCTCTCTAGTAGCATTTCAATAAATGTATGTGTTAGTCTAAGGTTCTAAAACACTTAACCCGCTTTCTCAAGTCAAAATCAAGTTTCTCTTCTCATTAAAATGCACAATCTCTTGCTACAATTAATGAGAATCAATATTTAAGCAACAACCCTAATGTGACAATGCAAGGTTAGTAAATATATCTCTATTTTACCAACAAACTATCCATTCATCAAGTAAACTTCAAGACAAGCATGATTTTAATCAAGTTCTACACCTATATTAGCTCTCTCAAGTCAAAACCTAAGTGAACAAATCATCTAAATGGAGGCCAATCATTTAGAAGCATTAAGCCAAGATTAAAATCAACACATACATAAATTAATCTACCAAAAGAGAGGAATATTCAAGTCTTAATCCATACAAAGGGTCAAAAGAACCCTAGGATAAAAGGAAATTAGCCAAGCATGGCTTTAATCACATCCAGGCAAACAGAAAAATTCAAAGTTCACTAGCATATTGAAAAATGAACAAGGAACTAGAATTAGAGTTAAATGAGATACAAAACCACAAGAACAAGAACAAGAATCAGAACCAACACTGCATTCTAATCTTCACGTCCGCTGCTCTCTCTGTTCTGTTTTTCTCCAAGTTCGCTGTGGCTCCCCCTCAGCTTTTTGCTTCTCGCTCTCGTTCTGTTTCTTCAATTCCAGCCAAATTCCCCTCTTCTTCACGTTCTGTTCAAAATGACGCTGCGTTCTCCGTTCTTTTCTTTGTGCGTCCTCCTCCTTTTATTTTAGGTCTTCAATCCTATTTAATTTATGGGCCCAATTGTCTCAAAATTCTGCACCTCATTCCTTCCAATTCTTCAAACCGTGGGCTACTTTCTTTATAATATGTGGGCCCAATTTCTCTTCAATGCCCAACATTGCAAAAAAAAGCTTCCATTAATTAAATGCTGCACATGAGTTTTTCAAATCCATATCTTCAATTCATTGCCTCCTTTTTCACGTGCAGACATGGAGGTCTTCCTTTTCAATCAATTATGTGGGCCCCAATATTGCTTTCTTCAATTGACCATTACAAAACTCCATTCAATTGCTATTATGCTCCCTGATCCTTGCGAGAAAAAAGAAGAAGAAATAGTTAAGGAAATTATATAATAATAATAATAACACTAAATTTATTTAAAACTTCTCATTACTATTATTTATTTCCTAAACTCAAAAACTTTTATTTTAAATTGAAATCCCACAAATAATGCATCCAAATTGATTTCTCTTAAAATCTCAATAAAATCTCTTTAATTTAGCATTTATGACTTCCTAAATATATCAAAATAGGTCTCAAATCTATTAAAAATAGGAAGTCATCACACCCCCACACTTGCATCAAATCTTGTCCTCAAGATTTTAAATTCTAAAACAACCAAATCCAAGAAAACCATGGAAGCAAGATTTTTGAAGCAAGCACTACAAAATTGAAGTAAATTCAAACTTTCAAGAAACAAATTTACTCAAAAATCTTTTCCACCTTCCAAAAATGCAAGTAGCAAGGCAATTAATTTGGCAAAGATAAACCACAATAGAATGTCCCTCACAAGTCAAGTGTTTACACTCATTTCTCAAGATATTCTAGGGCTTGTGTTTCACTCCATTCCACCTATTGCAACTTATCTACCATAAGCTTGTTTATCATCTCAATCTCCACTTTATACATTATCCAATTGCACACTCAAATCAAAAGGACTTTCTCAAGGTTGTAATGATCAAGGTATGATAATGAAATGAAAGTGATCAAATGGTATGGGAAAATACTTTAATTAGTGCCAAGTAATTTAATGAAATTCATGATGAAGAATGAAGGAATAACCACTAATAGAAAACAAACTCACTAACACTATATATAAACAACTTTTTTTTTTCTTTTTTTCTTTTTTAATTTTTTTTTTCTTTCTTGGATCTCTATTTTCTTTTTCTTTTTCTTTTTTTTTTTCATATATTCCTTTGTTTCTTTTTTCTCTCTCTTTTTTTTTCTTTTTTTTTTTTAACTATGTACACATACACTTTCTAACTCCTTCACTCTTTTTAAATTAGTTTACTTAGCACTTACTAAAGTAATAGAAATGAATGGGAAGAAAAAGATATAAAAATTGCATATCTCAAACAAAGGGCTATTTATACTATGCAATTTTTTTCTCTCTCTTTTTTTTTTTTTTTTAAGAAAACTAAAATAAGAAAAAAGGCTCAAATGGGGTGAACAAAGGATTTTCATGTGATAAGGATGGACATTTGGCCAAACTAGCTATGAAATGAATGCCTAAATCCTCTTTGTGCATGCAATAGGATTTCAAATTTCAAAAGAGATTCAAGACAAGTTCTAGAGATGGAATCACAATAGGTGTACTCCTCTTGAAAGAAATGAAATTTAGGCTCAAATTCCTCACAGTTCTTTGACATCCTAAAGTAAAGTACCCAAACCAAATCTTTACCTCTTTACTAACATTCAAAGAACATAGAATCAATTCCTAATCAAATTCACTCCTTTTCATGTTCAAATCAACCCAATTGTAATAATGCTCACAAATACTATTCACACTTCCATGAAAAAAAAAAAAATTGAGGACAAAGCAAGTTAAAATCAAGGATACCCTCACCCCCACACTTAAATGTCACATTGTCCTCAATGTGAACAAAAAGTAGTGAAAGTGAAGAGCAACCATATCTAAGTGCAAGGGTAACACCAATTTCAGAGATTTCAAATTTCCACCAATGAACAGCTCAAGTGCTAACAGTCTCTTAATGATCATCACAAACATATTCACATGCACATCCAACTAAGACCAGCACTCATTTCCACGCAATATATCATCAACAATCAAATAGAACAAATCAAAGAAAAGTAGAAGAACACTCCCCTATTCTTCCGTGACTTGCGCTTTCAATCCTTGCTACCAAACTGGAACACATCATCAAGGGCTTTCACTGTCCTACAAAATCAAACAAAGCATCAAGTAATACCTTGGGTTGCCTCCCAAGAAGCGCTAAGTTTAAAGTCTTCAGCCAGGACTCTTCATGATGGTCACTCCTCATTAACCAAGTAGATAGTGGACACAAGCCTATCCACATCTCCACCCCAATAATGCTTCAATCGTTGACCATTAGCCTTGAATCTTTCACCCTTTTCATTTTCCAGCTCCACATCACCAAATTTAGATGCTTGAACCACCGTGAATGGACCGGACCATCGAGACTTTAGCTTTCCGGAAATAACCTCAACTTGGAGTTATAAAGGAGGACACTTTGACCGGGTTCAAAACTCTTGGGAATAATTTTCTTTGTCATGATCCCGCTTGGTCTTCTCCTTATATATCCTTGCATTCTCATAGGCATTTAGGCGGATTTCATCTAACTCATTGAGTTGAAGTAACCTCTTCTTCCCCACGGCTTGGGAATCAAAATTTAGCTTTTGATGGCCCAATAAGCTCCATGCTCCAATTCCGGTAAGTGGCATGCTTTTCCAAACACCAAGCGATAGGGGACATACCAATAGGCGTTTTGAAAGCTGTTCGGTATGCCCATAGAGCATCATCCAACTTGGTAGACCAATCCTTCCTCGTAGTTCCCACCACCTTCTCAAGAATGTTCTTGATCTCACGATTGGAAATTTCTGCTTGCCCATTACTTTGAGGATGGTATGGCAATGATACCTTGTGCTTGACACCATATTTCTTCATCAAGGCTTGAAATTGGTGATTGCAAAAGTGAGAACCACCATCACTTATAATTGCTCTAGGTGTCCCAAATCGAGTGAAAATGTTCTTCTTGAGAAATTTCAACACTGTCTTGGCATCATTTGAGACACATGCAATGGCCTCAACCCACTTGGAGACATAGTCAACTCCAACTAAGATGTACTCATTGTTAAATGACTTAGGAAAAGGGCCCATGAAGTCAATTCCCCAAACATCAAAAAGTTCAACTTCAAGCATGCTAGTCAAAGGCATCTCATTCCTCCGGATATGTTCCCTACTCTTTGGCATCTATCACATTGGAGAGCAAAGGCATATGCATCCTTGAATAGAGTGGGCCAATAGAATCCACTTTGGAAGACCTTTGCAGCAGTTTTCTCTCCTCCAAAATGGCCACCATATTCAGAAGAGTGGCAACAATGCAGAATACACTCTTGTTCATTTTCTGGTACACATCTCCGAATGAGTTGATCAGGACACCTCTTGAATAAATATGGTTCATCCCAAAAGTATTTCTTCACTTCATGTAAGAACTTACGCTTTTGGTGAGAATTGAAATCCGGAGGTAACACTCCACAAACTAAGTAATTGACAAAATCAACAAACCATGGTGTGGATAAGCTATCAACAAAGAACAAGCGCTCATCCGGGAATGATGCATGAATCACATCCGAATCATCAAGTGGAGCCTCATTGCTCAACCGTGAGAGGTGGTCGGCCACTTGATTCTCGGTGCCTTTCCTATCAAGGATGTTCAGGTCAAACTCTTGAAGTAGAAGCACCCATCGAATTAGTCTTGCCTTAGAGTCCTTCTTCATAAGTAGATATTTCAGTTTGAATGATCGGTGTAGATGATGACTTTAGTACCCACAATGTAAGACCGAAACTTCTCACAAGCATAGACTATGGCAAGTAATTCCTTCTCGGTAGTGGTATAATTAAGTTGGGCACAATCAAGAGTCTTGCTAGCATAGTAAATGGGATGAAATAGCTTTTCCGCCTTTTGCCCAAGAACAGCACCAACTGCATAATCACTAGCATCGGCCATGATAATGAAAGGTAGAGCCCAATCTGGAGCTATCAAGATAGGAGAAGAAATTAGACATTGTTTCACTCTTCAAAAGCTTTTAAGCACTCCTCATCAAACTTGAATTCTACATCTTTTTCCAATAACTTGGAAAGTGGCTTGGCAATCTTAGAAAAATCCTTGATAAATCTCCTATAGAACCCAAGCATGACCAAGGAAGCTTGAATACCCTTTACACTAGTAGGAGGAGGCAATTGCTCAATGATAGCAATTTTGGCTTTGTCCACTTCCAAACCCTTCTTGGACACCCGATGGCCAAGAACAATGCCTTCTTGCACCATGAAGTGACATTTCTCCCAATTGAGAATCAAATTTGTTTCTTCACACCGTTGAAGCACCGCATCCAGTTATCCAAGCACGAATCAAAAGATGGACCGAATACGAGAGAAATCGTCCATAAATACTTCAATGGTCTTCTCAATCATATCAGCAAAGATGGACATCATGCACCTTTGAAATGTGGCAGGAGCATTGCAAAGTCCAAATGGCATTCTTAAAGCGAATGTGCCATAGGGACAAGTAAAGGTAGTTTTCTCTTGATCTTCTGGGGTTATGGCAATCTGATTGTAGCCAGAATAACCATCTAGAAAACAAAAGAACTCTTGGCCAGCTAGCTTGTCAAGCATCTGATCAATGAATGGCAAAGGGAAGTGATCCTTCCTTGTAGCAGTATTAAGCTTCCAGTCACCGTGCGAGTGGGAATCAATTCATTTTGGGTGTTAGCCACTACGGTCATGCCACCCTTCTTAGGGACACATTGGTGGGCTCACCCATGAACTATCAGATATGGGATATACTATTCCAGCTGAAAGCCATTTAAGAATTTCCTTCTTGACCACTTCTTTCATAATCGGATTCAAGCGCCTTTGATGCTCAATGGAAGTTTTGTGATCATCCTCCAATAGAATCTTGTGCATACAAATAGAAGGGCTTATTCCCTTGATATCAGTAATAGTCCACCCAATAGCATGCTTATGTTCTCTCAAAACTCTTAGTAGCTTCTCTTCTTGCAAATTAGAGAGGGTAGAAGAGATAATTACCGGTAGAGTGTTAGAATCCCCAAGGTAAGTATATTTGAGATGAGAAGGCAGTGGCTTCAACTCTACAACCGGAGGAACTTCAATAGACGGCTTCAATGGAGTACTTAAGGCATCAGACACCTCAAGTGGCTCAAGAGTCCTCGGTCTAGAATGAAGAAAGGAGTCATAACGGAAGAGCTCTTCAACAACATCTTCATCCAACTCTTCAAAACTCTTCTCACCAATCAAGAATGCCTCTAAAGGGTCCTTAATCATGGAGGCATATGATTCCTGAGGAATAACTGCATCTAATACATCCACAAACGAGCATTGAGCAGAATCATCATGAAACTTCAAAGCTTTTTGCATGTTGAATATCACTTGCTCGTTATCAACCCTCAAAGTAACCTCACCCTTCTCTACATCAATAAGAGTCCTTGCAGTGGCTAAGAATGGACGCCCAAGGATTAGAGGAATTTTCCAATCAACTTCACAATCAAGCACTACAAAATCCGTGGGGAAGATAAACTTGTCAACTTTAACTAGGACATCCTCAATTATTCCTCTAGGTCTAGAAATGCTAC
Source organism: Acacia pycnantha (assembly GCA_025563575.1). Classification (NCBI taxonomy): domain Eukaryota; kingdom Viridiplantae; phylum Streptophyta; class Magnoliopsida; order Fabales; family Fabaceae; genus Acacia; species Acacia pycnantha. The sequence continues at coordinate 1,764,883 of JAMWYP010000038.1, forward strand.
GATCGGCCAAGAGAAGAGTTACAGTAGTGGGTCTTGGCTCTCCCAAGCCCAATTGATTGAAAACTTGACTAGAGGCATCAAATTAATACTTGCTCCTAAATCACAAAGAGCCTTACCATTAAAGTTGGTCCCAATGTTGCAAGGAATGTAGAAGCTTCTGGATCTTTGAGCTTAGTGGTAACTTCCTTTGAATGACGCACTACACTCTTCGATAATGCCACAGTCTCGAATTCATTGAATCGCCGCTTCTTAGACAAAACATCTTTAAGGAACTTAGCATATTTAGGCATGCTCTCCAAAGCTTCACAAAAGGAATGTTCACATGGAGTTGTTTGAACATATTCACAAACTTTTTGAACTGAGCATCTTCCTCTTTCTTCTTGAATCTTTGGGGAAAAGGTAGCGGTGGCATAAAAGTAGGAGTGGTTGGCTTTCTCTTTTTCTCATCATTCATCTCTTGCTCTACCTTCTTGTGTTTGCCAATATCATGCAAATTTTCTTCAATTTGCCTTCTTTTCTTAGTGACATCTTCTTCTTTCTTCTTGAATCTTTGAGGAAAAGGTAGTGGTGGCATAAAAGTAGGAGTGGTTGGCTTTCTCTTTTCAGTTTCATCTTCCTCCCTACACTTTCTCCATCAACATCAACAATCACCTGATCATCTTGCTTTGGTTGAGGAGTACTTGAGCTAGGCACATCCGGTAGTACTTTTCCGCTTCTCAAGTTAATGGCATTGCATTCCTCTTTTCCAACTCGTTTTGGATTAGGAATGGTGTCACTAGGAAGATTGCTTCTTGACATAACATTCACTTGTGATGCTAATTGCCCCATTTGCACTTCAAGATTTTTAATAGCAGTTTCATGGAGAGAAAAAGTAGCCTTAGTTTCAACCCTTGAAGATTCCACCTCGACAAGATTCGAGCTAGCATCTTGTCGGTTTTAGATTCCTCTTCCTTAATAGGAAGCTGCCTTGATTGCATTTGAAAACCAGGGGGAATAGGCTTAGTGCCAGATGTGGACCCATGTGCTTGATTCAAACTATTACCTTGACTCCAAGAAAAATTTGGGTGAGTTCGCCAAGCACTATTGTAGGTTTGTGAATAAGGGTTGCCTTGAGGATTTTGGAACTTGCCCATGTAGTTGACAGATTCAGTGGCCATGTAAAGAGGACAATAATTAGGCATATGGACATCATGGCATTGATCACATACAATTGGTGTGGCATGAACAGAATGCACACCTTGAGAAGTACTCTTTTGCACTTGAGACTCTAGCACATCAAAACGCTTATTCAAAGCGGTTAAGAGAGTTGCAATTTGTGAGGAAGAGTCTTCTTTTGCATTAGGCATAGCTTGGTTAGTCCTCCTATCATTGCCTTGAGTATTGTTTGCGAGACAAGCGATCCAACAATCGAATCACCTCATTCACGGGAACATTCCGGTATCCTCCATTGGTCATAGAATCAACCATTGCTTTAGATTGAGGATTAAGTCGAGTACAAAAATTTGGACTACAACCCATTTGTCCACCCCATGATTAGGGCATTGCTTCATTAACATCTTGTATCTCTCCCAAGCGGCATAAAGATGCTCATCGGGATGTTGTTTAAAGCTTAGAAATTCATCCCTAGCTTCCACAGATTTGTCATCAGAAAAGAATCGAGCTCTAAACTTAGCCTCAAGATCGGCCCAAGAAGTGATAGAACCTTCCGGAAGATTGTTGAACCAATCTCTAGCCTTGCCTTGTAGAGAAAGAGGGAATAACCGTAGCTTCAATACATCCTGGGAACTCCATTTTGCTTGAAAGAATCACACACTTCCAAGAAGTACAACAAGTGCTTGTTGGCATCTTCATTGTAAAGACCATGGAACATCCCATGCATTTGGAGCAATGTTATCATAACCGGCTTGATCTCAAAGGTACGTGCTTGCATTTCCGGCATCCGAATGCAAGATTGAGGACCTTGCATATTCCGACTAGCAAAATCATTGACGGTAGCTCTATCATATTCGTCGTCTGCCATGGTTTCAGATGCAGATTCAGTCTCTTCTTCAATGAGAGGTACTCCGTTAAGTTCCACTACCAATTCGTCCGGATGCAAGTTTTGCATATACTGAAATGGTACCTACAAGAGAAACAAGCAAGAGCGAGTATCAAACTAAAACAAAATCAATAAAGGAAAAGAAAGAAAAATTGTAAACCTAACTAAAAGCTCAAGCAAAGTTTACTAACACAAGCCCAAGGTTGACCAAAGGATTTGTTTACACAAATCCCGACAACGGCGCCAAAACTTGTTCGCCTCGCAAGTGTACGAGATTCGCAAGTAATAAAGTGATAAATAAAGTATCGTTCCCACGAGGATTTGTTTAACAAATTGGTCAAACAAAAGGCTTAGTGAATTTCATCAAGTTGAGCTAAAACAAAGTCTTAATTTGGAATGAGAATTTTTAAAGACTATTTCTAAAACATAAAATTGATAAAGGCAATTGATTCTTTAACTTCAAGGATAATTGAGCCTAGGGCTCTTTTTCCCCTTTTGCATTTCATAAAACTTGGTTAATTTCCTCTCTAGTAGCATTTCAATAAATATATGTGTTAGTCTAAGGTTCTAAAACACTTAACCCGCTCTCTCAAGTCAAAATCAAGTTTCTCTTCTCATTAAAATGCACAATCTCTTGCTACAATTAATGAGAATCAATATTTAAGCAACAACCCTAATGTGACAATGCAAGGTTAGTAAATATATCTCTATTTTACCAACAAACTATCCATTTATCAAGTAAACTTCAAGACAAGCATGATTTTAATCAAGTTCTACACCTAGATTAGCTCTCTCAAGTCAAAACCTAAGTGAACAAATCATCTAAATGGAGGCCAATCATTTAGAAGCATTAAGCCAAGATTAAAATCAACACATACATAAATTAATCTACCAAAAGAGAGGAATATTCAAGTCTTAATCCATACAAAGGGTCAAAAGAACCCTAGGATAAAAGGGAAATTAGCCAAGCATGGCTTTAATCACATCCAGACAGAAAAATTCAAAGTTCACTAGCATATTGAAAAATGAACAAGGAACTAGAATTAGAGTTAAATGAGATACAAAACCACAAGAACAAGAACAAGAATCAGAACCAACACTGCATTCTAATCTTCACGTCCGCTGCTCTCTCTCATTCTGCTTTTTCTCCAAGTTCGCTTGTGGCTCCCCTCGGCTTTTGCTTCTCGCTCTCGTTCTGTTTCTTCAATTCCACCAAATTCCCCTCTTCTTCACGTTCTGTTCAAAATGACGCTGCGTTCTCCGTTCTTTTCTTTGTGCGTCCTCCTCCTTTTATTTTAGGTCTTCAATCCTATTTAATTTATGGGCCCAATTGTCTCAAAATTCTGCACCTCATTCCTTCCAATTCTTCAAACCGTGGGCTACTTTCTTTATAATATGTGGGCCCAATTTCTCTTCAATGCCCAACATTGCAAAAAAAAGCTTCCATTAATTAAATGCTGCACATGAGTTTTTCAAATCCATATCTTCAATTCATTGCCTCCTTTTTCACGTGCGGGACATGGAGGTCTTCCTTTTCAATCAATTATGTGGGTCCCAATATTGCTTTCTTCAATTGACCATTACAAAACTCCATTCAATTGCTATTATGCTCCCTGATCCTTGCGAGAAAAAAGAAGAAGAAATAGTTAAGGAAATTATATAATAATAATAATAACACTAAATTTATTTAAAACTTCTCATTACTATTATTTATTTCCTAAACTCAAAAACTTTTATTTTAAATTGAAATCCCACAAATAATGCATCCAAATTGATTTCTCTTAAAATCTCAATAAAATCTCTTTAATTTAGCATTTATGACTTCCTAAATATATCAAAATAGGTCTCAAATCTATTAAAAATAGGAAGTCATCAGTGCAGGGGTCTTTCTAATCCGGGATTACAGTGTGCAAACCGAGATTAACTGACCGAGATACAAACAGTGCCGTGTTCATTTTGCATGCCGAGGTGGATACGACTTGATAAGGTAAAGGTCGAGATCCTAATTAGAGATCCAGGAGGCTAGTCAAGAGCCGACTTGATTGTCGAAAAATTGTTCTTGATTTCTAAATCATGTTGTAATATGGAACCTGGACGCAGCTCGACCTTCATTAGCAGAATCACAATAAACTTTGTACAATCATCTTTTGAAGACCACAGCTCAGCACCACTATCAATTGACGTGGTTTCACCAAAGTCGTTGAGCTTCTCTGCAGGAAATTCTCAAATGCTGAAGTTGTTTCTTCATCCAAATAAAGTGGGACCATGTGTATCTCTCTTCTTTTGGCAATGAGAAACTGCTGCATATTGAAGAGAATGGGACAAAACCAGATTGGAAGCAAAGGGAAGTTGCCACATATACCTTCGGCTCCATTCTCGAAACTGTAATTGTCAATGTGAAGTTCCAATTCATTAAAGCTTTTTGGCGTATGTGAATGTTAAATTCAATGAAATTGCATGGAGGAGTTTCCACATAATGCTCACCAACGTGAATCAAGGTGATATTGTTTTTGAACTTTGTCTTGTTGACCATAGTCTATGGGCATTTAAAAGTGCTTTTGCTGGTGGAGTTTCTACATAATGCTCACCAACGTGAATCAATGGTTGAGAAGCTACGCAAAGATGGGATGTTAAAATCAATTTCAGCTTTTATGCATTAAAAGTCCCGCAAGAAAGGTAATGATCATGGTATACCATCATGAGGTGGGAACCTTAGTGGTCAACATTCAATTGATCAATTATTCTCTTCTGATTGGTGTAACTTGATACCAACTAAAGTTGAGATGGAGCTTCCACAAATTGTTTCATCCGAGTTTCGGATATGAGGCCAAACTTGGTGGAATTGAACATTGATTACTGCAATTTGGTGTAACACCTGAGGTAACTGTGTATGTTCTGGTCATATTCAGGTTCCAGAGGGACGAGTCCAGCCTTCATTGCTTAAAAAAAAAAGACGTGATATGGCTCAATGATTCAATTATTGTTGGCATTATCAATATAATGGATATATATAACTTGACTTCCTGAGCTACAGGACAAAGTGGTGTGATATTCTCCTCGTCAGATGTATCTCATCCCCCACTTTTAAAAGTTGTTGCAAAAAGAATTCCAAGTGCTTCACCTTTTTTGAATATAGTGCAGTAGAAAAGTCAAGACGATATTGGCGTGCAAATGGCAGGCACTTCTGAATGGGTATGTTGCTCATTAACCTCATGAATATTGCAGTTTCTTTTATAAAATTTCTTCTGATATGTCAAAAAAAAAAAACAATGATGGTTACTTCAGAATGTATAGTCATTCAAACAACATGCAATTCTGTCATGCCAAAGCAAGTAATTCTTGCCTACTGATATTTCCATTTTCTGGGGGGATCTCCCTAGATAGAAAGTTTGGGTACAAATATATAGTAGTGTTGGGCCTGACAGACTATCGAAGCCTTCTTTGATAAATCATAGTTGCTTCAACTGACTTATCAAAATAAAGCTTTCTTGGTGAGGCCCGGAAAAGATAGAAAGTGGACCCCGATTAAACCGAATCTGGTTATAATCCCGGTTCCGTGTACATTTTTGAAGCTGGACCCGATTAAACTGAATCTAGTTTAAATCGGGGATCCGTGTTAATTTTTGCGGCAAAAGGGATGAAGGCGGACCTCGGTTTAACTGAATATCCGGGATCCATGTGTTTTTAAACATGTATGAATTCTGAGTAAAGAAACTCGTCTTCGAAAATCATGTCTAATTCAAACATGTATGAATTCTGAGTAAAGAAACTCGTCTTCGAAAATCATGTCTAGTTCAAAAATGTATGAATTCTGAGTAAAGAAACTCGTTTTTGAAAATCATGTCCAATCTATAAGCATGTATGAATTCTGAGTAAAGAAAATCGTTTTCGAAAATCGTGTCCAGTTTAAACATGTATGAATTCTGAGTAAATAAACTCGTTTTCGAAAATCATGTACAGTCTAAACATGTATGAATTCGGAGTAAACAAACTCATTTTCGAAAATCATGTCCAAACTAAACATGTAGGAATCTGAGGTACATAAACCCGTTTCCGAAAATCACGTCGAAGGAAAACATGTATGAATTCAGAGTAAACAAACCCGTCTTCGAAAATCATGTCCAATTTAAACATGCGTGAATCCGAGGTGCACGAACTCGCTTTCATGAATCATGTCAAGTCCATTTTATACAATTAAATGGACACTCCTTAATTAGATCCCGGATAAAATGTGGAGTCCTTCCTTACGAAAGGGATGAAGGCGAACCCCGGCTTAACTGAATCTGGTTGAAATACGGGCTCCGCAGAAATAACGGTTAAAATGTGCTTCCTTCGGGACACGGTAAAACCAGAATTACGGTTAAAACGTGATCCTTCGGGACATGGTAAAGCCAGATCTAATGGTTAAAACGTGCACCCTTTGGGATACAGTAAAGCCAAGATAAGTTCTGTTTAAAGTTTTGCAGGAACAAAGGGAGAAGGCGGACTCGATTTAAACTAAATCTAGTTTAATCCAGGGATCCGTGTACAGTTAAGAAGGCGAGCTCGATTAAAACTGAATCTAGTTTAAACCAGGGATCTATGTAAAGCTAAGAAGGCGGACCCGATTTTAACTGAATCTAGTTAACATCTGGGGCCAGCATTGAGGCGGCAAGTCTATTCTGGATTCCTTTATTGGAATCATTTTGCGATGGTAATGACACCAAGTTTATTTGATTGAATTTGGGTAAACGAACCTTTTTTCAGAAATCATAAACCCAGAATCTCGGGTAAGCATGCAAGGAATCCCAACAATGACGACCATCTGGTTCGGATTGGAAAATAACACATCCTAGCAGCTCAAAGGCTTGAACTACCAGGCTGGGGGGCAACAGAGTGGACAACGAGTTGTTAGTGGAAAAGCATATTATCAACAACCGAGGTTAATGCAAACTCGACAAGCAACCAGAATCTCGGTGATAAAGTAGATAACCCAGAATCTCGGTGTTACAATATATTAACCGGAATCTCGGTGTTACAGTCTATGTAAAACCGGAATCTCGGTAATAAGGTATATAACCCGGAATCCCGGTGATAGAGTATGTTAACCCGGAATCTCAGAGTTAAAGTATATAAACCGAAATCTCAGTGTTAGAATATATAACCCGGAATCTCGAGGTTAAAGTATATAAACCCGGAATCTCGGGTCAACACGCATGGAATCCCAACAGTCGCGAACACCTAGTCCGGGTTTGAAAAGTAATACACTACTAAAAAATGGAAAATTTGCGACGGAATTTGCGAGGGAACATTTTTCCCTCGCAAATAATTGAATATTTGCGAGGGAACCAAAATCCCTCGCAAATCCAGCAAGTTTGCGAGGGAAACAGGTTTCCTCGCAAATTTAAGTAATTTTGCGAGGAACCTATTTTCCCTCACAAAATGACTTAATTTTGCGAGGAAAATAGGTTCCCTCGCAAAATTATTAAATTTGCGAGGGAAACCTATTTTCCTCGCAAAATGACTTGATTTTGCGAGGGATTTTTGGTTCCCTCGCAAATATTCAAATATGTAGCCCTAATTTCACAATGCTCCAGTCTTAAGTCGCGATCTCACTCCTCAGTTTCTCACCGTCCTCCCTCCTCAGTCCTCACCGTCGCACGTTCTGATTCTGATTCTTCCTCATTTACACCCCTCAATTCTTCTTCCTCTTCTCTTTCTGCTCTTCTATTCGCTGGATTTGGTTGTATTGCCCATGGAATTTGCCTGTTGAGGAGAGCCAAGTTGGAAGAAGATTTGCAGGAAAAACGACCTGGAAAGCCAGAGGAGAGCTCCATTCTAAACGCCTCATCTCGCAGAAATGGACACTTTTCCTCTGTCTGGCAAGCTTCTGTGCTGGGATGTTCTTCATAAACAGGTCCCTAACTAAACTGTATCATATCTTCTCCCCATTTTTTCCGATTCTTTTCTCTACAACGATAATTTCATCCGGGTTATTAAGAACTTGTTTCGTGTTAATGTTTATTTATGGCTTCGTATGCTTACTGAGCACTAAATGACTTCAAATTGTGTTGCCAGATTTTTCTTTATATATTCTGGTCTTCAAGGAATTCATTTATTTACTCACTTGCAGGCCTTTCTGAATTTTGAAGATCTTGCTTTCTTTTCGATGCTTCAATATTAATCCCGATTTAGTTTTTGACACTCACAAAATTGATTTTAATACTTTCCATATTTTGGCTTAAGCTCATGGAAAAAATGGTATAGATCTGAATTCACCTGGAATGATCTAAACCAAGTTAATTTTTACTTTGAGGTTCAAGATGCAAGATTGACTATTAGTTATGAGCTAATTCTGCTCAAGAACTGCTTTTCTCTTTCTCTAACAAACAATTTTCTGATGGTTTAATTGGTTCGGCTCGCAATACTCATGTTGACAAATCTATCCACAACTTTAATTACTGTTTTCAAAGTTTAAAAATAATAACTGTTTATGCTCATTTACTGTACACATTTTCTCAACCGTCCTCCATTTCCCCAATTTTCAATCCTGAAAAGATAGAATTTCTAATTTTCGCTAATTATTATGCTTAGTTCAATGTATTTAGAGGTACATTAGTGATCTATTTGTCTGGTTCGTAGTGTGTTTATCATAATGAACATAAGATGGTTATATGGAAGTGATTTACCTGGGAGAAAAATAAAGATTCCAGATGAAATTCTGATTTGATTTTGAAGTGACAAGTATATATCCGATGCCTGTATTTATGCTTCATTCTATCAGATAAAGACTGGTTTGTGGAGTTATTCCGGTAATTTTCTTATGAAGTATATAAAATGATTGATATAGGATGTGGACTATTCCTGAACCTAAAGAACTTGCTCGACTAACACCCATGGAAGCTCAAAAATTGAACGTAGTTTCAGAGGGTTGCAATTCAAGAATTGTAAGCAAAACTTTTCTTTTTGTTACTTAATTACACTCAATCAACACATGTCTATAATCTAAAGTACCTGTGTTTTATTTTTATTTCTGTTATTCTTCCTCTAGTTGCGTGAGAAGGAAGTGAAGAGAGAATCTAAGGACATTTTAGGAGAAGTTTCCAAGACTCATAATGCCATACAGTAAGTTGGAAGTTATTACCCTCATAATGCTATTATTAGGCTGATTTTCAATCATTCTAAGTGCAAAATCCTGGGTTGGTATTGAATATAGAACATTGGACAAGACCATATCAAATTTAGAGATAGAATTAGCAGCTGCAAGGGCAACTCAGGATTCTTTACGCAGTGGTGCTCCTGTATCAGAAGGTTCAGAGATGGTTCAACCATCTGGCAAGAGAAGGTACTTAATGGTTGTAGGAATTAATACTGCTTTTAGCAGCCGGAAAAGAAGAGACTCAATTCGTGCAACTTGGATGCCACAAGGTTCATAAATTTATCTTTCGGCCTTATATATTAATTTAATCTTTTGTTGATGGATTGATTCTAGCTTTTTTATATCTTTAACGATTGTACTCACTGAAAGTTCAAATACAAATAAATTACAGTATTAGTTTTAGATATTCTTGAATGAATCAAAGTTTGACACGTTTCTTCTCCTTCATCAAGTGCTACATCAGGGAGTATCCTGGACAGAGCTATCGAAGCAGAGGACCAAAAGCATGGAGACTTACTGAAGCTGGTAATTAATTTATTTTGATCCTTTTTCTGTGATCACTTGCTGCAGGATCATGTTGAAGGATACCTAGAATTGTCAGCCAAGACAAAGACATACTTTACTACTGCTGTTAACTTGTGGGATGCTGATTTCTATGTTAAAGTTGATGATGATGTTCATGTCAACATTGGTATGCAAAGTTTTTCTGTCATGTTATAATCTCTGGCTTTACACCTTAAAAAACTGGACATAGGTTTCAGTTTACTCATTTAGCAAGTATCCGTAATGTTTTGACTGGGTTTCCTTTTTATTGTGTTCCAGCAACATTAGGAGAAACTCTAGTTAGACACCGATCAAAACCTCGCATATACATTGGATGCATGAAATCTGGACCTGTCCTTAATCAAAAGTGAGACTTCTCTCTTATCTTCATCTTACAATTCATTTTAAGGTTATGCTACATCATACCTTCTATAGTTTGCAGTACTTCCTAGTTTTAGATTCTTTATTTTGTCACTTGCACGTTCTTGATATCATGCAAATGTAAATTATGAGGTCAAGTTTTCTGATAGATAAAATGATAGATAATATGTGATGGCAGAAGTGGATGACCGTGGTGGTGATGACAATACTGGTGATGATGATGACCAGACTGTTGCTATTTAGACTTTTTTTTAGTTCATTTTGGTTTCAACATTATAATTTGTAATATTTTGTTTTTCTTGTTATGTAAACTCTTATGGTTGTTATAATTTATTTTTATGATATATATATAAATCTTTTTATTTCTTAATTTTTAATATATTTTTTGTAATTATTTTATTTTTTCTGATTTTTATATTTTTTTTAAAAATAAATTGAAATTTGCGAGGGAAAATTTTTTCCCTCGCAAATACATGGATTTTGCGAGGGAAAATTTTTCCCTCGCAAAATTCCAGGATTTGCGAGGGAACAAATTTTCCCTCGCAAAATCCATGGATTTTGCGAGGGAAACCTTTTTCCCTCGCAAAATTCCAGGTTTGCGAGGGAAAATTCTTCCCTCGCAAAATCCAAAATTTGCGAGGGAAAATGGAATTTTTCCGTCGCAAAATGATTTGCGAGGAACATTTTTGCGACGGAACTTTTTCCGCCGCAAATTCCGCCGCAAACCAATTTTGCGACGGAAAATAGCTTTTTTGCGAGGGAATTTTTCCACCGCAAAAAACAGTTTTTTTAGTAGTGATACATCCTGGCAGCTCAGAGGCCTGAACTACCAGGCTGGGGGGCAACAGAGTGGACAACGATATGTTAAGTGGAAAAGCGTGTTATCAATAACCGACATTAATGCAAACAAGAAAGTTTAATGCAAGCTCGGACAAGTATCCGAAATGAGCACGTTGAACGATTTGCACAAACAGTAAGATTCAGGGGATCTCAGAAAGCAAAGTCGGATTCAGGGGATCTCAGAAAGCAGTCAATTAATCTCGGCAGCTCAGAGACCTGAACTACCGAGCTTGGGGGCAACTGTTATGGAATTAAATATTACGCTCGTCATAAGTGTAGCCCAACAGGAGACATCCAATACATTTGGGCTTGGAGGCACAAGAGGCCCAACAAGTCCAAACCCTAACCCTAAGGTAGCCTCTATATATAGTAGGTTAACCTAAAAGGTACACATCTCTTAAGCTCTCTCCTTTACGATTCAGCCACACAGAGCACACACCCCACCCCCTTTGGTGAAAGCCTTCATGTGTGCAAAGAGATCATCGATCCTCTCAGGTATCTCATCCATGGATACCTGGGGAGAGAGCTATTTGATCCTACATCAATATATCAGCCCACCTAGGGCTAGACACTTATGTTCTACATCAGAACAAAAGTGGTGGCCGAAAAGATAGTGCTAGAATTTGGCAACGGCGGCCGTATTAGCATGTAACTCATGTACATAAGTAGATTGAGCTTGCATACGTGGGGCTAATTTCTTGGAAAAGAATGCTATCAGGTGCCCATGATTTGACAAAAACCTTAGTCTCCTCAACTCGCGGCGCTGGTTCCTCTGATTCTTGCCGCCGATGAATGTTGGTGGAAGGGAGACGATGGCGAGTATGGTGGGCAGTCTCGGTGAGAGAGAAACCAAGGAAGACGATGAAGGAGATGATGAATGCCCAGGTCTCGTGCTCACTCCCGTCTCTATTTCTTTGTTCACAGCACACACACCTCTCTGTATCGTCTTCTTATCCTTTTTATCTCCAGCTTTCATTCGTGTCTTAGGCCACCAGAAGAAGGTCCAGCTACTGACCTAAAAAATGGGTGCAAAACACAGTGTTTTGCACTTTGGTCCTTCTCTGACATTTCTCAATTTAGGTCCTTCTCTGACATTAATTCTGGTCCTTCTCCGACATTAATTCAAATTTCTTCCAAAATTCCTACAATGCAAAATTAAGCACAAGGTAGCATCAAAAGTCCAAGAAATCATTTGCATAAATAGTTAATAAATTATGACCATTTTGCCCCCTAATTTCACTCAATTCAATACAAATGTCCATATCTCAAATCAGTGTTTAATCATGCAATAATGTCCCACAAAATGCATTAAGAATCCTCATTTAACCATGAAAAATCATATAAAAATATGGTTCGATCAGCCCATCCTAACCAAGAACCGCGTCGATGCTTGAACCCGATGCGTTAGTTTCAAGAATAAAGGAGTTGTAAAAGTTTGGCAAAGCAAGGATGGGCGCTATGGTTAAGGCTTACTTCAGGTTATCAAAAGTTGTTTGGGCTTGTGGAGTCCATATAAATCCCTCCTTGCGAAGAAGATCACTAAGTGAGTTTGCAATTTGTGCATAATTGCGAATAAACCTCCTATAATAGCCACTTAGACCAAGAAACCCCTTAAACTAAGTAACAGTGCTAGGAATGGGCCAATTTTGGACTTCCATGACTTTGTCTTTATCCATCTTAGCTCTACACTCCGGGCTGATATGACATAGCCCAAGTATTTGATCTTTTCCTACCAAAAGCACATTTCGACCTTTTGGCAAATAGGCAATACTATGTCAAAATTTCCAGAAATTCATCAGAGCCTTCCATTCCTATTAACCTTATGAAACTCATGTCATTTTGGCACATTTGTCTTTAATTTCTCACACATTTTGGTGCATGCACACATATTTGGGGATATATATATGCAAGGAAAATGTATCTGGTTGATATTTGGGAAAAAGGGATAGAATTATTGGGTTAAGTATGAATATTTTGCCATATTTCACTAACATTGGCTTTTATAGACTTTCTTGTGTGTTGATAGGTCATCATTTGAGCCACATGCAAAGCCATTTAAAGCACAAATCAACGACTACAAAGTTGGAAATGAGCTTAGAAAGTCAATACACCATGAAAAAAAATAAGAAAAGATGAGATAAGAAAAAGAGGAGATTTTTGGCCTCAACCAGCCAAAAAAAAAAACAAAAACTTTTTGGCCTCAGCGAAAGCATTCTTTTGCCTTAGCCAGAAACAAGACAAAAACTTTTTAGTCTAAGCCAAAGCATTCTCTAGCCTCAGCCAAAAACCATGACTGAAAGTTTTTGGCTGCAACCAAGGCTTCTCTTGGTTGTAGCCAATGACATTAAATGAAGCTTTGTGTTTTGAGGTCAAAATTGATTCTATGGCTTTAAATATTGAAATTCATGAAAATCAATGTCATTCTTCACTTCTAGGGTGATTTGGGAGATTCTCTTTGCTATGGTTTAGTGTTCTTGAAGGAGATTCAAGTGGAGATAGAAGATTTGAAGAGATTCAAGCTCATTTCCCTTGGTTTCGTTGATTGCTTTCCCTTTCTTCCCCATTTGTCTGATATATATGGTTGTAGCTATTTGGTGTATTTGTGGCTATTTGTTGAACATGAGTAGCTAAGCTTTTCATTCTAGGATTATTTTGAACCTTTGTATGGAGTAAGACTTTAATATTCCTCTCTTTTGGTAGCTAATGATATATATATATATATATGTGTTGATTTTATCCTTTTCTTAATGCTTCTCAATGTTTAGTCACCATTTAGACTAATTTGTTCATTTGGTTTTGACTTGAGAGAGCTAATCTAGGTGTAGAACTTGGTTAAAATCATGTTTAACTTGAAATTTACTTGATAAATGGATAGTTTTTTGGTAAAATATAGATATATTTACTAATATTGCATTGTCACATTAAAGTTGTTGCTTAAAGTTGGTTTTCTTTAATTATAGCAAGAGATTGTGAATTTTAATGAAAAGATAAACTTGATTTTGACTTGAGAGAGTTTTTTAAGTGCTTTTGAATCTTAGACTAACACAGATATTCATTGAAATACTATTTGAGAGGAAAATAATCAAGTTTTATTAAGTACCAAGAGGAGAAATAATCCTAGGCCCCATTTTATCCTTGAAGTTAAAGAATCACTTGTTTATGTTAATTTTTAGTTTTAGTTTAGGTTCATTTCATAGCTTCCCTTCATTGTTGATATTTGTGTCACTCAAATTAGGCGAAAGTATGATAATCGATACTTAACCGGGTTTTGGAACCAAATCCTCATGAGAATGATACTTTACTTATCACTTTATCACTTGGTGCGACCCGTGCACTTGTGGTGCGAACAATTCTCGAGCCCTTCATATTTGGATCAGTTACATTTGGGATCATCACAGAAAAATCCCCTCATTCTTTAAATATAACCTTCATTCTTAGTATAAGTTATATATACTTAATTTGATTAGATTAAGCAAGTTAGTTAATTAATAGAACATATATTTTTTAAAACACCATAGTCATCTTCCTTACTTCCCTCATTCTCTCTTTTCCATGATTATTGTTGCGGAACATCAATAGGGGTAAATTAAGAACATTTTGACAAATATGAAAACTATATCTTATATTTAGAACTAAGATTAACTCCCAAAATTTGTTTTATATTAAGGACCAGAGGGAGTATTGGATGCAAAAGCTATTCCTCTTCAAATGATGAGAAAAATCAGAGGATTTTGGTGCATTTCTCCAGGACTTCTTTCATAATGCTTCTTGCATGGGCAAAAAATATTACTCCCTCTAGTCATTAATATAAGACAAATTTGATTAGTTGATCTTAGTTCTAAATATAAGACATACTTTTTATATTTGTCAAGCTTTTCCTAATTTACCTCTATTGATGTTCTTTGAACAATAATCAAGGAGGAGAGGGAATGCTGGAATTAAGCAAGAAGACTAGAGTGTTTTAGAAAATATATATTATATTAACTAACTTTCTTAATCTAATCAAATTAGGTAAATATATTTTATATTAAAAACCAGAAGCATTATTGATACAAATTACCCGCGGGAAGTGCTATTAATGGAATTGATTGTTTCAATGACTACAATTCTTACATAATTTTCACCGACATAATCACTAATACTAAGTTTGTGTGAGTAATTTTGAATTCCACTCAAGCGTACATATTACAAAGTAAAACGAAAGGAGATCAATAATCATTTTTGGGAAAGTTTTGGACAAAAAAAAAATTGTGTCCATTAATAGATAGAACGTAGTTATACATCATGAGTCCTTGTCAATGAAGATTATGAGATTGAAATCAAACCTAAATCTTAAATCATACACATTTTGAAATAACAGGATCCACTGAGCCTATCTGGGGCAAGTTACCTAGCTAGTTAGTTGCGGACAGAATGTCTGTTAACTCTTAGAAATTGACAACATTCTAGCATATTTGCCCTCTCTTTTACCTACTGTTGGTTCAAAATATGCATAGCAAGTGAAGTATATAGGAGAAAATGTGCATATCAAAGTATCAAGCAAAAAAAAAAATCAAAATATTATTGTTAAATTTTATAGAGTTTGTGATTCAATTGAGAATTTATAAATCCTCCTTCTTTTGTAGGAGGATGGAGACAAGTTTTGAAGCTCTATAAGAACCAAGAAACAAGGATAGAAATAAAGGAAGTGAAGCATTGCAAAGCTAGAGGGAACCTGTACAACTGGCTGCAGCAAGTTGACAGACTGGCCGCAACAAGTCAAGAAAAATTGCTCTCTGTGTAAACTGGCCATAGCAAGTGACCAACTAGTCGTAGCTTGGATGCTCAACCTAGGAGTAATTTTGGAGTTTTCACCTTGGTTCTTCATCTTTTCTTCTCTTTTCCACTTAGTTTCTTCATGTATTCACTAACTTTGTTGAGAATCTCTGTGTATTTGGATATGAGTAGCTAAATCTTTCATTCTAGGGTTCTTTTGATCCTTTTGTATGGATTGATCTTGAATATTCCTCTCTTTTGGTATATATATATATATATGTGTGTGTGTGTGTGTGTGTGTGTGTGTGTGTGTGTGTGTGTGTGTGTTGATTTCAAACTTGTGCGTTTTGATTTGAGAAAGCTAATCGAAAAAACCCTACTTAACCCAAAGTGTCTAAGCAAGCAAGAGAGGATCGGAGTAAGCCTCAATAAACAAAGGAGCTTGCCATAGACAATTTAGTTACCCCAGACACTTCCCCTTTGGCCTTTAATTTATATGGAGCTCAAGCAACATGTGGTGGGGTCCTCTATATTCTTTTAACAAGTCATATGTAACGTCCCGTTTTCAAAAGCAGTATAATTTTTTTTTTTTTCATCAGAGTAGAGCATCGGAGCAACTGAGTAACTGATACATATATTCAAAATGCCGTAAGTCTGGCTAATTACAGAAGCGGTACAATAACCGAGAGTTTTTAAAGTAAATATCAACAGAAGTGTCTCCCTGGCAATACTCTTGTCGTGGCAACAAAAGATTGTCTTCAGCCGAGTCTCTATGCGTGCAGCTTGCCTCTCTCCTCGGTCCTCCTGATCCTGAGGCTATGTTAAGAGCTGAGATCCGCACCGGACCTCAGGTAACGGTTAACCTCATATTTAAATATACAGCATACAACATATGTATCATACAAACAAGCATATCCCAACAGCACATAACCCCCCTAGCAAATGTGTCACACCTAGCTATCGTGTCACACCTAGCATTTCACACCTAGCAATCGTATCCCAATACCCAGCAAGCATAACAACAGTACATGGATATATCACAGAGCTAACAACTACCTCATATAAGCATACCATACACATAGCACATATACGCATACAATAAACATTAGAGTTAGTGTTACAGTACACGAACGTACCTTCATTGATGGTAGATAGTACGACTGTTGTTCAGAACGTAATCACAGGTATCCCCTGCAGAACCTCCTCTTCCTTCTTGCTCTCACTTCTCCAAAGCTCCTCCTTCTCTCTACTTTCTCTCTCTATTTCGAAATTTCTAAGGGAATGGTGTGTGAATTTCAAATGGAGGATGGTGCCTATTTATAGAAAAAACCTATGGATATCAACCCTTGGATCAACTTTTCATCAATGATCGAGATGAAGAAGATGTGGCTTCATTTGAATCACACAATTTCCCTTCTTTTCCTCCACAAATTTCGTCCCCTATGTCATCCTTTGTCACCAATATGATGTCACTCACTTGTTCTACAAGTTTAATACTGATAAAATCCCTGTTCGGTGTTCTAATCGCGTAATCTTGGAAAATCTCAAAAATCCGGAAACATAGCCTCGAAGGTCTATTCTTCCTCATTAGAAATTTCTGGGTTAACTAAATTTTTGATCCCATCTAGAACATTTCGTTGCCTGCCGAACATTTTCGGATAAACGTCTTCGGTTACGGAAATCACTTCGGGTAACAACATCTTCGGGACAAAAATCCACTGATTCATAATATGCCCAGATGTTTACCACCTCATCCCTGGATTTCAAGTTATGGCTTAGTTTCTATAGATTTCCATTTATCTGATTTGCTTTTTGAATATCAGATAGCTTCTTACTTGATCTAGTATAACCCTTTTCGGTTACGGAAATAACTTTGGAGGTAATCTACTCCGAGCTAAAAATTCACTTGTTTATAATAAGCCCCGACCTTAGAAACCTAGTTCATGGTTTTCTAGATAGGATTTAATTTCTATCGGTGATCCTTTATCCTATTTGGTTTTTCACAGAATATTCTTTTTCCTTAGAATATTCTTCAAACCACAACCTTGTTCACACTACACATTCTTTTTCTTCCTTTTCTTTCTATTTTTTCGAAAATTGAAGGCTACTTCTTGGCTAAGTTTTTGACTTTTCAACTCTTTTTAATCACTTAGATTATGCCTTAATTATATTATCTTAATTAGTAATTATCTTATTGCTTAATCCTTTGTTGGTTAATTAAGCCTTAGGGATTTTATGTAAGTTACATTATACGCTCCTTAATTATGCCAAATTACTTAACAATATTCTTTATACTAATCTTGACCCTTCATTGGTCATTAATCTCCACTTAGGGGTTGTATATAATTATCTTTGAATATCTCATTTTCTCATGCTTAAACAATTAGCCAATAATTATCTATTTAATCACCTACTAATTGTTGACAATTTTCTTAATTAGAATTAAACATTATCTCACAACTATTTTACTTACATTGGTATTTTATGTCCCCTATTAAATATTAAAAATCATTGGACAACTTATATCCCCCAAAATAATATTTAATTTCGCCTCATTATTTTCCAAGGGAAATAATCCCAAAAATTATCTAAATTAGAGACAACATACTCTCTAATTTTTAACAAATATTTTACTGCCTCTTACGATTTATCACAATATTTTCAGGGCATTTTATGGCCCATAATTGCATTTTTAGGGATTTTTGACACTTTATTCCCTCAAATTTCACTAGAGATTTCCCTAGAAATAATACCTAATTTTGAGACCACATATTCACCTATTTCCAATAGGTATTATTCACCAAATTATGATACTTATCATAAATGAGATTTTTAGGGTATTACATCATATGAGAAAAATAATTCAGGGAATGAAAAGATACTTTTATAAACAAGCAAGCTACATCCATCTATCAATATAAGAGTCAGATAACTAATTTGTTGATACTAAGAAATGATCATACTTACATGTAGCAAATATGTGTTGGTTTTCCTAAAATATCATGTCTAATCACATGCATTGTAACTATTTTTGATGGAAACATACTTACTATGCGTAATCAATAGGGATATTTTGAGAAAAAAATTATAAATTTGAGAGAAAAGTTCGATTGAGGTTTTATATTTATAACCAAATTAAACCCCTTGTCTTACTCTTATATTTAGGACCGGATGCAATATTCAAGATTACTATATAGAGAGACAGCTGGAATTGTACATTCCAGTAGCATTGCAACATGGGGGATCATTGTTGGTATATACTTTTCAATTCTTATATATGATATTTTTTTTAGTTCCAAAGCTATCTTGTATGATATATTAAATAGTAAGTTGAAAGACAATCTGAAGCTAGTAATATAGGGTATACAGGCCTATGTGCTCTTTTGATGAAGCTGAGGAACGTGGGCAGCACAAATTGGTGCTTACTCGCTCACTGTTCGTTAATTCTATTACTTCACTTTAAATTTCCAACTAGATGTACTGAGCAACGCTCTTTGTTGAGTTTCATTCATCTCCACTTTTCTTTCCATTTACAGTTTAGGGTATGTTTGTTGGCTGTGACAGACAAATTTATTGATTATATAAAACAAGAGATGATTTTTATGTAAATTTATTACACTTATTGGCAGAGGCAACTTATGTTGAAACCGAGATATATAACAGCCAATGAATACGACAACAACCAAATGTTTTTGCTTTTCGACCTGCATGCCAAGAACATTAAGTGACAAATGATGCTCCAACCTAAAATTTCAAAGGAAAATTAAGTTACATGCATGTAGGAAAATTAAATACAGCGAGGTGCCAATAAATTCAATTTTTTTCACAAGTTTGACTTGTAAATGAAAAACTTGATTTGTAACCATAATTTTTCGCTTCGACTTTTAAATATGCAAGTTCTCCGTAATTTTTTTTAATCTTGGAGCTATGGGTAATTTGTTCGACGTTCAAATTCAAATAAACAAGACTGGATCTCTGGGCTGGACAGGATAAACAATGATATAATAACTTTATTAAACATTGGAGAAGGGGGAAAACACTAAAATACCTTGGAAATAATAAAAAAAAAGTACAAATTAGGATGTCCAATTTATCAAATTCCAAATCAAGCCACCTGCACTTATTTGGGATTATGAAATGTTGCCATAAAGACATTAGTTATACCCTTTACTTTTATTTTTTTAAATGCCACCTCAAGACCCTGGTCATCGGCGACCAGTCACCGGAGCCCCTGTGGCTAATATATATTTTTTGAATTTGTGAAACAAAAGTAGTCAATATCAAAACTAGAATGGCTAATATCAAAACTAAAGTAGTAAACAAGGTCCTTTTTGTTGAACATTTCCTATTAACTACTTTTGTTTCTCTATTGACTACTTTAGCTTACTATTTCAAAATTTCTAAAGTATCTATTGAATATTTGATACAAAGTAGTTAAATGCAAAACTAAAGTAGTTATTACCAAATAGTTAATAAGGATCCTATCGCTAACTGTTTGCTAATAACCACTTTAGTTTCATTATTTACTACTTTAGCTTTGATATTTACTACTTTGATTAACTATTGGCACATTTCAAAATCTTTTTTTAAAAAAAGAAAAATTCACAAACAAGAGTAGTTAATAGTGAAGCAAAAGTAGTTATTAGGAAATACTTAACAAGATGGACTTTGCTTACTAGCTTAGTTTCACTATTATTTAACTGCTATGGTTTCATTATTAAGTACTTTTGTTTTAGAAATTTAAAAAGAAAACATATTAAGCCGTCCGCGGTGGGCAAAGATTAAAGATTTAAAAAGAGGGGGGTGAGTAAAAATGTGAGGATGGTCTACAGATTTGGTTAATACATCTGAGTGAGCTACTGTGTACGGAACCACCAGCCGCAAATCTTACAAATTCGGTGGTATATATGGCTTTTTCACTTTTGATGCGAGCTTGAATCCTTTTGATTTGTTTAATTAAAGTAATAAATCACCAACTGTTTGTTTTTCTATTGTATAGACTTTAAAAACCTTGTACTTCCCCATGAGCGTGCATAATTTAATCAAAGCTCAAAGCATATTTGTAACGAATCTTCTTCGATGCCAAATACTGTAGGATTTTGATTCTTATTCTATTGCCAACTTTGGAACACTTACCACGAGACTTGAGTCTTGTTTTCCTATAAATACCATGCAATGGTTAGTGAGCTTCTTCAGTGTCTAATCATCTCACTCCTATATTCCTTCATATAGGCACTCACTTCTTCCTTGTTCCAAGTTCCAATTCCCTTTACGATATTTAGCCATGGCATATTCCGCTCGCACTTGCTTCTTCTTTCTATTGTTGGTCTTGTCCTATGGATTACTCTTCACAGAGGGAAGGAACTTGAGACAAAGCAATGGCCACTTACCCAACTCTACAAAATATACGACAAAAACCACAATAGCCTTTCGACCCATGAGAAAATTGGAGGGAAACGTCGAAGCATTTCGCCCCACAGCTCCAGGACACAGCCCTGGAGCAGGCCATTCCATTAAAACCTAAGCAACCGATCATCAATTATGCATGCATGCGATTATTTTTCCCTAGCTAGTATTATGTACTGTATGAGTACTTAGATGTGGTTATATTCTATGTATTTCCTTATGCCACTTTATTTCACTCTATATTAGGTGTTCGGTGTGTTCGCATCCCTGTGCCTTTAATTTGTTGTGTAGTGCTACGATAATGTAGTGTAATGAATATTTTGTGTGTTGCATTAATTATTCTACCACAATTCTCTCATCTATATTTCTCTCTCAACTTCTATTTCTAATTAATTACTCTATTGCTCGTCCTGCCAGTATTAAGTATCAACTATACGCATAAACCATGACGACTACTTAATATCAGGGAAAATTTCATCAAGCTAGCTATATATATCTTATAATGCACAACTATTCTTTGGCTTACTCTTAAGTATTGAAAAAATAATCCTAAAAGCTGGTTTGGGCAGAGCTGCAATGGATGTATCCCCATCTACACCTTTGATTGATTTTAAATTGTCTAGACATAATTTAATTTAATTTTTCATATTTTAAATAATTTTTTATTTTAATATATATAAAATTTAAAATAAAGATAATCTTATAGTAATTATCACTTCTCATAAAAATAACTTTCACATTAAAAAATCATAAATTAAACATTTTAAATATAAACCGTTTAAATTAAATAATTTAAACTGATGAAATCTCATCAAGTGATGAGAACTAGGGTTCATCCTTGCGATGAGCACAAAATGTAGACCAACTTTAACATCAAGCACATTCCTATGAACTATAATACAACATGACTCTATTTTTTGGTTTACTTTTACTTTTCTATTGTTATTAATATTGTTGCTTGAAGATTAATTTCTATCTAGATATACTTCTATCTGGAATTCGGGACATCAGCTAGTAATAATTATGCCCGCTCCTGGTGAGAGAGAAAGTAGGAAGAACTAATAGTATTTTCGACCCAAGTGCTTGTGTTTTAAAACAATGATATGCCAAAATATTTCGTTCAGTTCAAATATCTTTGGGTGATGTTTGCACCGTACTTTCTTACAATCCTAAACATAAGAAGCTTAGGGTGAGTCTTGTTCTTAAATATAATACGATAATCAATTTTTATTATTAATATTTAGCATTTTTTTCAAACTAATTTACATGCTTGTATCATGTCATATCTGTATTACTGTATACGAATAGGAGAATTGAACCGCTGAGCGAATCAATGTATAGGAATCGAATTTGGCTCCCATCCTCATCCTTTCTCATCATCCTCTTCTTTATTTCAGTCGATTGATTGAAATCTGAACAATCCAGATTTAATTTTTTATAAAAATATTAATAAAATATTAAATTATTAAAAATATTTTAAAATAATATTTTTTTATAAAAGATTAAATCTGAACCATTCAGATTTTAATCCAATAACTAAAATAAAAAAAATGGTAAAGGAAGAAGATGGGAGCCAATTCCGGTGGAAAGCTATTTTTGAGGTCGAGCCGTGTTAAGCCGGCAAGAACCGGCGTTTAAGCTGGAAAAAGTTATTAAGCCGGAGACCAGGGCGAGTTTTTAAAACCAGGACGGTCACGTAATAAGGGTCAAGTTAAGAAGAAGGAGGAGGAAGAAGAAAAAAGAAGGGCAGAGGAGAGAAGTCAATGAACCAGAAAATAAAATACCTGTGCCTACCTTGTGGTTTTTCCTTTCATAACAGCATAAATAATGAAGAAAATGGCAACAGAAATTAAAAGATGAAACCTGAAATTGCTAATCATGACCTTTGAATATGCCGGAGTGAAGTTAGGTTGAAGAAGAAAGAAGGTTAAGAACTTGCCGGAAATTAATGACACGCGGAGAGTAAAGAAGAAGATGGAACGAATCTCAAAAAGTAAAGTTATTGCTATCCTTTCTTACTTGTTACTTGTTAGTTGTCACTCTCAACGTCACTTTTAGTATTTGTTTGGTGTCTTATAATAAGAACTAGAGGGAGTAAGAGTAATTTTATCTCAAATTGTATAAACGTATTTTTTTAACAAAGACTCAAACATGCCCTTCATCTTTTACCCTTTCATTTTTAGTTTTTCAATACGGATAAAATTAATGGAAAATTACATTTAAACTTATCTTATAACCAAATTGTACCGCGTAATCTTTTAAAGGACGTTTTTAGTGAGTTATTTTAGCTCCATGTTTTCTTTCTTTTGACTCCAAATTAAATGAAGTAGAACTTTAAATTATTTCATTTATTTATTTATTTATTATTATTAATATTATATATTATTATTTTAATTTTTAATTAATTTTTTTTTGATATAATAGACGCCACTCAAATGAGTGGCGTCTATTATATTTATGCCACTCATTTGAGTGGCGTAAAAAATATTAACGCCACTGACACAAAACTGTCAGTGGCGTGAAGGGTCCTTACACCATTAGTGGTATCGCTTGATATGATGTCACTAACTGTATTATTTTGGTAAAATGTTTTCCATCTACTTTAATTAGGTACAATTTTTGGTAAAAATTACTACTTTTGTGCTTTTCCTCCAATTTTTGTCGTAAAATTTAGCGATGGAACAGTGGCGACATGGCAAGGACACGAGGTGGCCAACTAGCAAAGGGAGTGGTCGCTAATTTTCAATGGAAAAATTTTGTTGGTAATTTCCTACAGAATTGAAATTTTGACAAAATTGAAATTTTGACAAAATTGAAATTTCGTCGGTAAACCAATTTGCAAAGTAAAATTTAGCGATAGAACAAATTCCATTGGTAATCCTCGGTGATTCTAATTCTATCGATAATTCCGTCGGAAAATTATAATTTTGTCGGTAATTTAATTTTTTGTGTGATGTGTCTCATATTTATGACCAATATCAACTCTTTAAAGGATTTCTCCAGTCACTGGAAATAAATTATCTCTGGTAACCCCAAAACTACGTCGTTTGGATTAATGAACGGTGTTTTCGTAATTTTTTTTTAATTTTTTATCATATAAATTTTATCGAAACACCCTTCATTAATTCACCTAAAATTATAAACACGCCTGTCATTAATTCAAAACGACGTAGTTTTAGGGGTCACTGGAGATAACTTATCTCAAGTGATTGGAGAAATATTTTTCCCATATTTATATTAATGCGATAATCATCAAGATAATATATTGTGAAATAATAAAAACTTTAATTTCTCTTTATCATCGATCAAAATTCATATAATATAGCAGAATTGAGAACACGTACGCATGAACAAGATTCTCGTATCAACTTAGCATTTGAACCTCTAGCAAACCTTATTGCATATAAGCCGCATTCTTCGCAACTGATCAAGATTATTGCTTACAGGTCTTCTTATTAATTAAGCGCTTCCCACTCGAAAATTCAGGAGTCCTATATATAGCATGCGCTGCGTTATGATTTGGCTTAATTGACTTTTTGGAAAAGGTGACTGATGTACTAATTAATTATTAGTTCATATTTGTTTTCTCTCGTACATCAACTTGACTCTTTGTTTATATGATCAGTTCTTAATTTAATAGTTCCTAGCTTTATCAATATGTTCTGTCATAGAACATAAGTCTCTAACCCTAGGTGGGCTAGGATGTCGATGTATGATCAAATAGCTCTCTCCCAAGTATCCATGGATTGGGTACCTAAGAGGATCTGAGATCACAAAGCACAAGGACTTGACCTAGGAGCGATACCTAGGGCCTACGTACCCTGAATAGGGATCAAAGTCCACGTAGTTCGATGATACTAGAGGCGTTTAGCCAAAGGGGGTGGTGTGTGTGCTCTATGTGCAGTATATGCAATTGAGAGAGAGCTTAGAAGATCTCTACCTCTTTAGGTTAACCAACTATATATAGAGGCTACCTTAGGATTAGGGTTTGAACTTGTTGGGCCTCTTGTGCCTCCAAGCCCAAGTGTATTAGATGTCTCCTGTTGGGCCACACCTTGGATGAGCCTAGTATTTTATTCCATAACAGTTGCCCCCAAGCTCGGTAGTTCAGGTCTCTGAGCTGCCGAGATTGAGATCCCCTGAATCCGACTTTGCTTTCGTAGCAATTTTCCTGGTTAATTGTCTGGTTTATATTCCTGCATTTAATAACATGTAAGCAAATCACAAATAATGGAAAATACTTACTGTTTGTGCAAATCGTTCAACGTGCTCATTTCGGATACTTGTCCGAGCTTGCATTAAACTTTCTGGTTTGCATTAATGGCGGTTATTGATAACACGCTTTTCCACTTAACAAATCGTTGTCCACTCTGTTGCCCCCATCCTAGTAGTTCAGGTTTCTGAGCTGCCAGGATCTGTTATTTTCCAACCCGGGTCAGGTGTTCGTCATTGTTGGGATTCCGTGCGTGTTGACCCGAGATTCCGGGTTTATATACTTTGAATCGAGACTCCAGGTTTATAAACTGTAACCCCGAGATTCTGGGTTAACATAGTTTAAACCGAGACTTCTAGTTTGGATACTTTAACTCCGGCATCTCGGATTTATATACTCTAACACCGAGATTCCGGTTTAGATACTTTAACTCCGAGATTCCTAGTTATTCTTCTAAATACCGAGATTTCGAGTGTATTTACTTTAATACCGAGATTCCGGTTTTACATAGACTGTAACACCGAGATTCCAGATGCTTGATGAATTTGCACTGACCTTGGTTGTTGTTACCGTACTTTTCCACTAACAACTCGTAATCCACTCTGTTGCCCCCCAGCCTGGTTGTTCAGGCCTCTGAGCTGCTAGGATGTACGTTTTAACCGTTATTTCTGCGGAACCCGGATTTCAACCAGATTCAGTGAAGCCGGGGTCTGCCTTCATCCCTTTTGTAAAGACGGACTCCACAATCTATCCGGTATCCAATTAAGGAGCGCGGATTTAATTGTATAAAGTAGACTTGACATGATTCATGAAAGCGGGTTTGTGCACCTCGGATTCACGCATGCTTAAATTGGACATGATTTTCGAAGACGGGTGCCTAAATTCATATATGTTTTCCTTTGACATGATTTTCGGAACCGGGTTTATGTACCTCGGATTCCTGCATGTTTTATTTGTACATGATTTTTGAAAACGGGTTTCTTTACCCTGAATTCTACATGTTTTAATCGTACCTGATTTTGGAAGCCGGGTTTTTAATACCCTGGCTTCTATATGTTTTAATCGTACATGATTTTGGAAAACGAGTTTGTTTACTCAGAATTCTACATATTTAGATTGTACATGATTTTGGAAGCTGAGTTTTTAATACCCTAGCTTCTACATGTTTAAATCGTACATGATTTTGGAAAACGAGTTTGTTTACTCAGAATTCTACATGTTTAGATTGGACATGATTTTCGAAAACGAGTTTGTTTACTCAGAATTCTACATGTTTAATTTGTACATGATTTTTGAAAACGGGTTTCTTTACCCTGAATTCATATATGTTTTCCTTTGACATGGTTTTCGGAACCGGGTTTATGTACCTCGGATTCCTGCATGTTTATAAACACACGGAGCCCGGGTTTTAACCAGATTCGGTTTTAACTGGGTCCGCCTTCAAAAAATGATTCCAATAAAGGAATTTCAAACAGACTTGGCGGCATTGCCGTCTTTATATTCTTCAAACTCAGTTTTACCGGGTTCCAAATATAAAACACGGATTTAACTGTATAATTCTCAGTATACTTGCAATTTTAAAAAATCACAAACATAATATTCCTTCAAAGGGTTGAATCAAAGTAATATTATTTATATACGTACTTGTGGTTCAACACTTGTGGATAATCGGTGATTGGAGAAAACCTAGCTTGACAGTGTTGTTGATGTCTCATTTAACGATATCTTCCCCTTCAAGTGTTTCTAGAGCCAGAGCTTCATCCCCCAACCAACCAAAACGAGGAGACTCTGGAATTGTCACTAGTGGAAAAAAGGCTTTTAAGACCGGACAAAAAAGGTACATTAGGACCGGACCCGCGAGCAGTCTTGTTCCAGGCGGTATTAAAAGTCAACCTTTAAGACCAGACTTTACACTCTGCCTTAAAGATTTTCTTTAAGACTGGACATTTTAAACCTTCGGTCTTAAAAAGTCGTACTAAATAAATATCGACCGCTCTTAAAAGATCCAAATATTAAGACCTGACAAATATCACCTGGTCTTAAAAGACTGACTTTCAAGACCGAATTTTTTCAATGGACCGGTCTTAAAAGACCAACTTTTAAGACCGGCTTAACACCTTTAAGAGCGGTGTTATATATACATCCGGTCTTAATATTTGAACATTTAAGAGCGTATTTTTTATTTGCGGTCTAAATTTTCCCGTATTTTTTCCCCCGTCTGTTCTTCCCGATCAATATATATACACAAATCCACCATCCAAAACAAAGACATAAAAATCGATATACTTTAAGCTACAAGCTATGAACATGAATAAATTGAATTGGGAAAAAGAATACAAATATTATCCACCATGAGTTATGTGGCCTCTTAATTAAGTCTAAAACAACTAAAGTAATTTATACAATAAGCTAACATATAACTAATTACAAAGGCAATGAGTTACAATACATGCAGCACGTAATTCAACATACAAATGTAGTCCAATATATTATTCACCATGCCTTCATTTGATTCCCACCCAACAACGTAACATGCATCCGCTTTTATAACATGCCCCTTTGAAACGGATCCTGCCACAAAACAAAACAAGAACAAATTCATATTCAATGATGACATTGTTTAATTAAGAACATAGAAGGAATATAATAATAGTTAAAACATTAAAGTTTTCTAAGAATTCTGCATATGAATATTAATTAGAGTAAATACCCTTTTTGGTCCCTGGAAAACACACGGATGCCCTTTTTGGTCCCTGAGTAAAGGAAATGTCATTTTGGTCCTTTTTAGGGACTAAAATGACCTTTTTGGGAATTTATGAGGATTAAAATGTCCAAAAAAATGTCCAAAAGGACTCAAATGGACCTTATTTTTCCATTTTAGGGACCAAAAAATGACTTTTTTTTTTCAGGGACCAAAAAGGGCATCCGTGTGTTTTCCAGGGACCAAAAAGGGTATTTACTCTATTAATTACCTTATGAATTGACACTTTTATAAAGTGATATCCTCCCATATCCCTTCTTGATGATCATTTCTTATGCCGGGTTCATTATCCGCTTCATCTTCTTCGTTCATGTCCCAGAAACCCCTTGTAAAAGGAGTACTCTCGTGAAGATCACCATAATTTGAATGACTTTCCTCATCAATATCAATGACCCTCTTTCCTTGGAGAGCTACGCACCACATTTTATTTTCTTGATCGGTGATATAGAACACTTGTTTTGCATGATCTCGCCATAATAAAAGGTTCATCTCCAAAACTTCTACTATTGACATCGACTAAAGTGAATCCTAGTCGATCGATCTCGAACACCATTATTGACATTAACCCACTTGCATTTGAAGATGGGAAATCTAACTTTGACATAGTCCACCTCCCAAATCTCTTCAATAACCCCATAATATGGCATGACCGCCAATTTAGGCCTCTTGTCTTTCGAATCGGAGAAGTGCATAGATTCAGCCTCTAACATAACACCACCGTTCGACTCGTGCTCCTATCATCTAGGGACTTCGTGTAAAATGTATAACCATTGATCACATACGAATTCCAACTTATGACATCAACCTCGGGACCACGTGCTAACCATTTCATTGTCTCGTAAACACATTCGATCCCTCGACCTTTTGTTTGAACCAGTTTGCAAAAGTTCTCGTTATGCTCCCTAATCAACCTTTGTTCGGTCATTCGATGGTTCTCTTTCCTTACACCTCTTTATGTGCGAGATATGCCGGCTTGAACTTCATCAACATTATTCAAGATGTATAAGTGGACTTGTGACAATTCATCGGGATCCACACTCTTTACCGAAGCCCCACGTCTACCCCTTCAAAGATGCCGACGTTTGGAAGCCCAATATGTCTTACTTTGGCCAAATAATTTTGACAAAATTCCATGGCCTCTTCGTAAACATATTTCGAACAATTGATGCTTTTTGGCCGGTACGCGTTCTTCACATACCCTTTTAGGAATTTCATAGATCTTTCAAGCCTCGAATAGCTACTGGGAGTAGCCGTTGCATCAAGACATGACAATCATGAGACTTTTGGCCTACTAATTTCAAGTCCTTCATCGAGACAAGCCTCTTAAAATTTGAAGAATACCCCGAGGGAACTTTTGTGCCATGTAAACACTCACAAAAGCTTCTCTTCTCATCCTTAGACAAAGTATAAGAAGCCGGGGACAATAAGTTCTCTTCCCATATGGCCTTGGATGCAAGTCTTCGCGTATTCCCATTGCTTGCAAATCCAATCTTGCCTTCACACCATCCTTCGAACTACCTTGTATGTTGAGAAGCGTGCCCACAATACTATCACATACGTTCTTCTCCACATGCATGACATCAATACGTGTCTCACATCAAGATTGCGCCAATAGGGAAGA
Source organism: Acacia pycnantha (assembly GCA_025563575.1). NCBI lineage: Eukaryota > Viridiplantae > Streptophyta > Magnoliopsida > Fabales > Fabaceae > Acacia > Acacia pycnantha. Next base: position 1,794,579 of record JAMWYP010000038.1, read on the forward strand.
TCAAAGAATACAGATCTCTTCTTCCATATATTTGTTTCTTTTCTACTCTTTCCATGCTTACCGAAGATGACACCGATATTTTTAACCTTTTCATACACTTGCTCCCTCACCAATGCCACCGGAGCTTCTTCATACTCTTGGCCACCAAAAAGGCCTTCTTTAATCGACGATATGGGTGGCCCGTCTAAGAAATCTCCTATGTCCAAGATACACCGTCTTTCTTCCATGTTGAAGTTGATGGTAGCATGTGCCTTCTTCACAAACCGGACATGCTTTATGGCCTTTTACACTATACCCTCGACAAGTTCCCATATGCTGGGAAGTCGTTTATAGTACAAAATATCATGGCTCTCATTCTAAAGACCTCCTTCTTGAAAGAGTCAAAAACATCGACACCTTCTTCCCACAACTCCTTCAAGTCTTCGATCAAGGGCTCTAGGTAAACATCTATGTCATTTTCGGGTTGTTTTGGTCCCGAAATCAACATAGACAGCATGATGTACTTTCGTTTCATGCATAACATAGGAGATAAGTTGTAAACAATCAGGACTACGGGCCATGAGCTATGTATGCTGCTAAGGCTTCCATAGGGATTCATTCCATCCGTGCTAAGGGAAAGCCTGAGGTTCCTAGGTTCTTCGCCGAAGTTCAGAAATAATTGATCGATCTTCTTCCATTGAGAAGAATCGGCCGGATGTCGAAGCCGCCCATCCGAAATCCTCTCATCCGCATGCCACCTCAGATTTTTTGCATCATTTTCATTCGCAAACAACCGCTTGAACCTTGGTATGATTGGAAGATACCACAACACTTTTGCAGGCCCCTTATCTGACTTGTACCGTGGGTTTCACATATCGGACAACTCGCTTCTCTTCAAACTCTTTTCTATATAATACACAATCATTCGGGCATGCATGGATCTTTTTGTACTCCATCCCCAGTGGACAAAGTATCTTCTTAGCATCATAGTAGCGATGCGGCAACACGTTATCATCCGAAGCATGTCCTTCAAAGCCTCAAGCAATTCTGAAAAACTCTTGTCGCTCCATCCATGACGTGCCTTCAAGCTTACCAATTTCAATACGCCGCTCAACAATTGGTATTTTTACACCCACGGTATAGCGGTGTCTACGCATCACTGCACATATTACCATATGCATGTGATCGCTCAAAAGCCTCTTCTCCTACATCACGGATAATGTCCTCTATGCGATCATCCATATCCGTGTCATTATCATCAAAGGCCACTTCCCCATGTTGTTTCCCACTTGATGGCACTTGTTCACCATGCCATACCCATACTTTATAAGTCTTACAAAATCCGTGACAAATTAAATGTGTGCGTATAACTTCGGGACATAGTCGACACTCATTCAAACATTTTACACAAGGGCAATAATACTTCCCCATCATCATGGGCATTTTGTTTAGCAAATTCTAAAAATTCCCTTACCCCATTCTGATATTCAATACTCGTTCGTAAAGCATTTATCCAACTCGTGATCCATAGTAGAATTCCTATATATTATTTAGACGAATTAAGAATTACTTTTGGTCATAAATGCATCACGGTGAATCCAAGAACCAAAATAAATGCAAGACGAGGAAATTAAATGCAGGGATGAAGGTCTTGTGGACTAACCCGTAGCATATGCGTTTGCCGAGTCGTCTTACTTCTCCGCTCACGAACGTTGATGTTGCATGACAAGACAACAAGAGTAACCTAAAAACACTTGTTGGTCATTGGGTAGGTCTAAAGTGCAAATATAATCTTCAAAAAACAATATTCGTTAACAACAGAGAATACCCATAACAACATTACACCGATTTCGTTAAACCCATGAAAAACCAAGAACGATAAGCTGGAAAGTAATAAAGTTTTAACCGAAACATCTCTTATAGCTTCGTCTATAGACGTTTAGCTAAGGAACCAGAGAGTGATTGTCGAGAAAGGTACGCAAGCAGCGAAGCCGAGAGGAAATTTCGAGTCGGAACCCGAGTATTCACTTTCGGCGCGACAAGAGTTCGAGAGGGAAATTTAATTTTTCCGCGCGACAAAGATACCTTATTTAGCTTTTTGGATTTTATTAATACCGGTTATTAATTAAATGTCCGGTCCTAAAGATACAACTAACATTTTAAGACCGGAGTTTTAAAATTATCCGGTCCTAAAATTTTATTAGACTTTTAAGTTTTAAGACCGGAGGTTTATAAAACATCCGGTCCTAAAATTCAAATTATCTTTAGATCCGTTACTTATAAAATAAAAGGAGATCAGCAAGTTGTTGTCTTATTCTCTCCACCCGCAATATGAATGGATCATTACAGGAGAGCGGAGAGGGGTCAGAGGTAGGCGCGCTGGGGCCAACAGGTTGGAGAGGGGGATTACGAACATCTGCATGGCCAGCTTCAAGATGACGGTTGAACTCAGCAAGAAAAGGATCGGCAGAAGGATCGAGGGGGGGTGCGGCATGAGCAATCTCTTCATCATCCGAAGAAATAACAATGGGTCCAACGACCCGAGAGTCTTCGGAAACAATACGACGCATTGTCGCTGGAGGAGGCGCACCATATAATGATCTAACCATGGAACGAGCATGAGGCGTGTATGCACCCCTACGAGCAGTTTGCTTGTATCTAACCATGGTTTGAGGATTTGAGAAGTTGGGGAAGAGAGCTAGGAAGTGAGGAGTTAACAAGGACAAAGAGGTAGTGTGTGGAGTATATAAAGACAGATGGCAGGGAGAGATAAACATCGATGATGAATTCGTCATTTTACTTTTATACAAACTTTTAAGACCGGACTTTTATCTTATATCCGGTCCTAATTTTAATTCAATTACTTTTAAGACCGTCCTTTTATCACATATCCGGTCCTAAAACTCATTTAAGACCGATATATTACTTTGTATCCGGTCCTAAAACTAATTTTTAATTCAATTACTTTTAAGACCGTCCTTTTATCAAATATCCGGTCCTAAAACTCATTTAAGACCGATATATTACTTTGTATCCGGTCCTAAAACTCATTTATTTTTATATTTCAATTTATTTTTTCAAGTAAAAATCTTTGGTTAAAAAATATTACTTTTAAGAACGGATCTCACACAGTATCCAGTATTAAAAGTTCATTCTTTTCAAGAGTCCCTTCCCCATTGTTGAAATGAATTCAGAGTCTCTTCGGCTTCCACATAAACTTCCCAACTAGGCGTCTCCTCGTATTCGAGCAAATATGCGTCTCCTCGTTAATGTTTCCAGCGTTTCACATTCTTCGTGATGGGTTCTCTATTTAAACCCGTTGTTACTTTCTTCACATTCATCTCCATCTCCTCCTAGAACCTCCACCGTAATGGCTTCTCCACCACGACGATGTCCTCCTTCTGGGTGAAATCCTGAAGCACCTCCATATCCTCCTCCGTTGCCTCCGAAACCGAACTTCGGCAGAGCCGGAGCACTGATAGCCCGCATCGATCATATAGACCGAAGCTTGGGCAAACTGTTTCAGTCTATCACGCCGTCAACAACAAGCTGAAAGCAGTACTCGACGCCAATGACGTTGAGTACCATACCTCTGATGACGACGTCTCCGACCCTTCCCTCCCCTCCGACAACGATGGGGAGGATTAGAATTTTTAATTTTTTTTTTTGTACTGCTGCCTTACGAGGCAGCAAAAAAAAAATATTAAATTAAATTTTTATTTCCCAATCGCCTTCCTTGTTTGTCTTTAACTTTATGTTCTTTTTTCTCCGACAACAAGAACAAACAAAACATTGTTCTATTCATGGTGATCAATCTTAAAAATTTGCGAGAATAAAGTTAACAGCTTATACCATACAAAACAAAACAAAAAACATTATTTACCTTTTTCGAATAAAAACAAACAGAGTGACGACTATTCTCAAGTTTGGACCATCGTTGTCTTCCCTCTACTTTTTCGATGTGATGAAAATTTTCAGTGTCGCTTTTCGTTATCTTCTTTCTTTTCCGACAAAAAGAAAAGGGACACCGATGACGTTCTTCACATCCGAAAAGTAGAAACGAGAACAACGAAGCACAAAACTTGAGAAGAACGCCTAAAACATGGTTGCCTTGAACCCTAACGATATGTCTGAAAATCGAGTCACCAACTCTATTTAAATGAAGAATATTAGGACCGGACGTATAATAAATCCTCGGTCCTAAAAATTAAGCCTTATTTTAAAATTTAAAGTTAGGAGCGGACAACTAACAAATATACGGTCCTAAAGGTTTCGGCAATCTATTAAATAAAATGAAGACTTTTAAGACCTGACTACTAACAAATATACGGTCCTAATATTTTAGCCGTATATTTTCTATGACTTTTAGGACCGGATATTTGACATATATACGGTCCTAAAAGTCTCTACCCATATTTTTAGAATTAGACGAAGACTTTTAGGACCGGATATTTGTTAAATATACTGGTCTTAAAATGGACGAAGACCTTTAGGACCGTACTTTTAACAAATATACTGGCCCTAAAAGTCGCGAATACTTTCGTGAGCCTCTTCTCGGCTCATTTTCAACATCCGCGCCTGTACCTCAAATTTCAAGCACTAAATAGCTTTATCAACCATCCCATTCATTCATAAACCAAAATGGACACACACAAATTGTTCGAAAAAATAAACAAATTTATTATTGAATTACATTGCTATATTTACAAATGAATGAATTAGCTAGTCGAAAAAATAAACAAATGTACAGAAGGCTATTGTTGAGACAACATCATATATTATTTACAAATGAATTAATTAGGACATTAATTATTGTCCCGACTTAGATTTTCTAAGACTAGTTTATACGATATTTACAAAACAATTCGCGTATGTGCTCCACTTCATCATCATCAAATGGCGTTGGACAGAAAACCTCTCGTAACATCAAAGACAAAATGTAAATAACATATTATTACGTGCATATTTCATATGTAACATTAAGCCATCATGATCGAATTCACCATAACATTTTACCTTTAAAGTGAATGTAGTCTTTCCCTCCGTCACAATATCATATATGTGTTTCATGACGTACGGCCACATAAGTTCGATCCTTCCGGTTGCCGACGGTCTAAAAATAACAATAAATATATATAAGAGCATATATAGCTTACTGACCAACTTCAAAAGGCAATTATGCCATGTCCAATTATGTACTAACCTTAATTTTGTGCCATTTAGACCTGTGAGCTGAGCACCACGCTTTTTTTTTACCTCAACACGGAAGGTCTTCATGGCACTATCATCAAAATCACAAATTTATCGCAATGTTCACCGAAAATTCACAATAGAGATTTCGACAAGACAATCAAAATGACATTCTTACTTGTTGATCATCTCGCTTCAACGTAGTCGATGGATCGCCGTGAGTGGAGCATAAGAAGATAACATAATGCAACTCCATGTTCATGACGACCAACCGCGTGGTTGCTGAAAATTCACAAAGTAAAGTACTCAAGTGATATATATATATATATATATGTAGCATAATTATATTAAGTGAATTGCACAAGTATATATGTACCTGAGCCAGTGTGGAAACAAGTACACCTTTCTTTGCACTTTACACAACCTATTTGATATGTACTCCTGCCTCAATTCCGAGGTAGTGTTGTACTTGCATACACTGGGCACAAGAATCCAAAATCCGAAATTCTGCGCCCGTTGAACCAGCTTTCGTGTATGCACCTACAAGAATGACATCGATGAGGAATTAGTATATATGTATATATGTGTGTCTAAACGGTGCATTTCAATTATGTAATCAAGGAAGAAGATACTTACTTCATAAATATTTGAACACATGGACTAGTAACCTCCTTTCCAGGAAGCAGCATGGACTCTACATCTTCATTATCAATGTAAACCGGTCCAGGATGAGGGAGGCCTATTACTTCATCGACAAGCCACGATTTATCTTTAAACCATTTTTGGGCTACCAAATCTTGTATTTTTTCCTTGGCCGTCAAGTTAGCAGTAGGGAAGGTGTCAAGGGATCCACACTGGTCTCTGGCCGAGAGCTCAGGAGGAACTTCATTTTCTCCATCTCCTCCTTCATCTTGCTCATCTCAGATTGAAACATCCTCAATGCAGCATCTTTCGCCGCTGATTCCTCACTTAATTTGGCAAGCGTCTGATCCATCTCCTCCCGTAACCATACTTTGTCTGTGGCGTTTGGATTTACCAAAGTATTGCTTTAGGCCTACCCGTCCTCCAATCCCCTTACACGCCCGAGTGATCTGGTTTTCCGGCCGCAAACGGTCGAACATCATTCCTCCCGTCCGACGCAAAGATCCTCTCCTCTTTCTTTTTAAGATCTTCCTGTAAGATACAGATAACGAGAAGCTTAGTAATGAAACATGTTTAGTAAGTAAAAAATAACAATATCGATACTTACAATTGGTTCAGCAACTACACGAGTTTTTTCACTCGTGTAGGCGCCGCTTGGCTTTTGTCGAATATACAACCACAGCTCCTCGCGACGTATTGGAGATGGCGGCTGGTCAACTACCGTAGAAGGATTGGATTCGTGTTCATCTTCCAATCTCTTCCGTTTGGCCGCCATCAAATCTTTTTCGCCTTTTCATATCCGCCGCGAGAAGCCCCGTGTGGGCAATCATTCTTTCTCCTAATCTCCGATATTTTTCCCTTATTTTCGTGTGAATCGTGATTGAAAACAACTATATATCAATTATGAATTCCAGCCATGTCACTAATAAATTAGAGAACTTCTGCTTGATATGAACGTCAAACATTAGTCAAATTCACTTCATCAAGTTTCAACATTTTACTTAAGGAAGATGTAGCATTGTAGAAGAAATTGGGAAAACCAAAGGAAACGGAGTTGCGAAATGCCGCCAACTCGTCAATTCATTCATTCATCATAAATGGTTCCTACACATATTAGAATAACTAACTAACTAACAAAGAACGTCTAACCATGGCCATTACACGCTTTACATATCAAACTTGCATGGAACTAGGACATGCTCCTCTCATGCGGGACAAAGGCAGCAAATGTATACTTCTATTCACACACCAAACCATTTAACTAACAGGATTAGATGTACACAATAACATTCACATATCCTCACAAAGTTAATAAGCAAACAAAAGTGCAAACAAAACTAAATATAACTCACCGAGCTTCAGAGTGGTCCGCTTCGAACAAATTGTTGCCAAGTTTGTTCATCAATAAATTTGTACTTGTCCTGTGGTTTATGGTCGCTTCAACCTCGGCAAAAATATAAGTGTTAGCCGAAAGGTCTTAAACTTCCCGAACCGCTCAAGACAATAAGACAATGTTGAGTCTTTCAACTTCTCGCACTGTGACGGTGAATGTAAGCCGGATAGTGTCCCACATAGGATCCTTTATTGTTTTTTGTCCACATTTTTCCACTCATCACCAAAATGCTAACCTTGCTGCGTACTCAGAGCACCGACAAAACTAGTATATGTGCTTTTATTAGGACCGAAAGGTTGCAAATTTTCATCAAAAGAATCTCGAGCTTCGTCCCGATTCCGACTAAGGGATACTTCCATCATTCGTGTGCCGCTTCTACCACGGAGGTGCACGGCTACTGAGGAGGCTCAATGTGAGATGAAGAGGGTTCGTTTGTCCGACCCTCCCCAGTCAAACCAGTATCTGGAGTTTCAAGAACACGAGTGGAATCATTTTCACCGTTCATTTTCAAGACAGTAAGAGAGGAATGCCTGAGAGGTAAAGGAACAGGAAGGGTTTTGCAACGTGAACAGGGGTTCTTCAGTGAGAGTGTGAGAGTGACAAAAGCTTCCGCGCGAAGTTAACGTTTGGCGCTTCATTTTTAAGACCGGACAAATACACATATACGGTCTTAAAAGATAACCTTTAAGACCGATCTCTATATATGTCCGGTCTTAAAATTAATTAATTTTTATTCAAACTTTAGTACGGCCAAATTTTTTGTCCGTTCTTAAAAGTCTAACTTTTAAGACCTGGTCATTCTCAGAACTATGGTCTTAACATTTATTACTTTTTTATTTAAACTTTAGTACGGACAAATTTTAAGTTCGGTCTTAAAATCAAAGTTTTAAGACCGGCTTTTATATATGTTCGGTCTTAAAACTTTAATACCTTTATATTTATATTTTTCCGTATTATTTTGGAGTGTAGAAAATATAAGTCTCGCTTTTTGATGAGATTTCTCCATAAAAGTAAATGATATTTCAATTTTTTTTATTAACATTTTTAAGACCGGTTGTTATTTTAACAGTTCGGATAAGATCTATGAAAAATGATCTGAATAAGAAGTTCTTTATATTTACAAATATGCCATTTGTCACATATTTAGGACCGGCCGATACTTAGTCGGTCTTAATGAGGCGTCTTTCATTGTATAAGAAGTTCTTTTTATTTACAAAACTGCCACCGTCACACCATTAAGACCGGTGCTTCGATTATCCGCTTTAAATGAGGCGGTCTTATAGCCCTTCATTGTATAAGAAGTTCTTTTTATTTACAAAACTGCCACCGGTCACACCTTTAAGACCGGTGCGTCAATGATCCGCTCCGAATGAGGCGGTCTTAAAGCCCTTTTTTGCACTATTGTGTTGTAGATTAGGCAAAGTGAAGATGGTATCCTCATCCACCACGGGATTTTCCTGTGCCTTCTAATTCATAAGCTTCAAGTCAATATCTATGATTAGATGGAGACGTTGTGCCCTATGAATTGGCTGACAAAGTGGGATAACTTGAGCAACGAATCTAATGTAAAACTCAAAGCATAAGCTCCTTCCCTGTGATTTCTAATAATCCAACGGATGAACCTCCGTGCTTGGCGAGCATCCTCTTTGCCACAAACCATTACTAGCAACTCGAATCATTAAGCCATGAATTGTATCGACAGCCATGCAACCTTAAATAATTAAAGAAGCATAGACGCATGCAGCTGTTCTTCATGCCAATTATTGACTTTATTAATTAACATCCTAGCTGCTACAACCTTGACACAGTCTGCTATAGGACATCCCAATGTTCTCCTTCGGTTCATCCCTGGTTTTAACCTCATAATATCCATTGGAAATTTGGAGCCCTACGACGCTGCTCCAATGGTGAGGGCTCAAACTATTGATTAATTTCACTTGATGTAGAGGAAGAAGTGTGCTCCCATCCCTCCCATCACAAATTCTCAGGAATATCTTCATCACCCTTCCGAGGAAAAGCATCGAGAAAACTAGTGAGAATATCTCGACCAGGACTATGTCGGCATACTCCAACCCAGGCCACTGACTTTTTAGGTAACGGTCCTCCGGCATTTTTGAATGCCGACTTTAGAAAATGATGCATACCGATTCATTGCAAAGGATTCCTTCACATGATATCAGCTGCCTCTTCCCAACACCCATGGTCAGGCCATGGTCATCCCAAAACAATAAATTCATTGCGGCTTTCATTACAACCTCAAATGGATTCCATTCGCTATAACCTCTTTTTCTTCCTTCAACTCCACCACATAGCTATTTGTCACGAGCCCATTAAAACAGGTAGCACGTGTCAGAATGAAGTAATAATCTGGGGAAGTGACACAGTCCTTCAAATTGCCGAGGTGAGAGGTCATAACGGCCAAAATTCATATGGTCCCATGCATTCTATGGACTCCATTTCCTCTTACTTTTTCTGCATTTCATTCTCAAGATTCCTTTTCTAGGATCCAAAATCTTGAAGCGTCTGTGCATGATGTTGATTGGTCTTTCCAGAAAAAAAACTAGCTTATCACGCCTCATGGTATCATGGTATCTGTGAATGATTCCTTTTCCAGCTCAAGCTTCTCCAACTTTAAATCCAACACCTCCTTTTGCTCATCACGGAGCTTCTAGATCCGAAATTGCAAACACGCCTTAAAACCTGCATTCTAAGGCATGCGCGGGTCTACCATTTTCCGCCATCATCTCTGGGGGAGAGGCGATGATAAATCTCCCATGTCTTATGCGCAAATCTCTACTCGTGATTAAAAATCTCCACACCTTGCTCTTGCGTAGATGAAGGCATCCCAGCATTCTGACATTTAATCTCAGACTTCCATACCAACAGGTACAAACCACCTTGGCTCATTACCTCGCATTCTCTCATCTCGGCAGATTGGTTCCTATCTTGGTTCAACCCCAGCTTGATGTTCTGCTGAAGCAGCTTCGAGGTCTTTGGACACCTCTCGGCATGCACCTCTGAATGATCTCTCGTATCGCCAATGCAACCTCATGCGCGGCACGGGAGTCAGCAATATGCAATGGCAACAAACAATGACGTGTCCAGATTTGTGAACCATTGGCTTGGCAGCATACTGGCACGTGGATGTGGCTTGGCGGTGACGTGTCCAAATATTTTCTGCAAATGGATGAGATGATGCGTCCCAGTTGAGCTATATAAAACTGTATTTGCAGATAGGCGTATAACCCGTGTGGCTCTAGCTCTCCTTTTGCCGTCAAAAACCGGAGAAGAGAACCACGTACAAGAATGGAATGAATGGCATAGCAAAGATCTCGACATACATAGCGATCCATTATTTGAGCCTCATCCCGGCAGACTTTCCACCCGTACATTCTGATAAGAAGTGTTGGAACAGCTGGGTACCTCAGCATCTCGGCAACTCGGGATGTTATCTTCCCTGGAATCCTCATCTCGACACCTCAAAATGAAAGCATACATTGAATCGCGGTCACGCCCCCCGCTTAAGCAGATGAAGGAATCTCGGCCTTGGATCCTCAGGCGGCGTTCCAGAAGGTATTTGAAGTTGGTGTTTATAATAAAATAAACCCAGACTTCAACGGATCATCCCATCGGACATCTCGGGCATCCAGATATACATGAGTCACCTCGGTATTCAACTCCAGGAACGCATCTCGACATTATGCTTAACTCTCTGACCTGCATATCGTAGCCTCCCAGGTTTGTACCTCGGTACTGTGCTTATCTGAGCGAGAAAAGTGTGTATTTCTCATTCTCAAATCACTCTCGGCTTCTAATAATCTAGACACCAGTACACCCATGCACCTCCGCCCCTTGCGCTTAACGCCATGTAGCAATAGTCTCGGCCTATGCCTATCTTGGCATGCCAAATACAATCTCGGACAGCCAGCCACTTTCATAAGTGAAGATAGCTTGCAACTAAAACTTGCGACACTTGTAGAACAGCAAACCAGATACTGCCAAGTCTCATCTCTGGAGTTCAAGCCTGCAAACCAGAATTGATGATCGCCCAGGTCCTCGCCCGACACTCTTTGCATCTCGGATATATATTCTCATGTCAATCCGGCTTTGGCATTCAAGGCATCCCTGGCCGACATCAAATGCACCCCTCACCGCCTCCCTGATCTCCTTTATGGTTTACAGCCGTGCTTGATAACGAAAAGGTATAGGTTCGAGATCCAGTAGTCATAAGGAACCAAAATAAAGCTCTCTCATGATCTTGGCCCCACGCACACCTCTGCACATATACACTCTCCAAGTCGGTGAACCTGTTCGCCTCGGCATCTCCAAGGTGAATTTCAAAATTGATGGAATCGGCCTCCACGTGGAAATCAATTTGGGATAAACCCGAAACATGAGGTGCTTAGAGATCAGAGTCAAAGAATGGGAATCAGGTGCTTCAAAAGCGTAGAGAATAACAGCAGATATAAATGATTCTGACGGCACACCTCTCCGCTAGGGTTTCAAGACTGCATTAGTAATTCTATTGTCAAAGAGTGTTTCAAGACTGCAATTTTTCTCACGCATAACCCACTTCTTTTAAAAGGTTTCTCCAGTGCCCGGTTCGAGATTGTTCATCTAGGGGCCGGGAATTTGAATCATTAACCTCTTTTGGTCATGGGAATCGAAATTTACCCACTCCCCAGTCGGTCGCCTTCAATGTTACGTCATATGAACATAAGTCTCTAACCCTAGGTGGGCTAGATTGTCAATGTATGATCAAATAGCTCTCTCCCAAGTATCCATGGATTGGGTACCTAAGAGGATCTGAGATCACAAAGCACAAGGACTTGACCTAGGAGCGATACCTAGGGCCTACGTACCCTGAATAGGGATCAAAGTCCACGTAGTTCGATGATACTAGAGGCGTTTAGCCAAAGGGGGTGGTGTGTGTGCTCTATGTGCAGTATATGCAATTGAGAGAGAGCTTAGAAGATCTCTACCTCTTTAGGTTAACCAACTATGTATAGAGGCCACCTTAGGGTTAGGGTTTGGACTTGTTGGGCCTCTTGTGCCTCCAAGCCCAAGTGTATTAGATGTCTCCTGTTGGGCCACACCTTGGATGAGCCTAGTATTTTATTCCATAACACAATATTTTAAGCAGTTCCTTTTGTACGTTTTATGAACTGCAACTGCTCCTTTCTAAGATTCTTCAGACACTGGGTATATCTCAAAGCACCTTTGCGTCTTTTCTTTCTTTGTTTCGTTTGCTTAATTAATTAAAGTATTAAAAGGAAGTGCTTATTAAGAACTCAATTTATATTAGAAAAAGGAGGTACTTCTTATATATTACAACCCAACATTATTGATTATATAATTTTTAAAGGGTTCTTTAAAAATGACCATTAAGTTATACTAAAAGTGTAAAGGTAACGTTAATTTTTTTTTGGTTGCTGTTATGGACTCAAGTAATGGGCCTGGCAGGAGCAAGGCCCAATGGGAAGAGGTCTAGGCGGGAAAACTTCCTCCAGAAAGGTAAACTGCCATTCACCCTTGACTGTGCCAATAATGCAGGGATCATGCAGATATGGAGAGAGCACACAATCAAGAGAGGGAGACACACGACGAAGGAGTCACTGTAAGAAAAGACGAAACCCTAGGTAACCTCTATAAATAGGGATTACCTACCAGGTACACGACACGACTCAATAGTCCATTCTTTACCATTCGGTCTCACTTGTGCACACCCAGCAGCTCGGGCGAAAAGCCACCCCCGTGTAGCACAGTGATCCACCAGCATTCACTGTTATCTCCTCCATAGATATCAGCGGGCATTGCATCCGATCCAATATAAATCATACCAGCCCATCGAGGCTGGACATCTATGTTCTATTACAAAACATTGGCACCGACCGTGGGGATCGTCGAAAAGATCGATTCTCAGAACATTAAAAGCCACTCGTAATCACGAAGTATGGCCGCCTCCACCGAGTCGCACTAATGTGCATCGACCACCGCATCCTCCGGAGGACAATCCTCCATCCGGATCATGGTTCGGAAGCTCGAACAACATCGTGAACAAGGGCGAGTCGAGATTGAGACAGAGGACACGGCCACCCCAGCATCCGCCGGATCCTGCGGGGTCGGCGACAGTTCGAGTCGGGGCATCCCTCGGCGCCAACACGAGTTCCGATTAACCATCTCGATATACGCCTGCTGCACAACACGGTAGGATCGATGGTTCGGCGAATGGACAACATGGAAAACCGGCATCAGCTCCAACAGGAGGACAACACCCGAGTTATTCGGGAAGAATTGGAACGACAAAACGCCACATGGCGGTTGGAGATGCGACAAATGCTAAAGGAGCAACATGATGCCAAGGTAGACCAAGCCCGAAATGATGAAGGGCATAAAGACGAAGGTTCTAACCACACGGCCAACTCGGTTTCTGTACCCGAGAAACCAGAGGAATCCCGGCAAAAAACCTCGATCGCAAATGGCCGAGATAAGGACCAAGAGAAGGAAGCCAGTCAGAAAATTGTAAAAAGTAGTGACGGGAGGACCAAGCAGTCGAGGGGCTAGCAATCCGCTCAAGCTGATTTGAAGGAGGCCAAAGAAAAACGACCGCTCAAAGACCGTGTTATCGAGAGAGGAGCCCCCACCGCTCGGCAAGTCACGGCTCGGACCAATGAAGATACCTTCTTAGGGCGGTTCACGGACAAAGTCATGGCGCCATATACCCAAAGGGCCTAGATTCCGAGGAGTTGCAGAAATATGACGGAACCCAGGACCCTCTGAAACACTTGAACAATTTCAAAATGGAGATAATGGTAAAGGGAATTAAAGGACTTGTGGTACCCCGGCTATTTGCCAGAACTTTCAGAGGAGCCACGCAATTGTGGTTCCATTCTTTGCCATATCTTTCTATTCCAGATATGGAGACGCTGGAGCAAAAGTTCTTATTAAACTTCGCAACAAGCAGATGACAGCCAAAGAGTGAGTTCCAACTCGCTCAGGTTAAACAGGGACAGGGAAAGACCTTGGGCAAATACCTGGATCGTTTTAAGAGTATCGCGTTGCAGATCCCGGGGCTAAAGGACGAAGTACACTTGCATTGCATTATAGCCGGTTTGGATGCATCATCCCGGTTAAAAAATTCGATTATCAAGCGGCGCCCTACAACGTTGGCCGATTTTCACGGACGATCACAGCAATATTTGGAATTGGAACAAATGGAGATGGCGGTAAACGCTGTGAAAGATCGGCCGAAGAGCCCACCAAACCGAGGAAGGGAAAGTCAAGAGGCGCACAAGAAAAACCCTCGAGCCCGGGAAAGCAACGATAAAAACCGAGAAGGAAAGTATGAAAGATACACTCCACTGAAGGTTTCACAGGCGAAGCTATGGAAAGAAGTTTGCACGACCGAGATGAAAAAGGTTGAAAGACCTCGGCCTCTCGATAGAAGAGGCACGGCTGACAAGACTCGATTCTGTGAGTTCCATGACCAACACGGACACACAACCGAGCAATGCTGGGATCTGAAGGATGCAGTTGAAAAATTCGTCCGAGATGGGAAGCTCAGAAAATACGTCATTCAGACCCAGGGGAAGCAACAAAAGACAGGGAGAAGGCCGGAGTAAAAGCCTGCCCCCCGAAAAGAGAAAGAGAGAACAGAAAAAGAAGCCCGAGGAAAGTGACGAGGATTTCCCTGAAGCCAAATACGACTGCAATGTTATTAGCGGAGGTTTTGGCGGTGGAGGGGACACCACGAGTCAACGGCGGAAATACCTCAGGGAGGTATTATTAATTAAAGACGCCCCAAAGTTTAAGGAAGACATAGTCAAATCCAAGTCTCCTGTGCTGTGTTTTACCAACAGGGATTTAGAGGACGTTGCTCTAGGGCATCATGACGGGTTAGTAATCACGGGAACCCTTGTGAATTGCCGAGTCAAAAAGATCTTTGTGGACAATGGAAGCACTGTATGTGGACATCATTCTTTGGGACGCGTATAAAAGGATGAATTTTGATGCTGATGTTTTGAAACCATGCAAAACGACCTTAACCGGTTTCAATGGGCAGGATACCCATCCAAAAGGGTATGTTGATCTCAAGTTAACCTTGGGGGATGCACAGGCTTTCAAATCAGAGAGAGTTAGATTCGTGGTAGCGGATTTCCCATCATCCTACAATATAATCTTGGGCCGGCCAACAATTCATAATTGGGATATGTTGGTGTCGTCCAAGCATCAGAAACTCAAGATGGTCAACAAGAAAAACAAAGTGGTTACCGTCAAAGGAGATCAAAAACAATCCCGGCAGTGTTACTATAACACGGTTAGGCATGAACCATCGCGGTTACCACGGAGTAATGCAAGCAAAGCCCCGGAAGAGGATTCAGAAGGAAAATCTGTAAACGTGGTGGAGTTGGACCTCCGCGAAGAGGAAAAAAATGAAAACTGAGCCAAGTGGCGAGTTAGAAGACTTCGTTCTGGGATCAGAACCCGGTCAGGTTACGAAAATCGGCAAGGAGTTAGATCCCACGAGACGTGAAGAGGAGGAACAATTCCTCAGGGCTAATAGAGATGTATTTGCATGGAGCCCATCCGAGATACCCGGTATTGATCCATCTTTCTGTTGTCATCAGCTGGCGATCAAATCGGGGTCTACTCCTGTTTCTCAGAAAAAGAGGAAGCTCGGGGAAGAAAGGAGAAAGGCCTTGGAAGTGCACATAGCGGAGTTGTTGGAAGCCAATTTCATCCGAGAAATACAGTATACCACGTGGCTTTCCAATGTCGTTCTCGTTAAGAAGCCCAATGGCAAATGGAGGGTATGCACGGACTACAAGGACTTAAACCTGGTATGCCCGAAGGATTCTTTCCCGATGCCCAACATAGATCAACTGGTCGACAATTCTTCGGGATTCCGATTGCTGTCATTCATGGACACATACTCATGATATAACCAAATTGCAATGCACCCGGATGATCAAGCCAAGACCGCCTTCATCACCGAAAAGGCTAATTATTGTTATAATGTGATGCCATTCGGATTGAAGAACGCGGGGCGACGTACCAACGAATGATGAACAGGGTCTTTGAAGACCAATTGGGCAAGAACGTCGAAGTTTACATTGACGACATGATCGTCAAATCTTTGAATGAGGATAATCATGTGGAGGACTTGAGACAGACCTTTGACAAACTGAGAAGATACAGAATTCACTTAAACCCGGCCAAATGCGCATTTGGAGTTCCCACAGGAAAATTCCTGGGTTTCACGCCACCTGGCAAGGCATAGAGGTGAATCCCGATAAATGTCAAGTCTGTATTAGACATAAAGGCCCCACGTAACAAGAAAGAAGTTCAACAAGCGACAGGAAGGTTAGCGGCTCTAACTCGCTTTCTACCAAAGTCAGTAGAAAACTCGCTCCCTTTCTTCAAACTGCTAAAGAAGAAAGCATCTGAGGGATGGAATGCGGAGTGTGAGGTGGCATTTGAGAAAATCAAACAGTGTTTAGCGGCCCCTCCAGTACTAACAAGACCTACGACTGGAGAAAGCCTGATTTTATACTTATATGTGGGCAATGAGGCGGTAAGCGCTATACTGGTGAGGGAAACCGAAGATGGTCAGAGCCCAGTATATTTCATAAGTAAAGAGCTACAAGGATCAGAGTTGCGGTACCAGAAGGTAGAAAAGATAGCGTTTGCCCTATTAGTGGCGGCAAGGCGGCTCCGCCCATATTTCCAGGGTCATCCGATCGTGGTACGCACTAATCAACCAATCCGGCAAATCCTTCACAAGCCGAGACCTAGTAGGGCGAATGGTGGGATGGGCCATTCGGTTATCTCAGATTCAACATCACCTACGAGGCTCGGCACGCAATCAAGTCACGAGGCGTTGGCGGATTTTTGTGATGGAGCTAACCGGGGACCGGGGATGACAATCATAGTGTTTGGAAGTTTTTTGTGGACGGCTCATCAAACGTTAAAGGAAGTGGAGCAGGAATTATAGTTGAAAGTCCCGAAGGCGTCTCGCTAGAGTTGTCTCTACGCTTCAACTTTCCAACGTCCAACAACTAGGCGGAGTATGAGGCGCTAATAGCCGGTTTACTCCAAGCTCACGAAAGGGGGCCCGTCGAGTACACGTATCCACTGATTCCCAATTGGTAGCTTCTCAGATCAATGGAACCTACCAGGCCAAAGGACCTTTAATGATCAAATATCTGGGGAAGGTGAAAGAAATCATCACTGAATTCGACTAAGTGACGGTGGCGCACATTCCGAAGGAGACAATGTAGGCGATGTCTGGCAAAACTAGCAAGCACTAAAACTCCAGGGAATCACCGCACCATCATCCAACAAAACCTCCCAGAACCAAGTTGTGTGATGATCATTTCGGAATCAAGCGACTAGAGGAAACCCATTGATCAAACCATATTTTTATATGATTAAATTGGGATTTTTAATGCATTTTCTGGGATATTATTGCATGATTAAGCACTAATTTGAGTTAGGGACATTTGTATTGAATTAAATGTATTAGGGGTAAAATGGTCATTATTTATTAATTATTCATGCAAATGATTTCTTGGACTTTTGATGCTATATTGTGTTTAATCTTGCATTATAGGTGTTTAAGAAGAAAATTGAGATTTTTGAGGGTCAGAATTAATGTTTTGAGGAATGGGAAAAATTATAAGAAAGGCCCTAAGAATTTCTGAAAATTGGAAATCAAAGAAGAAAAGGGTCAGAGAACAATTACAGAAAATAACCCAGATGTTTTGGAAATCTCAGTTCGGCCCCAACAATATTTTGATAATTTTCACTTAGGTCCCCCTCAAGAACTTTTATTCTTCTTACTTAGGTCCCTGGTCAAAACTTGCGTTTTGACCAGGGCTAGGTCAGCTTTGACCAGAGCTGGGGGCTGAATGAATAATTAAAAAAAAAAAGGAACAGGAGCCCCGGATTCAACCCGAGACGGAGAGCTGGGATTGGAGATTATTTGAGAACCAGAGGGAGCAGCCGCGCGAAAGGGGGGGGGAGAGACCAGGGACCTTCGGCTGGAGCAGGACCTTCGACCAACGATCCACCTTTCTTCTTCCTCTCGCCGGCGACTTCTTCTCCTTGACGGTCGCCGGCGAGCCTGAAACAGAACCAGAGACGCAGCTGGGGGATTTTCTTCTTCGAGCTGGGTGCGTGGCGGACGATCTGAAGGAGCGGAGGGATTTTGGAAAACGGAGACCTGATTCAGAACAGGGGGCCCGCGAAGCTGAAAAAAGAAAAAAAAAACAGAGAAACGGGAACGAGACGCAAGCAGGACCAGCGACCTTCACCTTCATCCTATGTTGCACCGACACGCGACACGAGACACGACACGACACTCCAACACGTTAATCTTAAAAAAACCTAAATTTCGACACGTTAGGACACGTTTTGATATTAAATATATATTTTTAGGTATAATTCACATTTAATACAAAATATCCATAAAGTGTAGAGTGTAATAGGTAAAATTCATATGACTCAGTAAAAAAAAATAGAAATTCCATTATTTGTAAATCGCTTCATATGATTCGATGAAGAATGAGAGCACATAGTAGGATATTTTCATAAAATATAAATGGAGAAAGTAAAAAACTTGGGGGCGTAAATGCAGGAATGTCTATGACTCAGGTAGACTACTCATAAGTTCAAATATTTTCATCTCAATCCCGCAAAATCATGGCCTCCAGCTCTGGCTCATCAAGTGAAAGACTAGCAACTTCAAGATCTCCAATATCATCAAGTGAATCAAATGTATCTCCGGAATGTCCCACATTTGATGTTCTCCTTGTGTATAACTTGGATTGTTTCTTATTAAGAGTCGAAGGTTGCTATGCACATAAACCAAGTCTTGGCACGTTTTGGAGTGATCCTATTTCTCTTCATGGAATGCACAAAGAATAAGTACTCCAATTGCGTTCGCACATGATGAAGAGGAGGGTTGTTGCACAAGTCTCAATGCTATCCTTTGAAGCAAGGGTGTAGAAGTACCATAAAGTAGCCACCAAGCTTTCGGATCCATAGTGTATTTAGAATCGATGGCATCTAAATCGCCAAAAGTTCCACCATTAGTAATAAAATCTGCATACTCCCTTGTAATCTTGCTTCGGTCCTCGAGGCGGAAAGAATCTCCTTAAGCATTTTTGTCGCTCTTGAGTAATCTCTACATCCATGTGTGGAGGAACTCGACTATAATCTTCTTGGAGCCATTCGTGACTATAGTATCTAAAAGAGAAACAAACAAAAAAACAATAAATTATCAAGTTATATCAAGAGAAGTATTAATTTTAAATTCAATCATTTTTAAAAAAACTTACTTAGGATTCAAAGCATGCGCCAAACAATGTAGTGGAGTTGAATTTTCGTCAACGATCCACAAGAATATGATACACCACATCATAAAAAGAAGAGCTCTCTTCCATTCTCTTTACTTCTTTTTGGTATATAGCTTTCTTCACTTTCTCAATCATTGCATCCCACATATCATATATCAAGTGAAGACAAGGTCTATCGAGTGTCACACACTCTAATCATATCATAAATAGGAGCAGTGAAAGCAAGTATATAATCAATTGAATCCCAAAAATAATCATCCAATAATTTTTCCTTCACAAATCTAGCCCTCCCAAGATTATCATCTTTATAAATAGTCCATTTTTCACTTATCACCATATTTTGGAGACCACCTTTTATTAATTTGAACCTCTTGACATCACAATCATTGAGGCAAAAGCAGTATCGGCAATAGAAAGCAACTTCAAATTCACAAACTCATTATAGATGGACAATCTCATAGAATGATTCATAATGAAATGCTTTATTAGAGCAACATCTCCTACAATATCGAAATCCAAGCTGCATTCCTCATATGCTATTTGATTGTTCTCCACATTCTTTGTAGCACAAATATTTTCTGACCAAATTCAATGTGTGAACAACACACGGTGTCCAGGTAATAGATGGAAATTCCTGCTCAATCAGTTGCCCTGCTCCCTTACAATTTGCAGCATTATCTGTGACTATTTGAACCACATTCGCCTCTCCTACTTCTTGAATAACTTCCTTTAGCAACTTGAAGATGGAATTTTTATCTTTAATTTCCCCTGAGCAATCAACTGATTTTAAAAACATTGCTCTACCATCAGATACTGCCATGAAATTAATGAGTGGCCTCCTTTGTGAAACACTCCACCCATCACTTACAATACTCACCCCTTTATGAGTCCAATCCTCTCGAATAGGTTCACACAACCTATCAACATTTGCTTTCTCTTGTTGCAACAAAGTGGTTCGCAACATGTTATATCTCAGTGGCAAATAACTTGCAATATTATGATTTCTTTGCAAATGTATATGAAGCTTGGAAGTATGGGTTCTTCGCCAAATTGAATGGCAATCCTGCTGAATAAAACATTCTAGCAATAAGATGATTTAATTCTTCTCGCTCTCCAACATTGAATGCCTTCTCAATAGGACTCTTAGTTCTTCTTTTTTTGAGTCAGCGGACAAGCTAGAAGAGGAGGGGTAAAGGTACGTTTCGGGTTTGTTAGCTTGCATTCTTTGAGCAACTTCTTCTTCCAATTTTCCATCTCTAACTTTAGGTCTCTTTTTGCACTTCGAACAATTTGCAATTCCTTTGCCTCTTATGTTCAACAAATGAGCCCTTACCCTAGTATACGAACTTTTATGCTCTTTTTTACAAAAGTTGCATGTCCAAGACAAATTCCCTCAGGCTTCCACTCCACCATCTAATTTAGTAATATACTTCCATAATGGTTTACTTAGTAATTCATTAGCTGTTTGGGAGCACGATAGGACTATTAACATTGGCAGAACTTGAATGATCCATACTATAAATAAGTCAAACAAAAGAAAAATTAATCAAAAAAAAAATAAAAAAGTATTAGAATCATAGGTCTCAAAGACACAACAGCCAAGCAACATTATAAGTTAAAAATAAAAAAGCCATATGTCAGTGCTCAAGACGCAAAAAAAGACGAACAGGTCTTGAGACGCAAAAAAAAAAAAAAAAAAAGCAATATGATTGTAATACTTTTAGACTTTAGTGACAATAAAGCAAGTACACAGGTCTCAAGAGTCAAGACGCAAAAAAAGAAAAAGAAAAAAAGCAATAGAGCAAATTGAAACAAAAAGTCAAAAACTACAAAATAAAGCAAGCATTAAAGCAACACACATATATTATAATATTAAGACAGAATAGAAAAGCAATAGGAAGGAAGGAAGCTCAATTTCAAACTTTATATTGAGACTAAAAGATGCTTTTTAGCACGCAAGTTGGACCGGTTCGTACGCGTGCGCGGTTACGCACGAGTCACGGTCTCGAGACCAGCGGTCTCAAAATGTCAAATTCACACTCACAATCTCAAAACTCAAAGACGCTTCAGCACGCAAGTCGCAAGGTTCATCATCATACATGTGTGAGGTTCAGATGAGACAACGGCGGCGACAAGGCGAAATTTAGGTCAGGTTTGTCGCAGATTAGAGTCTCGAGCAAATAACCTATCCTAGGTGTTGTGATTCACTGATTCGATCTTTATATCTTTTTCACCAACAAATCTGAAATCTTGATGAGAATCTCAATATTTCTTCTTCTGCGTTTCTATCGGGCTTTTTTCTTTTTTCTTTTTTTTTTAATTTTTTTAAATCCAGTAATGCCCTTGATCGTGTCCGACACGGGCAAAGACGCGTGTCGGACTGGTCAACGCGTCGGCCGGCGTTGACCACGTCTGGCACGCGTGTCGGACGAGTGTCGGTGTCCGACACCGTCCGACGCGCATATTTCCCCAGATTTACCGTGTCGGTGCTTCAGAGCCTTCATCTACCTATTCCATCATCTTCCTTCACTCCACCTTCACTCCACCTTCACTCATCATCTTCCTTCACATCATCTTCCTTCAACTACCCACTCTTCCACCGTCACCATCTACATCTACTGTTTGCTTCTGGATAATTTGTCTCTCTTTGATTTTTGGAATTACTTTCAGCCACCAAGCTTTCTCGATTTAGTGCTAATTTGTCATTTTAATTAGTATTTTATGGCTGGATGTTTGAATCAGAGAGTGATTATGTTTTCTTGAAGCTATTTTCATGAGTGGCTAATTCCTTTGCTTCTTGGTGGTGGATATTGACTGGAGTTGGATATTGACTGGAGTTTAGGGTTTATTTAGGGGAGTATTTTGTTTATTCTATTAGTCCAGATTTATATATTTAGATTGCCTAGTTTTAGGGATTATTGTGTATAAATTCTGGAACTGAGATTAATGTTTATTCTCTTTGTTAGTTTGACAATTGTGATTGGATTGAATTGTGTGGCTTGTTGGACTTATATATATGTATTTCCTTATTGATTCAATGATATTGTGTTGTCTACGTGGTATTGTTAGATAATATGATTGAATTGAATTAATTGAGTGGCGTGGTATCGCATTCATATGAAGAGGAACCAAGTTGCATTAATTTAATCCTAATCACACACTAAGTGGTTTTAAACAATATCTCAAGAGATAGTAGTTAGCTACGGTAGTAGGAGCTACTATTAATTGGGAATATTGGACTCAAGTGGTATCTTGGGGTTTTACATCTAGACTTAGTGAAAATTTACTCCTATATTTAATTGAACTATGATAGTCACTATTCCATTTCCAAGAGCATTCATTATACATTTCATACTCATTTCCATTTTATAAAGAAAATACCAAAAATAATAGTTTAGCATTTAATTAAATTGCATTCCTATTTTAGTTTGTTAATTGAAAAATCCAAAACCAATTTTCCCCTTGTTTTATTGCATTTGCATGTCATTTAGATTACTTAGGATTCAATAAAAGGCTCCTCGAGAGAGAGAACGATCCTAGGTTTGCCTATACGCATCCTTGGTTATTTTTTATTGTGGACCCCAAGGCTAAAGACAAAAAGGGCCTCATCAATGGCGCCGTTGCCGGGGAGCTAAGTAATTGGCTCCCTAGGTAATCTAATTGTCAAATTCACTTTTGACAAGGGGTTTCTCGTGTGAAGCTTGTTAGTTTTGCATTTTTGATTTTTCATTGCATATAGTTTAGGATTTTTGCATTTAGGTAGTTTACATAGTATTCATTGCATTCTTATATTGTCTTGACTTGGTAGCTTCTGTGTGGTGTGTTTGCATTAAATTTGATATGATGTTGAGCTTAATTGTTTGAATTCACCATGTCTCCAAGTTAATTCATAGATACTTGCATCTTTTGTCATTTTTTTCTAGATTCATTTTCTTAGTTAGCTAGATACCTGTGATTCATTTGGGAATTCATTGAATTGAACTTTCATGGCTTGGTTTAATGGTAATCAAGATTCACCCTTTCAATCCCACTCTTTTGTAGGAGATTCGACCAGAAGGGAAGAGTCTATCTCTCAAAGCATCGATTCCATGCTACAAACAATACGGGCTCTTCAAGCTAACTTGGGAATTCAAGATAAGAGTCCAATTGGTCAAGAATGTCATGGTCCATTCCACCATCCATATCATGAACCTTACCACCAACCTCAATTTCAACCAAATCAATCACCACCATACAACCCATACCATGAGCCTTCTCCATCACCATACAACCCATATTATGAACCTTCTCATAATCCTCTACCATACGACCGCATGCCATACCATGAACCTCCTTCATTCCATCCCACTTCCCGACCATGTCATCCATCCTATGGATCCCTATACCCATTTGAGCCACCCTATGAACCTCATTCTCAACCATGTGTGCCAAACCAAGAACCTACCGCTAGTGAAGTCATTAGAAAATTACAAAATCAAGTGACTCAGACGGTAGACGAGGAGCGGTCATACAAGGCTAACTTTGACCATCAAATGGACTCTATAATGAGACGAATGGAATATCAAGAGAAAGAGAATGAGAGAATGGAAAAGGAAATTGAGCGTCGCACTCAGCAATCACAAGTGTTGAAGACTAATTTCCAAGAAAATCCTCTTCCCATGTTCACACATACAAAAGAAGCGGAGCAATTGAAGAAAGAAAATGAGGAGTTGGAGAAAGGAATAGAGTGGCCTAAACAAGAGTCTTCTATGTGTCATACTCCACAAGAGACTTGCCTACCACATACACTTCCATATGAGCCACCCACTCCACCATGCCACAAACATCCATCCCAACCCTCTACTCTTCAACCTTCTGAACTTGATGCCTTCCTCGCCTTGCCATATATGGATGCTCAAACCCTTACCCTAAGAAGAATGTATGACCAACTAAAGGTTCGGCATCTACATTTATTCAATCTCAAAGAGGTACTTCCTCGTGAATTCTCTGAGGAAATAGAAGAGGAAATGGAGGACATTGAAAAATTCAACAAGGCATTTGTTCACCATGTGCTATGGATTAAAACCGAAGGGGAAGAAGGAGCTCCATGGTCATATACCTCCAATGAGGATGGGAAAACCGAAGAGCAACACCTAAATGCCACTTCACAAGTGGAAGTTTCCAATCCTTCGGTACCTATTCCCACACAAGCACAAGAAGTGAAACAAGTACAACAGAGCATTGAAGAGTCTTCTCTACCATTCAGTAATGTTCCTATCCTAATAGAAGTAGACTCTCCTACTACTTCAACTAATGAAGCAATTCATGATTTGAGTGATAATGAGGTGGATGAGGAAATCATTGTTGAATCCCCTCAAATGTTTGACAATGTAATTGCTCAAGGCATTAGCTCTAGTAGTAGTGCTTCGGTTGTACTTGTTGATGAGTGTGTTCCTACTTCTTTATATGATGCTTTAACTGTTGAAAATGATTTTCTTCATAGTACTAGGGATGATTGTGAAAAATTGAATGAAATATTTTCATGTTCTTGTGCGGAAGATCGAATATGTGTAGACTGTTATCATGAAAAATTCCACTTACTTGTTGAGTTTCGAAAGAAAGCATTAGGTAAAGTGGTTGATTCTACCATTGATCGTAATGCACCCTCTTGTACTATTGATGATAGTAAGCATGACAACTGTGAACATGTTCAATCTTGTATGGATGATAATGTGGTTGATTTGAGTGAAAAAGATCATAGCCTAGAATACCAAATGCATGAAATTCCCATTGGATTACTTCCTTATAGCCTTGTTGATGACAAAGATTCTGAAATTTTGATTGCTAAAATTCCACATGTTGATGAATCTTTCCAACAAGTGCTTTCTTGTGATTTGCCACTCGACTTAGAAAAGAAAAGTAACTGTTTTGAATCTTTAAAAGCTCCGGGTGGTGATGATTTGGAAAATTCTCTTCCTTCTTCCATTCTTTTGCCTTCCATCTCTTGTGATTGCAATGCTGATGTGGTGTACCTCAACACTAAGTTGGATTCCGCACTTTCCACTTTGCAAACACAAGAGAATTTTCAAAATAAAACTGTTTGTTTGACTCCTACTGATGGGAGTAATATTGATTTCCTTGGATGTGATAGTTACTTGGAGAGTTTGATTCCTAAAATATCTTTAATTCACTTGAAATCTCTCCATGTTTCTATTTTTGGATGGGATACTGCTGGGTGCTTGTCTTCTTTGCAGGCACATTATTGGAAAGGTCATCGATGGAACCAACATCCGTCGTACATTCTTGGGCCCCTTCCAATTGATCCTGAACCACCTCCACCAAGGAAATTCAATGCAGGAGAAGATATTTTTGAAGATATATGCATGATCCTCATCGGGGATGAGAACTTCTCCTTCAAGCGACTCAAGATACTCTAACACAGGTTGTCTCTTTCCTCACTTATTTTCTTCCTAATTCCTATGATTATTTGGGCTTAATTGTTGTATGAGGAAGATAAGTGTGGGGGAGGGACACAATCCAGTAGAAAAAGTAGAAATAATTTAGTTTAGTAAGCAAAATAAGAACCCCTTATGTATGCTTTGCATCTCTTTGGCTACTACCTTATTAATTACCATTGTGCCTTGAATTTCAACTTGTCTATCATTCTCTTTAGGGTGATTTTTCTACATTGAGGACAATGTGTTGATTAAGTGTGGGGGAGGAAAATACATTTTGAGTCCCAATTATATGGTTGTTTTGAAATGAGAAAATGCCTAAAACTAGAAAAAATTTCAAATTTTTTTGTAGAACGACTTGCTTTAATGCATGTCCTAAGTGGTAAAGGGTCGCATTTGCCACTTTGGAAGTGTATAATTTGTGGGAAATTCTTTGAGCTTTCATGAGATCTAGTGTTTTGGAAACTTTATCAAACCATGTTTTGTTTTTGAAATGAATGGGAAGAGAAATGAACCCACAATTGGATTTTTGCTTACTCCTCATTTTGAAAAAGAGAGTTTATAAATCATTAGTGCATTTAAGAGTTAAGCATGATTATAGCTGATTGCAATGTTTTGATTGGTTGTGTTTGTAAGGTTAACACTTGGAATAGTTAAGTAGATGCTTTGTGGTTAACTTACTATGCAATTGATTATGTTGAAGTGAGCCTTGGAGAAAAAAACCTTGTTGGAAGGATATTTGAGCCTTAAAGTCTTTTTATGTGTGCATGTTCACTTGGTTTTTCACCTTCTAGAACTTGTTTCAACTCTTTTTCAAAACGGTATTTGCGTTATTGTGATGAAAATGAAAGAGGCATTCAATTCTAAACCATTTTCACCCAAACACAAACATACATCCATCTACCATTTGCTTCCCTTTTTGAGCCATTCCTATGTTGTATGCATGTCATTACTCATAGTATTCATAGTATTCTAAAAATCAAAAGAGAATTTCCAATAAAAATTTGAAATGTCATGTATATAAAAAAAAAAAGAAAGAAAGGTATTGAAAAGAAAAAAAAAGAAAATAAATGAAGAAGGCATTTGTTCATGAATTTTCAAAATAATTGGCAAAAGTTTGTAAAGTTATTTAGATGCTATGAATTTGGTCATTAACTTTGACTTGCATATCAACTATTCATCTTCCAAATTAATTCATTCCATTTAGCCTTCATCCAACATTACAAGCCTTTTAAGTCCTCTTGATTCATTACATTAATTGCTATTAGCAGTGGAGATGTTAGAGTTGTTACAAGCCTATGGTAAGGTGTTGATTAAGTGAGCTAGAGTGAAATTATTCCAAAAAGGTGAGATGAGTGAAACAGTTATAATACCTTGAGAGTTCTCCTGTGTTTCACTTTAATATTTTGGATTGTATAGTCAGCTAATTTCTTTGCATCGCTTGATTATCATTGGTGTTGGCTTGAAGAATTTGATTAATTAATCCATTGCTTTCTAGTTATGAAATTGTTCATATTTCAAATGCATTAGTGATTTCGACTTGGAATTGTGTACTCAATTGCCTTTATTCAGGAGTACAAAGGTCTAAGTAAAGCGCTACAAGGATCAGAGTTGCGGTACCAGAAGGTAGAAAAGATAGCGTTTGCCCTATTAGTGGCGGCAAGGCGGCTCCGCCCATATTTCCAGGGTCATCCGATCGTGGTACGCACTGATCAACCAATCCGGCAAATCCTTCACAAGCCAGACCTAGCCGGGCGAATGGTGGGATGGGCCATTCAGTTGTCTGAATTCAACATCACCTACGAGGCTCGGCACGCAATCAAGTCACAGGCGTTGGCGGATTTTGTGATGGAGCTAACCCCGGGGACCGGGGATGACAATCATAGTGTTTGGAAGTTTTTTGTGGACGGCTCATCAAACGTTAAAGGAAGTGGAGCAGGAATTATTGTTGAAAGTCCCGAAGGCGTCTCGCTAGAGTTGTCTCTACGCTTCAACTTTCCAACGTCCAACAACTAGGCGGAGTATGAGGCGCTAATAGCCGGTTTACTCCAAGCTCACGAAAGGGGGCCCGTCGAGTACACGTATCCACTGATTCCCAATTGGTAGCTTCTCAGATCAATGGAACCTACCAGGCCAAAGGACCTTTAATGATCAAATATCTGGGGAAGGTGAAAGAAATCATCACTGAATTCGACTAAGTGACGGTGGCGCACATTCCAAGAGGAGACAATGTAAGGGCTGATGTCCTGGCAAAACTAGCAAGCATTAAAACTCCAGGGAATCACCGCACCATCATCCAACAAAACCTCCTAGAACCAAGTTGTGTGATGATCATTTCGGAATCAAGCGACTGGAGGAAACCCATCACGGACTATTTAGAAAACACCCCTTCAGATAATTTCCGCACCATGGCCATTCTTCAAATGGGGGATGGACCTATTGGGGTCGTTCAAGCGAGCGGTGGGTCAAATGCGATGGCTTATTGTGGCAGTCGACTATTTTACAAAATGGATTGAAGTAGAACCACTCGCCACGATTACATCAGCTAGGGTGTAGAAGTTCTTACAAAAGAACATCATTTCACGTTTTGGTATACCAGCCGAAATCATTACTGATAATGGAACACAGTTTATTGACAAGGGTTTTCAACAGTTGGTAGCTGATTTTAATATCCAGCAGACTTCGCATCCGTAGAGCATCCGCAATCAAATGGGCAGGCAGAGGCCGCGAATAAGATCATTATAGACGGATTAAAGAAGCGAATAGAAGATGTTGCATCTAGCTGGATAGACCAACTGCCCTATGTTTTGTGGGGTTATCGAACAAGTGTACAATCATCAACCGGAGAGACGCCATTCAAGTTGACCTACGGGTGTGAAGCCATGATCCCAGTTGAAATTGGAGAGTCATCGTGGCGGAAGGTCGTAGCCCTTCAGCATCAAGAAGAGAACAATGAGGCAATTGCGGTTGAGTTAGATTTGATTGATGAAGTGCGGATCGCCGCACATTGTCGAGATTTGGCAACTAAACAGCTTCTGTCAACCCGCTACAACAAAAAGGTGCGACCCCGTTCTTTTGACATGGGGAGCCTCGTTCTTAGGAGGGAGGATATTGGCAACAAGAATGCTGTAGAGGGAAAGCTGGCTCCCAACTGGGAAGGCCCATACCGAGTTACTGAAAATCTCGGTAAAGGAGCCTACAGATTGGAGAAGCTGCAAAAGAAAGCGGTGAAGCGGACATGGAACGCTGATAAGTTGAAGGCTTATTATAGCTGAAGATTATGGCCCCGAGGAGGGTGATTTCATTTGAAAGACCTAGCCTGACCTTACTTGTGGGAGGTCGGCTCGTTATTTCTTTACGTCTAAATTTCTTGTAAGACATTTTACCAATGATTTTGATTTTATGAATGAAGAATGGCTTAGCCATGTTTCTACAAGTAAGATTTGTGCTTACTTTCTGTTTATAAACACGTAGAGGCCAGGGTATTGAAACCCGGTTTCTGAAATCATGTATGAATTAAAGAGTGATGAAACCAGGGTCGATAAACCCGGTCTCAAAGAAATCACTTTATAAACACGTAGAGGCGAGTATTGAAACCGGTTTCGAAATCGTGTATGAATTAAAGAGTGATGAAACCAGGGTCGATAAACCCGGTCTCAAAGAAATCACTTTATAAACACGTAGAGGCCAGGGTATTGAAACCTGGTTTCCGAAATTGTGTATGAAATAAAGAGTGATGAAACCAGGGTCGATAAACCCGGTCTCAAAGAAATCACTTTATAAACATGTAGAGGCCAGGGTATTGAAACCCGGTTTCCGAAATCGTGTATGAATTAAAGAGTGATGAAACCAGGGTTGATAAACCCAGTCTCAAAGAAATCACTCTATAAACACGTAGAGGCCAGGGTATTGAAACCCGGTTGCCGAAATCGTGTATGAACTAAAGAGTGATGAAACCAGGGTCGATAAACCCGGTCTCAAAGAAATCACTTTATAAACACATAGAGGCCAGGGTATTGAAACCCGGTTTCCGAAATCGTGTATGAACTAAAGAGTGATGAAACCAGGGTCGATAAACCCGGTCTCAAAGAAATCACTTTATAAACACGTAGAGGCGGGGTATTGAAACCCGGTTTCCGAAATCGTGTATGAATTAAAGAGTGATGAAACCAGGGTCGGTAAACCCGGTCTCAAAGAAATCACTTTATAAACACGTAGAGGCCAGGGTATTGAAACCCGGCTTACGAAATCGTGTATGACTTAAAGTGTGATGAAACCAGGGTCGATAAACCCGGTCTCAAAGAAATCACCTACGTAGAGGCCAGGGTGTTGAAACCCGGTTTCCAAAATCGTGTAAAATATTATCATGTAGAAAACAGGATAATGAAATCCGTTCTCCAAAACCACGGATAATATAAATATGTAGTAGTGAGGATGCCAAATTCTGATGTTTAAAAGCATATCTGATTCAGACATGGTAGCAGACAATGATATCTAGTCTGCAAAAATCATGCCTTGATCATGCATATGAAGGATAGAGGAATTAAACCCATCCCATAAAGTTATATGCGAGTCTAACGATGTTCATAGTCGGAGCAAAAGAGCTCGTCTTTCAGCATCAAGGTGAATATGCTTGTTCCTATTATGATAACAACTACGGTTGTGAAAAATCAGAATCTAACAAGTAAGCCCAAATGCACGGGAGTAACAATAATGCTGTAATCGTGAGCAAATCCGAAAAACAAACGGCTTATACGACAAAAATTATGGCCTATGGCCACAAGTTTTTAAACTTAGAAGTCATCAAACCATTACAAATAGTCAAAGCCACATTGCGGCTCGATGGCGACGAGAGAGGCGGTTCATCTTCGCTATCGTCAGCCCCAGGAGGAATCAGCTTCCCCTCATCACTGACATAAGCCTCAATGTGCAGCCCAACCGTATTCAAAGTGATGCCGGGATTCAAGACAAGAATCTGATCGACCGCGTTCTGAAATGACTGTTGGGCAGCTTGACCATACCACACAAGCTTGGAGTCAGCAGTTGCAAGCTCCTCATTTTTCTTTCCAAGCTTGTCCCTCAAATCATCGCCATCCACAGTCAACTTTCGGATGACTGCGGCATCTTCCAGACGGAGAATCTCGAGATGACGCAGCTTATCCTGAGAAGCAACTAGCTCGGCTTCAGTCGCGGCCAGCTTAAAGAGCGCAAAGGTAGCCACGTCAGTGGCTGTGCCCAGTTTGCCAATGGTTTTCTCAAGCTCGGCTCCAAGGGAGGTTTTCTCCTTGTTTACCCCTTTAAGAATGGTGGTTACTGCGCGCAAGTTCTTTGAGTCGAAGTCATCCAAAGATTTCGACCGATCGAGCGTCTGCGAGCCGAGGAGAGCGGCATAAGGCTGTAAGCAAAGAAATCGCCGAAAGGCATGCGGTGAATCTCATCCATTGAAGTTTTCTTCTGGCTAGGCGTGGTGGGGAGTACATGCGTGCGGGGGCGCACAAGATCCATAAGTTACAGCGTCACAGCTCGACCAAAAAGCTCCCAGGACATAGCGGCATAGCAAAGCGAGCCGAGGCGCGGATGGAGACACCGGTCTGCGCACCGGCGGTTAGCGGCTGGAAGGAGTTGGAATGTCAGGTACCTCGGCTGTGATAGGCGCATCCTCGGTAACCTGTTTCCCTTTGGATTTCCTCGTATTTTTCTTCTCCCGCTCCGATCCGTCTTTGGCAACGGAGCGCTTGCAGGGAACCTTGGCAATATCGCCCACTTCCGGAGCAGCAGGTTGGCTACCCACGGTAGGATCATTGGCAGGAGGACCCGCTGATCCAGCAGGGTCCGCACGCAGGCGAAGCTCTTTAAAAAGCTCGAGATGTGATGGCCTCACCATTTGTTGACCTACACAGAAAATAGAAGGTTAGCTAGCAATGATAATCGTAAATGAGTCATCCATGACTATAGTACAAGCACAAGAAGGATTTCATACCCACAGGGAATGTCGTCGCTTCAAGGAAGAAATGGACATATAGTCCGGTGGATCCATAAGCGAGGTGAGAGAAGCTGGAAAGGAGGATAAGCCGTTCAACGGCCGCTTCTTCATCGGAGTAAGGCTAGCGAGTTCGGAGTATAGGCCCCGGACTTAAGCTTATGATGGACGTTTGTCCAGTAAAGAGGAAATCTCCCCTCCAGATCCCCAGAAGCGGATGTCGTAAGGAACCAAGGACACTGGAATGGAATGGCCTTGACTTTGACAAAGGCCGACTTGAATTCTTCCAGGACTCAATAAAAGCTTTGAAAAGCTTATGCTCCCCTCTCCCCCGGAATGTGGTCCATCCAAACCAAAACTTATTCCTACTTTGGAATGTGTTTGTTTCTAGGGGGTGTAAAAGGTTATAAAGACCGAGACAGTACAACAGACATTCAGTTTTTTTGCAAAGGCTCTCAAGGCGGCAATGGCCAACCATTGGGGTGAAGTTGTGAAGGAGCAGTGCAAATGATTGAAAGCTCAACTTGAAAGTCGGAAAAAGGGAACTGACCTTGAGGATGAAATAACATCCGGTAGAAGAAAAAAGTGAGGCTCGTGTGGTGGCTATCCCTTGGCGAGCAGCGGCCCGCGATTCATCATGTGTGGGAAGTCCACGGTATATCCTAGCCCATTAGCGTTTATGCCAAGTTGGGAAACTCCTCGGCGCTCAAGGTATTCTTAAATTGGTCGCCTCGCGCTCACGGCCTTCCGGGGAATCGGGGTTCTGGCCAGGCCCAGTCGGCCGGCCTCGTCCGTTTGGGATGGCACATGAGAGTGAGAAGACGACGCCATTTACGCCTAAGAAAGAAATAAAAAAAATGGTTCACAAGAATCAATCCTAGGGGGAAAATGTGGAAATCAATAAAATGTCCAGAAGCATTCTGGCCATGCACGCTTCTAGTTACACAAAAGTATTGATTCAGTGGGAATGAGGGCAGAAAAGAATTTTTGTGGTCAAAGGAATAGGGCAAGAATGGCTCAGCCCAAGAAACCCACAAGTTCAGAGGTTCACGAATAAACTCAGAAAGTTAAGGAAAATTCCGCGTAGAATAGTGAATCCAGATGAAAAAGCATAGAAAAAATGACAAGAGAAAAGGATTTCGACAATGAAAAAAGTGGTTGGAATACCTGTTAGAAGATTTCTGCAGAAGATTTGCAAGCGCTACAAGAGAAAGGTAGTTGCTGAGAGTATCGCTGGCAAGGCAGACGAAGAGTTGAGCGAGTAAAGTACTCAAAGGATGAAGAAAGCCAAAATATATAGGTTTGGCAAGAGAAAGACGTTGGCGAAAGGAAAAGGCGCAATGATGCCGTTCCTAAAGCAATGTGAGCATTAAATGTTCGCACCTTCCCAGCGCTTATTTCGTACAACCTGTGTCTGAGCAGCGAGTAATACACAGAGACGTGGAAATTTGCGGAAAAGATACGTCCTTTCATATCAATATGAGAATACGTGTTGCAGAAGAGTCACAATGAGAAAAAACGACGGTTCACAAAAAGTGAAGGGGGTAACCGGCATCATACGATACTAAAAACACGGTATGGCGGAAGAAGATGACAACCGGGTTAAAGTCATAGGGAATGCTGGGGTCCTCACTAGCGTAAATTAAGTGTATTGGGAAAACTCGCTAAATTGATTCCGGTTATTAGATACCAATGATCGAGCGCATTCAAGATTATACCAAGGCATATGAAGAATGCAGAAATCGTCTTTATATTGATACTTGATCGGGTTACACAAGTCATCTACAAAAAAATCGACTAAACTACTCGTCAACAGAGACGATTACAAGGTCAATATAAAGAAAGAGATTACATCTGTGCATCCCTTAATTAATACAGGTGATGATAATCAGAAACATGCCATGAAATGGAAACAAACCCGGTGGCGGGAGTAAAGCAACTGCCCAGCAGAAGCATCACATTGGTAAAAGCGCTTGCAAGTATTTTCTTTTTCGAATTTCTTTCTCCTTCCCCCATGGTTGAAAAAAAGGAGCAGAGCGGATGATAGAGTTTGAAACTCTCACAAGAAGGTTCATCGTTCTTTGAAGAATGTTTACCCAGCAAATAAAAACCAAAGACCAGTGGTGTGGGAGCAAGAGAAAGGATGAAGAGAATTTATAGGCTCAATGGATTGCAAGGGCCACGCAACAACTAATGATGCTTAAATGGAAATAGCGTTACAGATTCCCATATAAGAAATCATGACTGTTGCTAAGAAAAGCGTGAACATTAATTTCGCGCAAAGACCAATGTGACAAAAGACGCCCAATAAACGCCAGGAGGTGATAGTCTGGCGTCAAATATGCAGCCTAACAATCCTCGAATCACCACAAGCCACGTGTCTCTACCTCATCCAAGATTGGGGGTAATGGGGCATATGAAGAATACGAAGCGACAAATGGGTACAATCCAATAAAGACAAAATCTCATATGCTATAAGAAGGACGAAACCCTAGGTAACCTCTATAAATAGGGATTACCTACCAGGTACACGACACGACTCACTAGTCCATTCTTTACCATTCAGTCTCACTGTGCACACACCCCACACTCAGGCGAAAAGCCACCCCCATGTAGCACAGTGATCCACCAGCATTCGCTGTTATCTCCTCCATAGATATCAGCGGGAGCTGCATCCGATCCAATATAAATCATACCAGCCCATCGAGGCTGGACATCTGTGTTCTATTACAGAACAATTGCAAAAATAACTGTAAACATTAGCAAAGAGGGAAAAAGTAACACCGACGTTACGTTTGTCAAACATCCATTATATATAACTGATTTTAATGGCGTTGTCAATTTTGCCTTCTTTTATAATTTTTATATTTATTTTTAACATTTGGTAACTTAATGGTTATTTTTACACCTTAACCCAATTTTAAATGATTAATATATTGAATTTCTTTGTTTTTACTCTTTTAATACTGTTAGATTTATTAATAATAATATTTAATGGTCCGAAAAAATCTATTATCTTTTATGAGACCTTCATCAAACTGTTATGTTTCAAGCCTTCAAGGTGATGAACCAACCACGTTTACTTTATTAATAATAATAATAATAATAATTGTAAAGAAACAGCCTAAGGACCCTGCACTAGCCTTCAAGAGAAAAAGAATTTTATTATTCTTGTGAAGAATATCTTATACACACAGTGAGTATATCTCACATATATATAAGATGAATTGACCACAACATATCCACTAACTATAACATACAATGAACAAAATAACCTAACTAATAATTGTTTTTACACTCCCCCTCAAGTTGGAGGTTGAAACATATTCACAATAGACAACTTGAATAATAGTCTTTGTTGAATCTCCTTGTAATACCCTGAAAATCTCACTTATGATAAGTATCATATTGAGTAAATAATACCTATTGGAAATAGGTGAATATATGATCTCAAAAACGTTGTGGAGAATTTATCTTATTTTTGGGGTAGTTTCTCTTGAAAAAGAATAATTTGCAATTAGGTCCCTAAAACGTTTGGAAGTTTGCAAATAGGTCCCTAAACACATTTACGGGTTATAAAATACCCTGTGAAAATTCTAAAGAGACAAGTAAATATTTATTTGAAATAGGGAAGAATATTGTCCCTAATTTAGGTAATTTATTAAATTATTACCTTAAAGAAATAAAGGGGGGAAAAGTTAAAAAGTATTATAATGACCAAAATGCCCCCGTGAATTCAAATATAATGCATGAGGCATAAAACACTAATGTCAATACAAAATTTGTGAGGTAATGAGCTATTCTAATTAAGAAAATTAGCAACAAATAGTAAGGAATTAATTAAGTAATTATTGGCTAATTACTTAAGCATGAACAAGGGAAAATTCAAAGATAATTATGTAAAACCCTAAAATTAGTGGTTAATGGCTAAAAATTAGCATAAATATATTTGCTAATTAATTGGAAAATATGAAGAAAAATTGGTGAGATTAGGTAATTTTAAGTCTAAATACAAGAATGGACCAATAAGGGAATTTTGTAAAATTTTTAAGAAAATTGAAAATAAATAAATAAATAAAAAATAATTAATTAAATTAAAAAATAAATAAACATTCACAAATCCAAAAAAGGCCAGCCGAAATTTTGCAAAAAAAATTAGGATAATAATCCGAGATCAGTAGAGCATTTTGATAATAAGACAAAATAGGGTAATCTGTGAAAAAGGCAGATAGTCACAGATTTAGAATTTGAAGAAAATAAATTGTAACTCAACATCTGGGGATGAGTTGAGAATTTTCTGGACATATTTGGAATCAGTGAATTTTTGTCCAGAGATTGATAATTCCGGAAATTCGTTAAAGTAGCAAGACGCGTTTCCGTAAAACTTCACATGGCCGAGAATACCTGGAAGGGATCAAAACTTTATTTAGCCCAGACATTTCTAATGAGTGAGAAAATGTCTGCAAAGTTGTGATTCTGAATCTTTGAGATTTTGCAAAATTACGCAATTCGGACACCGATCGGAGACTTTATCGGTATAAAACTTCTTGAGGAAGTAAGTGACATCATCAAAGTACATGGATGACATCATGGGGATGATGTCATATGGAGGAAAGAGAAAGGTTTGGATGGCCAAGATCTTGCCACCTCATCCAAGTGCAATCCGACGGTTGATATCCGAGTCTGCGGTAAAGTGTGAATAGTGCACTGGATTTTCCCTATAAATAGGACCTCCCTTCATTTGAAAATTCACACGAACATCAAGAGCTCAAGGCCGAAATTGAGGAGCAGCCAGGAAGGGAAGGAGTCCGGGGAATTCTGCAGCGAAGCTCTGAGTAAGTTCTTCGGTACATAGTCTTAAGTTTCCATAGTTCTTTCAGTAGTTAGAGTAGAAATGCTAGCTTAGTCTTTAATCTTCAAAATATGATTAGATATCATATGTTAGGGGTATTTTAGTCATTATTTCAAAAATCATGGTGGGGTCGAAGTTCTGGAAAAATTTTGGAAGATTAAAGTTAAAGTAGCGAAGCTCTGGCGAAATTCCGCCGACTAGTAAGGATAGGGGAAAAATGGTAATTTGTACCTAAAATGCCTGTTATGATGTGAATCATTAATCAATATGATTTATATTTCAAAAATTATGTTGGAGTAGGAGTTATGTTGAAATTTTGAAAGATTAGTGATAACGACTTCGGCAAGTGCACCGATCGTTACAAGTAATAAAGTAGTGAGAAAAAGATCGTCCCACGAGGAATAGTACTCCAACCACTAATTCGTTATTTCAGCTTTAGTTGGATCAATGAGTAATAGGGGGTGAGTTGTAACCAAACAGAATTTTAAGGAATTTAATCAAGAACAAGCATTCAAGATTAAGAATCTCAAGAACGATTGTTTAGAAAAGATAATCAATAGAGAAAAACGCAGCTAGGCATAGAATTCCCCATGTTCCTCTAAGTATTTGAATTAAATCCCTAATTGATTATTATTCCCATGATTGACGATCAATTCTCTAAAATTAGACTAAGTCCCAATGTCTTGACGCTACCTTAGTCCGTTATCTTTGAAAACAACCTAATGTCTTAGTATTGTTTGGAAAGATTATATAAACCAGAATTATGAGATCGCATAAACTCGTAAGCCTATGTCTAGGTCATGCAACTCTATGACGAATTAAGCGTTCTAGTTAAATGCACCAACATCTCTATTGTCATACACCAACCTATGAACAATCTAAAAGGTGATCAATCTTTAAGAAAGCTTTAAGCAAAGATAATTCATTCAATCATGGTAAATAACGTTCAATAGAGAATTCAAACAAATACTCAAATTCGCATAGGGTTCATCCTCGCCTAACTACTAAAGAAGACTAGCCAAGCATGGCTAGGTTAACGAATAAAGAAAAGAGATGAAAATCAGAATTGTTCTTGCGTCCTTCTTTCTTTCTTCACGTCACGTCCTTCTTCTTTCTTCAGCCCTTTTCTCTCTAAACCTTTGGTAAATACCGAAATTTAGAGAGTATAAGGATGTTTTTTTTCTTTCTTCCGTGTTTTCGCTTTTGTGTGCTGCCCCTTCCTTTATATAATAATTCCCTTAGGCTGACTTGGTCCGTGATCTGCTTCTTTCTTAAATAAAGGATATGCAATATCCTTTTGAGATCTCCAATCACCTCCAATTATTTTTTAATTCACTCTATCATACCACACAATTAATTCAAATTTATTTCCTTTTTCTGCTCCTTTCTCAATCAGCTAATAACTCCTGCAAGATATATACAATAGTAATAAATTTAATCCAATATATCTCAGAATTGATACTCATTTAATTATAAAATATGCACTTATCAATTAGGGTCAAAGTAACGAAGTGCTGGCGAAATTCCGCCGATTAGGGGGTCAGGGGTAAAATGGTCATTTTGACTAAAAATGTCTGTCGTAATGATAGATCCTTAACAAATACGTTGTTATGTTGATAGGATATCCCTGATTACGTTCTGACCTCCTGTCGTGCTGTATACCGACAGAAATACCGACGACCGTCAACGAAGGTACGTTCGCGTACTGTAACACTAATCTGATGGATATAGTATGCGTGTATGTGATGTGTGTGTGGTATGATGTGAGTATGGTATGTGTATATGTGGTGTGTTGTTGGAATGCATATTATGTTAGAAGATAACTGTATGCATGCTGGGAGCGATATATCTGTAAGGCTGGGAGCGATACATCTGTAATGCTGGGAGCGATACATCTATAATGTTGGGAGGGATATGTCTGCATGTTGGGAGCGACACATGTGCATGGATGGGTGTGATTTATATGTATTGTTAATGTTGTTCTATAACCCATATGTGTGTATGTATACATGAGGTTAACCGTTACCTGAGATCCGGTGCGGATCTCAGCGCTTAACATAGCATCAGGGTCAGGAGGACCGAGGACCGAGGAGAGAGGAAAGCAGCAGGTTCAAGGATCCGGTGAAGACTTTCCGTTATTGTCCTTTACTTTTGAAAACTCTCGGTTGTTGAACCGCTTCTGTAAATAGGCAGTGGGCATTTTGAATATATATATCAGTTACACTCTTACTCCGATGCTCTACTCTGATGAAAAAATTTTATACTGCTTTTGGAAAACGGGATGTTACACTCCTTTCCCACAGCTTTAGTCAGAAGATCTACTTCTTGATCTTCAGACTTGACATCCTTTAGATCAATCAAACCTTTCTTCAGCTTTTCCCTCACAAAGTGACAATCCACTTCAATGTGCTTAATTCTTTCATGAAATACAAGATTATTGGCAATATGAATTGCTGCCATATTATCACAGTACACTCCTACAAGATTGTGATGGCTAATGTTCAAGTCTTTGATCATTCCTAATGTCCATACACTTTCCGATATAGCCATACTCAAAGCCCGATATTCTGCTTCTGCTGAGGACTTTGACACTGTAGGTTGCTTCTTAGTTTTCCATAGGACCAAAGAGCCCCCAAACTTTATCAAATAATCACTAACGGATCTTCTTGTGGTAGCACATACTGCCAAATCAGAGTCACAGTAGCATTCAAGAGCAAAGTCTCCTGCTAAACTCAGCAACACTCCAAGTCCAGGTGAAGCCTTCAGATATCTCAGCACATTCAAAGCAACGGCCATGTGTTCCTTTGTTGGCACTATAAAAAAAACCATCGTTTGTCGCGATTTCTTTGTCGCGGTTGTAAATAACTGCTACAAAATACCATTTTGTAGCGGTTAATCACTAAACCGCCACTAATTAGTCACGGAAGCCTTGGCGGCATGTCTGCTACTATATTTGTAGCGGTTAACGCAAACAAAACCGCAACAAATTTGGCGCTAGCTTGGTGCGCAATGGTGGGAATGTTTGTGGCGGGACTTTTGTAGCGGTTATTTGAGGATAACCGCTACAAAAGTGGTTCCAACTTTGTTGCGGTGAATTTATAGCGGTTACATTACCACAACCACTACAAATAAACGAAACGACACAATTGTGTCGCGGTCACTAGGAAGCGTGCCTTTGATCGCGTCAAATGCTACATGTTTGTAGTGGTTTCATGGATAACCGCTACAAATATTCACAATATAAATAGGGTTTAGGGTTCGTACATCAATTATAAAAATTAAAGAAATTACTAAATCTCGACTTGTAACTGAATGAACTATCTCACTTGGTCGTCGAAGACATGCAGATATCAACAGCTCTGATCTCCTATCTCGGGTGATAAGGGCTGCAGCTATTTGCCTCTCTCATCCTTGCGAGGCAATTCATTCACTGACAAGCCAAGGTTTACTCATTTCTTTGGCGTGAAGACTTCTACTCTTCTGAGAATAGTCCAACATGCGACCGGAGATTGGGTTCCATTATAACCACCTTTGTCTCACGAAAATGTCTCTGATGAAAACGACTCAGCGAGTTTTTTGTGGGAGATCGACGGCTATACTGAATCCGAATCCCCACGGGCATGTTGGACTATTTTCGGTTACTTTATTATATTGAATTTATTACTGTCGGCACTTTTGAAAAAATTAAAGAAAAAAATTAAATGAATTGAGGTTTGTTATTTTAAATATTTGTACCAAACTAATTAGTTTGATTCATAAAATAATTAAACTAATTAGTTTATGAATCAAACTAATTAGTTTGGATTTTTTTTTGCCAAAAAATTCATCTTGTAGCAGTTATAGGGAATAACCGCTACAGACGGTCAACGGTCATACAAACCGCTACAAATGTCAACGGTCATCATGTTGTAGCGGTTGTGTGGAACCTAACCGCAACAAAATTGAATTTTAAAATGGATGAAACGGTGCCAACACTCTATCGCGGTTTCTATCTACAACCGCTACAAAGGGCAAACGGTCATCCTTTTGTAGCGGTTGTTGTAGCGGTTTCATAACTGCTACAACACTCTGGCAGGATTATGGATTCAATTTTGTTGCGGTGTTTGAACCGCTACAAATGTGTCTCGTATATGTGCAATGGTTGTTGTAGCGGTTTAGTAACCGCTACAAAGTATTCCATGCATTTAAAGATCTCAAGTTCTGCTTTGAATGTAATTAAACATTGTATCCACATTTATGTTCTATCCTAGATTTGTTTGTTACATATGGATAAGTCATGGATCAAGCTGCCACGTAGTTCTCCTATATATTTAGCGGGATTGAACACTTTCTTAGATTTCACCTTTTCTCACGCTAGCATTAATGGCAAGATCGTGTGTCCTTGTTTGCGATGCAAGTTTAAGAAGTGGCAAACATGAGAATGTGCTTTGGAACATCTTCTTATAAAGCCTTTCCTAGAAGCATATACATTATGGGATGTTCATGGTGAGCAACGTGGTATGAGATATGGGGATCATCTTCCTCGAACCTCACAAGTAGGAAATCAAGTACATCAAGATGATTCAGTTAATGAAGCTATTCGTGATGCTTTTGGTGTTCAAGACGACAACTTCTGTAACACCCCAAATTTCATACCTCTTATTGTTTAAGAAAACATAGTTTTTAGAAAAACAGTAGAGTTTGAGGTGCTACATCAGAGTACTGCGGAAACGGAGAGCATGTATTAACAATTGGACAATGAGTAACTGAAATAAAATACCCCGACATATGATGATGCCTGGCGTATGCTGGTTAAATTGAAAATCCCGAAG
Source organism: Acacia pycnantha (assembly GCA_025563575.1). Taxonomy (NCBI): domain Eukaryota; kingdom Viridiplantae; phylum Streptophyta; class Magnoliopsida; order Fabales; family Fabaceae; genus Acacia; species Acacia pycnantha. Next base: position 1,836,219 of record JAMWYP010000038.1, read on the forward strand.
GAATATTCATGTGATACAATATACAGAGCTTTGTATAATTACAACTTTTACATGGTAACTATACAATCTAGACCAAGCCTTAATTAGACTTGGGGCAATGAACCTAACTCAGTTAACCAAACAGAATGGCCTGGTAGGTGTCTATCATGGGGGCCTCACCGAGTTCACGGTGACTTATTGGCTGACCCACATAGACTAGCCCTGCCTTCGGCACCAAACTGTTCGTAATAACATTATTAGATCCATGCCTGACAATAGGCTCTGATAACTTCTTCCGGCTCTTGCCTCGACCAGTTCATTATTACGACTTTGCCCATTGGCTCCTATTTATGGCTCCATCTACCGGTGCCTTCTCTGTTCCTTGATCCTTTCCTGTACTATTAGTTAAGACTGAGGTCCAATGCCCATCGGACCTCAGGTAACGGTTAACCTCATGCTTAAGTATGACAATATATGGATTACAGATATTCACAACATTAACAGTATATGAGCACACAACAGATGTATCGCACACAGCAAATGTATCGCACACAGCAAATGTAAAGTTATCTTCTAACACATATACGCATACAATAAACATAACACATATACGAATACAATACACATAACACATATACGCATACAATAAACATCAGAGTTAGTGTTACTAGTACACGAACGTACCTTCGTTGACGAATACGGTACGTCTGTTGGTCGGAACACAATCACAGATATCCTATAAAGGTAATATCATTTCTATTAATTCATAAATAACATCCTAACAGATATTTTAGCCAAAAATGACTATTTTACCCCTAGCTTCGGAAAATCGCTAACCGATAAAATTTCGCCAGAGCTTCGCTACTCCGACTCCCAACTTTCAAAACTTACTTCCTATCATGTTTTTATCTCGTCAGGCATCTTTCATTGCAATTAGGCATAAAAACAAGAATAAGAATTCTACTTCCTAGATCTAACTAGCATTTATACTAAGAACTACTAAACAAAAGACTAGAACTTAAAAGCTAGCTTACCTCTTGAAGAACTTCCTCCTCCTTCTTGCTCCCACTTCTCTCTAACTTCTCTCTAACTCTTTAGAATGAGTTTTGGTGTGAGAATTCCAAATGAGAGAATGGCCTATTTATAGAAAAAGTGTATGGCACTTTGGTAGTTTCTTTGAACTTCCACTACTCCCATTTCAACCATTGGATCTAGGGTTTTCTTGAGCTCTCATCCTCACCACTCATTCCCTCTTCACTTTTGCCAAGACTTGTTGGCCACCTTCTTCATCACTTGTTTTACTTTATGTGTAATTTGCATGTGCTTATAATTCACAATTATTCCTAGAGATAAAGTTTGAAGTTTATGTAGTCTCTTGAGAAGCACTTGAAATAACAAGAATTATGGTTCAATTTGGGGTTTTTACTAGCCCTTTAGTCATTTTAGGATTACTTCCAAAAGTTACGGAAATGACTTCGGAGATAACCTACTTCGAGCTAAAAATACACTTGTTTATAATAAGTTCTTATATTTGATCTCTAGTTAACATATTTCAATACACAATTTATTTTCTATCGGTTCTCATTTAAATTAATCCTAATAGCTTTTGAACTCAAAATATCTTCTCTTTCTCTCTCCAAAACCCTTGGCTCTCCCTCTTCCACATCACTCACATCTCACACTTCATACACACACTCACAACTCACCTTTCCTCTCTCCTACACACTACCCTCACAACACTCACACACACTCAACTCTCTCACACACACACACACATTTTTCTCTCTCTTTCCCTCTTAGATTTTCGAATTGCATGGCTAATTCTTGGCCATGGAATATGATTTTCCATCTACAAAATATCCTAGATAAACGTGTTCCCATTGGCTAATTTAATTATAAGAGGATTAAGGCTTAATTAATTAGAACCCTTAGATTAACTTTATTAGCTTTAATCTTGGCCATTGATTTAGTTGCAATTGTTGACCTTTCAACTCTAATTAGAAATCCTTAATCATCCTATTAATCAAGAGTTTTTATTTCCATTTACTATCATTGCCAAGGTGTGATTGGTTCTCTAATTAACCATGGTCATTAGTGTTTTAATTACATCCTCTTTGGTCTTTAATCCTAAAATGGTGTTTTAGGTGTTATTGAATTCATTTGATTGGCTACTCTATTAATCATGATCATTAGTAATTATCTTTATGCTAATCTTGGCCCTTCATTGGCCATTGGTCTCTAATTAGGGTCATATATCCCTAATTGTGCCTTTATAACATGTTATTCAATTAATTATGAAAGTTCTTGAAATTAATCTAATAAATGGAGATTTAATTATCTCCTAATTGTTGGCAATTTTATTTAATTGGATTAATTATTTTCTCACAACTTTTGGGTTTACTTTGGTCATTTATGCTCCATGCATTAATTTAAAAATCATAGGACAACTTATGTTCCCTAAATTAAAATTGGGTTTTTGCCTCTTTAAATTCCAAGGAAAATAAACAAATAAATTACTAAAATTAGAGACAATATACTTTCCTATTTTAAATAGGTATTTAATTGCCTCCTAAGACATAATTAAGATTATACTTGATTATGATAAATCTTAGGGTATTTTATGATCCATAAAAGCATTTAGGAATTTAGCATTTGGTTCTTCTTATTCTAGGGAAAATTTCCTAGAAATACAATACATAATTTTGAGACCATATATTCACCTATTTAGAATAGGTATTATTTATCACAATATAATATTTAAGATAAATAATTATCCAGGTATTACAACTTCACAGCAGAAGTTCAGGGTCTAGAACCTGTTTTCTTCAGGAATGATGCTGCTCAGGAATTTTACAGCCTAATGGATGAGAGCGATCGTCCTTTGTATCAAGGTTGTCAGAAATACTCAAAGTTATCTTTTCTGATCAAATTGTACCATATCAAGTGCTTGTGTGAGATCACTGATAAGGCAATGTCGATGTTCCTGGAATTACTTCGAGATGCTTTCCCTGACGCGGACATTCTCTCATCCTTCTACGAGGCCAAGAAGATAATCAACATAATAGGCTTGAACTACGAAAAAATTGATGCCTGCCAAAACGACTGTATGCTTTATTGGGGAGAGGACGCTCAGAGGGAGACTTGTAAGAAGTGTCACACTTTGAGGTTCAGGATAGTTCGGAAAGGGAAGAAGCAGAAGAAGAAACCCGCAAAGATTCTAAGGTACTTTCCTTTAAAACCTCGCTTACAAAGATTCTAAGGTACTTTCCTTTATCCGGGTGGAATGTGCATACCGGCCTTACGTGCTCAGCTTGCAATTTTGACTCTAACTCAGTGCGCCTTCCCCACAGTCATAAGTGGTGATTCATGGGTCATCAGAGGTTTCTTGATGGTACGCACAGGTTTAGGTTGCAACGCAATCGTTTTAATAGGAAACAGGAAAAAAGAGGACCTCCTCGGAATTTATCCGGTGAAGAAATCATAGAGCAGATTCAAGATGTTGAATTTGAGTATGGAAAAAAGATGATCCAGCAAAGGCTGGGACAAAGACTGCCAGGCCTTCTGGTTCTAAACCCCAGCAATGGCGAAAGATAAGTGTCTTCTTCACTCTTCCGTATTGGAAAGATAATTTGCTCCGAGACAGACTGGATGTCATGCACATTGAAAAGAATGTGTGCGACAATGTGTTGTACACGATTCTCAACGAACCAAGCAAGTCAAAAGATCATCTGCAAGCGAGGAATGATTTATGGGAGATGCACGTTCGTGGAGAAGCGTGGCCGGATGAGCATGACAGGCTTCAACCGAAAATATTCACCCTGACAAAACCGAATAAGGAAATATTTCTCGCGACCTTGAAGAAAATAAAAGTTCCTGATGGGTATTCAAGCAACATATCATGATGTGTTGACGTGCAGGCTCGAAAGGTTACAGGGCTGAAGAGTCATGACTCACATGTGCTTATGCAACAGTTACTTCCGCTGGCCATAAAAAATACGCTGCCTCTTGATGTGTCTCTCTTTTTGGTCGAGCTTTGTACTTTCTTTCGGAAGTTGTGTTCCAAGGTTTTGATAGTGGAGGAGCTCGACCAGTTGCAGCAGAAAATCATTCTTATGCTGTGTCATTTGGAGATGATCTTTCCTCTCCGTCATTTTTCACTGTCATGGTTCACCTGACAGTACACCTTGTTCACGAAACAAAGCTTATTTGCCCAGTTCAGTACCGATGGATATATCATATTGAAAGGTACTCATTTAAAAATAATTACTTTAGCATTACTCCCTAGTCGCATGTTTAACCATTGATGCATCGAAATTTTTCCTTCTCTACTTTATAGGTTTCTTGGGAAACTGAAATCTTCGTGAGGAATAAGGCGTGACCTGAAAGTTCAATAGCAGAAGGTTATATCGGGGAAGAGGTCTTGTATTTTTGTTTCAGGTACATCGATGGCATTGAGACGTCATTCAACCGACCGCTTCGTGTAGACGATTGTCCTGAGCCTGAGCCTGAGCCTGAGCCGGAGCTATCAGCAACAGAGTTGTTAATCCCTCGTGTTGGTAAACCAGTTGGCGGAAGTGAGAAATTCAAACTCATGGCACTTAAGAAGTTTCAAGCACATAGACATGTCTTGATTAATTGCACCAAAGTTGAACCGTACCTTCAGTAAGGATTTCACACACACACACACACACACATATATATATTCTATATATTTCCGTACATTTTATAGTCACATTTCATGCTTGTCATTGCATGTTTAATTGCAGGGAATTCAGGAGTCATGCGAAGCGTGAACTGAGGATCCGTACATATATAGACATCCTCTGAAATTGATAGAAAGGTCCACAGAGAATTCCAGGGTTTGTTTAGGAGCAGAATAATGAACGACCACAACCCGCACTCACTAGAATTCAGAGCTCTCGCGCTAGGCCTGCTTGACCACGCCCAAAGATTTACGGCATACAATGTCAATGGGTTTAAGTTTTGCACCGTCTTACGAGATCAGTGATTGCTGACCCAAAACTCTAGTGTATATGGCACGTTTGGGACGAGGAGTTATGTGAGCAGCAGTGACGGGAACATGCAGTTCGGTGACGTCCCGTATTATGGAAAGCTGCTTGATATGGTCAGGATAAGTTACCAATGCCTTTTCACCGTGACATTGTTCAAGTGATTATGGGCGAATACAACAATGTCCAGGGGACTCATGACTGACGACTTAGGCATCACATCAGTGAATTTATCCCGGCCTATTCACAGTGGTCAGTCTGAAGATGACGAGCCGTATATTCTTGCCTCAGAGGTCCATCAGGTTTATTTTGTCGCCGATGAGAGGCACAAGAATTGGAATATGGTGGTTCACTTAAAGCCTCGGGACCTTTACGACATGGGCGATGGTGATAACGTCGCCTACGATTGTGAGCAGTTCCAGCCCGCCAACTTCGAAGACTTCTTTCCAAACGGCGATGACAATTTACCTTTAGTTCGGTACGTTTTTTAATTTACGCTTTATGAAATAATAACATTTAACTAAATTTTTATTTGTGTTCAAACATATTCACCTCATACGTAACATTTTATGCAAACTTTCTTTGTAGGGATGGTGAAGAAGATTGAGAGAAAAACTTATGCCTACGCTATAATATGTAATCTTTTTATTATGTTTTTTTAAAAAAATATACAAAATAATTTGTAGCGGATATATAACCGCTCCAAACACTACATAACCGCTACAGCTTCCAACTGCTACAAATACGCATCCTAACCGCTACTAATAGAAACCGCTACAAAAAGTAAGACCTCAACCGCTACAAAATGATGCGCAGATACCACCATAAATACCCCTACCAAACCACATTTAATATGCTTTAGTTTCTTTTCTACACACGTTTTCTCTCTGTCTTCTCTCATATTTTTACGTTTTGTCAAAGAGGTTAACTGTTTGAAGGGGGTAAGTGTTGTTTAACCGGATCAAATCTAATGATTCTGATACTAATGTTTGTTATTTTGCAGTTGAACCGGATATATTTTTCAACTTTCCTTCTACTTCCATATACATTATTCAATCAACTTGTACACACATTTTTTAAACAATTAGTATGATTTTAACTAACTCATTATTAGTTCTTATTATACTTACATATTCTCATTATTTTGCACCTATATAATCATCTTATATATTTAAATATCATATTTTAATATCTTTTATTTTCATTAAAAATATAAATTATTAATAACTCAATATTTACTTAATTACCTCGACAAATACTTTTTTTTTTTTTACAGTCATGAATTTGTAGCAGTTACTTAAACCGCTACAAATGTTCAAACATTTTTCTGGGAAAAAATGGCGGGATTTCTTTGTAGCGGTCTTAGTAGCGGTTACCCACCGCTACAAATATTCAAAAGAATTACTCTGATAGCGGCAAAACTTTTTTGCGAAAAAATGGTGGGAATATTTGTAGCGGTTACCAACCGCTATAAATATTCACAAGAATTAAAAACTAATGGTGGCAAAACTTTTTTGCCAAAAAATGGCGGGAAAATTTGTAGCGGTTACGAACCGCGACAAATATTCAAAACAATTAAAACTGATGGCGGCAAAAGCATATTTTGTAGCGGTTATTTAACCGCTACAAGTCTACACAAAATCAATTTGTAGCGGTTTAGAAACTGCGACTAAGCTCTCAATTTAGACGTCAGCGCAGCTCATGTAGTGTTGGTCAGTGGTAACCGCTACAGATATAGTAGCAGTCCCTATATATGTAGTAGCGGTTTTTTTTAACCGCTACAAATCAGCTTGCCACGGTGGATTTTGTAGCAGTTAGACTAACCGCTACAAATGTCATTAGTTGCGCCGAAAACCGCTACAAACACATCATTTTAACCGCTACTAATGATCTTTTTTTGTAGTGTGGCATTTGCATGAATTGGCTTAGAAGCTGCACAGAAAAGGATATATCAGGACGTGTCATAATTAAATAGATAAACTTACCAATCAATTTTCTATAACACTCTAGATTTGGCAACAAATCATCCACGACATCCCTTTCTTCATCATACGGCATAAGTTTCTGATTTTGTGCCAAGGGAACTCTAAGTGGTTTGCAGCCACTCATCCTTTTTTCAGTGAGAATATCCAAAACATACTTTCTTTGACATAAAACAATCCCTTTTTGTGATCTAGCAACTTCTATTCCTAAGAAATATTTCATAAAACCAAGATCCTTGATTTAAAAATTATTATGTAGAAAGGATTTGGTTTCAACCATCCCTTTTACACTACTTCCGGTTACCAACAAGTCATCAACATAAACAAGTATTAGAACAACACCATCATCAGAATTTTTAATTAAAAGAGAGTAATCATGCTTACTCTATTTAAATCCAGCATGAATCAAGGCATGTGAAAGCTTATGATTCCATGCCTTGAAGCTTGTTTTAAACCATACAAAAATTTTGTTAACTTACATACCAATTGCTCCCCCTTACTTGCAAAGCCTTGGGGAATCCTCATGTACAATTCTTCATCTAAATCCCCTTGTAAAAAGCCATTACATACATCCATTTGGTGCAATTCCCATGCATACATTGCTGCCAATTTGAGGACAAGTCTAACAGTTAACATTTTAACAACAGGAAAAAAGGTTTCATGATAACCTATACCTTCTCTTTGACTATATCCTTTGGAAACTAATCTAGCTTTGAATTTATCTATGGTTCCATTGAAATGATATTTAATCTTATATGCCCATTTACATCCTATAGCCCTTTTTCCTTTAGGCAAGGACACAATAGTCCAAGTTCCATTATCTTCGAAGGCCTTAATCTCATTATTCATGGCGTCTATCGAACGTTGATCCTTTATGGCATCCTTATAAAATTCAAGTTCATGCATAGAATCAATTGAATGTAGAAGGCACATATGAGATGTAGATATAATTATGTGATCATAGGAAATATATTTATGAATGCTATAAAGACATTTATCTTGCTCAGCCCGCACTAGAGAACAAACATAGTCCTTTGACCAAATGGGTGCTTGTCTTTCTCTAGTGGGTCTGCATAATATCTCAGTGGATGTTTCTGGCAAAATGATGGATGATTCCTACCTTGAATCTGTCATGGTTTGAGACTGGACAACTCCATCAGTTGAGCTTGGAGCTGTTGTGGTGCCATTCTAGATATTGCGCTGGTTTGTGAACATCATGTGCTAAAAAATCATAGTCAAACCAAAACATATGCTGAAATTTCTTGCACTCTTTACTTAAGTCATATGAGTTAGTTTCTTTGAAAGGAAACTTAGATTCAATGAAACTCACATGCCTGCTAACAAATATATTTTTGTGTTTCAAGTCAAGCAATAGATATCCCTTTTGATTATCAGGAAAACCAAGAAAAACACAAGGAACAAATTTTGCATTCAGTTTATCATTGTTTCTTAAGTCTATTGCAAAGGCCAAAGAACCAAAAACTTTCAAGTTATCAAAAACTGGAGGTTTCTTATATAAAATCTCAAAAGGGGTTTTATAATCTAGAATTCTAGATGGCAATCTATTAACTAGATAAGTGGTCATTTTGATACATTTCCCCCAATACTTACTTGGTATACCAGATTGCAATATGAGACCCCTAGCTACCTGAACGATAGTTCTATGTTTTCTCTCAACCACCCCATTTTGTTCTGGAGTATAGGGACATGAAATTTGATAAACAATACCTTTACTTCGGAGATATTGCTTTAGCTCATTGTTTGTGAATTCTGTACCATTGTCACTTCTAAGCATCTTAACTAATGCTGAAAATTGAGTGAATATATAGGCAATAAAATGTTGAATATAGGTTGTAACCTTAGTTTTATTTTTAAGCAATAGAGTCCAGGTTGCCCTAGAGAAATCATCAACAATTGTTAAAAAATAGGAATATCCTTGATGTGTTGGAGTCCTATATGGAAAACTAAGAAGCAACCTACAGTTTCAAAATCCTCAGCAAAAGTAGAATATCAGGCTTTGAGTCCATCTATATCGGAAATTGTATGGACATTAGAAATAGCCTAAGGACCTTGCACTAGACTTCGAGAGAACAAGAATTTTATAATTACTGTGAAGAATATCTGATACACACAGTGAGTATATCTCACATATATATAAGATGAATTGATCACAACATATCCACTAACTATAACATAACTATAACATACAATGACCAAAATAACCTAACTAATAATTGTTTTTACAATAATAATAATAATAATAATAATAATAATAATAATAATAATAATAATAATAATAATAAATGTGAGTAGGTTTCTTGAAAAAATAGAATGTTAAACTCGGAGATTATTTAATGTATTGTTGCACTAACACCTTATGCATCGCACATGTTCATGTTTATAATTATAATGTTTTATATGTGGGTTAAATTATTTGACCATTATTATTTATCAATATGTATAATATGATCTACCTAAACTAAATTGGTTTGTTTCACATCCCTTGGATCGCATGGGCTGTATACTAGTTAAAATTTAAAATAAACAAGAAAATATGGTTTTAAGTGTTAACTGCATAATAGCGAAATTATTGGTACACTACGAAATAGTTAATGTTATAATAATTTGAGCAACTACTTAAGATCTAGAATCATTGCTAATAACTTATATTTAATTGTGTTCTAAAAGTATTTTGCGTATTCACAATTTAAATGAATGTATAAAATTATCTGGCAAAAAAAAAAAAATTATAAAATTAATGTTTGACTGGGTTGTATTTAATGTTTGGGTTTAAATATTTTAACCCATCAACGTTGCTTCCTCTTTTGGATGGATGTTTGCTTCCTAATTTGTTCAAGCATACAAAACATAAAATTAATTTAGGAAATTAATTATCTAATACAACATTTCCATTTCGTTGGCCCAAAAAAATTCTCCTTTTCTAATATAGTGGTAGTAGAAAGAACCGGATAATAAATAATGCTTCTTACTTACACTATAAACTAGATCTTATATTAAGAATTAGAGGTAATAGTAGTAGTAGTAATGTCTATCAAGTCAAAGAACAACCTTTTATTTTTCATACATATATAAATGAGAATAACATAAAGTCAACAAAGAAAATGCTTTGCCAGGTTTAACTACATGCAGGAATAGAAAGAGCGTACTACTATAACTAATACATAACGAAATTGAAAACGTCACACACACACACTAATTCAAGTACATATAACTTTTAAGTTTCTCGAAGACTCATCAATTGATTAATTACCTAATTGGTTCTGCACACGTCCTACCTCTCGATTGTTCTTGTTTTGATGAGCAGCATGGCCTGCCCCAGGGCTGTGACTTGGGTCTGTTGGTCTAAAATCATTTTTAGATCCTTCATCCAAAGAATACTCAACAACATCTGGAGGACCCTGAATTACTGCCACCTTTTCTTTCATTTCTTTATTCTCCACTTCAGATTTCCGATTACCTACCCCGGGACTGTTTCCTGGATTTGTTGGTCGATAAGCACTTACGTCTCCATTTGTATCTTTATTAGAGATTGCATTAACGGCCAGCTCTGCTGATGCAGGAACATTGCCATCAAAAGTAGCGTCTTTCTTGATCCAGAAATGTGGTTGGTTCAATGCCTTTATCTGCCTTCCTTGAGTCATTTCAACTTCATGGCAAGCAACTAGTATGAGAACTGCAGCTAAATATTTGAGAATGGCCATAAGTAAAGAATTGAAACAAGCTTTGCCCAAAAAATAAAATGAATTGAAACAGGCTTCAAGGTTTTGTTTGAGTACTACGTAGTGGGAAGGGCTTTAGGGTTTAAGGCAATAGAAGATTACTCAATCCAGATGTTGTTTTAATTTGAGTTTTGACAAGTTCTGGGATCTTAGGGTATTTATAATCTCGGTTAAGTACCATGTCAATTTACTGTTGATATATTTAAGTTATAACTAATCATGTCATTTGACTAAATGTATGGAGTGCATCCACCTCCAAATTAATGCAGACCTTTTGTCAAATCAAGCTTTCACTGATACTGGTCTACTTTGCGACTGAGTTCTGCATTCTATATAATTATATAGGAAATCTTCACAACGAGTGACTATTTTATGTTTTATTTAATTTATATGTCTCTTTTGATCTGCACCTCATATTCTGTTGTACTAGCCTGGCTTTCTTTATTTGGGTGATTCGATATGCATGTAAGCAACAAGTATATGATAATTAAATATAGATAGTCACAAACTCACAAAGTCACAATAAGTACGACACAGAGAAATGTTAATTAAGTACTGAGAGTGGAAGCTTGAAGGCTAGCTGGAGCTCATAATGGCCTTTCATGGTGGGGAGAAGCCATTTGAGAAACTCTGATAATATAATATCTAATAAAGAAAAAGCAGGTCGACTAGTGCACCATTAAAATGGACCCAAAAATATGGTGTACTATTAATTTTATATATAAGTGAATGGTTTCTGTTCAATCTTCAAAATCCTTATCCTAGTGTAGCCGCAAACTCAAAAGGTAAAGGAAAATATTCACACACACACACACATCGTAGATTCATAGGGATTTTTGTAATGATAATTTAGACTTGCTTCAACATTTGTTACTACTCTTCATGATTTGTGTTATGGTAGGGCCAAAATCTCTTCCTATTACAAAAACAAAAAGATGGCTTAAATAATTATAAAAAATATCTGTGCGCTTTTTTACCATTTCTTTTATATTTTGTTCGTTCTCTAGTTCTTTTGTTATATTCGGTTTATATATAGACATTTAGTACGTAAACAACAAAGGAGCACTAATTGATGATCAGATCTACTCATATATGATATGTGGGTGGAGAGAAAGAGAATCATATGATAATGCTAGATAAAGGCGCCTTTGATTTTGAGGCTTGAGTAGTAACTTGACTACGTCACCGATTTTTCTTGTAAAAATAAGGGGAGAAAATCACTGTAAGGCATAAATAGTGTTGATTTTGCTAAGGTGATTGAAGTTAGCACGATTAATAACCTAGGAAAAAATTATAATGACATGATAAAAAATACTACCTCCGGTCCTTAATATAACAATTAGTTGACTAATTTGAGTAGATTAAGTAAATTAGTTATGTTAGTTATTTGTAACAAATATAGGTTGATTTTCCTAAAATACCATCTTTATTCATAACTACCATTGGATGGAAACTTCTTAGCTAGTGTGTGCTTGCAATAGGGATACTTTGGGAAAAATTATAAATTTGGGAGACAAAGTGTATTGAGATCCTATATTTAAGACCAAATCCAACCCCTTACTAGCTTTTATATTAAGGGCCAGAGATAATAATGAAATTATTTTATTAAAAATATGATCTGATTCAAAACGAAAAAAAGAAGTCTCACTCTTTAAAATGAAAACGCAGAAGTATGAAGAAGGGCATATCAGAGAAGCATTAGGGCATTGGACCTCAACCAAACTGGTATAGTCTAAGTCAGATGGTGGTCCTTCTAAGTATTTTTTAAAATAAATTTTTTTGACAGAGTAAAATAGAAGCGATGCAAAAATAAATTATAGGGACTAAAAAACAAAACACAATTAAAAACATGGGAACTTATAGAGGCATTTCTACTGAAATTAAACGAAACCTACTAATTCTAATAAAAATTTCAAATCCTGTGATTTGAGACTAATTTATTAGCTAATAAGGATGAAACGTAGATAGAAATTTAGGCTTTAAACCCTTTATATGTAAATAAGAAAACAAAAACTTTATATCTTACTGAAATTACGCATATTAATTTTCAACCCAACACTTTTCATATGAATCTAAAAATAAATAAAAAATTACAACAACTCAAACTTTGCAAAATAAGTGCCCTCAAATGTAAAATTGAATTAAAAGTATCGTGTTACAAAGGTTCCCTGAAAATTATAAAAGAGACTTTCCTAGGCCTAAGCTTTAAAAACAAATATTTTCTCGAAGCATAATGCTATACTTTCCAATTCCTTTCTTATTCACATGACAGGCAAAATAAAAAATTGCAACAACGCATTGAACCAAATGTTCCCAAGGACAACAAAAAGAATATGCTTGAATCAAAAGTGATTAAGTCAAAAGCGACATGACCACGTGCTTTGTGTAACATCCCCATGTCCCACCACTTGGAACTTGTCACAGAGTAGTGACAAAGTCAAATGTTGTCAAACATATAGAATCAATTTCCATGCCTATCTAAAGAATAAGCAGAGGGAGGGCGCTCAGCCCATCTAAGCTGTTCGAATGAGATCTGCACGGTTCAGATTTAATTTTTTCTGGTGGCTTTTAAGTTAAAAAAAAAATTATTTTTAAAAAAATAGTAATTGAGAGATTATCTTTATTTTAGTTTCTCTACCCATTAAAATAACTTTTTTTTAAACAAAAAGTAAAAATAAATAAATCTGGACAGCACAGATGAGCTGAGGGCCCCTGCCTATCAGGGAAAGTGGATCCTCATACATATGATGCCAACCTTGATCGTATCAATCACTCGAACTTGGAATTAAAATGGAGAATATTCTATGCAAAGATGGGCTCCTAGGACTATGGAACTCTCGTCACTTCTGGGTCTCCTCGATAAAAGTACATAAAAGATAGATAAAATAATAACACGCTTGTGAGAATATTAATTAATAAATTGAAGCACTAATGTGTGCTCGTTTATTTTTCAAAATGAAAACAGTGAGCCAAGTGGGTTAATTAGGTTTTTATGGTTTTGATGGCTAGCTAGGCTGTTCCGCTGTATTGAACGAGCGGTGTAAGTTTAAATAAAATCATATCTTTGTTATATATGAGTGTGATATATATTGTATATAGCGGAGTAAATTATGGTAGCGAAATATTAATTGTCATTGACATATGAATAGTTATTGAGACTTAAGAGAGTCACATGTATATATATAGACACCGTTGAAACTAACTTACCCGTACTATAGTTCTCATTGTTGGGAATCAAATATATAATATCAATATTATTAGATATTAATATATAAAATTATTAGATATTATGTGTATCACTGAATATTATAGGGAGAGAATAACTAAGTCAGCAATATTAGCATTGTCTATTATTCAAATCCGAAAGTTGCCAGACTCACCCTTGTAGATATGTATTCAGTATTCATCAGTATTAAAATAATATAGAGTCTTTCGCTACAGTTTTCACACTCGAGTTCTCTAATAATATACACACACGGCTAATCATTCAAGTGTTGTGGTATTTTTCATGGTATCTTATTTTGATAGCTAATCTAATAGAAATTAAATATCCACGGCTGTAAAAAAAGAATTCTATTGATAAAAATTGATAGTGGAAATGAAATAAATTTTCAATTTTACCCACATTAAAATAGATAATTCATATTTGTATTACATTCTCTCTCATATTTAATGACTTTACATTGGGGTGTTATTGAAAAAGCTTAACTAATATCCCATCAAGTGACATAATAAGATCCCCAATCTCTTCTAGAATGCGCCTTGTTGTAATTAAGGACCGGAGAGAGCACATATTATGGAGTAAAAAGGAAATGTGATCAGTAATTATTTTGGTAGAGAAAAAATGAAGACCTTTTGGAAAAAGAAAAAAGTTGCGTTCATTATAGATAGCACGTAGTTATACATCATGAGTCCTGTTAATGAAGATTATGACATTGAAATGAAACCTAAATCTGAACTGAAACACACATTTTGAAAATAACATGATCCATTGAGCCTATATGGGGCAAGTGCCCTAGATAGTTAATTGTGAACAGAATGTCCAACGCCGGGACTGTGGCCAGGGGCGGTGGGCCTAAAATCATCGATGTTGTGACTTGGAGTTGCTTCGCTCGGAGGCATTGGTGGAGACTGAATTGCATTTGGAGTCTCTAGGCCACCATACACATTCTTCTGGTCATGATTTGCAAGGTTTTGGTCTCCCTGGGACTTGAGGTTCCTGATTCCATGAATGCATTGGAATGTCTGGCAGAAAATGAGAGCTACGAATATCAAAGAGATGATATTCTTGTTTTGGGCCATGAACAAAGGAAACTTGTGGTTTGGTTTTTAAGAGGGTGTACCAAAAAGTTAAAATGAAGAAGCTTAATTAGAAGGATATGAGCTCAAAGTGTCTACGCAAGCAAGAGAGGATCGGAGGACGCCTCAATGAACAAAGGAGCTTACAATATACAATTGAGTTGGCCTAGACACTTCCTCTTTGGCCTTTATATAGCACTGAAGCAACTTGTGGTGGGGTCCTCTATATTCTTTTAACAAGTCATATGAGAAAAATAATTTTGGGAAGTGAAATGATATTTTCATATATAAACATGTAAACTATTCAAGATTACTATATATATAGAGGGACACAGCTGGAATTGTACATACGGCTAGCATTGCAACATGGGGGGACATTGGAGGTACTCCCCCTTAATAAAATACGGTACTTTAACTAATTCACAAGAAATAATACCTCCGATTTAAAATATAAGAGACTAAATTACGTAATTAGAAAATTTAGTTAAAATTGATTAAAGACAATAAATAAGTAAAAAACATAACTTACTGTCCTAAAAAAATCCCTATTTATGGAGAGGGTGAGTGGGAGAGAGAATAAGTGGAAAAAGAGATGAGAAAGAGGAGTGAACAAAATAGATGAGAGAGACATATAATTAGAGATAATATTGAAAAGAACATTAAATAATGAAACAAAAAAGTGGATCTTGTATAAAAAAACACACCCCTCACAAGTTTGGTTCTTATATTTTAAACCAAAGGGAGTAATAAGTGACAATTAACATTAAATATTTCATAAATTAATTTTTTTCCACTTTTACCCTTATTGAAAAATATGTTCGAAAATTTAATGAGTGAGTAGAGTTGGAAATGAGCATTAATTACAAGGACAAAACTTGAAAATAAGGATTAGCTAGTTATCTTACAAGTGACTTTTATTTTGGATCAAATTATTCTTCTAGAAGTGTCCTATATTGTGGACAAGAGGGAGTATATACTTTTCAGTTTTTATATGATATTTTTGAAGTTCCAAAGCTATCTTGTATGATATTAAATAGCAAGTTGAGGGACAATCTGAAGCTAGTAATATAGAGTATACAGGCCTATGTGCTCTTTTGATGAAACTGAGGAACGTGGGCGGCACTTTTAATTTCTATCTAGCTGTGCAACGCACTTTGTTGAGTTTCATTCATCTACTCCGTTCTTTCCATTTACAGTTTAATTAGGGTATGTTTGCTTGCTGAGACCGATAAATTTATTAATTATATAAAACAAGAGATATTTTTTATGTAAATTTATTACTCCTTCCGATTCACAATATAAGTTGCTTCTAAAAAAATAGCTTGATCCACAATATAAGTCATTTTGAGAGAAATTAATGATAATTTGTCAATTTTGCCTATGAAGTATAGTTACTTCCTCTGGTCCTATTTATAAGCAATTCTCTCTCTCTCTCTAGAAGCTAGTCCTTAATATAAGCAACCTTTTTAATGTTTTAAAATTTAAACTTCTTTTTCTTTTTCTACCCTTATTAAATACATATCTTTATATTAATGAACCACTAATTCTCTTTCATTCAATCATTTATTACTCATTCTCTCTCATATTTTATACTTATTTTGTCTCATATTTTTACTCACTCTCTCTCCTATGCTCCTTTCATAATAAATAGCGGCATATTTGGAAAAGACATGACAATTTAAACATGACTCATTGTATTTTTCTCTCTCCTTCAAAACCTCATTTAATGTGGGTAAAGTTGTAAATTTCTTTGAATTGAAGGAAAATTTAATGAGTTAACTACTATTTCTTGATTCTAATGAATTAGTTGAAGTGACTTATATTGTTATATTGTAGACTGGAGGGAGAACACTTATGGGCATAGTCAACTATTGTTGAGGTCGAGATATATGAGTAACAATCAATGAATACAACGACCACCGAATGTTTTTGCTTTTTGACCTACATGCCAAGAATATTACCATTCTGGTCTTATTTATAAGTCTCTTTTGACCAAAAAATTTGGTCTTATTTATAAGTACAATTTCATGTAATAAATGAGATTGTGACAATTTTACCCATGAAGATAAAGAGAAGAAAGAGTTGAACAATACACATTCATAAATGAGGCTAAAGTTGAAAATTTACCCCATAATCATTGAGGTAACTATGTCTCCTTAGTATGTGAGATTTAGTTCAAAGGGACTACAAATAGAACTGGAGTGGTATGTAACTAGTGATGCTCCAAGCTAAAAGTTCAAAGGAACATTAAGTTACATGCATGTAGGAAAATTAAATATAGAGAGGTGCCAAGAAATTCAATTTCTTACAAGTTTGACTTCTTAAAAACACAACTTGATTTGTAAACATAATTTTTAGTTTTGACTTGTAAATGTGCGATATCTCTCTGTATTTAATTTTTTTTTTATCTTGGACCTATGGATATTTTTTTTGGAAATTCATATTTAAATAAACAGAACTGGAACTTTGGACTAGACAAGATAAACAAGGATATACTAATATTTTTTTTAAAAACAAATTGGCGAAGTATCCTTAAGAATTCCACGCGTTAGTATTGCAACATAATAAAAGATGATGATGATGATGTAGTCTTCTGTGTTCATTTTTGTTGCCTATGACATGAAATCCGAAATCGGCCATCGCAATTTTAATTTTCAAATGTATCGACGGTTCATTCAAATGTGAGGATGTATTCTCCAGATTTGAGCGAGCAGCGTACTGAGCCACCGGCCGCAAATCTTAGAAATTCTGTGGTATATATGGCTTCTTTACTTTTTTTGAGAGCTTGATTCCTTTTGATTGGTTTAGTTAATGTAAAAAAAACAAGGCTGCTTGTTTTTCTCTTCTATTGATTTTAAAAACCCTTGTACTTTTCCATGAGCGTGCATAATTTAATTAAAGCTCAAAGCATATTTGTAACGGAATCTTCTTTGATGCCATACACTGTATGATTTTGATTCTTATTCTATTGCCCTTTTTGGAACAGCCACCACGATGCTTGAGTCTCGTTTGCGTATAAACACCAAGCAAAGTTTAGCAAGCTTCTTCAGTATAATCTCACTCCTATATTCCTTCGTACAGGCACTCACTTCTTATTTTGTTCCAAGTTCCAAGTCCTTTTTTGATCTTTGGCCATGGCATATTCCACTCGCACTAGCTTCTTCTTTATATTGTTGGTCTTGTTCCATGAGCTACTCTTCGTGGAGGGAAGGAACTTGAGACAAATCAATGGCCATTTACCCATTTCTGCAAAAGACACACCAAAAACCATAATTGCCTTTCGACCAATGAGTAATCTGGAGGAAAACGTCAAAGCATTTGGCCCTACAGCTCCAGGGTACAGCCCTGGTGCTGGTCATTCCATTAAAACCTAAGTAACTTCTCAATGCATGCATGCAATTAATTATTATTCCCCAGTATTATGCACTACTGTAGGAGTTAGGTATGGTTCTATGTATTTCCTGATGCCATTTTATTTCACCCTATCTTAGGTGTTCTGTATGTTGGCATCCATTTTATTTCCTTATGCTAGGTCTTAAGTACGTAGGGCTACGATTTATTCATGCATGCTTCAATGTTTGTGTAGTGAATATATTTTTGTGTTGTATTAATTATTCTACTGTACCACAATTCTCGTATCTTTTTCCTATCTTCTATGTATTTCCCGATGCCATTTTATTTCACCCTATCTTAGGTGTTCTGTATGTTGGCATCCATTTTATTTCCTTATGCTAGGTCTTAATTACGTAGGGCTACGATTTATTCATGCATGCTTCAATGTTTGTGTAGTGAATATATTTTTGTGTTGTATTAATTATTCTACTGTACCACAATTCTCGTATCTTTTTCCTCTCTCAACTTCTATTTCAATTAAGTACTCTCATGCTCATCGTGTGAATATTAAGTACCCCACTCCTAAATATAAGACTTAATTTATAGTGTAGATTACACTACAAAGTAGATCCTCCATTAGGATGCAGGTGGTATCAACTATAAGTAAAAACCATGATGACTTAATATCAGGGCAAATGTCACCAAGCTAGCTATAGCGGAAATGCGCAACTATTATTTGGCTTACTCTTGATTTTGTAGGGAAAAAAATCCTGTCTGGTTCGAGCAGAGCTGTAGTGGAAGGATCAAATTATTGACGGAGTAAAATGTAAAAGGAATAAAACGGGTGGTAGAGGATGGAACTTTAAAATCAAGCACGTCGACGAGCTATAATACATCTTCAATCAATATTTTTTTACTTTTACTTTTTTTTTTATTGTTTTTAATATTGTTGCTTGAAGATATGTATATATATATATATATATATATATATATATATATATATATATATATATATATATATAATTTTAATTACATATGAATTTTTTAACTAATTTATCTTGCTTCCTCAATTTACCAAAATAGTAAAGTAGTTTTTATACTAAGGATTGGATGAGTAGCTAGGTACTCACATGATACCAGAAAAAGAAAAAGAAAAAAAGAAATACTTAAATTAATGTATATGAATATGGGTAAATGATTTCTCCAGTCACGGAAGATAAGTTATCTCTAGTGACCCCCAAAACTACGTCGTTTTGGATTAATGAAGGGTCTTTCCGGAATTTTGTACCATTCATTAATTCACCTAAAATTACAAACTCACCCTTTATTAATTCAAAACGATGTAGTTTTTATGGTCACTGGAGATAACTTATCTCCAGTGGAGAAATACTTTTCTTTATGAATATAGGAGAATTGAACCACTAGGAATCCATGTATAGAAACATATATTGCTACGTATAAGCATAAACTCATTCACTCTGTTGCATGTAGCATGTAATAAGTCATCAAGGGGAAAAAAATGACAAAGAGTTAACATATAAACCATTTATGACGAGAGAGACCACTCGATTCCTTCTCTATTTAATGTCTCCATCATTAGATCAAGTTTTAATGATTGAGATTTACTCTATTTATCATGGTAGATTTTCTATATTTAGTGTTATAAATTTTTTTTATACAGTATTAAATCTCAACTATTAAAACGATTAAAATGCAATCAAATGGTGGAAATATTAAATAGAGAGGGAAGAGAGATCAATGGATATCTCTCCCGTCAGAAATGGTTAAACTTTAACAGATAATTAGTCTGCCAGGGAATACATGATGTTCTGTATATTCCCTCACTTATAGCTTCCAAATTAATAATACCCGTAAGCCAGATTCCACAATTCAAGAAGTAACCTAAATTGTCCTTCCTTGTCTGACAGATATCACAGTAAACTTTTCAATAATATAATATTCAAATTAGATTTCAAGCAATAATCAAAATAATATATTAAGAAATAATTAAAACGTTAATATTTTATTATCAGAAAAATCCTTATAACATCGCAGAATTGAGATTACGCATGAACAAGATTCTCGTCTCAACTTAGCATTTGAACCAATAATAAACCTTGTTGCACATAAGCTACATACTTCGCAACTCATGAGGATTGCCAATTAAAAGCTTCCCACCCTCAAATTCACGATCGTTCTATAGCATGCGCTGCTTTTTGATTTGGCTTAATTGACTTTTTTTGAAAAGGTGACTGTTGAACTAGTTAATTATTACTTCATTTGTTTTCTCTAGTACATCAACTTGACTCTTTGTTTATATGACCAGTTCTTAATTTAACAGTTCCTAGATTTTAGATTCGCAGTATTTATCAATATTTTAAGCAGTTCCTTTGTACTTTTTATGAACTGCAACTTTGGAAGTCACTGACTCCTTTCCAAGATTCTTCAGACATTGGGAATATCTCAAAGCACCTTTGCGTTTTTTTCTTCTTCTTTTGTTTAGTTAATTAAAGTATTAAAAGGAAGTGTGTAACATCCTTTATTTGGACAAGGAACTTAGGAATAAGATAAGAATATTGCTAAGTTTGTAGGAATTAAAAGTCTTCAATTTATTTAGAGGAAAAGGTTAAAAAAATATTTTTGGACCTTGAAAATTTAGGGGGAAATTATGAAATGTTATTTTGAGGATCTAGAAATATTATGAGGGGATTACTTACGAAAAGATTGGCCTAAATATTGTTAAAGCTATTATTTGGAATTTGTGGCCTATTTTTCCTGAAATTCAAGGAAAAATGGTTAGAGCATAATTTTTGGCCTAGAAATTTAGAGTTGATATTTTATGGCCTAGAAAAGCTAATTGAGAAAGAAAAAAAAATAAAATCCTTATATGGGATAACAAAGATAATTGGTACCCTAAGAAATAACTAATGTTATAATTAATAATTTGAGTAACTACTTAAGATCCAGAATCATTACTAATATTAATTATAACTTATATTTGATTATTGTTTAAATATATTTTGCTCATGTGCAATTTAAATGAATGCATAAAATTAATGTTTGACCGGGTTGCCAACGTTAAGTTTTTATGTTAATTATACTCTACCATCTTTTGTCCAGTGCATGCATTTTAAAATTTTGGGTTTAAATATTTTAACCTATCCACTTTGGGATGGATGTTTGCTTCCTAGTTAGTTCAAGCATACAAAATATAAAATTAATTATCTAATACTCCTTCTGATCCTTAATATAAGACATATTTACCTAATCTGATTAGATTAAGAAAGATAGTTACTCCCTCTTGTCCTTATTATAAGGCACCAACTAACAAGTGTATTTGATCCTTTTTATAAGGAACTTGCTTGTTTCCAAAGAGTATTAAATATGTTTTTCCATGTATACCCATAATTAATAAAGATAGTGGGTGAGAGTAATAATTAATATGATATTAGAGTTTTGTGCAATTAGTCGGGGTAATATTGGAAATCACTTAAATTTTGGGACAAATTTAATGACTTTGACTGTTTTTATTGGTTTATGAAAATTGTTAGTTGGTGTCTCATAATAATGATCAGAGGGAGTTGTAAAACATGTATTTTCCAAAATACCCTAATCTCCTTCATTAATTAATTATTTCATTCCCTCACCTCCTTTATTATTGTTGAGGGAGCATCAATTAGAGTAAATTAGGAAAATATTGACAAATATAAAAACCATGTCTTATATTAAGGACTAGAGGAGTACAACATTTCCATTTCGTTAGCCCAAAAAAATCTCCTTTCTAATATATTTTGCATGCAAGAAGATATTATTTATCCATCCGCAAGCATGATGATGATGCCTCATATCCTTAATATAAAAACCTGATAATAATAATACTTTCTAATTGCACTACAAACTAGATTTTATATTAAAAACTTGGGGTATACAATAGTAGTAGTAATAATAATATCTATCAAATACAAAGAACAACCTTTTATTTTGCATATAGATAAAAGAGAATGCATAGTCTAAGGATAGAATGTCTTGCATGGTTTAACATGCAGGAATATACGAAGAGCGTACGACTTATACATCACGAAATTAAAAACACGTTACACACACATTAATTCAAGTACATACAACATTAAAGTTTCTCGAAAGACTCAATTGATTAGTTACCTAATTGATTCTGCACACGTCCTACCTCTCCATTATTCTTGTTTTGATGATCAGCACGGCCTGCCCCAGGGCTGTGACCTGGGTCTGAAGGTCTAAAATCATTTTTAGACTCTTCATCCAAAGAATATTCAACAACATCTGGTGGACTCTGAACCAATACCACCTTTTCTTTTACACCTTCATTCTCCACTCCAGATTTTCTATGACCAACCCCAGGACTGTTTCCTGGATTTGTTGGTCGATAAGCAGTTACGTCCCCATTTGTATCTTTATTAGAGATTTCATTCACAGTCACAGCCATCTCTGCTGATGAGGTAGGAACATTACTATCAATGATAGTGCCTTTGTTGACCCAGAAATGTTGTTGGTTCAATGCCTTTATCTGCCTTCCCTGAGCCATATCAACTTCATGGCAAGCAACTAGTATGATGAGAGTTAAAGCTAAATATTTGAGAATGGCCTCACCCATATGTAAAGAATTGAAACAAGCTAGCTTCAAGGTTTTTGTTTGAGTACTACGTAGTGGGAAGGGCTTTAGGGTTTAAGGAAATAGAAGAGTACTCAATCCTGAAGATGTTTTGACAAGTTTCTAGGAGCTTAGATTATTTATAATCTTGGTTAAGTACCATATCAATGCTTTATTGATATTTTTATGTTACAATTAATCATGTCATTTGACTAAATGTGTGGAGTGCATCCACCTCCAAAATAATGTGGACCGTTTTTCAAATCAAGCTTTCACTAGTACTGGTCTATTTTTTGACTGAGTTTTGAGTTTTATATAATTGTATGGGAAATCTTCCCAATGAGTGACTATTTTATGTTACATATATATCACTCTTTTGATCTGCACCTCATATTCTGTTATACTAGCCTAGCTTTCTTTGTTGGGCGATTCGATATGTAAGTAACATAATGCCCTTTCTGGTGGGGAGAAGCCATTTCAAAAACACTGATAATATAATATCTAATAAAGAATAAGCAGGTCGACTAGTGCACCATTAAAATGGACCCAATAAGTGAATGGTTTCTGTTCAATCTTCAAAATGTTTTTCCTTGCGTAGCCGCAAACTCAAAGGTAAGAGGGGGCAATACACAGACACATCTATATCATAGGGCTTCTTGTAATGATAATTTTGATTTGCTTCAACATTTGTTACTACTCTTCATAATTTATGTATTATGGTAGGGCCAAAATCTATTGCTATGATTACAAACACAAAAGGAAGGCTTATATAAGAGACGAGATCTGGCCTAGCTTCTTTAGCCATGATGCTATAAAGATACGGCTTTCCCTTTTCAACTATCAAACCTATATACATTATGTGCACATAATTAGGTGCCCAATTATGTGCTCATACCTCTATTAGAGGTATGAGCATATTTTTTAAAAATTTTTTTAATTTTTTTATATATTGTATTTATTTAGATTTAGATTATATGATGCTTTTTGGAATTTTTTTTGCACCCAGTATCTCAAATTAATTAATTTCTATGATACTGGTGTTACAGATAACTGCAAAGACCTTGGAAGCTAATTAATTTGAGATACTGGGTGCAAAAAAAATTCCAGAAAGCATCATATAATCTAAATCTAAATAAATACAATATATAAAAAAATTTAAAAAAATATGCTCATACCTCTAATAGAGGTATGAGCACATAATTGGGCACTTAATTATGTGCACATAATGTGCATTCACCTATATGAGGCATAAGGTACGTTTTTAAATAAGGAAAATTAAAATCAAACACTTGTGAATTTACTGTGAAGGGCACTGTTTATAAACATGACGTTCCGAATTTACAACCACTTAGAAAGTAAAAATTTACAAAGTCAAGGTCCTTAGATATAATTATCAAAAAATCTGTGCACTTTTTTTTACCATTTCTTTTATATTTTGTTCGTTGTCTTGTTCTTTTGTCATTTTCGGTTTATATATAGACATTTAGTACGTCAACAGCAAAAGAGCACTAATTGATGATCAGACCTACTCAAATATGATATGTGGGTGGAGAGAAAGAGAATCATATGATAATGCTAAATAAGGACGCCTTTGATTGAGGCTTGAGTGGTAACTTGACTACGTCACCGATTTTTCTTGTAAAATAAGGGGAAAAAGTCACTGTAAGGCATACATATTGTTGATTTTGCTAAGGTGATCGAAGTTAACACCGTTAATTGACCTAGGAAAAAAAAATAAAATGACATGAACAAAATACTATCTCTGGTGCTTAATATAAAATGTATTTGACTAATTTGAGTAGATTAAGTAAATTAGTTATTTGTAACAAATATACGTTGATTTTCCTAATGCATCTTTCTTCATAACTACCCTTGGATGGAAACTCCTTAGCTAGTGTGTGCAACCAATAGGGATACTTTGGGAAACAATTATAAATTTGGGAGACAAAGTGTATTGAGATATTATATTTAAGACCAAATCCAACCCCTTACTTGCTCTTTTATTAAGGACTAGAGATAGTAATAAAATTGTTTGATTAAAAATATGATCTGATTAATAAAAAAAAGAAGTCTCACTCTTTAAAATGAAAACGCAAAAGTACGAAGAAGAAAGACATATAAGAGAAGCATTAGCGTATTGAACCTCAACAAAATTAGTATAGTCTAAGTTAGATCTTGGTCCTTCTAAGTATTGTTTAAAATAAAATTTTTTGACAGAGTAAAAATAGAAGCGATGAAAAAATAAACTATAGGAACTAAAAAACAAAACACGATTACAAACATGGGAACTTATAGAGGCATTTCTACTAAAATTAAACGAAACATACTAATTCGAATAAAAATTTCTAATCCTGTGATTTGAGACTAATTTATTAGCTAATAAGGATGAAATGTAGATGGAAATTTAGGTTTTAAACCCTTCAGATGTAAATAAGGAAAAAAAAAATTATATCTTATTTATTTTTGAACAATTTTTTTTTTATCTTATTTAACTGACGCATATTAATTTTCAAACCTATATTTTTCATATGAATCTAAAAAAAAAAAAATTACAACAACTCATACTTTGCAAAATAAGTGCTCTCAAAGGTAAAATCGAATTAGAAGGATCGTGTTACAAAGGTGCCCTCAAAATTATAAAAGGAACTTTCCTAGGCCTAAGCCTTAAAAACAAATATTTTCGAGAAGTATAATGTTGTACTTTCCAATTCCTTTCTTATTCACGTGACAGGCAAAATAGAAATTTGCAACAACGCATTGAACCAAATGTTCCCAAGGACAACAAAAAGAATCTGCTTGAATCAAAAGTGATGAAGTCAAAAGCAACATGACCATGTGCTTTGTGTAACATCCCCATGTCCCACCACTTGGAACTTGTCACAGACTAGTGACAGAGTGAATTGCTGTCATACATATGGAGCCAAGCTTGATCGTATCAATCACTCCAAGTTGGAATTAAAATGGAGAATATTCTGTACAAAGATTGGCTCCCAGGACTATGGAACTCTCATCACTTCTGGGTCTCCTCGATAAAGGTACATAAAAAATAGATAAAATAATAACACGCCCGTAGGAATATTGATTAATTAATTGAAGCACTATTGTGTGATCGTTTATTTTTTAAATGAAAACAGTTAATTGAAGCACTATTGTGTGATCGTTTATTTTTTAAATGAAAACAGTAAGCCAAGTGGGTTAGGTTTTTATGGTTTTGATGGCTAGCTAGGCTGTTCCGCTGTATTGAACAAGCGGTGTAAGTTTAACTAAAATCATATCTTTGTTATATATGAGTGTGACATGGTATATTGCGGAGTGAATTATGGAAGCGAAATATTAATTGTCAATGACATATGAATGGTCTTGAGCAAAAAAAAAAAAAAGACATATGAATGGTTATTGAGACTTAAGAGAGTCGCATGTATATATACACACCGTTGAAACTAACTTACCCGTACTATAGTTCTCGATGTTGGTAATCAAATATATAATATTAATATTATTAGATATTAACATATAATATTATTAGATATTACGTGTATCACCGAATATTACAGGGATAGAATAACTTAGTCAATGATATTAGCGTAGTCTGTTATTCATATCCGAGAGTTGCGAAACTCACTCTTGTATATATGTTATTCATCAGTATTAAAATAATACAGTCTTTCGCTACAGTTTTCACACTCGAGTCCTCCAATAATATATACACACACAGCTAATAATTCAAGTGTTATGGTATTTTTCATTGTAAATTATATTGATAGCTAATCTATTAGAAATTAAATATCCACGGCTGTAAATAAAAGAATTCTATTGAAAAATATTGATAGTGTGTAATCCCTTCAATCCCTATTATAAGAAACAGCTCTAACAACTTTACCAGAATTAAGGAGAGGTGCTTAATGTAGGAAATTCACCAGAAACGCGGAAGCGAATCTTACCGACACGATATAGGAAAAGTATAACCTTCATCGTTTTGATTACCTTGTAAGATACAGCGATTTGAAAGTCTCTCGCTCGAACAGTCCAAGCTCGCTCTATGATCGATCTTCCAGACTATCTCTCGAGGGGGATAGGATGGTTGTGTGGGCAACCGTTCAGATGATGAACGTTTGCCTCTAGGGTTTGTTTCTGATGAAAGCCTCATTGTGTTTCTGTTTATGGATAACACCTTCTCCTCTCTAAACCTTTGGTAAATACCGAAGTTTAGAGGGCATGAGGATGTTTCAATATCTCACAAAAGAGGTGAGAGTGGGTTGATAACTCTCCTTATTTTGTATATTTAAAGTACATTTTGAAGATATTTGGAGAGTTATCTATACAATTTTAAGAGATTTCTATGAGATTATATCATTATAAGATCAAATCAATTGGCACATTATTTAGGGGATTTCAATTTAAAATAAAAGTTGTGAGTTTAGCAAATAAATAATGATAATTAGAATTTTTAAATAAATTTAGTTTTATTATTATTATTATTATTATATATCATTTCCTTTTCTTCTTTGTGGACGTTCATGCACCTTTGAATTGATTGCTTCAATTGATTAGTATTGCAGCGTAAAGAGGGCCATGGATTCAATGCAGGTGCAGCATTTTGATACAATTGGGCCAACCAATTGAATGAATTACAAAACAAGGAGCAGCCGCAAAGGAGGAAAAGAGGGGGCCCACGGATTAAAGAAAGGGAAAACATAATTGAATGAGAAAGAGGAATTTTCGCTGGACAAAAAAAAGAAGGATTGGGCCCAATGATTAATTGAAAAAGATAATACCTAAATCAAAGAGGAGAGGCGGCAATTTGAAAAAGGGGGATTTGGGAAGAAAAATAGAAACAGAATAGAGAGCGCCGAAGGGAAAAACAGAACGGAGAAAAGAAACAGAGCGATAGAGGAGCGGACGAGGAACAAAGAGGGAGCAGCTGAAACGAAAAAACGGAACAAAAGGAGCAGCTGGAACAGGGAGATGCAGAAGCTATGCTGATTCTTTGTTCTTCTTCTTGGTTTTGATATCTCACTTGACTCTGTTCTAGTTTTTCTTGTTCATTTCCAGCATGTTTTTGAACTCTGATTTTAGTGGTCTTGCTATGATTTTTGTTAAAGCCATGTTTGGCTAATTTCTCTTTTATTCTAGGGTTCTTTTGACCCTTTGTATGGATTAATACTTGAATATTCCTCTCTTTTGGTAGATTAATATATGTATGTGTTGATTTTAACCTTGGCTTAATGCTTCTAAATGATTGACCTCCATTTAGATGATTTATTCACTTAGGTTTTGACTTGAGAGAGCTAATCTAGGTGTAGAACTTGATTGAAATCATGCTTGTCTTGAAGTTTACTTGATAAATGGATGGTTTGTTGGTAAAATAGAGATATATTTACTAACCTTGCATTGTCACATTAGGGTTGTTGCTTAAATATTGATTCTCATTAATTGTAGCAAGAGATTGTGCATTTTAATGAGAAGAGAAACTTGATTTTGACTTGAGAGAGCGGGTCAAGTGTTTTAGAACCTTAGACTAACACACATATGTATTGAAATGCTACTAGAGAGGAAATTAACCAAGTTTTATGAAATGCAAAAGGGGAAAAAGAGCCCTAGGCTCAATTATCCTTGAAGTTAAAGAATCAATTGCCTTTATCAATTTTATGTTTTAGAAATAGTCTTTAAAAATTCTCATTCCAAATCAAAACTTTGTTTTAGCTCAACTTGATGAAATTCACTAAGCCTATTGCTTGACCAATTTGTTAAACAAATCCTCGTGGGAACGATACTTTATTTACCACTTTATTACTTGCGAATCTCGTACACTTGCGAGGCGAACATGGGTTTATATACTACTACATCCAAGATCTAACCCCAAACCACATGGGCCATAGGGTTCTTAGGCTGTAGCCTCACTTAAGCCTTATTGGGCTTAAGTGACTAAAGAGCACATTAACCCAACAATCTCCCACTTGCTCTTTAAGATACAAAACTTGAGTTTGTAAACCCAAGACTATGTAGCCCATAAGGCATCATCATCGGATATTATACCCCATCCCTTAACTCGAGCTAGCCTGGGGATCGACCATTTGTCATTTATCAAGGCTCATGATAGTCTACAGAAGATTATCTAGTTCGATGCTATTCCACTAAAAGCCCGAACGTGAACTCCAAGAATAATGACACTTATAACACGAATATACATGACCCCTTTATAGAATGTCTATAATTTGATTGACCAGTTTTCTGTAACCCAATCAATTATTTATTCCCTTGACTGTGATAGTTTCTCTAATGGATTACATGCACTGGCCAGTGTCTTCAATATCCAAGTACCGAAACATATCAAGGGGACATTTCCTATAAATTCCATGTTGTTTATCTCATAAACACCGATAACCAGATAGTCTCAATCCCAAAATACCGAGTTATTGGCCGTCATATAGATCAAACCTCACCCGTTGGTAAATAAAAGAATGAAAACTATTCGACTACCTATTTAAAATAAACTCAGGATTAAGAGCAACTACATGACTATAGTTAGCTGGAGACTTGATTCCTTATGACAGAAAAAACAACCTTAATCAAATCTCTCCTTGATCCATTCAATGTAAGTATTAACTCACACCAATATTTTATAATGATTCGGACAAAACCATTTCATAAAATATTGCAGCCTAAATAAAGTGCCCAACTTAATTTAATAGCTGTGAACCTATTCATCAATTGTGAGAACCTATGACCATGTCCTCTATGAACGTATCCATATGATCATATACTCTACAATTGATCCGGACCTTAGAGTTTGTAAATAATGTGCGAAATAAATGAAAACAGACCTCATTTATTAACATTCAGAAAAAAAAAAATTACAATGTCATAATGTCTTGCTCAAAGAACACAAAATAACAAAGTAAAATAACAACTACCTAAAGATATAGCAAATCTGGAATCCTCCTAAGACCCATAGATGAAACATGCCTCTCGAACACATGTTCAGGAAAACTCTTAGTAAAAGGGTCAACAAGGTTCTCGTCTAATGCTATCTTTGCTAAACTCAGCCTCTGTGGCGTAGTCACCACACATGATTGTTTTACACTTCTCCAACAAATGGCACCGCCATTAAGGGTGTACACATATCCCGAGGTGGATTTAACTTGAGTCAATATCTCCTTGGAAATCTCGAGTCCGTATAACCAATGGTTTCAAGACTCCCACTAGAATAGACCAACATATAATCTCTCGTTCTCCGTAGGTACTTGAGTATATGTTTAACCGCTACCAGTGTTCCTCTCCGGATTAGATTGGTACCGGCTTACTACTCCCACTGCATAGCATATATCTGGTCTGGTACAAAGCATAGCATACATGAGACTACCTACTGCTGAAGCATAAGGTATCCTACTCATGCGTTTTCTCTGCTCAGGAGTTTTAGGAGATTGCTCCTTAGAGAGATGAATCCCATGCCTGAAGGGTATAATCCCCTTCTTGGAATTCTCCATGCTAAACCTGGCAAGTATTTTGTCGATGTATTTAGCCTGGGATAATGCCAAAACCCTATTCTTCCGGTCTCGAAAGAGTTTAATACCAAGAATATAATTGGCTTCCCCCAGGTCCTTCATATCAAAAATGCTTGCTCAGCCAGGTTTTTATGCCTAACAATACCTTTGTATCATTTCCGATAAGGAGTATATCATCCACATAAAGTACCAGAAAAGATACCGCATTACCTTGGATCCTCTTATACACACACGGCTCATCAGGACTTTTCTCAAAACCATAAGACTCAATGGCTTGATCAAATCGATGTTCCATGATCTGGACGCTTGCTTAAGTCCATAAATGGACCTTTGCAACTTGCATACAATTTCTTCTTGCCCTTTGGCTATAACCCTTTTGGTTGTTGCATATCGATTTCCTCTTCCAAATTTTCATTTAAAAAAGCAGTTTTGACATCCATTTGCCAAATGTCATAATCAAGATTTGTCTGCAACAACTAAGAGAATCCGGATGGACTTGAGCATGGCAACCGGCGAAAAGGTTTCATCATAATCTACTCCTTCTTTTTGGGAGTACCCTTTCGCCACCAATCTAGCTTTGAAGGTTTCAACCTTCCCGTCCGATCCTCTCTTTCTCTTGTAAATCCACTTACACCCAATGGGTCTTACCCTTTAGGTGCATCTACAAGAGACCAAACTGAGTTGGAATTCATAGAATCCATTTCATGATTCATAGCCTCAAGCCATTCCTGAGCATCAACATCTCCTAGTGCTTCGTCATAACTCGTGGGATCATCATCTTTATTAATGATGATTTCTTGATTTGACTCACCCAACAAGAGATATCTTGCAGGTTTACGAATCAATCTCCCACTACGACTTTGTCGCACTTGATGTTGTGCATCTACAAGGGGGTCCATATTAAGTGGGTTAACCAATTCATGATTTTGTTCTTCCATAGGTTCATCATCATGCTAAACTTCTAGTTCTGTCTCTGGTTCCTGTGTATGTTCAGATATATTTTCCCCTCTTTGAACAACCACAGGTATAAAAGCTGGAACCGCCTGAGGTTGCGGTGAAACTTGATCTGAGACTAGCTCATCAAGAATAACCTTACTCCTTGGCTTATAATTTGTCATATAGTCCTCCTCTAAGAAAGTTGCGTGAGTGCTCACTATGACCTTCTTTTCTTTTGGACTATAAAACAACCAACCTCTGGTTCCTTTAGGATAGCCTATAAACATGCATACTTCAGTACGCGAGTCCATCTTATCTGGTTTCTGTTGCAAAACATGTGCCGGAGCACCCCAAATCCGAATGTGATTCATGGCGGGCTTACACCCTTTCCATAATTCTATTGGTGTCTTTGAAACCGACTTGGACGGAGCTAAGTTCAATAGATACATAGCAGTTTCTAAGGCATATCCCCAAAATGAATTAGAAAGAGATGAATAACTGAGCATAGATCTTGTCATTTCTAAAAGGGTTCTATTTCTCCTTTCAGCAACTCCATTCTATTGGGATGTCCTTGGAGAAGATAATTGTGAAACTATCCCCTCTTTGGTCAGGTAAGACCTGAACTCTCCAGATAGGTATTCACCCCCTCGATCAGATCGAAGAGTCTTAATTTGAACACCAAGATGCTTTTCTACCTCAGCCTTGAACTCTTGGAATTTTCCAAAAGCTTCAGACTTGTGACGCATCAAGTACACATGTCCAAATCTAGAGTATCATCAGTAAATGTGATGAAATATTGATACCCGCCTCTGGCTTGGACATTTATTGGTCCACATACATCAGTATGTACCAATTCCAGCTGAAGTGTGGCATGTTTTCCCTTGGCCTTGAAAGATCGCTTGGTCATTTTACCCTCTAAACAATATTCACATACTGGTAGTGGTTCAAAGTTTAGGGATTTTAAAATCCCACTTTTGACCAAAACTTGTATCCTGTTAGAATTAATATGACCCAATCTCAAATGCCAAAGATAAGTTTCATTTGAAACTTTTCTTTTCTTTGATGAATTAATATGCTCAACATCTCTTGATTCAACATGATTAACTTCACAGGGAACATGATTAAGGAAATAAAGACCATTAAACTTTACACCAGAACAAATAAAAGAAGATGAACTTCTTATTGAAACTGAGGAATTAAACTGAACTGTCAAACCATGTTTATCCAAACAATTAACAGAAATTAAATTCCTCTTAAAATCTGGAATAAATAAACATTCTTCTAAAATTAAAGTTCTGCAATTATCAAAAGATAAAATAACTTGTCCCACTGCTTGCGCAGACACAAGCTTCGATTCCGAGCAACAAATCTCTTTGTCCTTTACTTACAGCAAGCTATGTTTGAACCACTTCAAAGAGTAACAAACATGGTTAGTGGCTCTGAATCAACGATCCATTTATCATCGTGATTCTCCACTAAACAAGCCTCAATCACATGTAAATTACCCATACCTGGTTTAGCAGAGCTGCTAGATGTAGCAAACATGCCATCAAGAGTCTGGAGCATTGTTGCTCCACTCTCAATCATGCTTACTTGCTCCTGAAGTTGATTGGAAAGACTGGCTAAAATATAGCAGCGAACTGCCACATTCGCCTTCTCCCATCTTTCCTCTCCTGCTCAAATTGAGTCCGAATTGCATCAGACGCATCTGCAGCAGGCTGCACTGGCATAGGGGTAGTTAGAACAAAGTTGAGCTTTTCATATTGAAGAACAATATCCAAATTAGTTTTCTATTGTTTGTAGTTTGTACCATCCATAGGTTTTTGGCTCAATATTGTAGCTAAAGGATTGAATGAAGACATTTTTCTGAAAATTAGGAAAACACACTAATTACAAACTATAATTAACAACAAACAGATATAGCGCTAGTAGATTCTAATAACTACTATTCGTTTATTGTTTAACAATCCATTAGTTATCTTTACAAGGCTTACGATGGGCAAGATTCTTGTAAAACTAATATTGTTAATTTGGGCCTTCAGTTCCATTGCCAGAGCCTCGATGGGAGGGTTAACAATTTTACCAAAGTTGAATGTAATTAACCATTGTTTACTTTCAAAATGCGATAACCATTTCACTAATAAACCCACAATTGGGGCCTGTAGGTTTTAAAATTAAATGCTTAATTTAAAACCTTCACCCATTCAATATTTTAAAATTTATAATTTTCAATTTCCAAGAATTTGTTCAATTTAGAGTATCTACTATAATTGAGTGAGATCAACCCATAAATTATTAGGTATCTAAAATCTAGTCATTATGACCATTTTAAATAACCCATAAATTACTCTCAAATACAATTCTCTTAGGAATTTTCCAAATTGAGTGAGATCATCCCATAAATTATTTGGTATCTAAAATCTAGTCATTATGACATTTTCCAAATTGAGTGAGATCATCCCATAAATTATTTGGTATCTAAAATCTAGTCATTATGACCATTTTAAATAACCCATAAATTACTCTCAAAAATAATTCTCTTAGGAATTTTCCAAATTGAGTGAGATCATCCCATAAATTATTAGGTATCTAAAATCTAGTCATTATGACCATTTTAAATAATCCATAAATTACTCTCAAAAATACAATTCTCTTAGGAAATTTCCTGGATTATTTGTCTAGATTTAAATTCCACAATTAATTAATCCAATTATTATTCTAGATTTTAATTTAAAATCATAATAATTGATAATTAGTTTAGTGGATAACCTAAATAATCTCGCATAATAACTATCATCCTAGTCGATTCAAGACATAATAGGTACTATGTTGTTATGACATGTGATTATGCAACAATATGGCATCTTCCTATTCTATATGACATGTTATTACAAACATCATGTTAATCGCACATATAATTCATACAATTCAATAAAGAAAAACATTAATAATTAAAAGAAAATAACTTTAATCCATGGCATTCCTATTTAAAAATAAAATAAAAATTACAACTTTGGAATTCCTCTTTCGTCCAGCCCATAGTATCTGTCTCAAGCCTCTTTAGGGTATTCATGGGCCCAAAAGCCCAAAGACCCACTCCTTGGCGAGAAACCCTAGGATGCAAAAGAGGAACCCTAGCCGTCAGGTCTGCCGCTCCGACATCCGAAGTTATCTCAGCACGAAAACTCCAGGGGAAGGACCGCCATGGAGAAACGAGAACACGCGTGGAGTCTCTCTTGGCCTCGGTCCACTTACCATTTTGTTCGTCTTTTCGTCCTCTTTCCAACGACATATGGATCGTCCAAATCTGAGGTCCAGAGGTCCACGAAAAGTGTCTGACAGTGTTGAATGCTCATCTTCTTGTAGTTTCTTGATCTCCAACTTTTACAGAAATTCCAAAAGAAAATAAAAAACCGCAAGGAGGAAACCTAATCATATGGGATTAGCCTCCTTGTTACAAATCAAGAAATACACGAGAGAATCTAACCATGGATTAAAGCGATTAACCGATTAAAACTAATATCAAATATGAATTGTAAGCGAATAATTACCATGAAGTAAATAACAAATATAGAAAGAGATGCCATATTTTTCAAAAAAAAAAAAATTGAAAAATCCGAAATTAATCACATGAAATAAAATCAAAACTGGTTCTTTTCCTTATCGCGATTCGGCTCTGATACCAATTGTAGGAAATTCACCAGAAACGCGGAAGCGAATCTTACCGACACGATATAGGAAAAGTATAACCTTCATCGTTTTGATTACCTTGTAAGATACAGCGATCTCAAAGTCTCTCCACGAACAGTCCAAGCTCGCTCGAACAGTCCAAGCTCGCTCTATGATCGATCTTCCAGACTATCTCTCGAGCGGGATAGGATGGTTGTGTGGGCAACCGTTCAGATGATGAATGTCTGCCTCTAGGGTTTGTTTCTGATGAAAGCCTCCTTGTGTTTCTGTTTATGGATAACACCTTCTCCTCTCTAAACCTTTGGTAAATACCGAAGTCTAGAGGGCATGAGGATGTTTCAGTATCTCACAAAAGAGGTGAGAGTGAGTTTATATACTACTACATCCAAGACCTAACCCCAAACCACATGGGCCATAGGGTTCTTGGGCTGTAGCCTCACTTAAGCCTTATTGGGCTTAAGTGACTAAAGAGAACATTAACCCAACACTTAAGTCATTAACTTTATGTGAAAATGAAATAAATTTTCAATTTTTTCCACATTAAAATAGATTATTCATATTTTTATTACATTCTCTCTCATATTTAATGACTTTAAATTGGGGTGTTATTTAAAAAGCTTATATAATATCCCATCAAGTGACATAATAAGATCCCCAGTCTCTTCTAGAATGCGCCTTGTTGTAATTATGGACCGGAGAGAGCACATATTATGGAGTAAAAAGGAAATGTGATCAGTAAATGTTTTGGTACAGTGACAAAATGAAGACCTTTTGGAAAAAGAAAAAAGTTGTGTTCATTATAGATAGCGCGTAGTTATACATCATGAGTCCTGTTGATGAAGATTATTATGACATTGAAATGAAACAACATTTTGAAATAACATGATCCGCTGAGCCTATTTGGGGCAAGTGCCCTCGCTAGCTAGTTGTGAATAGAATGTCCTATGCTGACTCACTACAAAAAAAAAAAAAAAAAAGACTGTCGTTTTGTAGCGGTTAAAGTGATGTATTTGTAGCAATTTTACCACTACAAAACGACAGTAGTAGCCGGTTCAAAAACCGCTATAAAACACATTGTTACAAAGAGTTTTGCAATGGTTTTTTAGAACTACTACTCACGTAACAAAACTGCTACTGTATTAGTAGTGGTTTCATGTCACCGCTACAAGGTGTGCATGTAGATGACACTTTATCTGAGAATCTTGTAACGGTTCTAAAACCGCTACAAATGTTGGCACAATATGGCAGGCCTGGAAATGAGAATTGAAAATTTGGCGCCAACATTGTAGCAGTTCTTAAACCGCTACTAATTACATCAAGGAATTTGAAAACAAAAAATTGGCGCCAAAATATTTGTAGCGGTTATGAAACTGCTACTAATATTGGATGAAATTTCAAAAGTTGCACCAAAATTTAATATGAATTTAAATTTGTAACAGATTTTAAACTGCTACAAAATATTGCGAAAAAAAAAAGAAGAAAGCAAGACTTTAATTTGAGTTTATCGTTACAATATTATGTTGAATGTTTTATTATTTAAGTCACAATTTAAATGACAATAGTTAATATTTGAGAATAATGATTAAATTAGGTTAGATAAGTATAAATATCGAGGTTTAAACTTTTTATGTTGCATGAGAAGAAGAAGATTTCTACACACACATGAAATGGTGGGACCCACATTTATTTTTTGAAAAAAAGATGTGGGTCCCACCATTTCATGTGTGTGAGACATGATAATACACTTCTCCTACAACAAGAGAAGTGTATTTCCCATAAATATTATGTAGGTTTAATATTGACGTAATGAGGATTTATTATGTAGGTTGGGGAAAATACCTTAAATTTCTAGAGAAGAAGAAGAAATTATTAGTACAAGTATTATAAGAGGGAAAAAAATAAAATATTGAAATCACATATTTATTATTATTATTATTTTACCATATTTAATTAGCCTGCTTAGTTCTTTAAGAGAACTTTATAGATGAGAGAAAACTAGAGAGAAGAGGAGTGTGAAGAAATGGAGGAGGGTTTGAAATGAGGTGTGATGTGATATTTATAGGGATCTGCGTAACGATTGTAGTGGTTAATGTGACAGATTTTATAGTGGTTTATATTTATAGAGATTTAGGTGACAGTGTTTGTAACGGTTTCAAATCAAGCTTTCACTAATACTGGTCTATTTTTTGCTGAGTTTTGTGTTTTATATGATTGTATGGGAAATCTTCCCTACGAGTGACTATTGTTACATTTATATCTCTCGTGATCTGCACCTCGTATTCTGTTGTACTAGCCTTCCTTTCTTTGTTGGGCGATTCGATACGTAAGTAAGAAGTATCTGATCATCAATTATAAATAGTCACAAAGTCACAATAAGTACGCCACAGAGAAGTGTAAATTAAGTACTGAGAGTGGAAGCTCATAATGGCCTTCATGGTGGGGAGAAGCCATTTGAGAAACTCTTGTAATATCTAAATAAAGAATAAGATGGTCGACAAGTGCCCCATTAAAATGGACCCAAAAACATGGAGATTCTCTCTTGTACCTTCTCCACTAACAGAGGTGTACTATTAATGTTATGTATATAATGGTGAATGGCTTCTGTTTTTTTTTGCTCGAAGTGAATGGCTTCTGTTCAATCTCCAAAATCTTTTTCCTTGCGTAGCCGCAAACTCAAAAGTAGTGTATGTGTGTGTTAGGGCTTCTTGAAATGATAATTTTGACTTGCTTCAAGATTTGTTACTACTCTTCATGATTTATGTGGTCTGGTAGGGCCAAAATCTCTTGATATGATTACAGAAGGATGGCTTGTATATGAAATAAGATTTGACCTTGCTTCTTTATCCGTGATGCTATGAATATACTGCTTTCCTTTTTCATCTATCAAACCTACATGGGTATATGGTACGTTTTTAAATAAGGAAAATTAAAACCAAACACTTTTGAATTTACTGAGAAGGGCA
Organism: Acacia pycnantha; assembly: GCA_025563575.1. Lineage (NCBI taxonomy): Eukaryota > Viridiplantae > Streptophyta > Magnoliopsida > Fabales > Fabaceae > Acacia > Acacia pycnantha. Next base: position 1,874,282 of record JAMWYP010000038.1, read on the forward strand.
CTGTTTATAAACATGGCATTCCGAATTTACAATTACTCAGAAGTAAAAATTTACAAAGTGGAGGTCCTTAGATATAATTATAAAAAATATCTGTGCGCTTTTTTTCTTTTACCACTTTTTAATATTTTGTCCATTGTCTAGTTCTTTTGTCATTTTTGGTTTATATGTAGACATTTAGTACGTCAACAGCAAAGAAGCCCTAATTGATTATCATTATCTTTTGTGAGAAAAAGGATCATATTATAATGCTTATTGGATTAAGGTGTAGATTTGTCTCGAAAGTTTTTGTGCAAGAGCAATACGCCCCAAATGTCTTTTTTAGATTCAAGATTGTCCTAAAAGTGTTAAAATGAATCAATGTTGCCCCTAATCGTTAAAAATGTTAATACTTTGAAACAATTTTTCACGGTCAATTTTAGTTTTTTTAATGGGTTGGACAACATTGCTACATGTTGAATCTTTCAAGAACGACATTAAACCTAAGAAAACTTTTAGGACAATATAGCTCATGAGCAAAAATTTTCAAGGTAAATTTGCACATTAACCATAAACATAAGGGTGCCTTTGATTGAGGCTTGAGTAACTTGACACTATTAACCTGAGATGACTAGGAAAAACATATGCGGACATGAAAAAATAATAAAATAGTCTGATTAAAAACAAGAAAGATAAATTGCACTCTTTAAAATGACAACGCAAAAGTAAGAGGAAGAAGGGCATATCAGAGAAGCGTTAGGGCATTGGACCTCAGCAAAATTAGTATCGTCTGAGTAAACTATAAAAGCTAAAAGCAAAATACGATTAAAACATAGGAACTTATAGAGGTATTTTTCTTAAAATTAAAATGAAACATACTAATTCTAAGAAAAACTTCATAACCTGTCATTTGAGACTGATTTATTAGCTTATAATAATGATGAAATGTAAATAGAAATTTAGGTTTTATACCCTTCAAATGTAAAATAATAATAAAAAAATCTGTATATCTTACTGACCTTACACAAATTTACTTACACAAATTATTTTTTACTCCTATACCTTTCATATATACGAATCTCAAAATAAAAAATATTACAACTCATACTTTTGCGAAATAAGTGCTTGCACTCCAAGACAACACAAAGAATATGCCTCAATCCAAAGTCAAGTCAAAAGCGACATGACCACGTGTTTGGCCTACCACTTGATGAACTTGTCAGAGTTGATCATGAATAATATGAATTTTATTTTCGGTAAACCTAACTACTCTTAATATAAAACATTTTTACCTAATTTAATTAAATTAAAGAAGTATGACATGCTTTGTTTCTAAAACACCCAAGTGATCTTATTAATTTTTTTATTTCTTCTCCTCTTTGATTATTATTGAGAGAGCATTAATAAGAGTAAATTTAAAAAATACTGTCAAATATAAAAAATGTCTTATATTTAGAACAAATATCAACTCCTAAAAATATCATATATTAAAAATTGGAGTGGTAATTTGTATACTCAGATTAAGAAGAAAATGATGAGCCATAACATACATTGTGGCAAAGTCAAATGTTGTCATATGGCACCAAGCTTCACCTGCCACTTACTCCAAGTTGAAATTAAAATGGAGAATCTGAAAAAAGCTGCCTCCTTGGATTGCGGAAGCTTCACATCTGTGACTCTGCCTCGACAAAAGCACATAAAAAAAAAACAAAATGACACTGATAATAGCATTTTAATATGTTAAGTAATTTAAAATTAATGGAGGCACTATTGTGTACTTGCGTTTTTATTTTTCTTAAAAAACCAGAAACCAAGTGCGCTTGGTGAGTTAATTGTCTTTTAGGCGAGCTGTGCCGCTATATTGAACAAGCGGTGTACGTTTAATCAAAATTATCAAATATTTCATTAAAATCTTCAAAACTTAAAATATTTGAATTGAACTTAAAAATATTAAGGCAGCGGGGGCCGTGCAAAATGAAGAATCTTTTGGTTCCCTTTCTTCTGTTTTTGGGATAAATTCGGGTTCCTTTCGTTGAATCTCAACGGAATGAATGTCGAATTAACTAATTATATACTTGCTACGAGGGGTAAATAAAAAAAATAAAAAAAAATAATTGTTGGAATATTAAATCATGGTTAAGATTTTATCTTATTGGTTAAGTAAGGTTGAACTCTATAAATATAGGGTATTACCAATGTGATTTATGTGAAGGGGTATTGATCCCGTCCAAGTGAAGAGAGAGGAGTATGTCTCTAACGGGAGGTTAATAACTTTGGTCTCTCTCATAATCCCTAGAGTTTAGGGTAATTGGTTCATCACCCTCAGTGACGGATGATTTGGGTTAAATCAAGTGGGGTATAATATACTATTATATGAATATTGTTGCTCTTCTAAGAATGGATAATATCATTTTTCATCTTTCTCCATAATTTTTTTTTCCAGTCTCTTTTCTGAACAAAAACATGTTCCTAAATATTTATTTCCCTGATTATCCGTTATAGTATATGATATTCTTGATTATTAAAACCTAGTCAAGTCATTTTCTGGGATATCATAGATGATACAACAAAATGGAGACTCTCCACTTCAAAAAGTAATAGGTTTTTTAAAATAATTTTATGCGAAAATATGATATAGAGGGAAATATTGTTTTTTTTTTAATCTTCTTTCAAATGGGAAAAAATGACGTTCAAAACTTTTTTTGTCAAAAGAATGGTAAAACTATCAACCACTAGTTGTCCTAGTGGCAACGCCACTTGCCAACTTGGTTGAGATCTTAAGCTCAAATTTGCCACTGATATTATTGTGTGCGTTCGTGTGTTTATATTGCATAAAATAAACAATGTCATATATAATATTATTTAGTATCCAATAAACATTATATAATTATATGTGAATGTTTGAAATTGATAGATGATTATTCAAATTGAATAAGTTATCTTCACTTTGAAAATAGTTAGGATACAAATGATCTTTTTACGGCAAAAACACCTTTTTCCATTGGCTTTGTGCTACCTATAGCACCTTTGAAAAGCACATTTACTTGGAATATTCTCTAGGAACTCGTTTTCTCACTTGCTCACCCACCCTTATAGATAGATCCAACTTTTCTCCAATGGTGCAAATAGTAAAATCCAAGTAAATATATAGGGAAAATTACGCATAGGTCCCAAGGAAGAGACTTTATTACAATAAAGTCCCTTGAAATCATGAAATTACACAGAAGTCCCAAGGGACCTGGTTGTAATTATTTGTGAATGTACAATTACCAATTTGACATTCCTTCCAATTCCTCTCTCTCCGTTCTCCTCTCTCTCTCCTCTCTCCCTTTTTCTTCACTTTGACGATCCGTGGATGCGTAGTTTGAAAGTCTTTCCACCTGAACTTTTTTTCATTAGAAATGGCTTCAGACTCGACTTGAAAGGTGCCGGAAAAACTTCAGGGGGAAAAACTTCAGGATATCCGTGCAAAAGCAGAAGCTTGGTACGAAATGGCGACGAAAAAACTTCAGGGGGAAAACGCAGCACTGATTTCTGCAAATGCAAAATAAATGGAAGGTCAAGCTGGAGAAAGCAAGGAAGAATGCTCTTCAGCTAACTTTTGACGACCTAAACCAGAGGATCCTTGCTCAACGCAATCTTATTCAAACTATGACAGAAGAATGTGAAAGGCTAGCGATTGAGTGCCAGAGGCTGAAGTTCGAGGATGAGTCCCTCCATGGCAGTTCTATTATCGAAGATTTCCTTGCGCTGAAGAACCCACTTGACGCTGGCTTCGATAATAGGCGGATCGACCCGCGGGAGGTGTTCGAAGGAGCAGCTCCTGAACCCAAATTAGCCAGTCAGGATCTTGTTGATTTAGTGAATATAACAGGTTGAGTCCATTGACTTAACCCAACCGGTAGTTAAACCCAACCGGAAAAAGCGACCATAGTAAATTGAAATTCTCTGTCAATCTACCCAAACATTTCAATGTTTAGTGTATGCAATCTGCTAAACTTCTGTGTAAATTCAATGTTTAGCCAAAGAGAAAATACACGGCAAGTTAGCTTGTAAATAGCCTCTGGAAGTCAGACATGAAAGATTGACATTTTGAAATTTTGTTGTAAATATATACTTTATCTGTTGTAAATCAATACTTTTCCTGTTGTAAATAGCCTCTGGAAGTCAGAAATAGAAAAAATCCTGGTTTTGAAATTTTGTTGTAAATATATACTTTGTCTCGTTGTAAATTTATAATTTTCCTGTTGTAAATAGCCTCTGGAAGTCAGAAATGGAAAAAACCCTGGTTTTGAAATTTTGTTGTAAATATATACTTTGTCTGTTGTAAATTTATAATTTTCCTGTTGTAAATAGCCTCTGGAAGTCAGAAATGGAAAAAACCCTAGTTTTGAAACTTTGTTGTAAATATATACTTTGTCTGTTGTAAATTGTAACATCCCATTTTCTAAGCGGAATTTTTTTTTTTTTTTTAAAAAAAAAAATCAGAGTAGAGCCTTGGAGCGTAAGAGTAACTGATTCCCATTAAAATGATAACCAGAGTGTAATACAGTGTTGATACAGCATCCTATTGTTCTCATAGGTAATTACGTAAAACGATAAAGTGACAACTCCGTCTCAGAGCTCACTCGTGCTACATGCCCTCCAACTATGAGCTTACTCGTGTAGCTTGCCTCGATCTCCGATCCGTGGTCCTCCTGACCCTGAAGCTATAGCTGAGATTCAATTTACCGCATTGAATCTCAGGTAACGGTTAACCTTATGCTCAAATAAAACAGTATATAGACAATAGATATTCATGACATAACAGAAGCAGTATGTAAAGTCCTACACATATATAGCTCGCACATTACTCGTGCCACGAACACGTGTCCTCAGCGCTAGGAAAACTCAAAGCGGTATTATCATGTCTTATAACCCGTATAAGGTCAGTATGTAAAGCGGCGACCCTAAGCAGAGCCCCAGATATGAACGTATCTATGACATATATGTATATGAGAGCTATAGGATTAGTGTTACAAGACGCGTCCGTACCTTCGTTGATGTACGTAGATGTTTCAAGTGAATCGTACTTTCGACGGAAACAATGGTTTGTCCGACAAATGCACGTTGGACAAGCAGTAACGGCAACAAATTAGGATTCTGACGTCCTATAAAAGTAATATCACTTTTATTAGTGATTTGATACTACAACGGCATTTTAGGTAAAAATTACCATTTTGCCCCTATACCCCTACTTGGCGGAATTTCGCCACGCTCCGCTACATAGGCTATTTTTTTCCCAAAATTTCGCGTAACTTCGACGCATTTATGATTCTTGAAAATAAAAACTAACCCAGAACTTCTCTCTCTTCTTTCTCTCCCTAGGAATTTCGGCCAAAGGAGCTCAAAGAAGTGAAGAGTGATGTGCAGAATTTTGAAGAGAGGAATGGCCTATTTATAGAAAAATGAAGGGCATAATGGTCTTTTTTGCATTTAATCTTAGCCCTTGAATTAAACTTGTTTGATAAGGCAACATCTTGACCCTTGAACACACTTGGTCGACATACATGAAGAGGTGGCAGCAAAATTGCATCATCCTTGATGATGTAATCAACTTGTTAAGGAAGGTTTTGTACCGATAAACCTCGATCGGTACCCGATTTGCGTAATTTCGGAGAAATCTCAAAATTATGGATTTACAACTTTGAAGACCTTCTCTTCCTCATCAATAATATCTATTTAAACTTGAATTTTGACTTTAGACAGGGTTCCAACTATTTCGAAATTATCAACTTCTTCGAAAAATTCACTGATTCCAAATATGTCAAAATAAATTCAAACTCATGCCTAGATGTTGAGTTAGAATTTATTTTCCTTATATCCAAAAATATACCTATATGCATTTTTCCCTATTTTGTTTTATTAGGAAATGCACCAACGACTTCAGAATTTTCTCCTAAGAGTATAACGGAAGACAAAATTCCACCGATCATTATTTTTCCCTGACTTTGGAAATCTCATTCCTAGATCTCTAGATAGGATCCGTTTCCTATTTATTCCATTACTATTCACTACAATTAATTATATTATATAATAATATAACTCTAATTAATTATATAATATAATAATAATACAAACTTACCAACTAAGTTATCCATTTTTTTTTTCTTTTTTTTTTCTGCCCATTTTTATTTTCGTTTTTTTTTAATTATATTTTTTATTAATTATTTAGTTAATTATTTAATTAATTATTTAATTAATTAAATAATTATTTTCACATAATTTCTACAAAATTTTCCTATTGGTCCATTCTTGCATTTAGGCTTAAAAATACCTAAACTCATCCTTTTTCCTTCAAATTTTCCAATTAATTAACCAATATATTTATGCTAATTTTTAGCCATTTATCACTAATTAATACTTGATCACTCAGTTATACTTGTGCTTAAGTAATTTGCTATACTTGTGCTTAAGTAATTTGCTAATAAATACTTAATCACTCAGTTATCACTGCTTAGTAATTTTCTTAATTAGAATACCACATTACCTCTTAACCTTTGCTTTAACATGAGATTTTTCATGCATTCTGTATTATTCGCATTTTTCCATAATCGTAAGGGTATTATGGTCATTTCCTTACTTTTTGAGTATTCTTCTACAATTTCTCTAAGTTCATAATTTATTAAATTACAATAATTAGAGATAATATACTCTCCTAATTTACTTGGTCACTTTTCTAACTTTTGGTATTTTTCCATAATTTCCTAAGTTATTTAATCTGATAAGCTACTTCTCCGCGCTTAGTCAAAATTTCGAATGGTCCAACATACCGTGGACTGAGTTTCTTCCTCTTGAGCGTCCTGCCGACACCAGTTACCGGAGATAACTTTAGAAATACATGGTCGCCGACATAAAACGTCAGAGGTCTCCTCCTTTTGTCCGCATAGCTCTTCTGTCTACTATGTGCGGCTAGGAGTCTCTTCTTGATCAATGCGATCTGTTCGGAGGTTTGTTCAAGCATATCCGGCCCAAGTAATTGCTTTTCGATGAATCTGTCCAGATAATGGTGATTGACATTTCCGCCCATACAATGCCTCGAACGGGGCCATTTGTATACTAGCATGATAAGCTGTTGTTATATGCAAACTCGGCTAGCGAAAGATGTTGATCCTAACTTCCTTTGAAATCCAGGGCACATGCTCGCAGCATATCCTCCGGCGTACGTATGGTTCTCTCGGATTGACCGTCGGTTTGTGGGTGATAAGCCGAATCGAACCTTAGCTTAGTCCCCATACCTTCATGTAATGCTTGCCAGAAACGGGATTTGAATCGTGTATCACGATCAGAGACAATGCTCTTAGGAATACCATGTAATCTCACTATCTCTTTGATATAAATCCAAATCCATGGTTATGTTCTCCCATTTCCATTAGGCGGCTCTAGTCTTTGCAAAAGACCGGGGGTCGACGGTGTTCAATCTTCACCTTCGACGGGTCAAGCACTTGGCCACGTACTCTGTAACGTCTTTCTTCATTCCGGCCACCAAAGTTCGGATTTCATACTCGGTACATCTTGACCATGCACGGATGTAGAGTATATTTACTCTTGTGAGCCTCATCCATTATCTTCCGCCTTAATTCATCAACGGCGGTACATAGATTCGCTCCTTGTACCTGACCAAACCACTAAGTGATAGGTCATGGTCTTGGGTCTCACCTCGAGAGATTTTCTCACGTATCTCTTTTGCCCAATCATCTTGCTCTTTGAGCTTTCTCAACTTCATCTCTCGGATCATACTCCCTTGACTAACAAGAAGAGTTGCAAGATAGGCATCGGTGGTGCATGAAGACCCATGCAGACTTGATTGGATAGATTCGGATCTCGAAATCTTCCAACAATTTCTGTTCTTGTATCATCATATATGCCACTGCACCGTCTTCTGCTAAGAGCATCGGCAACGACGTTTGCTTTACCCGGATGATACTTGATCTCCAGGTGTAGTCTTTAATCGGCTCCATCCAACGACGTTGTCTCATGTTGAGTTCTCGTTGATCGAACAAGTATTTCAAACTTTTGTGATCACAATACACTTCTACGGTTACACCGTACAAGTAATGCCTCCATATCTTCAAAGCGAACACGATAGCCGCGGCTCTAGATCGTGTGTAGGATAGTTCAACTCGTGAGGCTTCGGTGACGAGAGGCATAAGCCACCACTCGCCTGTTGCATCGGGACACATCCCAACCCTTGCCCACCGGCATCACTTGTAAACAACATACTTTTCATCCGGATGCGGGATGATTAACACCGGTGCCGTAGTCAATCTCTCTCGGTTCAAAGCTCTCCTCACGATCGTCTCCCATATAAAGGGTTGATTCTTCCTCGTAAGCTTTGTCAATGGAAGGGCTAGACGCGAGAAATCCCGTATGAATCTGCGGTAGTATCCCGCCGAGACCAAGAAAACTACGGATCTCCGTCGCGCCTCTGGCCGTTTCCAGTCCAGTAACGCATCTACCTTGCTTGGATCAACTGCAACTCCGTCGCTAGATATAACATGGCCCGAAATTTCACTTCCGCGGCCAAAATTCGCATTTGCTCGGTTTAGCATAGAGTTGCTTCTCCCGAGTATGCTCAACACCTTTCGCAGATGTTCTTCGTGCTCTTCTTTGCTCTTGGAATAGATGAGAATGTCATCAATAAACACCACCACAAACCTGGTCTAGGTGTTGTCGGAAGATACGGTTCATGTAATCCATGAATACCGCAGTGCATTTGTTAATCCGAAGGGCATCACAAGAAATTCATAATGCCCGTACCTGGTTCTGAAAGCTGTCTTGGAAATATCACCATCTTTAACTCGCAACTGATGATATCCCGAACGCAGATCAATTTTGGAGAAGTGGGGCTCCCCACGGTGATACACTGGGTCGAATGAACCCTTTCTTCAAAAGCTCTTCCAGCTGCTTCTTCAACTCCTGCATCTCGTTAGGAGCCATTCGATACGGCGCCTTTGATATTGATCTGTGCCGGGCATCAAGTCAATATTGAACTCCACTTCTCGGATAGGAGGTAACTCGGTGAGATCCTCAGGAAATACATCAGAAAATTCATTCACCACGGGGATATCACGGAGTGAAAGATCAGCTCTGCTTTGATCGAAAAGAATACCATGTAGGCATGGCATCCTTGCTTCACGCACCGATCGACACGTAGCGGAGAGAAAATTCAGGCTCACTTCAACTTTTTCTCCGGGAAATGATATCTTCTTCTTGTCACAGTCGATCATCGCACCGTTGGCCGTCAGCCAATTTAGATCGAGTATGACGTCGATGCAGTGAAGAGGTAGACGGATAAGGTCCACTTTAGAAACTCGTCCATCCACGTTAGCGGTATAGTTCATACACGCGTCAGAAGCTAAAGATTTTACACCCAATGGTGTAGATACTACAAGGTCAAAGCGTAATCTATAGGCATGCAATCCTAAACGATTTGCACAAGGATTGGTACCAAGTTAAAATATATATATTCTTATTATGATATTTGTACAAACGTATTGACCTAACCGTCGGTCATATCCTAGTACAAGCCAAAATATGTTACAAGGTTTTATTCCAACGTACTTTACAACCCCTCGGGTTTTCTAGATACACCCTATACTATACTAGCTTCTAATAGTCCTTCCACACTCTCTTCAAGCTGGCGATCCCCGACTACATGTGTTGGCGAACCATACACTTCAGATAACGAAGATAGATACGGACACTCCGGATGGGTCCTTCATCTAACAGCTCATTTATTAATCTTGCCCAGAAACGGGTTTGGGGAAAATAGTACAGGATGGATCTGATCCAATCCTCAGCTATATAACGGCCATAAACGGCTTGGAAATTTTTAACTAGGCTTAAGAACATTAGGTACTTTTCCTCAACAGTTCCGGTGTAGTCCTCGGCTTGCATGTAATAGGACTCTAACAACTGTGTCAGTGCCCTATTATCATTCGGGACATAGTGATAGTCATCGGAATGGCTATCTCATTATCAATATCTTGGATTTCGGGGTAGTCGAAGTTGTCTCCTACTGAGGAATGGGTTGACCAACAGGCTCCCCGGTTCGGGTATTGCGTCCATTTGAGGCCGCCGCCTCTCTGCCTCGACCTCGGCCTCTGGCTCGGCCCCTACCTCTCGGTGCACCGGCACCTCTTATGATGGCCATGTTTTAACTTTTCCTTTATATCAAATAACGGCTAAGTGTCAGAAAAATAACACAACACATGGCATCAAGTCATATATATTTTCATATTAGATGTAATGTACATGCTAACGTATACTACATCAGCCAACTGGTTTATGACCAGTGGTTACATTGTATATCCCACGTTGTCGTCATCAGATGAATGATCTGAGCCAACAGGTTTCTCTGTTCTAAGGGCATACTAGCCATTGACTCTACCCTAAGTCGGGATCATATTTCGGTTTGGGGTCATTAGAAATATCAGGGTTTCGTCTTCGTCCCGCCGTCTCTGGAATTACGGATCTACGCGTGTTACGTCCTATCATTACGGGATAGAAGATCTACGAATGTTCGTTTCTGTCCATCACTACCCATTACACCAGTGTCATATCAGTACTCATTTTCAAAAAAATGCTCAAAGTTTAAAAGACCTAAGAATCTAACTCCGTTATCCGAACAGAATGGCCAGGTAAGTGTCTACCATGGGGCCTCACCGACTTATACGGCGATCGGCGGCACACCCACGTAGACTAGCCTTGCCTTCGGCACCAAACCGTTCGTGGTAACATAGTCAAACACTTGCCAGAAAGATTGCTCTGATACCATAAAGTGTAACATCCCATTTTCTAAGCGGAATTTTTTTTTTTTTTTTTGCAATCAATCAGAGATGAGCAATGGAGCGTAAGAGTAACTGATTCCCATTAAAATGATAACCAGAGTGTAATACAGTGTTGATACAGCATCCTATTGTTCTCATAGGTAATTACGTAAAACGATAAAGTGACAACTCCGTCTCGAGCTCACTCGTGCTACATGCCCTCAACTATGAGCTTACTCGTGTAGCTTGCCTCGATCTCCGATCCGTGGTCCTCCAGACCCTGAAGCTACAGCTGAGATTCAATTTACCGCATTGAATCTCAGGTAACGGTTAACCTTATGCTCAAATAAAACAGTATATAGACAATAGATATTCATGACATAACAGCAACATCTCATCAGAAGTGTGACACAGACAGAACATAAGCATGAAGCAATTATGTAAGGTCCTACACAACAACATTGTGACACAGACAGGACATAAGCATAAAGCAGTATGTAAAGTCCTACACATATATAGCCTGCACATTACTCTGTGCCACGAACACGTGTCCTCAGCGCTAGGAAAACTCAAAGCGGTATTATCATGTCTTATAACCCGTATAAGGCTGTATGTAAAGCGGCGACCCTAAGCGAGCCCGGTATATGAACGTATCTATGACATATATGTATATGAGAGCTATAGGATTAGTGTTACGATGCGCGTCCGTACCTTCGTTGATGTACGTAGATGTTTCGCGCGAAGCGTACTTTCGACGGAAACGGCGGTTTGTCCGACAATGGCACGTTGGACGACGTAACGGCAACAAATTAGGATTCTGACGTCCTATAAAAGTAATATCACTTTTATTAGTGATTTGATACTACAAGCGGCATTTTAGGTAAAAATTACCATTTTGCCCCTATACCCCTACTTGGCGGAATTTCGCCAGCGCTTCCGCTACATAGGCTATTTTTTTCCCAAAATTTCGCCAGAACTTCGACGCATTTATGATTCTTGAAAATAAAAACTAAAATAGCCCTCCCATATGATACCCAATCATACTTGAAATTTAAAGGCTATTACTACCCCTAATTTTGAAAGAGTTATAAAAACTACAACTTTTCAGCGACTCGATCCCTACTATGTTTACACCTCTGCATATTTTTTCAACGCAAACAAGGCTCTAAAACATTTGTAGGAATCTTGTCACCTACTTTCTAAATCTAGAGCTTCCGCCCAGAACTTCTCTCTCTTCTTTCTCTCCCTAGGAATTTCGGCCAAAGGAGCTCAAAGAAGTGAAGAGTGATGTGCAGAATTTTGAAGAGAGGAATGGCCTATTTATAGAAAAATGAAGGGCATAATGGTCTTTTTTGCATTTAATCTTAGCCCTTGAATTAAACTTGTTTGATAAGGCAACATCTTGACCCTTGAACACACTTGGTCGACATACATGAAGAGGTGGCAGCAAAATTGCATCATCCTTGATGATGTAATCAACTTGTTAAGGAAGGTTTTGTACCGATAAACCTCGATCGGTACCGATTCGCGTAATTTCGGAAAAATCTCAAAATTATGGATTTACAACTTTGAAGACCTTCTCTTCCTCATCAATAATATCTATTTAAACTTGAATTTTGACTTTAGACAGGGTTCCAACTGTCCATTTGAAGTTTCTCGAAAACGTGTCCGATCGCGTCGGTTTCGAACGCATTTACGAAATTATCAACTTCTTCGAAAAATTCACGATTCCAAATATGTCAAAATAAATTCAAACTCATGCCTAGATGTTGAGTTAGAATTTATTTTCCTTATATCCAAAAATATACCTATATGCATTTTTCCCTATTTTGTTTTATTAGGAAATGCACCAACGACTTCAGAATTTTCTCCCGGAAGAGTATAACGGAAGACAAAATTCCACTGATCATTATTTTTCCCTGACTTTGGAAATCTCATTCCTAGATCTCTAGATAGGATCCGTTTCCTATTTATTCCATTACTATTCACTACAATTAATTATATTATATAATAATATAACTCTAATTAATTATATAATATAATAATAATACAAACTTACCAACTAAGTTATCCATTTTTTTTTTCTCTTTTTTTTTTTTCTGCCCATTTTTATTTTCGTTTTTATTTTAATTATATTTTTTATTAATTATTTAGTTAATTATTTAATTAATTATTTAATTAATTAAATAATTATTTTCACATAATTTCTACAAAATTTTCCTATTGGTCCATTCTTGCATTTAGGCTTAAAAATACCTAAACTCATCCTTTTTCCTTCAAATTTTCCAATTAATTAACCAATATATTTATGCTAATTTTTAGCCATTTATCACTAATTTTGGAGCTTTACATAATTATCTCCGAATTTTCTATACTTGTGCTTAAGTAATTTGCTAATAAATACTTAATCACTCAGTTATCACTGCTTAGTAATTTTCTTAATTAGAATACCACATTACCTCTTAACCTTTGCTTTAACATGAGATTTTTCATGCATTACGTATTATTATGCATTTTTCCATAATCGTAAGGGTATTATGGTCATTTCCTTACTTTTGAGTATTCTTCTACAATTTCTCTAAGTTCATAATTTATTAAATTACAATAATTAGAGATAATATACTCTCCTAATTTACTTGGTCACTCTTCTAACTTTTGGTATTTTTCCATAATTTCCTAAGTTATTTATGTCCCTTAGGGGCATTTTGGTCATTTTGGCACTTTGGCCATTAATTTCCCTGATTTCCTACAGAAATTCTACTTAGAAAATAGACTATAATTATACAAGACTGGAGATTGAATTTTCACTTATCAGAATTATCCAACTTTTATTTATAATATGCCAGATAAATATCCGGGTATTACATAAATCAATACTTTTCCTGTTGTAAATAGCCTCTGGAAGTCAGACATGAAAGATTGAAGTTTTGAAATTTTGTTGTAAATATATACTTTGTATGTTGTAAATCAATACTTTTCCTGTTGTAAATAGCATCTGGAAGTCAGAAATGGAAAAAAAACCCTGGTTTTGAAATTTTGTTGTAAATATATACTCAGTCTGTTGTAAATCAATACTTTTCCTGTTGTAAATAGCCTCTGGAAGTCAGACATGAAAGATTGACGTTTTGAAATTTTGTTGTAAATATATTCTTTGTCTGTTGTAAATCAATACTTTTCCTGTTGTAAATAGCCTCTGGAAGTCAGAAATTGAAAAAATCCTGGTTTTGAAATTTTGTTGTAAATATATACTTTTTCTGTTGTAAATTTATACTTTTCCTGTTGTAAATAGCCTCTGGAAGTCAGAAATGGAAAAAACCCTGATTTTGAAATTTTGTTGTAAATATATACTTTGTCTGTTGTAAATGTATACTTTTCTTGTAGTAAATAGCCTCTGGAAGTCAGAAATGGAAAAAACCCTCGTTTTGAAACTTTGTTGTAAATATATACTTTGTCTGTTGTAAATCAATACTTTTCTTGTTTTAAATAGCCTCTGGGCAATAAGGTCTTTTATTAATATGAATTAATTACACAGAAGTCCCTAGGGACTTCTGTGTAATTTCATGATTTCAAGGGACTTTATTGTAATAAAGTCTCTTCCTTGGAACCTGTGCGTAATTTTCCCAAATATATTTGCAAGCATTTTTATAAACAGTTTTTGAGTTATGAGGTCTCACGCTAATGAGTTAAAATTTCTATCAAATTATAACGATAATACTAACGGCAATGATAATCTTCATTTACTTAAATCTTGTAAAAAAAATAAAATCAAAATGATTATCTTCATCAAGAAATCTTGAAATCTTGAAGGTGATCTTTTAGAGGATTAAAATGAAATTGTTATACTAACACAAAGAAGCGAAGAGCCATTATTTATTCATCTATCCGTGGGCATATATTATTTGGGAAGAAAAAGGGAAAAGAAACTTCGCTTATCGTTAAGATTGTGATGTACTCTACCGTAGCTAAAATTAATTAGATGAAAATACGTGCATATATAGACATATACTTTGGTACAATTATGTTGTATTACCAAATCAATCTAAGCTTGAAAATTGTTGGGCCAAATTATAGTGTGTCTCTTCTAACATGGATTTTTCTATTCACAAGATTTTAGAACTCAAAGTGTATCAATTCTCTTCCATTTGATGATACTATTGGTTGATGCATGCAAGATAATGCATGCCTACATGCACAATGTTCATACATGATTAAATTTATGATTCATATTCCCAAATATTGAATACTAACCACGAAGTTCAATTATAACCGCAATATCTGTTACAGAATCGCCCAAGTTTGGATGCACAATAATGTGCGGTTTCTTAGAATACAAGGGCATCTGACAACTTCAATCGTATAAATTTTGAACTTCAGTCAAATGCAAGTATCACAAAGTAAAACAAAAGGTTACCAGTAATATTGTGTGGGTGAAGAGACAAATAAAGAATTTCTGAAAGAAGGTAAAAACTTGTGTTTTCAAAATAGCTCGTAGTCACATACATATATATAGAGTTTCACGGCAATACTCAAATCTGAACTCAGGCATGCACACGTCTACAGATTCTAGCTAGGAATGTCAAATAGATAATAAGCTTGTACATGAACACAAGAAACTTGTGGTTTGGTTTTTGAGAGAATGAACAAATTAAAAAGGAAGAAGCTTAATTATAAGGACATGAACTCCAAGTGTCTATGCAAGCGAGAGAGGAGATGCTTCAATGAACAAATTAAGGAGCTTGCAATAGACAATCAGAGTTTCCTAGAAACTTCCCTTGTGGCCTATATGTTTCTTAAGAGGTCGTAAGAAAAAAAATTATAATTCAGTGAACAAGTGATGAGATGATATTTTTTTAAACATGTAAGGCATTCAAGATTTCTATATATATAAAGGGACACAGCTGGAATAGTACATATGGCTAGCATTGCAACATGGGGGGAGATTATAGGTATGCTTTTTCAGTTCTTAATTATATGATATTTTTATTGTGCCAAGGCTATTATATGATATATTAAATATCAACTTGGGAGACAATTTGATATAGAGTACAACAGGCCTAATGATATAGAGTACGACAGGAATGTGCAAGGCAACTTAAGGGCTCTTGCATTTATTTCCAACTCGAAAGCTACGCACTTTGGCATGTGTGAGAGATGATTTATAAAATATGTAAATTTGTTATATTTATTGGCAGAATCACATAACGGTCACGGTGGATAGAAACTCTTCATATACTTTGTTCCATGTAATTCTAAAATCGAGCTTATGGATGCCCCGGATGCTTGGAATAAAGCTCATATTGATATATACAGCCAATGAATTCAACAATAATAGAATTCTAACTGAAACAAAAGCAGAAGAAATTTTAAAACTCTAGAAATTCTACATTCAACTTTGCGGTAAATATTGCACAACCTAGGGTGCTTTGTATTTTTTATTTTCTGTAATTGTGGCAGGTAAAATGTTGTGAGAGCGCTAAAGTAGATAAAATCTGCAGGTGGCAAGGTCCTTAATTAATTTAATTTCCAACCTCTCCCCTCAAGGGGCGTACTTTTATCAACATATATATTTTATAAACCTTAATTATTTTTTCTCCATGACCGTACGCAATTTGAACTTCAAAAGCATATTTGTAATGGAATCTTCTTTGATTCCATTGGTTATTAATTGGTTAATTCTTATCCTATTGTCCTTCCTGATGGAACCCTAGCTCGCCAGTCTTGTTCGCCTATAAATAGCACCAATGCACGTAGCTGCTTCTTCAGTGTCTAAGTTTTACTCCAATTCCTTTATAGGCACTCACTTGTTCTTGTTCCAAGTTCCTCTCCCTTCACAATCTCTAGCCATGGCATATTCCACTCGTACTTGCTTCCTCTTTATAGTAGTGTTGGTTTTGTCCCATGAACTAGTCTTCATAGAGGGAAGGAACTTGAGACAGAACATTAATCATCACTTTCCCAACTCCGCAATAGACACAACGAAGTCGAACATTGCCAGCCCAAGCCTATTCGACCGTCCCATTAGAAATCTGGAGGAACACATCGATGCCTTTCGCCCCACGACTCCAGGGCACAGTCCTGGTGTTGGCCATTCCATCCATAATTGAGTAATCCGTCTTCCTTCTAGCATCTTATTGATTTCATGTTCTCTTAGGTAGGTTCTATGTATTATTAGTTTCTTACCTTCAATGTAGGGTTACTATTCGTGCATGCATTAATAAGCTTCAATGTAGTTTGTAAAAAGCTTTTCGTATTGTATCAGTATTTATGTTTATTTACCACAAATCTCTCATCTTTTTCCTCTCTATACTTCTTTATATATCTACTCTCTTGTACCACACTCGACGTCCTATCAGTATATATACACCATTATGGCTTAATATATGATAAGGCAATATGATCGAGCTAAACTGAAAAATAAAATTAGTGACCCATTAAAATGGCGTTTGCTGGTACTTGCAGAACTAGGTCACTAAACAAAACAAGGCGCAGATTAATAACCACGTAAAATGAAAAAGGAGGAATAAAATGGGTGGAAGTTGGAACTTTAAAATCAAACCCGTTCTCTCTTAGCTATAGTACGTAACCGTGGCAGTTTTTCTTTTAACTTTTAAATATATTTATTTTCGTTGTTCTTAACATTGTTTGAAGATTATAGGTATATAACTTCTAATTATCGGCTTCTCTTGATGATAGAAGGGAAAGTGGGAAGAATGTGTAATATTTCCAACATATTTAAACATGTTATAGCCCTGAATAGTTGTGTCAATTTGCAAATTTTCTAGACACATCTTCTCAATAATTTTGCTTTTTAATTTTTTACTGAAATCATAAAGCACGCCAGTAAAGTTTTAGATGATGTAAATTTGATATTAAGAAAAACAACTATACGAATATAATGTGTTTGCAACAAACACAGGGGGAGAAAAAAATATATTTGTATATAACTTGGAGAATCGAATCGTTATAGCGAATCCATATCTACAGAAATATAATGTATATAATTGATATAGGCATAGTCTCAATCACGTGGTTGCATGTAGCTAGGGTGGGTCATCAAGGAAAATACGCCAACACACAGCCATCTTGGAAACTATTCTTTAACAGAGAAGTCTGCAAGGGAATATATGTTGTTACATACTACTAACTCTGGTCCTTAATTAATATAAAAGCTAGTTGACTAATTTGAGTATGTAAGTTAAGAAAATTAATTATATTAGTTTTTGTAATAAATATAGGTTAGTTTAATTTTTCTAAAATATTGTCTTTCATCATGATTATCTAGGATAGAAACCCTTAATGTGGGCATTCAATAGGGATATTTTGAGAAAAATTATTAATTTGGGAAACAAGTGAATTATGATCTTATATTTAAGACCAAATATAACCCCCAACTAGCTCTTATATTAAGAATAGGTAGTAATTAGTAAAGCTTCGGACATTCACCATCATTTGTGTGTGTGTGTGTCTGTGTTTACATTATGGTGGATTCCTAGTTACAAGTAGTAATCCAGATTGCAGAACATATCAATGTTCAAGCAACACCTACCTATGCATTTTGCTGAGTGTGCTTTGACAAGGAAATGGATATATTAATGAATCAGTGATGCAATTGTGTCGCCATCCCATCACATTAATTTTAGGGAACGCGTGTAATAAACAAACGAGCTAAGAAAAAATATTTTTGTCGAACTGTATACAAATAATAAGCTAACACTACCACAAAATCGAGGATCTTTGAGTCTGACATAATTAACGCAGTAAACAAGTTTCATTTATTTAAAAAGCATGCGGGTCGACGCCTAATTAATTAATGATCAATCGCCCCAGGCTAGGGGAAAGTGAAAACTTTAAATCTTCCATTGAGGCCCAAGGGAATCTTCCATTTTTCTTCGTTAAGTTCAAGTATATTTCTAATTTATGTACTTCTTGAAGGCTGTTCATTGTATATTTCTAGCATCTAAATTTTTTTTGCATGAAATTACTAAGTATTGATATCTACAAATTGCAAATTCAGCCCAACATAAAGTCCATTTTCCATTAGTACATACTCCTCCGGTTTTTAATATAAGATATATTTGGAAAGTTGATCTTGA
Organism: Acacia pycnantha; assembly: GCA_025563575.1. NCBI lineage: Eukaryota > Viridiplantae > Streptophyta > Magnoliopsida > Fabales > Fabaceae > Acacia > Acacia pycnantha. Next base: position 1,893,162 of record JAMWYP010000038.1, read on the forward strand.
TCTTAAATATAAGACGTAGTTTTTATATTTGTCACTTTTTTTTTCTAATTTGCCACCATTGATGCTCCCTTAACAACAATCAAGGAGGAGGGAAATGAGGGGTGTAACATCCCATTTTCAAAAGCAGTATATATATATTTTTTCATCAGAGTAGAGCATCAGAGCATAAGAGTAACTAATATATATATATTCAAAATGCCAACAGTAGTGTGTCTGGCTAGTTATAACAGTGGTACATTATACGAGTGGTTCAAAAGTAATATACAACAACAGAAAGTCTTCAGCCGCAAAAAAGAAATCTTTTGCCGGTTCTCTAAGCGTGCTGCTTACTCTTCTCCTCGGTCCTCCCGACCCTGCAGCTATGTGAAGAGCTGAGGTCCATTGCAATCGGACCTCAGGTAACGGTGAACCTCATATTTACATATACAACATATAGACTACAGACAGCCAACATCAACAGTATAAGAGCACATAATACAAGCATCTCCAAAACAGCATATCCCGGCGGCACATAGGCCCCCTGAAGTGTACCCTAGCAGCACCTAGGCCCCCCTGAAGCTTATCCCTAAGCAAGACCTAGGCCTTCTGAAACGTACCCTGGCGGCACCTAGGCCACTAACAAGCGTATCCCAATATCCAGCAACCATAACAACAGTACATAAACATACAATACACATAGCACATACACGCATACCATAAATATCAGAGTTAGGGTTACTAGTACGCGAACGTACCTTCGTTGACGGAATTTCGGTACAACTATTGGTCAGAACGTAATCACAGGTATCCTATTAGGACAATAGTGTATATGTTACTAATCAATCATCATAACAGTTATTTTAGTCAAAAATGACCATTTTGCCCCTGACTCCCCTAATCGGCGGAATTTCGCCAGAACTTCGTTACTTTGACTCTAATCTTCCAAAATTTTGCCATAACTCCTTCTCCAACATATTTTTGAAACAAATATCATTTTTAACCTTAAAACATGATATCTAAACTAAATTGGAAGATTAAAGATCAAAACAACATTTCTACTATAACTACTGAATCGAAAGACTAGAACTTAAACTAGGAACCGAAGAAATTACCCAGGGCTTCGCTACAACTTTCTCCAGACTCCTCCTTCTCTCTAACCTCTCTCTATATTTCAAAACTTGCTCTTGAATTTGTGAAAAAAGAAGTGAAGATGGAGGTCCTATTTATAGGGAAAATGTGTGACCAACTTGGTAATTTTCTCCAAACTTCTCCTTCAACCACAACCACATGTTTTAGGGTTTTTGTTCATCTTCATCCTCCTCCACACACCTCCATGGCCGACCTCCCCTCCCCAAATTTCAACAAAAAGATGTCACATGATGTCATCATCTCTTGCTTTATGGGTTTACCCGATAAAATTCCCCCGATCGGTGTTCTAATCGCGTAATCTTAACGAATCTCAAAAATTCATTAGCAACTCCCTGAATATCTAAACTTCCTCTTTAAAAGTATCTGGGTTAACTAAATTTTTGATCTCATTCAGGGTATTTCCTTGCCTGCAGAAGATCTTAGGCCAAACACCGTCGTTACGGAAATCGCTTCGGTTAACGTCAACTTCGGGACAAAATTACACTGATTCATAATATGCCCAGATGTTTACCACCTCATCCCTGGATTTCAAGTTATGGCTTAGTTTCTATAGATTCTCGTTTATCTGATTTGCTTTTTGGATTTTTGATAGTTTCTTAGCCAGTTTAGTATAACCCTTTTCGGTTACGGAAATAACTTCGGAGGTAACCTACTCCAAGCTAAAAATTCACTTGTTTATAATAAGTCCTAACGTTAGCTACCTAATCCAAGGATTTTGAGATAGGATTTAATTTCTATCGGTTATCATTTATCCTATTTGCTCTTTCACAAATATCACATTTTATATTAATATTTTAATACCACTTGCATAAAAATCTTATTTTCTCTCCATTTTTTCTTAAAATTTCGGCTGCCCCCTTCCCCCACAAGTTTTGACTTTTCAAACTTTGATTTTACTTTATTAATCCATGCTTTAAGTAGTTAATTAGGTAATTATCTTATTGCTTAATCCTTTGTTGCTTAATTAAGCTTTTAGGGATTAATTGTAGTTCATCAGATACACTTTTTAATTATGCCAAATTACTTAGCAATATGCTTTATACTAATCTTGATCCCTTATTGGTCATTAATCCCAATTTAAGGGTTTTAAATAATTAACTTTGCATATCTCCTTTATCCATGTCTAAATAATTAGCTATTACTTATCTAATTAATCACTTACTAATTGTTGACAATTTTCTTAATTGAGATTAATTATTATCTCACAACTATTGGACTGACATTGGTAATTTATGCTCTTTGTAAAATATTAAAAATCACAGGGCAACTTATGCTCCCCAAAATTATATTTAATTTTGCCTCATTATTTTCCAGGGTAAATAATCCAAAAAATTCCCTAAATTAGAGACAACATACTCTCTAATTTTTAACAAATATTTTATTACCATTTAGGATTTATCATAATATTTTCAGGGCATTTTATGACCCATAAGTGCATTTTAGCACTTCAATTAATTGCCTCATTATTTTCCAAGGGATTTACCCCAGAAAATAGAATAATTATACTATAATATTTTGAGACCACATATTCACCTATTCCCAATAGGCATTATTATGATGCTCATCATAAGTGTGATTTTTAGGGTATTACATTTCTCCCCGTTAAATAAAATTCACTTATAAAATTCACAAGTTGTAGCATGCATGCGCTGTGTTATGATTTGGTTTAATTGATTTATTAAAGAAGTGACTGTGCTAATTAAATACTACATTATGTCTTAAATGTTGAGCTTTAATTAGTTTGTACAGTAAATTGCATTACAAAGTAGGTGGAGGAGTATTATTTATTAGTTTATCTCGGAAATGTAACTAACAGTTAGTTTATCAGTTCTTTACAGTGCCTTTTAGTTGTCTAAGGGCCCGTTTGGATGAGCTTTTAAAAAAAGTTTTTTTTTTTTCCATTGCTTTTTAAAAAAGTGCTTTAATTAGAAGTTAAGCACTTTTAATGTTTGGACATACAATTTTGAAAGAACTTTTAAATAAAAAAGCTATTTGGATGTTAAAATAAAGAAGCACTTTTTTATTAGTAAAATTACTGAAATGGGCATATAAAAGAACTTCTTTTTACATTTGTTTGGATAAAAAGCACTTATGTTAAAATTTTAGAAATATTATATTCACTAATTGAATTTGAATAATATTAAAATTAAACTGTTGATATAATTTTTCATAGACCCATATAAATCAAAGTTGTTATCAAATATTTCTTTTTAATTTATACACTAAAATGACAAAAAAAAAAACACAAATTAAATAGTATATATCATGCTATATAACCAATGCATTAATTAAAAAAGAGAGTCATATTGTACCATATTCCAAATACAGAAATAATATTCATCATACTACAAGTTACTAAAAGTTAACGATGCACTGGACCTCTATCTAACAATTGATCTCTAATAGCATTCCTTGTTTCTTCCATCAATCTAACAGAGTTTTGAGTTGGCCCTTCCCATTCATATTCTCTATGATCATCATCATTATCTTCAAACTCATCAACGTTCTCAAATCTTCTAAGCATATCTAAATCACCGTAATCCATTCTCCTTATATAATTATGAAGAGCAAAGGTTGCCCATATGATAGCAAATTGAGTGTTAAGCTCAAAGTTGGTCATATTCGCAATATCCTCCACCTTGCTTTGCAAACTCCAAATGTTCTTTCAATGACACTCCTTAAACTTGAGTGACGATAATTGAAGATTTCATTTTGTGATCTAAAAGTTGGGGCCAATCTGAATTGAGGAAGATGATATCTTGTATTTCTATATGGTCCTAAAACCCTTTGAAATTAGGATATCCGTAATCAACAAGATAGTATTTTCCTGTAATAAAATGTCGTTATATTTGGAACAACTGTATAATAATAATTTCCATCATTCACAATAAAATTAAATAATTACCTTCAGGAGGCTGGGGAAAATGTAACCGCGGCTTTCTAAGAGTATCCATGAAAATCCTTGTATCATGTGCAGAGCCTTCCCAACCCACCAATGCAAATGTAAAGCACATATTAAAATCACAAACAGCAAGAACATTTGTGGTAGTTATTCCCTTTCTGCCAATAAAAGGAATCTTTTTATCAACAGGAACATGAATAGCAATGTGAGTGTCATCTATAGCTCCTATACAATCCTTAAAGTATGGCCAATATCGTTCATCTTCCTCGATAAATTTTGGAGCATCTCTAAACATATTATCAGCAGGCTTAATAATTTCAAGTCCTAAACTTTCAATAGAGTTTAATACACGATTAAATTGCCTCCACACTGTCTCTCCAGAACGTTGAAATCTCTCTTCAACGCCTCTCGTAAGTGGCTCCACGACCAATCATGTACAAAAACATGGCCACGGCTTCCTCAACGCCGACATCTTTGTGTTGGCTTTAATCGAAAGTGTTGAGTCAATTCGCTTACCAAATTTCTAAACACATGCTTTCTCATCCGAAATTGCTCAAAAATCGATTTTCATTTCCTCTCTTCAATTCTTCTACCCATCCATGTCCAGAAAGAATTGATGTTCACTTTTTCTGTTTGTGTACATATAGAGAACGATAATTTGAGATAGCAACAGCAACTACTCTAGTTGCAAGTAATGTATTCTTCTTCATAATATATAATCTATTTGCATTTTCGTAGTTATCGCTGTCTCGTGTCGAGGTATCGACATCCCGTGCAACCAAACAAAGAATATCAATAAGCAATTATGATCATATTGTCTAAACAAAATAACTGTTTCCATAATTTCCCAAAACAATTGTATAATAAGTGCAATGAATAGACCATAACAACAATTCAGGTTCAAAGATTATGCCATATAATCTCATGTTCAACATCAAATAGAAATTCACGTTCAAGTTCAACTATAACACAATACTATAAACTATTTATAGTTTTGAACATCTTCAACTTCAAACATGCTCAAAAATGAAAGAGCGAGCTCAGGTTCATTTTCCATGTAATGAACAAATGCCTCTCTATTTTGTTTTTTGAAAAAGATTCGAGAGGCCAACATGTATGTAGAGCTGCCCTTCACCAAACCCGCACATCTTTTAACGAAGAAGACGTCTACTCATGCTAAAAGGGTCATTTGCGTTTGTGACACTTGGTCCATATTTTCAAGGATCCGGTCAAGGGAGTGTTGCAATTTGTCTGCTATCCCTTGCCTTTTCTCTCCTTTCCTCCCTCTCTTCCTTTTTCTTGGCCTCTGATTGTGATCCAAGGGATGTTCCTCAGTATCCCCTTCACCCACCCCTTCATTTGCAAGATCACTATCATTATTTGGCTCATTATCCATGGCTTCCTCAGGTGGCAGAATTTGCTTGCGTGACATAAAAACAACATAACCAGTAGCAACCACATCTTTGAAACATGTTTCCATCAAACTCAGAAATTTTGAACCTTGTTCCTTCCAATTCAAATATTTTGGATCCTCCTGTAATGAAAATGAATAACCAATTAGTAAGTAAATTATAAACTAATGTAGGTATAAGACTTGCAATATTGTAATTAGTCGGAAATACATACTTTGCCCTTGGCTTCCCACCACTCTGGAGGTGCCATTATAGTGTTCTTTACTGAGTCCCATCCAAGACCTGTCTCATTTTCAACCAACTTTGCCCACATGCTAAATTCGTGTTTCAGTGCATCCCATCTATTTTTTAATTGTTTCTTATCATAATTCTTCCCGGTGATATTGTTAAACTTGTCAACTATATTGGCCCACCCGTCTTTGATAAAATGTGTGTGAGGCCTGTTACCAGCTACAACCTCCTCAACACAAACTTTCAAGAAAGTTTTAGTATTTGAATCATTCCATCTTGCCTTCGCAGAACTTTCACTAACATTCTTAGACTGAACAAATGCTTCTTGTGCAGATGTTATACGAGCTACTTTTGGTGCCATTCTAAACTCAAATGAAAGGCACAACTTATCAAAAGGACACAATTACACAAATACAGTGATTCAACAACTGGACAAATAGGTACATTAATCATTCATTGTTCTGATCTGAAAAACAGTAAACACTTAGAAACAAAATAAAAATTACTATACTGGCAGAAAGGTCTGATCTGAAAATTACTATACTGATCAATATAAAAATGAAAGGCCTCTGTAAAAATTTCTTTCTTATATCTATTAAAGGAGAGGTAAGTATATATAACGTGTGAATTGGGGAATGCAGATAAGGGAATATGGAAATTTTGGAGGCATATACCAGATTGGCGGGGAACATGATATTGGATGCGAATTGAAGGGGTTGACTTGGGAATGAGAATAATAAGAATGTCAGCAATCACCTTTTGACCCTGCTGGACTGCACACTACCCATCTTAGATTCCTCATTCATCCACTCTCCAACCTCCCCCACTAACCAAATGAATTATGTGGTTTAACAATGAGTGTATTTAAATTTCCAGACAACTCTTATTCGGATCTTATAAAAAAGACTAAGACAATTTAAATTTTGGGTTCTTATAAAAATGACCAAAGGGAGTCTAAGAATAGTTCCTCTTTCCTTTTCAGTTGCTACATGATAAATTCAAAGGCAATATTGAAACTGTCAAAAGGTGCTTTTAACAGTAAGCACTAAGCAGTATTCCCCAAAAAACAAAACACTAAGCAGAGTCGCCTGACCATGACTTGTGTTTCTAAGCATATAATTGTTCCCATTATATATAAAAGGAGAAAACAAGTATACAATGGAGGTTAAGAGATAATAAAAGAAACGTTACAAGTATCACATTGATAAGCTTTTTCTTTCTTTAAAAAAACATCTAGTTCCATAATCTCGATTTTATTTTAAAGCAAAAGAACATCCATCTCTCACAAATGATTTTGCTTTGAAAATACTCCTTTCATTAATACAGGAGAAGCAACTAGGATGGTAATACATTTCATGGCAAAAAAAGAAAAATGGAAGAGTGTGCTCATTTTAATGAGAACAACAAGACAAATAGAATGAGGAACAAAGAAAAAGCTCAGAACATTTTTTAGATTCTTTTAATAATATTGCAGAATCCATGAATAATGAGCTCTTTCAGCAAGTACACTACGTATGGACTGTAGGGATCATCAAAATCATATTAAATTTGAACTTAAGAGAGTAAAGAACAGAAACCTTCCAAAAAATCTGTCAATAATAGCTGTTGGTTGTATGAGAAACGAATTATGGGGCAATTTCTAGCCTGGGCTCAAAGCAAAAGCCAGTGAAAAGCTGCAGTGGAAATATTGAGCAAATTTGACATAAATTTCAGGGATTTTTTGCATTTGGTAGCATGAATTTAAGAACAACAAAGAGGGGGGAATTATATATAGTGCTATGTGTTACCAAAATTTCACTCTCAATTCAATATAGTTCCTAATCACTTCCAGAAGTCCTCCCTCGTCCACTTAAAATTTTACCTAACATTGCAAGTTTGCAACCTCTCCATGTCAGAAAACTATTGATACATGCAGATTATGATGCTTAAGGCAGAATTTGAAGATTACTTTTCAATGTTGCTGCTGAATTAGAATATATTATACACACACAAGATCATCATTTCACATTCTCACATTCTCACATTCCAATACGAGTCTGTCAGGTATATATGTGAATCAGTTTATGTTATTTTCATTTGATTCAAATTTATAATATACATTAATCAACAAATGAGAGAGACCTATGCGGTTGTCATTATCAATGAAACACTAAAAACCCCATTTAAAGTCAATTTTGAAGAACAAAAGATATCCATGGAAGTTCAAAATCGGGTAAGCAAAGGAGGCCAAGCAAACACAAACTAACATACTTCTTATCCCAAATTGTCATTATCAGTGTTTCAAAAGCCAGAGCACACTCTAAAGAAAAAAAGAAGCAAAGTCATCGCATCTTTCAATTGGGTTTATACTTTACAATTGTTAACTCAAGATCATGTACAGGCAGAAAAATCCACCCCCCAACAAAGATCATAAGAAGAATTTGAATCCCCAACAAAGATCATCATCATCAAAATGGAAAGCTGAATAAAACCCAACAAAACATAGACCTCCGAGGATCTGATCGCCACAACAAAATAAGAAGCTGAGAAATATACAAAACCAAGAAACTGACTCGATTAATCGAACTTTGAAGATAGATAATCCAAGTGGGATCGGAGACTCAAAGAAAGAAAAACACAAAATAGAGAAGTCAAAAGCCTCAGAGGCTCACCTTATACTGTCGATGAGGCGAGGTCTTCGATTTGACGGCGCGAATAGGCACAAAGGAGAGTAGACGGCGCGAACGATGGTGAAGAAGAAGGAGGCGCGCGAACGATGGTGAAGAAGAAGGAGGTGCGCGAACGAGCGAAGGAGAAAGAGAACGACAGGGTAACTCAGCCTAGGGGTATCGGGTGTCTCATTTGGACAAAAATAAAATACCGGTCCAGATTTTTAACTTTCTCTCTCTTCTATCGCAATAACTTTTTTTAAAAGCTTCAAATTGTAGCTTCCAAAAAAAACAGAATTTTGGGATTTTTTGCTAATTTTGTTTTTTTTTTTTAAGTTTTCATCCAAACACCTAAAACAACAAAAAAGGACTTTTTTGTTGGAAAAAATGACTTTTTTTATAAAAAAAAGCCCATACAACGCAGCCTAAGAAGTTACCAATATTATAAGCAGCTACTATATATATATATATTGTGCTTTTTTGGAACTCACTGACCTCCTTTTTAAGATTTTTCAAGCACTGGGAATATGTCAAAGCTCCTTTGCGGATTTTCTTCCTCTGTTTCTTTTTTCAATAATGTATTAAAAGGAGGTACATGTATTTTATATGGGAAATGGACTAGTGGTTGATTAATTAACAACTTCTTGACAGCTATACAAGTAAATAATATAATAACAATAGCTAAATATTTGTCTATGGCTTGAAATTCAACCATAACTAAAGAAAGGAAAATAAGCTTCATGTTTTTTAGTAGAGAGGGAGTGGCTTTAATTAGCTAGATTTAAGGAAATAGAGGAAAATGGAATTCAGGTGATTTGACAAGTTAACGGCATGTTAGCAGTAGTATTTATTACTACCTTTGATCCTTAATATAAAAGCCATATAACTTTTTTTTGTAGTGGTTAAAAATGCTAAATAAATTGCTTAATCATAGTATATATTGTACATCATTAGATTATATATTAGTTTATAAGTCAAGCAAATTAATTTGAAAAAGAACAATAAATATGAATACTTTAACATAACTTAATTACCTTATTTGGTGGATTTTTTTAATCGTAGCTAGCGAGGTGATCTGAATAAATATTCGAAACTAATTAATAGTGAATCCAGTCACTCTCATCATGCATGTCTGGAAACATTGTAGAGTTATAGTTCCTTTTTCCGTTTGTAGAAGCTAGGTCGCTTTTTCTTTTGTCTCTTTTCTTGGTCACCACATATGCATTAGGCTTTTTCTCCCACTCAAATTATTAAAAAAATGATATTTTTAACACTGGGAACAAAAAATAGGAAATGCTTTTTTAAAAAAGTTAAGATATATAGTGTATATAAGCAAGAATATATTTAGTTTAGTAAATGAAAAAATATGAATACACACACACAGACACGCACTATTAATTAAATGAAAACATGCATAAACTGCAAATAACTTAATGCCCTTACGTGGGCATATATATGCATCTACTATGCATCTACTACACGATACATATAATCTCCACGATGTTTTCCACGTGTCACAATTGAAAAAGTACCAACGAGATCGTGATCATGTTATCGAATACGAGGACGTTGAAGTACGGCATGATAATACCTTCGTAGTCGAGCCAGAGCAGATCATCGATCACAAGGAAAAACGGCTCAGAAACAAGACAATACCGATAGTGAAGGTAGTCTGGAAGGGTTTATCACCCGAAGAGGCAACTTGGGAAACTGTGAGAGAGATGAAGGAGAAGTATCCGGAGTTTATGGCCCGGAGTTTAGTTACGATAGAGTAAATTTCGGGGGCGAAATTTTGTTTAACGGGGGGAGAAATGTAATACCCGGATAAATAAAATGGCTATTTTTGATAAGTGAATATGTGATATCAATTTCTATATTGACTTTATGGTATTTATATGGGAAAATCTCTTAGAAGTTGGGGAAAAATAATAAAGGGTCAAAATGACCAAAATACCCCTGGAATGCTTAGATAGCCTAGGGAAATTGTGAAAAATCCTAGGAGGCAGGAAAATAATTATTAAAATTAAGAGAGAATATTGTCTCTAATTTTAGTAATTTAATAAAATATCACCTTGGAAAAATTAAAAGAAGGGAATCAAAAAGTATTATAATGACCAAAATTCCCCCGTAAATGTTATTAAAATGCATAGGACATAGAATACTAATGTCAATGCAAAAGTTATGAGGTAAGGAGTAATTCTAATTGAGAAAATTATCAAAGATTAGTAAGGGATTAATTAAGTAATTATTGGCTAATTACTTAAGTATAAACGAAGGAAAATTCAGAGATAATTATGTAAAACCCTAAAATTAGTGGTAATGGCTAAAAAATTAGCATAAATATATTTCCTAATTAATTGGAAATTTTGAAGAAAAATTGATGAGATTAGGTATTTTTAAGCCTAAATGCAAGAATGGACCAATAAGAGAATTTTGGGGAATCTTTGAAAACAATTAATTAAATAATTAAATAAATTATGAAAAAAATTCACAAATCCAAAAATGGGGGGGAGCCGAAATGAACAAAAAAAAAGGGATCGGAATGAGTTTGAAAATATCATGATATTATGTCAACTTGCAAATTAAATATTGATATAATTTTATGATAGGATAAATGTGATTTGACGGAAAAAACCTTAGTCGCCTCAGGGTCAAATACAATTTCCACAAATTAAAATGCAATACAGTGCAAATAACTCGGGATCGTTCTCTTATCAAGGAGCCTTTTATTTTGAATTCCCTAGGTTAAACTAAGTGCTAAAAACATGGTTAGAAAAAGGGTTTTGAAATTGATTTTCTCTAAACTAAAATTCATAAAAATATAAAGAAACTAATTCTATTCTTTTTGGTATTTTTGGAAAATAGTGAAAAATGCTTTGGATTAAAAGGGATTTAATGATGGATGCTCTTGGTAATGAAGAAGATGGCTATCATTGCTTAAAAATATATATGGGAGTTAAACTTTCATTAAGTCTAAAGAACAACCTCAAGATAACACTTGAGTCCAATAATCTCAATTAATAGTAGCTCCTACAAACATAGCAAACTACTACCTCTTGAGATATTGTTAAAATCCACTTAATGTGTAATTTAAATTGGAATGATACAAATTGTTCTTCTCAATTAGAATGTTCTAACGAACCATTCAAAAGCTAAAATCAACTATGATTACTAATCACAAACATGACAAGAAACATAATTTAATCAAGCCTATAAAGAGATATAGAAATATGAACTCCAAAATAATCATCCAATTAAAACTACAATAATCAATCCACATGGACACATAACAGCAATCCAAGTCTCACAACTAAATAATGATAAACCTAAACAAGGAAATCAAATAGATAATCTAAGCAAAAGATTGAATTAAATAACTCCCCTATTAAAGCACAATTGCTCAAGCCACAAGCCTCCATCACCAAGAAGCAAAGAGTTTTAGCCACACATAGCTATGGGATCAATTCTAATACAATCTGGAAGCAAATCAGACATGAGAACAAGCTTCGCCGGAATCTGGAATTTTCTCGGCGGAAAATTCAAGAACTCGCCGGAAAATTCAAGAACTCTCTGGTTCGTTTCTGCCTTCTTGTTTTTGGCCTGTTCTCTTCTCTCTCCCTCTCTCTAGCTGCGTCTGTTCCTTTCGTTTCTGTTCCAGCCGCTCCCCTCCTCTCTTTTTCTGGTTCAGTCCGATGAAGAATGAAACTGAAGTATGGAGGAAGGGTGAAGATGAAGGGAAGAAGATCGAAGTGAAAAGATCGAAGCTCTCCTTCGTTTTCGGCGCTCTCTCTCCCTTTTTCCTCTTTGTGCGATCCTCTCCTCTCTCCGTTCAAGCTCTCCGTCTCTCTCTTTCTGTATGCGGCTGTTCTCCTTTTCTTCCTTTGCGTATCGGGCTTTTTTTTCCCAGGAGAAGGGAAACCTAATTTCAAAATGCTAAAAACGCAGCAGTTCTGTCTTGGGCCCTTTCTGTCAATTACTTCGATTTTGGGCCCTTTCTGGCAGCATGTTTGGGCACTCTCTGGAAGTGTTTCTGATTTTGGGCCCTTTCTGTCAGAAATTTAGGGCTTTTTCTGACATTAATTATGATCCTCAAAAATCTCAAATTTCCTTCTTAAACATCTACAATGCAAGATTAAACACAATGTAGTATCAAAAGTCCAAGTAATCAATTGTATGAATAATTAACAAATTATGACCATTTTGCCCCTAATTTCACTTAATTCAATACAAATGTCCCTAACTCAAATTAGTGTTTAATTATGCAATAATGTCCGAGAAAAGGCATTAAAAATCCCAATTTAATTATGAAAAGTCATATGAAATATGGTTCGATCAATTACCACATATATAAATAAAATCCTATACAGTGAACCATGAGCAAGATTTTAAAAGTCATAGAGGAAAATAAATAAGTGAATTTTTATCTCGGACTAGACTGTCTCAGAAGTCATTTCCGAAGTCGGAAGAATACGTAGGTAATAAGACGAAATAGGGTTATCTGTAAAAAAGGAAGATAGTCCCAAATGGAAACCTGTAGAAAATAAATTATAACTCAACATCTAGAAGTAAGTTGAGAATTTCCTGGACATATTTGGAATCAATGAATTTTTGTCCAGAGGTTGGCAATTCCGGAAATTGATTCCGTAACCGACACGTTTTTCCGTAAAACTTCCACAGGACTGTTGGAACCCTGTATGGAATCAAAAAGTTGTTTAGACCAGACATTTCTAATGAGTGAGAAAATGTCTTCAAAGTTGTAATTCCGAATTTTTTGGATTTTACGCGATTACGCGATTCGGACACCGATCGGGGAAATTCTACCGGCTTAGACTTCTGGAACAAGCAACCTATTTCATCCATGACATCATTTTTTGTGCCACCTAGGGGCTGCATGTTGACCAAGGGGGATGGAAGGCCAAGATTGTGCCACCTACTCCGTGTGCGATCCGACTGTCTAGTATCCGCCTGGCAAAGTGTGAATAGTGTCATGGATTTTCACTATAAATACCCCTTCACCTCCTTTGAATTCTTCCCACCAAAATCCTTTGAGATTTTTGAAATTGGCAGCAAGGAGGAAGGGAAGAAGTCCGGGGAATTCTGCAGCGAAGCTCTGAGTAAGTTTTTCGGTGTTTCACTTAGGTTTTGACTTGAGAGAGCTAATCTAGGTGTAGAACTTGATTGAAATCATGCTTGTCTTGAAGTTTACTTGATAAATGGATGGTTTGTTGGTAAAATAGAGATATATTTACTAACCTTGCATTGTCACATTAGGGTTGTTGCTTAAATATTGATTCTCATTAATTGTAGCAAGAGATTGTGCATTTTAATGAGAAGAGAAACTTGATTTTGACTTGAGAGAGCGGGTCAAGTGTTTTAGAACCTTAGACTAACACATATATGTATTGAAATGCTACTAGAGAGGAAATTAACCAAGTTTTATGAAATGCAAAAGGGGAAAAAGAGCCCTAGGCTCAATTATCCTTGAAGTTAAAGAATCAATTGCCTTTATCAATTTTATGTTTTAGAAATAGTCTTTAAAAACTCTCATTCCTAATCAAAACTTTGTTTTAGCTCAACTTGATGAAATTCACTAAGCCTCTTGTTTGACCAATTTGTTAAACAAATCCTCGTGGGAACGATACTTTATTTATCACTTTATTACTTGCGAATCTCGTACACTTGCGAGGCGAACAAGTTTTGGCGCCGTTGTCGGGATTTGTGCAAACAAATCCTTTGGTCAACCTTGGGCTTGTGTTAGTAAACTTTGCTTGAGCTTTTAGTTAGGTTTACAATTTTTCTTTCTTTTTGTCTTTTATTGATTTTTGTTTTAGTTTGATACTCGCTCTTGCTTGTTTCTCTTGTAGGTACCATTTCAGTATATGCAAAACTTGCATCCGGACGGATTGGTAGTAGTACTTGACAAAGTGCCTCTCATTGAAGAAGAGACCGAATCGCATACGAAACCATGGCGGACGATGAATATGATAGAGCTACCGTCAACGACTTTGCTAGTCGGAATATGCAAGGTCCTCAATCTTGCATTCGGATGCCGGAAATGCAAGCACGTACCTTTGAGATCAAGCCGGTTATGATAACAATGCTTCAAATGCATGGGATGTTCCATGGTCTTTACAATGAAGATGCTAACAAGCACTTGATGTACTTCTTGGAAGTGTGTGATTCTTTCAAGCAAAATGGAGTTCCCAAGATGTTTTGAAGCTACGGTTATTCCCTCTTTCTCTACAAGGCAAGGCTAGAGATTGGTTCAACAATCTTCCGGAAGGATCTATCACTTCTTGGGCCGATCTTGAGGCTAAGTTTAGAGTTCGATTCTTTTCTAATGATAAATCTGTGGAAGCTAGGGATGAATTTTTAAGCTTTAAGCAACATCCCGATGAACATCTTTATGCCGCTTGGGAGAGATACAAGATGTTAATGAAGCAATACCCTAATCATGGGGTGGACAAATGGGTTGTAGTCCAAATTTTTGTTACTCAACTTAATCCTCAATCTAAAGCAATGGTTGATTCTATGACCAATGGAGGATACCGGAATGTTCCTGTGAATGAGGTGATTCGATTGTTGGATCAGTTGTCTGCAAACAATTCCCAAGGCAATGATAGGAGGACTAACCAAGCTATGTCTAATGCAAAAGAAGACTCTTCATCACAAATTGCAACTCTCTTATCCGCTTTGAATAAGCGTTTTGATGTGCTAGAGTCTCAATTGCTAAAGAGCACTTCTCAAGGTGTGCATTCTGTTCATGCCACACCAATTGTATGTGATCAATGCCATGATGTCCATATGCCTAATTATTGTCCTCTTTACATGGCCAATTGGCCACTGAATCTTTCAACTACATGGGCAAGTTCCAAAATCCTCAAGGCAACCCTTATTCACAAACCTACAATAGTGCTTGGCGAACTCACCCAAATTTTTCTTGGAGTCAAGGTAATAGTTTGAATCAAGCACATGGGTCTACATCTGGCACTAAGCCTATTCCACCCGGTTTTCAAACGCAATCAAGGCAGCTTCCTATTAAGGAAGAGGAATCTAAAACCCACAAGATGCTAGCTCGGATCTTGTCTGAGGTGGAATCTTCAAGGGTTGAAACTAAGGCTACTTTTTCTCTCCATGAAACTGCTATTAAAAATCTTGAAGTGCAAATGGGGCAATTAGCATCACAAGTGAATGTTATGTCAAGAAGCAATCTTCCTAGTGACACCATTCCTAATCCAAAACGAGTTGGAAAAGAGGAATGCAATGCCATTAACTTGAGAAGCGGAAAAGTACTACCGGATATGCCTAGCTCAAGTACTCCTCAACCAAAGCAAGATCAGGTGATTGTTGATGTTGATGGAGAAAGTGTAGGGGAGGAAGATGAAACTGAGAAGAGAAAGCAACAAGAAGAAAGTTTGCATGATGTTAGCAAGGACAAGAAGGTGGAGCAAGAGATGAATGATGAGAAAAAGAAAAAGCCCACCACTCCTACTTTTATGCCACCACTACCTTTTCCTCAAAGATTCAAGAAGAAAGAAGAAGAAGTTCAAAAAGTTTGTGAACATGTTCAAACAACTCCATGTGAACATTCCTTTTGCTGAAGCTTTGGAGAGCATGCCTAAATATGCTAAGTTCCTTAAAGATATTTTGTCCAAGAAGCGGTGATTCAATGAATTTGAGACCGTGGCATTGACCGAAGAGTGTAGTGCAGTCATTCAAAGGAAGTTACCAGCTAAACTCAAAGATCCAGGAAGCTGCTACATTCCCTGCAACATTGGGACCAACTTTAATGGTAAGGCTCTTTGTGATTTGGGAGCAAGTATTAACTTGATGCCTCTAGCTGTTTTCAATCAATTGGGCTTGGGAGAGCCAAGACCCACTACGGTGACTCTTCTCTTGGCCGATCGTAGCATTTCTAGACCTAGAGGAATCATTGAGGATGTCCTAGTTAAAGTTGACAAGTTTATCTTCCCTGCGGATTTTGTAGTGCTTGATTGTGAAGTTGATTGGAAAATTCCTCTAATCCTTGGGCGTCCATTCTTAGCCACTGCAAGGACTCTTATTGATGTAGAGAAGGGTGAGGTCACTTTGAGGGTTGATAACGAGCAAGTGATATTCAACATGCAAAAAGCCTTGAAGTTTCATGATGATTCTGCTCAATGCTCGTTTGTAGATGTATTAGATGCAGTTATTCCTCAAGAATCATATGCCTCCATGATTAAGGACCCTTTAGAGGCATTCTTGATTGGTGAGAAGAGTTTTGAAGAGTTGGATGAAGATGTTGTTGAAGAGCTCTTCCGTTATGACTCATTTCCTCATTCTAGACCGAGGACTCTTGAGCCACTTGAGGTGTCTGATGCCTTAAGTACTCCATTGAATCCGTCTATTGAAGTTCCTCCAGTTTTAGAGTTGAAGCCACTGCCTTCTCATCTCAAATATGCTTACCTTGGGGATTCTAACACTCTACCGTAATTGTCTCTTCTACCCTCTCTAATTTGCAAGAAGAGAAGCTACTAAGAGTTTTGAGAGAACATAAGCATGCTATTGGGTGGACTATTACTGATATCAAGGGAATAAGCCCTTCTATTTGTATGCACAAGATTCTATTGGAGGATGATCACAAAACTTCCATTGAGCATCAAAGGCGCTTGAATCCGATTATGAAAGAAGTGGTCAATAAGGAAATTCTTAAATGGCTTTCAGCTGGAATAGTATATCCCATATCTGATAGTTCATGGGTGAGCCCACCAATGTGTCCCTAAGAAGGGTGGCATGACCGTAGTGGCTAACACCCAAAATGAATTGATTCCCACTCGCACGGTGACTGGATGGCGAGTATGTATGGACTACTGGAAGCTTAATGCTGCTACAAGGAAGGATCACTTCCCTTTGCCATTCATTGATCAGATGCTTGACAAGTTAGCTGGCCAAGAGTTCTTTTGTTTTCTAAATGGTTATTCAGGCTACTATCAGATTGCTATAACCCCAGAAGATCAAGAGAAAACTACTTTTACTTGTCCCTATGGCATATTCGCTTTCAGAAGAATGCCATTTGGACTTTGCAATGCTCCTGCCACATTTCAAAGGTGCATGATGTCCATCTTTGCTGATATGATTGAGAAGACCATTGAAGTATTTATGGATGATTTCTCTGTATTCGGTCCATCTTTTGATTCGTGCTTGGATAATTTGGATGCGGTGCTTCAACGGTGTGAAGAAACAAATTTGATTCTCAATTGGGAGAAATGTCACTTCATGGTGCAAGAAGGCATTGTACTTGGCCATCGGGTGTCCAAGAAGGGTTTGGAAGTGGACAAAGCCAAAATTGCTATCATTGAGCAATTGCCTCCTCCTACTAGTGTAAAGGGTATTCAAGCTTCCTTGGTCATTTGGGTTCTATAGGAGATTTATCAAGGATTTTTCTAAGATTGCCAAGCCACTTTCCAAGTTATTGGAAAGAGATGGAGAATTCAAGTTTGATGAGGAGTGCTTAAAAGCTTTTGAAGAGCTGAAACAATGTCTCATTTCTTCTCCTATCTTGATAGCTCCGGATTGGGCTCTACCTTTCATTATCATGGCCGATGCTAGTGATTATGCAGTTGGTGCTGTTCTTGGGCAAAAGGAGGACAAGCTATTTCATCCCATTTACTATGCTAGCAAAACTCTTGATTGTGCTCAATTGAATTATACCACTACCGAGAAGGAATTACTTGCCATAGTCTATGCTTGTGAGAAGTTTCGGTCTTACATTGTGGGTACTAAGGTCATTATCTTCACTGATCATTCAGCTTTAAAGTAACTACTCACGAAGAAGGACTCTAAGGCAAGACTAATTCGATGGGTGCTTCTACTTCAAGAGTTTGACTTGAACATCATTGATAGGAAAGGCACCGAGAATCAAGTGGCCGACCACCTCTCACGGTTGAGCAATGAGGCTCAACTTGATGTTTCGGATGTGATTCATGCATCATTCCCAGATGAGCAGTTGTTCCTTGTTGATAGCTTATCCACACCATGGTATGCTGATTTTGTCAATTACTTAGTTTGTGGAGTGTTACCTCCGGATTTCAATTCTCACCAAAAGCGTAAGTTCTTACATGAAGTGAAGAAATACTTTTGGGATGAACCATATTTATTCAAGAGGTGTCCTGATCAACTCATTCGGAGATGTGTACCAGAAAATGAACAAGAGTGTATTTTGCATTTTTGCCACTCTTCTGACTATGGTGGCCATTTTGGAGGAGAGAAGACTGCTGCAAAGGTCTTCCAAAGTGGATTCTATTGGCCCACTCTATTCAAGGATGCATATGCCTTTGCTCTCCAATGTGATAGATGCCAAAGAGTAGGGAACATATCCAGGAGGAATGAGATGCCTTTGACTAGAATGCTTGAAGTTGAACTTTTTGATGTTTGGGGAATTGACTTCATGGGCCCTTTTCCTAAGTCATTTAACAATGAGTACATTTTAGTTGGAGTTGACTATGTCTCTAAGTGGGTTAAGGCCACTGCATGTGTCTCAAATGATGCCAAGACAGTGTTGAAATTTCTCAAGAAGAACATTTTCACCTGATTTGGGACACCTAGAGCAATTATAAGTGATGGCGGTTCTCACTTTTGCAATCATGCACCAATTTCAAGCCTTGATGAAGAAATATGGTGTCAAGCACAAGGTATCATTGCCATACCATCCTCAAAGTAATGGGCAAGCAGAAATTTCCAATCGTGAGATCAAGAACATTCTTGAGAAGGTGGTGGGAACTACGAGGAAGGATTGGTCTACCAAGTTGGATGATGCTTTATGGGCATACCGAACAGCTTTCAAAACGCCTATTGGTATGTCCCCCTATCGCTTGGTGTTTGGAAAAGCATGCCACTTACAGCTGGAATTGGAGCATGGAGCTTATTGGGCCATCAAAAAGCTAAATTTTGATACCCAAGCTGTGGGGAAGAAGAGGCTACTTCAACTCAATGAGTTAGATGAAATCCGCCTAAATGCCTATGAGAATGCAAGGATATATAAGGAGAAGACCAAGCGGGATCATGATAGCAAAATTATTCCCAAGAGTTTTGAACCCGGTCAGAGTGTCCTCCTTTATAACTCCAAGTTGAGGTTATTTCCGGGAAAGCTAAAATCTCGATGGTCCGGTCCATTCACGGTGGTTCAAGCATCTAAATTTGGTGATGTGGAGCTGGAAAATGAAAAAGGTGAAAGATTCAAGGCTAATGGTCAACGATTGAAGCATTATTGGGGTGGAGATGTGGATAGGCTTGTGTCCACTATCTACTTGGTTAATGAGGAGTGACCAACATGAAGAGTCTGGCTGAAGACTTTAAACTTAGCGCTTCTTGGGAGGCAACCCAAGGTATTACTTGATGCTTTGTTTGATTTTGTAGGACAGTTGAAAGCCCTTGATGATGTGTTCCAGTTTGATAGCAAGGATTGAAAGCGCAAGTCACGGAAGAATAGGGGAGTTCTCTTCTACTTTTCTTTGATTTGTTTTAACTGATTGTTGATGATTATATTGCTTGGGAATGAGTGCTGGTCTTAGTTGAATATGTTTGTGATGACTATTATATAGTTGTTGGCACTTGAGTTGTTTAATTGGTGGAAATTTGAAATCTCTGAAATTGGTGTCACCTTTGCACTTATATATGGTTGCTTTTCACTTCCATTACTTTTTGTTACTTGTTCACATTGAGGACAATGTGACATGTAAGTGTGGGGGTGAGGGTATCCTTGATTTTAACTTGCTTTGTCCTCAATATGTTTTCATGGAAGTGTGAATAGTATTTGTAAGCATTATTACAATTGGGTTGATTTGAACATGAAGAGGAGTGAATTTGATTAGAAATTGATTCTATGTTCTTTGAATGTTAGTAAAGAGGTAAAGATTTGGTTTTGGTACTTTACTTTAGGATGTCGAAAAACTTGTGAGGAATTTGAGCCTTAATTTTCATCTTTCAAGAGGGAGTACACCTATTGTGATTCCATCTCTAGAACTTGTCTTGAATCTCTTTTGAAATTTGAAATCCTATTGCACGCACAAAGATGATTTAGGCATTCATTTCATAGCTAGTTTGGCCAAATGTCCATCCTTATCACATGAAAATCCTTTGTTCACCCCATTTGAGCCTTTTTCTTATTTTAGTTTTCTTTAAAAAAAAAAAAAATTGCATAGAATAAATAGCCCTTTGTTTGAGATATGCAATTTTTATATCTTTTTTTTTTCCCATTCATTTTTATTACTTTAGTAAGTGCTAAGTGAACTAATTTAAAAGAGTGAAGGAGTTAGAAAGTATGTGTATATAGTAAAAAGCAAAAGAAAAAATAATAATAATAAAAAAATAGAAACAAAGGAATATATGAAAAGAAAAAAAAAATAGAGATCCAAGAAAGAAAGAAAAAAAAAAGGGGTTGTTTATGTACAGTGTTTGTTTGTTTGTTTTTCTTTTGGTGGGTATTCCTTCATTCTTCATCATGAATTTCATTAAATTACTTGGCACTAATTAAAGTATTTTCCCATACCATTTGATCACTTTCACTTCATTATCATACCTTGATCATTACAACCTTGAGAAAGTCCTTTTGATTTGAGTGTGCAATTGGATAATGTATAAAGTGGAGATTGAGATGATAAACAAGCTTATGGTAGACAGGTTGCAATAGGTGGAATTGAGTGAAACACAAGCCCTTAAATATCTTGAGAGATGAGTGTAAACACTTGACTTGTGAGGGACATTCTATTGTGGTTTATCTTTGCCAAATTGATTCCTTGCTTCTTGCATTGTTGGAATTTGGAAAAGATTTTTGAGAAAGTTTGTTTCTTGAAAGTTTGAATTGACTTCAATTTTGTAGTGCTTCCTTTAAAAATCTTGCTTCCATGGTTTTCATGAGTTGGTTGTTTTGGGATTTAAAATCTTGAGGACAAGATTTGATGCAAGTGTGGGGGTGTGATAACTCTCCATATTTTGTATATTTAAAGTACAGTTTGAAGATATTTGGAGAGTTATCTATGCAAATTTAGGAGATTTCTATGAGATTATATCATTACAAGACCAAATCAATTGGCACATTTTTTTAGGGGATTTTATTGCAAATAACTTCATTTTAATTAAATATAAATATTTAGGTTTATATATAAGAATAAATAAATTATAATGATATAAGGTAGAAAAAAAAAAGAAAAGAAAAAAAAAGGTTTAGGTTTTTATTATTTTAGTATTATTATTATATAACCTATTTTTACTTTTCATAATCAAAGAATCAGGCACAACGTTTTGCAGGGCCCACAATGAAAGGGAATTGATCAATTGAAGATTATTGTTTTACGAATTGAAGCAGACGAATTGAAGCAACATACCAACGTTTTGGGCTTTGGAGGACATTGAATTGCAAATGGATTGGGCCCACAATTGATTCAATGCAATACCTAAAAAGCTAAAAGGCACCGCTAGAATTATTCAATTGGAGGGACGCGGCTGGAATTATTCAATTGGGGGGAGAGCGGCAGAACAGAAAGAGAGGCGGAAAAACATAACACAGGGCGAGAAGCGGAGAAACGAGGCAG
The DNA here is from genome assembly GCA_025563575.1 of Acacia pycnantha. Classification (NCBI taxonomy): domain Eukaryota; kingdom Viridiplantae; phylum Streptophyta; class Magnoliopsida; order Fabales; family Fabaceae; genus Acacia; species Acacia pycnantha. Next base: position 1,915,051 of record JAMWYP010000038.1, read on the forward strand.
AGCCGCGGAAACAGAACGAGAAACAGAGGGGGCGCAGCACAGTGGAGCACAATAGACAGAGCAGAGAGGCGTATAGCACACTGGAAGAGGGAGCACTTGTGTTCTTAACTCTACTCTATTTTGTTCCCCTTCCCTTTGATTTTTATTCTGCCTTTAACTCTGATTTTATGCTTGTTGTGGTGATTTTTGTTAAAGCCATGCTTGGCTAATTTCCCTTTCATTCTAGGGTTCTTTTGACCATTTGTATGGATTAATACTTGAATATTCCTCTCTTTTGGTAGATTAATATATGTATGTGTTGATTTTGACCTTGGCTTAATGCTTCTAAATGATTGGCCTCCATTTAGATGATTTATTCACTTAGGTTTTGACTTGAGAGAGCTAATCTAGGTGTAGAACTTGATTGAAATCATGATTGTCTTGAAGTTTACTTGATAAATGGATGGTTTGTTGGTAAAATAGAGATATATTTATTAACCTTGCATTGTCACATTAGGGTTGTTGCTTAAATATTGATTCTCATTAATTGTAGCAAGAGATTGTGCATTTTAATGAGAAGAGAAACTTGATTTTGACTTGAGAGAGCGGGTCAAGTGTTTTAGAACCTTAGACTAACACATATATGTATTGAAATGCTACTAGAGAGGAAATTAACCAAGTTTTATGAAATGCAAAAAGGGGAAAAAGAGCCCTAGGCTCAATTATCCTTGAAGTTAAAGAATCAATTGCCTTTATCAATTTTATGTTTTAGAAATAGTCTTTAAAAACTCTCATTCCAAATCAAAACTTTGTTTTAGCTCAACTTGATGAAATTCACTAAGCCTCTTGTTTGACCAATTTGTTAAACAAATCCTCGTGGGAACGATACTTTATTTATCACTTTATTACTTGTGAATCTCGTACACTTGCGAGGCGAACAGGTACCGATCGGGGAACGTAACCGGTATGAGCTTCTAGAAAGAGGCACATGGCACCATATAATTGGATTTTTGATTTTTGGGGGAGGAGGGCAGGTCGGCCAGCACCTTGTGAGGAGGGGAATTGGACAAAATCATTCCATGGCTAAGATTCAATTAAGAAGGATTTGGAAATGACCCTTATGCCCTCATAATTTCTCTATAAATAGGCAAGAGCTCTTGACATAATTCTTCACACCAATTCTCTTGAGAATTTTGAAACATAGAGAGAGGTTTTAGAGACAGAAGCTCTGGAGGAAAAAGCAGCGAAGCTCTGAGTAAGTTTTTCGGTACTTAAGCTTTCGTAGTTCTTTTGGTAGTTTTAGTAGAATTGTTAGTTAGATCTAGGAAGTAGGAGATGAAATTCCTATTCTTGCTTTTAGGCCTCATTGCACCGAAAGATGCTTGACGAGGTAAAAACATAGTAGGGATTGAGTTTCTGAAAGTTGGGAGTTAAAGTAACGAAGTGCTGGCGAAATTTCGCCGATTAGGGGGTCAGGGGTAAAATGGTCATTTTGACTAAAAATGTCCGTCGTAATGATAGATCCTTAACAAATGCATTGTTATGTTGATAGGATATCCCTGATTTCGTTTTTACCTACTGTCGTGCCGTATACCGACAGAAACACTGTTTACCGTCAACGAAGGTACGTTCGCGCACTGTAACACTAACGCTGATGTTTATGGTATGCATATATGTGGTATGTGTGTTGTATAGTTGTTATACTGCTTGAATGCATATAGTGGTTAGAGGATATGTCTATATTCTGGGGGCAATATGTCTGTATGTTGGGGGCAATCTGTCGGTATCTTTGGGGGCAATAGGTCTACATCTCGGGGGCAATACATATGCATGGGTTGTGATAGAGTGATGGTATGTGCCGATGATGTTGTGGATGTCTTTCGTTTGTATGTGTATACATAAACATGAGGTTAACCGTTACCTGAGATCCGGTGCGCTGGATCTCAGCCCTTAACATAGCGTCAGGTTCAGGAGGACCGAGGACCGAGGAGAGAGACAAGCAGCCCGCGTAGAAGTTCCGGCTGAAGACTTCTTTTGTTGTTCCGTCTGAAGCCTTCCTTTGATGTTGTTATCTACTTTTGAACCACACGGTTTTGTACCGCTTCTGTAAATTGGCCAGACTTACGGCATTTTATATATACATATCAGTTACTCAATCGCTCCGATGCTCTACTCTGATTATTTGAAATGATGTTTTGATGAAGAAAAAAAAATACTGCTTTTGAAAACGGGATGTTACAGTGTGCTTGGGGATTGGACGTAGGTCATTGAGTGTAACACCCCCAATTTCTTAACAGTTATAATAACATAAAACTGCAATACTTTTGGTTTTTATAAATAAATACTGAATTCCAAAGTAAACATCATTGGGAAGTGTTACCGCCGCACTTGTATCGGGACAAGTGCAAGGCTACTTATTGCATTAACATAAATCCAACTGAAATAAAAATGTTTTAAAAAAAGAAAAATAAAAAAAAATAAAACTAGCTAGAAATAATCCTAGAAATCTCTACGTCGTCATCCTCACTTCTCACTGCTAGCCCCAACCTCGAGAACACGTTTCATCAAAATCTGCTCCCAGAAGGATCGTCGCACCCATAATACACAAAATCAAGAAACGCTGGTAATCCCAATAAAATAGGATTTAAGTGGCTCAAATACCTTAAATAAATCAAGTAAAATAATCATATAGATTTTACACCAAATATCATTCTTTATCATTTTAAATTAATTTAGACCAGGAAACCCCGACGACTGTTTAGTAGGAGGAGAACCATGGTAGACCAGGAAACCCCGCTATCTACCCGTGACCAGGAAACCCCGCTACCACAATCAATCAAATTGGCCATCAAAATACTTCGTCCTAGTGTGCACACCTCTTCCTAAAGTTGCTACTAGTGTCCCGGGAAACTCTGCCAGACACCACTTTAGGAAGAACGGATATAATCGGTTCACATCAAATATATATCGGAGGCATAAAGCCTGGTTGTGTTCATCACATTGGGAGGTACCATCCCAAAGCTATCCTCCCACGATTTAAATTATTTTAATTCACACCCAAAATGTATTTCTTAATAAATCAATAAATAAATAATAAATATTTAGCATATATATATATATATAATATTGCATCCAGCATGAAGGCACATCCAGAACAAGAAAACACAAAACGCACAGGTGCAAGATATATGGTTTCAAATTCTGAGCAAAAAGATGTATGGATTCAGTGGACATCGTACAAGTCAACAAAATGACCTATATTATAGTAAGCACAAATACCAAAGCAACTTTATTCATTCAAGCTCAATTGAATAACATATTATGTACGCACGAAAACCAACGCAACTTTATTCATTTGGTTACAATTTGAAACGCACAGGTTGGATTGAATAATATATGAGCACGAAAACCGATGCGATTTTATTCATCTTTTCACAATCTGGACGCACAGTAAGAAAAAATAATTATAACGTTTCTAATATTAATTCCTACTAGGATTAGGGTTACATGTTAGGGTTACATATGATATATATATACTTCATGTAAAACAATCCTAATATTTCCAGGACCTCAACTACCTTATCAGAATTCGCATGGAATTAACCTAGGCTATGGGAATTAGGATTACATGAACCTAAGACTTATGGCGATTAGGATGACCTATCAAGATTCCTATTAACCTATCAAATTTCATACTTAATTCCTAAACTATATGGGGATTAGGATTACCTGGTCTCCGTCTTTGCTAGCATTCTAGAAAAACGATTTGAGGAGAGTATGGGAGGAGGATGCCGTACCAGAGAAAAGAGTCGAGAGAAAAAGAGTCGAGCGTTTTCTAGGTTTAGGCGGCTAAACCTAAATTTATAATTAAAATCTAGGGTTTTAGCTATGGGCTGGGCTCTTTAATTATTGTCATTTTAATAAATTAATACTAAAAACATTATTAATTTCTAGATATTTTATATATTATTATTATCTTTTGTTGGAATGGGCCTTTATCACTTAAACCCTAATCATTATGTGATCTAGTCTAATCGATCCGATTATGTGATCTTAAGCTGTTTTATTTGTTTTTTTAAAATTTCAAATTATTGTGCCTAGATTCTAGGAGAAACTCTAGAAATCAATTTAGATTATTTCTCTCTATATATGTACACATATTAATTCTTTTATTATTATTATTATTATTATTATTATTATTATTATTATTATTATTATTATTATTATTATTATTATTATTATTATTATTATTATCAGGGGTATTACATTGAGTTAGACCGAACCAGTATAAATTGCTCTGTGTCTATTTACTTGCTCAGTCGCTACTTTAAATTGTCTTCGTAAGCTTTTAGCGAAAAGTTTTTGTAATCACCTATTCACCACCCCTCTAGGTGATATTCCACCTTCACTTGTCACCAAGGTTATTAAACCCGGACCGGTTAGTGAACCAGTCGAGGTACTGGGTCAAGGTCAGTGGATCAAACCAAAGTCAAACCGGAATTAAACCGAGACCAAACCGGTAAAAGAAATGAAGATTTGATGTTATTAATATAAAATTATAATAAAATGATAAAGTAAATAATTCTTTTACATTGAGAAAAGAGCAAACTTCCCTAGGCCCAATGTGTTTTATCTGCAAACTGACAAACCTAACCGATGAAACTTCCTAGGCTCTTATCTAGTGGCGTGCCAGTAATGAAAACATTTTTTGCAAGGATCAACTTTTGTTCTCACTTCTCTACAATGCTTTTTCTCTCATCCTCTTTTCTGTCTTCTTTATTTTTCCTTTTGCTCAGCCCCTTCGTTTCCGATCTCTCCCTCTCTCTCACTCGCATTCTCTTCTTTGTTCTTTCTCAAAGCTATGTTTGTCCAGTTTAAAAAAAATCAACTCGGACCTTTCACCTAGCCAACACATGGCCCCACTTGCTCGGCATTTTTTGGTCCGTGCTCGGCGTCTCTGGATCTAGGGGGACTGAATCTGTTCGCATCGGGACGGCGCGTTCTATTGACCTTGTTTCCTTGCTACTCAGTCTATCACCGTCGTTCTCCCCTTTCGGTGTTATCTCTTATCACCGGATCTGTTCACATCGGCTCTGTTTTCATTGGATGTATTTCTCATCGGCTTTGCTTCTCTCCATCTCTCACTCTCTTTCTCTCCCTAGAAACATCTTCAATCGAATTTTTTTTAAAAAAAAAACTATAACCCCAGTTTCTATGACAGACCAAACCGGTTTCACGACCGGTTCTCCGGTTTCCGGTTTGAACCGGCCGGTCCGGTCTGGGTTTAATAACCATGCTTGTCACAGACTAGTGATAGAGTCAAATGTTGTCATTCATATGGAGCCGAGCTTGATCGTATCAATCACTCCAAGTTGGAACTAAAATGGAGAATATTGTGTACAAAGATTGGCTCCCAGGACTATGGAACTCTCATCACTTCTGGGTCTCCTCGATAAAGGTACATAAAAAATAGACAAAATAATAACACGCTCGTAAGAATATTAATTAATTAATTGAAGCACTATTGTGTGCTCCTTTTTTTTTAAATGAAAACAGTACGTAAGCCAAGTGGGTTAGGTTTTTATGGTTTTGATGGCTAGCTAGGCTGTTCCGCTGTATTGAACGAGCGGTGTAAGTTTAACTAAAATCATATCTTTGTTATATATGAGTGTGACATGGTATATTGCGGAGTGAATTATGGTAGCGAAATATTAAGTCATTGACTACAAAATGACAGTTGTAACGGTTTCAAAAACCATTATAAAACACACTGTTGTAAAGGGTTTTGTAGCGGTTTTTTAGAACCGCTACTATATTGGTAGCGGTTTTATATCACCGCTACATGATGTGTATGTAGATGACACATTATTTGAGAATCTTGTAGCGATTCTAAATCCCCTACAAATGTTGGCCCAAAATTTTGGTAGAATTTAGCTTGTTGGGAAATGAGAATTGAAAATTTGGTGCTAACATTGTAGCGGTTCTAAAATCACTACTAAGTACATCCAGGGATTTGAAAAAATTGGCATCAAAATATTTGTAGCGGTTAAATATTGGATGAAATTTCAAAAGTTGCACCAAAATATTAATTCGAATTTGAATTTAAATTTGTAAGTTTTAAAACTGGTACAAAATATTGCCAAAAAAAAGACAAGACTATAATTTGAGTCCATTACCATTTATGTTGAACGTTTTATTATTGAAGTAACAATTTAAACGATAATAGTTAATATTTGAGAAGAATGATTAAATTAAGTTAGATAAGTATAAGTATTATGTATGTTTAATATTGAGAATTTGTAGGTAAGAAGGATTTATTATATATGTTGTCCACTAGATGTTATTTGATTATGGAAGGAATGTTGAAAATGTTGGGGAAAAGTCTTTAAATTTATGGAGAAGAAAAAATAATAATTTGTAAAAGTATTATAAGAAGGGAAAAAAATGTTGAAATCAAATATTTTTTTAAAAAAATTACCATATTTGATCAACTTGCTCATCTCTTCAGGAAAAAAAAATATAGATGAGAGAAAACAAGAGAAGAGTGGTGGGAAGAAATGGAATAGGGTTTGAAATGATGTATGGTGGACGTATTTATAGGTCTGTGTAACATTTCTAGCAGTAATGTGATGGATTTTGTACCGGTTTATATTTATAAGGGTTTAGGTGACATGGCTTGTAGCGGTTTCAAATTAAGCTTTCATTAATACTGGCCTATTTTTTGACTGGGTTTTGCGTTTTATATAATTGTATGGGAAATCTTCCCAACGAGTGACTATTTTATGTTACATTTATATCTCTCTTTTGATCTGCTCCTCATTTTCTGTTGTACTAGCCTAGCTTTATTTATTGGGCGATTCGATATGTACGTAAGAAGTATCTGATAATTAATTATAGATAGTCACAAAGTCACAATAAGTACGAAACAAAGAAGTGTTAATTAAGTACTGAGAGTGGCGGAAACTCATAATGGTCTTTATGGTGGCCGGGGGGAAGCCATTTGAGAAACTCTGATAATATCTAAATAAAAATTAAGAAGGTCGACTAGTGCACCATTAAAATGGACCCAAAAACATGGAGATTCTCTCTTGTACCTTCTCCACTTACAGTGGTATACTATTAAATGTTATAAATATAATTGTGAATGGCTTCTGTCCAATCTCCAAAATCTTTTTCGTTGTGTAGTGGCAAACTCAGATGTAAAACAATTGAACAAAAAAATCTTTATATCTTACTGAACTTACACATATTAGTTTTCACTCCTATACTTTTCATATATATGAATCTCAAAAAAAAAAAAATATATTACAACAACTCATACTTTGCGAAATAAGTGCTTGCACTCCAAGACAACACAAAGAAAATGCCTCAATCAAAAGTCAAGTCAAAAGCGACATGACCACGTGCTTAGCCTACCACTTGATGAACTTGTCAGAGTTGATCATGAATAATTTGAATTTTAATTTCGACAAACCTAACTAATTTTTTTATGTACTTAATATAAAACATATTTATTTAAATTAATTAAACTAAAGACGTATGTCATGTTTTTTTTTTTAAACATCCGAATGATCTTCATTAATTTCATTATTTATTTTCTTTTTTAATTATTATTGAAAGAATGTTAATAAAAGTAAATTTAGAAAATATTGATAACTATATAAAAAATGTCTTATATTTAGAATAAATATTAACTCCTGAAAATCTCTTATATTAAAAATTGGAGGGGTAATTTGTATACTCAAATTAAGACGAAAATGATGAGCCATAACATACATTGTGGCAAAGTCAAATGTTGTCATATGGCACCAAGCTTCACCGGCCACTTACTCCAAGTTGAAATTAAAATGGAGATTCTGAAATAACCTGCCTCCTTGGATTGCGAAACCTTCACTTCTGTGACTCTACCTCGACAAAAGTACATAAAAAAGAGACAAAATAACACTGATAATCGCATTTTAATATGTTAAGTAATTAAAAATTAATGGAAGCACTATTGTGAACTTGCGTTTTTATTTTTCTTAAAAAACCAGAAGCCAAGTGCGCTAGGTTAGTTAATTGTCTATTAGGCTAGGCGAGCTGTGCCGCTATATTGAACTAGCGGTGTACGTTTAATCAAAATAATCAAATAATTCATTAAAAGCTTCAAAACTTAAAAGATTTGAATTGAACTTAAAATATTAAGGCAGCGGGGACCGTGCAACAGCAAGAATCTTTTGGTTCCCTTCTTTTTTGGGATAAATTCGGGTTCCTTTCGTTGAATCTCAACGGAATGATTGTCAAATTAACCAATTATACTTGATACGAGGGGTAAGAAAAACCACACAAAAAGTTGTTGGAATATTAAATCATGGTTAAGATCTTATCTTATTAGTTAAGTAAGGTTGAACTCTATAAATATAGGTTCTTAACATTGTGATTTATGTGAAGGGGTATTGGTCCCGTCCAAGTGAAGAGAGAGGAGTATGTCTCTAAGGGGAGGATAACTTTGGTCTCTCTCATAATCCCTAGAGTTTAGGGTAATTGGTTCATCACCCTAAAATGAAGGATGATTAGGGTTAAACCAAGTGGGGTATAATACTACTATTATATGAATATTGCTGCTCTTCCAAGAATGGAAAATATCATTTTTTATCTTTCTCTATAATATTTTTTTTCCAATCTCTTTTCTGAACAAAAACATTTTCCAAAATATTTATTTCCCTGATTATCAGTTATAGTATATGATATTCTTGATTATTAAAACCTGTCAAGTCATTACTTCTGGGATATTATAGATGATAAAACAAAATGGCGACTCTCCACTTGAAAATGTAATAGGTTTTTTAAAATAATTTTATGCGAAAATATGATATAGAGGGAAATAATTTTTTTTTAAAAAAAAAAAATCTTCTTTCAAATGGGATACAATTATGTTCAAAATTTTTTTTGTTAAAAAAATGGTAAAACAATCAACCACAAGTTGTCCTAGTGGCAGCACCACTTGCCAACTTGGTTGAGATCTTAAGCTCAAATTTGGCATTGATATTTGTGTGTGTGTTTAAATTGCATAAAATAAACAATGGCATATCTAATATTATTTAGTATCTAATAAACATTTTAGAATTATGTGAATGTTTGAAATTGATAGATGATCATTCAAATTGAATAAGATATCTTCACTTTGAAAATAGTTAGGATACAAATGATGTTTTTACAGAAAAAATGCTTTTTTTTTTCCTTTGGCTTTGTGCTACCTATAGCACCTTTGAAAAGCATATATACTTGGAATATTCTCTAGGAACTTGTTTTCTCACTTGCTCACCCTTCCTTATAGATAGATTTAACTATTTCTCCAATGGTGCAATTAGTAAAATCCAAGTTCATATAAATGCAAGCATTTCAATAAACAGTTTTTAAGTTATGAGGTCTCACGCTAATGAGTTAAAATTTCTATCAAATGATGACGATAATACTAATGGCAATGATAATCTTCATTTACTTAAATCTTGTAAAAGAAAAAAGAAAAATATCAGAATGATTATCTTCATCACGGAATCTTGAAATCTTGAAGGTGATCTTTTACAAGATTAAAATGAAATGGTTAAACTTACACAAAGAAGTGAAGAGCCATTATTTATTCACCTATCCGTGGGCAAATATTATTTGGGAAGAAAAAGGGGAAAGAAACTTCGCTTATCGTTAAGATTGTGATGTACTGTACTGTAGTTACAATTAATTAGATGAAAATACATGCATATATAGACATATATTTTGTACAATTATATTGTATTACCAAATCAATCTAAGCTTGAAAATTGTTGGGCCAAATTATAGGGTTACTATTCGTGCATGCATTAATAAGCTTCAATGTAGTTTGTAACAAGCTTTTCGTATTGTATCAGTATTTATGTTTATTTACCACAAATCTCTCATCTTTTTCCTCTCTATACTTCTTTATATATCTACTCTCTTGTACCACACTCGACGTCCTATCAGTATATATATACCATTATGACTTAATATATGATAAGGCAATATGATCGAGCTAAACTGAAAAATAAAATTAGTGACCCATTAAAATGGCGTTTGCTGGTACTTGCAGAACTAGATCACTAAACAAAACAAGGCGCAGATTAATAACCACGTAAAATGAAAAAGGAAGAATAAAATGGGTGGAAGTTGGAACTTTAAAATCAAACCCGTTCTCTCTTAGCTATAGTACGTACCCGTGGCAGTTTTTCTTTTAACTTTTAAATATATTTATTTTCGTTGTTCTTAACATTGTTTGAAGATTATAGATATATAACTTCTAATTATCGGCTTCTCTTGATGATAGAAGGGAAAGTGGGAAGAATGTATAATATTTCCAACATATTTAAACATGTTATAGCCCTGAATAGTTGTGTACATTTGCAAATTTTCTAGACACATATTCTCGATATTTTTGGTTTTTAATTTTTTTACCGAAATCATAAAGCACGCCAGTAAAGTTTTAGATGATGTAAATTTGATATATAAGAAAAACAACTATAGGAATATAATGTGTTTGCAACAAACACAGGGGGAAGGGAGAAAAAATATATATTTGTATATAACTTGGAGAATCGAATCGTTATAGAGAATCCATATCTACAGAAATATAATGTATATAATTGATATAGTTAGAGTCTCAATCACGTGGTTGCATGTAGCTAGGGTGGGTCATTAAGTTAAATACGCCAGACACACAGCCATCTTGGAAATTAAACTATTCTTTGACAGAGAAGTCTGCAAGGGAATATATGTTGTTACATACTACTAACTCTAGTCCTTAATTTTATAAAAGCTAGTTGACTAATTTTAGTATGTAAGAAAATTAACTATATTAGTTTTTTGTAATAAATATATGTTAGATTAATTTTTCTAAAATATTGTCTTTCATCATTACTATCTAGGATAGAAACCCTTGATGTGGGCATTCAATAGGGATATTTTAAGAAAAATTATAAATTTGGGAAATAAAGTGAATTAAGATCTTATATTTAAGACCAAATCCAACCTTCAACTAACTCTTATATTAAAGACTGGAATAGTAATTATTAAAGCTTCCAACATTCATTATCATTTGTGTGTGTGTGTTTTTACATTATCTTGGATTCCTAGTTACAAGTAGTAATCCAGATTGCAAAACATATCAATGTTCAAGCAATACCTAGCTAAGCGTTTTGCTGAGTGCCCTTTGACAAGGAAATGGATATATTAATGAATCAATGATGCAATTGTGTCGCCATCCCATCACATCAATTTTAGGAAACGCGTGTAATAAACAAACGAGCTAATAAAAATATTATTGTCGAACAGTATACAAATAATGAGCTAACACTACCACAAAAACGAGGATTGAGTCTGACTTAATTAACGCTGTAAACAAGTTTCATTTATTTAAAAAGCATGCGGGTCGACGCCTAATTAATTAACGATCAATCGCCCCAGGCTAGGGGAAAGTGAAAACTTTAAATCTTCCATTGAGGCCCAAGGGAATCTTCCATTTTTCTTCGTTATGTTCAAGTATATTCCTAATTTATGTACTTCTTGGAGGCTGTTCATTATATATTTCTAGCATCTAAAATTTGTTTTGCATGAAATTACTAATTATTGATATCTATAAATTGCAAATTCAGCCCAACATAAAGTCTATTTTCCATTAGTACATACTCCTCTGGTTCTTAATATAAGACATATTTGGAAAGTTAATCTTGGTCTTAAATATTTAAATATAAGAGTTTTTATATGTCACTTTTTTTTTCCTAATTTGCCCCCATTGATCTCCCTTAACAACAATCAAGGAGGAGGGAAATGAGGATGTTTCAGAAAATACCATGGTTATGAAACCCAAACCGGACCGACCGGTTCGGACCAAAAACCGGTCAACCGGCCGCAAACCAGTCTAGTAAAGCATAGAAATCGGGGACACCCCCTAAGGTCGTTGAATGCCAACAGTGGTCTCTGGTTCAAGCTTGTCGTCACGCCTCCAACTCTGTCTCTCGATTCTAAGCTCTGAAACTTTCACGGCATCTAACGGTGGAGGACAGCAAGCCAACAAACGAAGGAGATGAAGAAGATAAAAAATAAAGAATATAATCAGACCAATAAGAAAATCGTCTTACTCACTGATTTACTTAGCCAATGCTTTTCAAGTCATTTATAGTGAATATGAGTTGTTAAGAAGCTAAAATGCAAATCTTGTATCCGTTTGAACATGGGCTCGCCGGAATTGAATCAAAAACTTAGATCTAGATGGAGAAAGAGAGAGAAACATGAAGGTGAACTGAAACAAAAATTCAGATCTGGATGGAGAAAGAGAGAGAAACATGAAGTGTGTGGTCATTTCCCACTTGGCTGAATTTTATTTTTTTCAATGTAAAAGTGTAAATTTTGTCTTTTAGTGGGATAACTCAATTGCCCAACAGTGAAACCATTCTACTCCCTCTAGTCCTTATTATAAGGCACCAACTTGCAAGTTTATTTGGTCCTTTTTATAAGGCACTTGCTTGTTCCCAATGAGCATTAATTATTTTTTTCTCATGCCTACCCATAATTAATAAGGGTAGTGGGTGAGAGTAATAATTAATATAATATTAGAGTTTAGTGTAATTAGTAAGGGTAATATTGGAAATTACTTAGATTTTAGGACAACTTTATTGACTTTAACTACTTTTATTGGTTTGTGAGAAAAGTTAGTTGGTGTCTTATAATAAAGACCAAAGGGAGTATTATATGGTGGATAAAAGAGGTGTTTTCTTTCCAATGTATAAAGACCAAAGGGAGTATTATTATATGGTGGATAAAAGAGGTGTTTTCTTTCCAACGGATAAATGAGGTGCGCTTTTTTACATGCAATACACAATGACTGAGGCATTTCACAATAACCAATAAAAAAAATGCATATCTTCACTTTCTCTTTGGTTTAGCTCCGGTCTGACTCATTGACCCTTGACCCAGTACCCTGACCGGTTCAATGACCGGTCCAGTTTTAATAACCTTGGAAAATACATATCATATTAACAAACTCAACTAACTTCTTTAATCTACACTAAAAGTGTTTTTATCTCCCTAAAAGGTGTCCTTTTTTTTAAAATACTCAACTAACCTTGTAATTATATGTAACAAAAGTTAACTTTTGGCGTCTAAATTTAAAATTTAGAAGCCAAAAGCATCATTTTTGGCGTCTAAATTTAAATTTAGAGGCCAAAAGGGAACCTGTGGCACCAAAAGCAATATTTTTGGCGTCCTAAATTTAAAGTAAGACGCCAAAAGAAGGATCTTTGGCGTCCTATATTGTGTTTTAGACGCCAACGTTATTTCAAATTTGACTTCTTTTTTTCTTTCTGGCGCATACCCGTGACTTCTGCTATCCTTTTTTTATTTTTTATTTCCTGCTCCTTTTCATATCATATCAGAGACCCGTGACTTCTGGATTTCAAATCTCTCATGCCTCACTTCCAACTTGCTCAAATCTCATCACAAAGTCTTTTTCAACTTTGTCACGGTGAAGGAGACGGCGGATGGTGAAGGCAACGGCGGACGGTGAGTCGATCCAGATTTTTCAGCCATCAGGGAATAAGAGAGCTTCGACGAAGGGAGTTGATCTAGATTTTTCAGCCGTGGGGAAGAGACCTTTGACGGAGGGATTGAACTAGATTTTTCAGCCGCGAAGGAAGAGACCTTCGACAGAGGAAGTCGATCCAGATTTTTGCAGCCTCCATTTTTGGTGCCGTCGGACGACAACACGAAGCTTCGATGATGCAAAAGGGGGGAAGGGTGCTTTAAGCTTTTTCAAGCCAGAGCTTCAACGGAGGAAGTCGATTGAAGCTTCTACTTTTCTTTTCAAGCTTTTTCAAGCCGTAGAGCACTTACTGAAGTTTTTGATTTTGTGTCTGATATTATTGATACTTGTCTGTTTGATTTGCCTTTTTTTAGTTTTATTTTGTGTAGATCTGATATTATTGATTGAAGTTTTTGATTTTGTGTAGATCTGATTAGGGAATATGTTGATTGTTGATTGTTGCTTTTGGTAATTTGTCTTCTTCTTATTTGGTCGTCAGTTCTTCTTGGTCGCCGGTTGCCAACCTCCTAAACCTGAGGTTTGGGGTTTTTTTTTTTTTTTTAAAAAAAAGAAACAATATAGCATCCTAAAAAATTTAGGACGCCAAAACTCTCCCTTTACTGCGCCTCCCATATACGTGTCCCGCTGAATAAGGACATAAAACATGCCAAAAATAGGACGTTATAGGGCTTTTTTGTAGCAGTACTAATCAAATTAAGTAAATATGTCTTATATTAAGGATCAGAGGAGTATAATTGAACATGTCTGATATACTTTACAGCCTGGTCACAACAACAAATCTTTGATCCAAAACACATAACCTAGTGTTTTGACGATCACATTTTCATTATAATTTTTTATCATGGCGAAAACTATAAGCTTCACACTTATAGCAAATAGAAAACAAAAATGGAGTTTGAAGAGTAAAGGAAAAAAGAATGATAGTGATGCATGAGCTTGAAGGTACATGAAGATATGGACCACATTGTGGTAGATTGATACCTTTTCCTTCTTTTGGGCAAAATATGATGGCGTTTATGTTTGTTTAAGCTGAAGCCGAAGTCTTTTGATCAAGCTGCAAGAAAAGCTAATCAAATTGTAATACTAAATAATAAAGTGCAAAGCCTGATTGATTGGCATGTTCCTTCTTGTTTAAAACGCAACTAATTTTGCTCTCACTTATAAAATTCACAAGGTTGTAGCATGCATGCGCTGTGTTATGATTTGGTTTAATTGATTAATTAAAGAAGTATCGAGCAAAAAAAAATTTAATTAAAGAAGTGACTGTGCTAATTAAATACTACCTTATGTCTTAAATTTTGAGCTTTAATTAGATTGTACAGTAAATTGCATTACAAACTAGGTGGAGGAGTATTATTTATTAGTTTTTCTCGTAAATGTAACTGACAGTTAGTTTATCAGTTCTTTACAGTGCCTTTTTGTCGTCTAAGAAGTTACCAATATTATAAGCAGCTACTATATATTGTGCTTTTAATGAACTGAAACTTTGGAACTCACTGACCTCCTTTCTAAGATTCTTCAAACACTGGGAACATGTCAAAGCTCCTTTTCGGCTTTTCTTTCTCTGTTTCTTTTTCCAATAATGTATTAAAAAGATGTCTTTTATGAATAACTTGATAGAGTATATAAATTGGGGAAGAAAAGGAGCTGAGGTACATGTATTTTATATGGGAAATGGACTAGTGGTTGATTAATTAACAACTTCTTGGCAGCTATACAAGTAAATAATATAATAACAATAGCTAAATATTTGTCTATGGCTTGAAATTCAACCATAACTAAAGAAAGGAAAATAAGCATCATGTTTTTTAGAAGAGAGTGAGTGGCTTTAGCTAGATTTAAGGAAATAGAGGAAAATGGAATTCAGGTGATTTGACAATTTAACGGCATGTTAGCAGTATTTATTACTACCTATGATCCTTAATATAAGAATCATTTGACTTTCCCTTCCTTTTTTTTCTTTTTTTTTTTGAGAGGTTAATTAAGGACATAGTATATGTTATGCATCATTATATTATATATTAGTTTATAAGTCATACAAATTAATTTGAAAAAGAACAATAAATATAAATACTTTAACATAACTTAAATACCTTATTTGGTGGATTTTTTTAATCGTAGCTAGAGGTTATCAGAATAAATATTCGAAACTAATTAATAGTGAATCAAGTCACTCTCATCATGCATGTCTGGATATGTTGTAGATATAGTTCCTTTTTCCGTTTGTAGAAGCTAGGTCGCTTTTTCTTTTGTCCCTTTTCTTGGTCACCACATATGCATTGGGCATAAAGTGCAAAAAAAATTAAAATCTTAAACTTATTGAGAGGTTCATATGCTAATTTTCCCATCAGTTTTAATGATTGATTGTACCCCTTAAACTTGGGCTTTTTCTCCCACTCAAATTATTAAAAAAAAATGATATTCTTAACACTGGGAACAAAAATATGAAATGCTTTTTTAAAAAATTAAGATATATAGTGTATATAAGCATATATTTGGTTTAGCAAATGAAAAAGAGGAACGCACACACACACACACTATTAATGAAATGAAAACAAAAACTGCAAATAACTTAATAACTTACGCTGGCATATATATGCATCTACACGATATATAGCTATATTATAACTCATTATAATAACAAATACTAGTGCGGATATGCTTTATATATATGAAATGCAAGAAATGAGTTGCATTATCCATAATTTATTTATAGTGTAACTTGTTATAACTTTTACATTATATAACAACAATGACAATAAAAGATATTTTAAATACTAACAGCAGCCATTTTATTTTGCATATATATACATATATAACAGAATCATAAGTCTAAGAAAGAGCCTTGCATGTTTTTCATGCAAGAATACAGCATAACGAAATTCAAAACACCAACCATGCACACGTTAATTAAATTACATACATCATTGATAAATTAATTACCCAGATTAGTTTCTTAATTGATTCTGTACACGTCCTACCTCTCCATTATTCTCAGAGTGCCCTACCCCAGGGCTGTGACCTGGGTCTGTAGGTCGGAAATCGGTTTTGGACCCTTCAGTCAAAGAATATTCAACTTCTGGAGGACTATGAACTCCCACTTTTTCTTTCATATCTTTATCTTCCACTCCAGATTTTCGATGACCGACCCCGGGACTGTTTCCTGGTGTTGTTGGTCGATAAGCACTTACATCTCCATTCGTAATTTTATTAGAGATTGCATTCACAGCCATCTCTGCTGATGATGTAGGAACATTACTCTCAAAGGTAGAGTCTTTGCTGATCCAGAAATGTTGTTGGTTCAGTGCCTTTATCTGCCTTCCCTGAGTTATAACAACTTCATGGAAAGCAATTAGTATGATAACAACAACTACATAATTGAGTATGGCTTGAAGTCCACCCATACTTAGAGAATGGAAAACAAGCTTCAGGCTTTTTTAGTAGAGAAATGGAATGCAGGTAATTTGACAAGTTCGCAGGATGTTTGGGGTATTTATAATCTCGGTTGAGTATCATATCTTAATAGCTATGTTTTGTTAATATTCCAATTAAGTTATACTCCCTCCGTCCTCTATTATAAGCTTCACATTTGTGAATTCTGTGTGTTCCAAAATATAAGCTTCATTTTAGGTTTGTCTAAACATTTATTATGTTTTTTTTCCAACTCTACCCTTTATTCATTGTATTTATTGCATTTATTTTCTCTCGCTTATCCTCTTTACACATAAGGGCATAGTTAAAAAGATAGTACATATTTATTTCCTTTAACTAATTTTAATTTTTTTCTTGATTAACACAAATTAGTTATGTAAAGCTTACACTAAGGGATAGAGGGAGTAGCTAATAATCATGCCATTTGACTTAAATGTGGACCGTTGATATGCAAATTATAGCTACATATCTTTTACTTAAAGGTCTCTCATCATGTGGGAATATGTTCTTGTTGCGTTTATATAATTATATATAGTAGTCTTCTGAATGTCTGATTAGTTATACATACATACATACATATATATATATATATTATCCAGCACCTTTTCAGCCTCATTTTGTTGTATTTCTTTGTTCGTACTGATACTGTTAAGTGTATGCAAATGGTTTAGTGAAATAGTGATCGTGAAGCTTGAAGCTTAAATCATACTTGACTTCATAATGACCTTACATGGTGGGGGAATAGACCTTGATATAATTTTGTTTGAAATCTTATTAGCAGGGAATATCTAATAGAGAATGGTAGGTCGACTGGCGCACTATGAAAAACTTCAACAGAGACTATTAGTTTTATGCATAATTGAATGGTCTCTGTTCAATCTCACAAATGTTTATAATTTCCTCTCGTCGACAAACTCAAGTGATGAAGTACACAAGTCTTAATAACTCTGCACTATCAAGTATGTTTTGTTTGTATACTTTAAAAAAATGATGGGTTGCAATATCATCGTCATGTCTTGCCGCAAGCTCAAAAGTAAAGAAAAAGATTCTCAAATCTAAATAAGGCTTCCCATAATCAGATAGTTGATTTGCTAGTTAGGTGCTTCACTGCATTCATGGCTTAATTATCTGACTGGGTAATGCAGAAAACCAATGATTATTCTCTTGTATAATCATCCGAGCCTTCTTCTAGCAGGACTCAAATCTCAAATTTGATGGTTCACCATTTTCTTTACATCTTAACTTCACCACCGTTGTAACATCCCATTTTCTAAAGCGGAATTTTTTTTTTTCAATCAGAGTAGAGCAATGGAGCGAAAGAGTAACTGATCATAACCAAACATGAACCATAGTGTAACAGAGTATTGATACAGCATTCTATTGTTCTTATGGGTAAATACGCAAAACGATAATGTGACGTCTCCGTCTAAGAGTTTACTCGTGCAACATGCCCTCCAACCTTGAGTCTACGCGGCTTCCGATGCGACATCGAAAGGAAATCTTCAACCGAATCTCTGCACGGGCTGCTTGTATGGAGAGCTGAGGTCCATTGCAATCGGACCCCAGGTAATGGTTAACCTTATGCTCAAATAAAACAGTATACGGATAGCAGGTATTTATGACATAGCAAAGAAAGACAACAACACAAGAGTATAGAACAGTTGTATGATTCATGATGACAGATCATAAGCAAAGAGCAGTACATATAAGTGGTGACCCTAATCGAATCTCTATCCGTTTGGTGACCTTTAACGAATCTCTATCCAAAACGGTGACCCCAAATGTAATCCCTATCCGAGTCGGTGACCCTAGACAGAGCCTCTATCCGTGAATGTACCTATCACATATATGCATATGAGCAGCACTAGATTAGTGTTACAGTACGCGAACGTACCTTCGTTGATGTACGTAGATGTTTCGCGAAATCGTACTTTCCGACGGAAAACGGCGGTTTGTCCGACAAATGCACGTTGGACAACGTAACGGCAGCAAATTAGGATTTCAGATATCCTATGAGAATAATGTCACTTCCATTAGTAATTTGACATTATAATCGGCATTTTAGGTAAAAATTACCATTTTGCCCCTATACCCCTACTTGGCGGAATTTCGCGGCGCTTCCGCTACATAGGCTATTTTCTTCCCAAAATTTCACCAGAACTTCGACGCATTTATGATTCTTGAAAATAAAGACTAAAATAGCCCTCCCATATGATATCCAAATCATAAAAATAAAGACTACCCTAGCCTTACTAACTATTGAACTAAAGACTAAAAACTAAAGACCGAAAAACTTACCCGTTGAAGACTTCTCAGAATTTCTCCGAGCTTCTCTCTCTTCTTTCTCCCTCAAGAATTTCGGCCAAAGGCAAGAGGAGAATGGTGTGAAGAAATCCAAGGGGAGACATGCCTATTTATAGAATTTCTAAAGGACATAGTTGGAATTTTTAAAGTTGTTTCCAACCTTGCAAAATCAACATGAAATGGTGGAAAATCCTTGGCCATGGAAGGGGGCTGTCGACATATGGGAGCTGATGTGGCAGCAAGGGAGTGGTCCAAAATTTGATTACAATTGCCACTTTATGCCCTGGCTCGGCCGATTTTCCCGATCGGCACCGATTCGCGTGATTTCGTCGAAATCTCAAAATTCTGGATTTACAACTTTGAAGACATGTTCTCTCTTACTAGAAATGTCCAAGTTAACCTAAATTTTGATCCCATATAGGGATCCAACTGTCCAATTGAAGTTTTCTCGAAAACGTGTCCAAACGCGTCCGGTTTGAATGCATTTCAAAACGTCAACTTCTTCGAAAAATTCACCGATTCCAAATATGTCAATATAAATTCAAACTCATTCCTAGATATTGAGTTAGAATTTATTTTCTTCAGATCCAAAAATATGCCTATCGCATTTTTCCCTATTTCGTCTTATTAGGTAAATGCACTAACTACCTCTAATTAACTTAGGAAGAGGTCACTTAAAGGTAAAAACTCACCGATCAATATTTTACCTTGACCTTGGGATTCCTATTCCTAGATCTCTAGATAGGATCCGTTTCCTAATTTTTAAATTACTATTCACTATTTTTCACTTTAATCAATTATATTATTATTATATTTGCAACTTGCAACCTAAGTTTTCATGATATTTTCTTAAAATCTTATCCTATTTCCTCTTTAACAATTCGGTCAAAATCTGGTCCAATTATTAATAATTTTCGTTTTTTTTTATTTAATTGATAGTTAATTAATAATTATTTTATATAATTTTTTACAAAATTTCCTATTGGTCAAAACTTGTATTTAGGCTCAAAAATACCTAAACTCAACTATTTTTCTCCAAAATTTCCAATTAATTAGTAAATATATTTTTACTAATTTTAAGTCAATTACCACCAATTTTTGAGTTTTACATAATTATTTCATAATTTCTTTTGCTCAGACTTAAGTATTTAGCCATTAATTGCTTAATCACTCTTTTAACCATAGTTGGTATTTTTCTAAATTAAGATGCCTTATTACCTTCATATCCTTGCATTAACCTTAGTATTTCCATGCCTCTTACATTATTCTATAATTTGTAAGGGTATTTTGGTCTTTTATTACTTTTGGTACATTCTTGTACAATTTTCCCAAGTTCATAATTTATTAAATTACCATAATTTTTAGGGTATTACATTTCTTCCCCCCTTAAACAAAATTTCGTCCTCGAAATTTGTACTAAACCAACTAAACTTTGTACTAACTAACTCCGTCCTACTCAAACCTTGGACTACACGCGTCGAATCTTCACTTCATCTGTCAGCCGCCCTTCTTGGTGATCAGGAATTCGCCTTGGTTTATCCATAAAGATCTTATCATTTCGTACTTTGATATATAATGTTTCCCCGTGGTTCCCACACACCGCGGTTTAACACTACAAATACCAAAATGGATACCAAAAATGTCCCCATGGTTCCCACACACCATGGCAACATAAGATATCTCCTACTTAATGACATGATCACGGTCGAATATAACTTAAGAAATATGGAAATTGTTATGGAAGTCTAATCATGTTCGGAAATAAGGCTAACTGGTTTGTTTCCAATGAATACTTGGATGATCTCCGAAATGATCTCACGATGATCTCCCGAAATGATCTCACGAAATGCGAACTATACATTCGCCCTTGAGGTGCTTTATTGACACTAGCTTCAAGAATATATGATCATCACAATCACCAAAAGATTCTTACGATCTCTTGTGACTTGTACCAACTATGTAGAAATGTGATCAATCATATCCGATCTAGAAAATTTCTGCTCCGGCAATTCCGTTGAGCAACTTAGATATAGAGTAGCATGTATAATCGGTGACCCTAAACGATGTCTCTATCCGTTATGTATAATTGGTGACCCTCACGAATCTCTATCCGAGTCGGTGCCCCTAGATGGAGCCTCCATCCGAGTCGGTGACCTTAATGAGTCTCTATCCGCTTGTTACTTATTTTCTACGTCACTGCTAGTTTTGGTTCACCACTGGTGGTGTCCCGGGCGTAAGGCAATCTTGACAAGATGCAGGAATTAGATAATGGAGTGGATCATCGATCCTGGAAAGTGAGTATTTGTTTTCGAACAGTTGCCCTGTTCAACTTATAGTAGTTGATGCTAGATTGAAAACTCGAGTCTTTCCTTCTATATGAATAGTCTTGGGAAGCAAGTTGCTATTTCACTTCGATACGAAATTTTGGTATGGTGATCTGGATATTGAACTTATGCGAGGCATCGGTCAACAGAGAATTAATTTGTGATCGAGTTGTCTTTGAATAAAGGTTTGGTTTCCGCATTAGTTCTACCTCTCGCTTAGAATAATATATTCTCTTTGTCACCGTTCATTTAACACTTTTGAGAATATCGTTGACACTATGAAGTGGTAGTACGATTTATATTATACCCGCAACTTGGTTCAAAACATGCTTTACAAGCTAAACGCTTACACCTAATGGTGTAGCTACAACATAAGTATGCATCCCAAAAGGATCCGTACACATATCCAAAGTAATTGATCGGTCTAACATCCGAATCGGTTTACAACTAACATGAATTTTTACTAATTGATAGTGTCTCGGTCCATTCTCGAGGATTCGCCACCTCCATATTGGTTAGCGCAAAGATCCGTCCCGAGTTCTCGTAGTCTTGTCTCGGCAGCCTTCTCGGGACAATTCCAGTGATGTGTCCGGCTTCGACATCATGTAACAGATTCGTTTCCCATCGCAGATTGACTCTGGATGGTACTTCTTACACTTTGGACAAGATTGAGATTACGCCGACTTGGTATAGTTTTGTTGTTCGGTTTGACTGGCCTCTTGTTTCCCTCACTGGAGTTGTCCTGTGGCACCTTCCTTCTTCGTGAGGAGTTTCCGTTGCTAAAACTACCACGTCCTGCATTGCTATTGAAGTTTCTGGATCTCTGGAATCCTTTCAGATTACGCTCAGTCATCCGACAAGTTTCTACAGCGCTTGTCAAATTCTGGAATCGCTGGGACATAAGTCTTTCACCGATTTCATATTTTAGCCCGTCTATCAGTATGTTCACCATACTTCTTTCATCGTTGCCCTTCCTCAGGTGTGGGGAGTATCGGGAGAGATTAGTGAATCGAGCATAGTACTCGTCGAAAGATTCCTCATATCTCGTCGGATGTGGAGAAATTCCGACTCCTTGTTCATTTGCACCGAAGGAGGAAAGTACTGTTCATGAAACTTCTCCAAAAACTTCTCCCATGTCACGGGACGAGAGCGAGTCTCAAAGTTTCGCTGTGACCTCCCACCGCGGTCTGCATCTCCTTCAAGTTGATAAATTGCGAGTTGGGCTTTGCGGTTTTCGGGCGGTCAATCACCCCGAATACTTTCTCCAGTCTCTTGACCAATCCTCGCCAAGTCCAGTTTTCCTCGGAAGGTTGGCGGCTTTAACTTACAGAATTGATTCACCCAATATTGGGTGGTTTTTCTCCTCTCCTTTGTCGAGGCGGTGATCGGGATCTATCCG
Organism: Acacia pycnantha; assembly: GCA_025563575.1. Lineage (NCBI taxonomy): Eukaryota > Viridiplantae > Streptophyta > Magnoliopsida > Fabales > Fabaceae > Acacia > Acacia pycnantha. The sequence continues at coordinate 1,938,077 of JAMWYP010000038.1, forward strand.
ACTCATCTTCGTTTCGTTGTGTCCATCACCCTCGTCGTCATCCTCCTCTTCTTCTTCTTCATCGCACGCTCTTCTTCATCTTGGCGGTTCGAAATTGTCTTTCTTGCCTCTCGGCTAGGAGTTCGTCAATCGGGCTCTGTTCTTGGAGAGTTCTCCGCAGCTCTTGCACTTCGGTCTCTGCCGGTTGATGCGGAATAAGATGTTGTTCGGGTATTGCGTCTATTTGGGGTGTCTCGCCTCTTCCCTACCTCGACCTCGGCCTCTCGCCTTGGCCTCTTCCTCTTGGTGCACCGGCACCTCTTATGATGGCCATATTCTAGCTTTTCCTTTATCTTATAACGGACATAAGTGTCAGAAAAATAACACAATTCGTGGCATTAAAACATATACAATTTCATTTTAGATGTAATGTACATGCCAGCGTATATTACATCATCCAACTGGTTTATGACCAGTGGTTATATCGTATGTCCCCACGTTGTCGTCATCAGATGAATGATCTGAGCCAACAGGTTTCTCTGGTTCTACGGGCATACTAGCCATTGACTCTACCCTAAGTCAGGATTATATTTCGGTTTGGGGTCATTAGAAATATCAGGGTTTCATCTTCGTCCCGCCGTCTCTGAATTACGGATCTACGCGTGTTACGTCCTATTATTACGGGATAGAAGATCTACGAATGTTCGTTTCTGTCCATCACTACCTATTACACCAGTGTCATATCAGTACTCATTTTCAAAAGGTGCTTCAAAGTCAAAAGGCTTAAGAACCTAACTCCGTTATCCGAACAGAATGGCCAGGTAAGTGTCTACCATGGGGCCTCACCGACTTATACGGCGATCGATTGGCACACCCACGTAGACTAGCCTTGCCTTCGGCACCAAACCGTTCGTGTGATCATAACCAAACATGAACCATAGTGTAACAGAGTATTGATACAGCATTCTATTGTTCTTATGGGTAAATACGCAAAACGATAATGTGACGTCTCCGTCTAAGAGTTTACTCGTGCAACATGCCCTCCAACCTTGAGTCTACGCGGCTTCCGATGCGACATCGAAAGGAAATCTTCAACCGAATCTCTGCACGGGCTGCTTGTATGGAGAGCTGAGGTCCATTGCAATCGGACCCCAGGTAACGGTTAACCTTATGCTCAAATAAAACAGTATACGGATAGCAGGTATTTATGACATAGCAGCAGCACAACAACACAAGAGTATAGAACAGTTGTATGATTCATGATGACAGATCATAAGCAAAGAGCAGTACATATAAGTGGTGACCCTAATCGAATCTCTATCCGTTTGGTGACCTTTAACAGAATCTCTATCCAAAACGGTGACCCCAAACAGAATCCCTATCCGAGTCGGTGACCCTAGACAGAGCCTCTATCCGTGAATGTACCTATCACATATATGCATATGAGCAGCACTAGATTAGTGTTACAGTACGCGAACGTACCTTCGTTGATGTACGTAAATGTTTCGCGAAATCGTACTTTCTGACGGAAAACAGCGGTTTGTCCGACAGCGGCACGTTGGACAGCGTAACGGCAGCAAATTAGGATTTCAGATATCCTATGAGAATAATGTCACTTCCATTAGTAATTTGACATTATAACTGGCATTTTAGGTAAAAATTACCATTTTGCCCCTATACCCCTACTTGGCGGAATTTCGCCAGCGCTTCCGCTACATAGGCTATTTTCTTCCCAAAATTTCACCAGAACTTCGACGCATTTATGATTCTTGAAAATAAAGACTAAAATAGCCCTCCCATATGATATCCAAATCATAAAAATAAAGACTACCCTAGCCTTACTAACTATTGAACTAAAGACTAAAAACTAAAGACCGAAAAACTTACCCGTTGAAGACTTCGAGAATTTCTCCAGAGCTTCTCTCTCTTCTTTCTCCCTCAAGAATTTCGGCCAAAGGCAAGAGGAGAATGGTGTGAAGAAATCCAAGGGGAGACATGCCTATTTATAGAATTTCTAAAGGACATAGTTGGAATTTTTAAAGTTGTTTCCAACCTTGCAAAATCAACATGAAATGGTGGAAAATCCTTGGCCATGGAAGGGGGCTGTCGACATATGGGAGCTGATGTGGCAGCAAGGGAGTGGTCCAAAATTTGATTACAATTGCCACTTTATGCCCGGTCTGCCGATTTTCCGATCGGTACCGATTCGCGTGATTTCGGAGAAATCTCAAAATTCTGGATTTACAACTTTGAAGACATGTTCTCTCTTACTAGAAATGTCCAAGTTAACCTAAATTTTGATCCCATATAGGGATCCAACTGTCCAATTGAAGTTTTCTCGAAAACGTGTCCAAACGCGTCAGGTTTGAATGCATTTAAAACGTCAACTTCTTCGAAAAATTCACTGATTCCAAATATGTCAATATAAATTCAAACTCATTCCTAGATATTGAGTTAGAATTTATTTTCTTCAGATCCAAAAATATGCCTATCGCATTTTTCCCTATTTCGTCTTATTAGGTAAATGCACTAACGGCCTCGGAATTAACTTAGGAAGAGGTCACTTAAAGGTAAAAACTCACTGATCAATATTTTACCTTGACCTTGGGATTCCTATTCCTAGATCTCTAGATAGGATCCGTTTCCTAATTTTTAAATTACTATTCACTATTTTTCACTTTAATCAATTATATTATTATTATATTTGCAACTTGCAACCTAAGTTTTCATGATATTTTCTTAAAATCTTATCCTATTTCCTCTTTAACAATTCGGTCAAAATCTGGTCCAATTATTAATAATTTTCGTTTTTTTTTTATTTAATTGATAGTTAATTAATAATTATTTTATATAATTTTTTACAAAATTTCCCTATTGGTCAAAACTTGTATTTAGGCTCAAAAATACCTAAACTCAACTATTTTTCTCCAAAATTTCCAATTAATTAGTAAATATATTTTTACTAATTTTAAGTCAATTACCACCAATTTTTGAGTTTTACATAATTATTTCATAATTTCTTTTGCTCAGACTTAAGTATTTAGCCATTAATTGCTTAATCACTCTTTTAACCATAGTTGGTATTTTTCTAAATTAAGATGCCTTATTACCTTCATATCCTTGCATTAACCTTAGTATTTCCATGCCTCTTACATTATTCTATAATTTGTAAGGGTATTTTGGTCTTTATTACTTTTGGTACATTCTTGTATAATTTTCCCAAGTTCATAATTTATTAAATTACCATAACTAGGGGTAATATACTCTCCTAATTCACTTGGTCATTTTACTACCTTCTGGTATTTTTATAAATTGTCTAAGTTAATTACCCTTTACAGGGGCAATTTGGTCATTTTGGCACTTTGGCCCTTAAACTCCCTAATTTCTAAGAGATTTTCTTTAGAAAATAAGCTAATTATTACTTAATATTTGATATCCCATATTCACCTACTTTCTTTGGGTATAAGTTTACCCAAAGTATGATACAGGTTTTTAGGGTATTACAACCGTCCAAAGTATAAACTCATGTGTGTGTGTGTAATATAGATTTCAGCCCTTGATCAGATCTCTTCAATTGATTAGTCTCCTATATATGTGAATTTTAACTTTCCCTTCGGCTGTGTTTGATTTGAAGGGAAGGGAGGGAGGGGAGTTTCCCTCCTTAGTGTAAAAAGTCATATATGACCATAAATTCGCATCGTTTTCTACACAAACATTTCACATCATGGTCATATCAGACTTTGCACCCCAAGGAGGGAAGTTCCTCTCCCTTCAAACCAAACATAGCCTTCAAGTTACAACTTATGTTGAGTCTCCTATCCTATATATGTAGAATATGCATTCGATTTTATCAATATATAATAATTATGCATACCAAATTGAGCAACATTTCACTCTATTTTAATTTTTCTATGGTCCAAAATGTTCTGGAAAATATATATAATAAATTAAACGTTACCGGTGAAGCACCACACACACACGTGCAAGCACAAAGAAAAATGTTATTACTTATTATGGTTACAAAAGGATGGCTTATATGAGAGAAGAGATTCGATTCTTTATAGTCATGATGAGAAAGATACGCCTTTCTTTTTTGATGCATCAATAATAATAAATACATTCATATATGGGAGGGACCCAGGAATTTAAAAATATCATGCAGCTTAACTTGACCATTTTCTAGAGTCTGCTAAATTAACTATTGTCTGACATTTATTCAAACAAAAAAACCAGTAATTCATATATCAACTATAATTTCCTTTAACGGAGCCCTCAAACATCACTAAAAAGTTAGAAAAGGGGGAAAATAGCACAACTTAAGCAGGTTCAAATACGCAAGTTTTGTATATATGTGAAATGTAAAGTTGAAAAAGTTTTTTTTTTTTTGGGAGCCAAGAAAACGAATCACATGCATGCTCACTGTGCGAACGTTGATCTGTTGGTACTTGTATAATAACTTAAACTTTTTAACATTAACTTTTATCTCAAGGCATTGCACCGAAGTGGCCCCAAGACAACGGAAGAATATGCCCTAATTAATTAATTAACTTAGCAAAATAATGATGAGGGAGGAAAAAAAAAAGTCAAGTCAAAAGCGACAAGACCTCATGTGCTCGTGTGTAGGATATCCCATGCCCTACCACTATAGAACTTTCTGAGAGTCAGTCATAAACACAGTATTAATTAATTTCCATTAAAAATTAATTAAGCAAATAATGAGCCATAACATATTCAAAAGTGGAAGAGTCAATTTGTGTCACACACATTTGGTGCTAAGCTTCACTATCACACTCTCCGCTCCAAGTGGGAATTAAATTAATATGGCGAATCTGAGCGAAAAGGTTGGTTCCAGGGGTTGTGGAACCCTCTCTTATGTGTCACCTTCATAAAAGTACATAATATTAATGGACAAAGTAATACATTGGATATATTAATTAATGGAAGCACTATTGTGTAGTTGTTGATTTATATGTAAAACAAAAGCAAAGTGCATTATTAGGTTAGTTGTGTTTGGTGACTAGCTAACTAGGCTGTGCCGCTGTATAGAACAAGTGGCTATTCGTTTAATTAGAAAATCAGAGCTTTCATTGAAAGCTTCAAAACTTAATAAATCAGAGCCGCAAGGTACATGTAGAAGAATCTTTCGGGTCCCTTTCATTGAATCTCAACCTCATGATTATCTAATTAATTAACTAATCATATAAAGTCATCTGGGGGGAAAATTCACAAGCTTTAAAATAATGCATGGGCGCTGTTATGATTTGGCCTAATTGATTTTTCTTATGAAGTGATGGTGCTAGTTAAATATTTTTTTTTTGTCGTATATTAATTAAATGCTTGCTTTGACAGTTCTTAACAGTGCCTTTTAGTCCGTTTAGGCACTTGAAGGAGCGGATCAAAATTATCTCTTATCTCTTAGTAACTTCTTCAAAAATAAATAAAGGATTACAATATATGGTACAATTTCATATTGTCTCTTGACGAGCCTTTTATTAACTATCTAACAATTAAACACAATAGTTGGCATGAAGAGCATTTTATCTATCAACTGGGTTGCAATTAAACTAAAATGTTTTAAAACAAATATTTTGGATTTTTGTAATAAAAACGGATGAAATTGAAATTAGTTTCGAAAAAGATAATTGAGACCTCCTAGATTAATGGATTTCATCTATCTTTTGCTTCAACAAATATGGGAATGTGCTAATTTGACAAATTTACCTAAAAGACCCTTTGAACTAGCTTGAGTTAGGTGAATTCAATCTCTCACACTGGGCAAGAATTAATTTCTCTAACCGAAACTCAATTCAAAGTTCTAGCCAATGAAATTAATAATATGCAAGACACAAGTAACGAAGAATCCTTGAATTACAAACCTAATATATTCATAGCAATTCCAAGCATAAGCATTACCAAGTCAATATACAAGAAATCACTACTAATTAAATTCAAAGTGTCAAATGCACAATATTAAAACCAAAATACACACTAATTTCATCAAGTGCATGGAACCCCAACACACAATTTCAATTCAATTTATATAAATCAAACTCTAAGCCTAGAATTTAACAAAAACAAAGGAAAGAAACAAGAAATTAAGTGCTAAACACTTCCCTATGAAGCTCCAAGCATTAAGACTCAACCCATTGCTCTAGGAGAAAATAGCTCAGCCACAACCAGCCATTAAAGAAGCAGTCACCTTCACCAACGGTCCAGCCATGGAAAGGCAACGATTAAATGATAAATGGATGATTGAACCATATTTTTATATGAATTTTCATAATTAAATCGGGATTCTTAATGCATTTTGTCTTAGTTATTGAGCTTAAAATGCCTTTCTTGTGATAAATTGATATTAAGAGTAAATACATTAAATTAGGACTAAAAAGGGCAAAATTGTGAGAAAAAAATTGTAATTACTCTTAATCATTAATTTTTTTGAGAATATTTTATGTTAGATTAATTATTTTTTATTGTAGGTTCTTGAAGAAATTAGATCAAATTTGAAAATGGAAGTTTAGGCTCAAATTGCAAAAGTTTCAGTTTAGTCCGTCCACAAAACGTTTTACACTTTGCAAATTGGTCACTGGTCAAAACTAGCATTTTGACCAGGAACCAATTAGATTCTAGGTTAGGTTTCTTTCATCATCCATTTTCTTATCATCCCTCATAATCTCTAAATCATGTCCGTCCAAAGGTCATATCATCAAGTTATACTCCTTAGATTTTTTTTCCTCTTCTTCCCAATCAACGCCCTAGATGGACTTATGAGAAAATGGATGATGAGAGGATCTCCTTCCATTAGGTTCTACTGGAAAAAAACGCGAGAGAAAGGCGAAGGTAAAGACAGACCGAGATAGCACCGCAGAGCAGAGACGAGACTAGAGCTTCAACAGAGAGCTGGAGAGGAGAGGTAAAGAGACGGATAGCCACCTCAAGGACGACCTCCCCCTTACCATACTTCTGTTGCTAGTGACTAGTTTTGGTGAGATGCGAGACACAGATACAATACAAAGATCACAAAGCACAAAGCACCGCGACCACCATCTCTTCTTCATCATTCTCCTTACCACCGTCAATAACCATAGTCGACCTCCATTTCCTAGATTCGAGCACCACTTCCAGTGAACTCACCACCTTCAGACGCCATTACCTTCCACCATTCCACTCTCTCTCTTCTCTCCCACGTTTCTCTGTCTTCATTCTCGCACCAACTCCGTCAACCTCACCACCGTCAACCACCATGGCCGGAAACCACATCACCATCGACTCACCTCATTCCTCCATTACTATCTCACTTCCACGATTTTCTCTCTTTCACAATCTAAAATTCCAAATTCAGTGCTTCCTTCATGTTCTCTGGTTGTTTGGGTTGTGAAGCTAATGTGGATGCTCTAATGGATATGTATTGCTGAATCTCTTGCCTCTTGGAGATGGATTAAGTAGCTTGAGTTTCAGAAACAAGGGAGTTTATTTTGTTCAATCTATTTTCTCCAATTGTATTTAGATTTCCTAGTTTTAGGAATATTTTTTTTATATTGTTGAGACTTAGTTTACATGTTTGGATAATTTTGTGGATTGAACCTATGTAATTGGATTGGATTTTTGTAGCTTGTTGGATTTATATATTTGTATTTCCCTTATTGATTCAAGGATATTGTGTTATCTACGTGTTATTGTTAGATAATATGAATGAATTGGATTAATTGAGTGTCGTGTTATTGCATTCATATCAAGAGGAAGAAAATTACATTAATCTAATCCTAATCTCACACTAAGTGTACTCCAATAGTGCCTTAAGAGGTTATTGTTAGCTATGTTAGTAGGAGTAATAACTAATTAAGAACACTAGACTCAAGTGTTTGCTTGGGGTTTTTCATCAAGACTTAGTGAAAATTTACTCTTACATCTAATTGAACTATGATAGCCACCATTCCATTTTCAAGAGCATTCATTATACCTTTCATACCCATTTTCATACTCTATTTCATTTTATAAAAAAAAATACCAAAAACAATAATTAGTATTTAATTAAATTGCATTCCTATTTTAGTTTATTAATTTGAAAAACCAAAATCAGTTTTCCCCTTGTTTTCATTGTATTTGCATGGCATTTAGATGACTTATGAATCAATAAAAGACTCATTGAGAAGAGAGAATGGTCATAGATTTGCCTATTGGCAATCATTGATTAATTTTTTATTATGGACTCCAAGGCTAATGATAAAAGGCCCTCATCAATTGATGTTGAATATGGAAAAATCTGAGATAAAATGGAAAAGATTGAAATGGAGTAAAGGTATGGTGTTGAAGAGCTATAAACACGATGGAATGGGTGAATGAGAGCTGTTCGCGGTGGGGGACGAAGAGGAAGAAGGTGTAAGGCTTTTTTGTAACATCCCAAATTTTCATTTATAAGACTTAGATAATCTTATGAAGGAAACATTTAGCGGTAAATATAATTTAGTGAGTAATGGTTTAAATAAGGAAGATAGATCTAAAATAAATTAAAACATTAAATTTAAATGAAGCCTAATAAAAATATAATTAAGCAATTATTATTAATGATTTTTTTAAAGATAAATTAATAAAGTTAGTAGAGGTTAAATGAGAATATTTAATTTTAATTATGTGTGTATAAGTAAATAAATGATAAAATAAAAGAGACTAAGAAGTCCCACATTGACTAAATAAGAAGAAAAGAGAGTTCTTGGAACCTATATATAGGAGTAGTGAGGTGGACTCAAGGTGCAACTTTTCTATTTTCGCATACAACCGGGGAAACCTTGGTAAAATGCTAGTGTTTTTCGTTAACCATTGGATCAGGCTAAAATTTAGTCAATCCATCCCAGACATCCAATCTGTCAATTTCAATGGTTGGATTAGAAATTAGTGGCTTGGGTTATGATTTATAAAGCCTGAAAGAGGAATGAATTTATGGAATGTGAAGAACAAACCCTAGAGGAAAGGATTAGTGTTTCCGACTAAGTCCACCGTTGGATCGTCGTGAATGTTTGTGAGCTTGTTTGAGATGGCCTATTCAGCAAAACCAACCATGTGATCTTTATTTTAATGGTTCGGGTAAGAGTAATTTATCACACATTGAATATATAATTTGAAAAATAGAAATTATATCGTAGATTTAGGAGCTTTCTAGAGGTTCTAAAGGTTAAAATCCCAAATTGAGATCATATAAATGTTAGACAAGGCTAGTCTAATGCTATGATGACCCCAATTCTCAAATCTAATATGGTTCTAATAATATAATGTTTCCTACTCGTAGAAAATTTCACCGTTTGGTGTAACATCCCATTTTGAAACGCGGAATTTTTTTTTTTTTTAAATCAGAGTAGAGCAATAGAGCGAAAGAGTAATCGGTTCATAGCCCAAAACATCATCCATTGTGTAACATTGTATAGATTACAGTAGTCCTAAAGTTTAGAAAGGAAATAGCGGAATAATAGAGTAACAGAATAATGTAAAACGATAAGATAAAGATAGTCTTCACCGCACGCCTACTCCGGTACTTGCCTCGATCCCGATCCGTGGTCCTCCCGACCACGAGCTACAGCTGAGATTCAATTCAACGCATTGAATCTCAGGTAACGGTTAACCTCATACCCAAACAATACAGTATACAGACAACAGATATTTCTAGAGCTAATACAACAGTATATCATAAGCATACAATAGATGCATGATCATTATGCCGACAAAACATAAGCACAAAGCAATATGTAAAGCCCCATAAGGTAAAACATTAACAATAACAGCCTGCACTATTCACCAGTGCCACGATACTCACTCGTGTCCTCAGCGCTAGGAAAACGGAATCAGGCGTTACCAAAACTATAACCCGTATAATTGTCTGTATAACGGTCTACGAACATATCATTGACATATAAGTATTTAAGATGTGCAAGATTAGTGTTACAGTACGCGTCCGTACCTTCGTTTGCGACGTTAGGTACCACCGGAAAACGTACTTTTACTAAAAACGTGAACTTCAAACGGTTCGTCGGACGGCGTGACGGCAAAGAAATCGTAGATTCTGATATCCTATAAGAATAATATCACCTTTATTAGTGATTTGACACTATAATCGGCATTTTAGGTAAAAATTACCATTTTGCCCTTCTACCCCTAATCGGCGGAATTTCGCCAGCACTTCGTTACTCTTACAAATTTTCTTCCCGAAATTTTGCCAGAACTTCGACGCAACTATGATTTTTGAAAATAATGACTAAAATAGCCCTCCCATATGATACCCAATCATACTTGAAATTTAAAGGCTATTCTAACAAATTCTACCCTTACTTTTGAAAAACTGCGAAAGCTTCAACTTTTCGGCGACTCGATCCCTACTATGTTTACACCTCTGCATATTTTTTCAACGCAAACAAGGCTTAAAACAAGAATAGGAATCTCGTCCCCTACTTCTTAAATCTAACTAACAATTCTACTAACTACCGAACTAAAGACTAAAGACCGAAGGACTTACCCGTTGAAGATTTCTGCAGAACTTCCCCCCAGAGCTTCTCTCTCTTCTTTCTCTCCCTAGAATTTCGGCCAAAGGAGCAAGAGATGGTGTGAATAATTGTGATGGAGGGGGGGTATTTATAGGATTTTGAAGGAACAAGGTGGGAATTTTAAAATTGTTCACTTTATGCCCGGTCCACTAGATTTTCCCCGATCAGTCCCCGTTTCGCGTAATCTCGGAAAATCTCAAAATTCTAAATCCATAACTTTGAAGATCTTATATTTCTCATCAACAATATCTAATTTAACTTAGATTTTGGTCTCTTACAGGGTTCCAACAGTCAGTCTGAAGTTCCTCGAAAAACGTGTCCGCCGGAAGAGTCTAACGGAAGATACAATTCCACTGATCAATAATCTATTTTGATATTGACAATCTCATTCCTAGATCTCTAGATAGGATCCGTTTCCTAACTTATACATTACTATTCACACTTTTTACTTTAATTAATTATATCAATATAATAATATGCAACTTGATAAATATATATATATTAATTATTTTTTCTTCTTTCACCAACAAAGATGTCGGCAGCCCCCTTTTGAATATAAATATATATTATATTTTTTTTATTTAATTAATTATTTAATTATTTAATTTTCCAAAAATTTCACAAAAATACCTAATTGGTCCATTCTTGTATTTAGGCCTAAAAATACCTAAACTCAACTATTTTTCAAAAAAATTTCCAATTAATTAGTAAATATATTTTTACTAATATTCAACTAATTTCCACTAATTTTAGGGTTTCATATAATTACTTGTGAATTTCCTTTGCTTTTGCTTAAGTAATTAGCCCAATATTACTTAATTACTTAATTATCACAAGTTGATAATTTTCTCACCTAGAATACCTCATTACCTTCTCACTCTTGTATTGACATTAGTATTTTCATGCCTCTTGCATTATTCTATAATTTGTAAGGGTATTTTGGTCCTTTATTACTTTTTGAACATTCTTGTACAATTTCTCCAAGTTCATAATTTATTAAATTACCATAATTAGAGATAATGTACTCTCCTAACTCACTTGGCCATTTTACTGCCTTTTAGTGTAACATCCCATGTTTGAAATGCGGAATTTTTTTTTTTTTCAAACAAACAATCAGAGTAGAGCAATAGAGCGAAAGAGTAATTGGATTCTTAGCCAAAACATCAACCATTGTGTAATATCGTAATGATTACAGTAATCCTAAGGTTTAGAAAGGAAATAACAGAAAGAAACGTAAAGCGATAAGATAGATAAATCTTCACCGCACGCCTACTCTGGGTATTTGCCTCGATCCGCGAACCGTGGTCCTCCTGACTCGAAGCTACAGCTGAGATTCAATTCAACGCATTGAATCTCAGGTAACGGTTAATCTCATACCCAAAAAACACAGTATATGGCCAACAGATATTCAAGAGCTAATACAACAGTATATCATAAGCATACTAGAGATGCATAATCATTATGCCGACAAAACATAAGCACAGAGCAATATGTAAAGCCCCATAGGGTAAATAACAACAACACTGCACTATTCACCGGTGCCACGATAAACACTTGTGTCCTCGGCGCTAGGAAAACATAACGGCATTCCAAACATAACCCGTTTAAAATCGTCTGTATAACGGTCTACGACATATCCTTGACATATATGCATTTAAGAAGCACAAGATTAGTGTTACAGTACGCGTCCGTACCTTCGTTGGCAACGTTAGGTACTACCGGCGGAAAACGTACTTTCACGGGAAAACGTGAACTTCAAACAGCGGCTCGTCGGGCAGCGTGACGGCAGCAAATCAGAGATTCGATATCCTATAAGAGTAATATCACTTCCATTAGTGATTTGACACAATATCTGGCATTTTAGGTAAAAATTACCATTTTGCCCTTCTACCCCTAATCGGCGGAATTTCGCCAAAGATTTCGTTACTCGACAAATTTTCTTCCCGAAATTTTGCCGAACTTCGACGCCATTATGATTTTCGAAAATAATGACTAAAATAGCCCTCCCATATGATACCCAATCATACTTGAAATTTAAAGGCTATTCTAACAAATTCTACCCTTACTTTTAAAAGAACTCGTGAAAACTTCAACTTTTCGGCGACTCGGTCCCTACTTTGTTTACACCTCTCGCATATTTTTCAACGCAAACAAGGCTCTAAAACATTTGTAGGAATCTTGTCACCTACTTTCTAAATCTAACTAACAATTCTACTAACTACTAAACTAAAAACTAAAGACTAAAAACTAAAGCCCGAAAGACTTACCCGTTGAAGACTTTAGGACAATTCTACAGGCTTACGCACAATTCCCAGAGCTCCTTTCTCTTCTTTCTCAACCAAAAATTTCGGCCAAGAGAAGGAAGAAAAGGTGTGAGAATTATGAAGGAGGGCGGAATAACCAATCTCTTGGAAATAATTCACTGATTCCAAATATGTCTAAATAAATTCAAACCCATTCCTAAATGTTGAGTTAGAATTTATTTTCCTTATTTCCAAAAATATGCCTATATGCATTTTTCCCTATTTTGTTTTATTAGGAAAAAGCACAAACGGCCTCTAATTAACTTCCGGAAGAGGTCACTTGAAGGTAAAAACTCACTGATCAATATTTTACCTTGACCCTGGGATTCCTATTCCTAGATCTCTAGATAGGATCCGTTTCCTAATTTTAAAATTACTATTCACATATTTTACTTTAATTAATTATATTATTATTTTAATGTTGCAACTTGCCAACTTGTTTTCTATTTCATTTTTCATTTTTTTTTTATTTGGCCCAAATTTCGGTTGGCCTTTTAATTATATTAATAAATATTTATTTTTTATTTAATTAATTATTTTATCATTTATTTATTTACTTTTTCCCAAAAATTCCACAAAAATCCCTAATTGGTCCATTCTTGTATTTAGGCTTAAAAATACCTAAACTCAATGATTTTTCATAGAAATTTCCAATTAATTAGTAAATACATTTTTACTAATATTCCACTAGTTTTCACTAATTTTTGAGCTTCACATAATTATTACTGAATTTCCTCTGTTTATGCTTAAGTAATTAGTCCAATATTACTTAATTACTTCATTATCACTTGTTGATAATTTTCTTAATTACTATGCCTCATTACCTTCATACACTTGTATTAACATTAGTATTTTCATGCCTCTTGCATTATTCCATAATTACAAGGGTATTTTGGTCTTTTACTTCTTTTTGAGTATTTTCCAACAATTTCTCCAATTTCATAATTTATAAAATTACAATAATTAGAGATTATATACTCTCCTAACTCACTTGGTCATTTAACTGTCTTTTAGGATTTTTCCATAAATTTTCTAAGTTAATTACCCTTTCTAGGGGCATTTTGGTCATTTTGGCACTTTGGCCCTTAAACTCCCTAATTTCTTACAGAAATTCTACTTAGAAAATAGACTGTATTTATACAAGACCGGAGATTGAAATTTCACTTATCAGAAATATCCAACTTTTATTTATAATATTCCAGATAAATATCCGGGTATTACATTTAGAATTTTTCATAATTTTCCTAAGTTATTCCTGGCCCTTAGGGGCATTTTCGTCATTTTGGCACTTTGGCCCTTAAATTCTCTAATTTCCTACAGAAATTAACTTAGAAAAATAGACTATAATTTCACAAGTCTGGAGACATTAATTTCACTTATCAGAAATATCCATTTTATTCATAATATTCCAGATAATAAAATCCGGGTATTACATTTGGACACAGAGTAGCCACAAACCAGATCAGGCAAGCCTTCATCTCACCATCGACCTTCACCCATCTACCTCACCTTCGCCTCTGCATCCACTCCGCCATTCTTCTTCTTCTCCGCCGATGACGATGCTTCCATCCCCACACCTTCATTTTTGTACCTCCAAACTTGGGAAGGAAAAAAAGGCTTGAGATCATAGAGGAGGGTCGATCTGGGCAGCCACCACCTTTTACCTTCATATCCAGCGAGCTCCACCGTCATCGTCGTCACCTTCGCCCTCATCTCCGCAGGTGAGATTTTCTCTTTACCTAGTCCGTGGTTGTCCTCTGTCTCTCTTCCATAATCTTCATTCTTCATCATAAATCTTATTTTCCGGTGGTGTTTTCCATGGCTAGGTACTTGAATCAGTAAGTGTTTTTTTTTTTTTATGGTTTGTGGCTGGCATGAGCTTGGAGCTTCAATAGTGGAGTTTTAGCTTTTCCATTCCTCCATTTCTACATTGTATGTTTCATTCCTAGGTCCTAGGATGAATATTATAATGTTGGACTGATTTATTTTGATGTATTTGGAGATTGGTTGTAGTTTGAACCTTTGTTAGATGCTTAACATTGTGTTTAATTAGCTTAATTGTCATTTCTTTGTGCTGGTTAGCCATTGACTTGATATTTTTTGAACATTTTGTGCTAATTTCAAGGTGGTTTGATTAACAAATTAATGGTGTCATGTGTTTGCATTGGTTGATTGAATATGAATTTGTTAATTGTGTTTAGCATTAGGCTTTAGCATATATAATTAATCTTGTTTTTCCATATGGGTGGTCATTGTTAAATTAAGATTGATGAGAAAATCAAGTGGTAATGCGATCGAGGTGACTCGGTTATTAGATTCAAAGCTAAATACAATTTTAAGTTCATCAATTGCTAGAGTGTTTTATCAACTTAATTTAGATAAATTAATATTCAAGGTGGCTAGGTATTAATTAATCTAAGCTAGGCTAGTGTAAGAGGTGGCCCTTATATTAGAGTCTTTTGAAGCTATCATATTTTCTCTCATTTCATTGATTCCATCATTCCATTTCATATTTTAATGAAAAATCCTAAAAAGAATTAGTTTAAAACAATAATTTTCAATTGCAAAAAAACAGTTGGTAGTTAAAAGATCAAATTTTTTCCCTTTTCATTGTTTAATTAATGCCAATCATTGCACTTAGTTTTTAGTTTTTAGGTAATTGATAAAAGGCTCCTCAAGAGACAATCCAGAATTACACCTATATTGTAATCCTTGGTTATTTCTGGAAGAAGTTACCAAGACGTAAGTACAATTGATCCTTCAGAAGAGATTATGGAAATTGAAGGCTTCCTGTTCTGGTTTGAGTTCGCCACGCTTCTGGTCTGAAATTCTCGCTCAAAACTCTAATTTCTGATTCTGACCGGCCTTCGTTAAAACACTGCAGTTTTGGTTAGGGACCAGACTGCAATTTTAAAAACGTTTATGGTCCTAAACTCTAATTTATGCAATCTGAGCCCCAATTTCCATTTTCAAATTTCATCCAATTTCTTCAAGCACCAAAAATTTAAAAAAACAAATTAATCCAACATCAAATATTCTCAAAAATCAATGATTAAGAGTAATTGCAATTATTATGATAATTTTTCCCTTTTAGCTCTAATTTTATATAATACCCGGATATTTATCTGGCATATTATAAATAAAAGTTGGATAATTCTGATAAGTGAAAATTCAATCTCCAGTCTTGTATAATTATAGCATATTTTCTAAGTAGAATTTCTACAAGAAATTAGGGAATTTAAGGGCCAAAGTGCCAAAATGACCAAAATGCCCCTAGAAAGGGTAATTAACTTAGAAAATTTATGGAAAAATCCTAAAAGATAGTTAAATGACCAAGTGAGTAAGGAGAGTATATAATCTCTAATTATTGTAATTTTATAAATTATGAAATTGGAGAAATTGTTGGAAAATACTCAAAAAGTAGTAAAAAGACCAAAATACCCTTGTAATTATGGAATAATGTTGGAGGTATGAAAATACTAAGGTTAATGCAAGAATATGAAGGTAATAAGGCATCTTAATTAAGAAAAATACCAACCATGGTTAAAGAGTGATTAAGCAATTAATGGCTAATTACTTAAGTGTAAACAAAGGAAATTAAGGGATAATTATGTGAAGCTCAAAAATTAGTGTAAATTAGGTGGAAATTAGTAAAAATGTATTTACTAATTAATTGGAAATTTTGGAGAAAAATAGTTGAGTTTAGGTATTTTTAAGCCTAAATACAAGAATTGACCAATTAGGTATTTTTGTGAAATTTTTGGAAAATTAAATAAGTAAATAATTAAATAATTAATTAAATAAAAATATATTATATATATATATATTCAAAAGGGGCTGCCGACATCTTTGTTGGTGAAAGAAGAAAAAAATTATTATATATATATTTATCAAGTTGCATATTATTTTAATAATATAATTAATTAAAGCAAAAATCATGAATAGTAATTTTAAAATTAGGAAACGGATCCTATCTAGAGATCTAGGAATAGGAATTCCAAGGTCAAGGTAAAATATTGATCAGTGAGTTTTTACCTTTAAGTGACCTCTTCCTAAGTTAATTCCGAGGTCGTTTGTGCATTTTCCTAATAAAACAAAATAGGGAAAAATGCATATAGGCATATTTTTGAAAAGAGGAAAATAAATTCTAACTCAATATTTAGGAATGGGTTTGAATTTATTTTGACATATTTGGAATCGTGAATTATTTCGAAGAGATTGATATCTCCGAAAACGAATTCCGACACCGACGCGTTCGACACGTTTTCGAGGAACTTCAACCGGACTGTTGGAGACCTATATGGAATCAAAATTTAGGTTAACTTGGACATTTCTACTAAGTGAGAACATGTCTTAGAGTTGTAAATCCAGAATTTTGTGAATTCTCCGAAATCACGCGAATCGGTACCGATCGGGGAAAATGGGTTTTTATAACCCAAAATGCCAAACAAAGCCTTATCAAAACCCTATAAATACCCCCCCTCCTTCAAATTCTGCACATCATTCTTCTTTGAGCTCCTTGGCCGAAATTGCTAGGGAGAGAAAGAAGAGAGAGAAGTTTCGGCGGAAGCTCGCCGAAGTCTTCAACTGTAAGTCTTTCTCGGGCTTTAGTCTTTAGTTTTTAGTTTAGTAGTTAGTAGAATTGTTAGTTAGATTTAGAAAGTAGGTGACAAGATTCCTACAAATGTTTTAGAGCCTTGTTTGCGTTGAAAAAATATGCAGAGGTGTAAACATAGTAGGGATCGAGTCGCTGAAAAGTTGTAGTTTTTATAACTCTTTCAAAATTAGGGGTAGTAATAGCCTTTAAATTTCAAGTATGATTGGGTATCATATGGGAGGGCTATTTTAGTCTTTATTTTCAAGAATCATAAATGCGTCGAAGTTCTGGCGAAATTTTGGGAAGAAAATAGCCTATGTAGCGGAAGCGCCGCGAAATTCCGCCAAGTAGGGGTATAGGGGCAAAATGGTAATTTTTACCTAAAATGCCGCTTGTAGTATCAAATCACTAATAAAAGTGATATTACTTGTAGAGGAAGTCAGAATCCTAATTTGCTGCCTTTACGCTCGTCCAACGTGCCATTTCGGACAAATCACCGTTTTCCGTCGAAAGTACAAAGTTTCCGCCGTAAACACTTACGTACATCAACGAAGGTACGGACGCGCATCGTAACACTAATCTTGTGCTTCTTAAATACTTATATGTCAATGATATGTTCGTAGACCGTTATACGCACAGCTATACGGGTTATAGTTTTGATAACACCGTTTTGTTTTCCTAGCGCCGAGGACACGACTAATTATCGTGGCACCGGTGAATAGTGCAGCTGTTATTGTTGTTTTACATTGTGGGGCTTTCATATTGCTTATTGCTTATGTTTGTCGGCATAATGATCATGCATCTCGCTATATGCTTTTGTGATGATATACCGTTGTATTAGCTCTAGAAATATCTCGTTGTCCGTATACCGTATTGTTTGGGTATGAGGTTAACTGCTACCCGAGATTCAATACGTTGAATTGAATCTCACCGTAGCTTCAGTGGTCGGAGGACCACGGATCGTGGATCGAGGCAAGTACCCGGAGTAGGCATGCAGCTGAAGACTGTTTCTATCTTTATCGCTTTACGCATTCCTTTCCGTTTTCGGTTCTATCTCGTTGTTCCTTTCTAAACATTTGGACTACTGTAATCTATGCAATGTTACACAATGGTTGCTGTTTTGGCTAAGAATCCAAATGCTCTTTCGCTCTATTTCTCCACTCTGATTGTTTGTTTGAAAAAAAAAATTTCCGCATTTCAAACATGGGATGTTACATTTTATGGTATCAGAGCAATTTTTCTGGCAAGTGTTTAACTATGTTACCACGGACAGTTTGGTGCCGAAGGCAAGGCAAGTCTACGTGGGTGTGCCATAAGTCACTGCTAACCCGGTGAGGCCCCCATGGTAGACACTTACCTGGCCATTCTGCTCGGATAACGGAGTTAGGTTCTTAAGCCTTTTGACTTTGAGCACTTTTTGAAAATGAGTACTGATACGACCATTGGTGTAATGTGTAGAGATGGACAGAGACGAAAACCCCGTCTTAGGATACTATCACAACCTCCTTATCAATCCAAATTTCTACGTTGAACAACTAAGCATCGCACAAGGAAGTCGTGGATTGTAGAAACTAGGAAGTTTGGGTTGTATCTCCAAGTACTTTGGAATATTGTAAATACGTTTGAATAAGGAGATTGTACAAGAAGACTTGTATTAGGATTAGAATGACCAATATGTATTAACCTTATGAAATGAATATATGTGAATATATGTTTGGTGTGCAAATTGTTGTGCCATTTCTAATGTTTACATATTTTGTCATAATTATTTAAAGGAAAAAGAATAACACATGGCGATACTAAGAGGTGCCGGGCACCAAGAGGCCGAGGCCGTGGTCGAGGCCGAGGTAGAGGAGGAGGCATGTGCCTCGTGGATGAAAGAAACAATGAACCGAATCAACCCTGACGTGATGAAATTGAAGAAATGCGTAGAACTCTACAGAACAAAGAGTTCTGATTGATACTCTCCTGGCAAGACAGAACCAACAGGACCAGGAGGCACAAAGGCAACTTGAAGCACGACAACATGAAGAGGAGCGAGGAAATGAAGAAGAAAATAACCACAATGATGAAGAAGAATATGATGACAATGATGACAATGACAATGATGAAGAGCCTGAAGGGTCTGACAGATCCCAATCACCACCCAGGCACGGACAAAGAGAAAGGACTATCAAAACCGGGTAAACCAGCTTCGCAAGTTGAAACCACCTCGGTTTCCGAGGGAGGAGTGAACTAGCTGAGGATTGGCTTCTGAGTCTTGAGAAGATTTTTGAAGTCATGGAATGCCCCGAAATCGGATGGCCCAGCCTAGCAATTTACAAGCTTGAGGGAGATGCTCACAGATGGTGGAAGAGCGTTTCCACAACTCGCCCACCCCGTTACGTGGGAGATGTTCCTTGAGCAGTTCAATGAACAAGATTTTCCTCCATCAACACAGTAATTAAAGAAGAAGAATTCCCGCAGATCAAGCAAGGAGCCGAGGAGTCTTTCGACGACTACTTCGCCCGCTTTACCAACCTCGTCGCGGTATTCATCATACCCGAAAATCTACAAGAATGAGAGCCGGAAGGCTAACCGACCGGTAACCGGCTGAAATATGATATAAGGGCAAGGTTAGTGTCTCAAGAATTTCGAAGATGGCCAAAGCAAGTGGAATCCTCGCAGATGACAGAGCGCAACTTGAAGGAATTGCGCAAATCCCGGCCGTGACGGAAATAATGCAAGTCGCGGTGGTTCCAACCGCGGAGGTTCCTCACGTAAGAGGAAGGCACCTTGGAACAACAACCGTGGTGGAAACAAGAGACCCTACCAACCGGGCAACAAAATTACCCTGCATACCGGGATCCCGCACGTGTCCTAAATGCAAGAAGTACCATCCAGAGCCAATCGCGATGGGAAACAAGTCTGTTTCAAGTGTCGAAGCCCGGACACATTAGCCGGATTGCCCCGAGAAGACCGCAGAGGCGAGACCTCGTAACACCGGCCGAATCTTTGCATTGACAAACACAGAGGCCAAAAGTCCCCAGAGATGGTTCAAGGTACCATCTATCTCAATGGAAATCTACTTGAAGCATTGTATGACTCGGGTGCTAGTCACTGCTTATTTCCTATGATTGTGCAAGTCGCTTAGGATTGCATGCCCGTAGATTGCCATTTGATCTTGTTGTATCTACACCGTTGGGTGTAAAGTCTTTAGCTTCTGATGCATGTATGAATTGTACCGCCGACGTGGATGGACGAGTTTCTAAAGTGGATCTTATCCGTCTACCTCTTCACGGCATCGACGTCATATTCGGTCCGAATTGGTTAACGGCCAACGGTGCGATGATCGATCGTGGCAAAAAGGAGATATCATTTGCCTGAGACAAGGTTGAAGTGAGCCTCGAACTTTCTCTCCGCTACGTAAGCCGATCGGTGCGTGAAGCAAGGATGTCATGCTTTCATGGTATTCTTTTCACCAAAGTCGAAGCCGACCTTTCACTTCGTGACATTCCCGTGGTGAATGATTTTCCCGATGTATTTCCTGAGGATCTTACCGAGTTACCTCCTATCCGAGAAGTGGAGTTCAACATTGACTTGATGCCTGGCACAGGATCAATATCAAAGGCGCCGTATCGTATGGCTCCTAACGAGATGCAGGAGTTGAAGAAGCAGCTTGGAAGAGCTTTTGAAGAAGGGGTTCATTCGACCTAGCGTTTCACCGTGGGAGCCCCAAGTGCTTTTGTAAAGAAGAAAGATGGAAGTTTCCGACTCGCATCGACTACCGCGAACTCAACAAGGTGACCGTTAAAAACAAGTACCCACTTCCCGGATTGATGATCTTTTGGATCGCTTGTCCGGTTCCACGTCTTTTCAAAGATTGATTTGCGTTCGGATACCATCGCTGCGAGTTAAGGATGGCGATGTTCCCAAGACAGCTTTCATAACCAGATATGGGCATTATGAATTCCTTGTGATGCCCTTCGGATTAACAAATGCACCTGCGGTATTCATGGATTACATGAACCGTATCTTCCGACAACACCTAGACCAATTTGTGGTGGTGTTCATCGATGACATCTTGATATACTCTAAGAGCAAAGAAGAGCACGAAGAACATCTCGAAAGGTGTTAGCATACTGTGGAGAAGCAACTATATGCTAAGCCGAGCAAATGCGAATTTTGGCCGCCTAAGTGAAATTTCTGGGCCATGTTATATCTAGCGGCGGAGTTGCAGCTGATCCTAGCAAAGTGGAAGCGCTTCGGACTCGGAAACGGCCAGAGACTCGTGACGGAGATCCGTAGTTTTCTTGGTCTCGCGGGATACTACCGCAGATTTATACGGATTTCTCGCCTTGCCCTACCATTGACAAAGCTTACGAGGAAGAATCAACCCTTTATATGGGGAGATGATTGTGAGGAGAGCTTTCGAGTCCGAGGGAGAGGTTGACTACAAGACCGGTATTGATTATCCCCGATCCGATGAGACCTATGTTGTCTACAAGTGATGCCAGTGGGCAAGGATTGGGATGTGTCCTAATGCAAAGCAGGCGGGGTGGTGGCCTATGCCTCTCGTCACCGAAACCTCACGAGTTAAACTATCCTACACACGATTTAGAACTGGCGGCTATCGTGTTCGCTTTGAAGATATGGAGGCATTACTTGTACGGTGTAACCGTAGAAGTGTATTGTGACCACAAGAGTCTGAAATACTTGTTCGATCAACGAGAACTCAACATGAGACAACGTCGTTGGATGGAGCCGATTAAAGATTATACCCCGGAAATCAAGTATCATCCGGTAAAGCAAACGTTGTTGCCGATGCTCTTAGTAGAAAGACAAGGCAGTATCATATATGATGATACAGAGCAAACCGCCGGAAGATTTCGAGACCCGAATCTATCCAACCAAATCTGCATGGGTCAGCATGCACCAGCTGATGCCTATCTTGCTACACTTCTTGCAAGTCAAGGGGAGTATGATCTGAGAGATGAAGTGGAAAAAGCTCAGAAGCAAGATGATTGGGCTATCGAGACTCGTGAGAAGATTTCTCGAGGTGAGACCCAAGACTATGACCTATCACTTAGTGGTTTGGTCAGGTATAAACAGCGAGTTTACATACCGCCGCTGATGAATTAAGGCGGACGATAATGGATGAGGCTCATAAGAGTAAGTACACTCTACATCCGTGCATGGTCAAGATGTACCGAGTATGAAATCCGAACTTTGGTGGCCCGGAATGAAGAAAGACGTAGCCGAATACGTGGCCAAATGCTTGACCCGTCGAAAGTAAAGATTGAACACCGTCGACCCCCGGTCTTTTGCAAGGACTAGAGTCGCCGAATGGAAATGGGAGAACATAACCATGGATTTTGTGGTAGGTCTGCCCAAAATCGAAATCATGACACAATTTGGGTAGTTGTTGACAGATTAACCAAGTCAAGACACTTTATTCCCATCAAGATTCACTATTCTCCGAACGATTGGCGGAGATTTATATCAAAGAGATAGTGAGATTACATGGTGTTCCTAAGAGCATTGTCTCCGATCGTGATACACGATTCAAATCCCGTTTCTGGCAAGCATTACATGAAGGTATGGGGACTAAGCTAAGGTTCAGTTCGGCTTATCACCCACAGACTGACTGGTCAATCTGAGAGAACCATACGTACGCCGGAGGATATGCCGCGAGCATGTGCCCCGGATTTCAAAGGAAGTTGGGATCAACATCTTTCGCTAGCGAGTTTGCATATAACAACAGCTTATCATGCTAGTATACAAATGGCCCCGTTCGAGGCATTGTATGGGCGGAAGTGTCAATCACCATTGTGCCTGGATGATTCGTCCGAAAAGCAATTACTTGGGCCGGATATGCTTGAGCAAACCTCCGAGCAGATCGCATTGATCAAGAAGAGACTCCTAGCAAAGACATAGTAGACGTAAGAGCTATGCCGACAAAAGGAGGAGACCTCTAACGTTTTATGTCGGCGACCATGTATTTCTAAAGTTATCTCCTAGAATCGGTGTCGGCAGGACGCTCAAGAGGAAGAAACTCACCACGGTACGTTGGACCATTCGAAATTTTGGCTAAGCGCGAGAAGTAGCTTATCGCTAGCTTTACCCCGAACCCGAGTAATCTCCACGACGTTTTCCACGTGTCGCAATTGAAGAAGTACCAACCAGACCATGATCATGTCATCGAGTACGAGGATGTCGAAGTACGGCATGATAATACCTTCATCGTTGAGCCGTAATGCATCATTGATCATAAGGAGAAGCGGCTCGTAAATAAGACTATTCTCGATAGTGAAGGTGGTCCGGAAGGGTTTAACACCCGAAGAGGCAACATGGGAAACCGAGAGTGACATGAAGGAGAAGTACCCGAGTTCATGTCCCGAAGTTTAGTTAGTATAGATTAAATTTCGAGGGCGAAATTTTGTGTAAGGGGGAGAATTGTAATACCCGGATATTTATCTGGCATATTATAAATAAAAGTTGGATAATTCTGATAAGTGAAAATTCAATCTCCAGTCTTGTATAATTATAGCATATTTTCTAAGTAGAATTTCTACAAGAAATTAGGGAATTTAAGGGCCAAAGTGCCAAAATGACCAAAATGCCCCTAGAAAGGGTAATTAACTTAGAAAATTTATGGAAAAATCCTAAAAGATAGTTAAATGACCAAGTGAGTAAGGAGAGTATATAATCTCTAATTATTGTAATTTTATAAATTATGAAATTGGAGAAATTGTTGGAAAATACTCAAAAAGTAGTAAAAAGACCAAAATACCCTTGTAATTATGGAATAATGTTGGAGGTATGAAAATACTAAGGTTAATGCAAGAATATGAAGGTAATAAGGCATCTTAATTAAGAAAAATACCAACCATGGTTAAAAGAGTGATTAAGCAATTAATGGCTAATTACTTAAGTGTAAACAAAGGAAATTAAGGGATAATTATGTGAAGCTCAAAAATTAGTGTAAATTAGGTGGAAATTAGTAAAAATGTATTTACTAATTAATTGGAAATTTTGGAGAAAAATAGTTGAGTTTAGGTATTTTTAAGCCTAAATACAAGAATTGACCAATTAGGTATTTTTGTGAAATTTTTGGAAAATTAAATAAGTAAATAATTAAATAATTAATTAAATAAAAATATATAATATATATATATATTCAAAAGGGGCTGCCGACATCTTTGTTGGTGAAAGAAAGAAAAAAATTATTATATATATATTTATCAAGTTGCATATTATTATAATAATATAATTAATTAAAGTAAAAATCATGAATAGTAATTTTAAAATTAGGAAACGGATCCTATCTAGAGATCTAGGAATAGGAATTCCAAGGTCAAGGTAAAATATTGATCGGTGAGTTTTTACCTTTAAGTGACCTCTTCCTAAGTTAATTCCGAGGTAGTTTGTGCATTTTCCTAATAAAACAAAATAGGGAAAAATGCATATAGGCATATTTTTGAAAAGAGGAAAATAAATTCTAACTCAATATTTAGGAATGGGTTTGAATTTATTTTGACATATTTGGAATCGTGAATTATTTCGAAGAGATTGATATCTCCGAAAACGAATTCCGACACCGACGCGTTCGACACGTTTTCGAGGAACTTCAACTGGACTGTTGGAGACCTATATGGAATCAAAATTTAGGTTAACTTGGACATTTCTACTAAGTGAGAACATGTCTTTAGAGTTGTAAATCCAGAATTTTGTGAATTCTCCGAAATCACGCGAATCGGGTACCGATCGGGGAAAATGGGTTTTTATAACCCAAAATGCCAAACAAAGCCTTATCAAAACCCTATAAATACCCCCCCTCCTTCAAATTCTGCACATCATTCTTCTTTGAGCTCCTTGGCCGAAATTGCTAGGGAGAGAAAGAAGAGAGAGAAGTTCTGGCGGAAGCTCGCCGAAGTCTTCAACTGTAAGTCTTTCGGGCTTTAGTCTTTAGTTTTTAGTTTAGTAGTTAGTAGAATTGTTAGTTAGATTTAGAAAGTAGGTGACAAGATTCCTACAAATGTTTTAGAGCCTTGTTTGCGTTGAAAAATATGCAGAGGTGTAAACATAGTAGGGATCGAGTCGCTGAAAAGTTGTAGTTTTTATAACTCTTTCAAAATTAGGGGTAGTAATAGCCTTTAAATTTCAAGTATGATTGGGTATCATATGGGAGGGCTATTTTAGTCTTTATTTTCAAGAATCATAAATGCGTCGAAGTTCTGGCGAAATTTTGGGAAGAAAATAGCCTATGTAGCTAAGCGCCGCGAAATTCCGCCAAGTAGGGTATAGGGGCAAAATGGTAATTTTTACCTAAAATGCCGCTTGTAGTATCAAATCACTAATAAAAGTGATATTACTTGTAGAGGAAGTCAGAATCCTAATTTGTCGCCTTTACGCCGTCCAACGTGCCATTGTCGGACAAATCACTGTTTTCCGTCGAAAGTACAAAGTTTCCGCCGTAAACACTTACGTACATCAACGAAGGTACGGACGCGCATCGTAACACTAATCTTGTGCTTCTTAAATACTTATATGTCAATGATATGTTCGTAGACCGTTATACGACATGCTTATACGGGTTATAGTTTTGATAACACCGTTTTGTTTTCCTAGCGCCGAGGACACGACTAATTATCGTGGCACCGGTGAATAGTGCAGCTGTTATTGTTGTTTTACATTGTGGGGCTTTCATATTGCTTATTGCTTATGTTTGTCGGCATAATGATCATGCATCCGCTAGTGCTTTTGTGATGATATACCGTTGTATTAGCTCTAGAAATATCTCGTTGTCCGTATACCGTATTGTTTGGGTATGAGGTTAACCGTTACCTGAGATTCAATACGTTGAATTGAATCTCAGCTGTAGCTTCAGGGTCTGGAGGACCACGGATCGTGGATCGAGGCAAGTACCCGGAGTAGGCATGCAGCTGAAGACTGTTTCTATCTTTATCGCTTTACGCATTCCTTTCCGTTTTCTGTTTCTATCTGTTGTTCCTTTCTAAACATTTGGACTACTCGTAATCTATGCAATGTTACACAATGGTTGCTGTTTTGGCTAAGAATCCAAATGCTCTTTCGCTCTATTTCTCCACTCTGATTGTTTGTTTGAAAAAAAAAAAAAATTTCCGCATTTCAAACATGGGATGTTACAAGAGGGGATCGAACCCACGACCCAAGGGCCTAGTCCTGGATCCCTTACCATCTATGCCAACTCACATTGGCATAAAAATAGGAAATTGTCACCAATATCTCAATTAACTCTAGTTGGTAACAGCAAGCAGCCCAATGACAACGCTACCTACCACCTACCACGTTTGGAAAATGGCCCAAGCTCAGACCTGATATTGACATATTTGTGTGTGTGAGTGTGCTTAAATTCATTGTATGATTTTTTTTTTAAACAAAAACAAAGCAGCTTCAATTTTACTGTTTTTTGAATTGCAAATTTGGAACTCACTGACTCCGTTCTAAGATTCTTCAAGCATTGGGAATATGTCAAAGCACTCTTTGCAGCTTTTCTTTCCCTTCCCCGCCCCCGGTAATGTATCCAAAAGAAAAAAGGAGGTACGTATATTTTATATAGGAGACGGACTAATGCTTTCTATCTGATCAGCAAAAGAAAACGCCCCAAACCTGAATCTTAAAAATTTAATTTAATGTGTCTGATGATTTCATATAGAAAACTACCAAAACCTACCTGCTTACTGAATTCATAGTTCTTAGAGAACTCTTACTTATTGTTATCTCTACGTTATAGATTAAGTTCTTCTCTTAATTAAAATCAGAATATATATATATATATATATATATATATATATATATATATATATATATATATATATATGGTGGATTTTTTTTTTTAGTAGCTAGGGCTAGAAGTTATCAGAATAAATATTTCGAAACTAATTAATAATGATTCGAATCACTCTCATCATGCATGTCTAGATATATGTTGTGAACTTATAGTTTATTTTTTCCGTTTGTAGAAGCTATAGGTCGCTTTCTTTTTGTCTCTTTTCTTCATCACCACAACATATGCATTGGGCATAAAGTACCAAAATGAAAATCTTAAGCTTAGGAGGTTCATATCCCTTAAACGTAGGCTTTTCCGCTACTCAAATTATTTGTAAGAAAATCTTATTGTTATTGCTGGGAACAATTTTCTCAAAACATCAAGATATATAGTGTGTGCCGCATCTACATGATCAGAATATCTAAATATTGCTGGGAATCACTCTGATCTATATATATATATATATATATATATATATAACTTTTATACACACACACATATATATATAACGCATTATAATAACTAGTAACTACTGTGGATCCTATGCGTTATATGAAAAGGAAGAAATTAAATGAGTTGCATTATTTATAATTTATTTATAGTGTAACTTACTTAGCTTGGTATAACTTTTACAGTAAACAACAACAAGATCTTTTAAATTAAATACCAACAACAACCATTTTATTTTGCATATATATACCAGAAGTCCAGAATCACAAGAAAGTCTAAGAAAGCGCCTTGCACGTTTTTCATGCAAGAAAACATGCATGGAGTACTAGTGCATAAAGAAATTCAAAGCATCACACACACGTTAATTGAATTACATACAGCATTTAGAAACTTAACTTGTTTCCTAATTAATTCTTTACACGTCGTCCTACCTCTCCATTATTCTCAGAGTGCCCTATCCCAGGGCTGTGACCTGGGCCTGTAGGTCGGAAATCAGTTTTGGATCCTTCATCCAAAGAATATTCAACTTCTGGAGGACTCTGAATTACTGCCACCTTTGCTTTTATATCTTTAGTTTCTTCTCCAGATTTTCGATGACCAACCCCAGGACTGTTTCCTGGCGTTGTTGGTCGATAAGTACTTACGTGATCTCCATTTGAATCTTGAGAAACAGCATTCATCATGTTGTGATTCGGTATTCTGGATGAGTCGACAGCCTTCTCTGCTGACGTAGGAACGTTAGCATCTAACAAGGTTGTATCTTTGTTC
Organism: Acacia pycnantha; assembly: GCA_025563575.1. Classification (NCBI taxonomy): domain Eukaryota; kingdom Viridiplantae; phylum Streptophyta; class Magnoliopsida; order Fabales; family Fabaceae; genus Acacia; species Acacia pycnantha. Next base: position 1,966,493 of record JAMWYP010000038.1, read on the forward strand.
ATCAAATGTTGGTTCAGTGCCTTTATCTGCCTTCCCTCAGATATAACTACTTCGCGGAAAGCAACTAGTATGAAAATTACAGCTACATATTTGTGTATGGCTTGAAGTCCACCCATAACCAGAGAATGGAGAACAAGCTTCAGATTTATAAGTAGATGGAATGGCTTTTAGCAAGATTTAAGGAAATAGAGGAAAATGGAATGCAAGTGATTTGACAAATTGGTGGGATGTTAGGGGTATTTATAATATCGGTCGAGTATCATATCTTAATATCTATGCCTTGTTAAGAATTTAATTAATTATTAAGTTATACTAGCTAATAATCATGCCATCTGACCAAAACGTGGACCGTTGATATGTAAATTATAGCTACAGCTTTTACTTAGAGGTATCTCATCATGTGGGAATATGTTCTTGTTGCGTTTATATAATTATATATAAGCCTTCTGAATGTGTTTGAGTAGTTTATATATTTCATTTTATATATATCATTATCTTCCCAGCACCTCTTCAGTCGCACTTGGTTGTATTTCTTTATTCGTACGAATACTCACAAATATGCAAATTACTTGGTGACTGAAGGTTGAAGGTTGAAGATTGAAGCTTAAATCACACTTGACTTCATAATGACCTTACATGGTGGGGGAAAAGACCTTGATATAATTTTATTTGAAATCTTAGCTGTGATAATATCTAATAAAGAATAGTAGGTCGACGGGCGCACTATTAAAAAAAAAAAGGTCAACCCAGAAACATGGAAATTCTGTCCTATGTGCCTTCTCCACTTAGGTTTAATACTACCTTGTGTTCTTAACATAAGAACTAGTTGGCTAATTTGGAGATATTAAGTTAAATAAATTACTTAATCATAGCATATGTTACATGATCTCTCTAAAATACTTGTGTATCATTAGATTATATGTCAATTTATAAGTCAGACAGATTAGTTTAGAGAAAATTGATAAATATAAGAGATAAAATAATAATAAAAACAAATTTTATATTTGGGACCAAAATTCACTTCTAAACTAGCTCTTATATGTAGTAATAGAGGTAATATTAATTTTATGTAAAAGTGAATGGCATGTGTTCATTCTCACAAATCTTTATAATTTGCTCGTGGACAAACTCAAGTGATGTAATACACAAGTCTACTCTGCACTATCAAATGTGTTTTGTTTGTATGCTTCACAAATCCCTATTTTATTATATATTTTCATGCTTTATTTAGAGATTTTGTCATACTTATGGAGTTTAAAATGTATTTGTTGTAATAAATTGATAGAGTAAATATATTAAATTAGAACTAAAAAGGGTAAAATTGTCAAAATAATTTTAATTATTCTTAATATTCTTGAGAATATTTAATGTTAGTTTAATTGTTTTAAATTGTAGTTACTTGAAAATTGGATTAAATCTGAAAATGGTAGTTTTAAGCACGAATTTTAAAAATTTTAAAATGACAATTTATTCTCACAAACTGTCAATGTGAAACTGCAGCGTTTTATTCCTTAGAGTTAGGTCAGTTTCAGCGAGCTTGAGCAGAAAAGACAGAACAGAACAGAGCAGCTGCACTTCAGCACCTGGAGAACGAGACCTTCGACCATCTCTTCTTCATCATCACCTTCGCCGTTTTATTCTTCCTCGCTGGCGGAATCATTCACCACCACCGTTCCCAGCAAGCTTCGTCCACCACCACCGTAGCCATCACCTCACCGCAGACCCGAGTTTCAAATCAGAACAGGGAACAGAGGTCCCTTCGGGGACATCTGATAAAATTGGGAGAACAGGGAACAGAGGAGGGTAACGAACCAGAACGCAAGGGACCTTCATCCTTGACACCTTCATCATCTTCAACAACTCCATTCCACTATTATCTTTTTCATCTCCATTCCAAGCTCGCTATTTGACACAGGGGAAGCAACCTTCATTCTCGACCTTGAGGCTTCCATCTGTTCTCCATTAATTCTATCTCTTTCATTGTTTAACCATGGTAGGTTGTTCGAATCAAAATGTGTTTTTGCCTCTTGATGCTGTTTCCATGAGTTGAAGTGGCTGAGTTTCTTTTCTCTAGGGCAATGATGTTGGAGCTTCAAGGGGAGTGTTGTTTATCCAATTTCTTACTATTTCCTCTGTAATAATTGAATTCTAGGTTTAGGTTTGATTATTACGATGGTTTGATGTTTTGTATTAAGGTTTCATATCATTTGGGTGATGAGATATGTTTGGATTTGCTTTTGTGCATTTGACACTTTGAACTTCATTAGTGGTAATTTCTTGTATCTGACTTGGTATAGTTTATGCTTGAGATTGTTATGAAAATATTATGTTTGTAATCTAAGAGTTCTTAATTACTTATGTTAATGCACTTAATTGATTCCAATTGCTAGAGTTTCGGTTGTGTTTCAGTTAGAGGAATTAGACTTTGTCCGGTGTGAAAGTGTCTAATTAACTCAACTCAAACTGGTCCAAAGGGTCTTTCGAGTTTTTTTTTTTTTTTATAAGAAAAATGGTGGCAAGTGTGCAACCACTCTGAGAGTTCTGACAGTGTGAGGGATCGAACACACCTCCTTTGAGATTTGATAGCTCCATGTCAAGGCGGATTGAAAGTGTCTAATTAACTCAACTCGAATTCCCTAGTGCAATCTTAAGGCTATCATGCCAATTGGAAGCAGTTCAATCAAATATACTCTAAAGACCCTTTGGACCAACCACATGTTGGTTCTTTCGAGTATATTTTATTGAACTAGCTAATTCTTCCAATTGAAGCAATGATAGCCTTAATCATTGCACTAGAGAATTTTCCACTAATTTCCATTCATCATCGATTATTAAAAGAAAAATATCAAAAATAGTAGTTTAGATTGCATTTAGTCATTTTTGACAAGTAGGAAAAAATCCCAAACTTTCCCCTTATCAATTTCATGTTTTTATCACATAGTTAGCTTAGGAATCCAAATAAAAGCTCCTCAAAGTGAAACGACCCGAGCTGTATTATATTGCATTGTTTGAAATTAATTGTTGATTGTGGACCCTGAGACATTACGATAAAGTTCTTCATCAATACTTTAAAAAATTGATGGATTGCTTCATGCTCGTCACGCCTAGCGTCAACCTCAAAGGTAAAGAGAAAAAAGATTCTCAAATCTTAATAAGGCTTCCCGTAATCATATATTTGATTTGCTTTGAGCTAGATGCTTCACTGCATTTATGGTTTATTTGACTGGGGGTACGTAATGCATAAAAAGAAAAGATTATTGTCATGGATAATCATCACCAAGCCTTCTTCTGGTAGGACCCAAATCCCAAATTTGATGGTTCACTGTTTTCTATAAATCTTCACCACAGTCCAAACTAAAAACCCATATGTATATACTGTATTATTATATATATTTTAGCCCTTGACCAGATCTTTTCAATTAAACAGTCTCCTACATGAAGTTTAACTTTAATTTCCCTTAGAGATACAACTTATGCTAAGTCTTATATATGTAGAATATGCATTCGCCTTTATCAATATATATTGGTTATGCATGGCCAAATTGAGAAACATTTCATTCTATTCTAATTTTTCAATAGACCAAAATGTTATGGAAAATATATAATAAATTAAACGTTACAGGTGAAGCACCATATATATACGGACGTGCACACAAAGGAAAAGGTTATTACTTTTTATGTTTACAAAAGGACGGCTTATATGAGAGAAGAGATTCGATTCTTTATAGGCATGATGAGAAAGATACGCCTTTATTTTTTTTAAGCATTGATCATACATAAATACATATATGGGGCATGGAATGTAAAAATATCATGCAGCTTTATTTGACTATTTTCTAGAGTCTGCTAAATTAACTATTGTCTGGCATTTATTAAATTCATCAACAGCAATCAGTAATTCATATATTATCATAAAATGTCAATAGTTGTCTTCCTTTAATTAACTCAGTCCTCATATATCCTAAATAGTTAGAGAAGGGGCAAAAACAGCACAGCTTAGTTCAGTTTAACCAAAAATATTTTATAAGAACTCCATTCACACATGCTAATTAAGCAGGTTCGAATACGCAGGTTTTGTATATATGCGAAGTGTAAATTTAAAGTTGAAAAAGTTTTTTTACCGGACCAAGAAAATGAGAATCACATGCAATCTCATAGTACGTTGATCTGTTGGTACTTGTATAGTAACATTAACTTTTATCTCAAAGCATTGCACCAAAGTACCCCCTAGAAAAAGGAAGAATATGCCTTAATTAATTAATTAATTAAATTAACGAGATAATTATGAAGGAACATATATACAAAAAGTCAAGTCAAAAGCGACAACACCACTACATGTGCTCGAGTGTAGGATATCCCATGCCCTACCACTAGAACTTGTTAGAGTCAATCTCAGCCACACATATATACACATACATACACACAGTATTAATCAATTTATTTTCCATTAAGAATCAATGAAGCAAATAATGAGCTATAACATAATCAGAAGTGGCAGAGTCAAATAGTGTGATACATTATTTGGTACTAAGCTTCACTACCACACTCTTTCCAAGTGGGAATTAATGTGGCGAATCTGGCTAAAGGTACCTCCAGGCTCCAGGGGTTGTGGAACCCTCTCTTCTGTGTTGCGCGCCTCCATGAAAGTACATAATTTTAATGGACAAAGTAATACATGGGATATATTAATTAATGGAAGCACTATTGTGTAGTTGTTAAATTATATGTAAAACAAAAGCAAAGTGCACTAGGTTAGTTGTGTTTGGTGACTAGCTAGCTAGGCTGTGCCGCTGTGAAGAACAAGTGGGTATTCTTTTAATTAGAAAAATCAGAGCTTTCATTGAAAGCTTCAAAACTTAATAAATTAGTGTCTCAATGTACATATAGAAGAATCTTTCGGGTCCCTTTCATTGAATCTCAACCACATGATTATCAAATTAACTAACTGTATAAAGTCTATCTCTTGGGGGGAAAATAAGTTATCATCAATGTTCTCTCCTAATGATTATGTTTTTCAGACAATCAACTAAACCATACACTTCTTTTACATTGTATAAAAATTAAATGAAGTCTTACAGTTCATAATTTATGAACAGTGCTGCAATTGTTATAAATTTATAATTTATATTATTTGAAGATCATGTCACTTAAATTCTTGTTCATTAAAGCTGATGAACTGAAGAGCACAAGGTGCTGTTGGAGACAGAAGAAACAGTAGACTCTAGTTGTGTGGGGCCAACCAAATTGGATCTATTGGTCATGTGTCAGTGCTTGTTTGGGAAACAACCAAACCTGGTATCAGAAGTTCTTTTTTATAAACTGAGACAAAATTTCTCTCACATACTTACTTCGTAAATAATAATAGTACTTCTGAAGCGTTAAAATAAACAGGCACTAAGAAAGTCATATGAAGGGTTAAGAGATTGCAACTTGCAAGAGACTCATTCTTCTTGGGGGGAAAAAAGAAGAAGAAGAAGCACGTACTGCAAATATATTTGAAGTATATTCATGAATGAACTGAAAATTTGATGATTCTTGCTTTGCTATGTTTGAGAAAGTACAATTTACACAATGAGGAAAAGGTACACGAATTTTAATGACATTTTTCCTATGCTCTCTCGCTTCTTCTTAGTCTTTTTTTTTTTTTTGTTACTTTGGAAATACTATATGCTCTCTACTCAATGGTTGAGGAAATCATAATGCTATGTTCGAAATTATAACTTTTGTCACGCATCTTCATTGCATGGCCAAAAATGTATATTTAGGATAGCATCCTGAAGGAAAAAATCCAACAGAGAATTACAAGATGATATATATAAATGAATTTGATGACTACCACATATCTTAACTGTAGAGTAGTAATTTTCTGGTTCTTTTCGCTAATATACCCTTTTCAGTTTAAAACTCTATCCAATATAAAACTTCTTCACTTGTCACTTTGAGACAAATCTGCTAACACTGACATCTATCTCAAAATCTCTCCGTAAGTATGAGTCCATCGATGAATAGACAAATATATATACTCCCCTTTTCTAAAGATTCAAACTTTTTTTTGTGGTGCAATAAAGATTCAAACTAGCTATTCAATAACCCAGCCCAAAAGCCCAACTACTACTATCAAAAGGTTATCATAGACAGATGGGCTTTCAATTAGGAATTTCAAGGTTTTTATACAAGCATCTATCATCACAAGTCTATGTTCAAAACCACCTCCCAAAGTGAATTCCACTATCACCAAAAAGATTACAATATATGTTCAAATATTGATTTATCTAATATCAAGCTCACTCACAAGATGACAACTTTCACGATCCCCCCATGATTATATGATAACCCAACGCTTGTCGTTTTGGTGGAGGAGGACGCGGATTTGACATGGAGTGATTTGGTGAGTAGGCTGAGGGCTGCGTTTAACTTTATGTGGATACCGTACGACACAGTGGAGACGTTACTTCAAATAGGGGGTAAGCAGAGGCAGTGGTACGAAGCGGATATATGTTGGAAGATAGAGAATGTGATAGCGCAGGAAGGGTTTGAGAGGGTAGAGAGATTGGAGGGTAAGATCAGGTGGGAGCAGCGTATGAGGAATGCTGAGTTTCAGGGGACTAGCTTCAGCCACGACGCCGTGTCGGAGGTGAAGGCCATGCTGGATGAACATGCAGCTACGTGGGGATTCAAGAAGCAAGACCAACATCTTCTGCTCACGTGGAAAGGACATAATGTCGTTTTTGCCTCCGTAGGATTGAACAGAGATAGACCCAATCGCACGATCGCCGACACAAATAGCTCGGAATAATGAACACTTACTGGCATTGTTTTGGATGAAATCGACGGCCACGTCTTTGCTTGTCTAGGGTTCCCCAAGTGTAGAATCCAGCGACTCGTTCATTGTTGGCCCACACCATGAAATCATTGGCGTCAAAAAGCAGGAGGGGTTCAAGAGAGATCTAAGCCAAATTGAAGAGAGAGCAAAGAAAAAATAAAGATGAGAGAAATTGGAAAAGCATCATGTGGGTGAGAGGAAAATGGGTTTGTGTGTGGGAGTAGGCCAAAAGCCTACTTTTGGCGTCCAAATTTTAAAAGGGACACCAAAAGTGGTACTCTTAGCGCCAAAAGCAGCGCTTTTTGCGTTCCCTTTCAAATTGAGACGTTAAAAGTAAAGCTTTTAGTATCCCAATTTGAAAAGGAACACCAAAAATCATCTTTTTGTGTCTTTTTTGTTAACAAAAGGGACGCCCAATCAATGGTCCCCCCCAAAAAAAGTTTTTTAAAAAAAGTTATACATATAAAATAAAATGGCATTTAGGTAATTTAGGCTCCCTATTTCAATTAGGTCCTCCAGAGTCTAGATGCATCCTCCGACTTTCGCTTTCTCAATTCTCACCCAACATGTGGTGTCCATCATTTACCCTCTTATTGCTAGAGTGATTAGACTTGTACTCACTCTTTCAATTTCTACAACAACTACTGAAAGATCTTTTTCTGCTATAAAGATAATCAAGAACAAGCTTCGAAATAGAATGTAAGACCAATTTCTTGATGATTCTTTGATTACATATATTGAAAAAGAAATTGTTTTAAGTTTTAGCACAGATTCAATTATAGATGAGTTTAACAATATGAAAACACGTAGAGTAAGAGTCAAGTAAAGTAAAGTGATCTTAATTTTATTAATAGATTCCTTTCAATTTTTTGTATATTAGGTCTGTACTATATTTCAAGTACTTTTATTTATGATACGGTATTTTTTATTTTTGCTCCCTGTCATTAAAATTCTTGGGTTCGCTACTACACCCAATATGTCAAAATTCCCACACATAATTACAAAAATGTCACCTTCTTTATTTCTTATTTCCTTTTTGAAAAAGAAACATTTTTTGGGGAAGTAAAATCAATTTGTTGTAGTAGTGAAAGGAAGTGTACCCAATGCCTATTTGTTTTCGCTGTTGAGAATCTGTTAAATCTATTGAACATCTGTTGCTTTTGTATGAATGGGTTAAAAGAGTTTGGTATGCTTGTCCTTTGGGAATAACTGTGCATGTCTGAATTGAATATAGATAATTTTGTGAATTGGTTTTTGATGATTATGTCTCAGCTTAAGGATGATGATTTTGCTAAAGCGCTTGTCGCATATTTATCATGGCATATCTGGAAAAGTCGATATTGTGAATTGTATGAGCATAAAGCCTCTGATCTTTCTTGGGTAATTAGTTCAGCCTCCTCTGCTATGAATGATCTATGGACAGTGAAAGGGTGGAACCAAACTAACCAAGAGATGTTAGAGCCTTCTGCTCCTCCACCTGTTTGGAGTGCACCTCCAATGGGTGAACTTAAATTAAATGTTGATGGTGCTTTTTCTGAACCTAACAATCTTGGTGGCATTTGATGACTTCCTATTTTTAATAGATTTGAGACATATTTTGATATATTTAGGAAGTCATCAATACTAAATTAAAGAGATTTTATTGAGATTTTAAGAGAAATCAATTTGGATGCATCATTTATGAGATTTCAATTTAAAATAAAAATTTTTGAGTTTAGGAAATAAATAATGATAATTAGAAGTTTTAAATAAATTTAGTTTTATTATTTTTATTATTATTATTGGGCTTAACATTTCTGCATCTGTGGTAGAAAAATAAATCTGCAGCAAGTATAAAACGCCATCGTTTCTTCCTTTTTTTCTATAAAACTTAGACATCAAAAAACTCTCGGCCCTGTAACCTTCTCCACGCTTTTCTCTCTTCCTCTCTCACTCCCTCTCTCACTCTCTCTCCTTCTCCTCCTCCCCTTACAGCCCAAAACATATCCTCTCCCATGGCTTTTCTGTCCAGAATCCTTCCATTTGCATCCACAATCTTTGCATCTTCAACATTATCTACTCCCAAACCATACTTCCTCATCATCGAACTGTACGCTCCTCCGGTAATATGCCCGTCGACACCTAAGCTTGAACACAGACCCGCCAGGAAGCCGTGGATGGAGCTCTTTTCGGAAATCCAATAATACATCTCGTCGATTGTCGACCCACGCCGTGTTGTCTTTGAATATCGACGTTGAAACTAGCTAACTGTACCAACTACCAAGTCTAGAACCCACAACACCATAGAACATCAATAAAGAGTGTCCCACAAAGCTATAAGTGGAAACTGGTTCTCTCATCCTTTTCCAGGCACCAGAATTAGCCTAAAGTTATCAGCCAAAAAAAAACAAAGAAGAAAAGCTAAGCTCACAATGTGCTGTCGGTGGAAGAAATAAACTTTGTGCTTTTCTAATAGACAAAATTATTTGGGTCCTTGTCCTTTCTTTCTTTCTTTTTTCAACCGGTTCCTATGTCCATTTCATATTTCATGAGCATTAATTAATAAAACAAAAAGGACGAAAACGGTGTTATTTTGACTAACTGTAGATACATTTATCTGCATTAGATGCAGAAATGATTTTCCCATTATTATTATATCATTTCATTTCCTTTTCTTCTTTCAGTTGTGGACGTCATCTTTTGAATTGAATTAATGAATTCAAATGGTTAGGTGCACAGCGTTTTGGGGGCCCACAATGAAAAGGAATTGAAGGATTGAATCAATTAAACACCTAATTGAATACAAAAAAAGCACCAGGAGGCGAGACGAAAAAAAAAACGAATTGATTAAAATGGTGAAGTGCAGCGTTTTGGGGGCCCACGGACGGATTGAAGAATTGAATCAATTAAACCTAAGAGGGCATTTACGAATTGGGGGACGCGGCTGCAATTCGCTGGAGAAAAGAAAAGAGAGCACGAGAACAGAGAGCGAGAGAGAAAGGTGCGGAACACAGAACGGAGCAGCGGACAGAGAGCAGGAGAGCATCATTTTCCGCTGGACAGAAAGGAGAGAACAGATCGCTGAACCAGAGGGAGCAGCCGAACAGGAATTGGAGAGAGAGACGACTTGATCGAAGAAAGGAGGAGAGCTGTGGCGTTTTTTCTTTTCCTCTATGCATTCTTGCTGGTTTAATCGGCTGGAGGAGGGAGGTGCTGCTCTGAGTCTATGTGATTTTTCTTGGTTTTGATATCTCCTTTGACTCTGTTCCAGTTTCTTGTTCATTTCCAGCATGTTTTTGAACTCTGATTTTATGCTTGCTGTTCTGGATTTGATTAAAGCCATGCTTGGCTAATTTCTCTTTCATTCTAGGGTTCTTTTGACCCTTTGTATGGATTAATACTTGAATATTCCTCTCTTGTGGTAGATTAATATATGTATGTGTTGATTTTAACCTTGGCTTAATGCTTCTAAATGATTGGCCTCCATTTAGATGATTTATTCACTTGGGTTTTGACTTGAGAGAGCTAATCTAGGTGTAGAACTTGATTGAAATCATGCTTGTCTTGAAGTTTACTTGATAAATGGATGGTTTGTTGGTAAAATAGAGATATATTTACTAACCTAGCTTGCATTGTCACATTAGGGTTGTTGCTTAAATATTGATTCTCATTAATTGTAGCAAGAGATTGTGCATTTTAATGAGAAGAGAAACTTGATTTTGACTTGAGAGAGCGGGTCAAGTGTTTTAGAACCTTAGACTAACACGTATATGTATTGAAATGCTACTAGAGAGGAAATTAACCAAGTTTTATGAAATGCAAAAAGGGGAAAAAGAGCCCTAGGCTCAATTATCCTTGAAGTTAAAGAATCAATTGCTTTTATCAATTTTATGTTTTAGAAATAGTCTTTAAAAATTCTCATTCCAAATCAAAACTTTGTTTTAGCTCAACTTGATGAAATCCACTAAACCTCTTGCTTGACCAATTTGTTAAACAAATCCTCGTGGGAACGATACTTTATTTATCACTTTATTACTTGCGAATCTCGTACACTTGCGAGGCGAACAACATTGGCTTTGTATTATGAAATGATGCAAGTCAGGTGATTAATTTGTGTGCAAAGCGTTGTGAGGCAATTTCACCATGTTTTAGTGAAGCTATTGCTCTTCTAGAAGCTGTAGAAAGTGTAGGGGACGCTGATTTGGGAAATTCCATGTGGAATCAGCTGACTGCAAGCTTTTGGTAGACGCTATTTTGACTCAATCTCCTTGTCCAGACTGGAGAACACAACCACTGGTTGAAGAAATTGCAGCTAGACTTAAGATGAATCAAGATGCTGCCTTATCTTTTGTATCTCGTTCTTGTAATTTGGCAGCAGACTGGCTTGCCAAAGAAGCTGTAAAGAGTTTGTCATGAAGAGGATGGTCTCTCTCTTTCTCAATCCCTCTAATTAGAATTCTAGCGTCTGATGCCTCTGATTCCGGTCAACCACATAGCAGATCTGGGGTTGGCTAGTTTTGTATAGACTCTTATGTATATTATATATTTCCCCTTTCGACCAAAACAGAGAAGGAAATAGTAATACAAGCAGAAAAGACTAGGCAATAATGATGCGAGCATAGTCAACATAGACATCTCGTCCATGCATCCAGGAAAAGATGATAAGGACGTACAACTACTGTCATTGCAAGTAGGAAGATGCTCTTCTTCCTCATCATTCCCATTATTAATAATAATATGTATCACAAAGTACGTACGTTCCCAACAAAACTTCCTAATATTCAGTACGTAACTACGCCTTTTCCGTTTAAGAGGGGCAAATCTTGTACGGAGAAAGCTTGTGAGGAAGAAGATTCAAGTTACCGTTTTTTCAAAGTACTCCGGTTAGAAACTTCAAATCCTTCAAGTCATATTTATGCATAATGGTGTGTGTGTAATTAGCTATGGCCAGCTAGGAAAAGCAGCATTTTTTTTAATTACGTTCTTCAAAATTAAACAGTGGTTAGGACATTTGAATGAGTTATAAGATCGGTTTAATTAGAGTCGATATTTGACCAAGTAAGGCGAATAGACCTGACGAGACAAGAAATACTCGCTCTTGAATGACAAATTAATTGATAATTAAAATTAATACCCCAATAAATATCATTATTCTAAAATAATTAATATCTATAATAATGTTTGCGTTAATACGCTTTGTAATTAAACCAATGGGGATTGGGTTTAGAAGAAAGATCAGTCATTCACAATATAGTAAACCAATGTTTGAATTCCTGTTGGGAAAGATACCCCTTTTTAGTACTGAATTCACATTAGGTGCTTTTCTACTATGTGTTTTTCCCTCTAATTAGAGGGATTAGACATTTTTTTATTTTTTTTAAATTTTTTATATATTCTATTTATTTAGACTAAATTATTTGCTGCATCTTGAATTATTATTATTTTTTTTTGCATCCAGTATCTTTAATTAATTAATTTCTAGGATACTGGAGTTACAGGAAAAATATTTCTGAATGCAGGACTGTAAATTAATTAATTTGAGATACTGGGTGCAGAAAAAAAAAATTACGATGCAGCATATAATTTAATCTAAATAAATAGAATATAAAAAAAATGTTTGATCCCTCTAATTAGAGAGAAAAGCACATAATGTGAACCCGTTTAATACTCGACAGTGCCTTGAAAAAAAGAATTTCTCTAATATATATATATATAAACCTCAAATAATTATTTGTATTTGGCATCTGACGTACTCTTTTTTTTACCAACGCTGATTTTCACTCATACTCAGTTACTCTTTTTCTTGGCCAACTATTATACTTTTCATACTTAATACTAGTAAGTTTCATGTATCATAAAAGTCTTTCCAAGAATATAGGTAGCTTACTTGCTTCTTCTTCTTTTTGGTTGCCCACCCGGTTCATCGGGGCTTCGCCCGACTAATCCGGATTCGACCCGCGTTGCGCACCTAGCTTTGGTGGGGGGTCTCCCATTGGGGTTTTTTGCATTCACAAGGCTCGAACCCGAGATTTTGCTTAAGCGACACAAACCGCTTACCACTTGTGCCAACCCCGTTGGTAGTAGCTTACTTCTTGTTAGCGCAACTTAAGCAATATTCCCCGGCCCACTGATCTGGTAAAATCCAGATGGTTGGGGTTAGATTTTAAGAATGCTCCTTCCACTCCCCCCTCCTTTCTCTCTTAGTCCGTAATATAAGATTTATTTAAAAAGTTAATTTTGGTTCTAACTAAATATAAGACCCATTTTTTTATATTTGTCAATTTTTTCCTTATTTACCCTTATTGATACTCCATAAATAATAATTAAGAAGGAGAGGAAAAGAATTAATTAAGGAAAATGACTAGATTATTTTAAAAAATATATGTCATATTAACTAACTTAACTAACTTTCTTAATATAATCAAAATAGGTACTTCCTCCGGTCCTAATTATAAGAACTAGTTGACTTTTTTGGAGATATTAAGGAAGCTAATTAAATTACTTTAGAGTATTTGAATTTTTAATTTTTTCTTTAAACTAATTAGTTTGACTAATAAACTAATATATAATCTAAAGACATACAACATATGAAATGATTAAGTAACTTATTTAACTTCCTTAATCTCTTTAAAAAAAAGTCAACTAGGTCTTGTAATTAGGATTGTGAGTAAAAAGAAATAGTAGGAATTATAACAAAGTTGATAATAATGAATTAAAGGAGGTACCGAAGCTCAAGCAGGAAACCAAGCAGAGGCAAAAACGACATTATGTCCTTTCCACGTGAGCAGAAGATGTTGGTCTTGCTTCTTGAATCCCCACGCAGCTGCATGTTCATCCAGCATGGCCTTCACCTCCGACACGGCGTCGTGGCTGAAGCTAGTCCCCTAAACTCAGCATTCCTCATACGCTGCTCCCACCTGATCTTACCCTCCAATCTCTCTACTCTCTCAAACCCTTCCTGCGCTATCACATTCTCTATCTTCCAACATATATCCGCTTCGTACCACTGCCTCTGCTTACTCCCTCTTTGAAGTAACGTCTCCACTGTGTCGTACGGTATCCACATAAAGTTAAACGCAGCCCTCAGCCTACTCACCAAATCACTCCATGTCAAATCCGCGTCCTCCTCCACCAAAACGACAAGCGTTGGGTTCATTATATAACTATAGAGAATAAGCATCTCTAGGCCAGAGACGGCCAATCCAAGTATGCTATAGACCATTAAATTCTAGTCACTTCATACGTAATTGAAGATTGACTAGTGCAAGACTCATCCAAAATCTCAACCAGAACAAAGAAAAAATCGGCACTTCAATTGATTATCTCTCTTATCAATAGGTATATTTGCTGAAAGATAAACAAACAAGAGGACGGAAGAAGATGGGAAGGGGAAAGAAAAAGAGGTTCCTCTCCTCCTTCGTGTGAGAGACTACCCTTTTCACAAGACCTAACTTTTATTGGTGGAAAACAATTCGTATATTAAGAAAAACAAAGTGAAGGAGCTCTTCTTTTTTCCCTCTCATTCTCGCATGTACGGCAACCTCTCCTATTACGGTCTTTTACTTTTTCTCTCCATTTTTTTGTTTTCTTCCCTTTTTACATTAATTATAAAATAAAATCTAAATTAAACATTTAAAAGTTGGGTCATTCTCCACATAGAGGTGAAGCCCAGCACAAAACGCTATTCGATCAATTTTGAATTATGGGCCAAATATATTCAACACAAAAACTACCATTGGTCAATTGGATGTGTGGCGTGCATTCACCATTTGTTCTATAATAGCACCCACATAATCATTAGTCCTGAGTTACATCCACGATGACACTTTTGTTTACACACGAGCACGTAGTCTTACTGCATAATCATAGAATTATGGAACTTCGATCAAACGCCTTCCACAACAAAACAAAACATGATCAATACTTATTGAAAAGAGATATACAAATTAAGTCATTCATAAGAAAATAAAATAAAATGTGTTTATTTGATAGGACGTAGATGTCAAAGAGTCACGACAATCAAATCTAGACACAATCATCATGGTACACAGATTACAATCCTTAAATCCAATACAAACCACACACACAGTACGAGAATCTCATTATTCTTTAATGCTACACATACCCCATTCCTCTCTCTTCCAATATCTTATACAAAGAACACCTCGAAATCAAAGGATCTACTATCCTAGGCTAACTGGGGATCTTTTACAGTTGGAGAAAGAAAGAAAGAAGGGGAATGACACGTAGGACCAAAGGAAGAGAAATAATCACAAACAGGTCCTGAAATCATCAAGTTGCATTGAAATCTCATAAGACCTGTGTTAGATTAATTCTCAATATGAAAATACCACTTTATCCTCATTCATTTGAAAAAAAAAACGAATCAAAAAGAACGGACGGAGGATAATGTGATCATTTATCATATAGAATAATCTAATACAAGTAGTACTATGGGACTTCAATGCAATTTGATGATTTTAAGGGACTTTCTTGTAATTATCTTTCTTTAATTTCTTGGAACCTACATGTCATTTCCCAAAGAAAGAAATGATTTCATGTAAACAGGAAAAAAAGAAAAGAAAAGAATCTCATACACTGCCTCACTCTTTTATATCCCTAACTTCAGAATGTATGATTACAACACGGTAAACAATCTAGTTAGGACAAGCATGCCCTAGTTGTGAGTGGAATGTCCTACGCCGGGACTGTGACCAGGGGAAGTGGGCCTAAAATCGTCGAGGTGGTGACCTAGAGCCGCCTCACTTGGTGGGGACACGTTGGCATTGGCAGTGATCACTAGGTCACCATTCTTGTTTTGGAGGCCTTGGGACTTCATGAGGCTCCTAATTCCATGAATGGATTGAAATGCCTGGCTGAAAATTAGGGCAAGGATTATGAAAGAGATAATGAACTTGTTTTGGGCCATGACCACAGTAGACTTGGTTTGGATTGTAAAAAGGGAAACTAAAAATGAAGAAGCTTGTATATATGTTGAACTCAGATAGTGTCTTTGATATAGCAAGAGGGTAAGACCTCTCTAACTTTAACAAAGAAACATGAAATAGATAAATGAGTTTGAGTTGCTAAGACAGTTCTCATATGTTGCCTTTATATAGAGGCCAAGAATCATGTCTATGGGCCCGCGGATATTTGTTGGGAAATCTTTGTTGGATTCTCTCTCAAGCTTTCTACCCTGTGCGCTCTGCCTTTGCCCCAGCACTTAGCCGTACGCTAATAATGTTCATTACTATTTTTTAATAAAATTTTAAAGGCCACTTTTATTTTTATTTTCTTTTATCAAACATAACAGACCGTTTTGGTCAAAAAAAAGTCTAACAGACCGTTTAATTAACTAATC
The DNA here is from genome assembly GCA_025563575.1 of Acacia pycnantha. Taxonomy (NCBI): domain Eukaryota; kingdom Viridiplantae; phylum Streptophyta; class Magnoliopsida; order Fabales; family Fabaceae; genus Acacia; species Acacia pycnantha. Next base: position 1,982,656 of record JAMWYP010000038.1, read on the forward strand.
TTAAGTTTGGTTTTTCTTAACCCCAATTAAATAGGACTTGGCTTGATTGTATGAAGATCTCTTTGTTTTGTCCACTTCTAACAAAAGAGTATCAAGGCCTTTTAAATTAATATAATAATCCGTGTATTAATATTGTAATTTTATATTGGTGCACGAGTGTTGGATAATAGATTTACATATTAACAGCGCCCAAATATATTAGATATTTCATTAAACCTAATTAGGTATGTATGGAGGCAAATTAAACTTACTTTTTTTTTTTTTTTGAAAATGTCACTTGCATGAAGAAAAAATAATTCTCTTGTTACTAAAATAACTTGATGTTTGAGAGAAATATGAATCTCAACTACACTACCTCTAATCCTATATATAGGAGCTAGCTAGACAAGAGGTTTACTTTGGTCCAAATCGATCACTTTTTTTTCTAGAATTTATAATTTTTTCTTAAAATAGCCTTATTGATTGTACATATTAAGAGAATTTTCATTAAAAGAAGTTCCATTGCACATCAAAAAAAGAATAAATGATAACAAGATCTTTCACTAAAAACATAAACTTGTTTAATTTACAAAGTTAATAGAATGTAATTGTACATTCGGCTTTTTCATATTAGAAGCAAGCAAGCCATTCAAGATGGTGATGATTGCATGATAGGTTGAGGGCTAACATTAGAAGGTGGTGGGAGATTTGGGTGTATATATAGCTGTCAGGTGTTACATGATATAAAATAGAAAGTTGGGAGACAATTTGGTAGTATTTGTTGGGTATAGAGGTAGGAAAAATTGATTATAGGCCTATGAATATATAGAGGTAGGAAAAACTTTTTGTTTTTTTTGGGCAAATTGTAGCCAGCAGGCAAATTGAAGTGCTCCCTTATTGATCGGTTTTGGAAATTAAATGCAGGCATGTCATCATCTGATTTTGTTGTTTATGTAGAATTTCATTGTGAGATTGAGATAAAGCTGCTCGGCGTTCCACAGAATTTCATAACAAAACCGCAAGTGCTATAACGGATCTTACTTAAATTTTGTTTTGTATTTATTATGTAGCGGAGCTGTTCATCAAGCCAAACAAAAATTGCAATTATGCTATGACAATCCTCATGAAAATTATAATATATATTTTACTTCCTCCGGTCTTAATTTAAATACATTAAAAATATTAGTTAATTTAGTCAATATGACATGTTTTTTTCTAAAACGCCTCAAACATCTTCCTTAATTCCCTCAATCTATCTCTTACTTGATTATTGTTAAGAGAATGTTAATAGGGCTATTTGGAAAAAAAAAAAATTGATAAACATATGAAATAGGTCATATATATAGAACTAATTAACTATTAAGTCATACATATAGAACTAATTAACTATATTAACTCCCCAATTAATACCTACATTAAGGACTTTTTTTTTTTAAGAAAAGGGTTATAATTATGAAAACAATAATGATTGGTAATGAGAAGATGAAAGGAGGGTGGAGCATGGTTTTGAGAATCTATGTGACCTTAAATATATAGAGAGGTTGGGGGACAAGTTGATGCAACACACAGACAAAGATATCTACTTTTGCACATTTTGAGGGACACAAGTGGAAAGTGGAAGCAACTTCAAGTGTTTTGTTCACACTCTTTGGTGTTTTGCTGGCTGCTGCATTCGTCAGATAATAGTCCATTCAGTTATTAGAGGAGTTTAATTTAATTAGTTAATTAGTTAGAAAGTTTTATAGTTAGTTAGGGATATTAGGCAAATAATAATAATAATGTCTTAAACAAAATATATTATATTATGAAACATGACAGAGATCCTTATAACAAGAACCCGATGGAGTAATATTTAAATTATATAGTCTTAATTTAAATTATATATATTATTTTGTAAAAATGTTAATTTCAATTATGAGCTTGAAAAAATATAATAAGGACCCGATTGAAATAGAAATGATGTAGAATTGAATGTGGTGGAGGCTTTGTGTCGTTACACATAGGAGTTAGGGAATGGAAGCCGCATCATGTATATATGATTCCAATGAATAATATGACTTTTTACTAATTTGGACACACACTTGTGTGTGTACTCCTAATATAATATGCATTTACTTGGATTAAGAAAGTTAGTTATATTAATTAATATGACATGTATTTTCTAAAATACTCTATTCATCTTCCTTAATTATATTCTTTCTTTCTCCTCCTTAATTATTGTTAAAGAAATATCAATAGAGACAAATTATGAAAGAACAGACAAATATCAAAAATTTCTTATAGTTAGGACCAAGATCAACTCCCTAAATATAATACACATTTACTTAGTTTGATTGGATTAAGAAAGTTAGTTATATTAATTAATATAACATGTATTTTCTAAAACACTCTATTCATCTTCCTTAATTCTTTCTTTCTCCTCCTAAATTATTGTTAAAGAAATATCAATAGGGACAAATTATGAAAGAACTGACAAATATCAAAAATTTCTTATAGTTAAGACCAAGATCAACTCCCCAAATATGTCTTATATTAAAAACCGGAGGAGTATTATCATGTCCCATTCATTTGTTTTCTCAAAACTGTTTAGGTAGAGCATACATGGGGCGGATAAATGAGATAGCTTTCCATTTAAGAGACCCTTGTACAAGTTCTTAGTGCCCATCATCAATTCTATAATTATGTCCTATATTAATTAAGAAATAATTTCATTACAAGTTTTTACTGAATTTTACATCTTATCTTCTTAATTATTAGGGTTAATGTACAAATCTATCCATGAAGTAATCTCACATATGCACACATAATATTACTAAAGTTTCTTAGGTTTAAAAGTACACATCATGAAGGTTCTAAAATGATACAAAAATGTCACAATGGTTAAATCAATCAAGATGGACAATATAACAAATATACCACTCAAGAAAATGGTGTAATAATACATATGAAAGAAGAAGCTCTCGGCTCATTCTCATTCCTCCGTTTTCTTTCACTTTTTGGAAATGATATACAGTAATGGAGTCTACCGGATTCCATTTATAATCTGCAAACGGATACATTGGTGTGTTCAGACTCGAAGAAGAGAAAGCCAACCCCAGGCGAAGATGCTCGGGTGATATTTAGAAAAAAGTGAGGGACAGTATAGTAAAAATGCAACATTTCCAAATTCAATCATGATACATGTGGACTAATTTGAGATTATCCAAATTGGAGTCGTTGATATGTCTTTTTGATATTCCCAAGATATTTTTGTGATATTTTTCCTTATTTTAATTTATTTGTTCATTTTTATAACTGAGAAAAAAATAAAATTAAATGCTGAAAAAAATTAAACATGAATGCTGAAGAAATCAAAGGGGAGAAACATTTTTTACGATTCCAAAAAAATATTTATTTTTAAAAATTTTCAAATTTGTGGGTTTATGAAAAAAGATGATACCATCCACTACTTATTATAAGTCACCCCAACTATTTCATCAGAACTAATAAAAAGTGATTAAGTCATTAAATTTAGGGTTGAAGTGCACACAGCGCACCCCAAACTATTTTTTAAGATACAATAACACCTAAAACATTTAGGGGTGCAATTTTACTCTTAAAATAATTAAAATGCAGCAATCACACCCATTCCAAAATTGTGCAATTTTACTTCTCACTTTAAGGTTGTAATCATTATAGGGCTGCTTTGTGCTTGCTGCAATCTATTTTAAAGTTTCAAATCTTTTAATTGAAGTTAATTATACATGAAATAATTTTTTTGGAAAATTTTTTATTATTTAATCTAATTGAAATGGAGGCTTAGATTTTCTCCTGGAGTCACTTTTAGTAATTATATCTTAATAAATAAAAATTAATTACATTCAAAATATATGTTGAATGAACGCTAAATAATACATGGTTCAAAAAAAAAAGCTAAATAATACCAGTTTTATAAATTATTTATTTAAAAATTTACCACTTGAAAACATGAATAATACCTGATTATAACGTGCAACTTGCAAAAATAAACACAAACTTTTTTAGGGCCTATTTTAGATTGTGGCGGCAGAAGTGACTTATTTGTAATCTGACTTTTGTAAGTGGAAGATAGAATAAAAGGTCAGACTATAAATGTGATTTATGTTTAGAACGACACTGGGAGAAGTGGTTTTTTTCTAAATGGATTATTATTTGGATGATTATTTAAAAAGTCAATTGAGATGGAAAATGACTAAAAATGGCATGAATCTTATTGAATACTACATATATATATTAATTTTATATATTGTGATAATTGAAGATAAAAAATTAAATTCAAATTTGATAAAAAAAATTAAATTATCATTAAAAAATTAAAAAAACTCTAAAGTATTCAATTAAATATATTCTAATGGATAAATTAGAATGCATATAAATATATATTTAATAGTACATTGTTTATTGGATCACCTATCCTTAGCAATTTTCTCCAGAAGCTGAAAAAAGTCACGCCAAAAACTGAAAAAAGTGACTTTTATCGTAAGTCACTTTCTTTAAATAAACCCATATGAGACCACTGCTATCCCCAAACGGTTCATTTTTCTCCGTTGGGCTTTTTTGAACACTTTCTCCATTGGGCTTAAATCACTGTGTATTGGGCTTTAATGACAAACAAGCTCTAATTGAGACAAACACATAGCAATGCTCAGCAAGCACAGTGATTTTTTCCCAAAGGGGTTTATAAAAAAATTACAGGTTAACTGAAATATTTTTGAATTTGCATTAAAATCCAAGGTTTTCTTAATCGCATGGGAAGAGCCTTAAATAACTCCCACTTGTTTACATCACTAGTGAGAATATCATAAATTTGCAGCAACGTAGTGTCTTCCAAGTCTGAAACTTGAAAAAGCTCTTCAAGTACCTTCTCAGCACTAATTTTTTCCGAGTCTATTGTGTAATCCTCTGAAATAGGATAAGCCACAAGTGCATGACCAACTAGCATGAAGGATCCTGCTTTGTGGGAGAAACTTGTATGCCATGAACTGAATCATCAGACCAAATTATTTCTTCCTGACACTCAACCACAAAAGACCAACAAATTAGATAAGGATGGAGTGACAGCTAAGTAAAATCCATTATTACAATAGAAGAATTTCAACAAATTGATGAGAATTTATTTTTACTGTCTTTTCATATTAATAACTTTGGTGTCTCTTAGTACTGATGTTGTACGGTTTAACTCCGCAGTGTACTAGTCATTGGCTTGAGTTGTGTTTTTCTCATCACAGATACAATGGAGTACTTGTGATTTCTTATAAATACCATACCTGATGAGCATTCACACTCTCGGATGGATGGCAGTTCGATGAAGAAGGCGACTGGGCGGCTGTGATGGCTGGATTTGCAATGAGAGGAGGAGCAAAGCCATGATGTCTAGGTCTGCAAAAGTCAATGTTGTGACATCAAAGTCAAAAGTATAAAACCACAATTTCTGATTTCTAATCATGATCCAAACTTTAATATTTATTCTAAACAGAATATAAGATCAAATTTCATGCTGCCCCTACCCATCTTTAATATAAGAGTTAGTTGAAGATTAGATTTGCTTATAAATATAAGACCTCAACTCACTTTGTCTCTCAAATTTATAATTTTTTCATAAAGTATCTCTATTGATAATATATATTAAGGAGATTTATCTAAAAGGAGTCGTGATGAAAGATGATATTTTAGGTATATTTGTTAGAAATAACTAAAATAACTATTTTTTTCAATTTACCCAACTTAGTCAACTAGTTCTTAAATGAAAGACCGAAAGTTAGGGCAAAAAAAGGAAAAAAGGACCTAAGGTAGTATTTACTATATACTACCTCTGGTCTTTAATATAAGACATATTTTTGGAGTTGATTTTGATCATAAATATAAGACATAGTTTTCATATTTACCAATATTTTCTTAATTTATCCCCTATTGATGCTCCCTTAATAATAATCAAAGAGGAGAAGAAATGAGGAAATTAAAGAATGTGACTAAGATGTTTTAAAAAATACAGGTCATATTAACTAACTTAACCAACTTCCAAAATATAATCAAATGTCTTATATTAAGAACATGAGGAGTAGTACCTTGCGTGGTCAGTGTTGAATTGCATCTTCTTCTCACCATCCCCACTACCAACTTCAGACCATCCTTGTTCACAACAAACATGTATAGCATAATCACAATTTGTCTCAGCAGCAACACTGAGCCATGAACCATACATAGGTTCTGCAGGATCCACCACCGCCATCTTCCTTCTTTCATTACAGATTCTCGAATCATGCCCTACTATTCCACACATGCAGCAAAAACCCTCGAGTCTTTCGTACCTCACGGAGCTCCAAATCTTTGGCAGCTTTGGTCTCAGAATCCAGAACCCAGTTATTAATGGACTAGTTAGATCAACATTTATCCTTGCCCTTGCAAAACTCCTAATGATCCTTCCATTAACAATAGGACATTCCACCATTAGTACCTCACCCATCCTTTTCCCCATTTTCATGAGATTACTCACTGTCATGGCCTTCAGAGGCACATTATGAAATTGTACCCAGAAAGGTGACTTGTTGAATCTTCCATCTGATAACACCATATACTCTGTCCATTCTTGGATATTCATTAGGCATCCTGAGATGTACCAAGGTCTTCCTCTTAACACCCTAATGTAATCATCCTCCTTCCCAAAGGTATACATATATGCATTACCTCCTAATTCCAAGACATCTATCTGTATCTGTAGCATATTCCAAGCCTGTTTGATCATGCTCATCACTTTGTGCTCTTTCAAAGCTTCCTCTGTTATTAACACTCCCACTAGTTGCCTCTTCCCTCCTCCGTCACCGCTACCACTTGTCCAATCCAATTCAATTGTAAGTCCTGCCTCAGCTCCTTCCTCTAACTCAACCTCCATCAACCAAATAACAACCAAAACAGTTAATAAATGGGATGACTTTAACTTTTCCTTTAAAGAGAACTCTCCATCAAATTATATATGTCAGTGAAAATGAAAAGATCTCATTGGATTCACTCAGGAAAGTTTTTCACAGCAAGTCAAAGACAGAATCACATCTGATCAAAATGCATTATTATATTAGAAGAATTTTAGCAAGCACAACAAAAAGAAAGAAATCTAGCATAAATCAGAGGAAGATACAGAGGACTGCTTCTCAGTTGTTATAAATTTCATACCTGGCTAGTGTCACCCTCAATTGTATGTCTGCATTGGCTGGAGCAGAAAAATCAGTGTAACATCAAAATCACAAGCTTAAATAATAAATTTCATAACGGGACATTAAACTCTGAAATCTATTATTAAGAGATTAAGAGACATTCATCATATATGGTATAATATGGTACCTTGCATTGTCAATATTAAAATGAATTTGTGAATCATATAAATCGCCATCCTTTTCTAGGAATAGATCAGAAGGCTCTGTAGACTTGGTTTCGCATTCATTGACTATGGTTCGATGGCTCCCACACACTGAATCTTCAGCTTCATAGCACCTGGTGTTTTCCTTAAAATATGAAATAATCTGAGTATATTTTGCAATATAATGAAACAGCTTGAAAGTGTTACAGATTGTGCCTCAATTTCCTTTAAATCTTAGTGTGCCCTATCTTCTACTATATTCTTCTCTGTTTTCTCTTCAATTTCTAAAATTTGATCCTTTTCTTCTTAAGCTCTACTTATTTTTCATTGAATCCTGACAAATAAAGAACTGAAATTTGTTCTTTTCTTATTATGTGGTTTCTCTCTTGAGTAAAAGTAGATAAATAAATAAAAAATTGGCAGCAATGTGACTTACTTGATCCTGGTTCTCTTGCAGAGTTGAAAGGAAATTTTCAAAATCTATTTTGTCGATGACCCGCCACCGACACTTAATGGAACTTAGTCCTTCATTCTTTTGAGCTTGCAATTTCAAGAGAAGCTGGCTGTAATCTATTGATAAACAAGAACCACTTTGCTCTCCAATTTGCCCGAACAGGACCCACAAGTGAGGAGAACTTATTCCCTTCTCATGTTTTCGGTCCCTTCCATGAAGGAATACAATATCACCATTGGAAGCTTTTGCATAAAAAGAGAGCCCAAAGGGACTTTGGTTGGCCTCAGTGGAATAAAACATGTCATCTTCTAGCACAATGCATAACACAAATCCAAGCCATTCACATGCAGGAATGTTTATTGTTATTGAACTTTTAGATTCCTTACTCAGGGGAACATAGTTCTGATTCTCAAACCATGATGGTATTTCCTTTCCTGGAATAGTGACTGAAAAGGCTTTGAATGACAATGTTGCCAATGAGTCAGCATTCAGTCTATGTGATAGCCTTTTCACATATTGTCCACCCTGAAACAAATTTGGCATATCTTACGTTAAACAAAATATAGCTAACAAAAATAATCTCTCTCTCATACACATATCTGGGCACTTGGATTTGATATATGGGTATATAGATGTGTACCTGGTTAAGTGAAGCAAAGAGATGTAACAATTTTACATCTGACAAAGTTGTCAGTGAAGCACAATCTCCTGCATCCATTAGATATAAATCTGGTGGAGGTTGTGGCAACAATTGTAACCTTGAGCAAGAATTCAAATAAAGAAATTGCAGATCCAAAAGATTAGAAATGCAGCTAGTTGGTAAATTTGAAAATATGTTTCCACTTAGATCTAGTTCTATCAATGATGACAAGCCACCGAGATCATAAGGAATGATTCCATCATCTATATTGCAGTAGCTTAAATCTAATTTTGTCAATGACTTAAGGTTGAAGATAGAATCATGCAACATTAAGCTCATAGGAGAAGAACATCCAATGGAAGAAGGTACTACTGTTACGACAGTTTTGCTTGAATCAAGCATTTCCAAGGCTTCATTTTCATTGAGGTTTTCTGGCAGCTTGGAAAAAGTTGAACAACCAGAGATATTGAGAACTTTTAAGTGCATCAATTTTTGAATGTTATGGGGAAGGCCAACAAGATTTTTGCAACCCCTTGAATTCAAAGCTTGAAGACTAGTTAATGATCCAAGAGACTTAGGAAGTTCGGCTATACTTGTCTCTTGGACATCAAGTGTCATGAGATTTTTCATATTTTCCCCGAATTTTGGAAGATCTCTAACTTGTGTGCATCCACAAAGAACAAATTCCTTCAAAGAGTTCATTTCCAATTTTCTTGGAAGGAATTTAAGGTTTCTGCAACTTTTTAAATTCAGAATTTCAACACTAGATAAGGATCCAAGTGACTCAGGAACATCTACTATGCCAGTCTCTTCTAGAACAAATTCTCTTAAAGATGTCATCTCCAATTGCCTTGGAAGGGCTTTAAGGTTCACGCAACCTTTGAAATTTGTCTCAACAAGACGTTGGAGTTGTCCGAAGGAAGGATGAATTTCAACAAGTTTTGTGCAACCTTCAAGAACTAATCTCTCTAGATTTTGAAGTCCATAAAATTCTGGACTTTCAATGAGGTATTTGGAATGGCTCAAGTCCAAAATCTTCAGATTCTCCATAAACTGGTCAAATAAAAAGATAGGGCAAATCAGCTATAAACATATAGTTATCTTAATCAATTGAGTGGTGAGTATTTAAATTTAAGTATCTTACCAGTGTACCATGAGAAAGTAGCTTTATTTTGCTATTGTGCATCTTGAGATATTCAAGTTCAAAAAGTTTCACATCTAAGGGAAGATCTCTTAGAGGATATCCATACCAATGAAGAACTTTCAATGCCCATGGAAAGCCCTTGAGACCACGGGGAAGATTAACATTACATGATATGATGAGTAATCGAAGCCGACCCATTCTTAAGAAAGATGTAGGATTCCAATATGCTTCATCTTTTTCAAAAGTAAAAGGCAAAATCACACCTTCAATTGCTTTAGTTCCCTAACAAGAAACAAGGCATTTAAAAAGTCAGCTGAATGAAATTTTGTAACAATAATAATAGTATTTATAGAAAAATTTAATTACTCACCGTATTTCTATTTAGTACTTTATCAATGTCATGAGAAGACCACAATCTACTGCACCTTCCAACATTATCACGAGATTCATCAAAAACAATAAGTCTGCCCATTTCTTGAACCAAATCATGGATCCCTATGTACTTGATATTGCCAAGCTCAATTTCAACTAGCAATGATTTGTCAATAAGATTTTTCATACCAATTGTTGCCTCAAGACCACAACTTGTCAAGATTCGTGTTACTTCATCCTTGCCCCACCTATTGAAAAAACATGCAATATCCAAAAATATTGTTTTTTCCATGTGGTTTAATGCATCATAACTTAATCTAAGTATCTTAAAGATATCATTATTTGAATCCGTTTTCAACATATGCAAAGCATCTTCCCATTCAATTTCCCTTCGTCCAGTCAAGAAGGAACCCAGAACGCACAGAGCCAAAGGAAGGCCATTTGCATAATTAATTACTGATTTAGACAATTCCAACAAACTCTTTGTAGGTGGATCTCCTCTAAATGCCCTTTGACAAAAGAGTTGAAGAGATTCATCATCGTTCATTAGTTTAACCTCATGTATTTCATCCACTTGATGAGATCTCAATAAGATAGCATCTCTAGTTGTTATGATTATTCTACTCCCATCACCAAACCAACTCCGGCTTCCTGCTAGATTCTCTAGTTGGCTTATATGATTTACATCATCAAGGATAAGAATAACCCTTCTATTGCGAAAAATGTATCCTATTGTTTTCTTTCCTTCATGCTTGTCTTCAATTTCTATGTCTCTTATCTTAAGATATGAAAGCAGTTTGTTCTGCAAGTAAAGGAGGCCATTTCTTCCAGAAACCTCCCTAACATTGGCAACAAAGCAATGCAAGTCATATTGGCTATGAAACCTCTCATAGAGAGCTCTAGCAAGAGTGGTCTTGCCAACACCACCCATTCCCCAAATTCCTATAAACCGAACATCTTCCAAACCCATCCCTAACACTGAAAGCATTTCGTCTACTCTCCATTCAATTCCAATTAGTGCCTCACTTACACTAACAGGTGGCAGTTCATAACGAAATTGGTTCCATAAATGATCAACCACATTCTCAATGAGTTCTGTTTCATACCTACAAACACAATTTTTCCGTGACATGAAATATGTCTTATTATATTACTGTGTGTAGGGGGGTTAAACATGTCATGCTAATTACTACGAGTATTTATTTTCTTTTTGATTGTTTTCAAGGCTCAAAGTAAAAAAGATAGGCATGCATAAATGTAACTGTGGAGTTATGCAGTCACAGAAGTTGACTTCAAGGGGCCAACAATCGATCTCCATTCTTAATTAATCCAAAACTAAATGATAAAATGATTTTAGTATTTGACACTCCTCTAGTCCATATTATAAGACTCCTTCTAGAAGGTTTTTGTGGTCCAACATATAAGACCCTATGCACAAAGTCAGTAGCATTAAATTATTATTTTCCACAAATATCCTTATTAACTTTAACGTAGAGAGAGATTGTATAAGAAAAAAAATTAAAGATAATTAAGATAGGTTAATTTTAATTGGACGATAATATGAGAAAGTACTGTTGATTTTTTATCATTTCAATGATACAAACTACTTTTAACTACTTTTCTTAATTTTTGTCGACTAGTTAGAAGGCTATTATAAAATGGACCGGAGGGAATAGTATGAAGTAGTTATACTCTCTAGTAAAAAGTTCATCTCTCTAAAAAGAAAATGTTGAGATAAGCAAATATCTCGGATACAATCATATATGCAGTAGTGTTCAATGAATTGATACAATTATTATATGCAAGTGATTCATTTTATTTTTAAAAGAACTTACCTATATTGACTGGAATCAAAACCAGATAAATTAGACACTTCTGTTAGAGAATCCCTCCATTTTTGCACCTTGGGTTGGTCTTGTTGGAACTTGTGTTCAAGTTTGGCGAAAGCTTCACCAAAGCTTTTTCGTCGGTTTCTTATATCAGATGGATTTACATGATAAAAGATGGGGAAAACTTTTTGATGTAGTTCATTTCTTGAGACAAGAATGTGTTGGAGCTCATCTAAACACCATGAAGAAGATGCATAATTTTTGGAGAGAACAACAATTGCAAAGTGAGAATCTTCAATTGCTTGCAGCAATTCATGTGAGATAACTTGTCCTCTCTCAAGTTCTTCGTCATCTCTAAAAGTTCTGAATCCACTCCTATGTAATGCATGATACAAGTAATTTGTGAAGCCTTTACGAGTGTCTTCCCCCCTAAAACTAATGAAAATATCATACTTGCGAATTGTTCGGATTGACTTGGAGCAGCAAGAGTCTGAGGAAGATGCTTCTTGGTCAGTTGCCATAAATTTTTGAGCCAACTTATGGAAACCAGCAATATTATGACCTACCCTCAAGGAAAACAAATGATAATAACAATGAGATTGAGGAGAGAGCCCATTTTCTTCCTTGTTCCTTCCATGCCCCTTCCCTCACGTCTGCTTCCAATTAATTACTACTAGTATATGAAAAAGATGCAACGACATAAATGCAGTTATTGACTCTGTACATAGGCTGGGTCGGAGGTACTCTTTCCATACTCCTTCTCACATGACTTATACTTGTAACCCACAGTCAAGTCAACCTGGCGTAAAGACCCCGAGTCTTTTCCGAATATGTCCTTAATATAAAACATATTTACTTTATTTTGATTAGATTAAGGAAATTAGTTGAATTAGTTAATATGACATATATTTTCTAAAACACCCTAGTCATCTTCATTAATTCCCTTATTCTTTCTCCTCCTTGATTATTATTGTTGAGAGGTATATTAGGAAAAGATTGATAAATATAAAAGATATGTCCTATATATTAAATATTAAGGATAGGGTGAGAACAATTTTAAACTTTAGTTCTTGTGCTGTGATTTTTTCTTTTTGGAAAAGTAACTCATATTTCTCTAACTTACTTACAAATATAATATGTGTGTATTAATAATTGATCCTCAAAGCAGCAGCAAAGAACAGGTTATGAACAGAGGAGAGGTTGAGTGTGGTAAGGGAGGGAGCCATAATCTGAGAGATTTGAAAAGGATGAAGAAGTTGGATGAGAAAATAATGAGAGCAGGAACAAAAAATTGCCAGCCAATCGGCATAAAGAGCAATTGTGAAGGATTCTGCTTTATGGAGTTGGAGTAGGAACTTGTGTGCCAAAGGAAATCCAGCAAATCGAGTACGTAAATCATAAAAAGATACAACACACTACTTTTCTCTGTGAAACATTTAGTTTGCCTTCCTTTTCTAATTAAGCATGGTGAAGGTCCCTCTGTTTCACATTTATTGATTTGTGAGTTCTCACTTATTCCGTTATTAAATTCTATCCATGTAATAGCAATAATAGGCATTCCATTGTCTGCTAAATACCCCTCCGCTTTTTAATATAAGAGTCAATTAACTTTTTTTTTTTTTTGAAAAGCTAAATAAACTACTTAATCATAAATAAACTACTTAGGCCTTATATGTATGTTGTGCATCATTAAATTATATATTAATTTATAAGTCAAGAAAATTAGTTTGAAAAAGAACAATAAATATAAATATTTTAAGAAAATTAGTTTGTGAGAAAGTGAGAAACCTACCCTAAAAGTTAGTTGTCGAAGTTGGAGAACCAAGGCTTTATAAGGCCCCTTTTCTAAGCTAACTCACATGATGTGAAGCTCATGACAATGCATCCACGAAATGAAAGCATCAATGAGATAATCATATGTTCAAATAGAGAGCCAATCCCAAAAGAATAACTTATTAGGAGGGAAAACCCATTGAATTTATAAACCACATTAAGACTTCCTGATACAAAACTCAACGTAAATCTCCCTAACTTTAGGGAGGAGCTTGGTTCTAAAGGTTGTATGTACATCCAAAATAAATCATTCTTTGATTAAAACGATGCTGGTCATTATAGGTCGCCATTTTAGTTTTGGTCCCTCAAAAAAAAAAAAAATTTGTCCCATTTTTTTAATGAAAAGTGACATCACGTCTTAGGTGGAAAGAAACTTGAATATTATAAAGAAAGGCCACAAATACCCATAATTAGATTTAACAACAGTAGTATTGGATATTACATAATTATATAAAAAAAATCTAATCTTTTGATATAGAAGTAATTAAAAAGAATTGTATTTAAGAAAATTTTAAAAAAATTGAAAGAAATTAAATATATAATGAAAATTACTAACCATAAGAATAATGGAAGTGAATTCTCAAGTGGTGTTCCTTTGTTAATTATTTGAATTTTGTAATTTTTATAAAAGGACCATGCGAGCCTTCTCCTTTAACATTGTGAACTCTTTTTCTTGGTTACTCTCACATTTTTCTCGAACCTCTCCCTCTCTTAGTTATTTTACAACCAATAACAACTATCCATTATATCAAAAACATTAATCTTTTTATTATTTATCTACTTATCAATTTTGGTAGATTAGCATTGTTTTATGCTCTCGTGTATTATGGGTTGGTGATGAATATGGATTTGGAGATATATTGATATATAGGTTAAAGTGTATATTTAGTCCTTTAAAATTATATTAAATTTTATTTTAATCTCTTAATTTTGTAAATTACATTTTCAGTCCCTTAATATCATCACCGTCAACTCTGGTTAATGGAAAATCCTTACGTGGTTAAAACTGTGTGTAACATTGATGACATGAGGTCTGCATTCCATGCTCATTATATTGATGAGCACCTAATTTTTCATTCATGTGATGAGATCTCAACCATTCAAATTTTAATCTTTATGGTCTAATTTACAACTTTTAATTTGTGACTTTTTAAATGATAAATTCATTTCTTTTCAGAAACGATTTAGTTTATAAAAATTTATTCGAAATATAAAAATTAAATTACATTGACCGTCCAAAACTATGGGTGATAAGCACATTTTTGAATCATTTAGTGTCACACTGGACAGAAATAAAATGTGAAATGAATCATTTAGTTTCACCCTTTGTTAATCTGTGTATTCCGGTCTTGCATAAATAGAATATGTTGAGCAATTTGACATCAAATCAAACATTAAACATCCACCATCAAGCCAAACAATTTATAATTAATAAAAAGAACATCCGCAATATCCTCCTCTCACTGTCCACAAGCATTTTCATTAGAATCTCAATAATTTATCTCTCAAGCTCAACAATGAAAGTCTGTAAGATGTCGTTATTTGCGCACTAACACGTACCGATCGTCCATAATATTACATCTCGTTAATAAATTTTCAAACCATAATAACTATATAAAAAAAATGCGATTATTCACTTTCTTGAATAGCTCCAATGATTATTCCATTTGATGACGACTTTCTCACATTAAAATTGAGAAAACAAAAAAAAATGGAGATTCTTCTGTGCAAATATATTTTCATGCCAATTCAGATGTTTGAGGCATTCATTCCCTTCGCAGCTATCTGTACACGTGTTATTAAATAACAACAAATGAAATCAAATTTTAAAAAATAAAATAAATTACATTTTTGCAGACAAACCAGCAAACCGGACTTGTAAGGCCTTTCCACAAGGCTAGGCGAATATCTGCTGAATGACTGTCTCTGCATTTCCATTGTATTGTGCGAGCAGATGAATGGCATCTGCTCTAGGCAAAGCCAAAAACTCCTGCATTCACCCGCACATCCAAATATGAAAAAATTGAAAATATGACGTGATTGTAAAATACCACCTCCGATCTTTAACATAAGTGCTACATTACTAATTTGGATAGATTAAGGAAATTAGTTATATTAGTTATTTGTAACAAATATAAGTTGGTTTTCCTAAAATACTATCTTTCATCATGACTGCCCTTAGATACAAACTCCTTAATGTGTACAATCAATAGGGATACTTTGTGAAAAGACTCTAAATTTAGGGAACAAAATAAATTGGGGTCTTGTATTTAGAACCAAATTCAATCCCCAACTAGCTCTTATATTAAGAACCAGAGGTAGTATTTAAAAAGAAAACTCAGGCAACTATTGAAGGAAAAGAAGAACAGGAGATCTATTAAAAATAAGCGAGTAAGTTGGAGAATGGAGATGGTTTCTTTTTGGGAAGAATAGTTGGCATAAACAAACGTGGTACGTTAACACACCTAAGCCCATTACACAATTCTTGATATTCTCGTTGTTGCTACGAAATTGAAAAGGGGGGAATTTAATCACAATCATCTAGAACTTACCATTACTTTGAGTATTGCATTTTCGTCACAAATGACATCCCCAGATGACACTTGGGTAGGACTGCTTCCATCTTCTGACATCCTAGTTCCTGAGGATACTGTAACTTGGGAAGAACCTTGTGTGCAGCTATCTGCGTATGACTTAGCCATGGATACAGCAGCAAGGAAAGGAGGATTAACTTCCTTCAAAGAATCAATCCTCAAGAGACCTTCAAAGCGATCTTTACACATCTGAAGTTTAAACCACTCATTATGTGTGTAAAGAGTTGCTCGCATTATTTTCATGAGTTGAGGTTCCTCAACACCAAGCCTCCTACCAACTGCCACCTATCCAACATGAAACAAGTACTTTATAACCATGCTCATGTTGTCCAATAGTATAAAAAGCTTGAACACCAATGATATATAAGTCATGAATAATTAGTTAGGGCTTAGTAATTGGGAATTATTGGCACAATATTAATCCTATGAGGCCATGTGCCACACTACTAATGCTATGAGGCCGTGGGTTAGTTTAGAAAGGATAGTTAGGATTAGTTAAGGCTGGAATATTCTGTTATGTTATGGGCTTTGCTATTGATAAGTCTAAGGCCTATATCCTATAGAAAGGGAGAGCCTAGACTAAACCACTCATGTATGTTCAGATATTGTGTATGAATGGAATGAGCAGTACAGCAATACTGTTTCGAATGTGTCTCTTCTTCCAATCTCCTAATTCTCTACAACCTTCACAACACACCAACCCCAAGTTTTGGATGGGAAGAAAATCAGGAAGAAAGAATACTGTGAGGGAAAACACCCAAGAATAGTACACTTTTTTACTATTTTGGGAAGTTTTCCTCCTAGAAATCCCTTCCCCCTATCTTACTCCTACTTTTCCCTTTATCCAAACATAGGGTAACTGATTTAAAAAATGTCTTATCATTAAATTTTGAAAAGTGGCCCTTTTTATTTATCTTTTTATAGGGGGAGAACAAAGAGGTGGGAGTGGGGGAATTAACCGGGTCAATGAAGACAGGCCATAATATCAAGTCAATCCATAACATGCCTTTGCATAAGATCCTTTATGGCTACTAGGAAAGTCACCACAAATGAAAGGATACTACGTCACTAAATTGGACTACAACAATTTCATCAGATTCAATATCAAACAATACTAATGACGTCCATCCGCAACCGTAGCCCATCCTTCCCAACTTTTTTAATTAGGTTGCCCTCATAAAAAGTAACTAGGAAGATCATCAGAGTATATGACAACTTTTTTGAACAGTTGACAAGATGACTTCATAATGGAATCACCTTGAGTCAAAACTGAAAGGGGACAAGTTGCAATTGTAGAAAAGATCTAATATGAGAAAGAAATGACTGCTAATATAATATTGGAGCAAGTACACATTACCTGGAGAGAAGCAGCCAAAGCATCTAAAGGTAAGGCATTTCCAAGAGCATCTTCCTTTGGACGAAGTAAAGCCAGAAGAGTTTCCTTCAAGGGCTTTAATAGAGAAGGATCATTAGCAGCTAAAGGACCCAAATGGGAGCAAGCAACTCTTAAAGCAGCATTAAAATCACCAGAGCAGACCAGCTTGAGAAATTCAACCTATAACCATCAATCCCAATAAAGGCTTACATTCTGCATGCAGTGATAAATGGCCCAGAAAAAACTCCTCTTGATGAAAAGGAGTAAGATATTAAAAGTGTTCCTTGATTGAAATTATTAACAAATAATAAAATGTGAATTCACTTACCTGCTTAAGTTGGAAGAGCAACACTGAATTTTGCACAAAGAAGTTTGGATCAATAGCATTAACTTCATCAACAACTTTTGCTGCCATTCCTTTGCTAGCTAATTCCTTCATTGCCAACATAATCTCAAATTTATCCTCCATATTGTTAATTTCAAAAGCAGCAAGCTTTTCAGATCCCTGCAAAACATTACTCAGTCAATGATTGTTCCACCGAAAGAACAACATCAGAACCATCAAACAGATACCTGTTTCTCCTTTGACGTAGTTGAAATAATGGTGCTTATGCTATGCTCTTCAAATGAAGCATCAGGTAAGTAACTTTTGTCATCATATCTTCCTCTCCACCGCTTACGCTTATTTCTTTCCCCATTTCCATGCAATCTGCTTTGTTGCAATACTCTTAGATTTTCCAGTTGCTGTGATCCGCTGGTGCTACAGTCTTCATGATTGCTTGTGGGTTCAGAAGCACATCGTACTTCAACATCCACTTGTTGCACGCTAGTCACATCAGCATTATTTTCAGGGGAACCATCTAAGTGAGCATTGGTAACAGAAGTTTCACCATCTGAATGCTTGCCAGCATTGCAATCAAGCTCAAGAGAACAGTCTCTTGATGAACAATACCCGGGGGCTTGTTGACTGAATTTTACAGGTGCTGGAATACTTTTCTTGGGAAGCACTAAAGTTCATCAAGATTGACGAAAAAAACAAAATGATCAAAATCAATATGAAGGTATATATTAACTGAAAAATGGGATTCGATTTTCAGAAACTCTACTATTTGATTATAATTCATGAAAACATCTTCCAAACATAGAAGAAAGAAACTAATTTAAATTTGAGATAAAAATACCATGAATATAAAAAAAATCAAAAGTTAAAGGAACTAGGCACATGAAAGAAATTGTACACACACAAAGGAGTTGGGAGAAATAGAACACTTGATCTTAGGTTCAGCATATACCAGAGTCAACAATGCCTCTGTAAACACAATATTCACGAACAAGCTTATCAAGTAGTGGGACATCCAGTCTTATCCGACATAATTCATTCTGAAAAAGAAAGATACAACAATAAAGAGTTGAAGGAAAAACCCAAAAAGAATTTAAATAAATCAGTATGAAACAACCATACGTCATTTGACTCATTTCTTCAAGGACCACCCATTATTATCCATGCACCTAATATTGGACATATAAATATGTGCAAGTGCAAAGGCATACTAGTGTCAAGATACATGGCAAATCACAAGCAGTGATAAAAACTATAGATTAAACAGGCTTAAATATGAAATTGTGATAAGCATCAAACTACAGCTATCTCTGCTCTTCCCTCTCCTACCTCTCTATCATACCACATCCCTCCCTCAGACATAGTGACAATATTGTTCCATAGGCAGAAATTGAAAGAAAGAACTGTGGTCAACCTGGAGGTTAAAAGTACAGACTCTAGTTTTAAGATGTCAAACAAATTTCAATTTAGAATTTTGTTATCAGGCATTCTAAAGAATTCCGTTCTAAAAACAATAAAACAAAAAACTACAGCCTGAATATACACATTCATGAAATATATGAGATTTTTAAGTACAAAACTACATGCACTCAGCCAAGTTCAAAACAAAATAACTTTTTTTTTTCTCAAAATGACTGATCTAGAAACAATCACCATTCACTCTAATATATATATTTTTGGGTGAAAATTCACTCTAATAAATTCATCCACTAGAAATGGCGCCAAACAACTAGCTTACCTAAGAGACGAAGAGTAGAATTGTCATGAAGATGAGAGAAAAATTAATATTATTAATTGACTCTTATTAAGAATATAGTATTGAATCAACAAAAACTATAGCAGTAGGAGAATCGCTAGCTTCAAAGCAGTGGGGAAAAAAACTTTACAGGCTTAGATCAGAACGACATAAAATGAAGCCACAGACAACCAAAAGAGAAATAGGCAACATATAATATGTTATAACCTGAAATGCCTGAAGTAGATCACCCTTAGCAAATCTCAAGCTATCAATCGCCCCTTGTCTAGTAAGCTCCACAGCATGTGCAAGAGCTTGTATGTCAACCTGGTTTCCAGAGTCAAACACATTGCGTCAGCTTACACATGGAGCAGACATCTATACATTTTCACAGAAAAATCATATGAACAAACATGCATGTGGGAGTAGATGCATCAATGCATTTGCACAACAAGGACAACAACACCCATGATAACTCACACTTAACTTGGCTATGATGTTTCAGACCAACAACCAACAGAGATATCTCACCTCATCAAATGGTGGCAGTTCATATAGTGTGTCCTGTGGTGTTGCAGGAGGATCACGCTCCTCTAGGAGCAATCTTTCAGTCAGATCTGAGATTGGTGAAGTAACACCTTGTCGTAAGCAGTATGCCCTGTGAATGCTGCACAAGAAAAAACAACCAAAAATAAAAATCATGCCAAAAGGAAAACAAGTACACTGTTATTATTAAAAACGAGGCATGGTCTAATCCATCACTAGAATTCAATGACAAAAAAGATTATAAATAATCTAACCT
The DNA here is from genome assembly GCA_025563575.1 of Acacia pycnantha. Classification (NCBI taxonomy): domain Eukaryota; kingdom Viridiplantae; phylum Streptophyta; class Magnoliopsida; order Fabales; family Fabaceae; genus Acacia; species Acacia pycnantha. Next base: position 2,003,122 of record JAMWYP010000038.1, read on the forward strand.
TATCAAATATCTCAGAGCCATTGAAAATATTGGATCATATGCATGCAAGTGAGCTCTTAACACAGAGGACATCAATCCAGCTAGGTCAATCCTTCTCATTTCAGACCACTGCAAATGATAAAGCAAGCATGATCATGAGCTTAACCAACATCCTCTCCATTAAGAACTAGGCATCTGATTATAACATCAATAAAAGAAAAAAGGAACGTGGTTCTTAAGATAGTCATTGGCATTTGAATGATTTCCTCTTAATCTCAAAAGAAAAAGGAGAAAGATCCTCAACAGTAAAGAACAAATTCAATCCTCGATTTCCAGAGAGCAGCAATGTCTCTACCCTCTGCTCACCAACAGTTCAATCTTAGACTGTTCGTAGGCACACCATCTTCCTCTGGCCACATATTGACCATGCCAATTCATGGGGCTTGCTTCTAAGGAAAAAGGTGGTTAGCTTAAAGACCCCTATCACACCCACCAATGGTATCAACATATCAATATATACAATCAAATCAATAAGAAGCCACACTATTCATAAATCATAAACGGTGCAACTCATTTCAACTCTGCCCAGCATCAGCCCACAATCTAGTTTGCTATGCGATATTAGTTGCGGAGTTTCTATACATATTTGGATAATGCTGGACATCAAATATACTTCCTCTGGTCCTTATTATAAGGACCCAACTAACAATTCTCACAAATCAACAAAAGTAGTTAAAGTCAATAAAGTTGTCCTACAATTTAAGTAACTTCAAATATTACCCCTACTAATTGCACTAAACTCTAATATTATATTAATTATTACTCTCACCCATTACCTTATTAATTATGGGCATACATAGAAAAAAATATAATTAATATGCTTTGGAAATAAGCAAGTGTCTTATAAAAAGAACCAAATAAAATTGCTAGTTAGTGTCTTATAATAAGGACCAGAATAAGGACTAGAGGGAGTACGAAACCCAAACAGGAAAGAGAACTTTGCAGGAACATAGCACTATAATATTAGCAGCCTCCACAAGCACCACGCGATTACTGAGAAATTTGAAATTTAAAGGCACTTACAACAAAAGGCTACTACCAAAGGTAAAATTTTATTTTGTTGGGAATATTTACTCCAATCTTGATTTTACTTGCAGAAACCTTGAACGCTATTTTGCCTTCTTACGTCCCAGGAGAAGACTGCTTATTCAATGATTGCAATGCAAATAAGTCATTCAATTTTTTCACAAAAGTGAAACAGAAATAAAAAACATGGGTCTTCATTATATTATTTCATCATATTGTTCATCTCTGCCTGAATAAAAGTAGAATGCACACCCACCTCATTCGCTACAGGAGAACTTTGATCATCTTTGTCATATATAAAAGCGAGTAGAACATGCTTGAATTCCTCATATGCTTCCTTAAATATACAGACAACCATTAGAATCCGCATTGAGCAAAACTAACCATAAAAAGAAGAAATTGTTTTCGATAACTGCCCAGATACCGGGTAAGCATCAAGTGCACAAGGGGCAAGAGACGTCCTCAGACAGTCAATTGCAGAGTCGCGATCTTCAGTCTTCCCCTTCCTAAGAAGCTCGATAAATTTCTACACGAAGTAAAAGAAATAAAATGTACACTTAGGAGGCCAGCAAAGCAAAAAAATAAAGTAGACAAAAAGCAGAAGCACAATTGTCCGTTGCAAAAAGTGCGGGAAAAAAACGAAGTACAGAGGATAGTATGTCCTATCAAGAACCTATTTATTCTCCACAATACAGGATTGAGCAAAATGATTTTTTCCCCTGGTATCTGCTGAGGAAGCGAAAAAAGCAGGGAGGCTAACCTGCTTCTGCAAGCGGAAGAGAATCTTGTGGTCAAGGAGAATAGAAGGAGCGTGTATCTGGAGGAGATCCATGGCAGCATCAATGTCGCCGGACTCTAATGAGCGCCTGAACTGGCGAATAATCAACCTCGAATGATAAGAGGAAGACGAGGAAGGAGATGAAGAAGGAGTAAACGCGGTGGAGGAAGGGGATTCTTCGATCAAATTTTCCGATTTAGCGAAATCGATGACAAGATTGTCGAGAGTTTCCCAGTTAACAGACATCGACTCCATTATCGTCCTATTCCAAACTCTGAAGTTTCTCTAGAAAACTGTGTGATTCTGAGATCGTGATGAAGGGATTTTGATTTTTCCAAGTTGAATGAAAACTTGGCAGAGAATTCCCTTTCAGCAAGAAAGGCGGCGATGTATGGTAAAAAATGGATCGCACCTTATATTATCTCCACCAGGTGTCTGTTAAACTAAAAATAAAAGGAAAAAAACCGCTTCTCCCGTCGAGCTTTTTCCTTCTTTTTTTTTTCCCCTCAAATATAAAAGTTGAAGAAATTTACCCAGTTTCCTTCCGACGTCTGAGTGACGTCATCTTCGGAATGATGACGACTGCACATAACCTCGCCAAAACGGTGAGTCGCTTCTCTCCTTGTAAATACGACTTGCCGTGAATTTTATTATTCTGCTAACGCCGAGAACATTCCAGACCATTCAACAACAGGGGGAGATTTCTTCTCATGGCGGTCCGGTTGGTGAATATGTAAGAGGAAAAACTGAACATTTGGTCTATCAGCTTAACTTTATCTTGCAATTTTGTTGTTCCAGTTCAAATATTTTTCAAATTGATCCTCAAGGCTCCCTTTTGCAGTTTTGTTCAAGTGTTCATTTTTGGTAGAGATTTGAAAGAGAGGGAAAATTTTTATAAATTGAATTTGAAAAAAAAAATTAGAGAAATCAGATTAAAAGTTTTTAATTATTTTTCATACTATTTTATAATATATATTCTCTTTATTGAAATTTTATAACCTCAGGTATTCAATTTTTATAGTTTAACTCATAAAATTTTTATTTTACCTCATTTTCCCTCCCCCAATACCAAATTAACAAATCATAGTTATAGAAGCTATTTTCCTCAAATTAAAATAAAACTCCTCACACATACTCCCTCTGGTCCTAATTATAGGAGCAAATTACCAGAATTTTGAGAAATTAAGGAAATAAGTTAAATTAGTTAATTATGTGTATTTTCCAAAAATATCTCTCTGAAAATTAAAAATGTGTTGTGTTTAAAGTGTGTGCTGCATCTTATCAAAACAATAATTACCTAGAAAACTTTGACCAACAGAAAATATTACCAAAGGTACAGATCTAGATTTCCTATGTCCTGAATCTGGAACTACTTTTTAACTATTCCTCAACCATGTATGTAACCATTTATGTGTTTAATACTAGTTTATTTATTTATTTTTGTAAATAAATATTTTTTGTATATTTTCCATGAATTTTTTCAAAGAATTTTTTTTTTCTATCAAGAGAGTATCTATTTAATTGGGCATAACAAATGTAAGTTTATTTTTTTATTGTTGGAAAAAAGATAATGAAATTAATGTTTTATTAGGTTATTTTAGGGGGGAAATGAATCACTTTGGACGGATAGTTACAAAAAAAAAAATTAAAGGAATATTAAAATTATTTTATTTAAAAATAAAAAATAAGGTAAAATCTCTCACCTGATAGAATATAAGCGTGTTGTAAATCAATTATTGTGGAAAAAGTATTAGTAGGGGTGATATAGGAAAAATATGACAAAAATTGCTCAAAATTATTTTATATTAAAAAGTATAATTTAGGTGTATATGACAGTAATGAGTTGCAAACATTATTTACCTTATAAAATATATAGGTGTATTATTAAATTATTATTGTCTTTAATTATTATTGAGAAAGTATAAATAGGGGTATTATAGGAAAAAAAATGACAAAAGTTAAAAATTACTCTTATAATTAGGACCAAAACCAACTCTAAAATTTGCTCCTAAAATTAGGACCGGGGGGAGTATTTATTTTGAAAATAGTAAAAACACTTTTAAAGATGAAAATAAACCAACACTATTTAAATGTTAGAAATTTCATCCTTAAACCCTTCTAGACTGAAATAATAAAAGCGACCAGATCCAATGTTTAAATCTTCTTGATGTAATCTTAAGGAAAATATAAAGTTCATCAACTAAATTACAAATTGTGGTTTGTGCTAAATTTAAAATAATAAAATGAATTACCTTTTTTTAATATATTTTCCCATTTTTTTAATCATTCAACGCCATAAATCAGTATTTTTTATTTGATCAAAAATCAGTAATTTAAAGGTGCAGTCTTGTTTGTTTGTTTCTTTCTGTCTTTTTTTTTTTTTTGGGGGGGGGGGTGACAAATCCTGTCTGCGTCTATTTTCAGGTACAACAGTTTTTTTTTTCGGCTACTAAATGGTTATAATGGGCCAGCCCAAAACATCACAGGCCCGTCTATGAGAACATGGAGAATTGTTTGTTTGGGCCAACAGTAATAATGGAGGTGTAAGAGCCCCAATATAAGACGAACTTCACCATCCCATTATTGAGTATTGCCCTTTTTTATTCCCTGATTCACCAACAAGCAATTCACATGCCCATTATATTTATAGAGTTCAACTCACAATCTCATATTTAAAAAAAATTAAGAAAATTCTTAATTTTTTCATAATGTAGATTTTGATATATGATTAAATATTGAGTTATAATCCAAAAAAAAATATGGAGTGAGTTGCAACGGGATTTAAATATAGCTGAAGAAACTAATCCCTTTTAACATGGTGAAACAATAGTTGAATTTCCATTGGAAAATATGCTCACATTTAATTTCTGATATTACCTTTAACAAAAAGATATATCACTCTGGTCATATTTATAAGTCATTTTTTATCAAAAAATTTGGTCTTATTTATAAGTTCTCTTTTAGATAATAAATAAGATTACGGCAATTTTGCCCCATATTAATTGTACTAATAAAAATAAAGAGAGAAGAAAGGATTTAAATATATTTATTCATAAATGAAGACAAAATTAAAAATTTACCATATAATCATTTAACCAACTACCTCTCTTTAGTATATATGATTTAGTTAAAAGGAACTTATAAATAGGACTAGAGTCGTATATGCTTATAAATTTTTTTTGAGTTGGCATGTATATTATAGAGTTAAAAAAGTGACTCCTATTATTTAAAATTTATATTCTTAGTGCTTATTAAGAACCCTTTTTTTTTGTGTGGAGTAGTAGGTGTTGTAGATATATGGTGGTTATAGAAGCTTCGGAGGCATGTGGGATTTGAGTGTTACCAGTTGAAATTGGGCTACGGACAAAAAAGCATGTGACACCAGTGCCCACAGTACTTACTTCCAAGTGGACCACTCATGACTTTGTAATAAATACCAACTGATCTCTTTGTTCTCTTCTTATTTTTTCCCTTATTTCATAAATTTCTTTTTCTCAATTTACCTGACCAAATTGTAAAGGTGAGACTGATATGAGACTTATCTTCTCATTAAATAGCAAGGGAATTTATTAGAAGAGGCTATCAACCCCATTTGGCAAGGGTTCTTCCCTCTTATTTTTCTCAAGTGTAAGAATTTATGTAGTAAAGGACCAACACCAATCTAGTGTTTGAGAAATAATCAACCATACTAGTAGTATTTTGTACTCGTCTGATGCTTTATATAAAACATATTTACCTAATTTGATTAAATTAAGGAAGTTGGTTGAGTTTGTTAATATGATATATATTTTCTAAAACACCATAGTCATCTTTCTTAATTTGTTCCTCCTCTCTCTTTCTTAATTATAGTTGAGGGATCATTAATAGGAGTAAATTAGGAAAACATTGACAAATATAAAAATTATGTATTATATTTATAATCAAATTCAACTTTCTAAATACGTCTTATATTAAGGAGCAAAGGAGGAGTAATTTATTAAGATTTTTTTTTTTTTTTTTTTTTTGTAGTCAAAGAGTAAAGTTTACATTAATAGCTTGTATGGGTTACGTATGAAAGGGGTTTCAAGGAGAGATGATGAAAAAATTTACTTGGACACTTTAACAAGGGTCACTTACATAGGTGGACCCAAGTGTATGAGAAGGGGGCAAGTGTCCCCTTGAATTATGATGAAATTCTAAAAAAATAAGGGAATTAAAATTATGATGTATTTGATAGTATTGATAATAAGACAATTATGACGAAATTCTAAAAAATAAGGTCTAGAAGGATGACATTGTAATTATTTTTATTGTAATATACTTTTGTTATTAAAATATATGTACTTGAATTTATTGAGTGCCTACCCTTCATTGTAATTTATGTAGCTGCATTTCTAACAGCACTTAACCTTGCTTTTTTAAATGATAGGTTTGTAAAATAACTGTCTCTCACATCATCAGTATTCACTTGATTTCATAAATATTTTTTTGATATTCTTTTCTTTTCTTATTTATATTCTTTTGTTTTTTTAATGCATTTAAAACTTTCCTTAAAAAAATCGGGTGCGCTGCTTCCAAACCCTGAATCCCCCCACTAATTGTGCAAACACAAACAAAAAATCCTAACTCTGCCACTGGTACCCCCTTCTTTAATTTCTTGGATCTGCCACCGGTCACTTATGTCATTTAGCCTGAGTCCTTCATTTTCTTTCTTGAGTTTTTCATGCCAAACTTTAGTAGAAGAAGAAGAAGAGAAAATCCAGATTTCTTTGACTGAACTCTTAGGCTTTTTTTTGGTCATGAATTTGAATTCACTTGTTTCCTCCTCTCCCAAATTTCGGCAACTCCAATATTTTACTGCTACTGCTACAAACCTTAAGTCATACGATACGTTACTTAAATGATTTTGCAAAATAAGAATTTTAGTGCATCTGTGTCCATTTCCAGAGCAACTATCACATATATTGTTATGTCATAAGAACACAAATGTCTAGCCCTAGGTGGACTAGTATGTTGATATAGGATCGGATAGTTCCCTCCTAGGTATCCATGGAGAGATACTTATGAGAATAGAGGATCACTGTGCACAAACATGAAGGCTTTCGCCAAAGAGGGTAGAGTGTATGCACAATGTAGGTAGTATTGTAAATGAGAGAGAGCTTAGAGTCTGTGTACCTTAGGGTTTACTATCTATTTATAGAGGGTACCTTAGGGTTAGAGTTTCGACTGCTGGGCCTCTTGTGCCTCTAAGCCCAAATGTAGTGCCATCACATCTGTGCCATATTGGTTGCCTCTTGTTGGGCCATACCATGAATGGGCCTCATATTTGAGTCCATAACAGTTACCCCCAGCCCGGTAGTTCAGGTCTCTGGGCTGTTAGGATGCATTGATTATTTGATGAGGAACGCGGATTTGGCCGAGATATATCCAGCTTATCCAGGTTGTTTGAGAAGAAATAAGATCCCTTGCTTGCTTTCGTAGAAATTTTTCTCGGGATAATTACTCAGTTTATATTCTTGCATTTAATAATATGTAAGCAAATCACAATCAATGGAAAATGCTTACTGTTTGCGCAAATCATTCAACTTGCTCATCTTGGATTCTTGTCCGAGTTTGACTTCCGTTCTAGTTTGCATTAATCCCGGTTATTGATAACACGCTTTTCTACTAACGACTCGTTGTCCACTCTGTTGCCCCCAGCCTGGTAGTTCAGGTCTCTGAGCTGCCGGGATGTGTTGATTTTCCAACCCGGACCAGGTGTTCGTGATTGTTGGGATCCTTGCGTGCTGACCCGAGATTCCGGGCTCATATATTCAAACACCGAGATTCTGGGTTTATATACTCTAACACCGAGATTCCAGGTTGATATACTCTAACACCAAGATTCTGGGTTTATATACTCTAACCTCGAGATTCTGGGTTTACATACTTTAACCTCGAGATTCCGGGTTATATACTCTAACCTCAAGATTCCGTGTTTATATATTCTAACCTCGAGATTCCGGGTTTACATACTTTAACCTCGAGATTCCGGGTTAATATATTCTAACCTCGAGATTCCGGATTTACATACTTGGTTATATACTCTAACCTCGAGATTCCGGGTTATATACTCTAACCTCGAGATTCCAGGTTTATATATTCTAACACCAAGATTCCAGGTTTATATACATTAACCCGAGATTCTGGGTTTACATACTTTAACCTCGAGATTTCGGGTTTACGATTTCTGAAAACAGGTTTTTTTACCCAGAATTCAATCAAATAGACTTGGCGGCATTGCCGTCGCAAAATGATTTCTGAAAACGAGTTTGTTTACCCAAATTCAATCATTTAAATAGATTTGGTGGCATTGCCGTCACAACACGAAGCCGGGATTTTAACTAGATTTAGTTTAACCGGGGTCCGCATCTGGGATCCAATTAAGGAGCGCGGATTTTAAAATAAACTCGCGACATTGTCACCTCTACATGGAGCCCGGATTTTAACTAGATTCAATTTAATCGGGGTCCGCATTCGGGGTCCAATTAAGGAACGCGGATTTTAAAATAGACTTGCGACATTGTCGCCTCTTCATTCCAATAAAGGAATTTAAGATAGACTCGCGACATTGCCGCCTTTACACGGAGCCCGAATTTTAACTAGATTCAGTTTAACCGGGGTCCAATTAAGGAGCACGAATTTTAAAATAGACTCGCGACATTTTTGCCTCTACACAGAGCCCGGATTTTAACTAGATTCAGTTTAACTGAGTTCGCCTTCTTCCCCTTATGGAGGTGGACTACAGTAATGCCGAGATTTAATTACAAGCTCCAAGCACAGAAATAATAGTTGCTTCATCAGGAACTTCATTCGACAAAAAGTTTTAGGGATCCAAAAGCGTCCCCATGTTGTTCATAACTGGCAATCAAAGAATTCCAAGATGCAGTAGTGTTCTTCATTCTTAATTCTCCAAATGACTTCCTTCCATCAAATTTTCATTCCTGACCTCCAAAATGCTATGAGAAGGAATGTCTTCAAATACTTCATAGATGAGGCTTCTGACATCAATTTGGAACCCGTTATTTGCTCAAGAAAGAACAAAGACATGGAATAGAATTCATCTAAGGCCGACATAAACAGGTGGATCCCACCTTTATTCCCATCTCTTTCCTCCACTTCAGTAATCAAGCAACTGAGAGGACTAAATGATGGTAAAGCCCAAGCACTTGAGGATTTTGTTGCTTCAGGTTCCCTCCAAGCAAGGAAAGATAAAGTGAAGCATACTTTGGGAGTATCAGCAAAATCATGCTTCTACAGCAGCAATACCAAACGCAAGCTCAAACTGTGAAGTTTTAAATAGAGAAGCAAACTTGTTCTTCACAACCTTCACAAGGATCTGACTTCCTATAGCCTCTTCTCCCTTCTTAACAAATCCTTTTCACTTGATATTTAGCCACACTAATTTGTAAGAATCAATATACAATTGGACTTTGATAAAGGGTGGCAAAATTTTTGAAGTTCCTGGCACATCAACTTAGCCTACATTACCATGTGAGCATCACACATCTTACCATCAAGCTCACCTTTAGGAACAAGGGCAGCTACAACCAATAGATTTTGACCATTTTTTACCATTGTTTTAACGTCATGGCCAAAAAGAGAGCTCTTGAGAAGGTAAGCTTTGCGAAGCAGCCTAGACATAGTAGCAACTTGTAGATTCTGACCCCTCAAAATAATTTTCCATATGCAAAAGGCATGCTTGGTTTCAAGAAATTTATCCTATAGTAATTTTTAGAATCAGTTGAGTAGTCTCTCCACTAAAATTTCCATTAGCATCCTCTTGGTTCTTCAACAATTTAATACCATCATCAACTCGTCCAGACCTTTCAAAGCTAGAAAAATTTTATCAGGTCAACATATCTTCAACAGGATCTATGTCACCACTGAATGGTTTAAAATCACCACCTTCTCATGTTTTTTTTTATGAAGAAAAAATAATTGAAATCCACAATGGTGAATAATGCTTTAAAAGGACTAGAATCATTAAAAGAGGTTTCTCTAGAAATTTTAGAGAATGCTGATAAAGGAACCATTCCCTTCCTCATTTCTAGGATGGCATATACATTCTGTCTCAAAAGTTCCACCTTCTAAATCTTCAACAAGACTTGCAAATAAAGGATATCATGCTTTATTCAAATTGCAACCATTGATGCTACAACTACAAACAGAGCTTACAACTTTATCAGCATCACTTCTTTCAAAGTTTTCTCTGTACTCTTTAACCTCTGCATGATTTCAAGGACTCTTGCTAAATGACCATTTAGAGAATTCAAGCTAGATTGACCGTAAGCATAATCCTTATCAACATTAAATATTTCCCTTTCATGAAAGGCCATCTCTTAACTGTTGTTCCCAAGATTATTACTTCTATAGGTGGACGAAGAATTTGAGAGGCACTATGCACCCAAGAGATGAGGACCCCAGAAATATGCAAATATTGTTTCTTTTCAGACCAATTTAATTAGAAAACTGCTGAAAACAATGAAAAAAAAAACAACCACTTCTTTTTGTGGATATTCTTTATTGGAAAACTCGAAGGGAATGCCACTACGTTAATGCTGAATATTTGTTGGATGAGCTTAGCCATTTGAAAAAAGAAAGTAGAAATTCGGATTCTACTCAAGCAAATGGAAAAATTGGTTCATCAGCAGACAAGTTGTGAACCCATAGGAGCATAACAGATGCACTTGGTGATGATGAAGTTTTAATTTCCTTTGAAAAATTATTCAGACGCCCTAATACTGGTCTTATGCTACAGATATAGCTCTGGAACAATCACAACTTGGGAAGCATAACGCTAGTGTCCATGAATGACGTGTTGGAAATTATGCCCTAGAGGCAGATCATTGTACTTTAACATTATTATTAATTAAAGTATTCTCCATTTAGTTATCATTTCATTTGCATGTTTATAGTGATAATTGTATCCTTGGATATATCTTATAGATTATCCTAAATGTCACTGGTCGGTCATTTACGCAGGAGCGAAGATGAAATAAGACCAATATAACTTTGATGAGTATGGAGATACGAATCAAAGTCATAGGCACTTGTAAGAGTACAAGGTGCCGGACCGACCCACTATGAGAAAGCTACATGGATTTGGTCATAAGCTTATCTCATGTATAACCGTGTCACAACGCCCTTTGACCTGAGATCATCATGGATTCCTACATGAGAGTCGCTGATCTTTGACCTAGTCAAAAGTCACCTTTGACCGGGTGATGATAAAGGCTTCAATTGGGATCAATGGTTTTCATGCAGAGGAATGTGAACAGTCAAGATGGAATTTGTCCCTCACATTTGTAGAGAGATAATACTGGGCCCTCGATGAGTGAGTCTGAGAAATGTATAGTCATACTACGATGGAAAAGAGTTTCCATTTCAATTGTTGGACTACTCAAGAATCGATAAAGTAATGGTCAAGAGCAGGAGGTTGACATTATCCATGCCTCATCCTTGACCAAATTATCGTGTGACAAAAGGGACGTGACATGGTTGTATGATAGGTAGTATCGTATTATCGATCCCCATATGAATTGGGTAGTCGCAATGTCTTGCTAGAGGCCGCTTGCGACTTGTGGGCTGGTACCGTATTGGCCCGCTGCCAATCTCATGTAGGCCTGCAAGGTCACACACAAGAATAGTCCAACACGAGCAATAGTGTCCATCAGTTTCATACTCTGTTGCCTCGCCAACATTTTTGCACCCTTGTGTACAGGTGTATTCCATCCTCAACTATTGTTGATTGGAAATTAGTGGAGAAACCCAACAAGAGCATTTGGCTTGTTGTGAACAACTGCGAGGTGATGCTACCTTCCTTTTTCAATTTCTAACCCAGAAAATAATAAAAAGGAGTTGTGGTTGGTTGCAAAAGTCAAAACTTCATTATCCGTGCATGTTGCTTTCCATTCAAAAGATTTACCCACATCCCCCGAAATTTGCATATTCAAATCTATCTCCTTGCCTCGCCTTTATACTGGGCATGAAAGAGTTATTCTTCTAGCCTTCTATAGCTTAGGATCGGGACAAGGTTCCCTACAATGGAAGATTATTTGATTGTACTCTGGATCGGCATCATGAACGGCAAGTAGAAATTTATGTCTAGAACCACGAAACTGTTTTGGACCATTGTAAAATTCAAGGTCAAACTCCCATTCACGCCAACATGTGTCTATCCGACTATTATCCCAGTTATTAGAATTCACAAATAAATTTTATTCATTTTCTCTTGAAACAAGTTTCTTTTTCAATTTTTAGCTGAGCCACCTCCACATACACGTGCCCCCACCTGTAACATCTAACTTTCTATTTTGCTCTTGAATAGATGAAGTCATCAGTGCATTGTATTCCGGACATGCACACACACAGGGCATCTCGGCACAAGATCCCGGATATGCACACACACAGGGCATCCCGACATTGGATAGTAATGAAGCATTTCACTATCTCGGAGATGTATCTCGGCTCAAGTCAAACCCAGAAAGTATTTGAAGATTTCCTAGTATTGGTAATAATGAATACGAGCAAACGCTTCTCGGCATTCCGACATTGTATCTCGGCCCAAATATCTGAAGGATCTGAATATAATGGGCGATTCACGTCGACAACCGAGGTTGGATTAGAACCCATCATAAAGAATAGGAAAGATTCACAACCATCGTGCGATATTTCTAGCAAGATTAACCAGCGGAGCAGCCTCAAAATTTGGGGGAGATTCAAAACTCACCTATGCAATCGTCGGAGCTCTAACCTGAAAACACCAACTTGCCAAGGTCCCTACAAATTCACCCGATCTCAAGCCCTCAAATCGTTTCTTCAGCCTGCACAAACTAACGCGCCCTAAACTCTTTCTTCAATTGGCACAATCTTGTGGCCTGAGAGAAAAGTTTTGATTGACACAATGCCTTCGTCTAAAATTCCTCTAGCCGATCAAAAAGATTGTTCGACTGGTAGCTAGGAATTGGAATCATTGACCATCTTTGGTCATGGGAATCGAAATTTATTGATTCCCCACAGACGACGTCAATGTTTTGTCATAAGAACACAAATGTCTAGCCCTAGGTGGACTAGTATGTTGATATAGGATCGAATAGCTCTCTCTTAAGTATCCATGGATGAGATACCTCTAAGAATAGAGGATCATTGTGCACAAACATGAAGGCTTTCGCCAAAGGGGGTGGGGTGTGTGCACAGTGTAGGAAGTATATTTTTACGTAAAATTCAGTACCTAAAATATTTTTTCAAAATCCTAAAATAATATTTCAAGATCATAAAGTATTTTTCTAGTACCAGTCAGTATCCTCAAGTATGTTTTTAGTATCAATCAGTCTTCTAAAATATTTTTTTAAGATCATGAAGTATTTCTTAAGTATCAGTCACTATCCTGAAATATCTTTTAAGTACTAGTTTGTGCCTTGAAATATTTTTTTCAAAAAGAAAAAGGGAACCAGCTCAGTATTTTACGTCAATACGGCAACCATTTTAGATAAAGAAGGGCAGCAGATGGTAACCAGCAAAGGAGGAAAGCCGGTCCGACATATACCTTTTCTCTCATAATTAACTTTTGGTTCTTTCAAACCAGCGAGATTCGGACAAATTATAGTATTTACGTAAATTTGTCTGAATACACTACACAACACAATTCATTTTTACCCCGTTTTGGACAAATTATGGGAATTTTATGAAAGCGATAGAAACATTTGGGCATTTTCGTTGGGTGTTACTCTTCTACGTACTGGTCAGTTTTGTATCATTGGGTGATGACAATAACATAAATTGCTACGGGTTACAAATATTTACGAGGGATGTTCACAATCACAAATGAACAAGATCCGAGTCCTCAATCTCATAATTGAAATAAAATATTACTCATATTCTGCATTTAATTACTTTTATGTAGAGTAATGATCACAATATATATATATAGTTTCAAACTGTATAATCAAAATTAAGATCCCTCAGAATGATCTTTAAGCGAAGTATAAGAAGTGATTAATGATGAACCCCATAATGTGGTAGATGGGCCAATGTTCACGTTCTATCCCTCTTCACATTAGCTTAAACTCCTAAAGTGAACTTAGAGAGTAAATATAATTAGATTGGAATTGAACAATTAGTTTGAAATTACTTAGCTTGTATATGGGACAGAGAGAGAGAGTATACATCATAGCACAATGGTACGGTGGAGATATGGCTAATTGTGAGAGATGTGCATGAGGGAGGAATATGGTCTTGAAATATAAGGTCTGGAAGCTCTTATATAAATGAGAGATTGCAACCTCGCTCATGCCATTAGTGTCTGATGTTTATAACAACAATAAAGACTTATCTCACTATCACTATGTGGGGTCGTTACATGATCACACAAAGTCATTGTGCTCTATCAAAATCAGGTATTTGAATAGATTATCATTAACCAAAAGATCTCATTTTATAACCTCATCATTAATTAAGCTTTTATTTCAGTCTTCCTCTATCTCTTTTCAGATGATTTCATACTGTTTGATCAACCCTCCTTATAAGCAATCAAATTACCTTTTTCGAACGAGTCCAAACCATATGAGATCCACCACATTAGCTGATTTTCAACCATTTTTTTCCTATATAAATTTCACCTTAACTCGTTCACGTATATGATCAATATGAATCCTATCGTTAACATTTACTTCCATATAGTGTTGTTGGTCTTGTGGCAATGCAATAATATCTCTCTTTTACCTTATTATATACTTTCCGACCACAAATAATTAACTCCGATGACTTTTCTCTATTTGTACCCCTTAGCTAGTGTCCAAAACGATGGAGAAGAAGATGGTTTGACTTGTACAACACCGACTAGAGATTCTGCACTTTGCTTTTGCATTATATAATTGATCACTTTCCTTTATATAAATCTTTCCCTCTCTTTCCCTCTCTTTTTAATTTCTCAGTCACAAAATTCAAGCCTCAAGCAGAGAAGGCACCACTTTAATTGAAGTTGGTATGGCTTGACCCTTTTTGATTGCGACCTACAAGCTCACTTTTCCCACTTTTTATTTTGTTTTTCTGGTCACATTCCTTTTTCACATTATTGTTGGGATCATCCAATCCACTCACTGGAGCAACATTTGAATTTGATGCTAAACTAAAGTTGTATAGGTTTCGCCTAAATCCAAGAGTCTCACATTGATTTCCTCGAAATATTCCTCTAATCATATCATATATACCATTATTGTCCCATCTCGCCTCTAAAATCCAACTCCTCATGTTCATTCAAATTAAGCCTATTTACACGCGCTTGCCTCATGATCAACATAGGATACGCCTTAATTTTCCAACCTATTCACATCATTAGCTCAATAGGTTTCACTTGTTCATAACAACAATATGAAGTACTCGGTCCTTATTATAAGACACTAATTAACTATTATCATAAACTAATAAAACAGTTAAAGTCAATAAAGTTGTCCTAAAATTTATATAATTTCCAATATTACCCATACTAATTGCACTAAACTCTAATATCATATTAGTTATTACTTTCACCCACTACCCTTATTAATTATGGGCATACATAGAAAAAAATAATTAATACTCCTTGGGAATAGCAAGTGTCTTATAAAAAAGACCAAATAAACTTGCTAATTGGTGCCTTATAATAAGAACCAGAGGGAGTAATTAATAATAAACATAAGACTATTATCATACAAAATTTATGATATATTAATATAATATTCATCATACAAATATTATATAATCCATTCCAAACTCTGTGCAAGGTGCATCATGTCCATTAGTTGATGGCCACGTATATGGTTTCACATTAAAAACTACTCCCTCCTATATATGGGACTTGAGGTTGTACTTCCTCTGATTCTTAATATAAGATATATTTATATAATTTAATTATATTAAGAAAATTAATTGAGTTAATTAATATGACACTTATTTTCTAAAACACCTTAATCATCTTCATTAAATTTCTCTCCTCTTGATTATTATTGAGAGAGCATCAATAATTAAAAAAATATTGACAAATATGAAAAATATGTATTATATTTAGGACCAATATCAACTTCATAAATGTGTCTTAATAAACTGGAGAGAGTATTAAAATCATAATTTTAATGAAAAACAAGTACTATGTTTTCGCCAAACCTATGATTTGGATGGCCTCTAAAGATGAAACTAATCAAGCTCATAAAAACTAGATCAAGACTCAAGAGGTTGAGTAGTTTGGGGTTAATAACGAAGAGCTCTATTGTGTCAGAAGTCAGAAGACTGCTATTTGCCGTTGCTGCTACGCTTGGCTTGTATATCAGTGACGATATTTTTGTGTTGTTATTGTATTCAGTACTCACTCTCTTTGGGAACCTCTCAAAATTAAACAAGACACAGGCCATTCAATTAAAATGGATATTACTCAATATAATATATAATATATATTCTCTATAATATTATTGTAAGGAGGCTAAAGAATCTTACTGTTTATATGCTCTATCACTTTGCCCGCCAAACAGCCGCATAAGTGGCTTTCATGTTGGACTTCGTGTCTTTTTGTTTCTTTAATTTTTCCTTTTCGTTTCTTTTCATACACAGCTCATTTGCGCCTTTTGGGATAAACCCTAGCGATCTCCGACATTATGATTATTTTAGTTCGACCAAGAGTAAGGAACATGTCCTTTGAATTTTGAGAGAATATCGTTTAGGTCCCAACTCAGGAAAATAATATATTCATAAATTTCAAAACTTGTCAATGATAATTTATTTATATTTTTCCCCCATGATTGGGATTGGGACCTTAATGATATTTTCACTTGTCAATGGGAATGTGTTAGCTTATGGATTAATTCATTATATGTTGAGCTAGTTTAATTATTTTGACATTTAGTTATTTTATCAAAAATTGAGTCCGTCCTGATGACCCTATATATATATATATATATATTCATATGTTTAAAGGAGATATTCTATTGGAAGTTTGAATGGAGATAAAAGTAGAAACACTTTAAAGTTTAATTTTTTTAGACAGAGATATTTGATGCTACACCTATTTAACTTTTTTGCCATAAATTTGTATAGGTAAATACAAATGAATAAATAAATGGGGAAAAAGTTCCTAACTAAAAATTTTATAGGGGAAAAGTACCAGTACTTTGTGTATATCTACAAAATTTACACTATAAAAATTTATCAGCTTCTCTTCATAAATAAAATTTTCAATTTTTGAATTGGGGTCTTTAATTTTCTCCCATTGTCCTTAAATAAATTTTAAATTTTAAACGGCACACACACACACACATATGATATTCTATTTAAATTTACAAAAATATCAACCATTTTGAAACGACTCATTCATTTTTTATAAATGAAAGAAAAAGTGAACTGTGGGGAAAAGAAAACAAATTCTAAAGAGAAACCAGTAAATAACGCAAAAGCGCGGGACACAAAAAGCCTGCAGGAAAAATATTTATTTTTTCTTATATTAAATTAAAAAATATTAATGTATGTATAGCTAAAAATACCAATATTCTGATTAAAACTTTTCATTTTCTGGTCTTCTGAAATTAATATTTTGATTCTTTTTTTAATTACTGAAATATTGGATAGTTAAGAATGTACTAACTTTTTTTTTTTTTCAAAACTAAAAACCATGGGGTAATAAGAAAAAAAATATAATAGTTGCTTCGGGACGAGGCTGCCTTTAATCATTCAATCCCTTTCTTTCGTAACTACAGATGCACAAGAGCTCAAATAAGTAAAGTGCACCAAAAGCATCACTTGGCTATGATTACTATAATGGCTATGTACTCACCCAAAACACAAGCCTCGATCTGTGCAAATTCTGATAGATATATAGTTTTCTGTGTCCAATCTTTTAATGATAACTAAGGTTGGATACATGGCAGGCAGGCACGTACCCCTTTTAAAATTCATTCACTCACTTTCATCGATCCTCATGGGAATATTTACTTTATACTTTTTACTCAGATTTGATTTAAAGGCTTTGTAACAACATATCCTCATGCCACCTTTAGTTTTTGAACCAAAACGTACCATAACATTCACTAAAGCTGTTCGATTTAAAGTTAATAATTTGTCCTCCGTTACCTGGGAATTGATCAAAGTGATCGATGATTCCTCTTTTCCCCTTTATCATCTGCTACTTGTTTGGACAATGTTTGAAATTCACTTGTCCATTATTATTGAGTCATAAGGAATCAACCAAATACTCCACTAGTCCTATATATATCGAGTAGAGAAAGAAGCTATTTTTTTAGTCCTTTTTATAAGCTAGACACCTCATTAAAGTTTTGGAATAAACATACAATTTAACCCTTCATTTATTATTGTGTTTATTTTGTGTTTTCATTTAATATTGTGTATATTAAATAAGAGTAGAGTTGAAATTTTGTTAAATTTTATGGCAGAGTTAATGATATTTAAGGTTTTCCTTGGTTTTTGTAAAAAATATTAAAAATGTCATATAAATATGACAAGAAGAGTAACTATTTAATTAGCTTTTACACAAACTCCATCTTATCTCTATTATAGATCACTTTCAATTGATAATTCACTCAAATCGAATAACGACAATTTACTCATTAAGCCTCTCTTAAATTAATAAAACTTTTTAACCTTACCCCTTTTAATGCATTTTAGAGGAGAAATAGAAATGCGAAGGGTCATGTTTAAGTATTAATTACATGGGTAAAATTGACAAATAAACAACTTTCCAAGGGCCTTATATACTCCCTCCGGCCGTTCTTATATATAAGAGCCTTTTTTTAATGAGTCTGTCCCTAAATATAAGATCCATTTTGAATTTATCTCAATAATAAATGCGCTTTTATCCAATTTTCCCTCAACTAATTATTATATACATACATTATCTTTCATCTTCTTCTCATTATTACTCTCTCACTCATTTATAAATAAAAACATTTTTGAAAAAAAAAATTCCTACATTTAACTCTTTTTTAGAACCTCTCGATTTAGTTGAAAGACTCTTATATATAAGGCCGGAGAGAATATATTTTATGGTTCAAAGAATCGTTTGAGAAGATGCCATATAATAGAGAGTGACTAATTGGGACTAGAGGGAGTATAGCTAGTCCTTTCATAAAGAAAAAGAGGGAGTATGTTCATTATATTGTCTTATTTATAAGTTATACTTCTGATATGTTTTATCATATTTTTTGTTTAAGAAATTCATATCATATCCTAATAATAAACCCGGCCTAAACCTTATTAATAAACTATGTCTTAAAATTTAATAACCTTTTAAATTTAACCCTATTCAATATATAAAATTTCCAACAAAATAATGGTTTTTTTATACATAACAATAAATTAGGGGTATAATTATACTCCCTTTAGTCCTTAATATAAGATTTACTTTAATGAAAAAATCAAACTACAAAGTATATCTTATATTAATGACCCAATGAAGTAAATTCGTACAAAAAATTTAATGAGATGACTTATATTAATGACAAAAAAAACTCTATATTTGTCTTATAAATAGGAGTGGATTGGAGCACACACAAAGTCAAGAGTCAAGACTAATAGGTTTCATGACTTAAAGTGCTTATAACACTACTTTCAAGTTATCAACTAATGAAAGTGATATACTACTCTGGTACTATTTATAAGTCTATTTAGACCAAAAAAATTGATCCTATTTATAAGTCCAGTTTCATATGATAAATGGGATTGTGACAATTTTACCCATATTAATTATAATTATGAAGATAGAGAGAGAAGAAACATTTGAAAATACTTAATCATAAGTGAGGGCAAAGTTGAAAATTTATTCTATAATCATTAAGTTAACTACCTTTTAGTGGTATGTGAGATTTGATCAAATCGAACTTATAAATAGAACCAAAGTGGTATATTGATAGGATGATTCTAACTGTGATGAGGTGGTAATAGAGATATCTGTCTCAGCATCAGTTGATTCTTCTGTATTTGTCTCTGTCTACACAATGTTTTCATTTTTACCATATAGACCAATATTTTTTATAGTTTCTTCGAATACTTTTAATATCGAATTAATTAATAATGATATGGAATATGGTATCTTGTCTCGTTGAATAACAAAACAAAACGTCTCGCTCTGAAGTTGCATGCACAACATGGTAATCTGCGCTTGTCCTCGCATGAGAATACTAAACAACTAAACAAGGTTCACGTGAAATGCTTTATGCACTACATGCATTAAACACAAATAAATTACCTTAAAATTAACGTAGCCGATTAAAATTTCACATTGTGTTATTAAAAAAAAAAGGTAATAAAATTACTGTCTCCTCTTAGTTAAAAATTTTAACCGCAACTCCGTTGGGTGACGACTTTGCATGAAACGTGTAAGGAAAGTACGTGGAGATGTTCATAAAATAACTGAGAAAAAAAAAAACCGTGACTTTAATGGAAGTGGTCCTATATTGTTCATGCATGTATTAATCCCAAAGCCCACGTGTAATCCTTATCTATATAAATACTCGTATGTCAGATTTTGTGTAAACTTTGTTTTATACATTTATTTCCTACACTTACCTAGCAGTTAAGTCGTTATGACCCCATTTTCAATGATCATGTCACCTCGCCTACCCCTATAACCTAATAGCCACTTTAATTCTTATAATAACTATATCCGTTTAATTAATTTGATCGTTTCTAGGTTCATACTTCAAACCTCCTACGTTTTCAACTAATAACGGTATTATTACACCAACCACCACATGCAAAGAGGAAACTGGCTTCGATTTTGTTTTCACCAATAATTTTTCAAAATTATAATTTAAGTTTGTCAGAAAAGAATTCAATGAAATCTGTTGAATTGTATTGTATATTCTCCATCCGATCCACGATATATGACACTATCTACTAATAGAACAGTAAGGTTTAAAATACAAGTCACTTGTAAGCAAGGGGTAGACCTAGACAGCTAGAGGTGGCCCCTGCCCCTAAAATTTAATATAAAAAAAAATTTATGAGTATTGGTGTGGTATTGTCCGATGTTTGATGGTAGAGGTGTGAGCTTTTATTTATTTGTTAGGTTGCTTCATTTTTGAACTTGATTGATGTTGAATTTTGCAGAGGAAATTGAGAAGCTGTTTCCAAACTTGTTTGGGCAGCCTTCTGTAATATTGGTGCCCCCGTGCCTAGTGATTCTGATTTAGTGAATCCAGATAAGAAGTTGAAGATTGTTGTGGTATATTGTCAGGGGGTCAAGCTCCTGGTGGTCACAATGTGATTTCTAGAATTTTCTGTGAGGATCATTTTGTTTGAATTGAATGGGATGATGTCTTGGTATCTTTTAATTTGGTTCGATGGAACTTAATTTGTATAATTTTCTTCTTCTTAATTTTCTGTTTTAAGATTATCTGCAATAGTGCGCAAAAGGAAGCATATTATATGGTTTCAATGGTGGTCCTCTTGACATCATGAAGTGAAAATACGTTGAATTGAACTCTGACTATATTTATCCATATAGAATTCGATCAGGTCTATCTTCCTCACTTGTTGTACATGCATCAAACATGTCCCAAATTTTGTAAAAACTCTTGAAAATAGATGTCATGTTTTGGTTCCATTGTTTTTACATCAGGGATGGTTAGTTGAACCCTTATAACTCTATATGCTTCCTTTTTATAAGGGTATTGTACGTGTCATGCTTGTCGAAGTTTTTGCAAAATATTTTCGCTCCCCCTGATTAAAGTTTGTGGGTCTGTCACTGCTTGTAAGATAATTGATACTTATTTCTAATTTTACCTTCCAAAAAATTTTAAACAAATTTTTTAATAATGATAAATATTTAATAAGTTGACTATCTTTTTTTTTTGTGAATTAATTAAAATGGCCTATAATATTATAGAGATGAGTACGTAGTTGGAAGGATCGGAAAAAGTCTTTGGGGTCCCTAAAGCGATGATGATACGCCAAACCCTCGTGGGCGTCGTGGCAATTATGAAGCATGAGGGGCCGAAATGGCAATTTGGGTCTTCATTGGAGGGTATATTAGGAATTACGCAATTTGTTTACGTAAGACCCGTTCTTTCCCGAACGGAATTCCAATCCGTAAAATAAGATTCTTTCGATTATTCCACTTCCATTGAGCAGCGTTTCTTACGGTATTAATCCCTTGGCAAATCATTTTCCGTTTGAAAATTTCTCTCCTTCTGAGTCCGGTCACTAAACCGTTTGTTTTCACACGTGGAAACCTTCCATTGGCCAAAGCTTCGGTGCAGCTCTCCACTACCCGATCTGCATAACGGCGCCGTCAATTTCCCCGTTTTCAGATTCCCCCGTCACTGTTAACGGATGCAGGACCACCACCACCTACCACTATTACCCTATCTCAACCGTTGAAAGGTTTCGTCATCATCACAATTGCTTCGTGTCACTTACACGCGCACACAAAATACACGCCCTCTCCCTCTCTCTCTCTTGCAGTGATAAAATGATTAAAATCAGAAGAGCACACACTGCACCTGAATCTTGAAGGAAGAGATGGTGAGAGAGTGCAGAAGAATTGCAGAGGTTGTTGCAGTAATGGAAATGGCTCAGGTTGGGGTCACGACAAGAGCGCGAGCAGCGTTGGCCATGGGAGGAGCTTCTGCTGCAACAGCTTCAGCTGAAAGAAAGCCCAAGAGAAGGAGGATCAACAAAAACGAACAACTCAAATTCTCTGCATCTTCATCTCTCGTTCAGATCAACGGAAGAAGTCGGCCTGATAATGACGTTATTCAACCGGAGGCCGACGAGCGATGCTCTACTCCTTCCTCCTATGAACTCCCCTCGTCATGTTGTTCGAGCAATGGATCCATCGGACTCGATGAAGAGAGGATCAAATTCGTAGATCTGGAGGTATAATTGTGTTTATAAATTTTATAAAAAATTCTGATACATCTCGGAAGCTCAAATCAAATATATCAATTGTCTCTCAGAGAGCTCCGGTTAAGTTTGATCTCTTTGAATATTGCTGGTCATCGCGTTTTTTTTTTCGTTATATTTTTTTTCCCACTGAATTTAAGGCTTTGTGTTGAACATGTTTACAGGTAGATAGCGCGCAAGGTGAAACATCGACGTGTAATTGCAGTGACGAAAGGTTACAACTCATCCTTCCTTTTCGAATTTTCAAAATACGGAATCATTTGAATTCGAAAAATGTTATGAAAAAAATGATCCGCCATAATTTCTTCTGTTTAAAATCCCATGTAATTCAAAAGCATATACGAACTCTCACTCTCTCTTGTGGGATAGATACTTTAATTTCTTAAATTTTGAACCACTGTGTCGGCTTTTGTCGCGCGCGCTGCAGAGAGATGAGCCCATCCAACGAACTTCGAGGACAAAATTCAGAAGCAGTAAAGCCAACGGAGGCTAACTCTCGTTGTATATCAACAGTGCAAAAGATGCCGACGGAGCTGGAGATCGAAGAATTTTTCGCTGCTGCGGAGAGTGACATTCAGAAACGCTTCGCCGAGAAGTAAGTAAAATCTTAATAAAGTTCAAACAAATTCACCTTGTAATTTGAAAATTAGCACGTATAGTATCACCATTTTCTTTTACCATCTTCCAATTTCTGGTAATTATCTGCAGGTATAGTTACGACATTGTGAGAGACGTGCCGTTGTTGGAAGGGCGTTACGAGTGGGTTCAAATAAAGCCATGAACGCCTCTTCTGCCAAGTCAATTAAGCTTCAAGAATTAAAGAAGATAACGACCTGAACATCATGTGCTTCCGGCGGTCATTAATTAATTAAGACTATCGGTAAGTTAATTTAGCTAAGGTAATTAATTCAATTCTCATGTATTCTCTTTATGTAGGAGTCTTTTGTATGATGTATAGCATTCTTTATCGTTCACAAGAGGGAGAATCCAGCAGCGTTTGTTCTTTGGACTGGTTAATATCATATCATACGGAGAAGCCAGTGGATAAAAAAGATGTATGTTAATTAATCAGCAAGTTGTAGAACAAACGGCTCAAATAACATAAACTTAGTGGCACCCGTAATTTCGCGTTTGTTTCTCTGTTGTTATTTTGCGGGCTCCTTTTAGTTCTTACTTCTACCTGGACTGAGCTTTGGGTCCAGGCAGTGCCAGTGATGACTTCATCATCTTCTTCTTCTGCTTTTCTTTTCTGTTTTTATTTTGTTTGGGTTATTATCGCATGACGTGAATTGCCTTTATGATTCTTGTCTTTTTCCTCCCTTTAAACTCTGAAATGACTTTTCCTTATTTTAAGTTTTCACTGTGGAAAATCTGTTTCTTTTCTTCTCAACTTTTGTATGATAATCTGGAATTCTGGATATATGTCGATTGTGAAATAAATTTGGATGTGAGGTATCATAACAGAAGAGAAGCAAATGTGCTTTTTTAACAATAAGGTTTGTACATATTTATAGTTAATTATCCTTGTTATTTTTTAAGAAAACTATTCTCTATTTGTTTTTTAATTTTGAGATATTTCAATTATTAATTGTATTATAAAACAAATGGTCTCACGTTCCATCATCATTGGGGTCGGTGGAGCGCCATACCGTGTAAGTCACGGACACGTGTAAGATGGGCCAAGAAGCTGATGTTAACAGCCATGTGAGACGGGTTTTCCAGAATCAAAGCCTAATCCAATACCCTCTCAGCAACTACCATAAAATTTTTTTTTTACTCCCTTACATATTTGTCCCTCCTCCCACACGTAATTTTTACTCCCTTACATATTTATCCCTCCTCCCACACGTAACGTAACACTCTGATTTTTATTATAAAGCATTAACTAATAAATATATTTAGTTCTTTTATAAGGAACTTATTTATTTCCAAAGAGCATTAAATTTTTTTTTCCATATATGCTCATAATTAATAAGGATAGTAGGTAAAAATAATAATTAATATGATATTAGAGTTTAATACAATTAGTATAAGTAATATTGAAAATTACTTAAATTTTGGGATAGATTTAATAATTTTAACTGTTTTTATTGATTTGTAATAATTATTAGTTGGTGCCTTATAATAAAGATTAGAGTGAGTATTTGATAAACAAAGAACAAACTTAGGAGAAATTTTCAAATTGGGGATCTGTTCATAGGTCTCAAAATTATGTGGTTAATCATACAGTTCTTAAAGCCATAATTCAGGCCCATGCCTCCATTTATAGAACACCTATGACACTAGTAAACACAAAGTAGTAGTAATATTTTAAGTTGATATAATTTTTTATTTATTTGATAAACCTTTGATCTTCCAATAATCACTTCAAATCTTTAAATTGTCACTGATGTTGATGAGGATGATGTGTGTAATGCGAGAAGGTGAAGCAATCAGGGTGAAAACACAAACGCGCCTGTTCATTATGTTATAATCATTATTGGCAAGCAGGATATGTGTGTTCCATTCCTGAATTTTGGAACAACGAACTCATTTACTGCCACGGGATCTGATCTATACCTCATTATTCTCTTACTAATTTTGTTCGTCGTGTTTTATTTATACTAAGCCCTTAAACCATGAGAAGGAAAGAAATAATGAGGAGGCATGTGCACTTACTATAACACACACACACACGAACCTATATCTTGCTCCACATGGCACATGACAGACGAATAATGCCAAATTTCATAGAGAGCATGCTAAAAACTTAAACTGATCAGAGAACTTTTTATGGCGTCTTTCTACCAAAGGCTGTAACACGTAAGAGCACGTCTATATACCCAAAGGGTACATATAAAATAACCAAGATTCGCATGTACGTACAAGCAGAAACACTGTGCTTTAATTTTCAATATATTATCAGAATTTCAGCCCCCCAAACTCATATTAATTATACGTATATCCTATATAGTGATCGATCAAAAAGGGGCATAATGAATGAATTAATTATACAATAAAAAAGGCAGAAATCATAGGATCCTATATAGATTTGGTTTAATCAATAATAATAATATGTACGATTGAGATTGAAATATACTCTTTGGAGAAGGGGTGATGCTGTGCAGGTAGGACCAGAACAGTAAATGCAAATGTCAAAAATGGTTATCGTACCTAAAAACCAATTAAGACCCACGTACAAGTGCGTCCACCGTATGAGTGAAGAAGCAAATCAAACATCAACTAATAATAACGAGAGAGCGTCACTTTTGATTTTTTGGGGAAGATAATATTAATTAGTTTGTAGTGATACACCTTTTTTTAGATAACAAGTGCGTCCACCGTATTGATCGATCACATCCTTTAATTTCTTTTCTTTTTCAGAAAATGTTATGCTAAACGACGACTATCTCCATCCTTGGTAGTTATTGTACCTCTTGCTAATCAATATACCATTAATTAAATGTGGGCCAAGTACTATACTTTTCTTCTTAAAGGTTAATTCTATCCCATAAATTTTTTTTTTTTTTGGTATTTACATGAGTATAGGAAAAAAGACAGTTATGATATTATTATATCAAAGTTGTTAATGTTAAATATATATACTTTTCCGAGTTACTTGAATAATATTCTCTTCTTTCAACATAGCTGCCTAATAATAAGGTCATGTTTGAATATTGTAATGCTTATTGAGAGTAACTCTCTTCAAAGTATTTTTTCATTCACACATACTTAGCTTGAGCTCGAGACTTAGTATTTGAATAGTTAAAACCTTTTCTTCCGTTGTCGACATCTATTGGTAAAAGAAATTCTTCTTCTCGGAATCATGAGGCCAACCTTTTGTTTTATACTTATGGTTCATCCTTGTTTTTCCAGTAAAACAAGGATGATTAAACAATTCAGTGAGGGGGTTGTCCTTCATAAAGGAATCCAGAGTGGGATAGTTAGAAAACACTATTACCCCTAGTCTTAATTATAAGACAAAGTTTGTAGTGTAATTTGCAATTACAAACTTTCTCCTATATTAGGACCGGAGGGAGGGAGGGAGTGTACCAATATAAAATATTATTAATCGAGGACAGGTGCTGTTAAAAATCTTAAGGGTGGTAATTAATCACTCAATTATGAGTAAATGTTAATTAGAATTTTGTTGGTATCATTGCTGGTTTCGTGAACACATATGTAGTGTCATGTTATTTCAACGAGACATACAGAATTGACGGGCACTTCATACAGTCTTATTCACACCCACGCACACACATTGTCGTTTGAAAATGGGATGAATCAATTACGAACGGTGTTTACCAAGTTCTTTTCTTTATTAAAATTCGCACTTACATCTCTCATCCCTTGAGTTTTGACCCTACTCATATTGTCTTTCTTTTATATAGCTAGATTATTTCCCCTCCTGACGTACCATTTGGTTCAGACTCCAGAAGAGTCAGATGATAAATCAGAAACGACTTTCTGGGTATTACTGGGGCCTGCCGTACCATTTGACGGTGCTTTATTATGTTCCCATGTCATCACACAAAAATATCCAATGCATGTGTTTTAGTCCCCATAAATAATTATTGATTGGGTAATACTAGGTCTTACCGTACCGTTCAATCACAGACCCCGATGCCAAATCATTGAACACACCACTAGCAAGGAGCCTTGATTAGTCAATCCTGCGTATTATGGTCCGATTAGTTCATATTATGCTCCTCTTTGGTAGCAGGAAAGTGGAATGAAACAAGTGCAAGTGAAGATGTAATCAGTATTTTTTGCTTGTTTGGTACAATGGAATCTAGTTCCTCTGAAACTTGGTTCCATAAAAAAAAAATGATGGAATTGAGTTCCATGCCTTATCTTATGGAATTTGGTTTCATTAAAGAGATAATCCCTTTGCTTCTTTGTCTCTCTCTCCCTTATCCCTTATATATCTGTCTACCAACCGCAACCGCGACAAGTCTCCGGCCGCCAGTGACAACGGCCACCACAAGCATAAATTCACTCTTGAGGGCTAAAGATGGGGGAAAGCCCCATTGTAATTTATTTATAAATTAGTGAACCTATAAGTCAAATCACTTAAAAAAAAGAGTCAAATCATTTCATTGTTACAAAACATTTATCACACTATGAATTATTTATTGTAAAATTCAATTGGTCTAACTTGATTGGGGATAATGAAAAAGTAGTTAGTGTTTTTTTTTTTTTTTTATGGAATTACAATGAGATCCCAATTAAGAGACTTAATTATCAAGAAATCTCAATACCAAGTGATATGTTGTCATTTCTCAATTTGAAACTTGTCATTACGGGCTCTTCAATTGTCATTATGACTTATTAGTAAATAAGTCTCCTTCTTGAGACCTCATTGTAATTTTCCTTTTTTCTAAAAAAACAATTATAGAGAGAATGACATCTAAGTCCTAAGAAGTCTTCTAAGTTGTTAATGGTAACTGATTTAGTTGTTAATCCTCCTTATTCAATTGTCAATGAGGATTTTTATGATATTATTTCCTTTGATTGAGACCTAAAAGTCATTCACCCAAAATTATATGAAATAAGTCAATCATAGCCTTCGGCCAATTAAACTCCGGGGACCACAATTTTCAAACCCAAAGGCCCCTTTAACTTTGGTCTCTCTCTGTGTATTCATCCCTTCAAGATACCTAAAACGGCTAATATTTTGTCGGTTTCCTCCATTGATGCGTATTCTTGTTACTTGAGGAACATATAATTTATGGGGTTCTTGTATATGTAATTGGCACTTCAATTTCTTTTTAGATTTTAATTTTACAAATTCGTGTGGAGCAGTTGTACGCAAAGTAGTGTTACATTTTTTGCAGGACAAAACAAAACAAGAAGGTGGATAATAAACACGAGCCTTTGAACCTCAAAGAAGAAACCGAATCATTTGGATCCTGTAACTAAGAAAGTAAGATTCAGCAAAAGAAATTAAGATTAACGTTAATGGCTCATATGACACTGGTTCAAGAAAAAGTGATTTGGGCTATATGTGTTTATGTTCTCGAGTAGAATCTGACTGATACGAATATTAGGAATAATAACTATCCTCTTCTGGTTTATTCTAAGAATCATGGACGTTTCGGATGACACAGAGGAGTTGATCGACGGAGGGAGTAATCATTATTAGTTTGTAGTGATACACCTTTTTTTAGATAACAAGTTGCGAGTATATGATGAAGGGGTGGTTTATATATGTTGATCACATCCTTTCTTTTCTTTTTCAGAAAATGTTATGCTAAACGACTATCTCCACCCTTGGTAGTTATTGTACCTCTTGCTAACCAATATAATATACCATTTATTAAATGTGGGCCAAGTACTATAGGTTTCTTCTTAAAGGTTAATTCTATCCCATATATATATATATATATTTGTATTTGCAGGAGTATAGGAATAAAGACAGTTATGATATTATTATATCAAAGTTGTTACTGTTAAATATAAACGTACTTTTTTGAGTTAGTTGAATAATATTCTTCTTTTAACATAGCTGCCTAACTAGGTCTACATTTCTTAAAAGTGTTTTTTCATTATCATTTGGCTTGAAGTTTTCAAAAATAACTTTTCAATCATGATTTACGGTATACGAGGTATGTATGTTAAAGGAGTTTTGTCTCAATCTAATTTACATGAATAAGCACTTTTGAGACTCCCAAAAATGATCTCAAACATGCTTTTAGCTCAAGACTTGGTAGTTGAAAGCAGCTAAAACCTCTTCTTTCAATGCCGACGTCTATTGGTAAAAATAATTCTTCTTCTTGAATCATGAGGCCAACCTTTTGTTCTTTGGGTTTGGTTTTTTTAGTTGTCTCTTTTCTCATTATCTCTCATAATTTCTAAATCATGTTCGTCAAATTAACTATGAAAAGTTAAAAGTGAGCTACGTCATCAAGTTATCACTTATTTAACTTTTCTCTTGTATTATCAACCAACGGTTCAAATTGACCTATCTTCCCAATTAATGATCTCTATGGGATAATGAGGTATTATAAGAAATTGAGATAATGAGAGGATCTCTTCCCTCTGTTTTATACTTATGGTTCGTCCTTGTTTTTCCAGTAAAATGAGGATGATTAATTAAACAATTCAGCAAATTGATAAATCAATGTTTGGACCTGGAAAATTTTCAGCGAGGGGGTCCTCCTTCATAAAGGAATCAAGACTGGGATAGTCAGAAAACACTACCAATAAATTAAAGGCTAAAGTATATCTTTGGTCTTTTATGTTTGCCTCTAGTATCAGTTTAGTCCCTTAAGTTTGTAAAGTATACGTTTGGTTCCTGAAAGTTAACACCGTTCGTTTAACTTAACGGAAAATACTAACTCAACAATTTTTAGTGATGATTGTGCAATAAAATGCTGACTAAACATGCTTATATGTTAATATTTTAAATCTAATTAATTGAAAAATATTTAGTCTTCACAGACAAAAAAAAAAAAACCGTATAATAGTCCGTGAAAATTAAATATTTTTCAATTAATAGGATTTAAAATATTAATTTATTAAAATATTAACATATAAGCATGTGTGTTCAGCATTTAATTGCACAATCATCGCTAAAAATTGTTGAGTTAGTATTTTCCGTTAAGTTAAACTAACGGTGTTAACTTTCAGGGATTAAACGTGTACTTTACAAACTTAAGGGACTAAACTGATACCAAAGGCAAACATAAAGAACCAAACGTATATTTTAGCCTAAATTAAAATATTATTAATCGAGGACAATTGTTGCTGTTAAAAATCTTAAGGGTGGTAATTAATCACTCAATTATGAGTAAATGTTAGAATTTTGTTGGGATACTTGCTGGTTTCGTGAACACATATGTAGTGTCATGTCATTTCAACGAGACATACAGAATTGACGGGCACTTCATACAGTCTTATTCACACACACGCACACACATCGTCGTTTGAAAATGGGTTGAATCAATTACGAACAGTGGTTACCAAGTTCTTTTCTTTATTAAAATTCGCACTTACATCTCTCATCCCTTGAGTTTTGACCCTACTCATATTGTCTTTCTTTGTACGAATATATATTTTATATTTTATGAAGATTATTTCCCCTCCTGACGTACCATTTGGTTCAGACTCCAGAAGAGTCAGATGATAAATCAGAAACGATTTTCTGGGGCTTACTGGGGCCTGCCGTACCATTTGACGGTGCTTTATTATGTTACCACAAAAATATCCAATGTTTAGTTCCCATATATAATTATTGATTGGGTAATACTAGGTCTTACCGTACCGTTCAATCACAGACCCCGATAGATGTCAAATCATTGAACACACCACTAGCAAGGAGCCTTGATTAGTCGATCCTGCGTATTAAGGTCTGATTAGTTCATATTATGCTCCTCTTTGGTAGCAGGAAAGTGGAATGAAATAAGTGCAAGTGAACATGTAATCAGTATTTTTTGCTTGTTTGGTACAATGGAATCCAGTTCCTCTGACACTCGGTTCCTTAAAAAACATGATGGAATTGAGTTCATGCCATATGGAGTTTGGTTTCAGTAAAGAGATAATCCCTTTGCTTCTGTCTCTCTCTCTCTCTATCTACCAACGGCAACCGCGACAAGTCTCCGCCAGTGACAGCGGCCACCACAAGCAGAAATTCACTCTTGGGAGAAGATGGGGGAAAGCCCCATTGTAATTTTTTTAGAAATTAGCGAACCTATAATTCAAATTACTTAAAAAAAAGAGTCAAATCATTTCATTGTTACAAAACATTTATCACACTATGAATTATTTATTGTAAAATTCAATCGGTCTAACTTGATTGGAGATAATGAAAAAGTAGTTAGTGATTTTTTTCTGGAATTACCATGATGTCCCAATTAAGAGACTTAATTATTGAGATGTCTCAATACCAAGTGATATGTTGTCATTTCTCAATCTGGAACTTGTCATTGTGTATTCTTCAATTGTCATTATGACTTATTAGTAATTAAGTCTCTTTCTTGAGACCTCATTGTAATTTCCCCTTTTTTATGAAAATTATAGGGAGAATGACATCTTAGTTCCAAGAAGTTCTATAGTTGTTAATTGTAACTAATTCACTTGTTAATCCCCCTTGTTCACTTATCAATGTGGATTTTTATGATATTATTTCCCTTACCTAAAAGTCATTATCCCAAAATTATATGAAATAAGCCAATCATAGCCTTGGGCCAATTATACGCCAGGGACCACGACTTTAAAACCCAAACCCACAGGCCCCTTTAACTTTGGTCTCTCTCTGTGTATTCATCCCTTCAAGATTCCTAAAACGGTTAATATTTTGTCGGTTTCCTCCATTGATGCGTATTCTTGCTTGAGGAACATATAATTTATGGGGTTCTTGTATATGTAATTGGCACTTTCTTTTTAGATTTTAATTTTACAAATTCGTGTGGAGCATTAGTATACAAAGGAGTAATAACTGTCCTCTTCTGGTTTATTCTAAAAATCATGGACGTTTCGGATGACAGGAGTTGATTGACGGAGGGAGTAATCATTATTAGCAAGCAGGATGTGTGTACAACTCATTTACTTCCGCGGGATCTATACCCCTCATTATTCTCTTACTGATTTTGTTCGTCTTGTTTTATGCTAAGCCCTTAAACCATGAGAAGTAAAGAAATAATGAGGAGGCATGCACACACACACACGAGAACATGTATCTTGTTCCACATGGCACATGACAGACGAATAAAGCCAAATTTCATAGAGAGAATGCTAAAATCTTAAACTGATCAGAGAACTTTTTATGGTGTCTTTCTACCAAAGGCTGTAACACGTAAGAGCACGTCTATATACCCAAAGGGTACATATAAAATAACCAAGATTCGCATGTACGTACAAGCAGAAGCACTGTGCTTTAATTTTCAATATTATCAGTATTTCAGCCCCCAAACGCATATTAATTATACGTATATCCTATATAGTGATCTATCAAAAAGGGGCATAATGAATTAATTAATTATAAAATAAAAAAGGCAGAAATCATAGGATCCTATATAGATTTGGTTTAATCAATAATAATATTATGTACGAATATACTCTTTGGAGAAGGGGTGGTGCTGTGCAGGTAGGACCAGAACAGTGAATGCAAATGTCAAAAAATGGTAATCGTACCTAAAAACCAATTAAGACCCACGTACAAGTGCGTCCACCGTATGAGTGAAGAAAATAAAAAAGCAAATCAAACTTCAACTAATAATAATGAGAGAGTATCACTTTTGATTTTGTGGGGAAGATAATTGTTCTGTTATAGAACACAGATGTCTTGCCTCAATGGATTAGGAAGTTTATATTGGATCGGTGACTCTCCCCAATATATCTATTAGCAGATACCAAAGAGAGGATGACTGCTCTTGAGAAGTCTATAAGGAAAACTCCCAAGAACAATCGATGGGATCAATGAGCTACACAGGTATGGCTTCTACCCACAAAAGGTGGGGGTTGAGGTGTGTGCTCAGTGTAACAGTATAGTAAAAGATAATGAATAGAGAGTGTGCACCTGTAGGTTAATCTTCTATTTATAGAGATTATTTAGGGTTTCATTCTTCAGACTGTGATTCCGCTCCTCGGGCAATATGCCCCTCCACGTTCTGCAAATGCCTGTTCCACTACCTTTACTACCCGAGATTATAGGTATGGTTATAGGGTGATTAGCATTTTACCTGATTATAGAGGGATTCTGTCATAAATCGCCCTTACTGGGCCGCATAACACTGAGCCCAATATATTGGTCCATAACAATTGCCCCCAATTAAGCTCAATGGTTTAGGGCTCTGATCTGCCAAGAATAATTGGCCGCTTAACCCAGACTTTGCGTATCCAAGTAAATTTTCATTCAGTTGTTCTCCGGGATTCCTTGAATTCGTGCTTGCTTTCAACCTGCCCCCTGGCATGCATGCCGGGTTGGTTTTCCATATCATTCATTTGCTTTCATGATGGCCGGGATTATGTTTGCAATTTAAACACAGCTTGCCAGACTCAAGCTCTCGCCATGTGTTGCCCCCAATCCGGGGTATCATATAAGCATATCGGCATACGAACAGGCTCGACTCTCCAATGATGTTGGCAACTTTTCGCTTGCCCGCGTTGTAGCGTGTAACCGCCACTTCCCACGTAGTGGTCACTCCTAGCATATTTGGTTTTCGTGCACATTTAATGCCCACATCATTTTATATCAGTCATCATTGTACTTTTAGGGTTTCAAACCTAATTCAGTGTATATTGACTTTGCTACCCCTGGCTCTTTAAATTCACAACGTATGTATATTCCCGCTTGCTTCTTCGTCTTATCACTTTACGTTCACAAATTCTTGTGCCTTCTCAGAGAAAACTTCTCATTACCACAACACTCTCTTCTTGCAAAAGCTCTCTTAGCCTTCTCCAACCTTTCTTCAATTAGGTACATTCACTGTTCCTTTTCCTCTTTTATTTCCACTTTACTCTGCTTATCATACCCCCTTTCCTCGACTGTATTCCTCAAAAAATCATTTTTCTAGCTTTTTGGGTAAACTTCCTGGGTTTCCTGGGTTTAAAATTGACCAATTGTAAATTCTGTGAACATGACAGATACAAAGTTGTGAGGAATGGAAGGAAAACGACCCATCAAGCATTAAGCAAGATGTGGTACTTTCCTCTCGTGCCCAGATTTCAAAGATTGTATTCATCAGAACAAACAACTGCTCACATGAGATGACACCGGGAGCATCGCAGGGACGAAAAATATGTGACGCATCCATCCGATGCGGAAGCTTGGCTTAAATTTGACGAGGCACGTCCTTTGTTTGCATCGGATCCCCGTAATGTCCGTCTTGGTCTATGTTCGGATGGGTTCTCTCCTTTCAACAATACGGGAAAGAATTATTCCTGTTGGCCTGTAATTGTGACTCCGTACAACCTCCCACCTTCGATGTGTATGAGAAAAGAGTTTTTGTTCCTTAACGCATTAATCCTTGGGCCATCCAACCCAAAAAAGAAGATAGATGTGCACCTCAGGCCGTTGATAGACGAGTTGAAGATGTTGTGGAGTGAAGGGGTTCTTACATACGATATATCTTTGAGTCAGAATTTAACAATGCAGGCTGCCTTAATGTAGACGATAAATGATTTCCTTGCATATGGGATTTTGAGCGGCTGGCAAACGTTGGGGAAGCTTGCATGCCCAGTATGTCTTGAACAAAACGTGGGGTTTAGCTTGGAATATAGTCACAAGGTCTGTTGGTTTGATAGGCACCGGCGATTCCTGCCCCACGAACATTCATTTAGGAGAAATAGAAAAGACTTCGGGCGGAATGTGGCCGAATGGGCAGATCAACCTCGTCGTTTAAGTGGCCAAGAAATATGGGACAGGGTGAAGCACATGCAAAGCGTTGAAGAGGGGGCTGCTTCCAGGGAACCTGTGGGATATGGCATTGATCATCCTTGGAACAAATGCAGCATCTTTTGGGAACTACCATATTGAAAGGATCAATTGTTAAGACACAACCTCGATGTCATGCATATTGAGAGGAATGTGTTTTGTAATATTTTGTACACCGTGATGGACACCAAGGGCAAGACAAAGGACATAGTCAACGCAAGACGGGACATAGAAGTGATTTGCAAAAGACCTGATTTGCATTTGCTGGTGGACAATGCCACGGGATGGACTTTCAAACCTGGAGCACCATACACATTCAACAAAGAGCATAATTTAGAATTGTTGCAGTGGGTTAAAGATCTGAAACTCTCGGACGGTTATGCATCCAACTTATCAAGATGTGTCGACATGCATGTTAACTCTTAGAAATTGACTACATTCCAGCACATTTTCTGTCTCTTTTACCTATTTTGGGCTTTAAGTATGCATAGAAAATGAAGTGTATAGAAGAAAATGTGCATATCAAAGTATCAAGGAAAATCAAAGAAATTCTTGTTATATCTTGTAGAGTTTGTAATTCAAGTGAGAATTGATAATTCCTTTCTCTTTTGTAGGAGGATGGAGTCAAGTTTTGAAGCTCTATAAGAACCAAGAAACAAGGGAAGAAATAAAGGAAGTGGAGTAATGCAAAGTTAGAAGAAACTCAGATAACCGGGCTGCAAAGAAGTTGACAAACCGGCCGCAGCAAGTAGCTCGTGTCACCGCCGCAGCAAGTGGACAAACGGCCGCAGCCCGATCGCCGCGGAAAGTGGGCCATCGGCGCGCACGGTTGTGAAAAAGTGCAGAAAGTACAGCTACGCGTTTTTTCACTTTAGAAACAGAAAAACCCTATTTAACCTAAAGGGAAGGGCCGAAAAACACACTTTTTGCACAAGGGAACAAGTGGGAAACAAAGGAGAGAGCTTGGGAGAGAGATCTTGGAGCTTTGGAGGCTTGGGTGCTCAACCTAGAAGAGATTTTTGGGGATTTCACCTTGGTTCTTCCTCTTTTCTCCTTTTCTCCTCTTACATTCTTCATGTATTCAGTATCTTTGCTTAGCCTCTCTTTGTATTTGAACATGAGTAGCTAAATCTTTTGTTCTAGGGTTCTTTTGACCCTTTGTATGGATTAAGACTTGAATATTCCTCTCTTTTGGTGGATTAATATATGTATGTGTTGATTTCAACCTTGGCTTAATGCTTCTAAGTGATTGGCCTCCATTTAGATGATTTATTCACTTAGGTTTTGACTTGAGAGAGCTAATCTAGGTGTAGAACTTGATTGAAATCATGCTTGTCTTGAAGTTTACTTGATAAATGGATGGTTTGTTGGTAAAATAGAGATATATTTACTAACCTTGCATTGTCACATTAGGGTTGTTGCTTAAATATTGATTCTCATTAATTGTAGCAAGAGATTGTGCATTTTAATGAGAAGAGAAACTTGATTTTGACTTGAGAGAGCGGGTCAAGTGTTTTAGAACCTTAGACTAACACATATATGTATTGAAATGCTACTAGAGAGGAAATTAACCAAGTTTTATGAAATGCAAAAAGGGGAAAAAGAACCCTAGGCTTTATTATCCTTGAAGTCAAAGAGTCATTTGCCTTTATCAATTTTAAGTTCTAGAAATAGTCTTTAAAAATTCTCATTCCAACTCAAAACTTTGTTTTAGCTCAACTTGATGAAATTCACTAAGCCTCTTGCTTGACCAATTTGTTAAACAAATCCTCGTGGGAACGATACTTTATTTATCACTTTATTACTTGCGAATCTCGTACACTTGCGAGGCGAACAATGCACGAGGCAAAGTTATTCGGGATGAAGAGTCATGATTGTCATTTTTTTTTCCAGAGATTGTTGTCGTGGGCCTTCAAAGCACTATCGAAGCATATATGGTGTATTCTGACGGAATTTTCCATGTTCTTTAGAGAAATTTGTGCTTTTGAGCTTAATGTTGAAAAGTTACGGCACCTGG
Organism: Acacia pycnantha; assembly: GCA_025563575.1. Taxonomy (NCBI): domain Eukaryota; kingdom Viridiplantae; phylum Streptophyta; class Magnoliopsida; order Fabales; family Fabaceae; genus Acacia; species Acacia pycnantha. Next base: position 2,040,241 of record JAMWYP010000038.1, read on the forward strand.
AGGCGAGCATGCCAATAACTCTATGCAAGTTAGAGATGGTGTTTTCTTCTAACTTATTCGACTCAATGGAACATTTGCCTATTCACTTAGCCTATGAAGCTAAGGTAGAAAGTCTGCAACAATATAGGTGGATGTATCCATTTGAGAGGTTATATATATATATATATATATATTTCTCATAGTTATTAATTGATCAATATGGTGCTATAGTTTATAAATACCTTCTGATTGTCCATTGTAGGTTTTTACGCACTCTTAAGGAGAAGATCAAAAATCCAAGGTACGTTAAAGGATCTATCGCTGAAGCGTTTCTAGTCGAAGAGGCCACTAAGTTTGCGTCATACTATTATCCCCCGAAAATGATATCAAGATGGAGAGGGGCACGTCGCAACGATGATGGCAGTGATACGAGCGATCATATATCAATATTTAATTTTCCAAGCCGAGTCATGGGAAAACATTTTAGGTCAACTCTGGAAGGAAGTGATAAGCGAGTAATGGAGTGGTACATTCTAAACAACTGTGAAGAGGCTGCCCTGTACTTAAAGTAAGATTTCTTTTATTTTTACTGTTACGGTAAGTATTAGAGTATTAATTTCATTTTTTTTGTCACAGTTACTTCTCTAATTGGGTACGATCGAAAAATCCTTTGATATCGAATTCTGAAGTTGAGAAATTCACAAACTCTGAGTTTCCTCGATGATTTCGATCCTACTTTTTGCAATATCGATCAACTTCCCATGATGTTGTGTGGAGTTTATCTTATGGAGCTGCAACAGTTGTTACCCGGTGCAAAAAATATATAATCAATGGGAAATAATCTCAGGATAGCATGTTAACTTCTATGAATGGAGTATAAGTGTATGTAATTAATTAACTACCATAACCTAGAATACAACTCCGCATACGAACATATTTAAACACGGTTCAAAACCACAATACTAGGAAACCACGCACAGAACCTACCAGGTTCAGAATTTCACAGTGCTTGGAAAGATAAAGGCAGAACCTACCCGACTCTGTGCCTAAGTTTCCGAGGATACATATATTCAGAACCTACCCGGTTCCAAATACACTATGTTGCAATTACGGTGTATGTTGTCAAGGTGACCAAGTTGACAGGCTCGAGGGCGACTACTATGGGAAGTTAATCGACATAATTCAGTTGCATTACCAGTGGGACAAGGTGGTGACTCTTTTTAAATGTGAGTGGTTTGATAACACTTCGTGTGGCAATGTTGTCAAAATCGAGTTTCTACGTAGACACGGAAAGGGGTAGTAGAAACGTAAATCTTAGAAACGACACGAAACGTAAAGTTTCTACTTTCTACTACTTAAGGTCAGAGCTCAAAATTTTATACACACACACACAGAAAAAAAATTATAAATCACTATTCAAAATTTAATGAATAACTTCGTATTTAAAAGATATAAGTCATATAACTATATAACACTACAAAAAAAGTGCCACTTTGTAGCGGTCAAAATAAACCGCTACAAATATACGAATTTGTAGCGGTTTATACCGAAACCGCTACAAATTTGTAGCGGTATGACTCGCACCAAGTGGCGCGTTGGTTCGTAACGACATTTGTAGCGGTTATCATAAAATAACCGCTACAAAATATGGCGCGAAGTTGGCGCCAAATTTGTAGCGGTTATTTTGTAGCAATTTATTTATACAAACCGTCACAAATATGGCGCCAGTTTGGCGCCTTATGGCGCGCCATTAGTGGCGGTTTTGAAACCGCTACAAAACGCAAAAAAAAAAAAAAAAAAAAAACCGCTACAAATGCGTACAAAAACTGTTACATCAACCGCTACAAAGTGTGTAATATTGAAATTTGAATATTTCGAATCCCGCCAAGTTTATTTTTTTTAAAAAAATATGTTCATATTTGTAGCGGTTGTTAGTATAACCGCTACAAAATGTGATATTTTGAATTTTTTTAAAGAAAAATACCAATGAATTTTTGTAGAGGTTTTGAAACCGCTACAAAACGCAAAAAAACCGCTACAAATGTAAACCGCTACAAAAACTGTTACATCAACCGCTACAAAGTGTGTAATATTGAAATTTGAATATTTCGAATCCCGCCAACGTTCATTCATTTGTAGCGGTTGTTAGTGTAACCGCTACAAAATTTGAAAATTATATATTTTTTAAAATACTAATGAATTTTTGTAGCGGTTTTTAACCGCTACAAAACATTAAACCGCTATAGAATCCGTTACATCAACCGTTACAAATGTTACGTATATCTCCCTATAAATATCCCCACTACACCTCATCTCACACACTCATTCATTTCTTCCCACTCCCTTCTCTCTCGTTTTCTCTCATTTCTTCCCACCCCTTCCAAAATCTTAAATTTCAATGTTTTATTTTTTCCTTCTTATAATAGTGATACTATTTTTTTTCCCTTATCCAGAACTTTAAGTATATTTCCTCAATATTCCTTCTATCATCATCAACTTTCTTTCAAAAAACCTACGTTAAATACTTACGTTTATAACTATGGAAATAGGTTAAAAACTATATATAACTATCCAGTCTCTACCCTCCAGTAATCCCGAGTCCAAGATGTACGATGGAAATAGAGTTTTCAACTTTTCATCCTTTTTCGGGGGAAAAAAATTGTTCATCCTTTTTTTTGTTAAAGTAAAAACGGTAAAAAGTGTACAAATGTAAGTTTTTACAGTTTTTAAGTGTTTGAGCGGAGTTTCTACTATTTTTTACTCATGAAAGTTTTTACGTGCGATTTAGCACGTATGACCCTAGTAAAGACGTAAAAACGCAAGTTTTTAAGTTTTTACACTAGTTTTTGACAACACTGTCGTGTGGGACAAAAGTGGACAAATACGAAAACGTTGAGATCCACTGGACAAGGAGATATACGGTTGGTTATGACTCATTCATCCTTGCTCAATAGGCAGAACAAGTTTACTATACACTATACCCTACATCCTGCCAAGGGTGGAGGGGAGTTATCCAAATGTAAATTGATTAAGTACTTTTATAATTTGGGGCACTAATTGTTCGTTATTGATTTTCAGGGTAAGTTTAGCTGGTTGCCTGAGCATTGGGAAGATTTGAAAAAAGTTTATAACCACAAGGGAAGTCGGTAGTTGTCTGAGAAGTTTTATAAATTGAGAAAGCAAAGAGGCAAAAAAGAGTGGATTCAACCAGAGACTGCAGACGAATTAATTCAAAGATGGGCTGCCGATCCCAAATTTAAGGACAAAAGTGAGAAAAATAAAATAAATAGGGCCAAAATGGATGGACCATCCTATGCTGACGGCTCCATTCCATTTAGTGAGCATCGACGAAAAATTGTGAGTACACCTTATTTTCTATTTTAGTATTCTATATTTTATACTTTGAAGTAATTAATTAACGGTCATCATTTGTGTTTGCAGGCAGCGTCTGGGGAAGTTCCTGCAAAGATGATTGATTGGACTGCCTTTGAGTGGACCCATTCCCAGGACTCTGAAGGTAGTGGGAGGCGCTGGATTAACGCTAAGTTGCAGCAAGTAGCGGTGAGACATTTATTGCATTTATTATTTGTTTCACGCACCAACATATTTATTTCATTTTACATGCCTTATTTGTGATGTATTTTTGTGCTTGTAGAATACCTTTCAAAAGCTGTTGCAGGAAAGAGACTCGCAAAGTGGGACCGACACCGCATCCTTTCAGTCCGATAACAAGAGTCTGTTCATTGAGGTTGCAGGCAAATTTAACAAGAAATGGAGAGTCTTTGGGTTCGATGCCTCTGCCAGCCGACTGAAGCAAACGAAGCGCGCCTCATCCAGTAGTGAATGTGTTTCTGCAGGTAAACATAATACATTTGATATTGATAATTTTCATTCCCTTGTCCATTTACATATTTTTCGCAACAATATTATTTATATTTTGTTTTCTCTATGTAAACTCTTTCTGATTGTTATTATATATTTTTATGATATAGATAGGTTTTTTTATATATTTTTTATGTCATTTTTATAATTAAAAAAAAATCAAAAAATTACGAAGGAATAAAAAATTTAAAAAAATTACTTCTTTTTTTTAAAAACCAAAATTTGCGATGGAATTAGAATTCCGTCGCAAATCCTTAATCCCTGGATTTGCCACAGAAACGTATTTTCTGTCGCAATTTGCGACGGAATTTTTGTCTTCCGTCACAATATATAGCGACTATGGTTTTTGCAACGGACCGAAATCCATCTCAAACGAGTTTTGCGATGGAATTTTTCCGTCGCAAAACAAGATCTTTTTTTTTGTAGTGGCATTCGCTAAATGGAGACATTATTTGCTTGGTCACCAATTATGGGTTCAAAGTGATCATTTCAGCTAAAAATACCTCTTGCAACAACGAATTACTACACCAACCCAGCAGCATCTTCTGTTTGACTTTCATATCATTTACAAACCTGGTGTGACTAATCAAGGTGTCGATGCCTTGTCTCGTTGTCCTCATTCAGGAGAGTTTTTCCACTTGGCAATTCCACATGCTTCTGATTTTACTGATCTACCACCACTATTACAGTAGGATCATTTTACCAATCAAATCTTGCAATCACTCCAGGAAGATCCCTATTCAGTTCCTCATTATGCCTTGGTGTCTGGAAGACTCCATTATAAGACTAGGCTAGTCATACCTGCCAAATCCTCCCTTACTGCACTATCAATTTCAAAAGCGCATACTTTTCTTGTTGGGGGTCATGGTGGGGCTAATTTCTGAATTTGCCCATTATTAAATAACTATTTACCAAAATGCCCCTGTCAGAAAACTATTTCCCAAAATGCCCCTGTCAGAAAACTATTTCTCAATCGCTTTGTTTAGTCGACTAAACCATATGGTTTAGTAGACTAAATCGCGGGCAATTTTTTTTTTCCAGATCCCCGACATTTAGTCGACTAAAACTTAAGTTTTAGTCGACTAAACCCATTTAGTCGACTAAAAAACTCATTTAGTCGACTAAATCATTAAAAAAAAAGTTAAAACTTCAGAAGGCCATAACTTCTGGCTCGGGAGTCTGAATCAAACGATTCTTTTTTTGATTCCACCTAACTTTTTGAGATCTATGCACTGATATAAAAATTATCTTCAGATTTAATGAAGAGAAAGGAGGAAAAACAAGTGATTCTTTATTGCGCAGAAAATACTAACAATTCATTAAATATAATCAAGTGATTCTTTAATATATATATATATATATATATATATATATATATATATATATATATATATATATATATATATATACAGTTTTCTTTTATTTGATGTTTTCTTTTTTATTAGATCATATAATATCTCCGGTACAATAAATATAATATATGTGTGTGTATACAGTTGTGTGTGTGTGTGTGTGTGTGTGTGTGTGTGTGTGTATTTCTAATATTATTATCTAATAATAATTAATTGATCTTATTTTCAAAATACAATATATTCAAAATTGAGATTTTCTCTCTATTAATAATATGGATTTTAAAAGAAAAGAGAAATAGGAAAAATATCGACACTAAATTTGTGGGGCTTGATTTTAGGGGAATAACAGTGTTTGGAAGTTATGCATGAGATCATATGTTGTGATAGCACGGTAGTCAATCTAGCTAAAATCTAGGATCATAGCTAATATCTAGGATCACTAATATCACTAACCAACAGACTTGATAAAAAAAATTAAATGAATTGTTAGTATTGTAGGATAATAGCTAATAAAACAAATTAAATGATGAAACAATTAATTATTATTAGATAATAATATTAGAAATATATATATATATATACACAACTGTATACACACACATATCTTATCTTTATTGTACCGGAGATATTATATAATCTAATAAAAAATAAAACATCAAATAAAAGAAAACTATATATATATAAAAGAACAAGCAGGACATCCCCCGCGCGTTGCGCGATGCAACAGCTTAGGAAACTTATAGGGCGTCTTGATTCATTGAAATGTTTAAGTAATTGAATTAAAAAAAGGATTGTAAAAGAATTGCATTTCAAATCGATGGAAAAAAATAAGATAAGTTATCTTTGAGGGTGTTGTACTCTTGTAAATTTAGCAATATATGTTGCTGCTCAAAAACATCAGCAAAAGAACATGGAATATGGTAGACATGAAAATACACCAACTTTTTGAACATGTAGATTGAACAGGAAATAGATTTCAATCATGTCACCACAACATTTCTATATATTTCCTTGTATATTTCAAGCATCAACTCCCCCCACGTGACGCGCGGGTGCAGCAATTTTATAACATGAAAGCATATCATCACCCTCAACTCATCCAAATCATTAAGAAATCAAATAAAACACAAACGGACATGCAAGAAGAGAATTGGTTTTCAAATCTACCAATACAAACTTATGATAGACATTTGCAAAAATCTCAGTAATTATTTCAGCTGATACTATTCCAGTGATGGCAGCATATATAGGCTCTTCATCATTTGAAATTCCACCCTAGTATGCAAGAGCAAGTTAGTACATGACATATTGTCTGAGCAAAAGAATTTGAAGCCATTATGGAGTAGAGAAATTTTTATAGGACAAATATGTACAAATTCCCCAATTGATTCCCAAGATACCAGAGTCCATATTCTGCAAAAGGTTGGAACTACAGCCTGACTGCCTCTCTATATGAAAGGAATATATGAAAGGGGGCACCACACTCTGTGTCTCAAATGAGAACACAATAGGGAGATTAGTATTTCTATGTACACACTAAGGCTTTCCCAGCTCCCACCAATGAAGCAATAGAATGGTACTATACGCAGTCATCAATCCAAGCATACTCATGAGAGAAGTAACTAAACTAAGGACCATGTCTAAAATAAATTTCCCTTCTTTACCCTTGACCTTCATTCTCCTCCATTCTTTGGTAAGTTAAGAGTTTAGAAAGACTACAATAAGAAAAGAATTGAGTAAGTTGAATTTGTAATAATTGTCTCTGCAGAAAAATTCATTGCTAAGAAATTGTTAGAAAAATAAATGACATAAAAGTCCAATAGATCAATGACCTACTGGAAGAATTATTTAAAAAAATCTTCCCCTTTGATGACTCATGAAGTACCCTTTTTATCTCTAACTTCACTCAACAAAATGATAAGTTTACTCAAGATTTGTGAAGAAAAAAAAAATTATAACTACACAGAACTACTTGATAAAGAATAATGTTTCTCAATGTACCTTCGGAGACTTGAAGGGATATTCAATTGGAAATATTATGTCAAGGAAAAATATGCCACCTTCATAAGATGTTCCTATATAGAACAAAAGAAAAGTTAATCAAGATTGCCTGTTTATGGCAATGGGAAATGCAACAATCAGATTTTAATCAGGATCCTTGCATTGTCTATGGCATGAAGAACCTTCTTCTTTCATGGGAAATGCAAAGGAATGCAGAAATGTAGGATGACATGGACACAAAATTTTGTTGAAATAAATTAAATCTTTATAATTGTCTAAATCTTTATCATACCACATTAAGTGTATTTGAAATGTTGAACAATGGAGTGAGTAATGAATCTAAAGCTATAAAGTACATGTAGAGTTTTAGAAAACTTGTAATGGATAATTAAAAACTAACACTACATTAGTTCAAGTCCAACTCAGAAAAAAGAACTTAAGTATGAAAGAAACAAATAGCCGTAAAAATCTGAAAACTTTCTTATTGTTATTGACCAAGCCTAATTATTTGTGAATGCTCAAGTTCCTATAACTACACTTGACTAAAGATACATCCCTCATTACATGTTCCTGTACTACTGCTTTCCATTAAAACTGAATGCATCAAAAGAGAAAGAAAAGATCATCCACTTGTGTAGTTAAAATTAGAGTTTTAAAATTTAGTACATTGACTATAAATATTAGCTTCATTTGTGATTTATTTTCTTTTTTTTCATAAAGAAGTCAAAAAATTAGAGTTTTCTTTTTATTTAGTACATTCAGAAATATAACCAACCCATAGTTCTGATTTATCCCTGGGCATGTTAGGGTGATTCCACTGAATCCATGCTATACGTTCTGCCTTTGGATCAAAACATGCACATGCAACCATATTGGTGGTGTACACCCCAAACAAAAATCTCCTACAAATATTTAAAGCAAACAATTTTAGTTTTAAAATGTGACTTATCTATGAAATAATATTAAATAATTAACTAAGATCCCTCTGTGAAACTATTTACGTTTTCCCTCCAATGATCACTCTATTGGCATATGATTCTACAAATATTTACGAATTGCGTTTTGGTTTTTTTTTTGGGGGGCGGGGGGGGGCGGGGACTACTGAATTCAAAATTAATGAAAAACAAATTGATGGAAAGATAATCTTTAGAATGTTATTTTGTATTAGCCAAATTCAGTGATATGATAATCGTTAAATCATATGTCTATAATTGCTTTCCATGAAAATAACTGTAACATACAATTCAGATTTAGATATATCTCCCAATTCAATAATTAGAAGAGCAAAAAAAGCAAACCCAGTTAACAACAGACAACATATATATCACAAAATAACTTATGTTTGACCTTTGAAGATACTATAGGGATTGCATCATCCAAAGGTAGACAATGTTTTTACGACTCAGCAATCCAAACAGGAAGCAACGGTCAAGATACCAAGACATTCTAGTAATATCAAAATCTCCAACATGAAGTTGACAGAGAAAATCAAGTTTCAGATTAAGTATGAGAGTAGTTGATTGATCCAGACGTTGAGTTTGCTGTTACCAATCAAACATGGAATGGAACAAAGAATAACCTAAACTAACACAAAAGGACAACTCAGCTAAATGACAAATGTACACTTCAAGCAAAATTTAACTTGCAGATGGATCAGGGATTGGGTAAGGAAAAAGACTGTTACAATTCATTCAGCCAACAAAAGGAAAAATTCCTCAAATTGCTATCAGAACCTTCAAAGATTATGCTTTATGAGATTTAATCCTCTGATCCGTTACCACCGTCTTATCACTCCCATCTTCTGCTACTATCCTTCGGTTTTCAGTTACTTACTATTGGAAACTACATATAAAAAAATTGCCATGTGGGAGGCGAATGACCATTACAAAAATTGAAATGATTGCGCTTATACGAACAAATCAATGGCTGGCCAAAAAAAAAAAACCAAATCAATGAACAAAAATTATAGAAACTCAATGTTTATAGCAGGTACAAAAGGAGATCCAGAAGCTGCAAACAATATCAAATAAAACCGAAAATTGAAGGTAGTGCTCGGTGTGTTTCCACAGTACAACAAATCGAAATAAACCAGATAATTTTCGCATCTTGCATGTGGAGATAACACAAACGGTTCTCAAGGACGAGGGAGAGACGGCGGGAAAAGCTGATTTGATCCTATTATACATACATTTCAAATTTTAAAATTTGAAATTTGCAAGTTGGGAGCAAAATAAGAGCAACACCATAACCATTGCAGAGTGTCAGAACCTATGTCAACGCTATTACACAGAACGCATCACCTTGTCGGGAAGAGAAGAGAAAGGAACTGAAATAGATAAGATTTGGCTTACATGAGTTCGAATTCAGAGTCAGACAAGGAAGAGGTACAAAGTCGCTTGAGCACATTCAAATTTGATGACCAAAAAAGTTTTGTCTGAGCCAAGGCTTGCTTTCCATCGTGATATTTGGAACAATACAGTGAGGCGGATAATGTATGAACAATACTTGAAAAAAATAATTTTTTTTCTAACCAAGCAAAAAAAACAAACGGCACGGAGCCCGATGAAGTGTAATGGCTTAGCAGGTTAGCTGATACTATTTAAAGGAACAGTGTTTTGTGAGGTAGTGAACAGTGCATGGCTTATTTTGCTATTCTTATTAAGTATATATTGATCACTTAATTATATTTAATGAATTGTTAGTATTTTCTGCGCAATAAAGAATCACTTGTTTTTCCTCCTTTCTCTTCATTAAATCTGAAGATAATTTTTATATCAGTGCATAGATCTCACGATTTAGTCGACTAAACCATATGGTTTAGTCGACAAACAGGGGCAGATTGAGAAATAGTTTTCTGACAGGGGCATTTTGGGAAATAGTTTTCTGACAGTGGCATTTTGGTAAATAGTTATTTAATAAGGGGCAAATTCAGAAATTAGCCGTCATGGTGGTGTCCTCAAGACCTTAAAAAAGATTGCAGCACCACTATTTTTGGCGAAATATGAAAGAAGAAGTGACAGATTTTGTTCAGTAATGCACTGTTTGTCAATGCAGTAAGTACGTGCCTCAATCTTCTACAGGTTTATTATAGCCTTTGCCCATTCCCCAACACATTTGGGAGGATATTTCCCTTGATTTCATCACTGGTTTACCCAAATCTAATGGTTTTGACGTAAGCAAGTTTGCTCATTTTTTTAGTCTTACTCTCATGTTTACTGCAAAATCAGTGGTTGCTCACTTTTGTAAGGAGATTATTCGCCTTCATGAAATTCCCAAATCAATCATCTCGCACTAGGATCCTATTTTCCTTAGTTCTTTTTGGCAGGAATTGTTCAAACTATCAGGCATAAAGCTGAAAATGGGTACATCCTCTCATCCACAAACTGATGGTCAAACTGAAGTGGTCAACTGATGGTTAGAAACTTATCTTCACTGTTTTTTCCAAGACCATCAGAAGAGATAGTATCATTATCTACATTGGGCTGAATTTTATTACAATACTAGCTATCACACACATCTACAGGTTACACTCCTTTCAAAATTGTCTATGGCAAAGAACCTCCAATCCTAGTGCCTTATGTACAAGGAACTACTCCTATTGTTGAACTAGAGGTTTTCTTCAATGAAAGGGATGCTATTTTGGAGCTAATCAAGACCAATCTCTCGGTTGCACAAGAACACATGAAATCTCAAGCAGATTCTCATAGGTGCCAACCGAAATTTCAGCTAGGAGATTTGGTATTTCTTAAGATCCAACCCTATCGGCAATATTCCCTCTCTGCTCACCGATTCACCAAGCTATCAGCCCATCATTTTGGTCCTTATTCCATCATTCGTCGCATTGGAGTTGTGGCTTATGAGCTTCAAATTCCTCCTGGTTCCAAGTTCATCCAATCTTCCATGTTTCCTTGCTCAAACCAGCCCATGGTTGTGATACTCAAGCTTTTGATCAACCTCTTCCAATGAATGAAAATTGGGAATTCAATCTTCAACCAGAAAAGGTGCTGACCTCTCGTGTAACTACTGCAACTGGGATCCCAACCATCAAACTGATAATTCAATGGCATGACATACCACAAGAGGAGGCTAGCTGGGAACCTTATTATCAGATTGCAACTCAGTTTCCTCTTTTCAGCCTTGGGGACAAGGCTACTTTTTTAAGGGAGGGTATTGACAGGAATATTAGGAATAATAACTGTCCTCCTCTGGTTTATTCTAGAAGAAAGACACAGATATATATATAAGTAAGAGTGGTTATTATTAGTTTAGGGTAATTACTATGTGTTATCTGTTTAATAGTAGTTTTTATCATGGTTGTTAGAATCGCACGATATGCGATACATATCGTGCGATCCGATACGAGTCAGGCAAAAATTGATTTGAACAGTGCCAATGAATCATTTTTCATATGAATCGCAATATTGAATCGACAAATCGTCCGATTCAGAACCGAATTGAGAATCACTGGAAGATTTCCAATTCAAATTTTGTTACCCATGAGGCCACAACTCTTGGTTTTCTTTTAGAAAACCAAGAGTTGTTTGGGATTAAAATTTTTAAACCCCCGACACTTACAAAACCAAGAGCCGTCATGGGAGTTTAATGATAACTTGGCTTCAGAAAAGAACAAAAAGAAAAAATAAATCGAGAAGGAGATGAGAGTTTAAGAGAAGAAGAGAGTGTACACTGTACAGCGATTGTAGTAGAAGCTGAGGTACCTTGCAGAGAAGACGACTTGAAGAAGACACCTTGAACTTGAAGTTGTAGAGAAGACGCCTTCAAGAAGAAGTTGCAGAGAAGCATATCGAGACGAATAACGGAGACTCTGAGAGTATGTTTCTTATTTTGTAGAGAAGACACTTTAACTAAATCTGTTTCTATAAATATTTTTTTTTTTTTACTTTATTTCGTAGTGCACTTCTTTTGTCTTTTTCTTGGTTTTTTCTTTGCTCAAAGTCTTTTTCTTGGTTTGATGGGACCTGACTACTTAGAAGGCTAGAAGCATATTTTTTTTTTACACATATTGCCGATGGGACCTGACTACTTCTTCTATAAATATAGTTTTTCTTTTCACTTTATTTCCCAGAAGCATATCTTCTGTCGCTGACTGAATCTGATTTTTTTATTTGATGTGAAATATTTGATAAACACTGTTTTTTTTATTTCTTATCTCATGTACAGAAAGTCAGAAACAACAAAAATGGCTCCAAAGAAAAAATCTCAAAAGCAAAAGGATGTAACTTGGGATCATTGTAAATCCCTTGGCAATTTTTTGAATGTTAAATGTAACTATTGTCCCAAAGCAATGTGGGGAGGAGCATTTAGAATGAAGCATCGTCTTGCTGGAACACACAAAGAAGTTGCTCCGTGTCCCCAAGTGCAAGAAGAGATAAGGGATCTATTTATAAAAATATTGGATGATGCAAGCAATGATGATGAACTAGAGTGCTATGATGATAAAGATTCACCAAAAAAGGGGAGCATGGATAGTTTTATGAAAAACAAAAAAGGTGGAAGTGGTTCATCTACTATGAAACAACAGACTTTGAATTCAATGGTGAAGGATAGAGATTTGGTGGTTCGAGATATTTGTAGATGCATATATGCCAATGCATTGCCATTCAATTTAGTAAATAGTCCATTATTTATTAATATGGTGAAATCTATTAGTGAATATGAGGCTTGAAACCACCAACTTATCATGAAGTGAGGGTTTCATATTTGAAGAAAGAAGTTGATTTGGTCAATGCTAATTTGGATAAATATAGGCTAGAATTGAAGAAAACTGGTTGTACATTGATGTCAGATCGATGGACTGATAGAAAGGGTAGATCTCTTACTAATTTTCTTGTTAATAGTCCTAGAGGGACTGTTTTTATAAAATCTGTTGATACAAGCAGTTTTATTAAAGATGCTGAAAAAATGTTTGAATTACTTGATGAGATGGTTATGGAAATTGGAGAAAAGAATGTCGTTCAAGTAGTGACAGATAGTGCTTCGGCCCTTGCATCTGCTGGACAAAAGCTGATGGGTAAGAGAAAACAACTTTTTTGGTCACCCTGTGCAACCCATTGCCTTGATTTGACTTTGGAAGATATTGGTAGCATTATAGTGTTTTATAATACCATTTGGAAAGCAAAGAAAATTACAACATTCATTTATAGGCACACACGGTTGTTGAATTTTTATAGAACCTTTTCCGAAGGTAGAGAGTTAGCTAGGCCAGCAATAACGAGGTTTGCTACATCATATTTGACTATGACGTCAATTTTGAAACAAAAGACTACACTTCGATCTATGTTTACATCAGAAAAATGGGTTAATAGTGCCTATTCCTCTAGGTTGGAAGCTAAGTTTGCAGAAAATGTTGTTTTGACTGATGAAAGATTTTGGAATTCAATACATTATTGTTTGAAAATTGTGTCTCCTCATGTGAAAGTTCTCAGACTTGTGGATGGTGATTCAAAGCCTACAATGGGGTACATTTATGAGGCTATAGATAGAGCAAAGGAAGAAATAGCAAAGAGTTTTAATAATGAGGAAAAGAGATACAAGGATGTATGGGAAATAATTGACAAGCGTTGGGATTTACAACTTCATAGGCCTCTTCATGCAATAGCATATTTTCTTAATCCAAAGTAAGTATTTTTTTTTATAAAATTATATTTTTATGCATGTAATAGAATTTCTTTATATTTGATATTTGATTTATTATTAAGTCTTATTCTAAATTTATAATAATTATATAGGTTCCATTATGACTCAAAATTCAACCCTGATTGCGAGGTTAAAACCAGCTTGTGGAAGACATTGGAGAAGATGTGTCCTGATATTAAAACAAGGATCACAATTGATTCCCAAATCGAGAAATTTGATAGGGCTGAGGGACTCTTTGGAAATAGTTTAGCAATTGCAACCAGAGATAGGAAGCAACATGGTAACTATTTAATTATATTTGTTGATTTTTTAAAAAAAAACATATTTATAAATTAAGTTATTAACCAAGTATTTATTTATAAATTGATATTCAATTAATTTCTTTTTGTTAGCTTTATGGTGGAATAGTTTTGGTGACGATTGCGAAGAGCTACAAACAATAGCTATTCGCATCCTAAGCCTCACTTATAGTGTTACAGGGTGCGAGAGAAATTGGAGTGTTTTTGATCAAATTCACTTAAAGAGAAGAAACCATTTAGAGCAACAAAGGTTGAATGCTCTTGTATTTGTTAAATACAACATTCAACTTGAAATTAGGCAAAAACAAAGGGAGGAAAAAGGAGACACATATGATCCTATCTGTTTGTCATATTTAGATTCCGATGAGGAATGGATTACTGAGCAAGAGGATCCTTGCCTGATGGGTGGGGAATCTTGGATGGATATACATGAGTGCTTCAATGTTGATGAATGAGACCAAAGCAAAAAAGATAAAGAGATGTGTATTTGCATATATAATAATATTCTTTTAATCAAATCCCTTATCTAATATTTATTCTTTTAGGTCCTCGAAATCTTCAAGATGATAGGAATAATAAAGGCAAAGGCATCGTCATACAAGATAATGCCAATAAGATTGATAAACGAAATGACAATGCCAAGAAGAATGATACCGGAAAAGGATCTCAAATTGTTGAACAAGATATGGGAGATGAGTCAGACTTTTCTAATGAAAAGGGTGAAGGATTAAATATGCCAGAGCTAGATGTTGATAGCGATAGTGATAATATTAGTCTTGATGGTTAATGAGTAGGAGAATTATTGGTTTTAGATTTGATTACTTATGTATTTTGGTTTTTTTTTTTTAATTTGGATTTATATGATATTATAGTGATTATACATTTTTACATCATTTTTCATTTATTTCTGAATCTTACGATTCACGATTCAAAAAAGCAATCAAACAATTCACGATTTGTACTGCGATTCAACAACCTTAGTTTTTACAGACAGTTATGTAGGTAAAACTCTATATACATATGTTTTATGTTTTATGATGATATGAAGGATATATATTTCCAGAGAATTATTGTGTTGGCTAGAGTAGAGTACAGATCCTAGATCTAGATTGTCTTTCCCTTTCTTTCCTAATCTTAAATTCTGCAAGTTCGATCACTGACTATTAGGGTAAAATGATTCATTTGCGTTAGATTTTGATGTTACTATTGGTCAAAATTCTGATATTGTTTGTCGTGAGTTGGCTGGTTGTAAAATGGGTGTAAGCTGAACCCTGTTTTTGATTAAATGAACGTTTCTTTGTTGTTGACCCAAAGAAGGAAAGAAAGAAAGATTCAGCATTATTTCCTTTTGAATCTTTTATTTCTAATGGCCTTGAAGATTTTCTTTACATTGATGTATTAGCATTCTGAATTCCCAGTCAGTAACAAAGTCAGTGCAAGCCCAGCTCATCACAAGCTACAACTTGTAACTTTCAGGGCTATCCAAAGAAGATGTATCATCAGATGACATCATTGTATCATTAAGGAATTCCTGACCACAATACCATTATTTTGGGAACATCATTGTATCATTATGAGTAGGCAATGTCGTTTACAAGACTTTTTTGTGAGCCCAATGCATGAAACGTGAAGATAAGTAAGTGATACTGCCATTCAATTGGACCAATCAATTGCAAATGCCAGTGAGCCTTATAGTGCTTCAGAGACTGGTTTTGAAAAGGTGAATATTTGGGATGTCTGTCCTTGATAATTAATAATGGAAAGCCTATAGATCTCATCCAGGGCTTCAACAAGAAGGTGAACATTGGAATTATCTTGGAAACGGTTTGCAATAGCCAATAACGATGCTATCATAAGGTCTAAGCACTGGACTCATAAAATATAGCTTGCCAAGTTACTCATACATTGATTTTGCCAAATGGCACAAAACTCTGCCAGCCATTGAGCATTTGATCAAGAAGGATGAAACTAGTTCAACACCATCCAATGAAAAAGGAAATAAAGAAAATAGAGACAAAGCTGGATGAACTGAAAGGAGCCTGTAAAATGGTTTTCATGCTTATCTCTAGGTTTTGAAGTACAAAATCAGAAAGCTACTTGTTAAAGCCTTAGCTTTGTGATGTAAATACATATGTATATATGATGTGTACAATATTTTGGACTGTTTATTTACCATTGAAAATATCCAATCTCCCTGCAATTCTTGATATGAGGTGATTTGCTGCTAGTGATCAAACACGCATAAATGCTTAGAATACTCCCACAAAGAACAGTGAAGCGTTTATGTTAAACTATTCTTGCTTTTATGTTGAAAGTGGATGGGCAAGTTTTGACCGAATTGAATTAGTTCACAGATTTTAGAGAATGAATTGACTGATTGAAGTTTGGGCTAATATTCAAAAGCATAGTTTCAAAAATATTTCTTTCTTCCAATGCAATTTTTGCTTGGTCTGTATTAATCAAGAGATAGGCGTAAATATGACTCCTACTGTATACAAGATAAAAATGAGACTGAAGATAAATATAAGATAAAACCTTCTTCACGGGATTTTAGGGCTGTCCAATAGATCTGATATAGGATTGTAGGCAATGTTTTTCATCCATATTCAAACCTCTTAGATCAGAATTACCTTTTACCCAATTCTGTTTCTCTCTAATAGAGACTCCAGTGTTTTTAATGTTAGCGGATGAAATATGAACACCCGAAATGCTGGACTGAAGTAATTGCCAAAAATAAAAACAAAACAAAAGTTAAGGAGAAGCTCATCAATAGCAAATAATTTGTACAAGAAAACATCGAAATCTTAAGTAGGAGGACATAAATAGAGATCAGATGAGGAGAAGGTGAATAAATCAAATTTGAAAACCAAAATAATCAGTCCTAAGTCCCAAACTCACTACCTTAAATAATAATCCCAACCTTCTAATAAAACAGACAAAGGAAGAAAAAAAAACAGACCCTCATCATCCCATACTGTCACTCCTTAATAAAAACAAAGGAAACTTTAAAAATTTGGTTCAAACATCTACAAATTTAACATCTTCACCATCACCAATCACCACTCTATATCCCAATCTCCACATCTCTGCAGCCAGATCCTCCTTCCTGAAACATGAAAATATATAAGTATATTGAAATCACATAGAAGATTTAGAAAGAGATATAGAACAAAAAGAGACTTGTATGATTGTATCTAACCTGTGAAGTCACAGTAACCCGAGCTCCCTCATTGACTAATCGAGACCTTCTTGCTCCTTCGACTTCTTTATCAGTAGATCCTTCAGTTTTATCAGCTTTCTTGGATCCAATGTGACTTTTTCTCAGACCCAGAAATCCCTTCCAGCTTGTGGAAGAACCCTTTGGAGGCCTTAGAGAGAAATGTTGATATTCTTCTTCTTCATCAGCATCCATGAGAAGCTCTTCCCTCAGAGTTGTGGTGGTTCTCTGCATCTGAGTGTCCTTAAATGGCAAGATCCTACCTTTAGAGAAAAGCTCATCAGCACTCATCATGGAATAATTTGAAACAGAGAATTCAAAGTCAGAGGAAACAGGGGCATCTCTGGGGCTTCTTTCTTGGTGAATAATGGAGGCATGTGGGGAATCCACAAAATCATTTGAGAATGAGATCCTAGGGCTGATTGGAGGACAGTGAAGATGATGATGGTGATGACCCTTGTGCTCTGAGTTGTACATTTCTAAGCATGCCATGGGGTTTCAGAAAAACATGGGGGATTAAAAGAAGAAGAAAACAATATGGATATGAAGGAAGAAGGAGAAGAAGAGGAAGAAGAAACAAAGAAACAAAGAGGCTAATAAATTCTAATAGGACCCCTCTAGCTTCCTATGCTATTATACAACCCACCCTCGGTAGATGTTTGTATTTATATGGCAAAAGGGATCTTCATGGGGATTTTTCTTTTCACTCTCTTTTAAAATTAATATTAAAATCATGCATGGCATGCCATGACATGACTTTTTGTCATGACATGCTAATTTGGCATTCAATGATGGTCAAAAGACACTTCAGGTTCAGGATACACTACACTACACTGCTGTCTCTGAGTTACTCTGTAAGAAAGTGAGGCAATGAAACTGCCAAGAAACTCTTTCAAAAATAAAAATTTAATGGTCTTGATTAAAAATAAAAAAAGAAGCTCTCCTTTTTAGGCCAATCCCTTGTGTTTCATGTTTATTAAATGGTAAAAAGAAAGTTTTGGGAAGATTCTAAGAACTTGCACTTTTAACTATGTCATCTCAACATCCAACGCATTCTAACAAAACATGCATTATCACTCTCTCTCTCTCTGTTTTTTTTTTAAAAATTTCCCTCTTCCTTGTTGTTTTCTGTGAAACATGGATAATCACAGATTCACAACAGTAAGGTGGTGGACCAAAGAATTTTACAGTTTCAAAAGATCAAAATAGTGAGCCCAGATAGCAGCAGGCTTTCAAGAAAGTAGTAATAAGTTGATGCTACCTGTTAACATTTGTGGTGCAGAATTCAACAGCAGAGGACATATTAATAAGGGAAGCTCATTACTTACCTAAAGTTTTAAAATACTCAACTTTTTCCATATTTAGTTATTTAAATATAGCTTATACAACTATTTTGATAAAAAAAAAAAAAGTTAAAGTTCTGAATGGGGTTTGTGTAAGAGTGTTAAATGCATTAGAGGCAGAGATATAACAGTGGCAGAGTAACAGAGAGGGGTCTGGCATGCATGCACAGCACAGCACTGGTAATTGACCAAAAATCCTTTGAGACTTTGACCCCTATAATAAAAGTGAAATGAGCTGGCGATACTGACGAATCAATCTGACCACGTGAATCCAAACGAAACAAAACCAATATAACCAAAAACAAGTGTGTGTGTGTGTGTAAAGTCCACAACAGTTCAATGTGGGAGAAGATGACTTCAATAAAAATTTGCTATTTGTGACTGTGTACAGAAAATGGGGTGGCATTAGCATTAAGTGGTCATAATGAGGATTGAATCACTCTTCCCTCTGGAAGCAATCACGTGGCCTCTCTTTATTATGCAAATTTGCTTTTGGTTTTATAATTCTACTTTTGTTTAGTAGTCACTACTCACTACTACTTATATTGTTGGCCATAATTATTTACAATTGGCCTCTGATTCACTCACTCACTGGACTTTTATTTAACTCACCTCAACAACCTATTCCTGGCTCAGCTGGCTGTCACCTTGGAGGATATATATATGTGTGTGTGTGGGGAGTGAGAGGAAATGTTTTGTCGTTTTGTTTTACAGAAAAGGTTAATTATTATTTGTAATTTATTACGTTATGACAACAGAGTAATTGCCTACTTAAATTTAATATCTAAATTCAACCTATTCCTGTCTGGCTATGGCTGGCACCTCAGAGCATATAAGCAGGGTGGGGAAAAGTGGGAAATGTTTTGTCATTTACGTTATGAGAAAAGTTTTTTTTTTTCTTGAACACATTTAGTATCATAGTTAAAAAAAATTGATCATCTTTCAACAGTGATTTCTCTTAATAAAAATAAAAAATAAAAAGAAAACCTTATAATATTGTTTTGGAGTGGTTAGAGAAGTGGGGGTAGTATGCATAAAAAAATCAATCATATGCAATCATATGATATAAAGAAAAATTTGATTGTGTACAGAGTTCATATCTTATAATTGTACCATTTCTCTTGTTTTTTTTCTTCTTATATTTTTGTCTGAGTACAAAATATACAGTCAACTTTTAAGAACTGATACTGGTTTAGTTGGGGAGGGGGGGGGGATGATGCAGGAAAGGACGAGAGAGAGAGAGAGAGAGTACTCGAGGCAATGGACTTGGACATGGTTGTCACTCACGTGGTGAGGCTAATGGGGTTGAGACGCGTGGCTCATTCCTACAAAAGAAAGCAATGTCGAACATGGACTAGTCAAAACACGAGTAATATTATCAAAGGCTGCTTCCTGATTTTGGTCTCCCATCTTGTTAGCAACAACTTGTTCCCTATTGGCTCTCTTCCTCTCTAAATCCTCACTTTTTTAATTTCTAATTCATTTTATCTGTGTCTTAAGCTCGTTCTTCAATGTCAGATCACAACAAACAAACAAAGAAAGAAACAATAGTAAGGAAGAAAGAAGTCTCTGGCTTGCTACTACCAAGTAATTCTTGTGCGGTGAGCATATAGCTGTAATCTACTGTCATAAAATGCAAATACTGGACACTTGATCCTAAGTGTAATATACCTCCTTTTGGGAAGTTTACTTGTGGAAATGATTCAAATGGACACAGTTTGATGGATGACCTCTAGATAATATATTATATGGTTAATGCTCAATTTTACCTTAAAAGTAACTATTTAAAAGCGATGGGTCATGGGTATCTAAAAGTTTTCCCGAGTAGAAATTTCACCCCAGAATTACTAAAAATTGAGCAAATTTGTTGTTAAAAAACAAACGTTAGCCGTTAAAAAAATTGATGTTGACTATTGATAAGAAAACAAAATTTCTACATTTTGGTTACTTCCAAGGTAAAATTATTCTTTGAAAAACTTATGGATATCAAGCACTCCTGAGTAATTTTTTCTGAGGCAAAATTTCTATGAAGCAAATTAAGTTTTCTTCATGTTCTAATTTATTGGCACAACTTTCAGTTGTTTAGTTTCTGCTTTCTGCTAATCTGTTTGCTTATACTACCTCCGGTATTAATTATAAGACCTAGTTGACTTCTTTTGGAGAGATTAAGGAAGCTAAATAAGTTACTTAATCATTTCATATGTTGTGTATCCTTAGATTATATATTAGTTTATTAGTCAAATGAATTAGTTTGAAGAAAAAAATAAAAATACTCTAAACTCTAAAGTAATTTAACTAGCTTCCTTAATCTCTCTAAAAAAGTCAACTAGGTCTTATAATTAGGACCGGAGGGAGTAATTTCTTGTCCCTTTGATGACTGAGAGACCGACAACCTTAAGATACAAATCCTCCGAAACAGTTTAGTATGATTGGTTTGATGATGATGAGTTTATGTTACTACTTCCCATTTACACTTTATTCTATATTTAGAATCAGAGGGAGTATTAACTAAGTGAATTGATCCGTGGTTGAAAGTAGAATACAGATGAGGAGATTTGGTTTTGGCATTTTATTGGGACGTCAGAAACAGCATATACCACATTGTACAGGGCAGTCAGGGTTACAGGGAAACCATTGATGAAGAGAATCTAGTGGCTCTAAACCAAAACCAGGCCCAGAAACCAATATCCAGTTGTTCATATGACAGAAACACAGCAACCTTACCTAATTAGTTCACAAATGTCAATCTAATAATAAGCATTTAATGATGTAAAAAAGTTAACTTTATATGATTTACAATCTTTTTTTCCCCCAATAATAAAGTTCGATGTAAGCATAATATGCATTTAATGATGTAAAATCATGTATTATGATGCTATGAAATGGTGTGATCAATAGTAATATATACTAGTGTTGAGTTTGAAATTGGAGAAACAGAATGAGGCTTTAGTAATTGAGAGGAGGTATGTGAGGCTGCCCCTTTTGGCCTTTGGGAGATTGAAAAGGGGGGCAGTGTATGAATTATAATTAGTATATATTAATAATATTAAGCATGATTAGCTTAATTAAAAGAAGAAAATAGAGAGGAAATTAATAGGAGGGAATGAGGGAGCGTTGTGGAGTCACAGATATCAAAATCCGTATACACGGAGGAAGAGGATAAGTGCATGGATAGAATAAAGCGCCTCAGTAAGCGATGCTGCAAATAAAAGATAATACTAATATCATTTTATAAATGTATTGTACTCTGAGAATAATACACCGTCTCTCATGATGCTGCTTCAAGCAATGTGCTGTAAGTGTGTGGTCATATTCTTAATTACTAATTAGAATATGTTATCATGTTATATCATATGTTCACCCCACACACACACAAATGTGTGTGTATATATATATGTGTATATGCATGTGTGTGTGGGGGGGGGTGTTGAAACTTGGGGGCCAAGCTCTCCATTTTTCTTGTTAATTGCAGGCATCTCAATCTGCTAATATAATATCCAATTAGGGAGAATTTATTCTTCTTAGGGCCCAAATGCATTTTAATGTTTAATACTCCTAAAAAGAAAATTTACCAAGGCAAACCCAAATTTTAAAGTCAATTTTAGGAGGGGTCAAAGACACAGTATAAAAGAAAATTGCAGGAGTAATGTAAATGAGTTTGGGAGAGCACAAGTGAAATCACTGTATGTATCCATTTATCATTCAAGGAAACATATCTGTTGGAGCTTTCATGCTGACAACATGTTATGAAAATAAAAATAAATTTGAGATTAAAAAAAAACAATAGATGATAGAAGCAAAAATTTAAGAGAGAAAGTGAGGAGCAATTCTCATTTAATTTATTGTGTATGTGATTACAAGGCTTCTATTTATAGGCCTTCAAAAATTTTGCACTAAAAGCCACAATTAATCAAAACAACTTGGAGAGCCAGTTGACTTAGAGAACAAGTTTGCTTGGATATGAGTCAATGGACATCCACATAATTAATATTCATAACACTCCCTTTTGAATGTTCATTATAAATGTGTCTCATTAAAAACTTTAACTAAAGGAAACTCGGTGGGACAAAAGCTTAGTTAAAGAAAAGATGTTATCATTAATTGATATACTGTCCAGTGTTGCCTCATTAAAAACCTTTCTAGGAAAACACAGTGAGACAAAACCTAGATAAGGGAAAAAGAGTACAACGTGTATCGACTCCCCCTCTTGACAACGTCAGTTGAGTTCTTTGAGTCTCCGAAAACCGATGTACCTGGAAGTGAATTGGTGAATAAATCTACTAAATTTTCACTTAGACAAATTTGCTGGATATCTATTTCACCATCTTTTTGAAGTCATGAGTAAAAAGAATTTTGGTGAAATACATTTTGGTCTATCACCCTTGATGTACCCTTCTTTTAATTGGGCAATGCATTCAACATTATCCTCATATAGGATAGTTGGGATCATTTTGCCTAAAGATAAACCACAAATGCTCTGTATGTGATGTATTACTTAATTGCCTCAACCATACACATTCTTGACTAGCTTCATATATTGCTAGAATATATGCATAGTTAGATGATGAAACTGATATAGTTTGTTTCATATATCACCATGAAATAACTGCTCCTCCACATGTAAACAGATAGCCTATTTGTGATTTATCATCATGTGGATCATACAAAAATCCAGCATCTGCATAACCAATCAGTTTATGATTGGATTCATTTGAGTAGAATAACCTTATGTCCATATTGCCTTTGAGGTAACAAAGAATGTGCTTCACTTCGTTCCAATATATCTCTGTTGGTGAAAAACTATATCTTTATAATAAGCTAACAACAAATGATATATTAAGTCTTGTGTGATTAGCAAGATACATTAGTGCTCCAATAACACTAAGATATAGTATTCCTGGACCAAGTAGTTCTCCATCACCTTCTTTGCTAATTACTTGAGGTCTGAATAGGCCTTTATCCACCTGCAAAGACCTTACAATCATTAGGGTACATAATAAATTTGATTTATTCATGTAAAACACCCTAGGGCCTTTCTTGTGTAAGCTTCTTGATATACAAAAACCCAATTTTTGACTACTCAATCCATAATCCAAGTCATAATTTTGTTCTTCCCAAGTCCTTTATTTCGAATTCTTTCTTCACAATTAATTTTCTTTTAAAGCTCTTCATGAGTCCTAATGATGATGATATTATCAACATAAACAACAATTATAGAAAACTCACTTCCATATCTTTTCATAAAGATGCATAAGCATATTGGATCATTTTTGTATCTTTCTTTCAACAAATATTTATTAAGATGATTATACCACATGTGCCTTGATTGCTTTAAGCTATGCAAGAACTAATTTAACTTAAAAGGGTATTATTCTCAAGAACTTGTATCTAATGCTTTTGGCATCTTGAGTCCTTCAGGAACTTGTGCTTCTCGTACATTGAGTCCTTTAAGGATTTGTGCTTCTAACATGTGGAGTCCTTCAGGGATTTATGCTTCTGGCACCTCGAGTCCTTCAGGGACTTGTGCTTCTTACACCTGGAGTCTTTCACAGACTTGTGCTTCCGGCACCTGCTTATGAATTTTGGCTCATAATCCTCATTATCATTCATGATATCATATGCTATATTATAAGCAAATACGTTGTCAATGTTGACTTCATTTCAGTCACATCAGGTTCTATTCTTAACATAATTTATTGAGATATCATTATTTTCACACATTTCAAGTACCTTAGTCTCTAGGATTACAACATTGTCTTATGGAATATCTCTTTTAGAGATAATAACTCTTCAGAAGATAGCTCTTATGGAGCTATTAACTTTTCTTGATTATCCTCTACTTAATCATCTATATTCTTAGCTCCTTTTCTTTTTCAAGGATTTTTATTTTTGGAACTGACGAGTCTTCCATGCTTCAAGCTTGCTTTAGATTTGTTCACAATAGGTTGTCCTTCAAGGACATCAATTCTGATAGGAGCATTAGCAGTTGGGACATGTGGTTTTGTCACTTTCTTTAGGTTAGCAAATGCTTCTGGTATTTGATTAGCTAAATTATGTAAATGAATTATCTTTTAAATTTTCAGTTCACATTGTTTTGTATGAGGATCAAAATGAGTCAATGATAATTCATCCCAGCTAATCTCTTTACCCAACCGTTTATTTTCTCCTCCTAATATTGAGAAAAGTGATTCATCAAAATGAGGATCAGGAAATCGTGCTGCAAATAAATATCATGTAAATGGTTCTAAATATTTTATGATTGAAGGAGATTCATACCCAGCATATATTCTCATCATTCTTTGAGGACTTGTTTTGGTGTGTTGTGGTGGTACTACTGACACATATACTGCACACCCAAAAATCCAAAGATTGGAAACATTAGGTTCCTAACCAAAAACTATTTGTAATAGGGAAGCCTTTGGCTAACTTGTTGGCTTAATACGAATTAATGTTACTGCATGCAAAATGGCATGGCCTCAAGTAGAAATTGAGAGATTAGATTCATAAATAAATGTCTTGTAATTAATTACAACCTTTTAACCAATAATTCTGCAAGTTTATTTTGCATATAAACATGAGCTACAAGATGTTCAATATTAACTCCAATGAACATACAATATTCATTAAAAGTTTGCAAAATAAATTCACTAGCATTATCAAGACATTTTTTTAAATAGGGTTAAGGTGCGGATTTGCCAACGAACTATCACCTGAGGAGCGTCTGGCACAAAAAACAATTGAGGGGACCAAATTGGCCAACGAACTATTAAAAATGAAGAAAAACACAATTTGGTGCAGATTCGCCAACAAACTATTACCCCGTCACTGTCTTGGTGTCTCCATCTTCCATTGATTGTCACAGTGTCAGCGACATCGGTGTCTCCAAAGCTTCCATTATTGTTGGGTGTTCCACTCACCCTCTTGAACTCATCCAGCAGTCCACAGCTTTCGACCGGTACGCGCCTTGCACCCTGGTTGCATCCCTCCAATCCACAAGCAGCAACCGCCGCTGCCACAGCGCCTGCTCGCATGAGTCTCATTTTTGTTAGTGTTTGCCTTATCCAATAAGAAGGCTTAACCGCTTTTTTCTCCAGCGTCTCCGCCACTGTCCTACGCCAGTGCCTCATATTTTAACGTAATTGTAATAGTTGTTTTTTTAATAGTTATTTGGTACTTTTTTCACTTTTTAATAGTTCGTTGGCCAATTTGGTCCCCTCAATTGTTTTTTGTGCTAGATGCTTCTCGGATAATAGTTCGTTGACAAATCTGCACCTTAACCCTTTTAAATAAAATAATCAGGGTAATGTGCTCTTAATCTAATCAAATGATCAAGCAATCTTGCAAACTACAGGTTGCAAGAAGATAATAACCAAAGATGCAGCTATTTAGTTGATGCATCAATTAAAACCATATGGTAACTAAATGGTCTGCATGTTGGGTATATTGGCCCACAAATATCTTCCTATATTCATTCTAGAAAGGTGAGACTCACTTTCTATTTTGCTTGGTGATGGCCCAATAATCAACTTTCCCTTGAAATATGCAGCACATGAGAAATCATGGGATTGTTGTATTTGTTTACACTTCAGTGTACATGAATTCCCAATTATTCTTCGCATCATGATTGAAATAGGATAGCCTAATTGGGCATACCAAACATTAAATTTATCAGTAAATTTGATTGTGGTATCTGTTTACACTTCAGTGTACATGAATTCCTAATTATTTTTCTTATCATGATTGAATCAGGATAGCATAACCGGTCATGCCGAACATTAAATTCATCAATAAATTTCTGATTTACATTGGCAAACTTTTGGTTTACAATAGCATGTGTTTCAATTGAGCTAGAAAACTAAATTTGTCATATCATGACATTCCTAATTATTTTTTAATTGTTTTTATATGATATCCATTTATATAGAAATCTTTGAAACTCAATAAGTTTTGTTTAGACTTGGTAGAATAAAATGCATTATCAATGCATAATTTTGTTCCTTCAGGTAACAAAATATTAACTCTTTTGGAGCCTTACCGGATATAGTTTGAACATTGAATTCTCGCATTACTAAGGAAGAAAAATATTTATTATTTAGGAGTATGGTTTGATTCGTTGAGACATAAATCTTCATGATTGATGTCAATAAGACTCATTCTTTATTAAAAGAGACATGGAAAATAAAGGAATACATAATTAAAAGTGAAATACATATGATGGCAGCAATTTTAAGCATAACAGTTCAATTAGACAAAGATAACTTATGCGAAGAAACAACAACATTCAAATAAGTAGTATCCATGTCACCATACTCAAAATCGCAGCCATAACATGATTTATTTCAATCTTGGACCCTTTACCATGGTCAACCACGTGTCTTAGCGTATCACATGTATGAGATAAATGACCCTTGCCACCACAATAATAACATAGATTTCTAACATGTTTATTGTACCTACTAGTTTCCCTTTTGTAATTCTTATCAATCTTTCCCCACTTTGGTGGAAATTTGAACTACCATGATTATGACCATGACTACACCTATGTTTGTAGCCACGTCTACGTCTACAATTACAATTATATTCATTAATTACTACATTCACTTTTGGGAATGAAATCGAGCCTGTTAGATGGGATTAATATTTTTTAATAAAAGCTCATTATTTAGACAAGGAGGCAAAAAATTAAATCAGCATATTTCTTGAAAATTTTTTCATGATAATGCTACTGCCAAATTGGATGTATTCATTTATAACAAGCTATTGGAAGAATAACCATATTCTCGTGGTCATACATTTCTTTCAATTTGTTCTAAAGAACAAGTGGGTCTTTTGCGACTAAATATTCAATTTTGAGGCCTTCATGCAAACAGTGGCGTAAAAAAAACCATGGATCAAGCATTCAAGATAAGTAGTTCTTTTTGGTAATGTTGAGAGCCAAAACGTGGATTTTGCAAAGTTTGACATAGTTAGACTAAATAAAAGGAAATTCTTAAAAGATAAAATATAATAACACAATATAATAACATAATACTCAAACGATCAAATTACCGTAATAAAAGAGAATTCGTAAAGACAATAAACAATTCATAAAGTAAGATATTACAATAAAATTAAAATTTCATGGCTTCGGGCCATTAAATTCTCATGATTTCAGGTCAATTAATCTCAAATTGAGATATTAAGTGTATTTTTGGGTAAACATAAAAAAATACTTTTGTACCTCAAAACTTTGGCTTGATTAAAAATTTAAATATAAAAAAAAAAAAGCCAAACACTTGAAAAGCACTTTTTGTTATACAAAACCAGAGTTTTGGGGCTTAAATAATAATAATTAAACTAAACTTTTTTTTTCTATTTAGAAAACTTTCAATTATTATTCTTATTTTTTAAGACTTTTAAAAAAAATTGTAAATTGAAATCCCGCAAACAATGTCCCAAATTGATATCCCATAAGTTGTTAGTTTGAGTTATTATATCATTTATAAAATTGACTAATTTTATTACTTTTAATTTTGCAAACTAATTTATTTAAATTTTGTTATTTATTATGAAATTTGATGTTAAATATCTTTAAAATGGAATTTTATACTTTATATGCAACTATTACATTAGCTAATGTCTTTTTTAATAATTTGAACATGACTATTCAGATAACAATATCTAAACCCTATCATTTTATCAGAAACACTTTTTTTTTTTCACAGAATCTATTTTGAAAAATCACTTTTACCAGTATTTCTTCAGAAACTATTCTCTAAAAGTTAATCCAAATACTCGCTACATCTACTTAACTTATGGCCGTTTTTCTTCAAGATAAATAAAATTGTATGTGGCTTTCGGCCGGACAATATGATAAAAGACGAAAAGGCATATGGCTTATATCCATATAATAAGATAGAAGGTGCAAAAGTATATAGGTCCCGACCATATAACAGGGAATCAATATAACATGAAATCAGAAGAACACACACACACATCTCCTTAATTTCATATAGTAATTCAGATTATCTCCGATAAATCAAATAAACATACGATTAAAGAAGGTAGATGAAATCGTCAAGGTAACAATGATAATATAATACATTCGTTGGAGCTTTCATGGTGATAACGTGTTATGAAAATAAAAATAAATTTAGGATAAGAAAATAATAGATAATAAAAGAGAAAATTCAAAAGAGAAAGTGGGTAGTAATTCTCATTGAATTTTTTGTGCGTGTGATTGCAATGCTTGCGTAATGCCTCTATTTATAAACCTTTAAGAATCTCACACCAAAGCCACAATTAATAAAAATAACTTGGAGATCAAGTTGGCAAGTTGGGTTTGATGAGTCAATGGAAATCCACATAATTAATAAGATTATTCTTAAATTATTTAATAATAGCACAAGTACATTATTTTCATGAAAAAACTTATAATTTTTACAATTTATCATGATATCTATAAGACTTTTTATTGAAACAAAATATTTTTATCAGATATCATCCGCTGATCTTAGTTTAATCGTTCAAACTCGTTTTAAATAAATCACGGTAATAGCAGAACAAACCAAAATTCTCAATAGATACAAAAACAGCAATCACAAAGCAAAATAAAGGATTAAGTATAAACTCATACAACTAATATAAGCTCAAGTCATAGCCATAATCACCTCCCTTCACTGATACAACATACAACTACAAAGTATAAACTCATTCATGCGACAGTGAAACCTAAGTAAAAGAACATTCCACATAGATGTAACTATTTACCATAGCTAGTTTTCCTCATCATCCTGATGAACTCATCTGCGTTAACCTCTCCATCACCTGCATAGTTTAAATATATTCCAAATAAAGAAAATATTCATACTCTCTAAGAAATGAAAACTAAAGGGACGTCAAATTAATGCATAAAGTTTCCTGCACTCTGCGAACCGTACAATTGAAATATCAAAAAATATTATGTCGATTCTTACAAGGAAACCATAATTCTAATGTCATAAATCCAATAAAGTGAAACTAAACAAATATCAGAGTTAATTAACAAGCCTTAAATCATATTTCCGACGACCATTTAAAGATAAAGATAAGAAAATACTTCAACGTTTTGCCAAGCAGTCATTAAAAGATCAGTTGTATAATCCTTTATTGTTTCAACCTCATAACTCAAATACGTATACACCTGGTAGGTTTCAAATCATCAATCCTCAACTTTTATGGGAAAAAGCCAACAAATAGATACAATTCCTGTTATGGTATTAACCAAAGAATTGAGAAAGAAGTGGAAAAGAAGGAGAATCCGAGATAGGAAACAGAAATAGAAAGGAGAAGAAGAAAGGGTGAGTTACAAACTGGACAGACTAGTCCTCAATAGGGATAAAGAGTTATTTATAATGTCATAACCTCACTTAAATTTCTCTCTAGCGCCTAACACCCGTTGGGTCAGTATCTTTTGTGATACAATGAAGTAGGGACTGCTAGCCACTCAATAGGAAGATGTCGTTGCCTAACACTCGGATCTGGGCACAATTTTAATAGAGAAACATGAAAAGTAGAACGGATTCCTGTCTCAGGGGTAAATCCAGCTTATAAGCTATTGGCCCTACCTTTTCCAGCACCTGTAAGGACCATAAAACCTAGGAGCTAGCTTTTGATTGCTCCTTGTAGCTGCCAATATCTGTCTATAAGGCTGCAGCTTGAGAAACACCGATAGTCCCACTTCAAACTCCCTATTAGACCTTCAAATCTGCCCTTTGCTTCATAGTATTGGCTGAGCGCTAACACAGGCTGAAACCAGCACCTCCTTCAGTTTTTGAAAGGCTTCACTTGCTGCCTCTAACCACTTAAAAGCATCCTTTCGCAATAAAAGAGTGAGGGCCTTGGCTAATGATCCATACCCTTTAATAAATCATCACTAGTAACCAGCCAAACCAAGGAAAGCCCTTGTTGCTTTGTTGTTTTAGGTTCTAGCCAGCTTGCAACCGCTTGAATCTTCTTTGGATCTGTAGCTACCTTGACTTCACTAATAATGTGGCCAAGGTACTCATCACTTTTGGCAGCGAAGTAATGATTGTCTTGCAATATTCCCAACACTTCTTCAAGGTGTCGAGTATGATCCACAATGGTAGAGCTATAGATCATAATATCATCAAAGAAAACTAGGAGAGATTTTCTAAAAAAAAGTCTAAAAATATCGTTCATAGCTCCCTGGAAGGTGGCTGGTGCATTTGTTAACCCAAATGGCATCATCAGCCACTCAAAATGGCATGAATGTGTTTTGAACGCTGTTTTGTAGCAATCTTCCAACTTCATCCTGATCTAATGATAACTAGCTCACAAATCCAGCTTGGTAAACCACATGCAGCATGTAACTCATCAAGCAACTCTTCTACTAAAGGAATAGGATACTAATTTTTAACCGTCTTCTTGTTTAATTCACGAAAATCAATGTACATTCGCCACATTCCATCCTTTTTCTTTGCCAAAATAATAGGTGCTGAGAAGGGAGAGGAACTCTCTTGAATAACACCCTTCTGCAGCAACTCAGAGACTTGCTTTTCAATGATATCATTCTGTGCAGCCGACTATCGATAAAGTTTAAGGCTAATCGGGTTAGTGCCTTCATGTAGCACTATAGGATGATTGTGCCTTGGCCTTAAAGGAGGGAGCCCTTTTGGCTCAGCAAATAGCCACTCAAACTTGTCAAGAGTGTTCTGAACCTCTGCTGGAACCCTTGCTGATAATTCTGATAATTCTATGGTCCAACCTTGTTGCCTTTCAATCACTGGTTACATCAGCTGAACTACGAAAACCTGAGGTTCAAAAAGCTTGTTATTAATTGACCTCAACCACGATAATCCCAGCACTATGTGGAAGGTGGTATATAACTAGGTTATTCAAAGGTCACATACAAAATCCAGGCCCTGCATTTTCCACCTAAACCCATGCCAACTCCAAAAACTTTCAATTTTCAACCCCGTGCAACCTGAACCAAAGAAAAGGGTGCAACTATTTCCTTCCAACCCAGCTTGACAGCAAGGTCATAGTCTAGAAAAACGTGTGCTGCCATTATCAACCAGAATTTGAATTGCCCATTTGCCCACACTTCCTTGAATTCGCATAGAATCACTAGTGTCAATACCATTGATGGCGTGGAGAGAAATCAAGGGAGAATAATCGTCGTCGTCATCACTTTCTTGTTCAGTAAAGCCAGCGTTTTCTGCATCTTCGACCAATTCCATGTACTGCAGCCGCACAAGCTACCTTTGAAGACATCTATGGTCTCTGGAAAATTGCTCAAGGTGGGATCAGAAGCTACCTTGTCGGGAAAAGTTGCATTCTTAACTACCGGATTGACTAAATTCACTGAACTTTCCTTTTAGTGGGACTCAGTGCGCTGGTACGCAAGTTTATTATTACTTGTGGACTAGTGAGAACTTGAGACACCACCGAAGAGGATTTAGAAACAGAAACGTGTTGCCCTGCTTTTTCACCAGCAGCCCTGGATTCTTTGCAATTCAGCGCGATTTCTTGGACACGTGCTAACCTCCGAGCTTCACCAAGAGTCTGGGGGTCAAACATCAGTACCAAATCCGCGATTTCATCTTTAAGAGCTGCCACATATTTATCGACCAGGTACTCCTCTGTTAGCTCCAACTCTGCCAAAATCGTGTCAAACTTAGCGTTGAATTCCACTAGCGATCCCTTTTGGCGTAATCTTGTCATATCGCTCATGGGCTTATCCACAGGAAACCTGAAGGTGTCTCGGAGTAGCAACACGTATTCTGGCCACGTTGGTGGTCATCTCCACCGCCTTTCTGTCGCCACATGCCAATAAAAGCTAGCATCACCCAAACTCATGGAGGCCATCGTGACTTTCGAATTTTCTGGAGTTCCGTCAAGATTGAAGAAACTTCCGAACTCCAATATCCAGGTGTCAATATCTTGAGTTTGATATTTCTGGAACTCCATTTTTGTGAACTGGGTTGGTCAGTGATAACTCCATTACCGTGGCCATTCCCATGTCCATTGCCATGATTCCGGTGTGGTTGCTCGTCGTTGTTCCCTTGAGTCGCCACCACTAGAGCTCTCAATTCATCCCGGAAACCCAAGATTGTATCTTAAAGCTCATCAACCTTGTTTAACTTCTGCAGTTGTTCTTCAATGACAAAGATTCTGTCTTCCATGTTTCTTGCTGTTCTTGACCGAGTCTGGACCATTCATCATAGTACAGTAGCGAAAGAGAAAGAGAAAGAGAAAGAGGGGAAGAACAACTCTGATACTAGTTTTATGGTATTAACTAAAGAATTGAGAGAGAAGTGGAAAAGAGAGAGAATCCGAGATAGGAAACAGAATTAGAAAGAAGAAGAAGGGAGTCAGAATAATCCTCTTGCAATTCTGTATTGAGTCACAAACTGGACTTCTCAATAGAGATAGTGAGCTATTTATAATGTCATAACCTCACTTAGATCCTTCTCAAGCACCTAACACCCGAATGATCATTTTAGGATCAACTAACATTCAAATACTTATTTTACATATAGGTCCTTATTCCTACTTTACACATAGGTCCCTATTTACATTTAGCTATATTCCATATCATCATTTGAAGAGAAATACAAAGGCAGGAAGATCACTGATCCAAGGAGAAAGCATCATAACTATGAATAATGTTACTACTATTTTGACTGTGATTTGCCCCTAGAGTGTTTCCTTCATGTTATGCATATAAAGTATCGGAATGACAAATCAACTATGAGCATATATTTATATACAAACAAATGAACATACGGGTGTTCTTTAACCCAGAAACAGCCAACAAAATTTCTAGTACTACGGTTTTCCCGGCCATGAGAAGCACCCTGTCAGCATCATATCAAATGCAAGAGTATGAAAGTAGCAGTTGCTGGAGAAGAAGGTACAATTCATAATAAATTTATTTAAAACACTAGAGGTATTTTCTAGTAAGATCCATCTCATTGCATAAACCATGCCATGGTAAGAACCGAAGAGCGATCAGATGCAACTCAAAACGTTTCAATTAAACTAAGAAAGTAGGAACCAGTATATGATATAATTGATATAGCATACGATCTCAATTTGCTTCATCATGGTAAGCAACCATGCGATATATCATCAGTTTTCCAATAAACTTCCAAAATTAAAAACAATATATTATTTATATAACTTACGATCTCGGTCAGCTTCATCAATCATTTCCTGGATATCTCTGTCATTAAAACCTTCACCTAGTTCTGCTGCAATGCGTTTTATGTCTTCCGCAGATATCTTTCCCTACATTGATACTAAACAATGAGAATCAAGAATGTGTAACAGAGTCAAACTTTACATTTTTCTTGATTGGAAAGAACTTCACATTTTTATCTTGATCAATAATCTGAAAAGCTTTCAAGAGCTCCTCCCTAGTGTCCCTTTCTCCTATTTTGGCAGTCATCATATGCTCAAATTCTTTATAATCAATGGATCCACTCCCATCCTTATCCACATCTTTTATCATTTGATTAATTTGCTGGAATGACACAACAGATCATCTTTCAAACATGCTGGCATAAATCTAATAAGTAGAATTGAATCCCGAAAGCCCAGATGATACTAATTAGATATATACCTCATCTGTCATCTCAAAACCAAGGGCCCTGCCAGGAGAAGATGTCTGTTATAGAAATTACAGTCACTTAAGATGACAAAGCTTTAAAATCATGACATGAAAACCATACCTCATGGCAACATTTAACTCCTTGGCATCAATAGTGCCTAAAATACATTAAAGTGTCAACAATTCAACCGAAAAGAGAAGTACATGGACAAACTAAGACATAAAGATGCTAAAATTCCCAAAACCTGAGCCATCAGTGTCAAATAATTCGAATGCTTCCTGAATCTCCTGCTTCTTCTGCTGAGTTAATCCATGACGTCCTTTTCCTTTATTATGTCTTCCGAACTCCCCACTATATACTGACTGATAAGGAAATTGCATACCAAGAAAATAGTCATTGGCTGATTGATCAGGGATAATCATCTTCTTTTTCATTTATGTGTGCATGATTGAAGAGTCTCCAAACACACATCTATCTAGACAAGTAGAGATTTATGTGGCTAAAATAAGAGAAGCAGAGATTAGCAGGTATTCGTATGGGATGTTAGAGATGCCACCGCCTTTTAACCCACCACTTTTCTTCTTCCTTTTTTCTCTTTCTGTAACAATCAACGGTCCAGTATAGCAACGTGCCATTTCGAGGAATCTAAACGTATAGTAAGCTTAGAATCTATAATAATAGTATCAATTTCTGCCGGCAGTTAAACAGTCCAACTAAGAATTGATTAACAAAAAGTCCATTTTCAAAGCAAATGAATGAGGTTAAGGCAGAAGGAAGAACATAACCGACCCCAGAAAGACATTGTTCGAGAAATATATTAAATGGTAAAAGTCATACCCATAAGTAACCGAGCCTCGGTCTTGAAGGGGTTAGTATAGCAAGTAGATTAACAGAAAACTGGAGAATTTCCAGGGAGGGAGTATCAAAGGGAATAAGGTAACAATATAAAACGGCAAAGATACAGATTCACGGAATTTCAGAGGGAAAGGGTGGGAATCGGCATCCACGGGACCGGTTAAGAGGCAAATAAACAGCTTCGCAGAGAAGGAAAGGGATGAGAAGCTTACCATTGTTACGAACTAATTTGACCGGAGTCAGATTCGGAGGATGGGAACGACGATGCGAAAACTTGCCCGGTAATCTGTCGGGAAGATTGGAAAGAAAAAACCAGCCGCTTTCCGTTTCGCCTTCCTTTATAAAATAAATAACGCGTTTTTATTTTCCTTTTGATAATTATGAAATCAACTTTTTTATTTTCTCTCACTTTCACGAGGGATTTTTTATTCATTTAATTTTCATAAATATAATAACAGTTTTACGTCTTTGAACGTGTCTAGATCCTTTGATTATGTCTCGGCCAAAATCCGATTGTTGTGAATAATCTATTAAAGCAAATTCTTCTTTTCCATCGGCATTCTCTAAGTTATTAGTCTCAGTATAAATTACTGTCCTGTACTTCTTTTTGAAAAAAATTAGTTAAATTTCATAATAAAAATTGCATTGATGAGAAAGTAAATGGATAAATATTCATGTAGAAAATAATTAGTTGTAATACTGAACAGAAAATTCAGAAATCACGTGTAGAAGTGTGTAGAACCAAAATTTCGCAATAAAAATTTGGGTAAATGTGCAAAAATGCATATCTGATTTATCCTTGGGAGCGTTTAGCACCAAATGCTTTTTTTGGGTGTAAAAATATACATGTGGTTACAATTTAGAAGTAAAAGTCACACAAAACTTTCAGACACAAGACGTTGACCGTTAAGTAATCATGGTTGACTGTTAATGCTGATGTGTATGATGAATTGGAGTGAGAAGAAGGGAAATGAGAAAAAAAAAAAGTGTTGATTAGGATAAGCTAACGGTGCACAATGAAAAAAATTGGGAAAAAAAACCCTAAAAACAAATGACATTGGGCTAAAAACTACAATCAATTGAGAGTAATCTGAAATTCAAGCAAATCGACAGATTGCTCCAATCTCATTACGATACAGAACCCAGAATAAAAAAGAAATTGAAATCTCATTTCATCTTTCAGTTTCGAGTAGTTGCACCACAAACCCAGCAGTTAAGAAGTAAAACTCTAGAGTGTCATCCTTACCTTGCACAACCGATGACACTCAAAATGCCATAAAAAGGAGAACAGCTTCGAATAAAGCAAGGTAGTGAGGAAATCTGACCGAGAATGATAGGCTAAGGCACTGACGACGGAAACGAGGATTGGAGGATCTGTGCCTGAGCTACGATATCCAAAGGACGGAACTGTAGAGGCTTCTGATAAATTTATCCTTTTTGTATTTTGGAATAAAAATATTTGAAATGAGTGAAGGAAGAGCGTAAGGGGGAGGGGTCTTGTATATGCCAGCGGTTTTCAAATCCCATTCCAAAAAAAGTCGCTCTCTGTAAACAAGCAACATATATATTAAGTAATAACAAAGTTTGTACTCACTCCATTTCTCTTCTACCTTATCGTCACTGTCTTTTTTGCTAACCAGATCAGAAAGCGTCGATCGAATCCTCTACTCACTCACTCCAAAATCGGTCAAACACCATCGCGCGATTCTCACCATAGGACGTCGCTTCTTTGTGGCTCGATTTTGATTTACCCAGCATTTCAGTTCATTTTGTTTTTAGTTTTTTTCCCCCAAATTTTTCACTATGCACCGTCAGATTATCCAAATCAACAATTTTTTTTCCCATTTCCCTTCTTCTCACTCCAATTCATCATACACATTAGCATTAACGGTCAACCATGGTTACTTAACGGTCAACGTCCTGTGTCTAAACATTTTGTGTGACTTTTGCTCCTAAATTGTAATCACATGTGTATTTTTGCACTCAAAAAAAGCATTTGGTGCTAGGCGCTCCCGAAGATAAAACACATGTGTGATTTTGCACCTTTACCCTAAAAATTTCTATTGGGGGTTACCAACAACATATAATTTAATAAAATGTAGAGCGAAAAGAAGAGAATTTGGAGTGAGAGAGTGAGCAGAGCAGCCGGATCGTGCTTCTTTTCCCATGGTCGTTCCTATTTATAAAGCATCATATTCATAAGGGATCAATTAGCTCCACTTTTCTTGGATCTAAGTGGATTTTGGAAGCATATCGGACAAAACAATTGGACCTCGCCATTAGGCTTTGTGGGATGGTGCGTCCAATCGGTCCCTTTCCTTTGATCGATTTGGGCTTGGAGTGGCAACGGAACCTGTCTCTTGTGCGGTCCGTCTAGCATCTGGGCCTAGTTTGGAGAATGAGGCCCTACAAAGTGTTGCATGACAGTATAGAGGTTCTTTTCATGAAAATGCAGAGAAGTATGAGTATTTTTTTTTTTTTTATACACTTGAGAAACCAAGACATTAACTAAGCATTATCAAGAGCAAGAACCCGATGCAACTCCTCATCCGCGAGCGAGAGCACCTGAAATCCTGGCATAGTGGAGAGGCTGGCTTTGGCCAACAAATCAGCAGCAGCATTTGCCCATCGACTAATATGGTGGATGTCAACACTCCAATCCCATTCAACCACTCCCTGTATCGTAGCAATAAGATCCCTATCCTCGTGTAAGTCATTGAAAGGTCCCTTTATCAACTCTACTGCCTCTACAGAATCTGATTCCAGTATGACTTTCCTATATCCCATGTCCCACGCAAGTGTTAGTCCATGGAGGCAGCCCCAAAGTTCCGCAGTCAAACTATCTCTCTCCTCCCCTCTAAACATGAAAGCCTTCAGGAAGACGCTATGTTCATCACGCAGGACCCCTCCACTTGCAACGCCAGCGGTGGAATGAGAGAAGGCTCCATCAATGTTGACCTTAACCCAGCCTGCTGGAGGGGGTCGCCACTTCTCACCATGCATACTATATAAATTCTTCCTGCCATGCATGTTGCACACCTTAGTGCAGGCTTCGTTTAGACTATTTAGGGTGGCGAACACACTGGTTTTAATCATGTTATTTGAGATTTGCTTGCCTTCAAAAAGTGCAGTATTTTGGCGCCGACACATCCACTAGCACACAATAGCAAAGGTCTGCCTCCAAGCTACCGAAGACACTCGTGTATCTCTAGAGCTAAGATTCTAGCAAACCCAATGGTTGAACTCCAAGGATTTAAACTTCTGCCATAGGATCCCTGGAACGAGTTGCTGCCACAAATCAAGTGTGTCTGGACAGTCTCTAAGAACGTGTTGTACAGTCTCCAAATCCTCCCTACACACCGAGCAACGAGCATCAGTACTCAACCCACGCTTGCATCTAGCCACGTTGGTGAGGAGTCGCTTGTGCAGGGCGAGCCACATAAGTATTTTACATCTCTCTGGAACCTGCAGTTCCCAAACTGTTCCCCATATAGGATCAGGTACTTGATCATTATTGCTTAACACTTCGAAGGCCGACTTCACAATGAACACACCAGACTTGTTCCACTTCCATCGCAGTTGCCCCGTTGCCAATACCTCACAGCCCTCTTGTACCTTGTTCCACGTACGCTTAATCCCACTCCATATGTTCGACCCAGGTTTACCCATGTCAATTTTCGGCAACAAATCCATGCCACAATTGTACTTATTGTGTAAGACTCTAACCCATAAATCATCTTTTTTGGCTGCTAAGTTCCACCCTAATTTCATCAGGTAGGCTTGGTCTGAAGAGTTAGTATGGCAGATACCTAGATCTCCTTGGGTTTTGGGCTTGCAAACGGTGCCCCAAGCAACCGGCTGGATCTTCTTTTGCTCCTTCGTCCGTCCCCATGTAAACTTTCTATTGCACTTATCCAAGGATTCACAAGTGCTAGCAGGAAAAAGTGATGTTTGCATGTGTTCTGGTGTAGAACACAGATTGTCTAGCCCTGAGGGGCTAGGATGTTGATGTTGATTGGGACTTGACCTAGGAGCGATTCCTAGGGCCTACGTACCCTGAAGAGGGATCAAAGTCCACGTAGTTCGAGGATACTTGGATGGTACGTTAGCCAAAGGGCGTGGGGTGTGTGCTCTGTGTGCGCGTATATGCAATTGAGAGAGAGCGTAGAGATAGAATCATGTACCTTTAGGGTTTAACTCGTATGTATAGAGTGTACCACGGTGGTCTTGGGCTCATGGGCCCTCTATTTGTGATAGAGATTTCCTTGATTCTCTCCTTGATTGTAGGTTGGTTATGATCTTATTCGATCTCGTTGGCGATCATGATAGATCCCCTTATTATTGGGCCGCATCGCTAATGGGCCTTATATAAATCCATGTGATTGCCCCAACCCGGTAGTTCAAAGTTTTGACTCGCCGGGTGTATGATGTCTGGATAAATCATCCGAGGTGTTAACCATCTCCCGATGTCTGCGTCGGGCTAGAATTTGCCGAGCCCATTTCCCGTGTACGTGGTAACGTTGCAAGGTCCGATGAGCCGGGTGGCATCCTGCTTCTCGTGAAGTGCCATGTTGGCGTCCTATGGCTTGAGAACTGATGGTGAATACCGATGTCTAAAAAGGCGACCGAGGTAATAACCTCCGGTCCTAAGAGTGCTGCGGTAAGAACCGACGACCTAAGGGTCCGAGGTGGTAACCTCTGGCCTTAGGAATGCCGTGGTGAAGACCAACGTCCTAAAGGTCCGAGGTGGTAACCTCCGGCCCTAGGAATGCCGTGGTGAGGACCGACGACATAAGGGTTCGAGGTGGTAGACATGGGGCCAAGAGTGATCTCGGATGAATCACGGTGCGGGTTAGTGTCCCGCCCTTCGAGGATCCGGTAGCGGTAGCCGCCGCCGCGAGACTCTTGGGGAACACCCTCTAGTTCTCGCCATGATTGTCTGTGACACCGGCTCCCACGAACTGGGATGGATTTCGTCCATCCATCTTAATTTGCTTTTGTAGCAATTTTAGGGCTAATTGTCTCGGTTTATATTCCCGCATTTAATAACATGTAAGCAAATCATAATAAATGGAAAATACTTAATGTTTGTGCAAATTCTTCAACGTGTTCATTTCGGAAATTTGTCCGAGCTTGCATTAAACTTTCTAGTAACACGCTTTTCCGCTTAACAAATCGTTGTCCACTCGTTGCCCCCAGCCTGGTAGTTCATGTTTCTGAGCTGACAGGATGTGTTACTTTCCAAATTCGGACGAGGTGCTCGCGACTTGTTGGGATTCCGGGCACTGCTTAGGGGTTGGCTCAGGGTGGCGGGGCGCTGTGGATGAGGCAACCCCTTCAAGCTAGAAGTTCTTTTCTTTTATTCTTCCTTTTCCTTTTGTTTCGGCGTAGGATGCCGGTTTTGTGTGTACTTTTGAACAATTAACCTTATGAATGAAAATTCAAGTAATTGGTCCATTGTGTACTTTTAACTTTATGCATAAGCCGCACATAGTCAAGTTCTAGACCGGGCCGTGGTCTTTAAGTAATTAGAGTCCGCTTAGTACTCTTCTCGGTGTCGAAACCAGTGCATGAGTAGGGGTGTCTAAATATACCACGCTACGAGGTTCGGAGTCGTTATCCGGGATTTTAACCGGGGTAAGGGCAAATTGTCACATGCTCATCCGTGGTCGTCGTCGGGACACACTTTGACCAAGTGGACCGATCGGGGTCCGAGTATGACTATTCGCCTTCTTACTTAGGTGTCAATTTCGATGCATCAAAATATATACCGGGTGCATGGGCCTCGGTGTCGGTTACGGCGTATGGACCTCGGTGTCGCCTCGCTTATTCAACGAATCATTTAAGCACTCTTAGAATTGAACATTCGGTTAATAAACCCTTTATTAATTCTAGAGATGATTAGCTTTACAAAGCTGACAATTCGGACATGAGGTGTCCGTTGCGGCATTTCGGCTACGACTAGGCCTAGCTATAATAGATCCTTAGCCGATTTATTTCCTAGCCAGGTTTTCGGAACGTAGGCTCCTCTCGTTGAGTTTTTCCTTAATCCGGTAGGGGCCGTCCCAATTTGCGGCCAATTTGCCATCTTTGGCTTTTTTGTTACTGACGTCGGCCCTTCGTAGGACTAGGTCTCCCCGCCGAATGCCCCAGGCTCGACCTTTCGTTGTACTTGGCCACAATGAGTTGTTTGGCCGCCATGTCTCGACAGAGGCCTCACGTAGTTTAAGGACCCGACTCGTCGGTCCGGTGTTAATACAAGGACTCGATGACGGCGGCCTCGTGTAGTTTGAAAACCCGGCTCATTGGCCCCGGTGTTAGCTTTGTGCCCTGTGGTTGAAGTGTGACTTGGGTTGAGTAACCCGAGTCTTTATCCATTCCCTTGTCGGTACGTAGCATGTCGTTAAGCTCGTCCAAAATATTTGCAAGGGCTGATAACAGCGGCCTTGCGTAATTTGGAAGCGACCGAGTTGCGAAAGCTTACGGTGACGGCTTCGCTTGACTGAAAAGCCGGGTTCGATGGCCCGCGGCGTGCTCTTTCCATGTATCCGGGTTCCAACTAGGGAACATGGCCGGTTTATCCGAGTTCCGAACTGACCATGGAAAGGCGGATTTAATTGTTCTTTCGGTGTTACCGAGTTCCGCATTGGTTATGGAAGCGTGGATTTAACCGTATAACTTTATCTGGAAAAACTCTACGCGGAGTCCGGATTTTAACCAGATTTGGTGTAACCGGGGTCCGCCTTCAAAATTTTTCACGGAGCCGGGATGTTAACCAGGTTTGGTGTAACCGTGGTCCGTTCTGGGTGTTGTAACCCGAACTTCGTTTCTACAGTTGTGGGTGTCGTAACCCTTAATCCGTTCTGGGTGTCGTGACCCGGACTTCGTTCTCCCGTTGTGGGTGTTGTAACCCCGGATTTGTTTATCCATTATGGGTGTAGTAACCCTGGATTCCTTTTACGATCCGGGGTCCACTTAAGGAGCACGGATTTAACTAGATTTAATTGTGGTTCAACACCATGGGAGAGAAGAATATTTAAAGGTTTGACGTTTCTGACTTCAAGCTTAATGGCATCATTCTTTTCTTCTTGTCGTGAAAGAAAACCCGCCTCGCCTTCTTTTGGCACTTCTTTTAAATGCTTTTGAAGACATCTTTCTTGGTTTGCTTGCCCTCAAAGAATAGAGTCGAATCCTAGCCGGAAGTTTAATATGCCGCCGAGATTTGTCCGACAAGACCACGCCTTGACATGGCGAGATAAACAATACTCCATGCTTTCATCAATGTCCTTCGATTGAGCATCAAAGGCTCCACCCTTTCAACCGATAAAAACTAGCAAGCCCAAGACGGTGCCGATTCAAAAACGCACTTCTCATTGTGTGCTTGATCTCGCTTCTTCATTTTTGATAGGTAAGAGATCCTTGTGAGTCACCTCGGTCGCGCAAGTCAATCCTTCCGACCCAATGCCGGGTGTTTTCTCATAAGCACTTGGAGGTGGTTAGATGTGATAAACCTTGTGCAAGCTCAAGAGAGAGAAACTTGATAGCCTTAAGATCTTCCCGGATAATCATCATCCCCCA
This sequence comes from Acacia pycnantha, assembly GCA_025563575.1. NCBI lineage: Eukaryota > Viridiplantae > Streptophyta > Magnoliopsida > Fabales > Fabaceae > Acacia > Acacia pycnantha. The sequence goes on from JAMWYP010000038.1 coordinate 2,083,000, forward strand.
AGTGAGACTTCATTTTATGGCCTAAATGAAAACGAGAAAGACCTCGGAGGTCCATCTTGATCGCCAAAACTTTCTTGGATCACCTACTAGCTATTCAGCTCCTTATCCGAGAGCAAGAAAGTAGTGGTTCCTTGATAATTGATCTCGCCACGCTCCCAGTGTGATTCGCCATACTGGTTGTGGAAGGATGAGATCAGTGATGCTCCTCAACATCTTTTTGCCGACTTCAACGTCGGCTAACACGTTGGTGTTTATCATCTCGGCATATAACCCGGAATAACCCTGTGCTTCTGGAATTTTTGAGAATAGAGACTCTTGGAGGTCTCTCTTTTCTCTTCCAGAGGTTTTCTAACAAAGATCGCACCGGCTCAAACTTCAACAAGGAAGTCTGTTTAGATTTGAGTCATTCCTTGCCGGTCCAGTAGAAGTCACAGAATGTTGGTCATTCAATACTATTTCAATCAAGCTACGCTTGTCGATCCAATTCTTGTTCAAGATGCTCTAGCTCTGACGTTATTGCAATAAGATCATCTATCACCGCTTTGTCTTGATTTTCCACTTTCTCGGATTCAATTCTTGTTTCGGATTTATAACTGGCCTACTATGGCCGATATGAGTATCCGTTTCTTCATTTCCAAGTGAATGACTTATCGGATTAACTAGTCCATTGCTCCAATCCTTTTCATTTGATGTACAAGTCGGTTCATCCTTGCTTAAATCTTCCATGATAGAGCTGGACGAATTCGCAGAAGTAGATGCATTGATTTCTTCGAGTCATGAGAAGTTTCACTATCCAGTGGATATAGATGTTAGCCTCGTGCTCTGAGTTTCAAGTGGATGTGTCTCCAATCTAAAATCATTTAATTTGGTTACAGTATTAGAAGGACGGCAAGCTGCCTCTTTGTCATCTGGCCTTTTAGTTGAGCCTTCCGAAGAACTTCCTAAGTTATATTCTCCTTGTTTGCTGATATTTTTAGTGTCAACCATTCTTCCTGTGTCAGAAGACTCAGAAATCCTCTTTGCCAGGAATTCTATCAAATTATATAGGTCCTCTTCAGAAGGGTACAGGACTGCCGCAAGCAACATATACTCTTGCGGAATCTAATACCTCCTTCATAACCTGATTCCTAACCGCCGATGATATATCTCGTACATATCTCGACGCGCTTTGATTCTCGCTCCAAAAGCAGAGAACGGAAATGAAGTCAAATCATCAACCGAGTTCACTACTAGGACCGAGTTCTCCAACGGACGATGCATTCGATGGGATCACAATCCCATTTTTCTTCATCGATATCAATAGGATCTCGTGGCAGACGTCGGCTCTGAGAAAGGTATTATATATTCGGCTTTCCGATTACTTTGAAAATCGACCTCAGGTCTGCATGCCGTCTTCCAGTATCTCGGCTCCCAAGAGGATTTCTGCGCCCATTTGCCCGAGCAATTTCCGCAGTAGCCAATTTTTCTAACTTTGAATGTCAAAGCATTGCAGGTCAATTCAAGAGAGCAAACCAAATCCCTTCGCAGCAAAGAGGAAAACCTGCACTATGAGGATTTCCATCTACCACCATCGAGACGCCGAACCGTTGGAATCAAAATCGATTTAACCGCCATTGAATTGATATAGCTTCTAAAACACTTTAAATTGTCACGGGTTTGCTCGAATCGGGAAGAAGTACTATGCAATTGACTTGCTCCGTGCGACCCCATGATTTGCGAAGTTTCATTTTAGTCCTCATTGTAAAACCTTTTAGGAGTTCCACTTAGGTCCCCGTGAGAAACCTTTGAGAGTTTCACCTAGGTCCCCATACGAAACCTTTTGAGATTTTCGTTTAGGTCCCTGTACGAAACCTTTTGAGAGTCTTTTGAGAGTTTCACTTAGGTCCCTGTACGAAACCTTTCAAAACTTTCACTTAGGTCCCTTTATGAAACCTTTTGAGGCTTTCCGTTTAGGTCCCAGTATGAAACCTTCTGAGATTTCGTTTAGGTCCCTGTACGAAACCTTCTGAGATTTCGTTTAGGTCCCTGGGTTTTTATGTCTGGCTTCTTCATTGCTTCTTCATGCCGCCGTGAAACCCCATCTTCACACATGTCTGAGCAGAAACATCTGAGCAGGAAGTTCAAGTGCGCTACGAGATTCCATAGGCTCTTGAAGAACAATGTCACGGGGATGTTCTGGTAATAGATCCCGAATGCGAGACCATTTTCGTCGAAAGAATCGAAGATTGTTCGCTGAGAAAAGCCATGGATCAAATCCTTACGAACATTACTCATAGCACCGTGGGATGTCGCCGAGTGAACGTGGAACTGATTCGGCTGAGTAGACGCGGCACCGGAGCGAACCATTTGTCGAACACGCAGAACTCGTTCGCCAACTCAGTGTAGACCGACAAGACCTCTGGTTTGAACCCCCCCCCCTTTGCTCGGCAATAAAGGTAAATAATGCATCTGGATGATTATCACCCGTGCTCTTTATTTACTTGCATTATTTCCAGATTTAGCCATGTAGGTGCCAAAGCTAATAGTTTCTCTATCATTACTTTTTCAAACTTAGCCATATATTTTCAACGCAAGCCGCTATTGTCAAATATCTTGGCTACTTTTTGAATATGACTTCCCTACATATGCCGCCACCCCTTTCCAAGTCAAGCTAGAATATCAATAATTCACACAAAGAATGATAGGAACGCAGGGTGATTTAGAAAGCTTGAAAGCAATTATTTCATATCTCCTCTATTTTTGGTCATGATCGCAAGTCTAAGTGCATTATTCGCTTCAAAATGCAGCAACTTCCCATTGCTAAAAGAAGAGTGATATCCATGGCCCCAATTTATTCATAGCTCCAAGTTGATTGAGTTGAAGCTATCATATAGATTCACTTCCCATTTATGAACGAATTACTCGCATGTCGGATTCGTGACGCATCATCCTTCGTTTTGCAAATTGCACCGAGATTTCACTGTCATTGGTTGTGTATAGTGCGTACTCATTGGTGTGAGATCGACTTCCTTTTGCACATCTCATTTGCCTCTATTAACAATAGTGTCATAACACTTATCGTCCATAATGGCATTGGCGAATCTCTGGCTTTGATAACTGAGCTTGCTTATTCAGACGACCGTGATCGAATTTCAGATTTCTGGACACCGAGTGGATCCGAACCCTAAAAACAAGACAGTTCTAGGACCACTTAACGAGTTTTGCGGTGCAGATCATGACCGAGATCCTTGAGAACACTTGATGCTTCAAGACCGATTTAAACCTCCAAATCGAACGCGTCATTTACGATGCAAGACACGGCTTCATCGGTGGTTTCATTGATGGATCCCTCGAAGAAAAGGTGCCGCCATTGGTAGCCTTCCTCATACTTGAGATAAAGCTATCTGGTTAAGATCAGAACTTGCATCAACGGGAACCTGTTTCTATTCTCGCATACACTTAAGAGTTTCACGACGTCTTCGATTGTGGCCTCCAACCAAAACGACTTCAAAGTCGCCGTCGGCATTGGCATTGGCACCGATATCGTGTGTCAACTTCAAGCATCTCGGCCAATGCTCTACATTCGGGCTTTATTAACTCAACCTTGATCTTCTCAACGTCGAACCCGAGACCATGCGGTGAGAAACCAATTTCCCTTAACCGAAAAATATGGCACTCCAACGTTGACCTCTACCAACACCGTTTCGTATCTTGGGATTTTGGAATCTCGCACCATGTCATTTCGGCTCTCTCAGATCTCGTTATTTCGTAATTAAGTCGGATATAAACTTTCTCAAGATCCCGACATCTCTGGCCATACCTTATCAAGTCGGCATCTTGGATATTGAGCAAAGACATACCTTCTCTCGCTATCTTGGCCAATTCGGAGAGAAAAACAGAGGCAGCGTCGACGTGCTCCACTTGCTCTTGCCGTGGCAGAAATAATGCAAACAAAGCAACATCTCAATAGTCTTTAGCTGCTTGTGACTCCTCCTCTATCTCGGTCAACCAATGAACTTACAATGGAATGGAAACCGCGCCTTGGCCACTTCATGATAAACTCCCAGGCATCTCGGACCCGGCAACCCACACCTCGGGGCTCGTATACAAGAGTAGACTCAAAGAAACGGCCTTGATTTAGAATCTCCTTCCCGACGAGATTGAAATCGGAAAGTGGGCTATGGAGATAGTACTCTGAAAACAAGCCTGGCGCGAACGCAACAACGTCATCACATTCTCAAGAATTTAATGGAATGTCCATAATTAAATGGAATAGTCCATTTAATTAAAAGGCAAGTTCCTTTGGGGACTACGCCGAAAGGCTAGTTCCTTCGGAGGTCGCTGCGTCGAATGATCCATCAATATCGTGGTTTTACTTTATATTCCCTCCATTCCTCCAAGCTTGTATCCATGGCCAATACTCATTCAGCGGATGGCATAACTTGCATAGAAATACGCTCGGCTGATTTGAGGATTGAAATCTTTTATCATATTTGTAAACGTTACAAACCCTAATTGTAAGTTTGGCAATTGGAATCTGGAATTGTTGACCAAAACCGACGACCTAAGGGTCCGAGGTGGTAACCTCCGGCCTTAGGAATGCCGTGGTGAAGACCAACGTCCTAAAGGTCCGAGGTGGTAACCTCCGGCCCTAGGAATGCCGTGGTGAGGACCGACGACATAAGGGTTCGAGGTGGTAGACATGGGGCCAAGAGTGATCTCGGATGAATCACGGTGCCGGGTTAGTGTCCCGCCCTTCGAGGATCCGGGGCAACGCTCGCAAATTCGAAACCCAATGGTGGCGAGGCTTAGATGGCGACTGAGAGTGGCGATGAAATTAAACCAGTGGATCGGAGGAGGTTCGCCAGAGGGGAGAGATTTGAGGGTTTTACAGTATGAAATTGAGATTGTCTCAGAGCGGAAGTGACTGACGAGACAAGAGTGACTCGCCCTACTGACGATAACGAGCTCGCTTTCCATTTCGAGAGTCGAGACTTTACCTTGTCCACTACATAATGATAAGATTCCTTAGTCACACGTTTATGGTGTAGCAGAACACCTAAATACTTACCCAAGTCGTTGGTAATCTAAAACCCCTAGGATGTACACATCTCAGTTCTTCTCATATGACCAACATTATTTGAGAAAAAGACACGAGTTTTCTGATGGTTAATCCTTAGGCCAGAGCTGTCACAAAACATCCGCAGACATCTATTAATCATAGCTACCTGATCCAAGGAGGCTTCTGCAAAGAATAAGTGCGAAATAGGTGGCCCAGATCTTGTAAGGTAAATGGGTTTCCATTGCCCTTCATTGACAGCAGCCTGAATAATGTGAGCCAATTTTTCCATACATATAACAAATAAGTAGGGCGAAAGTATATCCCCTTGCCTCACCCCCTAGTGGGTTGAAAGGTCTCAGCTTTATCACCATTCCATAGGAGTTGCATGCTGGACGAGGAAACACATTGAGAAATAACCTCAATAAGTCTATTAGGGACATGAATTTCCTGAAGACATCCAAGCAGAAATTTCCAGTTGACCCGGTCAAAAGCCTTTTCCAGGTCAATTTTAATTGCCAAATATCCCTTCTTCTGCTTTATGTTTCGCATCGTATGAATAACCTCCTGAGCCATAATAATATTCTCACTATTATGTCTCCCTAGCACAAAACTGCATTGGTTCGGGGCAATAATCTGAGGAAGAATATGCTTCAGTCTATTTACAATAATTTTTGAAATTGCCTTATAAATGACATTGCATAGACTAATTGGCCGCAAATCTCCCATAGTTTCAGGGTGCTCTTTCTTGGGGATGAGAACAATCAAGGTACCATTAACCTCTCTAATAGCCTGCGAGTTAGCATTCAAAAACTTTACATAGTTAATAACTAATGTACCTACCGTGCTCCATTGATTTTGATAAAAGAGGGCATTAAACCCATCGGGCCCGGTGATTTAAGCACACCCATACTAAAAATAGCATCTTCTATTTCCAAGTCAGTAACATCCCTGTTGCACCATCTGAGTAAGTCTACATTAACACAAGGGTATGTCATATGGCATGGCATGCATGGGCGATCTAGTACGTCTTCGATGAGGAGGGTAGAGAAGTAAGAAGTGGCCATATTTTTAATGAGAGAGAGCTCCATCACCCATGCGCCTACATTATCTTTTATAGCCTCAATCCTTTGACTTTTTCCGTCGACAGTTAGCGCGTGCATGAAAAAATCGAGTGTTACGGTCTCCATACACTGACCACTCCACTCTTGCCTTCTGCACCCAAATGAGAGACTCTTGTAGCAATACATCTTCAAGCTCTTTCGAAATAGAGAGTTGGAGGTCCTCATATTTAGGAGACATACCATACCGAACTATAGCTCGATTTATTCCATCCAGTCGACACATGAGTTGTTTTTTCTGTCCCTCAGTGTGCTTCAAAACTTCCTTGTTCCACCTGGAGCACTCAACAGTAAACTGGGCTAAATTTTGACCCCAAGGAATGTCAAAACTCCATGACTATCTGACAAACGCATCAAAATTGTCATGGAGCACCCAAGCGGCGATAAAACAAAACGGACAATTTAGTTTCATTCCCCCCAAGTCAGTACCCAAGCAGAGGAGTATCGGTCTATGATCAGACTTGAAGAAGGGTAGATGAGAAACTGAGGCATTAGGGAACATATCAAGCCACTAATCATTGGCCAACAATCTATCAAGCATTGCTTCTGATGAACCACGCTTCCACGTAAACTCAGGCCCAACAAAACCCACATCCCTCATGTCATGTTTATCAGCCCAGTCAAGAAGGCCACGGTCAGGGGGTTTGGTGCGTGGCAATTGATCGCCTGTCACCAAATAACATTGTACCATTAAGATCACCGCCCATGATCTAGGGCCCTTGTATCGTTGGAGCTAAGCGAGCGAGATTATCCCACAAGCTTCTACAATTGACACAGGAGGGACTCGCGTACACCACCATGAAAGTCCAGGTGAGGCCAGCTATGCTAGTTACCTGAAAATGGACAAACTGAGAGTGGCGTTCAATTAGAGAAACAGAGCCGATACTATGCTCCCACAAACACCAGATGCCGCCACTGTAACCCTCCCCATCCATTAATTCCATGTATGGAAACCCCAACTGCTTAGCACGTCCTATTGAGAGGTCTTTCTTACATCTCATTTCCAGTATAGCAATGAAGTCTAATTGGTAGTGTGCTTTAAGGTCCCGAACAAGCGCAGGAAAACTTCTAGCACCCGTACCCCTTGGATTCCAAATCATGTAATTCACTGGGAAACAATTGAGGTGTGTTGGGGTACAGCAACCTCCCCCTCGGCTTGATCCTGATCACTCATAAACGCATCCAAGTGATGTGCATTACCCAAGCAAGCTTCGCAAGCCAAATCCCCTGTCACCAAATCAGCTGAGAACGAAGATGTCTGGTCACTCGAGCTTACAGGCTGTAACACTCCATTAATACCATAGCCATCCGAGCGGCCCATCCCAGTCCGTTGCTCAGCCACCACACAATAAGTGTCTGTATTATCCCCCGATTGGGCCTCCATGGTCTGCAGAGCACTGAATATGTTGGTCTGTTTGGGTACCGCATCAAGGCCCACTACATGAGGACGATTTCCTTTGGGCCTAGACGGGGGCCTATTTTCCTTTCCCTTGGGCTTTGCTTTGTTCACATTCTTTCTCTTCACCCCTCCAACCTGAATCTATTCAACTTTCGGTGGGCCTTTATCCATTACCAACTCTCCTTTATTAACCTTTGTATCTAGCTTGATATCCTTCCTTATTTTCAGTTGTCGATCATCACTCTTATTCCCTGATACTCACTGGTCAACTAACGGTTTAGGATCTTCATTAACCACACCCCGAGAATTCACTACATTCATACTCCCACAAAACTCACGCCGCAAAATCCTGATTTTCCCAAAAGGGAGCTCGTGTGGGACTATCTCATCAAAACTACCAACAGTGGGGCCGCCAGCCCCGACTTCTGCCACCGAATTCTTTCCACCATCTACCCCTGACCCTTCCTCTGCACTTCGTTAGACATCCTCCCTCACCTGGACCTCGGTTTGATGCAATGGGCACCCTTCTTTTTTATGCCTATATTTCCTTGATAGGAGAAAACTTTAAAGCCTATAACTCCGCAAGTATACGGGCTGTATCAAGTAATAAAGTGATAAGAAAAGTATCGTTCCCACGAGGACTTAGTATCACAAACTTCAATTAGGCATTAATTTCACAATTTCGTTTAAGTTGAGCAAACTAGATTGAATTTAATTAAAAGAAAAGAAAATCAAAATAACAAACTACTAAAATAATCGAACGAGCAACCTAGAGTCACTAATCCCTTGTTTGTTCTTAGATTTTATCCCTACTAAACTAATTTTGACTTAACTTAATCAGCTAATCTAGAGTATTAATGTCTATAAATGCCTTCCGGTCCACTTATATACCTACCTTAATTAATTATGCAATGTCTCAAACAACTAAATAAGATGCGTTTTAAACCGAGCTCACTCTAATTTGATTATGCGGAGCTTCTAGGTATATTCCTATCCTAGATGCAAATTAGATTAAAACCTAATTCCACATTAAATTTAAAACTAATTCCACATTATTTAGTCCCAATGTCAATTTTGGGATTCCCTCTTCCAAGTTCAATCCTAAATCCCCAAAACATGCTCAATGGTGGCCACTCACTAAGCAATAACAATAAACACAGGATTAAATAATCTGAATTAAATTAAGCAAAACTAATTAATGGGAATAATCTCTAGAACCCAAACAAGTTCATAGGTCTTCTAGGTTGAAAAGAGAATTAGCCACACATGGCTATAACAAAATCCATAACAAAAAGATGAAACTCATATTGAAAGAATAAAGGAAAGAGATGAAAGAAAGTTTCTTCGTTGCCTCCACAGTCCTTCCGTCCTTCCGTGGAGATGATGAAGATAATTGAAACGCTCAGCCGCTACTCCTTTGCTTCTTCGTTCCTCCTTGTTCTGCGTCTCTCGATCTGCTCCTCCATGATCTTCTTCTCCTTCCTCTCTTCATATATATAACCTAAATATAACTTAGGCCGTGGATCATTGATTCTCCTTTTCTTATTAAAAGAAATATCTTATATCTTGTAATTTACTCCACCAGATTACGCAATTGATTTTCTTTATATTTTTCTTGCGTGGGACCACTGAGTTTAGCTGATTGCATATCCTCTTAATTGCTTTTTCTACTTCTTTCCAAATCACTAATATTTCGCAAAATATAATAGGAAATAAGTAGATTTTATATCAAAATATCTTTTTATCCTATAATGATAGTAAAGTATATAAAAGATAATTAAATAGGTATATAATATCAATAAATCCAACTAATTCTCATAAAATATACACCTATTTAGTCATAAAATATATACGTATCATTCCCACATGCGAAGCACACTTGGGGCAAACCTTCATAGATGATTGTGCGTTCCTCCCCGAAAACCATATATGTAGGAAGTAAGGGTTTCTTAAGGTCGATCTCCACACAGATACGTGCAAATCCGCCTTTTATCATATATTGATGTAGTTCGATCAATTTTAATCATCTTCCCAACCATGTTGCCAATTCTTCTCAATGATTCCACATTATAAAACTCAAAAGGAACATCTGGTAGCCTAATCCACGCGGTGATGTTGCACTGAAGGTCAGCCTTCCATGGATTAAAATTAGGCCGCCATCGCTGGACAATCAGATAATGGTCCTCAATCATCCACGGTCTCCCCTGAAAAGCATACTCACGATCCTCCTTATTAGAAAAAGAAACAATATAGTAGCCATTACTAATGGGTGTAAGTTTCAAAGGATCTTTTGGGCGCCACATGCGATTAATACGATCCCAAATAAGGTACATGGGAAAGGTTGCACCGAGAACTTTAATAATCAGAGAATTCATCTAGGGTAGACACCATGCCGTATATTCCTCAGCGGTGAACTTCAGTATCCCAAGTTTGCCTTCCAATCCTCCCGTCGACACATCATCATCCTCATCCAATTCTTCAGGCGCGTTCTGGTTTTCCTTTACATTCATCTGGTGAAAATAATTCTTCCATCTCTGCACAATATCGTCTTCCTCTGAGTGTTCCACCAGAAAACCTGCACAGTTAGGCGATAAGAGCTTATCCCGATAAGTCAGTTTGGATGCCCCCATCCTCAAACTGGAATTGGACCCATTAGGCATAGCATCGCCACTCCCTTTCTTCTCACTCGTCTTCACGAATGCAAACCCCTTCCCACCGTCCCTCTGAAGTATCTTACATGTGTCTCTCCCTTCGTCACCTTCGTCATCGCCTCCTCCCTGCCCCTCCTTTCCGCCGCTCCCCGTATCTCATTTCTGTCCTTCCTCGCTCATCTCTTAATCAGTATGAGTATTTTTTCCCCCTAAAGAAAGGTATTCTTTTGTTAAAAGTAACTATGTTCGAGACATTATGAAGCAATAAATGCATGACCATACAATTTAATGTTAGGGAAAATTTAGGAGGTGTTTGGTTTGAAAGGAGGGGAGGGAGGACTTTTACCGAATTACCATTAATAGAAGAAAAAAGGTTTTTTTGTTGAAAGTACAGTTATGGAATATTGAAAAAAAAAAATTATGGCCAATTTGATCAAAACAAGGTAAGAATTTTCTCTCTTATCCCCTCCCATCAAACCAAACACACTATTTAGGTCCCAGGGGACCAAGAAAATGGCAAAAAAGTTTTAGAGAAAGTTCTGGTGTCAAAAAGGTATAAAGAAGTGTTATTAAAACTCAGTCTCATAGATGGAGTTGTTAATGCCTTACCAAAAAAGTTGTCAATGGGACCTTTTTAATATCGGAATTTTCTATGGGTCTTTTTTAACATTTTTTAGTCTCTTAAGACGTTAAAGGAATTTTCCTTTTTTTTTTTTTTTTGCTAACAAGAAGGGGGCTAAAAGCCCAGCAAACAAACACAACACATTACATCATAGGGGAAATGAATCCCAATTTCTCTTGGCTAACCCAAGATCTCAAGTAATAAGGACAATCATGTAAAATAGAGGTGGTAGAAACACCCATCTTAGCTAAAACATCAGCTATCCTATTAGACTCGCGTGAAATAATCTTCAGCTCAACTTGCCACTCACGACTTAACAGGCTCCTAATCTCCATGTGCAGCAAGCTACTAGCCGAGAACAACGGATCAAGAAGGAGCTGAATCACTTCCAAAGCATCAGATTCCAGAATCAACCACCTTAAGCCCAGATCCCACGCCATCTGTAAGGCCTCATAAATAGCCCATTCTTCCGCCTTACTAGCACTGCAGAAACCAATTGTCTTCGTGAAACCAACCAGCCAAGAACCTGAGCTATTTCTAAATATCCCCCCACAACCAGCCAGTGCAGAATCCACAACCACTGCTCCATCAACATTAATCTTCGTCCACCCCGTCGTAATACCACCACCACCTAAACCCCTTGGGCCATCATTATTAACCACGATGGCACATGCATTATCTACAACAACATAATTCTCCCAAATCGCAGAGACAGTAGCAGCAGGGTCGTGAGAAATTAGGATCAAAATTCCCAATATGACGAGAGGGGATGGAGTGAGTGTGATCATGTTGGGGCATAATCCGGAGTAGCACTGGGGTGTGTCGTTCTACACAATGTTGATGGGCCTATAGAAACCTTGGGCTTATACGTTGTAGCCGAATTTCTAGCCCATACAGGAATTGTTTTGTTTCTTTAGATTACCACGAGCATATTTATAAGGCACACTAGATGACATGAAGAAGAGAACCCTTGTGCGTGTATTTGTAATTGTAGGTATAATAGCTTTTTTATTTAAAATACAAGGTCACGGCAAACAGTTGTGTAGCAAGACAGGATTGGTACATATCTTCACTTGAAAAAATCCCACTCACAGGACAGTGGGTAGCAACAAATTTTAGAGGAATAGCCTCGAACGAATGAGCAAGTCAATCAGCACATTTGTTCGCTTCCAAAATCAAATTTGATGGTTCAATCATGTATGATTAGATCTTTGATAATTCTTAGAAAGGGTTGATAGCCGGAGGAATTTGCAAGTATAATGTTACTCTATTGGAGTTATGTGAGCAAGAGAATGTGAGGAAAGAGGCATATTTGACAAGGTTTCTTGTGATTTCAGATACAAGAAAGACAGAATGTATAATCTCCCAAGAAAGCAATTACAGTAGCTTAGGACTTCACATTCCACGAGAGCCTGTTTAAGTTGGCGTAGGAAAAACACGTTTACACAAATCGAGATAAAGCTCATCTCATAAACTTTTCTTATATGCTATAAATCACGTTGGAAAAGCAATTTCGACCGCTAATCTAAACAAGCTTTTGAAAAGCATTTTAAAATATAAAGATGAAATTACCCCTCCTCCTTGAATCAAAAGTAATATGATAAAGGCACTTTTGACTTTTCCTTTTGTTTCGTTTTTTTCATTCCATGCAAAATCCAAAATAACATTCCAAGATCTCTTTGACTATGGAAGGCATAAATGCATTAAAAACTAGGCAGAAAATCTATATTCTTTTTTTCCCGCATACCAAATTACGAAAGCATTGCTTTCCTCTCTCGCCGTTCATATCCTTTGCCTTTGTCATGAGATTGAGACGTGGATATATTCCCTCCCTATGCAAAATATTTATTATAATATTATATCTTCCAAAAAAAGAAAAAAGAAAAATAGCACATTTCATTCTCTTTGAAACAATTGAACCATGTTATAGGAATAACACGACACAACAAAAATTAAATCACATCAAAACTTCAAATGTTCAGTTGCCTGCCAGAATACTGCGGTAGATAACTGATCCTTCCATATTTATGTGCGTCAATTGTGTGCGTGCGTGTGAAAGATTTCTTAAACTATTGATGTATTACCTCCGGTCCTAATTATAGGAATACTTTTATAATACAATTTACACTATAAAAGTGTTCCTATAATTAAGACCAGAAGTAAGGAGTATGTAGTTGTTATATTTTGGATATTTGAATTATTATTTCTGGCGGTTTATACTAGTGGGATTAAGGAGCGAAAATACATATGAGCTTTACCCCCAGGAGTGCCCAGCATCACGAGCTTTTTTCTGGAGCAAAAATACGCACGTAATTACGTACACCACGGCGGTTAGTTGACCGTTAGTCAACTGTTAACTTGGATGGAACGATGACGTGGCGTGATGTGGTGCTTATTTGAACTGACACGCTGATGGTAAGTAAAAGAAAAAATTATCATTTTGCCCTTAGTTTTAAATTTAAAAAAAATTACCCTTTTGCCCTTAGTTTTAAATAAATAAAAAACTAAAAATATCCCCACCCCCTCAGTGGGCCCCACCACCGGCCACCCCACCGCCACCGGCCAGCCACCGCCGGCGGTGGTGGTAGTGGGGTGGCCGGTGGTGGGGCCCACGGGGGAGGGGGTATTTTTAGTTTTTTTTAAACTTAGGGCAAAATGATAATTTCACCTAAAACTAAAGGAGTGTATTTGTTCACTTCCATCCAACCGCCGTGGTGCCGGGCGCTCTGAAACGTAACCATTATTTTCTTGGTGTGCTCTGGGGTAAAGCTCATATTTATACTAGTGCGAAATGGACTATATAATTGTTGTATTAGCGGACTGATGGATCATCTCTAATGAGCATCTATTGTATCTCCTCCATTATTATATCTCCTGACTTTTTCTCCACAGTCGAGACCATATCAACGTGCGTACACATTTCATGAGAAGCTCTGTTTTTGTATTTATAATTATTGATTGCCACGATCTCCACTGTTTCTTCATTATCGCACAAACTAGCCGAGTGCTGAATACATTGAATTAAACTAGCATGGCGTCAAACCCAGACACTGCATGCTGACCAAACATTCATTTATTTTCCATCAGAAGTACACATATTATTATTAAATGTAGAGAAGCTGGAAACCCTTCAAACATTCGGGAATTGCTAATTAATTAACTAGTAATTTATATTGCAACTAGTATATACCAATCACACTACTAAGTGCTTTAGTATTTCTTTTCATTTCTTGTTTCTTTTGGTGGACATGAAAGCAAGGCAAGGAAGGATATATTATTGAGACTGGACAGGCGTGGGCTTCAGTTGATCATGACATTCACAGGAGACGACGCTCCAAAATGCACACTGGTCTTGAGCTCCTTTGATGGGTGGGACCCGCTAAAGGCCATTTGGTCTTCGCGCCCTCTCTTGTTGTGATGGTGGTGGTGGTTGTTGATGCTTCTTATTTTCTCCTCCTCCTTGATCGTCTCTTTCTCACCTCTCAACCAAACCCCAAACAGTTTCAGACTTTCTCCGCCTTCACCTACCGCCTTTGCTGTTTCGTCCTCCTCCTCTTCTTCTTCTTCTCGGCTGGACCCACTTGTTCCTTGCCGCATCATTATTCGATTAATCAGATCGGGCCCCACTTTCAGGTACTCCCTCAGAAAACACACCAGCTCCTCACACTGTTTCTTCGCCTCCGCCAGCTCTGAGCTCAGCATTTCATTATCTTTCCTCAGTTTCTCATTCTCTCCCGATAACTCTGCATATTCCGGAGCAACCGTCTTCTCCTCTGCCGAACCCGACGAAGTGGAGGTGGATCCCACGTCGTCGCCGGCTCCTCCGGAGTTTGACGCGGAGTTGCCACCTCCGCCACTGCCGGACTTCCCGGAGGCTGGTTGTGCGAGAGTCTTCCGGCGTTTGATCTCGGAGAGCAGCTCCTTGCGTCCTCGCTTGAAATATTCGTTGGCAAATTCCCATTTGTCGGGCACTATCTTTCGGAATCCCTGAGAAACACCCGATCCAATAGATCATTAGTATAAAACATAAAATTCATAATAACTCTAAAACTCTACGTTAAAGTCCATGATTGATTGCTTTTTTTCTCTTTTTAAATTATATATAGTGTTGAATTAGAATTAGATTATATTATTCGTCGTTCAAATTGGAGACTTTTTCGTTAAGGGTTGACAAATTGGAGAAACTTTGAATTGCAGAAAAACGATGCATGAGCTTACCCCTTGCACGTGCTTCCGCGAGTTAGGTATGAAACGGCCGGCGCAACTACCTCTAGAAATATTAGCATCCATCATGGAAAATTTAAAACACGAAGGTGCTAAGAGAATGACCTTAATCGGTATCTGCTCATATTTTATTGTTCACATTTACTTAAGATCAGTGACGTGTGAAGTGAATATAATCAAAATTAAGAAAAATAAAAACATATTATTTATTTATTTTCTGTTTTATTTTTATAAAACAAAATTCCTTTAAGTCTCAATAAACTAAGAAAATATTAAAAAGTCTTAGAAAAAATTTTGATATCAAAAAATTATTAAAACTCATAGATTTAGTTATTAATACCCTACTAGATGAGTTGTTAATGAGAATTTTTTTACATCAGAATTTTATCTAAGATTTTTTTAACATTTTCTTCTTTCCTTAGAATCTTAAAGGGATTCCCCTTTTTTTTTTTTTTACTATGAGCCGTGTAAAATAAACATTCGAATATATAATTAAACCACCGATAATGGTGTAGATTTTTTAAGGTCCGTTTTCGGGACATAAGAGGAGAAAAGAGGAAAAAGGTTGACAGATACCAACTCCACTTTTTCAAACATTTGAAAGAAAATAAAAATTCCAAACCCCCCCCCCCCCACCCAGCAGAAAAGAACGCCATAGCGACACGTGTTTCTCCACTACACATATGATTAGTTGATTACAAAGAATTTTTCTTTTCTTTTCTGTTTTTTTCCTCGTTACTTAATTAATCTTTGTTTGACTAGCTAGCCGCCTATCCGATTTTGGGATCCAGACACAGAACATGGAGGAGGATGCCAGAGCATAAAGCCTCCTTCTCTAATCCCAAATTCTCTGGATAAAACAAACTTACAGCTATTCATGATTGCTATGGTTAATTAAATCTTCTGTAACCAGAGAGTTCTTGGCTGAACAGAGTACGATTCAAAAACTAGACGTCGTATTGTTTAATTCTAGAACATGTTAATTACTAATTATGTAAATGAAGAGGAGGGAGGAGGCACATACATAAGTATTGAGCTGGCGAACAAAGCTGGAGAAATTGTTGTGTTTGAAATAATTAGGAAGCAAATCCTTGGCGAAATCCGCTTGATTCCACACCACGAAAGTCTCGCCGCTTTCGCTCCACGATATCACGTCGTTGGTGCGCTCATCATCGACCAAATGGTACGTCTTCGTCAGAAACGGCGCCGGCGCCGATCGCTGCGTCATTTCTCTCCTCGATCCGCGTTTAATTTCTCTTCTAAAAACAAATAACAAATCCCTAGCTATCTGAAATTTCGGATTGATCCGAAGCAGAAAAAAACAGAGATAGAAACAAGAGAGAGGGCCAGAAATTGAAATCGGGAATGATTAGGAAGAAAAACTAAAGAGAAGAAGAGCCGTTAAGAATTCCCAATCCCAGCAATAGAAGCCAAAGAGGAAGAATCGAGAGTGAACTAAGTGATCGGAAGGCTTCTTGCGATGATCAGAATCCATGGATCCAAATCGCAACCAGAAATTCAGGTGAAGGAACAAAATATACCATAACTCCGACGACGACGACGGAATCAAAGAATCGTAACTAGAAAGAGGTACGAGTAAAATATCGTCCTTCTTCAATCTTGCACGAGACTACTCTTTGATATATATATATACCACAAGCATCCAAACGGCCCAATGTGATGGGACGTAGCTTCTAGAAATATGGAGCCACGCTAAATAAATAATAAAAAGAAAGAAAATGAATCCGCAAGTTTTTAATTTGATTGGAAGGTCTTAATTAAAATAAAATAAAATAAAATTGAGATAGACTACACAAGAATACGTGTGTAATATAATTATAAAAAAAAAAAAGGAAGCTTCGCATGCGTTGGAAGAAAGAGAAGGAAATGAAACAAGGGAGAGAAGAGCGGGTAAGGAGGGTTTTTCTTTGCTTCTTCCACCTAACACTCCCATTTCTCATTTCTTCAATAATTGCTTCTATTCGTCGTTATCTAATATCTATCCATCCTCTTTATTATTTTTATATTCTTCCATTATCATATTTCTTCTCTCTTCTCTTTCTCGAATTCTTTCCAAGTCCTTCTACTTTTTTCTTGTTATAAAACTACTCATTGTTCACGTTAAAAATTTAAATTTACGATGTCCCGTTAAAACCAAAAAAGGCCCCAACACAAGCATAATTGACTAAAAAAAATTGTTGATTTGTAATGGTTAATTTATAGTAGTTTAGATTGAAACTGCTACAAATTTATAACGTGATAACTTGCGCCAAGTGGCGTATTAGTTAGAGAACAATTTTTATAACAGTTATCACAAAATAATTGCTATAAAATATGGCACCAAGATGACACCAATTTTGTTGCAGTTTCTTATTAGAAACCATTATAAATGTGGCGCTAGCTAAGCGCGTTATGATGCAAAAGTTGTGACGGTTTAAATAGAAAAACCGCTACATAATGTAGAGTCTGAATTGTAGTGGTTGTACGTACAAACCGAATCTTGCACATTTGTAGTAGATTGTGTTATCCCAAAGAATTTACAGCATAAAGCTAAACATTAGTTTCAAACTAGTTGCCAACACATGAAGAAATGCAAATGGTCTATGTTTGGTATCATGTTAAATATCACCGGCTATATAACTAAGAAAGCTCTAGTTGTCTCAGTTTTCCATAGAGCTCTCCCGGTTATATGGAGAGTGATACATAACATGATACCAAGCACAACACATTTGCATTTTTTCATGTAGTTGGCAACTACTTTTCAAACTAATGTTTAGATTCATGCTGCAAATTCTTCTAATAACTGATGTTTTCATTATTTTTTCGTTGCACAATAATTGAAAATTTGCTTACACGATTCAAATTGGGAAGACTATACAAGATGAAGTCGGTCGATTATGAGTCTGTTTAACATAGTGTAGGATAGATAGAAACCCAGTGAAATTGAAAAAAAAAAAAAAAAAAGCCCAATAGGGCAAATATAGGTGTTTGGGATGGCTTCTGAAATTGATGAACTCATCCAAAAAAAGTCACTTCTCCTACAAGCTACAAATTCCGGCTTACAGGAGATGCACTGTATACTATCTTCTCGTTTTGACGCTGACTCACTCTCACCGCCACTTGTCCCCACCTTTCACCCACACTTTCGGTTTGTTCTCTCTTCCCTTCTCTTCATCCCCTCATCCATTTTAAATTAGGAAAAATTATGAGATCTAAAGTCATAAAGTTTTTAGTGATTATATTTATTTGGGACATTGTTTATTTAATTGAAGTCAATACAATAACGTGTCTTTGAAACACATGTTCACATAGTTTATGCAACAATGAATATACATTTGTATGCATTCTAATTTATATATGATTTTATCCATTAAATATATTTAATTAAACACTTCAATGTTTTTAATTTTTTAATACTACCTCTGGTCCTAAATATAGGACAAAGTTTGTAGTGCAATTTGCATTACAAACTTTGTCCTATATTAGAACCGAAGGAAATAATAATTTAAATTTTTCAATCATTAAATATATTCAATTAAGCATTTCCATTATCACATAATATACAACTAATATATGTGTGTGTGTGTGTGGTATTCGATAAGATTCAAGCCCTTTTCAGTCATTTTCATCTCAACTGACTTTTCAAATACTATTCCAAACAAGAGTTCATTTGGAAAAAAGTCACTTCTACCACTGTTATCCCAAACACAAATCGCATTTACAATATAACTTTTATACTATCTTCTGTTTGCAAAAGCCCATATGGAAAAAAAAAAGTCACTTCTGCAACCGCTATCCTAAACGGGCACTATAGAAATTCCTATATAATCGACCCGCTTCATCTTGTATAGCCTTCCGAATTTGAACTGTGTCAGCAAGTATTCAATTATATGTATAATTAAATTTGTAGCAGATTTTAGTAACTAAAGCGCTACGAAATGCAAATAGTCTTACACATTTGTAGCGGTTACTCCTATTAACCGCTACAAAATGCAAATAGTATTGCATACTTGTAGCAGTTACTCCTATAAACCGCTACCAAATGCAAAGAGTCTTGCATATTTGTAGCGGTTAATCATAGAAACCACTATAAAATTTCAAGACTCTTGCACATTTGTAGGGGTTTCTCCTCTAAACGCCATAGAATGCAAATAGTTTTCACATTTGTAGCGGTGATATAAAACCGCTATAAAGTGTCATGGTGAATGAGGTAAGGTTTCATGACGCTACACATTTGATGCCTTTATACACAAGCCGCCACTGAACAGATAACCACACAAATTTGATTACTATGTGCTTTTTGGAAGATTTTCTAACTTTTAGCTTAAGAATTAACGGAGTTATGGGTCCCAAGAAAAATTTAGACAATGGGAAAGAGGTGGTGTGTCCCAGACTACTTATACCGACAAGTAGTAGTAAAGGGGGCGATGGTAGAGGCTATGCAGGGCAGCACAGGGTAGAAATGTCCCCCTGCCATTGCAGGAGGTGACCCAGCCACAACTCCTCCCACAGCAACCCCAACAGATCCCACAGGCGACGACTCTACCAAAGCCGCATGCACAGGATGAGGAGGCTGAGCTTAGTATGAGCGACTATGAGGGGAATGAAGAAGTTGACTTCAACGTTTTGATTAGCAAGATAGAGTAGGTCTTGGATGAGGAAGAGGCCCGGGAGCAAGGGAACCTTAACCGTTGTTTTCGCAGGTGATCGAGTTTGAGATGCAAGTCAAAAGTAAATTTAATTATTGCTTCAATAAATTTAATATTTAAATTCCATTAAAAGTGTATTTAAAATTAATAAAAAAATGTGGTAAATTGTACAAATCAATAGGGGAACATAACCACCACGAGGCTGGACATAGCCAGTGCCAATAAGTTGGAAGGGCCACGTGTCATAGTTCCATGAAATGAGGCCATAGACCAGCTGATCGAGAATAGTGGTCACCTTCAACAGCAATCTGAACGAGCTGGGCTTATATTGGTTGTGATTCCCCATCCACTTCAGGACTTGGAAGAATGTTCCAAAGGAGCCGAAGGACAAAGTGTGGGACGAGGCTGTGAAGGTAATTAATTGTATTTAATTATATTATAGATATAAATAGTTATAATTTTATGGATTTTTAATTAATTAATTATTATTTATTCAATTGTGATACATGACAAGTTTGTCGTCCGCGACAACAGGAAGAGGTACTCATTGATCAAGATGGGGGATAGCTGGAAGAACCGAAGGGATCATCTCACCACATCATGAATAAGGATGAGATGACTCCTTTGTAAGAGCTGATTGAGAGTGTGCCAGACAGCGTCCCACCATTAGACTGGGTGAGTTTTGTCCAATACAAGAACAGCTAAGGGGGACTGGTAAATTTTTTAAGAATTATAAAGAAAGGGTCATATAAAACTATTTTGAATTTAAAACGAATCAGTAGACCCGGTCTACGAATCTATTCTAATTATCAACGAATTCCTAGAATTTTAGGAAAACCTATAAAATTATTTCAATATTGGACCTTGGACATATCATAGTTTCAAATCAAATGACCTCTCAGCAAGCAGATAAGGCCATTGTAAGTTACATACATTTTTAGTTTTAATTTATGTAATTTATTTACATTAAATGAAATTATTTTATAAATGTTTTATAAAATGTGTGTGCAGTTGGAACGGATTCAACAGGCTCAGGCATCACAGTGACAGACCCAAGAGTCACAGGGGTCTGTGGATCCCACTACGCCTCTAAAAGCTGGTCTGGGCTTAGTTGAGCACCCTAGACGTTGTAGGGGTATGGGGTTAGGCGTCAAGCCTAGCATAGTCTAAAACAGCTAAGCATATGAGGCGGCATGAAGTTGACAAGAACGAATATGGTAAATTAAGACATCCATAGGATGCAGAAGCTTGGAAAACGTTCAACGACTTTCCAGCTTTCACGGTAGTCCCTAAAAATGTTTAACTTGCTTTAGCAACTAAAGGTTTTAATCCATTTAGGAATCTTAGCATACAAGTTACAGCATTTGGCCTGTAGTCTTAATTCCCTACAACTTGCCCCTAGATGTGTATGAAACAAAGGTCCTTCATTTTGTCTATGATCATTCCAAGCAAATGGGCATCGAGTAATGACATCATTGTGTATCTCCAACCGCTTATTGCGGAATTGCTGGACTTGTGGAATGCCGGCATCGAGACATATGATGTGTACGAGAAGACTTTGTTCAACTTGCGTGCAGCCTTGATGTGAACAATAAGTGACTTTCCTGGCCTGAGAACATTATCCAGGTGGAATATGCATACGTGATTATGTGTCCAGCTTGTAATTTTAACTCTGACTTAGTTCGCCTTCCCCACAGTTGAAAGTGGTGCTTCATGGGTCATCAGAGGTTTCTCGATGGTAAGCATAAGTTTAGGTTGCAACGAAATCGTTTCAATGGGCAACAGGAAAAAAGAGGACCTCCTCAGACTTTATCCAGTGCAGATATATTACAACAGCTTCAGGATGTTGAATTCGAGTTTGGAAAAAACGACGATACAACAAAAGCGGGGAGAAAGACTGTCAGGATGTTTGCTTCTACACCTCAGCAATGGCGGAAGATAAGCATCTTCTTCATTCTTCCATATTGGAAAGATAATTTGCTTTGAACAGTCTTGATAACATATACATTGAAAAAATGTATGTGACAATATGCTATACACGATACTTAACGAACCAATCAAGTCAAAATATCATCTTCAAACGAGGAAAGATTTACAAGTCATGGGAGTTTGTGAAGACGTGTGGCCAAATGAGCATGACAAATTTCAATCGAAAAAATCCACCCTCACAAAACCGAATAAGGAAATCTTCCTTGTAATGTTGAAGAAAATAAAAGTTCACGATGAGTATTCAAGCAACATTTCACGATGTATTGACATGCAAGATCGAAAGGTTGTTGGGTTGAAGAGTCATGACTCACATGTTCTTATGCAACAATTACTTCTGTTGGCAATAAAAATATGTTGCTTCACGATGTGTCCATCGTTTTGGTAGAGCTATGTTAAATTTCTTTCGGAATATGTGTTCCAAGGTTTTGATTGTCGAGGAGTTCGATTAGTTGCAACACAAACTCATTCTTACGCTTAGTCATTTGCAAATGATCTTTCCTCCGTCCTTTCTCACGGTGATGGTTCACCCCACAATTTACCTTATTCATGGAACAAAGCTTGATGACTCAGTTCAATATTGATGGATGTATCATATTGAAAGGTACTCATTTAAAATACATTGTATCAACATTACTTTCTAAATTTGCTAGTCGTACATTTCAGCATTTATGAACATTGTTCCTTCTTTACTTTATAAGTCTCGGGAAATTGAAATCTTACGTAAGGAATAAGGCGTGGCCAGCAGGTTCTATAGCTTAAGGTTATATAGAGGATGAGGTCTTGTATTTCTATTCAAGATACTTTGATGACATTGAGACGTCTTTCAACCGACCGCCTCGCATAGATAATGTCCTAAACCTGAGCCATCATCAAGAGAGTTGTCAATCTCTCGTGTTAGTAAACTAGTTGGAGGAAGTGAGAACTTCAAAATGACGACAGCAACAGAGAAGTTCCAAGAACATAGACATGTCTTGATTAATTGCACTAAAGTTGAACCCTTCCTTCAGTAAGGATTATACACTCATATGATATCCTTTACATTTTATACTTACTTTTCATGATCGTCATCTCATGATTAAATGTATGGAATTCAGAAGTCATGTGAAGCATTAACTCAATATTTGTACACAAACATCATTCACAATTGACAAAAAGGTCCACAAAGAATTCTTATGATGGTTTGCGCACAGAATACTAAACAACCAGCACTCACAAGAGTTTAAAGCTCTCACAATCGACCATCTTGACCATGCAACAAGGTTTACGGCATACAATATCAATGGTTTCAAGTTTTGCACAATTTTACAAAATCAAGGATTGCTAACACAAAACTCGGGCGTTTATGGCACTTTTAGGATAAGGAGGTATGTGAGCAGCAGTGACGACAACATGCAGTTCGAAGATGTCCCTTATTATGTAAAGCTTCTTGTTGTTGTCCAACTAAATTACCAAGATCGTTTCTCCGTGGCATTGTTCAAGTGTTTGTGGGAAAATACGACAACTTCCTGGGGACTCACAACTAATGACTTAGGCATTATATCAGTAAATTTCTCTCGACCAATTCACACTGTTCAATATCAAGATGATGAACCATATATTCTTGCCTCAAAGGCACACCAGGTCTATTATGTCGAGGACGAGAGACACAAGGATTGGAATATGGCGGTTCACTTAAAGCCTCAAAACCTTTACGACATGGGCGATGGTAATAACATCGCCTACGAGAGTGAGCCGTTCCAACTCGCCAATTTCAAAAATTTCTTCCATAAAAAGAATATGACAATTTACCTATAGTTCTGTGCATTTTTATAAGTTACGTTTTATTATCATTTAATTTAAGTTTAATTTTTGTACAAACATATTAAATTCACAATTAACATTTTCTTTGCACATTTTTTGTAGGGATGGTGACGAAGACTGATTTAAAAAAGTATGTTTATGTTATTGTGAACCTCTATATTTTTTTTACAAAAAAATACTAATAGATTTTTGTAGCGGTTTTAGAACCGCTACAAAAACCGTCATATAAACCGCTACAAGTATTGTAATACCCGGATATTTATCTGGCATATTATAAATAAAAGTTGGATAATTCTGATAAGTGAAAATTCAATCTCCAGTCTTGTATAATTATAGTCTATTTTCTAAGTAGAATTTCTGTAGGAAATCAGGGAAATTAATGGCCAAAGTGCCAAAATGACCAAAATGCCCTAAGGGACATAAATAACTTAGGAAATTATGGAAAAATACCAAAAGTTAGAAAAGTGACCAAGTAAATTAGGAGAGTATATTATCTCTAATTATTGTAATTTAATAAATTATGAACTTAGAGAAATTGTAGAAGAATACTCAAAAGTAAGGAAATGACCATAATACCCTTACGATTATGGAAAAATGCGAATAATACGTAATGCATGAAAAATCTCATGTTAAAGCAAAGGTTAAGAGGTAATGTGGTATTCTAATTAAGAAAATTACTAAGCAGTGATAACTGAGTGATTAAGTATTTATTAGCAAATTACTTAAGCACAAGTATAGAAAATTCGGAGATAATTATGTAAAGCTCCAAAATTAGTGATAAATGGCTAAAAATTAGCATAAATATATTGGTTAATTAATTGGAAAATTTGAAGGAAAAAGGATGAGTTTAGGTATTTTTAAGCCTAAATGCAAGAATGGACCAATAGGAAAATTTTGTAGAAATTATGTGAAAATAATTATTTAATTAATTAAATAATTAATTAAATAATTAATAAAAAATATAATAATAAAAAAACGAAAATAAAAATGGGCAGAAAAAAAAAAAAGAAAAAAAAAATGGATAACTTAGTTGGTAAGTTTGTATTATTATTATATTATATAATTAATTAGAGTTATATTATTATATAATATAATTAATTGTAGTGAATAGTAATGGAATAAATAGGAAACGGATCCTATCTAGAGATCTAGGAATGAGATTTCCAAAGTCGGGAAAAATAATGATCGGTGGAATTTTGTCTTCCGTTATACTCTTCCTAGGGAGAAAATTTAAAGTCGTTGGTGCATTTCCTAATAAAACAAAATAGGGAAAAATGCATATAGGTATATTTTTGGATATAAGGAAAATAAATTCTAACTCAACATCTAGGCATGAGTTTGAATTTATTTTGACATATTTGGAATCGGTGAATTTTTCGAAGAAGTTGATAATTTCGAAATGCGTTCGAAACCCACGCGATCGGACACGTTTTCGAGAAACTTCAATGGACAGTTGGAACCCTGTCTAAAGTCAAAATTCAAGTTTAAATAGATATTATTGATGAGGAAGAGAAGGTCTTCAAAGTTGTAAATCCATAATTTTGAGATTTTTCCGAAATTACGCGAATCGGTACCGATCGAGGTTTATCGGTCACAAAACCTTCCTTAACAAGTTGATTACATCATCAAGGATGATGCAATTTTGCTGCCACTGAAAAGTTGTAGTTTTTATAACTCTTTCAAAATTAGGGGTAGTAATAGCCTTTAAATTTCAAGTATGATTGGGTATCATATGGGAGGGCTATTTTAGTTTTTATTTTCAAGAATCATAAATGCGTCGAAGTTCTGGCGAAATTTTGGGAAGAAAATAGCCTATGTAGCGGAACATACAGCCTTGTACGGGTTATAAGACATGATAATACCGCTTTGAGTTTTCCTAGCGGCGAGGACACGTGTTCGTGGCACGAGTAATGTGCGAGCTATATATGTGTAGGACTTTACATACTGCTTTATGCTTATGTCCTGTCTCTGTGTCACAATGTTGTTGTGTAGGACCTTACATAATTGCTGCATGCTTATGTTCTATCTGTGTCACACTTCGATGAGATGTTCTTTGTTATGTCATGAATATCTATTGTCTATATACTGTTTTATTTGAGCATAAGGTTAATCTGTTACCCGAGATTCAATGCGGTAAATTGAATCTCACCTGTAGCTTTCGTGGTCCGGAGGACCGCGAATTGATGTCCTGGGAAAGCGGCGGGAGTGACTTGCGGAAGAAGTCATCTTTATCTTATCGCTTTCTTTTCCTTTCATCGATTACTTTCCGAACCTTAGGATCACGTAATCAATACTTTATTACACTATGGTTCATGTTATATTATGATCGATTACTCTTACGCTCCATTGCTCATCTCTGATTGATTGCAAAAAAAAAAAAAATTCCGCTTTAGAAAATGGGATGTTACACTTTATGGTATCAGAGCAAACTTTCGGCAAGTGTTTAACTATGTTACCACGAACGGTTTGGTGCCGAAGGCAAGGCTAGTCTACGTGGGTGTGCCAATCGCCACCGCTAACCCGGTGAGGCCCCATGGTAGACACTTACCGGCCATTCATTCGGATAACGGAGTTAGGTTCTTAAGCCTTTTAAACTTTGAGCACGTTTTGAAAAGGAGTATTGTTATGACCCTGGTGTAATAGGTAGTGATGGACAGAAACAAAAAGTCGTAGATCTTCTATTCCGTAATAATAGGACGTAACGCGCGTAGATCCGTAATTCCAGAGACGGCGGGACGAAGACGAAACCCTGATATTTCTAATGACCCCAAACCGAAATATGATCCGGACTTAGGGTAGAGTCAATGGCCAGTATGCCCATAGAACCGAGAGAAACCTGTTGGCTCGATCATTCATCCGATGACGACAACGTGGGACATACAAAGTAACCACGGTTATAAACCGCTTGGATGATGTAGTATACGTTAGCATGTACATTACATCTAATATGAAAATATATATGACTTGATGCCATGTGTTGTGTTATTGTTCTAACACTTATCCGTTATTTGATATAAAGGAAAAGTTAAAACATGGCCATCATAAGAGGTGCCGGTGCACCAAGAGGTAGGGGCCGAGGCGAGGCCGAGGTCGAGGCGAGCAGCGGCCTCAAATGGACGTAATACCCGAGCAAAATGCTATACCAAACCAGTAGGAACAGAACGAAGTACAAGAACTAAGGAGAACTCTCCTAGAGCAGAGGGCTCTCATTGATGCTCGTTAGCAAGACAACATCAACGGGATGAAGAAGCCCAAAGACAATTGGACGCACGTCAACACGAAGAGGAAGAGCATAACAATGAGGAAAACGAGGAGAATGAAGAAGAAGAAGAAGAGGAGGACAATGACAATCAAAGTGAGGAAGACCATGAGGAAAATGCCGAGAATCGATAGATCACAATCACCTCCACGACGAGGAAGAAGGGAAATGAATACCCAGTATTGGGTTAATCGCTTTGTAGTAAGCCGCCAAATTTTCGAGGAAAGCTGGATTTGGCGGAGGATTGGTGAAGAGACTAGAGAAAGTATTCGGGGTGATTGATCGCCCGAGAATCGCAAAGCCCAACTAGCAATTTACCAACTTGAAGGAGATGCCGACCGTTGGTGGGAAGTCACTGGCGAAACCCTACTGCACCAATGACTGTCCGTGACATGGGGAAATTTCGGAGAAATTTCATGAGCAATATTTCCCTCCTTCGGTGAAAATGAACAAGGAGTCGGAATTTCTCCATATCCGACAGGACGGGAGGAATCTTTCGACGATTACTACGCCCGGTTCACCAACCTGTCCCGATACTCGGCACATCTTCGAAGGGGCAACGATGAAAGCAAGATGGTGAATATACCTTGATTCATGGGCTTAAATATGAAATTGGTGAAAGGCTCATGTCCCAGCGATTCCAGAACTTGACAAGCGCAGTAGAAACTTGTCGGATGACTGAGCGCAATCTCAGAGGCTTCCAGAGATCAAGGAACTTCAACAACAACAATGCTGGTCGAGGTGGTTTCAACCGCGAGAACTCTTCACAAAAGAGGAAGGCGCCCTGGAGTAACCCCCGTGGTGGAAACAAAAGGCCGTACCAAGCTGGGCAACACTTTTGACCTTGTAGTATCTACACCGCTTGGTGTAAAATCCTTAGCTTCTGATGCATGTATGAATTGTACCGCTAACATGGATGGACGAGTTTCTAAAGTAGACCTTATCCGTCTACCTCTTCACGGCATCGACGTCATACTCGGTCTAAATTGGTCGACGGCCAACGGTGCGATGATCGCGTGGCAAGAAGAAGATATCATTTCCGGAGAAAAAGTTGAAGTGAGCTCGAACTTTCTCTCCGCTACTGAAGTCGATCGATGTGTGAAGGGGATGCCATGCCTACATGGTATTCTTTTCGATCAAAGCAGAGCCGATCTTTCACTCCAGGATATCCTGTGGTGAATGAATTTTCGATGTATTTCCGGAGGATCTCACCGAGTTACCTCCTATCCGAGAAGTGGAGTTCAATATTGACTTGATGCCTGGCACAGGAGCTTTTGAAGAAAGGGTTCATTCGACCCAGTGTATCACCGTGGGGAGCCCCAGTGTTGTTTGTAAAGAAGAAGGATGGAAGCTTCCGACTCTGCATTGACTACCGTGAATTGAACAAAGTAACGGTCAAAAACAAGTACCCACTTCCCCGAATGATGATCTTTTGGATCGGTTATCTGGTTCCACCTGTCTTCTCCAAAATTGATCTGCGTTCGGGATATCATCGGTTGCGAGTTAAAGATGGTGATATTTCCAAGACAGCTTTCAGACCGAATGTACGGGCATTATGAATTTCTGTGACGGAGATCCGTAGTTTTCTTGGTCTGGCGGGATACTACCGCAGATTCATACGGGATTTCTCGCGTCTAGCCCTTCCATTGACAAAGCTTACGAGGAAGAATCAACCCTTTTTATGGGGAGATGACTGTGAGGAGAGCTTTCAGAAACTGAGAGAGAGATTGACTACAGCACCAGTGTTAATCATCCCAGATCCAGATGAGAAGTATGTTGTTTACAGTGATGCCAGTGGGCAAGGGTTGGGATGTATCCCGATGCAACAGGGCGAGTGGTGGCTTATGCCTCTCGTCATTGAAGCCTCACGAGTTAAACTATCCTACACACGATCTAGAGCCGCGGCTATCGTGTTCGCTTTGAAGATATGGAGGCATTACTTGTGCGGTGTACCGTAGAAGTGTATTGTGATCACAAAAGTTTGAAATACTTGTTCGATCAACGAGAACTCAACATGAGACAACGTCGTTGGATGGAGCGATTAAAGACTACACCCGGAGATCAAGTATCATCCAGGGTAAAGCAAACGTCGTTCTTGATGCTCTTAGCAGAAGACGGTGCAGGTGGCATATATGATGATACAAGAGCAGAAATTGTTGGAAGATTTCGAGATCCGAATCTATCCAATCAAGTCTCGCATGGGTCTTCATGCACCGGGTGATGCCTATCTTGCAACTCTTCTTGTTAGTCAAGGGAGTATGATCTGAGAGATGAAGTTGAGAAAGCTCAGAAGCAAGATGATTGGGCAAAAGAGATACGTGAGAAAATCTCTCGAGGTGAGACCCAAGACCATGACCTATCACTTAGTGGTTTGGTCAGGTACAAGAAGCGAATCTATGTACCGCCAGTTGATGAATTAAGGCGGAAGATAATGGATGAGGCTCACAAGAGTAAATATACTCTACATCCGGCATGGTCAAGATGTACTGAGTATGAAATCCGAACTTTGGTGGCCGGAATGAAGAAAGACGTTACAGAGTACGTGGACAAGTGCTTGACCTGTCAGAAGGTGAAGATTGAACACCGTCGACCCCCTGGTCTTTTGCAAAGACTAGAGCTTAGGAATGGAAATGGGAGAACATAACCATGGATTTTGTGGTAGGTCTGCCCAAAATCGGGAATCATGATACGATTTGGGTAGTTGTTGATGATTAACCAAGTCAAGACACTTTATTCCCATCAGCATCCACTATTCTCCGGAACGATTGGCGGAGATTTATATCAAAGAGATAGTGAGATTACATGGTATTCCTAAGAGCATTGTCTCTGATCGTGATACACGATTCAAATCCCGTTTCTGGCAAGCATTACATGAAGGTATGGGGACTAAGCTAAGGTTCAGTTCGGCTTATCACCCACAAACCGACGGTCAATCCGAGAGAACCATACGAGCCATTTGGAGGATATCTGCGAGCATGTGCCCTGAT
Source organism: Acacia pycnantha (assembly GCA_025563575.1). Lineage (NCBI taxonomy): Eukaryota > Viridiplantae > Streptophyta > Magnoliopsida > Fabales > Fabaceae > Acacia > Acacia pycnantha. The sequence goes on from JAMWYP010000038.1 coordinate 2,112,739, forward strand.
TTCAAAGGAAGTTGGGATCAACATCTTTCGCTAGCCGAGTTTGCATATAACAACAGTTATCATGCTAGTATACAAATGGCCCCGTTCGAGGCATTGTATGGGCGGAAATGTCAATCACCATTATGCTGGGATGATTCATCGAAAAGCAATTACTTGGGCCGGATATGCTTGAACAAACCTCCGAGCAGATCGCATTGATCAAGAAGAGACTCCTAGCCGCACATAGTAGACAGAAGAGCTATGCGGACAAAAGGAGGAGACCTCTGACGTTTTATGTCGGCGACCATGTATTTCTAAAGTTATCTCCGGTAACTGGTGTCGGCAGGACGCTCAAGAGGAAGAAACTCAGTCCACGGTATGTTGGACCATTCGAAATTTTGACTAAGCGCGGAGAAGTAGCTTATCAGTTAGCCTTACCCCCGAATCTGAGTAACCTCCACGACGTTTTTCACGTGTCACAATTGAAGAAATACCAACCTGACCATGATCATGTCATCGAGTACGAGGATGTTGAAGTACGGCATGATAATACCTTCATCGTTGAGCCAGAACAGATCATTGATCATAAGGAGAAACGGCTCAGAAATAAGAATATTCGATAGTGAAGGTGGTGCGGAAGGGTTTAACACCCGAAGAGGCAACATGGGAAACCGAGAGTGACATGAAGGAGAAGTACCCGAGTTCATGTTCAAGTTTAGTTAGTATAGATTAAATTTCGAGGCGAAATTTTGTGTAAGGGGGAGAAATGTAATACCGGATATTTATCGGCATATTATAAATAAAAGTTGGATAATTCTGATAAGTGAAAATTCAATCTCCAGTCTTGTATAATTATAGTCTATTTTCTAAGTAGAATTTCTGTAGGAAATCAGGGAAATTAATGGCCAAAGTGCCAAAATGACCAAAATGCCCCTAAGGGACATAAATAACTTAGGAAATTATGGAAAAATACCAAAAGTTAGAAAAGTGACCAAGTAAATTAGGAGAGTATATTATCTCTAATTATTGTAATTTAATAAATTATGAACTTAGAGAAATTGTAGAAGAATACTCAAAAAGTAAGGAAATGACCATAATACCCTTACGATTATGGAAAAATGCGAATAATACGTAATGCATGAAAAATCTCATGTTAAAGCAAAGGTTAAGAGGTAATGTGGTATTCTAATTAAGAAAATTACTAAGCAGTGATAACTGAGTGATTAAGTATTTATTAGCAAATTACTTAAGCACAAGTATAGAAAATTCGGAGATAATTATGTAAAGCTCCAAAATTAGTGATAAATGGCTAAAAATTAGCATAAATATATTGGTTAATTAATTGGAAAATTTGAAGGAAAAAGGATGAGTTTAGGTATTTTTAAGCCTAAATGCAAGAATGGACCAATAGGAAAATTTTGTAGAAATTATGTGAAAATAATTATTTAATTAATTAAATAATTAATTAAATAATTAATTAAATAATTAATAAAAATATAATAATAAAAAAACGAAAATAAAAATGGGCAGAAAAAAAAAGAAAAAAATGGATAACTTAGTTGGTAAGTTTGTATTATTATTATATTATATAATTAATTAGAGTTATATTATTATATAATATAATTAATTGTAGTGAATAGTAATGGAATAAATAGGAAACGGATCCTATCTAGAGATCTAGGAATGAGATTTCCAAAGTCGGGAAAAATAATGATCGGTGGAATTTTGTCTTCCGTTATACTCTTAGGGAGAAAATTAAAGTCGTTGGTGCATTTCCTAATAAAACAAAATAGGGAAAAATGCATATAGGTATATTTTTGGATATAAGGAAAATAAATTCTAACTCAACATCTAGGCATGAGTTTGAATTTATTTTGACATATTTGGAATCAGTGAATTTTTCTGAAGAAGTTGATAATTTCGAAATGCGTTCGAAACCGTGACGCGATCGGACACGTTTTCGAGAAACTTCAGCCGGACAGTTGGAACCCTGTCTAAAGTCAAAATTCAAGTTTAAATAGATATTATTGATGAGGAAGAGAAGGTCTTCAAAGTTGTAAATCCATAATTTTGAGATTTTTCCGAAATTACGCGAATCGGGTACCGATCGAGGTTTATCGGTACAAAACCTTCCTTAACAAGTTGATTACATCATCAAGGATGATGCAATTTTGCTGCCACCTCTTCATGTATGTCGACCAAGTGTGTTCAAGGGTCAAGATGTTGCCTTATCAAACAAGTTTAATTCAAGGGCTAAGATTAAATGCAAAAAGACCATTATGCCCTTCATTTTTCTATAAATAGACCATTCCTCTCTTCAAAATTCTGCACATCACTCTTCACTTCTTTGAGCTCCTTTGGCCGAAATTCCTAGGGAGAGAAAGAAGAGAGAGAAGTTCTGGGCGGAAGCTCGCGAAGTCTTCAACGGGTAAGTCTTTCGGGCTTTAGTTTTTTTAGTCTTTCGTTTTTAGTTTAGTAGTTAGTAGAATTAGTAGATAGATTTAGAAAGTAGGTGACAAGATTCCTACAAATGTTTTAGAGCCTTGTTTGCGTTGAAAAATATGCAGAGGTGTAAACATAGTAGGGATCGAGTCGCTGAAAAGTTGTAGTTTTTATAACTCTTTCAAAATTAGGGGTAGTAATAGCCTTTAAATTTCAAGTATGATTGGGTATCATATGGGAGGGCTATTTTAGTTTTTATTTTCAAGAATCATAAATGCGTCGAAGTTCTGGCGAAATTTTGGGAAGAAAATAGCCTATGTAGCGGACAAGTAGGGGTATAGGGGCAAAATGGTAATTTTTACCTAAAATGCCGCTTGTAGTATCAAATCACTAATAAAAGTGATATTACTTTTATAGGACGTCAGAATCCTAATTTGTTGCCGTTACATCCGTCCAACGTGCATTTGTCGGACAAACCGCTTTTCCGTCGAAAGTACGATTCGCGAAACATCTACGTACATCAACGAAGGTACGGACGCGCATCGTAACACTAATCCTATAGCTCTCATATACATATATGTCATAGATACGTTCATATACCGGGGCTCGCTTAGGGTCGCCGCTTTACATACTGACCTTGTACGGGTTATAAGACATGATAATACCGCTTTGAGTTTTCCTAGCGCCGAGGACACGTGTTCGTGGCACGAGTAATGTGCGAGCTATATATGTGTAGGACTTTACATACTGCTTTATGCTTATGTCCTGTCTCGTGTCACAATGTTGTTGTGTAGGACCTTACATAATTGCTTCATGCTTATGTTCATGTCGATTACTTTCCGAACCTTAGGATCACTGTAATCAATACTTTATTACACTATGGTTCATGTTATATTATGATCAGTTACTCTTACGCTCCATTGCTCATCTCTGATTGATTGCAAAAAAAAAAAAAAAAAAAAATTCCGCTTTAGAAAATGGGATGTTACAAGTATTACGCAGATATCTCTATAAATATCCCTATCGCACCTCATTTCACACACTTCTTCAATTCTTCCCACCCACTTGCTCTCCCGTTTTCTCTCATCTGTCAACGTTTTCTGGAAAGGTTAAGTGCTAAGCAAGATGATCAATTATAGTAAATATTTTTTTTAAAATCTTTAATTTCAATTTTTTTCCTTCTTATAATACTGATTGAATTATTTTTTTAATCCAGAATTTTAAGGACATTTCCTCAATATTCCTTCTATCATCCCCAACATTAATTTCATAATCAAATATCATCTAGTGGACAATATAATAATATAAGTTCGTATTATCTACACATTCTCAATATTATACCTATATGACATTCATAATCAAATATCATCTACCATTATCATTTTTTAAAAATATTAACTATTATCATTTAAATTGTCGCTTAAATTATAAAATTATATAAAAATGAACTGAAATTAAGGTTTATAATCAAATATTATCGAGTGGACAACATAATAATATAAGTTCATGTTATCTATACATTCTCAATATTATACCTATATAATATTCATAATCAAATATCATCTACCATTATCAATTTTTAAAATTATTAACTATTATCAATTAAATTGTCACTTAAATAATAAAATAATGTAAAAAGCGACTAAAATTAATGTTTTTTTAAATAATATCTAAAACCGCTACAACTTTTGATCAAAATTTTTGGCACAATTTTTTAAAATTTCATCCAAATTTTGTAGCGATTCCACAATCGCTACAAACTTTTTATGTTCTGTAGCGGTTCTATAAACTTTGGCACCTTTTTGAAATTTTATCCACTATTGTAGCAGTTTCACAAACTTTTGCCGCCAATTTTTAAAAATTCGTGGATGTAGTTAGTAGCGGTTTTCATAACATCTACAAAGTTTGCACCCATTTCTCAATTTCCTTTCACGCCACATTTGTAGCGGTTCTCTAACCGCTACAAAATGTTCACACAATCCATCATCTCAACCTCATCTTGTAGTGGTGACGTGAAATGACTAAAGGAACAACAATGGTTTTATTACATGAGCAGGGATTCTTAGAAACCACTACAAAATAGCTTGCAATAGTGTATTTAGTAGTGATTCTTTGAACCGCTACAAATACGTGTTTTTAACCACTACAAAACATCGGGGGGTTTTTTTTTTTTTTTTGTAGTGATAGAGCCCAACTAGCTTCCAACAATAATGAAGAAGAACTAGTATTTTAAGGGAGGAGTGAGTTTGGTGTCATTTAGCTATACGAACCTGATTTCCAAATCTTTCCATTTTAATTTTCTTCCATTATCTTATTTCTTCCATGTTCTCTTTCTTAAATTATTTCCAAGTCCTTCTACTTTTTTCTCACTATAAAACTACTCGCCATGCATGTCAAAATTTAAACTTACGATCTCACGCTTAAAAGGCTCAAAAGCAAGCGTAACCGAGCCTAACTAGCTCACTACGACATCGAACAAGAATGACTATTATAAGGGAGGAGTTTAGTGTCATTCTACTATAAGAACCTGATTTCCAAATCCTTCCATTTTAATTTTCTTCCATTATCATATTTCTTCCATGTTCTCTTTCTTAAATTGTTTCCAAGTCCTTCTACTTTTTTTTTCTCACTATGAAACTACTCGTCATGCATGTCAAAAATTTAAACTTACGATCTCATGTTTAAAAAGGCTCGAAAGCAAGTGTAACCGAGCCTAACTAGCTCACTACGATATCGAACATGAATGACTATTATAAGGGAGGAGTTTAGTGTCATTCTACTATAAGAACCTGATTTCCAAATCCTTCCATTTTAATTTTCTTCCATTATTATATTTCTTTCATGTTCTCTTTCTTAAATTATTTACAAGTCCTTCTACTTTTTTTTTCTCACTATGAAACTACTCGTCATGCACGTCAAAAATTTAAACTTACGATCTCATGTTTAAAAAGGCTCAAAAGCAAGTGTAACCGAGCCTAACTAGCTCACTATGACATCGAACATGAATGACTATTATAAGGGAGGAGTTTAGTGTCATTCTACTATAAGAACCTGATTTCCAAATCCTTCCATTTTAATTTTCTTCCATTATCATATTTCTTCCATGTTCTCTTTCTTAAATTATTTCCAAGTCCTTCTACTTTTTTTTCTCACTATAAAACTACTCGCCATGCACGTCAAATATTTAAACTTACGATCTCATGTTTAAAAAGGCTCGAAAGCAAGAGTAAACGAGCCTAACTAGCTCACTATGACATCGAACATGAATGACTATTATAAGGGAGGAGTTTAGTGTCATTCTATTATAAGAACCTGATTTCCAAATCCTTACATTTAAATTTTCTTCCATTATCATATTTCTTCCATGTTCTCTTTCTTAAATTATTTCCAAGTCCTTCTACTTTTTTTTCTCACTATAAAACTACTCGCCATGCACGTCAAAAATTTAAACTTACGATCTCATGTTTAAAAAGGCTCGAAAGCAAGCGTAATCGAGCCTAACTAGCTCACTACGATATCGAACAAGAATGACTATTATAAGGGAGGAGTTTAGTGTCATTCTACTATAAGAACCTGATTTCCAAATCCTTCCATTTTAATTTTCTTCCATTATCATATTTCTTTCATGTTCTCTTTCTTAAATTATTTCCAAGTCCTTCTACTTTTTTCTCACTATAAAACTACTCGCCATGCACGTCAAAATTTTAAACTTACGATCTCATGTTTAAAAAGGCTCGAAACCAAGTGTAACCGAGCCTAACTAGCTCACTACGACATCGAACAAGAATGACTATTATAAGGGAGGAGTTTAGTGTCATTCTACTATAAGAACCTGATTTCCAAATCCTTCCATTTTAATTTTCTTCCATTATCATATTTCTTCCATGTTTTCTTTCTTAAATTATTTCCAAGTCCTTCTACTTTTTTTCTCACTATTAAACTACTCGCCATGCACGTCAAAAATTCAAACTTACGATCTCACACTTAAAAGGCTCGAAAGCAAGCGTAATTGAGCCTAACTAGTTCACTACGACATCATACAAGAATGACTATTATAAGGGATGAGTTTAGTGTCATTCTACTATAAGAACCTAATTTCCAAATTCCTCCATTTTCCCGAATAACTTATGGAAATTATAATCAAATTAAAAATAAGAAACAGGTTACAGTGGGCCTATACATAGCACGAGAAGATGGTAAACATGAAGATTTGCTTAAACTATATCTCTATATTAGTTAATGTATCAACTTAGAGAACCTTAATTGAGGAAGAGTAGAAAAACCAAAGGAAATAAAATAATGGGGAAATAATTCATTGGCCCCAAATAACAAAAAATGAATATAACGAGGTCCTAAAAAATTAGTCTTTAAAAAAGACTAATTTTAAAAAGGAAATGGTGATAACGGAGGACGGTGGAAACAGGGGAAGTGGGAATACATGAAATATCATTGTCAAATGTTTTGAATAGTGGGCAATGCAATATAATATAATATCATTAAAAAACATTATAAACGAACCATTCGGATAGATGTCTTCTTCACAATGGAAAATGTGTTACCAGGAAGTAAAGCCAATTAGATTGCACCCATTGAACTTTCCAAATTCCCCACACCAAGAACGAAATTATTATTGACCTAATTCCAACTACCAAGCTCTTATATTCTCAAGTTTCATATACACACACGTAACAACATATCACATGCACATTTATCGGGCTTGAAAATTGCTTATAAAAGTACTTATTACTAATCACTTCTCTATATCAACAATGAGATTTGAACTCACGACCTTATAGATTGTACTCAACTCCTTGCCAACTTTTATCAACTTATATTTTTCACTTTTGCTCATCACATTATTTAATTCTTTTTTGAGTAAATACTTCTATAAAATGTTCAATCCTGTTTTGCTAGCTGCTCATCAACTTAATACAAAATGCACCCAAGAAAAAACTTAATACAAAAGTTTATTCTTAAATTAAGCCATGATCCAGCCCTTCCACCATCCACACATCACCACCGCCGAGCTATTTTATATTGTTCATTCATTAATATATTTTTAATGACAAATATGCTTTAACTTTAACATATTTTTTAAAATATATATATTAATATAAACAATTTAACCTTTTTTCTTTTAAAAAATTAAATAGTTCTAATAAAAATCTTTTTACTCATGTGAGTCAAAATGTAAAACTTTTTAATTTTGACCATAAATATAAGATATATTTGAAATCACGAGATAACTTACATTAATAAAGTGTCCTATGGGCGGCTATGGCCAAAGATACTTGTATGTAATTTATTCTTAAGTGTTTTAGAAAATAAAACCTACCCACTCTTTTTTTTTCTTTCTCCCATACTTCGGAAAGAAAACCTACCCTCTCTTTAAATGACGGCTTTGAAAAGATGTTGTCTTTTTTTGAAAAAGCATCAAGGTTAATTATTAACTAACTTTAACTTGTTATTGTAGCCCACGAATTCAATTAAACTAATCTTATACCATTCTAGTCTTATTTATAAGTCTTTTTTGACCAAAACACACATACCAATGAGAGTTAGTTAGCTCAATGATTATAGGGTAAATTTTCAACTTTGCCCTTATTTATAAATGGGTCATCTTTCAAATTTTTCTTTTCTCACTATTTTCATTGGGTATCTTTCAACTCTTTTTTCTCTCTCTATTTTCATTGGTACAATTAATATGGGCAAAATTGTCACAATCTCATTTATTATCTGAAAGATGACTTATAAATATGACCAAATTTTTTAGTCAAAATGGACTTATAAATAGGATCAGAGTGGTATATAGGACTAGCAGGAATAACTAATACTCTTTCTGGTCTTTAATATAAGATATATTTACCTAATTTGATTACGTTAAGAAATTTTATTAATATTCTTTCTGGTCCTAAATATAAGATAAAGTTAATTTTTTAGAGATATTAATGAAGCTAATTAAATTATTTAAAATATTTATATTTATAATTTTTTTCTCCAAACTATTTTGCCTAACATATAAACTAATATATAATCTAATGATACACAAAATATAATATGATTAAGTAACTTATTTATCTTCCTTAATATCTCTTAAAATAAGTCAACTCTGTCTTATATTTTGGACCGAAGGAAGTATGACATGCTTCTTCTAAAACATCATAGTCATATTTCTTAATTCCCTCATTCTCTCTCCCCCTTGATTATTATTGAGGAGACATCAATATGGATAAATTAAGAAAAGATTGACAAATATGAAAATTATGTCTTATATTAAAGATCAAGATCATCAACTTTCTAAATATGTCTTATATTAAAGAACGGAGGGAGTACTATGTTAATAATCTACTCCCTCTGGTCCTAAGTATAAGACAGATTTGACTTTTTTTTTGAGAGATTAAGGAAGCTAATTAAATTACTTTAGAGTATTTTTATTTTTATATTTTTACCTAATTAATTAGTTTGACTAAAAAAAACTTATATATAATCTAATGATACAAAAAATATAATATAATTAAGTAATTTATTTAGTTTCTTTAATATCTCTAAAAAAGTCAAATATATATTATATTTAGAATGGATGGAGTATTATCTTAAAGTAAGCTAAGAAAATTTCAATTCCTCTTTTACCACCATTTACTTACCTATTTTATGTGCCAATTTGTTTTATCATATTAGAGGTATTTTTATGGCATTAGAGATAAATATGTGAGAAAATATTTTGTTTTGACTTACAAAAAAGTGTTTAAAAAAGCATTTTTTGTGTGCTTTCCAAACAAACACTTGAATTCTATATATACTATGAGTTATCGAAGTTCAATTATTTATCGTTCAATTCAATCTGCTCTCACTAACCAAACAACTATGAAATTTTAAACAATACACAAATTCAACTTCTCTCTGAAAAATTGTGATCTCTATAACAAATTGGTGAATTATGAGATTTTTCAATGAATGAAAAAGTAGGAGTAAGAAAATGGGAGTGTGTGTATATATATTTATATACCAATGCCAAACAAGTTGCATTAGCAAAGTAATAAAGAGAAGGAGAGTTGTATGAAGTTGACAAACCCAAAATAGGAGAGTTGAAATTTCCTAACAAAGTTCGTACCCAATTTGAACACACAACAACTTGTTCTATACCTTGCGGCGCCTTGCTACCTTCAACTACACTAATCCCAATTATATTGAAGCTTTAAAAAAAATATTCCCCCAAGTTTTTTTTCCTTTTCGTAGTTAATTAAATCTTTAACATTTTTTCTTTTGTTTAATATAATTTGTTTTGGGTACACGTGCCCTTCTTTAACATACCAGTATTTGTTTTATAGCATAATCGTTGGTTTAAATATTGTTATCAAATGTGAGGATTTCGGTAATGGATAATTAATTTAATTACAGGTCCCTTTATTACTTATCTTTGAACATGAAGCAGCCTTCTTTTACCTTAGTCAGTCGCAAGACCAACTATACTAAACTTTTAAAAAAAAAAAAAATTAAATTGTGAGAGATTTCAGAAAATCAAATTCCCTTCAATCGAACACCTTGCTGTATAATATTAATTATACATCTTAATCTCTCCTTCTCTTGTATTTTTCTTTTTTAATTTCTTGTTTAAATGTTATATGTTAGTTCTTTAAAACAAAACGTGTCCATTAATTAGGTTCTCTGGAATAAAAATAGTACCTAAACGCCTTAAAAGTACGTAATACTAGTTTTTTTAAACTGAAAATATAACTTATTTAAAAAAAGTCATCGAATCCATGCAATTACTTAGTTATACCTGCTTCATAATTTCCCTCTCTATAACCATATTCAAACTCGATAGGACAGTCTCTTTATAACATATTGTGACTCTCATAGATCAAATCCCAGTAATTATACCTATCATCGTTCTTGTCTCTGATAAACTTCATTGAATCCATGCAATTACTTAGCAAAAGCGCAAGTAAATTAGTATCCCCTATCGCAGGTTCTTCTAAGTCCAATGAGACATGCCCAAAGCTCAACAGTAAGAGGGTACTAAGCATGAAGGTTTCAAGTGTGTTTCATACAAATTTGATTCTGTGAAGGAGTACATCCGTGAGAAATGCTTTAATTTTGTCATGATTTTTTTTATTTTTTTATTTTGGCCTCGGGCTCAAGGCATTGAAACTTTTTATAGCATGTGGGTCTTCTAGAGACTTGTAATTAAGGACGCCAATAAAGTTGGTCGGCGGAGTATAGTTAATATGGTCCAACTTTTCAAAGTTGTGTCCTCAAATATATAGTATGTCTGGTGCGAAAGTTGAAAATAGAAGCTTCTTGTTGAATTTGCTCATTTATTTCCCCATTAATTGCAAACCCAGAAAAAAGGTCACAACTCAGTCCACTAAACCTTAATTAACCTACCTTAAACCACACACATGTGGAACATAGTGAGATGACATACACGCACACAAAGGCTTATGTTGTAAAGTACTGTAGAAATTAAACTGCCGACAGCTCCACATTAGATGCCACCTAGCTAATTAGTGCTATAAAAGGTTCTCTAGACAACTGGTACTGGGTCGTTACCATCAGCCCCGTGATTGGTGGAGGAACATCGTCAAAACAAAAGGTTTGTTTCCCTACTTTCATAATCATCCTGCTTCATTAATTATATATTATACTTAATTATAATATCAGCCTCATGAACGACTCTGACGCACCGCACAAGCAACCACCTGAGCCCACTGCCTCAACCTCGACTTCACCGTTTGTGGATTATCCCCTTCATCGTCACAAACCTCATATTCAGTAATAGTCATCGTCCTCAGCGAAATTGAAGAATGAAGAATAAGAAAGATCGGTACAGTGTTGTGTATATCTAGTAGTGTACCTGGAGCGTATATGCTGGTGTGGGGGCTTCCAAGGGGAGAGGGAGTATTGGAATCAGAAGACGGCGTCGTCGTTGTCGTTATCGTTGACTTGTTGTAGTTCTCGTTGACTACATAGTAGAGTTCAAGAGCGGGTAGAGTATCGGACAGCCGCTGATGATGACGATGATGATCCGATTCATCAACTTCCCGTGATGACCCGAATCCGAAACCCAGTTCTATGCAGGCCTTGAGCTCGTCCACGTCATCATCCGTCACGCTCTTGCTCTGCCGATTCTTCCAGTTCCCTTTCCGTCGTAGCCATGCCTCGTCCCGAAACGCGTCCGGCCACCACGATCTCTGCTTGTACAGGGGCGCCGATGGCTCAGAACGAATAACCAGCGGCGGCGCGTGGGGTCCAGCGGACATGGGCGTGGGCGTGGTGAGAGACCCCGAGCACAGCCCCGGAATGTTGGGGTTGTGCGGAGGTCGAGAGACCTCGCACGGTGGATTAGGGGACGCTATGGCTTATTAGGTTTAAATTTTGTGTGAGGGCATTCGAATAGTTGTGAGGAGTGAGGGTTTTAAGGATGTGAGGTGGTGGGCCCACGAGTGTCCACTACGTCTTCTTCATTGGTCCACGTCATGATGACCTGTTCTTTCCCTCTTCCTTTGTCCAAGCTGGGTGCTCTTGCAATGCAAACCAGGATTTCTACTGGCTTACGTCCCAAGCAAAAAGTTTCAAGCTTTAGATACATAATATAATTTGTTATATATGGATTATACGCAAAGTTATTATATCACCTCAAAATCATCCTTTTATTGCTTACAAGATATTATATATATACCCGTACATATATGAATAGCATAATTCACTTCTAAACATTAAAAAGAGGTTAAAATTAAAGTAAAAACTATAGAAGCCAACAGGCGTTACGTTGGTCCTAGCCAGTGAAATGGGCTTTGGCTGGTTAAATAGGTGGCTTCAAGCTCCATATCGGAAGTGAACAAAGCGGAATCCAACAAATATAAACTAATGAGTATTTAGTAACTTTTAAAACTGTGGTTTTAGAAGCTTTTTTTTGTAAGTCGAAACAAAACTTCTCTCACATACTTACCATATAAATCATAAAAAATATTATCTAAAAATTAATCTAAACACACACTTAACTAGCATATGCTAATGTTGGTACAAGAAATCAACTATAGACTTGGTTACGTGGGGGAAAAGCATCTAACAAGGGAATATTATAGGTAGGTCACTTGAGGAATAAATTGCTGGCAAAATGAGTTAACTTTTGTTTTCTGATGATAACCATATATTGGCCCACAAGTCAAGTGAAGTGGAATTTGCATGCCTAAGATTTGATCTTCAGCTTATAATAACGAGTAGAGAAAGAAAATGGTCGACAATGAGTGAGCAAATAATTAAGTTTCACAAATCAGCTCCACAAAATAATATCATATTGCCTTGGCAATTAAGGAAGGGGTCAAGTCATATGATTAGAGTGGTGGTGTGTTCACATCATTTTCGCTCTCAAACAAGAGCAGTATAATTAAAGGATGTGTTTCACACACACACCACATGGTAGTCAACCAACAACAATACAATCAGCATTTAGAGATCACAAATCATGCGCAGCAAACGAATGCAAACACAGATCACATGATCTATTACTACAACGTTGGACATCAACTTATATCATCTAAATGCAACTAGGTTTCACGACCCAAAGATCACTGGTCCACCAGGTCTTACCACCTACTATCGAGAAGATACCACATGGTTGGTTCTTCCAGCCAATCGATTCACGAGTGAACCAGCAAATGCAGCATCATAGTATATTATGTAATTATTAATTTTGGTTCTGTCCTGTTGGTTGCGTGATCATATGGATGTGAGGGTTGGCTTACCATGATGAAGCTCACTTACATATTAATAAGCGATTATTGCCCCTCTTATTCATTTAATTGATTAAGCATTGCCAGAGAGAATATAGTCAATTGAAGAGGAATAATCAACGATCTTTCCAGAGAGTGGTACGTATTCAACAAATTAAAAGGGTTTCATCATATATATGAACCTGGCCTATCTCTCTTTCATTCATTGCCCTAGCTAGCTTTTTCCCATTATATATAAAGCCATCTCATATTTTCTCACCCAAAAACTTCTGCTTGCTTTAATTTAAGGGACCAATACTTTGGTTAAAAATTAATGATTTTGACTGCTTCCAATAATTTTCATCCAATCTCCGGACCTACTTTATATTATTCGACAATTGTTACTTGATTCCTTGTTTTAAATTCCATAGGAGTATTATAAAAGTAAAAGTGTATAACAGAGAGCAATAGAGTATTATATGTGTAACCCCTCATTCTTGGGTTCAACTGACAAAGAGGTCGGACACTCTCACCAAAGGGAGGTAGTTTAATCCTGAAGTTGGTTAAGGCGCTGGGAGAGGCATCCTAACTTTCGGGTGCCTAGGTAAACACTTGAGGGCCGGGTAATAAACAGCTCACCTTGCCCAACATTGGTATCACCTAGGAGGAAAAGAGATTTCGGCTTGTCTTTGGATTGTAATTGAGCCCAACCTCTTTCCTTAAATTTTCATATATATATATATATATATATATATATATATAAAAGAGTATTATATGTGTAATCCCTTTCCAAAATTTTATATATAACCTTCTGCGCGCGATGTAGTACAGGTGGGGTTAAGCTTAATTATGCCAAAATGTAATAAATATAATGTTTTGGCCCTCCAATTTTGTAATAAATCTATTTTAATTAGTGGCCAGTATTTGTTTGACCATGATTTTTCCCTCAACTAATCAAAATAGTCATATTAATCTCTCACAACCATTGTCAATCTCACAAGTTAATAAAAAATATTGAAGTGACTTTAATTTTAATTAAGACTGAAATTACATATACTTAGCCTTGCCTTTGTTGCAAGAAAAGATATCAATATACGTTCCTTACGCATCAGATTTTACTTAGAACATATATATTCTATACTGAAAATCGAACCACACATTAGGAATTATTTATCCTGACAGAAAAACCTGGAATTATTTAAGCAATTAAAATGAAAAAAAAAAACCCAATTTCTATTTTTTGTAAGAGCAAATGGTTCTTAAAAATCACATTTAACCAATTTTTCTCTTTCAGTAACAATTTTTATTTTTTACGCAAGACTCGGAATCAAAAACTTATTTGAAGGAAATAAGTGGTAAGCTGAGAAAAATATTACCTTGTGTCTTCATCTAAAAAAAAATAGGATCCGGATTGTCTTAGAATCTCTTGCCTCAGTATCCTCGGTATCTTTTCATCCGAGCCGTCAAAAGTTAATCTAAGGGTCCAGAATTAGTAATGTCAAAAAACCGCATGCGGTAAATATAAAAATTTAAAACTCTCTCTCCAGCCGTCAGATTCATTTTTGGACGGCCCAGATTAGGATACGAGGGAAAAGGAGGGAATGATACTGAGATAATCCTTTTCCAAAAAAATATTACCTTGTGATCTGTTGTGACGTTTTCTTGAATAGGAAAAAAATAAATAAAAGATTGATATGCACGGGCCTATTGGTTTCGGACCCATTTGGATCCAATGAGGCATTGTTTATTTGGGCTTTCTCTCTGGGTCAAGTCCAATGGGACGGATCCATTATTCAACACAAGTCTCATTGCTTTGTGAGAGATAAATTATCAAATTCTTATTGAGAGATGTGCCTACATTTAATATATGATAATGTCTTAAATAAGATTGCTAAGGATACTTGTGCTTAACAATAAAAGAACTAAGAAATATTCACAACATAGAGATTCTTTCGGCCAAGACCCATGTAAAGATTCAAAGTACAATAACATTATCAATTATTTTTTGGACAAAATAACATTATCAATTTTGACTGTGATAGGAATTCACAATGTCTTCTTCTGGTTTACTCAAAAAGGAGGTGTGTGAATAAGGATAATTAAAATATAGAATTATGTATGTCTGTATTTTATGTCGATTTTATGTCTGTTCCATTTTCAGGAAGTTATGCCTTAGGAAGTTAAGTATATCTCATTCTTAGGAAGTTATTGGCAGTTATCTTATCTATGTTACACTTTAATTTGCTTATATTATCTCATGTAATACAACTTTAGAATCTATGAATGTTTTATACTTTGGTCAAGAACACATATTCTGCTTCTTAGATGATCTGTTTACCTTGCGGCTTTATAAACAGTCCTTGGTTTTTGAATTTTCACATCTGATTTTAAATTTCCTTTCAACCGGTTGATAAAAACTGCTAGAAGACTGATCCATCCAATTTTGTAATACCCCATGCTTCATTATTTCAGGATCTGCCATCCCTTTTAAACCAGGATCCACATACATCGGCTATCAAGGCATCTCTTCAATTTGCACCACAGTCCATTCCTCATTACTCTCTTAATGAAGGTCTTTTGTACTACAAGGATCGCCTAGTCATCCCTGCTGCAACTGATTTAACTGCTACATTAATTAATGAAGTTCATTCAACTCCTACAGGCGGTCATGGTGGTGTTCTCAAAACACTTAAACGGCTGCAGCAATACTATTTCTGGCAAGATATGAAAGAAGAAGTCACCAACTTCATTCGGCGTTGTTCAGCCTGCCAACGTGCTAAGTATATTCCTCAAGCCCCAGGTGGTCTTTTACAACCTCTACCTATTCCAGCTCACATTTGAGAGGATATTTCAATGGATCTCATCACTGGTTTACCACCTTCTCATGGTTGGGAGTGTATCCTTGTGGTTGTGGATCGCTTTAGTAAGGCAACACATTTTCTGGGTCTGCCTCGAAATTTTTCTACAAAATCTGTAGCATCTGTTTTTTGTAAGCAGGTAGTTCGTTTGCATGGGTTTCCTAAATCCATCATCTCCGACAGCGATCCAATTTTTCAGAGTGCTTTTTGGCAAGAATCATTCCGTTTAAGTGGAACTACCCTCAAAATGAGCACTTCTTACCATCCTCAAACAGATGGTCAAACTAAAGTGGTTAACTGATGTCTAGAAACTTACTTACGATGTGTTCGTCAAGATTTTCGACAGAGATCACTATCTCAAAGCAAATACCATAAGTTGTCACCTAGTTATTTTGGACCCTATCCTATTCAATGAAAAATTGTGTCTGTTGCATATGAGCTAACATTACCTCCAAAATCTAAAGTCCATCCCATTTTCCATTTTTCACTCTTACGTCTTGCTCATGGCTATGATAAATCTGATCCCCTAGCTTACCTCCTCTGCCTATTTCGGATGTTTGGGAGTTGCTGCTAGAGCCTGCTCAAGTATTGGATTATAAAGTGGTACCCACAGATTCATCAACAAAAATTCATCTACTGATCCAATGGAAGAACCGTTCCCCTGAAGAAGCTAGCTGGGAGCCTTATGATTTCATTGCTTCCCAATTTCCTCAATTCAGCCTTGAGGATAAGGCTCATTTTAAAGGGGAGTGTAATGTTAGGAATTCACAACGTCCTCTTCTGGTTTGCTCAAGAAGGAGGCATGTGAATAAGAATAATTAAAATATAGAATTATGTATGTCTGTATTTTATGTTTGTTATGTTTTAAGGAAGTTATATCTTAGGAAGTTATAGGGAAGTTATTGGCAGTTATCTTGTCTATGTTACACTCTGCCTGTATTATCTCATGTAATATAACTTTAGAATCTATGAATAAATCTATGAATGTTTTATCCCTTGGTCAAGAAGAACACAGATTCTTCTGGTTCTTGGATGATCTGTTTAGCTAGTGGATTTAAGATCCATCAGACTGATACCAACCAGCTAGGGTGACTGTGTTGATAAATAATATCAGATGAAAACATTTGAAATGAGGGCTTTGTGTCAGTCCAAGAAAGAGAAGAATCTCGAATTCTTGTTGCTGTTGTTGTTTTTTTTTTTAATCCAGTTTCAGCCATGGAACTGACTTCAAGTCTCGCTTCAAAGTGCAATTTGCTTTTGACCAAATTACAATCATACTGAAATATACTGATCATAATGTTGGAGTTGGATTTGACAGCGCCCAAAGCAAACAACAACTATTAGAGAGAGAGAACACTAAAATATCTTTAATTTACTTAAACAAAACACAAGCAAAATGTACGACTATACCACTTTCTTTACTTTCATGATCTCTCGATCAGTGTCACGCTTTTGCTTGTTCAATGGATGGGACCAGTTAGGAATTCTGCTATGATTGTAACCTTAAATTAGTGCTGCGTTATATTCATCAAATGTTTATATATAATTGTCAACACAAATAAATATCTTTGATCATTCCAAATTATCATATCCTCGCATCCCACAAGCACTCTCTATCATCTTCTCTTTATCTGTGTGGACCAGTTTCTGAGCGCCTACAATAACAAAAGCTGTGATTTTCTTTTTCTTTTTTGGTAGAAAAGCTTGATTTTTTCTAATGACTATTATAAAGTAATAAGCCCTAATAAGTCTCAATTATAAAACATCCCTCCTTCTCCTTTCAATTTATAAAGGCTTATACCCATCAACTTTTGAAATCGGCATCAGCAGTAGGAGTTTTCAATACTTAATTTGGTCTCCATGCAGATTTTAATAAGGTTAAAAATTTTGGACAAAAAATTATGTCGCGGAGCAAGAAAGTTTGAGAATCTTGGATAAGCCTTTGAACTTAATATTGAAACCATGTTGCACAACCCTTTAAATCTGTGTGTGTTTTTATATTTATTGTTTAGCTAACTAAAGTAGTCTAACAACCTACTTAATGTAAGATCTTGTTTTATAAACTTAATATAGGGCACCGGCCATATTAATCTACACACCAAAACATCGCTTAATTAGTATTAAGAATTTATCAAGCCTTGTCATATCAAACTTCAATCTATTTGATCTCATTTGTGCCAAATGGTCATAAGTACTATTGATTCTATTCACTATTCTACCGCCTTCATGAGCAGCCACACATATCTGTGTCGAAAAAGACATGGTGATTAGAAAAAGAAAATAGGTATATTATCATGATTATTATGTATTATCATCTATTTTCGAGTTCATAAATGAATCTATCACCGAAAGCTATTGGCGGACAATATCAAGTTGCTGTATTAGATGCAGATATGTTTATTTTTATGAGCCATCTTTTTTCATAGTGAGCGATAATACTGAATTAAAGCAACCCTATCAAGAGAGACTAAAGTCTAAAACGTCACTTTATTCTGTGAATTAGGGTCGTCTTCAGTGGAATGATTGATGCTTATTGATCTATCCTTCTATATAGCCTTTAGCCTTCTCTCTCTCTCTCTCTCTCTCTCTATATATATATATATATATATGCATGCTCGGCTTTACTTGATACCCGGATCGATATCACCACTTTATTTTGACAAGTAAAGCCCTAAGAATAATAAAATATATGCGTACACTGATCGATCTCCACTTGATTGGCCCAAAGAATTTTAAAATATCTGAGTCTCTCGCACGAGTGCTCTCTGTAATCTTGCTTTAAATTTTTAGCCTCATAGAAGATACGATTCGAGAAGAGATAGGTAGCTAGCTAGCTATTTGGGGTAGCATCAAGAAATGTCATATTGGCAGGCAACATATAGCTTACCTTTCTCTAGCTAGGTCTATTTAAAAATTCTTGTAATAAGGTACTCCCTCCAGTCTTAACGAGCTTTTAAAAAAAATAATAATAAAGAAGCTGAATGAATTGTTTTAGAGAATTTTGATCTTTAAGATTATTGATATGCTATATAAACTTCTCAATGTTATTCCCCCACCGATAAATTAACCTTATAACACGTATATTTTAAATAGTATTATTTTCAGTCTTAAATATAAAATCTAATTGATTTATTTTTTAGAGAGATTAAGAAATTAAATTAAAATATTTTAAAATATTTATATTTATCATCATTTCTTAAAATTATTTTGTTTAACTTATAAACTGATATATAATATAATAATATATATACAACATATGATATGATTAAGTAAATTATTTAATTTTCTTAATCTCTCTAAAAAGAAGTCAACTGAGTTTTATAATTATAACTAAATGTAGTTATTAGTTTTTAAAACTGAAATTATTATCATATTTTATGTGAAGTTTGTAAACAAATAATTTAACTTGGATTTAATGTGGCAAAACATTTATTAAGACTTGACAATAATTTTGAATTAAAAAATAATTAAAAATTCTAAGCTGATCTAACTTTAATTTTCAAGATAGTACGAGTCTTTTAGTTGAATTTCATCCCCTTATTATAATTTTCCAATTAGAAATGATTAAGCCTTTTCTAGGTTGTATATAAAAGTACAATGAGGAAATGAATGAACCCCAAGTCCCTAATTATCTATCAGAAAGAATGTTAAAAAATAATTGATTCTATACCGACCGTCAATTGGGTAGACCCACATATACTTAAAATAATAAACTAGGTTTAAAGTTAAATAAGTGAAGCACATGGGATGGTAGAGCATCTTTTCTTGGACAGATTAATATATTCAACTATTCATTATATATATGTACCAAATTAAATTACACAATCTCATCAAGTGGTGTACGTTCCATTTAACAATAAGAAATGGTGGGCAGTGACGCTTACCCTACATGTTATTCTACACATGAATTCACATTAAGGTATCGACTATGTCACATGCTATATGTATATATATAGTTTAACTAAAATAAATAGTAGTTATATAACCTTTTAATTTAATTTTTTTTTTATTTCCTTCCATTATTAATTTGTCGAGAAAGATAGATCGAGGAGGTTGCTGCTGGTATGCATTAGCTGATGCCGACATTTGAGGCTGCAGAGATCTGAAGTAGTTAATTATTCATTTGAAGAATAAATAATAATTAATTAGAATGAAACTTCTGATCGAGGAAAGCATTCAACATTATTTGAGATTATCTCAATAATTGGTTTTGTGAATAATTTAAATTTAAACGAACAAAAAGCAGTGTTGGTTGTTTAGATTTCTTGGTAGACAGTACATTACCAACTGTGATGATTCACTTGGTTGAAGTGACGAATGAAGTTTGTGATATGAACATCAATGGACAAGCAGCAACGTAATATGATAGAACGAAAGTGAGGGGACAACGTTAAATGACAAATTAGAGGATTCGTTGGTTGACAAAATTGTTGATTAATGAGAAGGAAAATCAAAGGAGTAGGTATGAGAGAGAGACAAGAAAGCGATGTAGCCCATAACCGATGTGTTTGGAAACAAATATCAATTGAGACGATTCTCTTGTTTAGTCATGGACCCTCCCACAGTGCATATGCCAAACAAAAATCCATATGTACACACGTTACATACAACCAAATTAATTTCTCTTTCTTCTCACGTAAAAACCAGAAATCCACAGTGCTATCTGCTATGTATATCGTTGCTGACATTTCGTCCAACATTTCCTCATTTTGTAGCTTCCAACGTGGTTAATGACCATACTTCTTGGTCCATATGCTTTCCCCAAAAGTCCTACAGATCTTATCCATGCAAATTCCAAATCCTTTATGTTCCACGGTTAAACCCTTGCCCCTCACATGCATCATAGCCAAAAAAAAATTACTGTATGGTGTAAATATGGTGTAAATAACTATTTGACTTAGTCAGATTTGGACGCCACACAGAGAGGTAGGGTTAGATTAGTTTTTTTTTAAGATGACCATTTTACTCAGGTTGGATTTGGACTCCATAGAGAGGTAGGCCTAGATTAGTTTTTTGGGAGAATATCATTAAAGCCCCAACCATACGAAATAATATCAGAAAAGTTCTTATTAACAAGTGAAAAGTTATTATTGACAAGTGAAAACGTTATCATTGATAAGTTATGGGACTTATTAATACATAGTATTTCTTTTAGTTAGGATCTAAATGATATTCTCCCGAGTTTTTTAAATGACAATGTCACTAAATCATATACAAATATTAATATATTATCAGCCCAATCAAAGTGAGCTCTCCCAAAAGGATTTGCATTCACATGGTTTTGAATTCGAGACATCTTGATTAAACTGTCAAAGCTACAAGGACCAACATCACCTGTTGGTGGGGCCAGATTAGTTTTGTAATCAAATGTTTGAAAGTTGTATGTCGATGCCGAAGAAGGAAGAGGGGCTTGATTGTTTTTTTTTTTTTTTTAACCAAAGGAACTTAATTAAATTGAAATATGTACTATATTTTATAAAATAAAGATGATGATGAAAAAGTCTAAGATGGAATGAGACACAAGATATAAAGAAAACAAGAACAGAAACGGGTGTTGGTGGAAAGGAGCTAGGGGCTTTGTTGAAAAAAGCAGTGTGAAAATATGGGGCCATGCAAACTGCAGTCCATAAAGTTGAACAAAAGTCAGATTCTTGACACAAAGTGAGTGGGTATGAGTGATCTTCAAGTTGCTTCCAAAATAAGATGCTTTCAAGTGCATAATTTACCTCATCGGGTAAACTTATTCTGTTCACTTTATACGCCTTAATTTATTTAATACCAACATGTTAAAATCTTCTGAATTACATTAATAATCTATTTCATAATATATGCCATGGAAGGCCGTTGACCCATTCCATCCCCCTCCAAACCGTCATCACTACTCATACTCATGGTAAATAAAAACTCGTTTTATCACTGTGATTTTACGTTTTTATGATTTTTTTTTTGTCATTAAAACGATTTTATTAATTTTCCAAACGTTTTTATATTTTTACGATTTCTTACGATTTTTTTACGTTACGATTTTACGTTTTACGATTTTTTATTCTCCTTCCGTTTTCAGGTAAAACCTACATTTTTACTACCATGCTCATACTAATTATTAATATTGGGGATTACCAAAAAATATATTATTAATATTGGGACAATCGCCTAATTACCAAAACAGCTCATAACAAGTTTTAGAATAAAAAATGATAATAATTTACATTATTCACTTCTTATTAGGATTTTTATTTTATTTTATGATTTCACTTTTTCGTAAGACTTCAAAGCAAGGTTCTGAAATCCGGACCGACCACTAAACTGATCGGGGTATTAGGTCAAAGGTCGGTGAGTCAAACCGAAGTTCAACCGGAGCTAACTCCAGCTCAAACCGGTGAGAAATTGCAGATGTCAGTGTAATTAATTTAAAATTCTAAAAAAATTGATTTAAAGAAAAATATATATCAAAACCAGGTTGATCACTGAACAAGACCGGTTTATCATTTTCCAGTCCGGTCCGAATTTCAAAACATTACTTCAAGAGTGATTCCACCATTAATATTTGCCTCATTTGATTTCATCAAAGAGAAAAAAGAATCAAACTTTTAGCCGATCATCACATGACATACGAGTCCATAAGTCAAGCTTTACTATTAATACAACCTCACCGATTTTCCGTGAAAATCTCCGAGTAACTTGGGTGTGTGTAGTAATATATATATATATATATATATATATATAATAATGCCGTTTGGGAGAATATCGGTGGTTGGGAGGTCACGTGCTTAGACTCAGAAAGTGACCGTTGCCCTACGATTTGACATCTTAAATAAATAATGAATTAGTAACCATTCAAATTAATATTACTTTATAGGAGGACGATCTTCTCAAGGGCTGATATGCTTGAGATTAATTTGAAGCAAGTCAAGAGTATTAACCAGCATGTGCATGCGTTATAGTACTAATTACCATAACTATTGTTGTGTGAGTTGACTCTCCGAATTTATCGTTTTTACGTTTCTACTTTACTAAATCGAGTTAAGTCTCTAGTAAAATCGTGTCAACTGTAAACTCACGAGTTTACAGACCGAATTTACCGTTTTTCGTTTGTAGCTTACAAAATTGTGTCAATTTTTTTCAATTTTGTCATCATCAACAGCTTTATATATGAATTTTATAGAAATTTCTTTATTAAATATAACAAATTGTGAATGTTGATATATTTAATTTCAATTATTTGGATTTAAAAAATATTTATATTAAATTGTTGTCATTTTAATTATTTTATTATACACTGTTAATACATATTTAATGATAAAAGTAAACTTTTACGAGTTTACCGATTCAAGTTCATGATACGAGTTTATGTCACCGTTACGAATTTGCTTAGACTCGTGAGCTTGATAACTTTGACCATAACATACGTACCCTTTCCTAGTTAATTTCCAGCTAATTACACATAAAATTAAAAACATTTGACCAGGTCTGCTAGTTTTATATATGTGTGTGTGTGAGTTGATGGGAGCAACCTTAAACGGAACAAGAATGTAACGTTTGGGACATAAATCAAAAAGCAGCAGGCAGTTAACGTCAAAATGTTATAACGTATACAATTTATAGGATGCGACCAATGTGCATGCATCCAAAAGGCTAAGAAGAGACGTTAAGAAAGTTATAAGAAAGAAGAAGATAAATTAACTGTTAATAATACACACAAGCTAGATTGTGTACGTTAATTACGTTGTGCCGGCTTTAATTTCTAATTACGTTGCCTTTTCGTAATCGGCGCCAAATCTCTATTCACTCAAAGTACTTTCTAGGATTCCCCTAATTAATCTTAATTAGTACTTGCTTGTTCATCCATAATTTCACTTTTGCATGCTTTTTCAACACTAGACTTTGAGTCTTTGACGATGTAGTCCCAAACATGTTTAGAGCCAGCAAACATTAATTGGTCAGAAAAAACTTTAAAATGCTATCATTTCTTGTCTCTTGTCCTTTCTAAACTTTGTTTACTGACTTGTGGGATCTTTTCTTTTATTTGTCGTGATGCGAAACCTTGAATATCCAGATTTTTGCTGTAACGTTTAATTTTTTTTCTCTCACTTACATGTTATTTTTCAATAAATTTACATCCTTCAAATTGAAATTTTATTCATGATTTTAAAATGGGTCAAGGGGCAATTTTAACAATGAAGTTTTTCACTATCAGTCAGGGACGGACCTACATGGGGTTAAAGGTGGCCCTCGCCCCATAAAATTACAGAAAAAAACCTAAAATTTTAGAAAATCACAGTTCAGCCTTATAAAAATTTCATTATTTTCACTTTAGTCCTCTCTTAATAGTTTCATAGAGGGACTAAAATAAAATATTAATATTTTTATGAGGTTAAAATGTGATTTCCTGAAACTGTGGGTTCATTTATGTAATTTTTGCCCCTCCTATTTACAATTGCTGGGTCCGTCCCTGCTATCAGTGCTAGACATAGTTTTAGCATCCGTTAAATTAGCAATTTTATAATAAAGGTTTGGACTAAATTAAAGATATTGTTAAAATTACGTAATTTTTAAAAGATTGTATTTATTTTTAAACCCTTCAAAGATTGATTGTCCCAAACGCTCATGATGATAATTTCACCTAGAGCCTTTTTAAATTATTAAATAGTAAAAAATGTTATTTCTACTCTATAATAAAATATATTAGTAAAAACGTGGGCCCCCGTGACTGTTGTGATTTTGGGGTCAAATAGTAGAGTATATTTAAGAAGAGGGTAAATGAATGGAATAGAAAAGAAGAGGAAAATAGTGAAATTAGAAGAAAAAGGAGAGGGAAGGTGGGGTTTTATTCATAAGATAGCGGTGGGTATGAATGATGATGACGTGTCACGTGTCTTAAGTGTGGGGTGGTGGAAATTGGTGGAGAAGCAGCTTCTGAAAGGAACCCATCCTGTGAATAGACTGAAACAACTGAAGCCTTTCATTTATTAAAGCAAAAATGATAATTAGGTTTCAAATAAAGATAATCATATTAGAAAAATCTCATAACTTAAATAGTAGTTAATTTACTGACAAATTATAGGACTTTTCTAATATTATTTTCCTTAATTGAAACCTTAGTGAGATTTTTCCTTTAATAAAAGCTCCTTTCATTATTGTTTCTGATGTTTGTAATTTTCATACCGGTGATTCCAACACACACACACTCCGTCCGTAGCTACACTTTCATCTGCTCCTTATTGTAAGGCACTCACTTAGTCCTATCTATAAACAACATTCTTTCCCATGGTTTTGGTTTATATATAAATAATAATTTGACTTTGTCTAAGTACTCAATGCATTTTTAAATAACAGAAAGTTGGTCTAACGGTATAAGGCCCCATTAAATATGTTTGGGTCTCGAACTCAAGTCTTAAAGGAGAAAACTAAATCAAATATGAGATAATAATATAAAAAAATTAATACATTTTTATTTTATTTTTACCTCAATTAATTACATATCTCTCTAATATCAAATTTTGAAAGAGTAGTTAATTCATTAAATTTGTCTTAAAGTGAAAATATTTTTTAACTTAATCCCTAATTAAGTGATTATTTGATTAGCGGTAGAAATTACTTTTCCAACGTTATTTATAATAAACGAAATAAGTTTGTGAAATGATTTTTTATCTCAATTCATGTAAACGTCATTTTCCCGACACCAACTCACACAAACCCTAAATCCTTATCACCTTTAATCGCTTTTTCAATGTTGAGTGTGAACTACTACTAATAAATAAGAGTAAATTATTGAAAATAAATAACTAACAACTACGAATCAATGACTACTTTCACCCACACTCCATTAATGCTCGTGTGCCCTATCCATCTGGTCCAAAAACAACTCTAGTCCCTCTTATAGCATCTTATAATAAGATTAACTGATCCTTAATTATAAGTTATTTGTAGAGTTATTAATGCATGTAACCAATACTAGTGGTTCTTTAAAAAAAAAAAAAAATTCTCTCATTCAAAATATCATGAATAGTGGCAAGGTTAGAAAATTAGTTAGAAGTGTATTATATTGCTATAATCTTATTTATAAGTCACTTTCTAACATCTTTTACCATGACAAAAAATATATATTAATTAACTTTTACTCTATCTTAAATTTTAACAATTCAATTTTATTCCTTTTCAATATACTCCTCCGGTCCTAATTATAAGGCAACATTTAAGAGTTGATTTTGGTCTTAATTATAAGACAACATTCTAATAATTGTCATTTTTTTCCCTAAAATACCCCTATTTTATTCTCTCAAGTGTGTTTGATTTTTTGTGAGTATATGTATGTGGACACGTATACTCTTCTAGTCAATGAAAATTTTAGATATATGTGTGTGTATCTATGTATGTATATCTGTGTGTGTCTGCACACATATATTTTGTGTGTGTGTGTGCGCGCGCGCATATATATGTGTGTGTCTACATATATATGTATGTATGTATATATGTGTGTGTCTACACACATATATTTTGTGTGTGTGCGTGTGTCTATACATATATATTTTATGTGTGTGTGTGCACACAAATATATATAGTCACTCACACACACACATACACACACATATTATATGTGTGTGTGTGTCTACACACACACATATATATGTATATATAGTAAGACCATTATTTTAATTAGATAGCATGTAGAAAAAAAAAATAGGTTGGAGAGGCATGTGGTAGGAGCTATTGATTTACTTTCACCTAAGTCATTTTAAATTTATATAAATACATTTTAGGAAAATGAGTAAAATTAACTAATTTAACTTCTTTTCTTAATTTTCCCAAAATTGGTTAAATATGTCCTATAATTAGGACCGGAGGGAGTATATAATATTCTATAAAAGAAAAATCTATATATTAATAGATGAAGGGTAAAATTGTATACATTTATATGAGAAATATAACAAAGTGCCTTATAAAAGAGACGGAAAAAAATAGTTTTTACCCTATAAATGGAAAGAGAGAGAGAAGTATTGTTAATTATGGGGGGTAATGGAGAGAGAGTGGAGGTTAAGCAAATAGGTAATAAGCAATGATTGGATGATTAGCTTTTGGGTCATGTTCCTTAAGAAATATATGCGGAAACAAAGAAAGGGGACATGACATGTTAACGTTAAGAGTACAACACTCAACATCTGTGATATATATCATCTTTGTGTTCTTGTTTGCTTCCCTTTCATATTTATGACTCTCTCACCCTCCCTCCATACAAACCCATCATTTCTTTGCTTTATTACTCTAAACACACACACACACACAACACCAAATCATAGTTACAAGACACGCCACCCCTTTCTTCTTGTTTTGCTGCTGCTCAGTTCTCTACCAAAGGGATTGCTTTCATTAATTTGGTGTAATTAATTAATTAATTAATTAAGCGGAGGCGCGTGAATTCTGAAATCCCGTTCCGTTCATAATGGGACAGCCTCCCAACAAAATAACAACTCCCAATGCTCACACTTGTCCCTTCTTTTTCTGCCGTTGCTCCCCAGCTCACGCCTTCCTCACCTCACCACTCTTTCCATCTTTTTTTAATATTTGTTTTAATAATAAGCTAAAATCATAGGAGACCCCATACAAAAATCTTAAAAAATAATTCACCTCATTCATAACTACTCTCTTGATCTTAAATATAGAATCAGTTTATAATGTAAATTTATATTATAAACTTTGTCTTGTATTTAAAACCGGAGATAATATATCTTTAATAATGATTGGAACATTACAAAGTATCGGTTACAATAGGAGAGAAATAAAAATTAATATAATTAACACTATCAAATAACATGAAGGGGTTGTGATTAGGAAGACCCGAGAAAAAAAAAAAAAAAAAAGGAATTCATGTTATTCCAAACTACATATTTAGTAATAGAACGAATAAGGTTGATTCTTTTTTTTACAAGAATTTCCAACGAATCATTCACCTTGCTGGCTAAAAAAATATTGGTCTTAATTATAAGAGTTAGTTGAATTTTTTTTGGAGAGATTAAGGAAACTAAATAAGTTACTTAATCATTTCATATGTTGTGTATTATTACATTATATATTAGTTTATTAGTCAAACTAATAAGTTTGAAGAAAAAAATAAAAATAAAAATACTTTTAATTTAATAAGCTTCCTTAATCTCTCCAAAAAAAAGTCAACTAGCTCTTATAATTAGGACCGGAGGGAGTAATGATTATCAAAATTTTTTCCCTGAACGACATTATCAATTTCACCATACAGATATACCACTCTGGTCCTATTTATAAGTCTAGTTTGAGCAAATCTCACATACCAAGGAAAGTTAGGTATCTCAATGATTATAGAGCAAATTTCCAACTTTACCCTCATTTTTAAATGGGTACCTTTTAAAATTTATTGTCAAATTTCTCACATCTTTTTCTCTTCTCAACTTAGCTAGTCAATCTCTCTCATTATCATTAATATGGGCAAAATTGTTACAATCTCATTTATTCGGTCAAAATGAACTCATAAATAGAACCAAATTTTTTGGTCAAACTGGACTTATAAATAGGATTAGAGTGGTATATAAGAGAGTCATAATTGAAAAAGGACAAGGGTATTAAGGGAAATAAGATTATCGTTATTAAAAAATAAAAATCATGTACCAAAATTCTACAGTGGGGCCTAAGACCTGTTATAAATTACGAAGCTTTCTCCACATGTTAAAGTCTCCTGCGAAAAAGCACTCCACTACCTCCAACTTCCAAGCTTTTCACTCTTACGCTTCTCTCCCACACCATCTTTCTCATTTTGATTCTCCATCTCAAACCAGAAAACTGCCAAAACTATAACTTCAGTACACACGAAAGATACGACGACTGGCCCAGATCAATTTCCAAGTAGAAAAGCAGATCGCCTATCGCTTTAGATTACAATGGTTGACGTCGACCGGAGGATGGCCGGTCTCAACCCGGCTCATATCGCCGGCCTTCGCCGTCTCTCTGCCCGTGCCGCCTCCGTTTCAGCTGCTTCCGCCTCCCTACCTGCACGTAACGGCCTTCTGTCCTTCTCTTCTCTGGCGGATAAAGTCATAAGTCACCTCCGAGGCTCAGGCATACAAGTTCAACCTGGTCTCTCCGATGCCGAGTTTGCTCGAGCCGAGGCTGAGTTCGGTTTCGCATTCCCGCCGGACCTTCGAGCCGTTCTCGCCGCTGGCCTTCCCGTCGGCCCTGGATTCCCAGACTGGCGCTCCCCTGGTGCTCGACTCCACCTTCGTGCTTCGCTGGATTTACCGATCGCTGCGATTTGTTTTCAAATTGCCAGGAATACTTTCTGGTCCAAATCCTGGGGTCCGAGGCCATGTGAACCGGAAAAGGCATTACGAGTCGCCAGGAATGCGCTCAAGCGAGCTCCTCTTTTGATTCCAATCTTCAACCATTGTTACATTCCTTGTAATCCCTCCCTAGCTGGGAATCCTATATTCTTCGTGGACGAGAGTAGGATCTTCTGTTGCGGTTTGGATCTATCGGATTTCTTCGATCGCGAGTCTCCTTTCCAGAGCTCCGAATCCGATCTTATACTGAAGAAGCAGAGATCCGTTAGCGAGAAATCCGCGGGTTCTTCAACAAACTTCTCGAGGAGGAGCTTAGACACGGGAATCGTCGCGGGAGGAAGAACACCGAGGTGGGTCGAGTTCTGGAGCGATGCCGCCGTCGATCGGCGGCGTAGGAACTCGTCGTCATCGTCAACTTCTTCGCCGGAGAGATTTTTCGAGATGCCCCGGTCCGTAGTCCCGAAATGGGTTGAGGATTACATAGGGCAAATCGGGTCGGTTTTGAGAGAAGGCGGTTGGAGCGAGTCGGATGTATCCGAAATCGTGGAGGTAACCGCGTCAGGGTTCTTCGAAGGAGAGATGGTGATGCTGGATAACCAAGCGGCGCTGGATGCTCTGTTGCTGAAAGCGGATCGGTTCTCGGACTCGCTCCGTAAAGCAGGGTGGAGCTCCGAGGAGGTGTCGGACGCGTTAGGATTCGACTTTCGACGGGAAAAGGAACGGAAACCGGTTAAAAAGCTATCGCCTGAATTGGTGGAGAGGATTGGGAAACTGGCAGAGTCAGTGTCCGGTTCATAACAGTTCTAATTTCCTTTTCTTTGTTCCTAAAGGGGAAAAAAATTGAATTTTAATTTTGGTAAAGACATTAGGGTCTGTATTGTGAACAACCAATGAGGAATTTGTTGTATTGTACTGTTACGGGACAACATGGAACATAGATTAAAAAGGGTTCATAAGTAAAATGCTTATCATATATAAATAAAATAGTTTATATACTGTTTGTATTTTCATAATAATAATACTGTTTGTTTTGTACAGTGTAGACTGATGCGCAATTATTTTTTCTAGAGGTAACTCTTTATTAAAGCTAATTTTGCTGTCGTTTTGCCAATCAAGATATTGTCAAAATCATTTTTGAGATGATGTCTTTTAAAAGCAACTAGGGGAAACTAAAGCCTATTTTGTTGGAACGAGAAAAATGAATTTCGTTTTTAATTCTAAAAAAAAAAATGTTTTCCCCCTTTGGGCTGAAAAACATACGAATAAATTATAATGATAAGAGACATGTAGACAAAGGAGGAAGGAGATGCACAAGAGAAAAGCAACCTTAACTAGATATTATGGATAGTGATTTTTTTTTTATATGTATTTTCCATTTTTCTTTGAATTTTGGAAAAAAATCATAGGAAAATTCTAAATAAATACCATATGAATTTGTAAAACCCTAAGAAGTTTGTTGAATTTGTAAAAAGACTGAGAGGTACAAAGGACCTATAAGGATATGCAAATTTATGTGAAATTATCATTTTGACCTAAAAGATTAATGTGCATATTTGTTGCAAATTTTTTTGTTAAGGAGCAATATTATCTTTAAAGATTTTTAAAGTTTAATATCGCTTCAAAAACTTCAAAATGTATCAATGTTGCCCTATACCGTTAAAAAACTAATATTGATTGTTAAGTTTTTAACCGTAAACAATAACATTGCTCAATTTTAACACTTTGAGGACAACATTAAACCTAAATATACTTACGATATAGTATTACTTTTTAGTGAAAACTTACGAACAAATTTACACTTTAACCCTTTTAGGAAACATAGTCAATGTTGTCATTGTCCCCTCTCGTTATCCTAACATTTGTATATAAACACAATTTTTAAAAGATTAAACTTTTTCTCAAGTGAAAAGATACATATAACGTTTTCAAAATTGAAGCTTATAAATAGGATTGGGATAAGTACTACCTAACCTATAAGGCTTTTTTTTTTTTTTCAATTTGTCCCTTATTAAATAACTATTTATCAAAATACCCTTGTCCGAAAACTATTTCCCAATGTGCCCTTATTTAGTCGACTAAAACTTATGCTTTAGTCGACTAAAACGCGAGCAAATTTTTTTTTTTGGAAGACCCCCGCAATTTAGTCGACTAAAAAACCAATTTAGTCGACTAAATCATTAAAAAAAAAAAGGTTAAAACTTCGGAAGACCATAACTTATAGCTCGAAAGTCCGAATCAAGTGATTCTTTTTAATGATTTGTGTAGGAAGTAGGAAACAACAACTAGTTAGGAAGTAGGAAACAACCCTAACAACCTGCTAGCAAATTAATAACAACTGGCAATAAAGTAGGAAATAATCCTAAATCAACAAACAACCCTAACAACCTGCTACTTATTTGAAATTCCTAAAAGAATGAAAATAACAATTGTTATGGACCTAGTCAAAGCCCATTATCTCAACCGACCCATGCAGATCTAAACGGCAAGACCTATTCAATGGGGAGGTTACCGAGATTCATGGACACACGATCTCCCATCTTCTACACACGATGCGGGAGATCTAACCCGAAGGTACACTCTACAAATACAAGTAAAACCCTAAAGGTTCGGGGGATTCGGGCTATCTCCTATCTTTATCTTCTACGGATCTTCTACAACGGTCTACGCTCCGCTATTCACGAGCAGTAGTCTCGGAGCATCTGAGACCCCCTGCGGCTAAACGCCTCATCCATCAATCCTCGAACTACGTGGACTTTGATCCCTCTTGAGTACGTAGGCCCTAGGAATCTCTCCTAGGTCAAGTCCCCATCTACACCAACATCCTAGCCCTCGGGGCTAAACAATCTGTGTTCTACACGAGCAGTGGCGCCGTCCGTGGGGAACCATAAATTTTGATTCCCGTGACCAAAGATGGTCAAATTTCCTAAATCCTAACGACCAAATGAATAATTGCGGAATTTTATAGTTAGGGTTTGGGATGTCAACATAGCAAAAATTGGGGTATGCATCGACATGCCTTGGAGATGAGCACGTTGTGGATCTATCCAATTACATCCGGTGTCCCATTAGAACCGGGGTGCTCTCGCCATTTTCTGGAGATAAACGGGACGCTAAGGTGATCGCAGCTTCTTGCCGTGGGATCTCGGATAATGCTCCACCTCTGGGCTTGACGCAGACTTTGGGGGCAATTACCTCCGGAGTTCTCGAAGGTTTTCGGCGACTCAAGATGATACTTCTTGTTCGGAGCTTTCGTCTTCACTTCTCTGGTCTTTTGTGGCTCAGTGGTTCAAGATATGAGTTCTTGATTGAAGGCGCTCTGGCTCTCCGAATATGGAGGTTCAGGGGATGTGTAATACCCGGATATTTATCTGGCATATTATAAATAAAAGTTGGATAATTCTGATAAGTGAAAATTCAATCTCCAGTCTCGTATAATTATAGCGTATTTTCTAAATAGAATTTCTACAGGAAATTAGGGAATTTAAGGGTCAAAGAGCCAAAATGACCAAAATGCCCCTGAAAAGGGTAATCAACTTAGGAAATTATGGAAAAAATACCAAAAGGCGATAAAATGACCAAGTGAATTAGGAGAGTATATTATCCCTAATTATGATAATTTTATAAATTTTGAACTTGGAGAAAATAAGCAAGAATACTCAAAAAGTAATAAAAAGACCAAAATACCCTTGTAAATTCTAAAAATGCAAGAGGTATGAAAATACCAAGGTTAATGCAAGAATATGAAGATAATGAGACATTGTAATTAAGAAAATTATCAAGTTATGATAATTAATTAATTAAGTAATATTGGGCTAATTACTTAAGCATATGCAAAGGAAATTCAGTAATAATTATGGGAAGCTCAAAAATTAGTGGAAATTAGTTGAATATTAGTAAAAATATATTTACTAATTAATTGGAAATTTTGTGAAAAATATTTGAGTTTAGGTATTTTTAAGCCTAAATACAAGAATTGACCAATTAGGTATTTTTGTGAAATTTTGGAAAATTAAATAAGTAAAATTAATTAATTAATTAATTAAAAAAAATATAATATATATATATATTTAAAAGGGGGCTGCCGACATCTTTGTTGGTGAAAGAAGAAAAAAAAATTATTATATATATATTTATCAAGTTGCATATTATTATATTAATATAATTAATTAAAGTAAAAAGTGTGAATAGTAATGTATAAGTTAGGAAACGGACCTATCTAGAGATCTAGGAATGAGATTTCCAAAGTCAAGGTAGAATATTGATCGGTGGGTTTTTATCTTCCGTTCGTTTGTGCATTTTCCTAATAAAACAAAATAGGGAAAAATGCATATAGGCATATTTTTGGAAATGAAGAAAATAAATTCTAACTCAATATCTAGGAATGAGTTTGAATTTATTTTAACATATTTGGAATCAGTGAATTATTTCGAAGAGATTGATATCTCCGAAAACGAATTCCGACACCGGACGCGTTCGGACACGTTTTTCGAGGAAACTTCAACTGGATTTGTTGGAGACCTATATGGAATCAAAATTTAGGTTAACTTGGACATTTCTACTAAGTGAGAACTTGTCTTCAAAGTTGTAAATCCATAATTTTGTGAATTCTCCGAAATCACGCAAATCGGGTGCCGATCGGGGAAAATGGGTTTTTATAACCCAAAATGCCAAACAATGCCTTATCTAAACCCTATAAATACCCCCCCTCCTTCAAATTCTGCACACCATTCTTCTTTGAGCTCCTTGGCCGAAATTCCTAGGGAGAGAAAGAAGAGAGAGAAGTTCTGGGCGGAAGCTCTGCCGAAGTCTTCAACGGGTAAGTCTTTCGGGCTTTAGTCTTTAGTTTTTAGTTTAGTAGTTAGTAGAATTGTTAGTTAGATTTAGAAAGTATGTGACAAGATTCCTACAAATGTTTTAGAGCCTTGTTTGCGTTGAAAAATATGCAGAGGTGTAAACATAGTAGGGATCGAGTCATTTGAAAAGTTGTAGTTTTTATAGCTCTTTTAAAGGTTAGGGGTAGTAATAGCCTTTAAATTTTGAGTATGATTGGGTATCATATGGGAGGGCTATTTTAGTCTTTATTTTCGAAAATCATAAATGCGTCGAAGTTGAGCGCTGGCGAAATTCCGCCAAGTAGGGGTATAGGGGCAAAATGGTAATTTTTACCTAAAATGCCAGTTATAATGTCAAATTACTAATGGAAGTGACATTATTCTCATAGGATATCTGAAACGTTGATTCTGCTGCCGTAGCGCTGCCGACGTGCCGTTGTAGGATTCTTGCACGTTTCTCCGTAGAAAGTACGTTTTCGCGGTAGTACCTAACGTTGCAAACGAAGGTACGGACGCGTCTTGTAACACTAATCTTGTGCTTCTTAAATGCATATATGTCAATGATATGTTCGTAGACCGTTATACGAGACGTTATACGGGTTATAGTTTTGATAACACCGTTTTGTTTTCCTAGCGCGAGACACGACCGTACATCGTGGCACCTTGGTGAATAGTGCAGGCTGTTGTTGTTATTTACCTTATGGGGCTTTACATATTGCTCGTGCTTATGTTTTGTCGGCATAATGATCATGCATCTCTAGTATGCTTATGATATCTTGTTGTATTAGCTCTAGAAATATCATTTGTGCGTATCTTTGTATTGTTTGGGTATGAGGTTAACCGTTACACGAGATTCAATACGTTGAATTGAATCTCATTGTAGCTCGTGGTCGGGAGGACCACGGATCGTGGATCGAGGCAAGTACCGGAGTAGGCATGCAGTGAAGGCTGTTTCTATCTTTATCGCTTTACGCATTCCTTTCCGTTTCTGTTTCTATCTGTTGTTCCTTTCTAAACATTAGGACTACTGTAATCTATGCAATGTTACACAATGGTTGCTGTTTTGGCTAAGAATCCAAATGCTCTTTCGCTCTATTTCTCCACTCTGATTGTTTGTTTGAAAAAAAAAAAAATTTCCGCATTTCAAACATGGGGTGTTACAGGATGACAGTTACTCAATCAAATAATCTTACCTGATTCGGAGCACGGCGATGGGATGGATTTTTATCAATCTCATCCGAATTGCAAGTAATTATGAAGGTGTGTGGGACGAGATCCATTGCCGATGTCTAAGCCGATATCCTGCATGGCCGAGATGCCTGGGAGTTTATCTTGAAGTGGCTGAGACGCGGGCTCCTTTCCAATGTGAAAGCACTGGTTGACCGGGATAGAGGAATAGTCATTGACAGATAAAAAAGAAAGAGATGCATTGCATATGTGCATCATCAACGGTTTTGAAGATGGAACCCAATGCCGAGATCACTTAAAATTCTGAGATGTTGAGACGGGTGAATGCCGATATTGGAGTTACCGATATATCCCAAGGAAAATCACCGCAGCGTTGACTTCATCATTCTCACTCATCGCAGTCGATGGAGCCGAGATCAAGTAACCCGACAAGACAATGGAGCCGAGATCATATCTCCAGGGAGTATAATGTAGCCGAGATCATATATCAATTTTGGAGACTGGGCCGAGAATCATGGTTTTGGTGTTTATATGGGGATGAATCTGTATTTCACGGATTCATTTAGCTCTTGGTTTCGTTCTGGCGGTGAGAGCCGAGATCGATCAGCGGTGGTAAGTTTCTGGAAATAGCTATTTCTTGCTTTTTCCAATCAATTCGAAGCCGTTATAATCGTGCTTTATCTCTTATCATAATGTTTGCCGAGTATGAGGAGGTAAAATTTGTCTCTTCCAATAAAGACAAAAAGGAGCTGAATTGGGTTTGGGAAATCGTTCTTGTTTCTCATTCTTGTCGCATGCGCAAACCATCCTGCTTTATTCAGTGGTGTGGGTTTGTTCTTTATGCTAGTAGATCAGCATAAGATTGAAAAGTCTGGAAAAACCAATCGTATTTGATGTTGATCAGTTGAAGAAAGAAAAGTTCTCTAGCAGAATCCACCTTCGTGTCTGCTTAGATGGAGGCTACCACGTTCTTGATGGGTCAACTCATTACAGTAGCGATCTCTGCCCTACAGCTAAACAACTACATTGGAAATTTGCGCATTGAACTAGCAGGCTTTTCTTCATTTCGTCTGTGAGCCACCGTGACCTACAGTCC
Source organism: Acacia pycnantha (assembly GCA_025563575.1). Classification (NCBI taxonomy): domain Eukaryota; kingdom Viridiplantae; phylum Streptophyta; class Magnoliopsida; order Fabales; family Fabaceae; genus Acacia; species Acacia pycnantha. Next base: position 2,149,153 of record JAMWYP010000038.1, read on the forward strand.
TCCAAAATAGGATCCCTAGGATCAAGAAAATAATTATCGCCGATTACATTCCCGCCACCACGCTCGTAGCTTCTGTAATTTTTGCCATCACCGAGCTCAACAACTCCGCGGTTCTTACGTCCAACAATTTTTTAATTGCTTCTAGCTGCACGCCAAAAGATTTTGGGACCCATACTGTTTTGTTGTATTCCAATTTGTGGGAAGAGGTGCCATGCTTGTGATGACTCAGAGATGGTCAACTGGGCTTAGAATTATTTTCAAGGGCTTATGATGCTAATTCGCGTGGGATTCATTTTAATTATTGGCAGCAAGAGCATATCCAAATTAAAGGTCAAGCATCTTTGCATGCGTTCTCAAACAGCTTTCCCCAGACGTGTGCACTGACTGAAGATTATTCCCAAATTCACGCCCAAACCTCGCTGTTTGATTTTCTCCATCAAAGATCCTTTTGATAGCGGTGGGGCAGAGTACATCAGGTCGTTGTTTCTTGTTGTCGCTATTGTCATCTTTTAATAGGTTCAATCGACATAGACAGTCCTCCATCCAACAATTTTTGTTCGGTGGAGACTACAACAATCCTTGTCAAGCCAATTGCTCTTACTAGTTTTGCATACGAATGACCTGTCAAATGCTACGGGAAAAGCGAAAAAGAGGAGTCAGCCTCCAAAAAGTAAAGAAGGCACCCCGGGTTCGAGCAGATTTGAAGGCGGACCCCGGTTACACCGATTCAGGTTAAAATCCCGGCTCCGTGTAAATTTGAAGGCGGACCCCGGTTACACCAAACCTGGTTAAAATCCCGGCTCCGTGTAGATTTGAAGGCGGACCCCGGTTACACCGAATCAGGTTAAAATCCCGGCTCCGTGTAAATTTGAAGGCGGACCCCGGTTACACCAAACCAGGTTAAAATCCCGGCTCCGTGTAGATTTGAAGGCGGACCCCGGTTACACCAAACAGGTTAAAATCCGGCTCCGTGTAGATTTGAAGGCGAATCCAGGTTACACTTAATACGGTTAAAATCCGGCTCCGTCTAAAGAAACTCTCGGTCGAGAGCATTGATTCAATCTCCTCAAATTGCTCTAACGACAAAGACGAAACGAAAGAGCAAATACGGGGTCACCGAACCCGATCGTAATTCAAATACGAACGAAGAATAAAACCCGCTTTTGGTCGGAGGAGTTGTCTCCGTAGAGCTATCGCAGCCGGACGCTTCCTAACTTACTCCCGGGATATCAAGCGGGCTGTCATGCCGCCACGATCGAGTCAAAATGTTCGGACGTTTTGGTGAAAAACCAAACCGGGCGGTGACAACTTCCCTTTATCCTAGGATGACCGGTCAACGAACCTGAATTATACGAGGCAGTTTGAATACTGATCCCTCACCACTTTACGGTTTCAATACCAAACGCGCTTTCGCAGATTCTGCATATCACATCTATGACCTTGGCCCGGTCACTCAATAGTACTCCAAAAACAAATATGAGTTCACTATATCAGTTCATCGTGGACACGGATGAAACACTACATAAATATTCGAATTGGTCGGGAAGTGAACAAACTTTCATTAATGATCAAGTCAACGAAGTTTCAAAGCAAATTAACCCGGACTACATGTCTGGGGCAATTCAATCAAAAGACAAGTAACTCCGAAGTTCTTTGAAACTCGGATAGACACTTTATCAAAATCAAACGAGTGGTAGCAACTCCGATACGATATCCGGATTTAACAACAGATCCACCTCGGCAGCCCAGAGACCTGGACTACCAGGCTGGGGGGCAATCATTATATAGTTGTCAATAACCGGATTTTGCAAACTCGAACAAGCATTCAAAATGAGCAAACTAAACGATTTGCGCACACGAGCAAGGGATCATATGCCTTCACAGACAACCCGGATGAGCTGAACATATCTCGGCCAAGTCTGTATTTCACAGTCAAGCAAACAATTAACTTCGGCAGCTCAGACACCTGAACTACCGAGCTTGGGGGCATTTGTTATGGACCTAGTGAAGGCCCATTATCTCAACCGACCCATGCAGATCTAAACGGCAAGACCTATTCAATGGGGAGGTTATCGAGATTCATGGACACACGATCTCCCATCTTCTACACACGATCCGGGAAATCTAACCCGAAGGTACACTCTACAAATACAAGTAAAACCCTAAAGGTTCAGAGGATTCTGGGCTATCTCCTATCTTCATCTTCTACAGATCTTCTACAACGGTCTACGCTCCGGCTATTCACAGACAGCCGTCTCAGAGCATACAGACCCCCTCTGGCTAAACGCCTCATCCATCAATCCTCGAACTACGTGGACTTTGATCCCTCTTCAGGGTACGTAGGCCCTAGGAATCTCTCCTAGGTCAAGTCCCCATCTACACCAACATCCTAGCCCCTCAGGGCTAGACAATCTGTGTTCTACACCAGAACAACAATAATTCAAAATTTAAACTTAGAAATAGAAATAATTAAAATAACAACTTTCTTTTCTACACACACAAATATATATATATACAAATATATATATATATATATATATATATATATATATATATATATATATATATATATATATATATATTAAAGAATCACATGATTATATTTAATTAATTGTTAGTATCTCCTACACAATAAAGAATCACTTGTTTTTCTCCTTTCTCTTCATTAAATCTGGAAGTAAATTTTTATGTCAATGCATAGATCTCAAAAAGTTATGTGGAATCAAAAAAAGAATAACTTGATTCGGACTTCTGAGCCAGAAATTATGGCATTTCGAAGTTTTAACCTTTTTTTTTTAATGATTTAATCGACTTAATGAGTTTTTTTAGTCGACTAAATCGTGGGGGTCTTCAAAAAAAATTTGCCCGCGTTTTAGTCGACTAAACCATAAATTTAAGTCGACTAAATAGGGACACATTGGGAAATAGTTTTCTAATAGGGGCACATCAGGAAATAGTTTTTGGACAGGGGTATTTTGATAAATAGTTATTTAATAATGGACAAGTTGAAAAAACACCTAACCTATAACATCAAAGTCCGTTATTAAACTTTAACGATATATATTTTTTACTTTTATTTAATATAATAAAATTGAATGGAAATTTGAATATTTTGAAATGGAGGTGCTGTCAGGAGCATAGGTGAGAGGGGGCACCGTTGAGGATGTTGGGATGAAAAGTCAGAGATAGTCAGTCAGTCACGAGCGTTCCCTCCGGCACCGCCTATTGCTGCTCAGATGGGCCCCACCACCCACTTCTTTTATTATGGCTTTCCCCTCTCTGCCCTCCACCTCTCCTACCTTGCAGTCTTCCACCAATCTGTTTGTTTTTGTTTTTTGATTTTTTTTTTTATTAGGCCCGAATTATAAGCTGGATTAAACTTATAACTTTTTACTTGTAGGGAGCATCTGTACCATTAGATTATAAAGCCTTATCGTCTTCCGTCATTTTAAAATGCTTTCCCATATTTCACCCAAAAACAAACAAAAACTCTCCGCTCGTAAATGTGATATATGGCTTAATCTACCAAAATTAATTAAATAGTTTCTTATATTAAGGAGGGAGGGAGCAATTTTTTCTCTTTAAAATACAATTTTTAGAAGATTTTGATGTTCTTCTTTCAAAGATAGAGTGTATGGGCAAGAGAAGAGTGTTTATTAAAAGCTACCCTTAGCCTATGTTTGGTTTGAATGGAGGTTAGAGGAGGGGAGGAAATTTTTTGACCAAATTATTCATGGGAAAATTTAAAAATTACATAGCTTTTTGCATCTTTCCGCATATTAACTTTGAAAACATGTCAAATCATAGGTATATCTGACTTTTCACACTAGAGAGGGACACCTCCCCTCCCTCCCTCCCTCACCTCCAACCAAACATAGCCTTAGAGATCATAAGCCTTGTAGTTTAGTGGTTGGATGCTCCTCTATAAGTAGGAGATTGCGGATTAAATTGCTTGTAACTTAAGTCTTTAGTGTCCTCTCTTGTAACCGGAAAAAAAAAAGTTACACATAGAAAGATGATGTAAATCTTTAAGGATATTGATTAGCTTTTGCAACTTATTTAATGGAGGTAGGTTCGTCATATAAAAAAAAACAAGGGAGAGGGTGTTTCTTTTTATTAGATCAAGAATATCTAGAATCAGGGTTGTTAAAATCTCAATTTATTACTATGATTTTACGTTTTTACGATTTTTTTTCATTAAAACGATTTTACTAATTTTTCAAACGTTTTTATTATGTTACGATTTTACGTTTTACGATTTATTATCCCTATTCTAAATTTTATGTAAAATCTTGATTTTAACTAACTTATCTAGAACCCACAGCAAGAAGACTAATCTCTTTCAAGACTTAGAATGTAAAAAAGTTCTCGTTTCTTCTAACAAATCCAGAATTCGAATATTAGAGTTGAAGGATTTGACAATGAAAGATTGAAGTGAGGTTTGGTTTTGTATAGAAGAAAGGGTGGGGGGTGGTTGGGGAAGGTACACTGTCCTTGCTGTCCAGCAAAGGGAGGCAAACACCGTTTAGTTTATGACCCCCCCAATCCAAAAAGTGTTAGAGTTATGCATTATTGTAGGGCCAACTTTGGGGTCAATAATCTTTCTACTATTTTGGTCATCAATAGTGGCAGACGCAGTTATATGACTTAAGGGCAAGTGCCCCCTTAAAATGACATGATTTTTTTATTAATAAAAAAAAAATTTAGGGTTAAATCTAAATACTAGAGAATCTTTTCGTATCGCAGAATCAAACTTCTTCTTCGCAGAATTAAATAGTCAGCTTCTTTAAATCAAACTTTTGTTATTTGTTTAATGCCTTACATTGGAAAAGATGTACTCCCTCCGGTCCTAATTATAGGAGCAATTTAACCGATTTTGGAGGGATTAAGGAAAAGAGTTAAATTAGTTAATTTTACTCATTTCCCTAAAATGCCCTTATATAAATTTAAAATGACATAAGTAAGAGTGAATTACAACCCCAACACATATTCTCCGACCAATTTTTCTTTTCACACACTTTCTAATTTAAATAATGGTCTTTCTATATAAACATACATATGTGTATATATGTATACATATAGATCTATCTACACACGCGCACACACACATACACAAAGATATATATATGTTTATATATGTGTGGGTGGGTGTGTGTGTGGGGACACACACACATATACACACACACACAAACACAAATATACATATATATGTACACACATATGTACATACATATACACACATATATATAAATGCTTCTAATAATAGTATAGATAGGGGTATTATAGGAAAAAATTGACAAAAGTTAAAACTTACTCCTATAATTAGGACCGGAGGGAGTATTTGATAGCATTGATAATAAGACAATTACTATGAAATTCCAAAAAGTAAGACTTAGAAGGATGACATTGTAATTATTTTTATTGTAATATATTTTTGTTATTAAAATATATGTGTTTGAACTTATTTAGTGTCCAGCCTTACTATTTTTAACAGCACTTTTGTTATTTCTAACAGTACTTAGCTTTGTTTTTCCATTTATATTCTTTTATTTTTTAATATATTTAAAAAATTTCTTTAAAGAAAAAAATTCGGGGGCGCTGCCCCCGAATCCCCCCTCAAATTGTGTCCCCCTTCCGTAAATTTCTTGATCCGTCCCCAGTCATCAATCAGCATCAAAACAACACATAAATTATTCATCCACATTATTGGTTAATCAACACACGGCACTTGTAACTCTTCTGTTGACTTCATTTCAACAGCTTCCATAGCTCCCTCACACTAATATGATCCTCTTCTTCTATCTCAAAACTGGCTGACATTACAGTGCAAAGAACATAGCAACCAAACTTGTATTTCTGTCTTCTCTTATGAAATGACATTTATCGCCGTATGATGTGTTGTGGATATATGTGTGTGGGTATCAAAGAAACAAGTTCCACATTGTTTGGGAATAAGAGAGTACAAGTTTAGAAGTGTGAAGGGTTCATTTAATCTTGAAGAGTACATTTTCTCCTTGCCGGTGGTCGCAGAATAACTCTTAGTGTGTGTGATGGAGGAGAGGTGGGAGAAATTTATTTTGAGACAGATTTAATAAAATTTAAGAAGTGGGGTTACTGAATTTTACTGAATAGAATATGTAAGATAAAAAAATAAGAAAAATTGGTTAAAAACTTTTAACACCACTTCTCTCTCTCTCTCTCTCTCTTTTAAATCCAACTCAAATTTTTTTTCTCTCCACTCACTTTCCCTCCCCTCCCCTCATACCAAAAAATCTTTTAAGGACAGTGTCATGACTCAGATTGTCTGAATTTTCGTTTGCTCGTGTTGGTGTTTCCCAACATGATAGGTTCTAGGATTCTGTCAAGAACAGGGAAGAGGAATTGCCTTGTAAAGAAAGAACACAGAATAGATTGAGAGCGAGGCAAAATTTAGTTAAACCAGAACAGCAGTCTGAGTTGCAGAGAATGTCTTTGTTGCATTGTAAAACATTATTGGGTGAATCTGAGGGGTCCTCGTTGTCACAATATGGAGCCCAGTCTGGTCAAAATATTAACCCCTATGTTAGGATATTTACGCTTCCATCTTCACGTTTTTTTTTTTCACTCAGAGCAAATCTCCAAAACTTCAAACACTTCGAGGCTGTCGTATACCAAAACTGCGTCATAGTATGACGCTTAAGCATAGTAATTTGATGATCAATGAGTTACGTAATAGGCTATGTTAGTAGTTTATGCCATTTATTACCTTCTTTTTATTTGAAAACTAACTGCTTTTACACATCACTACCGTTTGCACCTTTTTTTTTGTTACGAAACTAGAATGTAAAGTGAGTTTGTGAGTTCACATTATATGCACATAATTATGTGCTTCTTATGTGCTTATACCTCTAATTAGAGGTATGAGCATATTTTTTTAATTTTTTTCAATTTTTTTATATATTGTATTTATATAGATTTAAATTATATCTTGCTGAGATGTTTTTGCATCAGATCTCAAATTAATTAATTTCCATATTCGGTGTTACAGACAGATGCAGAATTGGAAATTAATTAATTTGAGATACTGGGTGCAAAAAACATTCCAGAAAGCAGCATATAATTTAAATCTATATAAATACAATATATAAAAAAATTGAAAAAAATTAAAAAAAATATGCTCATACCTCTAATTAGAGGTATGAGCACATAAGAAGCACATAATTATGTGCACATAATGTGGACTCTGAGTTTGTGAGTTTTAAGATAATCCAATCTGATGATAAATTATGAAGAATACAGACTAATAAATTTGGGAAGGGATCCACTCTCATGATCCAACTTTCTCTTCATCCCTCATAAGTTAATCTATACCATTAATTTCACTTAATTTTGGCCGTCCATTTTATATTCTTAAAACTCATTTCCAACCTTTCAAATGCTTCGACTCACTGACTGGTACTAAAAGAATACTTCAGATACTGAGTGGTATTGAAAAATACTTCGTGATCTTGAAAAAATATTTTAGGTTACTGAATGATACTAAAAGAATACTTCAGGATATTGACCGGTGCTTAAAAAAAATATTTCATAATCTCGAAAAATTATTTTAGGATCTTGAAAAAATATTTCAGGATTCTGACTAGTACTAAAAATATACTTCATGATATTTTCTTAAGATCCTAAAATAATTTTTTAAGATCATAAAGTACTTTTTAAGTACCGGTTAGTATCTTGAGGTATCTTTTCAATACCCGTCAATACCCTGAAATATTAGAAAAAAAAAGGGTCTCAACATTTTGCGAGAGTCGAAGCATTTGAGAGGTTGTAAATGAGTTTTAAGAATATAAAATAGACGGCCAAAATTAAGTGAAATCAATAGTATATATTGACTTATGATAGATGAGAAGAAAGTTGGATCATGAGAGGATCGCGTTGCCAATAAATTTGTTACTACTAGGATAGACTAGATTTTATATAACAATTAATAATAGGTTTATACGCATCCGTACATTGCAAGAAATTGCTGAGAAACATTGCTACTCTAATAGAATTTAGAGTCATACAGACTAAAATGCAAATCCTTATTGTACAAAATTTGAAAAATAAGCAACCATGCTACGGAAAACTCGGACATGCTTGATAGATCTTATAGTTTTGAATAACAGATGCAACAGTTGGATTGAGCCTAGTGGTTAATTAAAAGTCAAAAGCTCAATCCTGTTTGCAATCCTAAGTGTATAGCTTACCATATATGGTAGAAAGGGGGCAAGATCCATATTAATTACTCCCTCCAGTCTTTAATACACGACTTAATTATAGAGTTAATTTTAATACTAAATATAAGACCAATTTCATATATTTGTCAATCTTTTTTCAATTTACCTCCATCGATACTCCTTTAATCTCTTTAATCATTTTTCAGGCGAGAATGACCATGAAATCATCAAATTCAAATAATGTAAAAGAAAACCAGATAGACATAGTTTTCCCCATGAGCATATCGATTCATTCCGCATCTCGCATAACCACAATCAGCAAAGCAGGGCAACCCAGGAGGAACAGCTCGTAGCATGAAATAAGCTAAGGGGCTATAATAACTTCAGAGAACATGTAACAGTAGACATGACTGCAAAGTAATGTTACAGTCGCCAATCCCTTCTTTCATCACCCGTAACATTACTGCTCACTGAATAACTTAATAAAATAACAATGTAAGTGTTTATCTGGATGATTACAAAATAGTTAACCCATACCACGGAGCTGTTGGTAGAACTAAAGACCCTTGCAATCTGCAACACAGACAGACCCTAGTATGGCCGATACCTCCAATCTGCTCTCGATGGTCTCGCGCTGCTAATTCCATAACCCCACTGCAAAACCAAATAACAAATTCAATAGTCTAGTGCTTTAGCAGATCTTATTGTTCTGATGCAAGAAAGACTTGCACAAGCAGATAATTAATTAAATTTAACATCATTTCCACAAAAGCATACAAATTAAACTGATATATTTCATTAAAAAAAACTTTGTAACAAGTTCAATAATTCGATTATAAAATCAGTGATGTATGTCTTACATCATCGAAGTCCAGGCTCCCATACATCCTCCCATAGGTGCGCATAGGACCGCCGTATCCCCCAAAAGTATCCACACTACTCATCATAAAATTTGAACTGGGCCCAGCATCATCAAGAGGCGTGGCTGAATCTAAAGCAACCTGCAGCAGGCAACTCTTTTCATCTTATTTTGTACCATCTATCATCTATGCTATTCTATGTAAAAAAAGAAAGATGATTGGCACTGTTCATGAGTATAGGTTACCCTTTCTAGGGTCACATCAAGCAACAATGTTTATAGACAATAATCATTTTCTACTTTCCCGTATCATTGATTTCGGTGAAATTTTAAATTTTCATATCCTGCAACGTCAAGCAACATTGTGAATCGACTCTAAGCTCCACCCTTTTGTAACCCATCCACTTCTTACAGAAGGCACCAACTTGTTAGGCAGTGATCTTCCAACTTTCGACCAAAAAAAAGATCTTCTTCCAACTACACCTTTACCAGGCATTCATCTTAAGATTAAACCCCGTGGGGACACAGATATCTTAGGCAGTCTGTTTAAAATTCACCTCCAACCGCCAGTCCGGGGAGGGGGGGGGGGACTATTTAGATTTAAATTGGGTAAACAATTTCCTGTATGGAACCATATCCAAATCTAACTACCTGATGTCCACAAATTTCATGAGGCCTCCGAGAGACACGTTCGGCCACACCATCTTCAGCAAAAGTAACAAAACCAAATCCTCTATGGCCTGCTCTCTTGGGATCCTAAAACACAAAAAGACAAGCAAAAAGTCATCTATCAAAATTAACAACGCTTTTGCTTCTTAATAATACCTATCCAGTATCATAGTATTTGAAAACACATCTGTCACCTTTGGAGGCATTTTTGAGGTCTGCTAGAACAAGGGTGACAAAATAGCGGCATGTTTGCTAATAATACGGTTTGTGTTTTGGATTTCAGAATGTAGCCCTGAGCCCAGGTGTATAACAGCCCGAGTTAGCTATATTGCCTATGAAATTAAATTCCTCCCCCAAAAAAAAAAACCCCGGGTAGGCTTTAGATTGGTGCAAGTTTATTATTATGTGATAAGGTTTTCGTTTTAATGGCAATTGTTAGAACAGCTCAGTTGGATCCTTGCTGTAACATTGCTCTAAATTATAGTGAAATAACTTAGTAAGAGTAGTCACATCTTGATTGATGAGCATCTCCTTTTTCTGAATATTTTGGATGATGATCCTTATCTCAGCTTTTCCTTTTTGATGAGAAATCCGTTGAGTGCTTTAAGATGTTATTTATTTGTGGAAGCGGAACCCTCAATTGTGTTTAGGTTAAGTGTAGGTACCCCGAAAATTTTCCAACTTTCCAATTGTTTGTTTTTTTTGCCTTTGATCACTAGATTATACGCAAAATGAGTGACATCATTTTAACATAATAACCCTTGAAAAGATTTTATTTTCGTTTAACATATTCAATTACAAAAATGATACTTCTCTAGTAATTAATATAAGACATATTTACCCAATTTGATTAAGTTAAGGAAGTTAGTTGTTAGTTAATATGATATGTATTTTCTAAAACACTATAGTCATTTTCTTTAATTCCCTCTCATTCAGTTAGTTAATATGATGTATTTTCTCACCTTTGGAACATATACGTCTAATATACGGCCAAATCTTCCAAAATACTGGCGAAGATCATCAGCAGACGCTTCAGGGGGAAGACGGCCAACAAAAATTTTTGCCCATTCCACGGACTGCTTCTCCCCCTATAAATTGACAGAATAAGGCAATCAGCAAGTTATAATAACTAGTCAATGATATGGGAGACTGCTTCCATGCTTACTTCCATAAACTGATCCAGGATGGTCATACAAAGTAGGAGCACCAAGTGCAGCATATCGAGTTGCAGCAGATATATACGCATTGTATGCACCATACCCTCCCTGCGGCATTCTGCCAATAGGCCTGAAATCATCTTCCTGCCAGGATAGAATTAAAGTTTATCAACTAAAATCACACACAAGTTATCATTGATCAGACATCCTTCCGTGAATAAATAATGAACTTGTGCACAAATATAGATGTTCACTTCAGTTCAAAGCGCATCAAAGCAGTTACAGAAACTTAAGGCAGCAAAGTTTTTCTAACCGACCATGAAAATACAGTCAATCAAAATTTAAAAAGCCCTTTTTTACTATACAAAATCTTGCCTTTGGTGTTGCCCGATCAACCACCACAGTAGAACCTCCCAATTCATGAGTATCTGCCATTAAATTCTCCACAGATTCTGCAACCCAGGAAAAAAAAAAAAAGCTTCTTTCAGTAATTGGTCCATCCCAGTATCAGTCAATTTTGAAGGATTTCAAACCCATTGAAAAAAAAAAAATCCCAGTAACTTTATCCACTTCAGGTCTGCAGAAACAACTCGTCTTACTATCAAACTGACATTTGAGCAAAACACAAATTACCTGTTCATTGTTTTTGCATTTTACCAAAAACAGGGGTGTTGCCTGCCTTATTCACTATTAAATTACTCTCAAAATTTCTCTTTTTGCCAACGTTCATCAAAATCCAAGACAACAGCAATGATGATTTTTAATTATAAAAAAAAGATGGAACCTTTATGAACTTATAAAATGCAAACAGTTAAAAGCACAGCTGAGAATCCTTTTTTTTTTTTTAGCAAACGTGAGAGAGAATCTAGATACCTGCATTAGCAAAAGTTATAAAGCCAATTCCACGGTGTGATTTCGAGCCCTGGTCCTGTGTGAAATAAATTATAAATCATGATGTATCCTCTCAAAAAAGAAAGAAAAGAAAGGAACCATAGAGCAATTGGATATGCACAAATGTTCAAACAACAAAGTGCATACATAAACGTAAATATGTCATTTCCGTGTCTATTGATCAAAGGGAGGGAAGTACCTTTGGCATGTATAAATCTGTTATCTCACCATATTTCTCAAAATGACTGCACGAAAGGAAAAAGGAATAAGAGTGATGCTATAACATTATAGCCTCCTGATACTTATTGATACTAGGGACGGAAAGTTGTATCACCAATTTAAAGAAGAAAGCACATACATACCTTCTAAAAGTTGCTTCTGTTACTGATGGTGGAATTCTAGCCACAAAAATTCTGGTAACTTTCTTTACTGGAGCTCTCATCTCCTCCTTCAACATGAAGGCATAGTATCAAGAATAAGTAAATCAATCATACAGTACTTTCATAGAATGATGCAGACATAAACCAACAAAAAATTGAAAAGAAACAAAACAGGCTAGAAAAAGTAGAAACATAAGACTAGAAATATAAACAACAGTTAGATGGAGACCTTTGGTGTGGCCACTTTGACTTCCAGCATCCTATTGCCAAGAACATGCTCGCTTGATAATGCGTTCTGCAGCCATAATATTATCACACTAATTACTTAGCACATATGTATCACCAACAATATATATAAACATGTGAAAAGCCATTCATTACCTTAGCATCATCAACTGATGCAAATGTAACATATCCAAAACCACGAGATCTACCAGTTGACCGCTCCTAAAATACAGAAATACTATTAGTAAAACATACCTCCAGAAAAGTTCAAAACATTAAAGACAACATTTTATGATCAACATTACTTGCCCTATACCACTGTATATTCCAATTAACCTTCCATAAGATAATTATACTTCATTGCCTACCAGTAAGGCCAGAAAGTAAAAGGCTAACTTATGTTTGACTTTTTTTTATGACACCAAGGTCATGCATTTAAAATGCATTCTCCAATGTTTCAAAAAATACACGACACGATGCATCACCAAGGAAATACAAGTATTTACTTGTCAGTTGTCACCAAATTATTAGGAATGGATTTTTAGCCTGCCTTTACAAGAAAACAGAGCATACAATACATCAAAAGCACATTTACTCAAGTATTTACTTGTCAGATGAGGAACTTCGTGTTAGAAGTGAGGTGGATGGCAATTTGATTATCGGATCGCTTAAACTTTTCTTTGAACTGAGCGAGCCTAAATTCTACTAGACAAGAATTGTAAGGCAGTGCAAGATTAAGGGGACTTGCTTTTGTAGCTCAATTTATTAGGGAGATCAATCCCCATCCAGATTCCAGAATAAACATATACTATGGATAATCTCATTTGTTTAAAAAAAACAAAGAAAGAAAAGATCCATAATCAATCAGCTTTAGTTCATATAGGTAAGACGTTTATGAAAACAAAATATAATCGATATAACCAGCTGATATTAACAAATACAATAAAATCATCACATTTAATTGGTCATTTCATGGTTAGCGGTCATCAAAAATTTATGCCAAAACAATATATACAACCGCATAAAGCCCGGAAGGGGGGCGGGGGGAGGACTAACCTTCATGACTATACAATCTTCCAATTCACCAAATTTGCTCATATAATCTTTCAACCCCTCAGTATCGACATCCCATGGAATACCCAAAACCTGAGATGCAGTTATGTGATTACAGGAAAGGATTAACTGATCAAGAGAACAGAATTAAAAGGGGGAAATATACGAAAAGGTTTATCATTGTAATTTATGGGTAACAAAGAAAAGAAATAAATGCAGACAAATTGAATGACAGAGACTAACCACAAGTTTACGCTGCTCCATGACGAACTTTGACAAGATGCAAGGAAAGGGAACCGATGGCCGCAGGGGGAGAAAACCCTAAAACAGAAAAAAACAGAAAAATTTCTCTCCACCTTCTCTCTCAGCTCAGCACTCAGCGTTCTCACCCCTCTCTCTCTAAATCTCTCACACTCGCTCCCTGCACATAATAAGCACACTTCTTTCTCACCCACAAATTTCGTCATCATATACCAAATGAAAATCACCTTTGGGGCCTGGAGTGCAACATCGATTGAATTACAGCTCAAAGAAAAACGACAAGAAATACAAGAAAATCTTTGTGTTGCGCACTCACTAACCTTGGGAAATCTGGATATACCAAAACCCTAGAGCGCAGATCTCCCTCTCTATATCCCCTACCTCTCAAGCTCGCGCGGTTCGGCACCTTCTCGTGTCTCAGAATAGGATACTTGTGCACGCTCCCTCTAGGGTGAATTCGAACGGGGTTGTGAGATTGGGATGAAAACTTGGGTTATCAGGCTAAATCTTGAGTCGGATATTTTTGCGGATCGCCCGTGACCGAATCATAAACCGGATCCTGTCTGCAGTGGATTAATGACTACGTACTTCTATTGTTTTTTTTTTTTGAGTGAACTTCTATGTTGACTTTTTTTTTTTTAAAGGCTTCGTGCTTTGTCATGCAAGGTTTTAGGTTGACAAAAAAAAATATTATTATCAATAAGTTGTTATTGTTGAACTTAAGGGGTCTCATCTTCATAGAGAAGAGAATATAAGTTCGAATCTCATAAAGTATACTTATTAGAAAAAGTGAAAACCCTTACCTTCTAAGCCTCGAAAGAGAAACCCTTAATCAAATAAAAAAAGCATTATTTGTAAAAAATACGCAAGGTCTTAGATAACTAATTTACATGAATTAATTTAGATGAATAATTAATTAAATTAATTGGATGCGTTAATTTCCTAACATATATTTATTTTTAATTACTTATTTATAAAAAATGTTTAATAATTCTCCTAAAATATCCCTCCTTCTAATAATTTGTGTTGGAAAAATTAAGGAAGTGAAATCAGTTATATTAAAATATTTAAATTTATTGATTTTCTCTAAACTAATTTGCTAAACTTATAAATAATATATAATCTAATAATGCATCACATATTGTTATGGACCTAAGTCTAGGCCCATTAGCTAACCGGCCTAGCAGGGGGTAATCCGCGTAAGGATCTTAACCGACCCACAGATCCAAACCGAAAGACCTATTCAAAGGGGAGGTTACCGAGATTCATGGACACACCTGATGCGGGAGATCTAAACCTAAAGTACCTTCTATAAATAGATGGTAAACCCTAAGGTACAGAGGATCTTATCATCTTCTACTCTCTGGCTATTTACATACCGCCTACATAGAGCACACACACCACCCCTTGGCTAAACGCCTCAAGTAATCCTCGAACTACGTGGACTTTGATCCCTCTTCAGGGTACATCAACATCCTAACCCCTCATGGCTAGACAATCTATGTTCTACATCAGAACACATATGTTATGATTAAATAATTTATTTAATTTATTTAATCTTTAAAAAAAATCAATTAACTCTTATATTAAAAACGAAAAAGAATATTAAGTATGGGTGGGCTACATGCCTACATATACATTGCACCTTTTTCTTTGACCATGCACCTTTTTTGCCCCTGAAAGTAAATGCACACTTTTTGTCGGGATATACTCGTATATGCTGCTATTATCACTGGTTGGATCTTTTAACCCGGAAAATTGCACGGGTCTTAAACCAATTAGTTTATTCTTACAAGACCGCAACTTTGGCATGTAGAGCGGGCCCAGCCCATAAGAATGTCGTCTAAAAGGTCTACAACATTGGTCCATAAATATACCCAAATGAAAGGTTTCAGTTGTCTCAGTTCATTTTTTTTTTTGTGAGAACGGAGGGTGAAGCTCAAGCCCACTCATTTTCACAAACCGTTGGGAGTAAGATTTTTAGTGTTGATGGCGCAGAGATCTCCCTTGTGCCTGAAACCCAGATGTCTCAATGAGTTGTTTTGGGCCGGTTTTTCAAACCTTTTTATGGTTAGTATATATTACTGGAATTAGTGGCGGAACCAGGAAATTTTTTTAGCCTGGGTCAAAAAATAAACATACAGATAGTATGACGTAACATTGAAAATACAAATAACTAATAATCGACAATTATAAATCAAAACAAGGTGTATAACTTTCAGAAATTATTTTCTTATAAATATCACTTTTTGAAGTTACTTTCTTTTTAAAAAACTCATCTATACTTTTCTGTTTATCCTTAAGGCCCGTTTGGGATAGCGGCGGTAGAAGTGACTTTTTTTCTGATGTGCTTTTCTTGCTGGACTTTTTTTCTGATGGACTTTTTTTGATGTGATTTGTGTTTGGGATAACGGTGGCAGAAGTAACTTTTTTCTTGATGGGCACTTGTTTGGCATAGCTTTTGAAAAGATTGATGAGATGGAAAATGACTGAAAAGGGTATGAATCATATATATGTGTTGTATAAAATGTGATAATTTGTGATAAAAAATTAAAAATAAATATAAATTTGCTAAATAAAATGGTAAAATTACCATTAAAAAGATTACAAGTTTAAATAAACCTATCCCCTACAAGTTGGTCTCTAATTTGATCACGTGATTCATTTGTGTTGAAAAGGGCATGAATCATATATATATATATAGACCTTATCATGAGAAAAAGTTTAAGATAATTATTGAAAATTATTTTTGGACCTTGAAAATTTAGAAAAAAATGTGGAATATTATTGTGGTGATCTAGAAATATTCTGAAGAAATTAATTACGAAAATTGGCTTAAATAAATTTTATAGCTATTTTCTAGAATTTATGGCATATTTCCCGAAAATTCAAGGAAAAATAGTTAGAGAATAATTTTTGGTTTAGAAATTTTAAAGTAGATATTTATGGCCTAAATAATTTAATTGAGGAAGAAAATCCTTATATGGTAATGATTAATTTCTAGAAATTATTTGATGAAATTGGTATAATAAGTAATAGATAAAGTTGTAAATAAAGATTAGTTGAAGGGTGAAATGGTCATTGGGCATAATAAAATGGATGTGGCTTTTGGTGATGGGATAATAAGCAACAAAATGTGGCTTCAAAAGTGATGGGATAAAAAGTAGCTTCATATGCAAAAGCCCATCAAAAAATTAAACTACCCAAACACCCAATTACTCATCCTTTTCAACCTACAATAAATTTGTCACTAAACATAAATTCTTATAGTACTACTTAATCCACAAAACTAAAGTAAATCATAATAGGAAAGAGGACCAAAAAGTAGTTGACATTTAGTGCTAGTTGTCTCCTATATTTGGCTTTACAAATATCAAAAGTAAATGTCACATATATATAAATCCATGGTCTCAAGAAACTAACATCAAAAAATTGATAAGCAAGTATAACAAAATTTAGTCAAACAGAGCAACTAAGACATTTGCTTGCATAACAACATCTACCTACAAAGAACAAGAACCTACAGATGAATAACTGAGAACACTTAGCAGTAGGCCAAAACAACCTTGGTTCACCATATATTGTCGTAAAAATAAAAGATTGGTTTGTTCCCTATCATGAATAACCAAAGAAAACAAAATCATGTTTCAAAATGTAGAAGAGCACCCCAAAAACATATTACCAGCAAGTATCATCAAGAAAACAGGTTCACATACCTGATAGTCTGATACTTTCGCTTTGTTGTAGGTTTCAAAGGACACTCCAGCAACCCACCAAAAACAGCACCTTGCTTATCTCCCACGATCTAAAAGTTGTGCCAAATAGTTAATACCTTTTATAGCTTGATTTACTACTAGTAAATTCCAGATAAATTTCAATCAAGGACAATCAGATTATCTGATTCATATATGAAAATGAAATTAAATAAAAAACGCATTAGCGAAATCGATTGAAATAAATGAATGAATCTACTAATCTAGTTGACATTTAAAAACACACAAATAGCACTTAAACTAAGATACGATTGAAGAGGAATAGAGAGGAAAAAAGAACAAGGTTGGATGGTGGTCGCTGCTCAGGTAGTTGTGAGACGGAGGTCGGCTGGTCAAATGCTGCCACGCACGTCAGAGACTCGAAGTAGGAGGAAGAGGGAGACAGGAGACTGAGGATAGAGAGCACTTAGAGCAGAGTGCGGTGAGGTCGGACGTCGGACGGTTGGTCGGTTGGACACTCGCCAACTCGGAGGAAGAGGGACTGATGGAGACTGAGGGTGGATGGTGGAGTCGTGGTCGTGGTCGTGGAGGGCAGTGAGAGGAGTCAGAGCAGAGTGGAGACGTGGGTGGGGAAGGGAAGCGTTGTGTGTGGAGGAAGCCAAAGACGGGGAAAAATGTAAAAAGAAAAAGAGAGATAGTGAAATTATAGAGAATATAAGAGATTAATTAGGCCAAATTATTGGCCAAAATAAAATATTATATAATAAATACATATATTTTTAAAAAAATTAGAAGGCTGGTTGGGACCTTGATAAGAGATTAGTTGGGGCCAAATTAGTGGCCAAAATAAAATATTATATACTCAATACTGTTATGAATATTATATTTGTGGATTTATATCTCCCATTATTTCCTATTCTCTATAGTTTCCTATTCTCACCCATTATAATCACTATGATTATGGAATCACATTAATTGTAGATTAGAGAGTTGTGCCTATATATAGAAGGCATATGTTATGTATTTGAGACACACTGGAATAAGAATTACTCTCCTCTTTCTCTCTTTTCTATTCTCTTGTTCTTGTTCTCTATCTCTTATCTCAGATATACCTTTATATTTATAACACGTTATCAGCACGAGAGCTCTAACGAAAGTAGGATAATTTCTTTAACGATTTAATCTACATTATTTAGTTATATGTTCATTTTATCTATCTGGGATAATCTAAGCCACTATATGGAATTAAAGAGATATTTTTACCGATTGTTTTATACATCGGGTTCCATGGCCGAGATTGGAGATTATACATTATTTAGTTATATGTTCATTTTATCCATTTGGGATAATCTAAGCCACTATATGGAATTAAAAAGATAGTTTTACCGATTGTTTTATACATCGGGTTTCATGGCTAAGATTGGAGATTATTACTGGTTTTATATCTTATTTTGATCTCCTTTACGAGTTCTTTATATTATTGATATTGTTATTTTAGTATGGCCAGAAGCCATACACTTCTGATTTCATATTTTGAAATTATATGACCAGAAGTCATATTGTTATGTTTTCCTATTACATGGCTAGAAGCCATAGTCTTTTTATTCCTACTTTGAAATCATATGACCAGAAGTCATATACATTTTGATTTATTATTTTGATATAAATGGCCAGAAGTCATATTCCTTTGATTTCTATTTTAATATTATATGGCTAGAAGTCATATTCATTTGATTCCCTATTATATGATCCAAGTCATATACTTTTTCATCTTTTATTTTATTGGATGGCTAGAAACATATATTTAACTTTTATATATCCACAAGATAAAAGGCCATAAGCTATATAATTCTAAATTCTCATCATTGGCCCGAAGCCATAAAATTTTGATATTATATGACCAGAAGTCATATAGCTTTCATCTTCTATCTTATTGTATGGCTGGGAGCCATAATGTTCAACTTTTATTTATCCTGAAGATAAATGGCTTGAAGCCATAAAATTTTGATATTCTATGGTTAGAAGTCATATAGCTTTCATCTTCTATCTTATTGTATGACTGGAAGCCATAATGTTCAACTTTTATTTATCCTGAAGATAAATGGCCTGAAGCCATAAAATTTTGATATTCTATGGCCAGAAGTCATATAGCTTTCATCTTCTATCTTATTGTATGGCTGGAAGCCATAATGTTCAACTTTTATTTATCCTGAAGATAAATGGCCTGAAGCCATAAAATTTTGATATTATATGGCCAGAAGTCATATAACTTTCATATTCTATCTTATTGTATGGCTAGAAGCCATAATATTCAAGTTTTATTTATCCTGAAGATAAATTGCCTGAAGCCATAAAATTTTAATTTTGTTGCAATACTTTATGAATTATTTTTGTGAATTTCTTGTTATTAATATTGAGGCCCTAAAGGTTTAATGTATTAAATATTGAATGATACAAAGTGTTTTTAGTTATTGTCCTGAAGACAAATAACTTGCAAAGAATTATGCCACTCAAGAGTAATAATTCTAAAGGCTAATAGTCTTAGGACTAATTAGCATATTTTGCCCAACTTAATAATGCAAGAGGCCAATGTTTAAACTATATTTGGTAGTATAAATTTGATTGAGGCTCTAGAAGAGCTAATATTTTGTTACGTGAAGGAACAAAATTATGCATTGATTATTCTACCAAGTATAAAAGAAACTTATTGAGTTTTAAAGATATCTACAAAAATGGATATCATAGAAAACACATGCTATTGTAAACCAAAAGTTTACAAATAATATACAAATTAGAATTTTGCTATAAACCAGAAGTTTGCAATAATGTTTGCAAGGGATTGTAGTTGTAAACCAGAAGTTTACAAATATAGCAAATGAAATGTCTGCTAATGCTGGCAATGAGATGTCAAAGAGGCAAAGAGCTGCAAAGAAATATGTGTAGATTTACTTTGAAGCCAAGATAAATAACAAATTAGCCCAGAAGGTAATATAATGCTCCCATTTGTTGTTATTGTTATTTAAATTTATTGTGATCACAATATCATAAATCTGTTGCCATGAGAATTTTCTGCTGGAGAATTTTACTGTGTGATTCTAAGTTATTTTGATTATTGAATATTTTCATATGTGGTGGACTATATATTTTGCATATATAAGTTAATTGAAGTATATTATTAATGAGTAATGAGATTATCCAGTGATGTAATATTATATGGTAGTTCCTGAAGAACTAACATAGATTTTCCTTTCGAACTTTAAAGGGTTTGAAAGTGATTTTGAAATACAGATATAAACAAAGTATGTTTATATGACTCATACTTGAGGGGGAGATTGTTAGAAAACAAGTGTGAGTTAGAATAAAAGTATGAGCTAATTTTTGAAAAGTTATAAACTTCTCACACAAAGCCTAAAAGATCTCCCAAAATGGATGTCATATTATGATTTAAATCAAAATTTTATGGAAATTGAAAAGTTTATGATTGGTTGATATATATGTTACAGTAAACCAGAAGTTTACTGATCCAAACAAATTTATTGTTGGCATGACTTGTTTGATCATCCAAGTCATATATATATAATAAGATTATGTATTGACATCCAATGGAGAACCGGAAGATTCTTCATAAATAACCAACATATTATTTATGAATTATGTGCTGCTTGTTCTCATTGATCATGATTAGTAATGGATATCAGTATTTCTGGAAATATATCAAACAGTAGTATATGGGCCCATTGAAATAGCATGTAAACCATATAATTAAATTTGAAAGATGCATCTATAAGATGGTTACATGTGAGACTATTAGCTTGCAACCTGAGGTTTGTAAGAATGTTTGTAACCTGAAGTTTGCAATAATGTTTGCAACCCGAAGTTTGCAACAATGTTTGAATAAATTAAGCGCTTTATTTCCATATTATACAATCCAGAAATCATGTATTAAAGCATCCATAAATAGCTAGATCAATGCTTATGAGAACCAAATTTCTATGTTGGTATATTTGATCTTAAATATTGCAGCACTTATATAAGCCAACAAAATTCTCTTGATGAAATTGGCTTTTGGTCAGTAGCCAAACAAATTTCATCTTAAAAGGTTTGAATGTGCAATGCTTCAAAAGTCCACCACAATGCACACAGATGAATATAGAAAGAAAGTTGAGATAAATGTTGGGTAAGGACCCCCTTTTTCTTGTTTGTCTCTAAATGAAACAAATGGATTTAGGAAACTTATCTTGCATGATTAGTCAATTGTCAATTGACATTGTTTTCCTAACATGAGGGGGAGAAAATAAGCAGTTGGGTAAAGAGACTAGCTGGAATGAATTATCATTGGCTCATGTTGATCCTTGTACAAAATAATGTGAACTGGAAGTTCAAAAGATAAAAGTTTGCAGAATTTAGCTAATCGAATGCCAGAAGCATTTACTGACCCAAAGAAAGTGACAAAGTCACATGTTCCAGCTGGTAATGCTCCTATTCGAATTAAGAAGAGCCATCTCTTGAAGAGTTATTATCTCCAGTAGAGATATCTCCAGAAGAGAATGTTGTAGTCCCAGAAGAGACCCAGGTACCTGAAATATGTGAAAATAATGAAATCTCAATAAATTATGTTATGAATGGTATCCGATGGGACCGAAATGAAGTCAACGTTGACGACATCTTTGCTTATAATATAGCATATGATGTAATGAATGATAATGAGGATCATGAGCCACAATCTATTAGCGAGTACCAGAAGCAGAAGACACATGTCCACGAAGGACTTAAGGTGCCAGAAGCACATATCCCCAAAGGACTTAAACTGCCAGAAGCACATGTCCCCGAAGGACTTAAACTGCCAGAAGCACATGTCCCTGAAGGACTTAAGGTGCTAGAAGCACATATCCCCCAAGGACTTAAACTGCCAGAAGCACATGTCCCCGAAGGACTTAAACTGCCAGAAGCACATGTCCCCGAAGGACTTAAACTGCCAGAAGCACATGTCCCTGAAGGACTTAAGATGCTAGAAGCACATATCCCTGAAGGATATAAGGTGCCAGAAACACATGTCCGTGAAGGACTTAAGGTGCTAGAAGCACATGTCCCAAAGGACTTAAACTGCCAGAAGCACATATCCCCAAAGGACTTAAGGTGCAGAAACACATGTCCCCAAAGGACTTAAACTGCCGAAAGCACATATGCCCCAAGGACTTAAGGTGCTAGAAGCACAAGTCCCTGAAGGACTCAAGATGTCAGAAGCATCTAATTCAAGTCCTCGAGAACAATACTCAATTAAATTAAATAAGTCTCTATATGACTTGAAGCAATCAGAGCGCATGTGATATAATTGTTTCAAGGAATATCTGTGAAAAGAAGGGTACAAAAATGACCCAATAGCTCATGCATCTTTATAGAAGTGAATTTTCTATAATTGTTGTTTATGTTGATGATATCAGCATCAATGGAACTCCTGAAGAGCTTCAAAAGGCAATTAATTGTTAGAAGAAAGATTTTGAAATGAAAGAATTGGGCAAAACAAAATTTTGTCTGAATTACAGATTGAGTAACTATAGAATGTGATCTTTGTATTTGAAGAAGATTATACAAAGAAGGTCCAAGAACGATTTTATGTAGAAAAGTCACATTTATTATGTCCCCCAGTGATTGTAAGGTATTTGCAGGAAAATAAAGACCAACTCCGACCTCGAGTAATTAGCAAAGAATTTGATGAAGAATTATTTGGTCCAGAAGTACCATAATTTAGTGCTATTGGAGCACTAATGTATCTTGCTTATTAGCAAAATATAGTTATTCATCAACACAAAGACATCGGAAGCAATGTTGTCATCAAGGGGAGTAAAACTGATGTTATCAAGAGGGGGAGTCGATACACGCTGTACTCTTTTTCCCTTATCTAGGTTTTATCCCATTGGGTTTTCCTAGAAAGGTTTTTAATGAGGCAGCACTGGACAGTGTATCAATGAATGGTGTACTCTTTTCTTTGGCTAGGTTTTTATCCCACTGGATTTTCCTAGTTAAAGTTTTTAATGAGGCACATTCATAATGGACATCCAAGGGGGAGTGTTATGAATATTATATTTGTGGATGTCCATATCTCCCATTATTTCCTATTATCCATAGTTTCCTATTCTCCCCCATTAATCACTATGATTATGGAATCACATTAATTGTAGATTAGAGAGTTGTGCCTATATATAGAAGGCATATGTTATGTATTTGAGACACACTGGAATAAGAATTACTCTAATCTTTCTCTCTTCTCTATTCTCTTGTTCTTGTTCTCTATCTCTTATCTCAGATATACCTTTATATTTATAACAAATACATATATTTTAACAAATTTTAGAAGATTTTAGAAAGCCAGCTGGGCTTAGCCATAACTACCTTCCGCCCCTGATTGGAATATTAGAGGGGTTAGTGGTTCAAAACTCCTCAGAAATATTAAATCAATATGTTATGGGCCTAAGTGCAATATGTTTATTTTTGCTGAAACTAAGACCAATAAGGAAGCACCCTTTAGTCCTCTTCTCTCCTAGGGATTCGACTCCTCTTGCCTTGTTCCCGGCGAAGGTCGTTTTGGCGGTTTAGCAATCTTGTGGCGGAAAAATGAAATCTCGGCCAAGGTTCTTGCCGTCGACAAGCAACTAATTCATATGGAATGTGAGATTTCGGTAAGCCTCCTTCATATTGACTGTTGTGTATGCCATTCCGCATTCAAATTGCGAGAGAGCTCCTTTGGTCTGCCTTATTTAATTTCTTAGCGTCAATTTTGAAGCCGTAGGTTGTATATGGTGATTTTAATGATATTCTCTCATCCCATGAATGAACTGGAGGTGCAAGATGTAATTTTTGCAAATTTCAATAGTTTAATGAAAGAGTTAGAGAATGTGGCCTCTCGGATTTGGGATCGCAGGGTCCTCTGTTTACCTGGAAGGGTCTATTGCTTTTATGGGCATAAACGCCTGTATGAACGACTAGATAGGGCTCTAGGCAATAGCCTCTTCCTTGATCATCTAGACAGTTATGTTGTAAAGGTACTACCTCACACCCTTTTCTCTGATCACAACCCCCTGTTGCTTTCCTTCTTGTCGGTACAAGGGAATCCTAGGCATAGGCATAGACATTTTAAATTTGAAGCTATGTGGTTATTCCATGACTCTTTTGATGATTTCCTTTCTAATTGTTGGAGGAACAATGGTCATCTGATGGAAGCCTTAGAGGAGGTTAAAAATGCTCTAGTTGTTTGGAACAGTGAATTTTTCGGCCTAGTTGAGAAGAAAAAAAGAATAATTCTTGCTAGATTGGGTGGTATCCAGAAATCCCCTAGGTACCCTCGATCTAATTTTTTGTGCGATTTGGAGAAGAAATTGTGAGGCAAATTTGACCAACTCCTGAAACTAGAAGAAATTAAATGGTTCCAAAAAGCAAGAACTGATTGGATCACCAAAGGCGATAGGAATACTAGATGCTATCATCTTAAATCTTCAATGAGGAGAAGAAGGAACCATATCTTGACGCTGAAAGATAATACTGGAGTATGGATAGAGGATGAAGCAAAGTTAAAAAAATTGGTGGTTGATTTTTTCAACCACTTATATATGGTAGATGATACTTGCTCTGAAAGAATTGATACTATTAACTCATTCCCAACGCTGGAGGCAAATGTTCTTGAGGGTCTATCTAAAACTCCAATTGAGGAAGAGATCAAGAGGGCTCTATTCTCCATCGGATCATATAAAGCTCTTGGTTTTAATGGTTTTCCCCCATCTTTTTTCAGTCTAAGTGGAATGTGGTGGGTAGGAATTTTTGTAGTTTTGTGCAAAATGTGTTCTCTGGTCATCAGAAATTAGAGGACCATAACAAAACCCTCATTTCCTTAATTCCTAAATGAGATGCTCCAGAGGAAGTTTGCCATTTCAGACCAATTTCTTTATGCTCTGTTCATTACAAGATTATTACCAAAGTAATCACCGGAAGATTAAGACTTTTGATGGATTCCTCAATTTCCACTTACCTATAGCCTTCATTAAGGGAAGACAGATTCATGATAGAGTAAATACCCTTTTTGGTCCCTGAAATAACACGCGCTACCCATTTTGGTCCCTGAGTAAAAAAAATGTCATTTTTAGTCCTTAAACAAAAAAAAGTCCCTTTTAGTCATTTTTGTGGGCATTTTAATCCCTCACAAATTCCCAAAAAATCATTTTTAATCCCTAAAAAGGACCGAAATGACATTTTTTTTACTCAGGGACCAAAATGGGTAGAACGTGTTTTTCCAGGGACCTAAAAGGGTAT
The DNA here is from genome assembly GCA_025563575.1 of Acacia pycnantha. Lineage (NCBI taxonomy): Eukaryota > Viridiplantae > Streptophyta > Magnoliopsida > Fabales > Fabaceae > Acacia > Acacia pycnantha. The sequence continues at coordinate 2,174,857 of JAMWYP010000038.1, forward strand.
TTACTCTTCATGATAATATAATGGTTGGTCAAGAAGTGATGCATATTATGAAGAAATCAAGGGGGAGGAAAGGTTTGATGGCTTTGAATATTGATTTAGCAAAGGCTTACGACAGAATCCGTTGGAGTTTTGTGAAGCAGGTGCTGGAAGAGGCATGTATGGAAACTAATTTCATTAATTTGATAATGGAGTGTGTTATGACTGTTTCGTATAATATTCTATGGAATGGAGAACAAACCAACTATTTTCATGCAAAACGAGGGTTGAGATAAGGGGATCCTATTTCACCGTTATTATTTGTAATTTGTATGGATAAATTGTCTCGCATTATTTGTGATGAGGTGGATAAGGGTCATTGGAAACCGATTATGATTTCTGAAGAGGGTCCGGCTATTTCTCATCTTATGTTTGCAGATGACATTCTTTTGTTTGGTGAAGCTACTGATAATCAAATGAGTTTCATGATGGAGTGTTTAGATAGATTTTGTAGTGCATTAGGGGAAAAAATCAGTAAGGCTAAATCTTCAATTTTTTTTCTCCTCGAAGGTTCAGATGCATGTGAAACAAAATTTAGTTGCTACGGTGGGGATGCATGTTTCTGCAGCTATTGGTAGATATATGAGTTTCCCCCTAACAAGAAATTAGAGGAAGCCTCTTGAAACATTTCAATACATTGAGGATAGAGTAAGATCTAAACTCTCCACTTGGAAGGAGAAGTGTTTATCTGGAACAAGAAGAATTACCTTGGCTAAGTCAGTGATTAGTGCCTTGCCCCTTTATCCAATACAAGCAACTCTTATCCCTAGTTCTATCTGCAAGGAAGTGGAAAGGATCCAGAGGAAGTTTGTTTGGGGTCACAACGAATTCACTTATGGGTATCATCCGATAGGCTAGTCTCGGATCCTTCTAACTAAGAACTAGGGGGTCTCGGTTTTAAAAGGCTATCCTCTTTTAATAAAGCCTGTGGCAACAAAACAACTTGGAAACTACTTACTGGTACTAAAGGTTTGTGCATGGATGTTTTAACAGACAAGTACTTGTTACAATCAGAATCAGATCTTTTTGAGATTAGGAAGGGGGATTCTCCCCTTTGGAAATTCATTGTTGGTCAGAAAGATTTAGTACTGAATGGTTCTGCATGGAATGTGAGGAATGGGCTTGTTGTTAATTTTTTTTTAGACCGATGGCTCACAAAAGACAAACCTCTTTAGGAGGTGAGTACTCATGTGCTAATAGTAGAAGAAACCAACGGTGTTGTAGCAGATTGGGTATCAAATGGAGGTTGGGATTTTGTTAAATTATCCTAGATTTTTTCAGGTAATATTTTAAGTTCTTTATTATCTGTTCATCCTCCTATGCTAGAGGCAGGACATGACGCTTTATCATGGAAAAAATCAAGTAATGGCCTCTTCTCAGTGCGTAGTGCGTATAACTTACTAGAAAGGGTTGATCAGAACCGCGAGAATAATTTCTTTAAGTGCTTGTGGGATTGGCAGGGAGCTGCGAGAATTAGAATTTTTATGTGAATTGCCTTTAATGATAGTCTTCCTACTAATTCCTGACGGCGGTGGTCAACTTGTTCACCCTTATGCAATTTTTGTAAAGCTAGATGTGAGGATGTTTTACATATCCTCAGGGATTGTGAGTATGCCAGGAAGTTATGGACTGAGTTATTAGATCCGAGATACTTTGATGAATTTTTCTCCTTACCTTTGATGCACCGGGGAAGAATTAATTTGCAGGATAATTTGGGTAAGCAACATCGGGGTGATTGGGCGAAAATCTGGGGAGTTGCCATTTGGAAACTTTGGCTTTGGAGAAATGAGATTATTTTTGAAAGTGATTTTGTCAAACCAAGTAATCCTACGGAGGTAATTTTGCAGTCCTGGAAAAGCTTTGTAATCATACAAGAGGAACAATATATTCTACCGAGGTCCCCTATGCTTCCGACTATATAGAGGCCACCGATCATGGGCAGGGTGAAACTTAATGTTGTGAGTGGGTGTGCAATTTTCTGGAAGGGCCGGCTGTGGAGGTGTTCTTCAAGATCACTCAGGCGTATGGTTGGCTGGGTTCTCTCATTCACTGGGTTTGTGTTCGGTGACTAAAGCAGAGGAATGGACTATCTTGAAGGGTTTGACTATTGCTTGGGACTTGGGGTTGAGAAGCCTAACAATGGAATCTGATGCTAAGGAGCTTATTGAGCTGTTGATTAAAGAGCCCCAATCTCGTAGTACCCTTACATCCTGGAAGATACAAGAGCTTCGCAAAAAGAATGGGATGTAAGGTTTGAGTACATTCCCAGAGGAGATAACCAAGTGGCAGACGTTCTCGCCAAAAAAGGAATATCCCATTCTGCTTTCTGGGATACGTGTCATGATTTTGTAAGGTCGATGGTCTTACAAGAGAGGTTGAGATTTGATTCCCCTATGTAATTTTTTTCGAATGAAAGGATTCTATTGATAAACATAAAAGATATACAAATAAAGGAAGAGAGAATTACAAGAGAAGGTTAAACCGAGAAAAGCATCGCTCTGTATGAACAACAATGGCCTTAACCTGAGCTAAAAATCCATCTAAAGTAAAAACTTCATCGGCAAAAATGGACTTGTTGCAAATCTCCCAAAGCTTCCAACAAGTAATGCAAACTCCAATCTTCCAAGAAGTATCCAAAGATTGGGACTGGATGATGAAAGATAGCCAATTCTGAATGCCTAGGAAGAAATCATGGGTCATATCAGAGGGAAGGATTTTCCTCCAGATCGTGGAGGCAGAGCCGATGGAACAGGAATGACTAGGAGTCATGCATCTTCGGAATCGCTCCTCATTGGTCAACAATTTCCCTTTGAGAAGAAGCCAAGTGAAGGTTCTAACCCTTTGAGCCATTGGAAGTTTCCACAACTTGGCCCAGATAGTATCATGCTCAATCCAATTCAAGGATTCAATGGCCTGATAGGCTGACTTGGTTGAGAATTGCCCATGGTTGCCTAAATTCCAAAAGCATGTAGACATCAGGGGCCATCTATTGGGAGCAATGGAGGAAATTTCCTTCAATACATCAGAGGGAAGGAGGTCTTAAAATAATCTCCAATTCCATGATCCATCGTCCGATACAAAATCCGAGATAGGCCTTGACGATCCAGAGAGGAGATGGGTGAGAATGAAATATTTTTTAAAGGCCCATGATTACCTACCCAAAAATCATCCCAAAATTTGATATTACCATCATTCCCAGGATTCCATTTGATGTAGAGAGAAGCATCTTCCCAGGACTTGAACAAGTTTCTCCAGAAGTGAGACATGCACGCCCAGTAAGGGGTTCGCTTGAGATCCGTTTCGGCATATTTTTGCTTCAAAACTTTAACCCATAGAGAATTAGGTTGATAATGAATTTTGAAGATCAATTTCATCATAAGCGCTTTATTTTGGAAATCGAGCTTGAGAAAACCACACCCCCTAAGCTTGGTAGGTTGGCATAACTCCTTCCATTTAACTAGATGGACTCCTCGGTGATCATCGGAATAGCCCCAAATGAATTTCCTAATAGATTTCTCTATCTTCTCGCAACAGGATACAAGAAGAATAGAGCTTTGCATAGTATAAAGGGGTAAGGCTGACAAAACTGATTTAGCAAGGGTGATGCGACCAGCCAGGGAAAGGGATTTGCTTTTCCAGCCGGCTAACTTAGAATGAAGACTATCTAGGATATACTGGTAGGTTGAAGATGAGACTCTACCATTTAACAGAGAGACTCCCAAGTACTTACCTAAGGAGTCAGATTTCTAAAATCCAAGATCATCGCAGATTCTTTTGCAGGTCTGGGGATCCACATTCCTCGAGAAGTATACTTTGGACTTGGGCTGACTAACCAGGTGGCCAGACGATTGACAAAAATCATGCAAGGTTTCTTTGATTAGGCTAACCTGATGGGATGTAGCTTTGCCAAAAGGATCGAGTCATCGGCGAAAAAAGATGGGAAAGGGGAACACCTCGCTGACCTAATTTTATGGTCTGTCACTCGCCAGAGTTAACCTTGGACACAATCAATTGGGAAGGACGCTCCATACACAGAACACAAAGATAGGGGGAGAGAGGATTTCCTTGTCTCACGCCACGTTCCAGGGAGAAAGGGCTAGTGAGATTCCCATTCCAAAGCACCTGCATAGAGGTGGAAGAAATACAATTCATAATCAACCTTGCAAGATTACAGGGGATGCCAGCATCTATGAGGGTATCGACCATGAAGTCCCAACGAAGTCTATCAAAAGCTTTCTGCAAGTCAATTTCAATCGCCATCCAACCAAATTTACCTTTTTTACCTCTCATAGAGTGGAACACTTCAGGCAATAATGATGTTATCAATGATGTTTACGCCTCGAACAAAACTAGATTGGCATCGCCAATTAAATCGAGCATCACCGATTTCAATCGATTAGCAATGATCTTGGAGATAATTTTGTATAACACGAACGAGAGACTAATCGGCCTAAATTCACTTATTAGTGTAGGTGATTAACTTTAGGAATTAAGGCCGCAAGTATGATTTAAGTGAGGCTCTATAGAATTACCGGATCCAAGCGAAGCACAAAATCAAAGATGCTTTGGCCAACTGAGGATCACTGAGATTGGTAGAATAGAGCATGAATACCATCCTTACCGAGCGATTTGAGCGGTTTCATTTCAAATAAGGCCTGCCTTACCTCCTCAATGGTCACCGATCTCTCTAAGGATAAAATCTGGTGATAAGCAAGCAACGAAAAGGCACCCCTGAGGGGAAATGGAGTGACAATAGGATCCTCGAGGGAATAAAGATCGACAAAAAATTGACGAGCATAGGAAGATAGGAGCTCACCATCCTTCAACCACGTCTCATCTGAAAGTTTGAGCTGGGAAACATAATTCCTTTTCCTGCGCATCAGAGCTTTCAAATGGTAGTAGCTCGTGTTCCTCTCCCCTAAGCATACCCATTCAGAGGAGGATTTTTGGAGCCACAATAATTCCTCCTGAAAGCAAACCTCTTCAAGATCCTCTCTAAGTGAAATTTCAAGATCAACGAGGAAATCAGAGCAGGAGTCGGGATGATGCTCAATCCTGGTCTGGATGCCATTTAGTCATCGAAATAATCTCCTTTTTCGCTTCCCAATCTCACCAAAAGTAGAGACATTCCATTGCTGAATTTCCACCTTGAAAGAGTCGATACAGGTCAAAAGATCCTCACCCAAATCCCAGATACGCTAGACAATTCCCTGGAATTCAGGATGGGATATCCACAGCATAATGAACCTAAACTGAGAGGGAAACAGATGGCTCGCTGAATGGGTTTGTAGTGAAAAGAAATTTGATATCTTGGTTGGCATAGGAGACCTCCAAGTGGACAAATTGAAAATGATTCACCAAGATATTAATATGCACTTTAGAGGACCAAAGAATCCAAATGCCTCTAGAGAAACCATAAGCTTCGACCCTATGAGACTTTTGGAACCCAAGCTTCTTAATAACTGAATCAACCTTGGCACCAGAAATCCTAGGTTCCAATAACACAAAAATATCAGCTTTATAATTAATAGCAAAGGATTTAAAAATGGAAGGGAACTTTTTGTTATAAGCTCCTTGACAATTCCAAGTTATTATTGACTTTAAAAAATAATTAAAGGGGTAAATTGGGAGGAGGATCAACTCCCACTTCCTGCAACACCTCAACTGGAGATTCAAACTCACTTTGGATGCCACGAGCAAGCTCCTTCAGAACTCTTACCGACGCCCCAAGTCCTTCAGAGGTAGGCTTGGATCCCATTTTTTGGATACTGATCCCAGAAGAGAGTTTGATCCCACGGGCTTTAGAGAAAGGATCTTTATCTCTAATGGGCTGATGGGAAATAGGCCCAACCTTGCTCCCTTTGATAGGCTGGATAGACCGTGGCATCCTATGGTCTTCAATTTGAACTGCCGAATTAGTACTCTAATCTAGGGAAGAATCAGAGCATCTGACAACATACTGCTTTGCGATGAGGGGCGCTGTCATGGTTCTTGCTCGCAAGGTTGTCGTTTGGTGCTTTTTCTGTGGAAGCCTTTTTAACCCCTTTTGTCTCTTTTGCTTTTGACTTGCGAATAATCGTTTCATCGTTAAGGTAATGGTTACCTTTCCTTGGGTCAAGTATATTTTGTCTTTCCTCATCCAAAGCATCACCAAGGACCTCGAACCGAGAGCCATTGACTACACTCTTGCTGTCAGACGCGATATTCGATTTGTTGCCTCTGTCGACGTTACGTCGCCTCCTCTGAACCTGCATCCAGGCCCCAAAATGGGGTGATTCCTGCACATCTCTAGCAGGGACGTTAGGTTCTGAGGAAGGAGACGACACCGTCGAAACCCTAGCGTCGGCCACCATTTTTGCCGAGCAAGAATCTTGCAGGTGCCCATAAAGCCCACAGTTGAAGCAAATAGAAGGTAGACCTCCGTATTCAACAAAAATAAGTTCACCATCCACTTGGATTTTGGAAATAAGAGGCTTTGTAAGATCAATAACTACCGCTATTCTTGCAAATTTCCCATGGTCACCCGAGTCAGTATTGTAGTCCACTTTGAATACTTCCCCGAACACTCCACCGATGGAGCGTATAATGCTCTTGTGGTAATAGCGAGCAAGAAGTTTGGGAAGCCTAATCCAGCCTATAACCTGGTTAACGACATGATCTTGTGATCTGAACGATGATGTCCATGGTTGGACAGTCAAATAATGTCCGAAAATCATCCACGGACCTGTCAGGAGAGCATTCTGATAGTCTAGGTCATCTTGGAATCTCACTAAGAAGCAATCGTCATTGAGGTCAATGAGCTTAAACTAACCCGAGGGTTTCCATAGAGACTGGAGCTGCGAACGAAGGTAACGAAAACCAATCTTTCGAGAAAACCAATCTTTCGACCTAATAATTTAACCACTACAGTCAGGCCCATTTTCTTGTTCAACGTTTCAATGACATGAGAAGCAAAATCCACTATTGGGATTTTCCCATGCAAACCGATGGAAACATCTCCCTGATTAAGGACAATATCATCTTCCTCTTCGTCCGTGGGAGCATTGTCCACATTAAGGAGCTTATCCTTAAAGGAGGGAATCTGAGGGGCTACTACTACAACATCACCTCCCATCATGACGTCTGGCCCAGGAGAGGTGGCAGGGGACAACTGGGTTTCAGGAATAAGATCTACTGAGAAAGTTGCAGAGACGTGGGAATCAATTGAGCCCAGATCAAGAGACTGCTCTGCCTCCATGCAGTCTTCAGACACCTGGCCCTCGTCAATCTTAGCGCGTTTTGAGGATTGGTCCTCACCAGGGTGAGGAGGAGGATCGTTCTTAAGGTTACCTTCGAAAGGAACAGGATGAAGCATGACTAAGGAAGAAAAGGAACTCTAGAGAGAAGGAGGAGCTTCTCACTCTAACCCATTCTCCCTAAAACATATATTTTATGTAGTTTTCTTTTACTGTCCTTCTTTTAGTACTTTTTCACTTGTATTAAAAAAAAAAGGAGTAAGATTTTTTAAGAAGTATCACACATAATGGATAATAACCACCAACCATTGGGAGCAAGTGGAAAGGAACTTACTCTCCCTTAACTACGTCATAGGCTTGAGGCGTAGGAATTGAAAAAATGGTGTTACGAGTTCTTCCCCTACAATCGTAGCCCCGACATGGGCGAAATCCGGATTAGTTGGAATCGAAGGTTCCGGTGAATTGGATGAGATACCAAAAATAAAAAAGGAAATAATGGATAATATATATACAACTTATAAAAAGTTTTTCCATTCGAGGAGACAAAAAATCAATTCAAAATGTATTTCATAGCTTATTTTAACGAATACAAATGCCATGAGTATTTGCATAAAAATTTAAGAAACAAGTCATGTTCATGATTTAATTATGGCAAAGAAGTGGGTCTTAAATGTAGGCGAAGAGATAGAGCCTGGCAACACGGTGTCTCTACGATGGGCTTAAATTAGGCAAATACAAGAATTTTTTTAAAAAAAAGTGTGGCTTAATTTTTGTTCGTATTCGGCTATTTTGGACGGTTGGCCGGCAATGCAACAAAAATCAACGTGAGTCGTTAGTCTTCTTCAAATATTAATTAACTATTTAAAATGAAAAAAAAAACAATTATATAACCCTCATACATGCAAATAATCAAAAGAAAACATGTCTGAGGGACATGTTTTATCGTTGCTGCTCTAGTTTGGCTGCTATTATATATGTGTGTGTGAGTGTTTATTTGAAGAGGCTTATTATAAGTATATTCACGTAAATTGAAATAAAACTCATCTTACATATGTATCTCATACATACAGTGTAAATCACAACTGAAAGGTTATTTTTTATGACTTGAATTGTGATTCCAAACAAGTCTTGTATCTACCATAGGTTGCATGATGAGATTGGAAGGGATACGAGTGTCGGTGTTAGTTGCAATACAAAGAAACATGCATGGAGGCTTATCCCTTTTATGCTAAGGGCTGGGTTGATAAGTTAGGCAGAAAATGACTCTATCAAATGGAGGGATAGATAGATATAAGAAAGAAAGAAGAATGTGTCAGATATAAAGATGGATGCACAAATACAATGCACTGAATAAAAAGGGTTGGCATATATGTATATTTATAATCCAAACACGCCCCCTCTCTCTCTTTCTCCTTGTTCTTTAGTCTTTATTCTTTCTCTCATGAATTATTACTAATAAAAAACCTCATCTTCCTGCCCCGTGTTGGGACCCTATTTTGGAATACCTCACATGCTCCAAACTGGCTAGATACACGGCCTCTTGTCCATCCCTCACTCTCTCTCACATCTTATTATATATGTTTATTACTAGCTACTTGTATTATTTATAAAGATAGAGAATATATATATATATTTTTACTAGCTACTTGATGAGGGGCATGATCCGCCAAACATGAACACTCAAATAACTCGACCCTGCCCTAGGAGGCAACCCCATTCACTTCTCTTGTTAGAGATTAGGGCATGATCCATCATTGGCTTGGTTCAAAACAGACAAGAAGGTTGATACAAGATATTTGGCTAAAGTATACTTTTTGTCCTTTAAATTTACATTAAGTATCAATTTAATCCCTTAAATTTAAAAAGTATACTTTTAGTCTTTTAGACTTAACAACGCCGTCAGCATTACTAATGAAAAATGCTTTGTTAACTATTTTAAAATGATGACTCAACACTTAAATGCTGACACGTTAACTTTTAATTTTAAATATGTAAATGAAGAAAATTAAAAGGAAACATAATTAAAATAGGTAAACTGATTGAACTCACGCTTCTAGTGAAGATCAACTTCACAAGTTACTGGATTAAAGAAACAAGATAATAATGAAAATTCTAAAGCACCATATGGAACGAAGGAAAATAACACAATCGGATAAAAAAGTTGTACCCGCTAACTTAATCAAATATAAAAAAAGGAGGAAGATAGAGAAATACGTCATATTTACGCCGAATCCTCTAAAGTTTGCTGTGGAGAAATGGGTCTTCTTGCTGGTGTTGAGGCTGGGCAGTGCAGATTGACCAAAAGTGTTGTGGGAGGAGGCACAGAGAGGATATTGATTTACCAGGAAATGCTTGTCTAAAGGCAGTTAGTTCTACCTGTTTTAATTAGGTTTTATTTTTATTTTTTAATTTACATATTTAAAGTAAAAACTAAAGTGTCAGTATTTAAGTGCTGAGACATCATTTTAAAATAGTCGACAAAGCATTTTTTGTTAATGATGCTAAGGGTGTTAAGTTTCAAGGATTAAAAGTACACTTTTTAAACTTAAGGAACTAAATTAAAACTTGACACAAACTTAAAGGACCAAAATTATATTTTAGCCCAAGATATTTTCTCTCCTTATATTTTCTTTAATTTGTCCATTAACAACTGGATTTTTATATATTTAATACTTGGTAGTTATTAATTAAAAGCAATTCATGATGAATATCGATGATCTCTTTTAATTTGTTGTGATCACTATCCCATGCCAATGCCCATGCTCAGATGTCAATCTATTTGACTTGCTAGCTATATTGAGACAATTTTATCAATTAAATATATAGTTTTTTTTTGTGAAAATTAAATATATAGTTTATTCTTAAACAAATGGATAAATGATATATCTATGTCATCTAGAGTCATGTTTTTGTGGTATGCTCAGAAGAAATGAGACAATGTGACGTTATATATGTAGTCTTCTATATATATGTCGAGAAAAATCATTATTGTGATGGTTAGTTGAAAACTTGAAAATGTTGTACTCAAAGAGGTTTCACGCTCGGCTTATCGTGGGGTCTCATAATCGCTTTGGTATCTGCTGTATTTTGATTCAGTTATGTATAGTATGAAGCTTTTCTTCTTCTTCTTTTGGTAAAAATAGTATGAATTTATTTATTATTACATATATATATCTGTCCCTTTAATTTTTGAGGTGCCGTTGAATCTTACTCTTTTTTTCTTGGCCAATTATTTTTAATATTTATCTTATTATTGACCTATATAGGAATTCACTTACAGTTACTTTACCCCATCTGGGATGTTTAAACAGATTAGGCAGTAAGAAAATAAAAACATGCAGCGTGCACGTGTAACCCGAAGGTAATTTTGCAATTTCATAATATGAAAGTAAAAATGATCTTGTTAATGTTAAGGTTCAACACGAGACTATGATTTGATGAGCCAAGACTTTTTAAATCTAATTGGTTCATTATAATAAACTTATACTCCCTCATGTCTTAACTATAAGACCTAGTTGACTTTTTTAGAGAGATTAATGAAGCTAATTAAATTAGCTTAGAGTATTTTTATTTTTTCTTCAAATTAAATAGTTTGACTAATAAACTAATATATAATCTAAGAAAACACAACATATGAAATGATTAAGTAACTTATTTAGCTTTCTTAATCTTTCCAAAAAAATCAACTAAATCTTATAATTAGGACCGGAGGTAGTATTACTTTTTGGGAGAACCACGGGGTTAAAGAGAAAATTTGTGTTTACACACTCTTGTTTTTATTCCTCACATGCACACTTCTAAAATGTACAACAGTTGTATAATTAAGTGTTTTATATGAAAGATGTTTAGGTGCATATTAATTTATTCTTAATATAATATTTAAAGTAGCTAAAATAAGTCTTTCAGCTTTTAAAACGAAGAAACATGTTGTGTACAGAAATTTATAAATAAAAGAAAATAATTTGTAGGGACCTAATTAATTAAGGTTATATTTAAGTGTAATTCGACTAGATTTCAGAGAAAATCGTTGTGCATGTGTGTGTGTGTGTGAGAGAGAGAGAGAGAGATTAGCGTAACAATATTGTAACTGGTGTAACTTGTTTTATAAAGATAATAGGGAGGATGGAAGGAAAGGAAGCATGGTGTATCTTGCATGATCTGGCATGTAATCCAGAAAATGAGAAGAAGACAACTTTTCAATTAGAATTAGATGTCAGCATAACATAGTTTACGTCGAATTCTTGTTGATCGAATTAATTAACTATATATATAAGTAATGCAAGAAGTTATTGTTTGTACCATACATATTCTAGAATGTTGTACGAACGAACAGAACTCAGAAAATAATAAAATAGTTGTTTTGCCTATGTTTTCCTGTTTATCTCCCGAGATTATCTTACAAAGTACAAACTTAGGTGGGACATACGTAACAGTACAAATTATTTGTAGAGCTTCTTCTTTGATCTCCATGGAATGTTTCTTCTTTTAGACTGAATAAGAAAAACATATATAACCCTACAACACAAATGATGACAATAACATTCAGAAACACTTTTAATTTCCTTTCCAATACCACCAATAATATATCATCATCAACATCAAAAGGACCAACCACCGTAGATTTCATCAGCTTAGCATTTGCAGAGAACTAGCCACCATCTGATGAGAAGGTTGATGGTAATTATAGTCCTTCAATAAAGTATTAGAATAATTACTATTATTCATATTATTGAAGCTAGTAGGTACCCCAAAAGCCACAGTAGCTCTACTAGCTCCAGCTTGTTCCAGCGTCTGAACTTGCTTCTTCAAGAACTTAACATAATGTATAGCTTCATCCAACATCGAAGCCGTGTCCATTTTAGTCCCTCCAGGTACTAATCTCTGCAAAATTCTAATTCTCTCGCTTATTCTCTCCCTCCGGTGCCTCGCCGCCACGCTTTGAGGATCCTTCGATATCTTCACGTTCCTTCTCTTTGGAGGCTTAATGGCTTCTGGGTCTATGTGAATGGGCTGCATCACCGCAATTCGAAATATCATCTCTCTCATGGCCGCCATAGAATTCTTCTTCTCAGAAGAAGAAGAAGAAGCATTAGCGTTAATAATAGTGTTGGGTTGATGAATGAGGTGGTGTGGTTGTGGGATTGGATTAATAGTGTTGTTGGTCACAAAGGGATTATTATTATTGATCATGTTATTGGAGAGTATGGGCATAGTGTTGTTGTTGGTGGTGGTGGTGGAGATTAATGGAGGTTCTGGGTAAAAAGGTTCAGAGAATTCAGGAAACTTTTCCATTTGCATCATCATTGCCAACATGTCCATGCTTCTGTCATCCACCTCCATCAAGTTCTGATCTTCAGAGAGACAAGAGGGAATGGAAGTGAAAGAGAAGATCAGCAAAAGAAGAAGAAGAGATTTGAGAGTATGGGAGGGGCTGAGAAATCTGATAAGGAAAAGTAGGGTTTCTGAACAGAGATAAGGAGATTATAGAGATGACACACAGAGACAAAGAATATATATAATATATAGCAGAGAGGAGGATGGATAGATAGAAGACTGTGTCACTGGAACCGACCAACACTGTAAGTGGAGTTGGGCTTTTTATAGCAACTTGGAGGCAAATATTATATACATAATATAAACAAATAATATTATATTATAATGTGAGAGAAGCTAGCTAGTTTATTAATGATTATCGATCGTTAGATCTTTGGTAACAATTAATCGCGATAGAGAAAGCCCATCATGTGTGGGGTTAGGTCTTAATGAGGAGGGTGATTTAGGACCATTGATGATGAGGATTTGGAGAGAGGTCAAATGGGGATGGACGGTTGAGATGGAGGGAAGGAGAGAGAGGACCACAGAGAGGAGATGAGGTGGTGGGGTAGATGGATGGGAGTGAATGAATGAATGAATGCTGGTGCATGAACCGGATGATTACTTTCAAAGTATATATGCGATCGACCCTTTTGACTGATGAAAGTAGTATAGTTTGCTTTGCCTTCAATATTTTACTTTCCAAGATCGAGCCCCACATATCACATGACATTTGTCAGAACCCAAAGAAGATTAAAAAAACAAAAACACAACCCGGATGAGAGCTCCGTCACCGGCAAAAGGTGGCGTAAGGATGAGATAGAGAAAGAATGCAGTGGAGTATTTTTATTAATTGTGAGAATATTTTTATTGGGTTAAATTCTTGCACTATATGTACAAGCTTCTTCTTCTTTTTCCATGTACACCCAGTATCTCAAGTCCAACCCTTATGTCACGGCAACTCAACGGGTTCAGATTAATCTTGGGTACTATAAAGACCCATTACGAAGGTGACCCTCCCAAGCCAGAAGCTCCATGCATAACCTAGGAATCGGATCCTAGATGGACATTACTTAAAGGACCCAACGCCTCATCCCACTAAACCAACTTAACATTGATTTATGTATAATTAAGCTTCTTTTAAGTCATGATATCTATTCTTTTTTTTATATGGGCGCACTATCTAACTAGGTCAACTTAGAGCATTATCAGATCTAAATGGGTAACCTTCCATCACTATCAATGCTTGTCATTAGTCATGATATGTATTGTGATTTCAATTCACATAAACGTAACAAGAGAAAAGAATGATGAAAAATGAAGTTGGAATGAATGGAGAAAAGGGTAATAAATGGGACAGGAAAAGAATAGAATCCAAGTTGGGGGTTTAGATCCTAACGAATCACATCTCAGTGGTCACACTGTTCCAGGAGGATTCGGAGCTTGCGGTGAAGAACTTATTCATTTACTGGGGACCCTCCCATTTCTATATATATATATATATATATACTGAACTTATTAATACTGTTGCATGCATGGTCTTCATCTTTTACTGCCAATCAACCATTCTTTTTTGCTAGTTGCTTCGTAATGGTAGTAAGCTTTATGTTACGTAGTCGCTTTTCAGTATTCATAAACAGATGCAACTTAGTTAATGCTGTGATTATGAGTAATATATATATATAAAGTCAATATCAACGTACGATAAACGATATGTACGCACCGTCTATATCTATCTATATATCTACTTCATCATCGATCAATCCGTTTTGCACCTAAAATACTATGTGCGTGTACGTGCATTCTCACTTCAATTTCCTTAACAATATGACATTTGATTTTCACACACACAAATATGCGCCTCCGACCCAAATGAACAATTAGAAGCATGTGTGTATATAACTAGTAGTAATTTCTTTTACGTTTCCTTAAGATCACTAATAATCATTCAGATACATAATATATACTTAACATCTAAGCTTCTCTGTTGCAGGGACCCATATAGGAGAGAAGGTAGGCAAACAAATGGTGTGTTTTGAAAAAGTACAGAGAAAAGAGAGAGAGAGAGACTGAGAATAGAGAGAATAGATAAGGAAGCAGAAGAGATAAGAAGATAAGCTGCTAATTACTTTATTGCACAGAGATTGTGGTCCCTTACCTGTTACATCTCTATTCATGTATGTGTCTCTGATCTACCATTTAATTAACTGGGATTAAATTCACATTCACCCGAATGGCGTAAAACAAGAACTAAAGTGATAGAGTAACCTTTGACGTTGTCTGGGCTTTTGTTCTTATACAAAGAGGTCAGTGAAAAGGAAAGGAAAGGAAATTATGGAAGGACTAATATAGGTTCTAGAACTTTCTGGATTTGGCAGTGAGCAGTTAATAAAGAGAAACTATAAAAGGGACGATAGACAAGTCTCCTTTGTAGCTTGGATCGTGAAAGGGATTTATGAAGGTGCAGGGTCAACTTCATAAATTAATAATCTTCCACTCGTACTTGATAACTAGCTGGGTATCATTCATGGACTTCATTTAAATTTTCTATCTTCCAACTACCGCATATAACCTGGATTCAAACAAACCCATACACACTTAGCTAAATCCTCCCACACCATGGATGAGAATTTGTACCCTTAACCTGCAACCTCCACCTTTTTATCAAGAGGAAGAGTTTGATGGGGGAAGATAATTGTTGTATTGTTTTGTTTTGTCTTCTTTGGAAGCTTTGAATATCAGTTTCTAGTTTAAAAAACCATACACACATATTATGAGAACGAGTTTCACTGTTGAGTGAATTGATGATCATTAACAGCTTCATCACCGGTCAACAACATCCATATCTAATTTGGATGGTTTTAAAATTTTTTTTTTCACTTTTTTAAAAAGAAAATTGTTTTAATATCTACAAAATGTAAAATAAAAAATAATCTCTTAAATATCAAATTTTTAAAATAAGTTTTTTATTTAAAAATTATTAGTTGAAATTTTAAAATCTAAACCATTAAAACTATATTTAAATCGGATCTCAACGCAACTATTGATGCCGTAGTACTGATAGTCGTGACGAGCAATGAAGCTGGCTTCCATATTATGGATTGAGCCCCAAAAGGCAGGTCTCTCTCTCTCTGATCACAAATACCGAAGGTAACACTTTAATTTTGAGGAGACTAGTTACTTGAACACCAGCCAGCTATAATATGTATGCATATGGCGATTGAAAAAATAGGAATAGTACAGCAATTTATTCCTTCCTTTTTGGACATTAAAATACTACTTAGCTAACTTGCTTAATTTAATTAAATCAGGTAAATATATGTTATATTAAAGATAGGAATTAAAAAGGCGGATGTGATGCATAAAGATACCTATAGAGAAATATTATATTCTTATAATGGCGGAACCATTTGATGGTCAGCTGACTATTTGATGGCCAGCTAGCGCCTTAGCCCTAGCTGACATTCTAAAATTTATTAGTGTGTGTGTTTAATATTTTATTTTGATCAATAATTTGGCATCAGTTAATCTCTTATCTTTTCTATAATTACATTCCTTTTTTTACATTTTTCCCTTCCTTTCTGCTGTCTTTTGCTTTCACTTTCCATAATTCCATTTGTTTTTTCCTTTTATTTCTTCTTCTGCCCATTTTCTCTTTTGACTTGTATCACTTTTACTTTCGTCCTATATCACCCTTTCACTTTCCCTTTGTCTATTCATCTTATATCACTCACTTTCTTGGAACCTAGGAGATGCTGTCATGCGAACGTTCTTGCTGCTGGTTACTCTGTGTTTTCTTTTTGTGTAATCTTCCCCTGCTTAATACTCCATCTGGTCCTTATTATAACGCACCAACTAACAATTCTCACAAACCAATAATAAAAGTTAAAGTCAATAAAGTTAGCCTACAATTTAACTAACTTGCAATATTACCCCTACTAATTGTATTAAACTCTAATATCATATTAATTATTACTCTCACCCACTATCCTTATATATTAGAGGCATACATGGAAAAGAATAATTAATACTCATTGGGAAAAAGCAAGTGTCATATAAAAAGGACCAAATAAACTTGCTAGTTGGTGCCTTATAATAAGGATTAGAGGGAGTACCACAAAGAGGGAAACGGCTCCCAGCTCTCTCTAATTTCTATTCTTGATTTCCCTCTATATCTTTTGTTTTTCAGCATCTTCTCACTGTTTTTTTTTTTTGGCATTTTACTATTGATCATAATTTGTTATTTCTTGCTTAGCTGAAATTGAATTAGATTTGTGTTTCATGGAAGAGGAGACAAATATAAGAGAGGCGTGATGTTGGATGTTTGAATGATTATTTGCTTAGCTGAAATTGAATCAAATCCGTATTTTTTTAAAAAATATTTTTTAGGGTTCATATTATACACTAGTACAAAAAAGACTTTTAAGAGTGCCTTATTTAGACCGGATTATAGAGGATCAAGTGTAAAAAGTATGATCGGTGGAAATTCCGTAAACATAAAGAGCATTTTTTAGACCGCATTATAGAGGATCTGGTCTAAAAATTATGACCGGTGGCAATTTCGTATATATAAAGAGCGCTTTTTAGATCAGATTATAGAGGATCTGGTTTAAAAAGTATGACCAGTGGCAGTTTCGTAAATATAAAGAACACCTTTAAACCGGATATTACAAAAAACCAGTCAAAATTTTAAAATAAAAAAATAAAATATCTATTACTCTTCAGATCGGATGTTATAAATAACCAGTCTAAAAAGTTAAAAATAAATAATAAATAAAATATCTATTACTTCTGAGATCGGATGTTACAAAGAACCGGTCTAAAAAGTTAACTTTTAAGACCTCATTTTGATAACAACTAGTGTAAAAGATTTACGTTAGGCACGGCAAATGAAAATTGAATTTCATTATTTCTTTTCTATCTTTCTCTCTCCCACCAACCCCGACAGTCTCCAAGTATTTCTTCCCCTTCTTTCTCCTCCTATTTCAATTTTATTTCCCTCTTTATTTTATTTTTTTGGTTTCATCTCGAACTCCTAATTTCTTTCTCAGCATTCTCGCATTTTCCCCTTTCCTTATTGAAGTTTTGAATTTACTTACAGAACAACCACGCACCTAGTAATACAAGAACAGATGATGCTCTTGACGCAATGTGTCCATATGGATTCGATGAAAGGCTTGCACCTAAAATTTTACAAGTAATAGTGAGTGAATCAGTACTGGCGCTTTATAGATAAATTTTGACCGATGATTTGTGATGTTTTGTTCAGACTTCAGAGTATTGAAGTGAGATGGAAATGGCTTCATTATCTGCCGTAAGACCAGCTAATGTGGTGTTAGGGTTTCCTCTAAGAGCTATATATAATCCCCACGATTAACACTATTAAACTCTGTTCTAGGGCTTCTTCAATATCTTCCAGGCTTAGGTTTATGCATTTCTTACTTCTCTTTTTGTTTTGCTTCTCTTGCTTGCTCGTGTGGTAGATCTATCTTCCAATTTCTCCATCTTTGTTCTCGGATTTTAATTTCAAAACCTCATTACTTTTTTCCTCAATGGTTTTGGTTTCAATTCATCCGTTAATGCATGTCTCAGCTACACTGTTTGACTTTGTTCATCGCTATGCATTGCTAACTAGACAGGATGAATTGCTTCTTCTTCTCAGATATGTTTGACCGCGTCTACAATCTCACCGTTTTTTTTTATGGAAAGCAATTTTTAAGACTGGATGTGAAAACACATCCAGTCTTAAAAGTCCCTTTTTTTTAGAAAGGGACTTTTAAGACCGAATGTTTACAAAGTTCGGTCTAAAAAGACTTACTTTTAAGATCTCATATTTTAAAAATCCGGTCTAAAAAGTTTTTTTTTTTTTAAAACCGGATACGCATCCAGTCTTAATAGTAACAGACTTTTTAGACCGCCTGTATCGAGACCGATCCTAGATCCAGTCTTAGGAGACATTTTTCGTTCAATCTAAAAAATCGTTTTTGTACTAGTGATATTTCTCTTATTTTCTTCAATTATTTTGTTTTGATGTAAGTAGAATGCGCATTTAAGTGTTAGTTTTGTGGATTGAGTAGTACTATAAGAATCATGTTTAGTGACAAAAGATACTAATTAACACTGACAACAATATATATTCTGCGTCACCAAATTTGTTGTAGGTTGAAAAAGATGAGTAATGATAATTAGAAAATCATGAATGCGTTCTTTAGAAGAAAGTAACTTCAAAAAGTGATATTTCTAAAAAAATAATTTTTGAAAGTGATGCACCTTGTAATGAGTCTCCTTCCAAACGTCATAGAATTGAACATGCCGATGACATTATTATGGTCAAAAATAAGATTTTTGAACGTAATCTGGGCAAGCATAAGCCAAAGTGGGAATATTCTGCTAATGAAGTTGATAAGATATAGAGAGCTTATTTAATGGTTTGGCCATATCAACCTCATCGCTCCAAATCTTGCTATCCTTTTTCAAAGGAAAAACATCCTAGATGTTTTCAAGTTTCTTGGTTCAAAGAAATTTCTTCATGGCTTGAGTATTCACCTCATATAGATGTTACATTTTGTTTACCATGTTATCTTTTCACTACAAAGTTGGTGGGTGACTTGGTTGGGATGCAATCACAATCAAAAGTTTTAATAATTGAAAGAGAGTTCATAATTGAAAGGATTGTGCTTTTCCAAGTCACATGGGAGATTATCCTTGTTCACAACATACCAATGCTATAAAGTCATATGTAGACTTAATGAACCAGTCTTGCCATATTGATAAAATTATGAATGCAAAAAGCTCCTAACAAATTGAAAAAAATAGGCTGTGTTAATACTTCAATTGATGTTGTTCATTGGCTTACTTTTCAAGGATTGCTTTTAGAGGGCATTATGAGACTACTGATTCAAGAAAAGGTGGTAATTTAATTCATTGAAATAATTAAGCTTTTGGCATCTTACAATGAAAAGGTTGCAGATGTTGTTTTAAAAAATACTCCATTGATAGCCAAGTATACATCACCTTTGATACAAAAGGAGATTTTACATGTTCTAGCAAATAAAATCTGAAATCAGATTCAGAAAAATATTGGAAACTCTAAGTTTTGTATTATTGTTGATGAAGCACGTGATGAGTCCAAAAGGGAACAAATGGCTCTTGTCTTGAGATTTGTTGATAAAGATGGTTTCATAAAAGAGAGATTCGTTTATCTTTATCACGTTCAAGATACATTATCTATGACACTTAAAAATGCTATTAGTGAAATATTCTTACATCATTGCCTTCATATCCAAAATATTTGTGGCCAAGAATATGATGGTGCTAGTAATATGCGTGGAGAATGGAATGGATTTCCAGCATCATTTCTTAATGAGTGTTCTTGTGCTTATTATATACATTGTTTTGCTCACCAATTACAATTAGCCTTAGTTGTTGCCTCTAAGGAAGTTTCTTCCATTTATCAATTCTTTCAAAACTTAAATTTCATTATTAATATTATCATTGTTTCTTCTAAACGTCATGATCAATTCCAAGCAGCCCAAATTTCAGAATTTGAACATTTGTAGGCTATTGGTGAGCTTGAAATTGGTAGAGACTCTAGCCAAGTAGGCACACTAAAGTGGGCTAGTGATACTAGATGAGGTTCTCATTTCTATTCTAAATGCAGCCTTCAACAAGGGTATAATAAATCTTGTTCAGTGCTTGAAAAAATTCGTAGTGAAGGCACAAATAACTTCTTTTGAGTTTATCTTTAATTTACATTTGATGAACGAGATCATGGGTATCACATAAGTTCTTTATCAGGTATTACAACAAAAGTCTCAAGATATTTTGAATGTTATGCAATTAGTTTCAAGTACAAAGGGACTTATTCAATAATTAAGAGATGGTGGTTGGGAAAAAATGCTTGAAAGTGTTGTTAATTTCTCCAGACTTCATTAAAATAGATGTTCCAGATTTTGATGCTCAATATATTGAAGGTCGTGGTCGTTGACAACATGATCAAATAACTATTGAGCATCATTATCATTTTGATATCTTCAATTCGATCAACCATTGACTTTCAATTGCAAGAGTTAAATAAAAGGTTTAATGAGCAAACAATGGAACTTTTATCACTTAGCTCTTTGTTAGATTTGAAGGATGGTTACAAAGCTTTTAATGTTGATGATATTTGTAGTCTTGCAGAGAAGTATTATCCTCTTGATTTTTCTGAGCATGAGAGAATTAATTTGAATTGTCAATTGAATCATTTCCATAGAGACATTCCAAAACATCCAAAGCTACAAAATCTGTCTTCAATTTTTGAATTATATGTGTCAAGGTTGGGCTAAGACAGGAAAGAAAAATTCATATCATTTGGTTGATAGACTAATTCGTCTTATCTTAACGCTACCAGTTTCATCAGCAAGTAGTGAACGTGCATTCTCAATAATGAAAATTGTAAAGACAAGGGTTCGAAACAAGATGGAAGATGATTTTCTTACAAATAATTTGGTTGTGTATATTGAAAGAGAGATTGCTAAAACATTTACTACTGATTCTATCCTTGAAGATTTTTCAACTTAAAAGAACGTCGTTTACAAATATTAGGTATGCATTTTTTCTTTGATTATATTTTAAATAATTTTATTAAATTTCATTATACATATAATTATTATGTTTTATTTGTGATATCTTTAAGACAATGTTTGGTTCATTACTCATGGGGCCAGAGGCAGAACTAAGGAGGGGCTAGGGGTGGCCCCCGCCCCCAAAATTACATAGTAGTACCCAGATGTTCAGGAAATTATATTTTAGCCTCATAAAAATTTCAATATTCTCTCTTTAGTCCCTACTAAAGGTCTCGTGGATGGACTAAAATGAACATATTAAAATGTTTATAGGGATGAAATGTAATTTCATAAAAACCTGGGTTCTATTTTATAATTCCCCCCCCCCTAATTTGAATTCTTGGTTCCGCCTCTACATTGGGCTGTAAGAGGAAAGTAAAATTCTTGTTTAAGATATCTACTGAAAAGGTTAGTATCATCTTATATCTTGTTTTGATTTATAATTGTTAGTTATTTATTTGTATTTTCAATGTTATATGATAATATTTAGTAAATATTTCAATATGTTTATTTTTTGACCTGAACTAAAAATATTTTTGGGTTCTATCACTATACTCCTAGTATCTTTTTATTTCTTGCCCTTTTCATTTCCAAAGCAATCTGGTTTGGATGTCTGTTTATAAAATTTCAAAATTCAGTTTTAATTCTTTCCAAATGTGGCTGAGACGTTCATTATTTTGACTCTTTGGGGCGCAAATGGAATTTTGTATTAAATTAGGGATCATCCCTTTCTTATTTAAAATGTATGTCTTCGAGCTTCTCTCATCAAATGGTTACATGGTTTGGGGAATTTATTAATCTTATTCTTAACTGCTTGATAAGTTACCATTAAGCAGGAACTGTGCATCCTTCTTCTTCCTATCATTTTATTTCCTTTATGCCCTGTTTGGTACAATGGAAGAGTTTTTAATGGAAGTGGAAGTGGAAATAGAAGTGAAAGTGAGGATAAAAGTGTGTTTGGTATGACTATAGAAGTATGATACAATTTTTAATTAATACATTCAGTTTAAATATGAAATGACCAATTTACCCATATGAAAAAAACCTAGCCTCCTCTCAAAACAATCCCAACCACCATCAACCTCCATAGAAAACCAGAGACAGCGACTTAGAAATTGCCAACGACCATCTTAGAAATCACTAGCACCCATGCATGGAGGAAGATGATTACAAGAACTAGAATCTAAGAAATCAAACCAAGTTGGATTTGATGGTGGTGTACATGTGGGCTTCAGTAAACATTGAATTCAACTAGTTGTGGGCATTGTACCCAAAAAAAAAAAAACACTAGTTGTGGGCTTTAGAGTAAATCAGAAATGGATCCACCATCCCACTTTTAAGTATCTATGTCCTGAAAGTCATGTTGACATGGATTATATAAAGGCCCAAAACATACCACTATACAGATTTCCATAATTTCAGGGAAAAAAGAGAGAGGGATAGTACAACTATTAGTTTTTTTTTGCCGGAGACAGTACAACTATTAATAAAGCAGCAAATAATTAAGAAAAGGCGATAAATAATTCAGTCCCCAGCTGAGTGAATTACACAAACATTAAAACTGTCATCTACCAGTACCTTCCACCATCTTCCCCCTCTTTTTTTAACTACTTTTCTAACGTGATTTATAATATACTAGTAAGTTTTAAAAATAGTTTTATCTCAATTTATATGAATATGTTTTTCCAACGTCAGGACCCACGTAACCAAGATCCAACTATTGTTGCTTTCTTTAACAACTTCCCTCTCCTGCTTCTCTAATCGTTGAACCGGTTAGTAAACCAGTGCGATTCAAACATCAACCCGGTGCGGTATTATTTTTTTAAAAAAATCTTTCTTTAGAATTTTATATAATTACCTTAAAATCTTCATTTTTTTTCAATAGTTTGACTAGCTCCATTTTAATTCTAGTCTGACATACTGACCTAAATTTAATAACCTCACCGGTTTAGTGACAATCCATATTTTTTCCTTGATTATTTGCCCGCAAGGCCCCAGATGAACAACCAGTTGAATGTAACTGGAAAAATTAATTTCAGGGCCCTTTTAATAGGAGAATTTATAAAAAATGCCCCAAGATTCTAACAATCTCAGAAAATACCCTAGGACGAGTTGTTAACGGGACTGATATAGTTGTTAACGGGGTACTGATATAGTTGTTAAAAGTAATGATTTAGTTGTTGGCAAAAATGTTGTTAACGGAGCTGATTTAGTTGTTAAAGACCTATCCTGGGGCTTTTTCTGAAATTGTCAGAATCTTGAGGCCTTTTTTACAATTTCTCCTGTTAAAAGGGTCCTGAAATGAATTTTCCCAATGTAATTTAAATGCACCATTCGTCCTATCCGCCGCGGCATCTTTAATCTGGACCGTTGTGTGGGGTAAGTGGGTAACCAAGAGATTGTCTCCCGTACGTGACATCTCATTCATCTCACTTACTCCCTCCCATCCAATACCTCACACGCATACATCCCAAATGCCTCCTCACACATCTAAACGACAAAACCGCATATTTACAGTAGCTAAATCTGCACCCAACCACACTAGATAACAAAGGACCAGGAAACAGTGGCCCGCTAATAGAGGCAAGCTTTCATTGAGACATTGATGATCACAGCTGTACGCCAATCCTGTTTCCTCCTCCATGTGACACTCCCCGCCTCTCTCTCTACCCCTGTCTTCTTCCCCTCTCTCTACCCCCATTAAACCTAAATCTCAATCTCACTCCTCAGCCTCACACACCATACTCGCCTTGCCTCTCTCTTTCTCTCTCTACCTTCTTCCATGGCCTCTCCAGCTCTGTTCTCCAAGCTTACTCTGCTAATTGGTCTCATGATGTGTCTGAGTTTGAGCTGCAATGTGATTGGTGCTGAGATGGACAAAACGAGCATGAAGCTGATGTCCGATGCTCTGGAATGGCCGACCACAATGTCGTTCAACGATGAGCTGGACGATGCCGGAGAAGAAGCCATGGACGGTGGTTTCAGCCGGAGATCTCTGTACTGGCACGGAATGAGGTACTTCATTTCCTACGGTGCTCTCTCGGCCAACAGAATCCCCTGCCCTCCACGCTCCGGTAGATCTTACTATACTCACAACTGTTTTCAGGCGAGAGGTCCGGTTCATCCTTATACTAGGGGTTGCTCTGCCATCACGCGTTGCAGACGATGAATCTCTGTTATGATTATGAAGTTTGCTTGTTTTGTGATAATGTGATATTATAGTCATTTATTTAGTGTGTGTTGTGGTTTTCTGGGTTTTTTTGAGGTTAGATTATGAGATGGATTCGTGGAGGGTTTGTAGCAATAACTTGGACTCGTTGCTGCAGAAATGGAAGTGCCTTCTGTGTTGTCACAAATTTATTCCTTTGTATAAATTATTGGAAGCTTTAATTTCACGTCTTTCGTATAATTATAATATAATGTGATTGTTCTTGATTAACGTTGAGCATTCTCTTGTTTGATTTCTCTCAACTACCATTCTCTGGTTGGTAACTGGTGTCTGGAAAGTTTGAAATCCTGCTTATTGAAGAAATGGTAGATTTATATCGTTTGAAGTATTTGGAGATTAAGTAAGTTAATTAAATTATTTTAAAATATTTATATATTTTTTAAATTAATTAATTTAACTAAAACTGATATATATATATATATATATAATTTATTTAACTTCTTTAATAAAAAATAAACTCAATCAACTAGCTTTAAACATTGAAAATCGGAGAAAAGGTATTTGTATGGGTCCCACATTACCTTTTTAAAAATACCAAAATGCCCCGACTAAAAAAAAACTCGCCTCAACCTCTGTAATCTGCATCTGAGGTGCGTCAATGCCATTGACGGTGAAGGAAGCAGCCGACGCAAAGGACCATGGATGAAGGAGCTGGCAAAGAAAGGAAGAAAGATCGATAGTCATAAACTAACAGCCCATACTTATTCTCAACCTTTGACCAAAAAGAATAAAATCGAGTCATAAACCCTGGCCATCAACCTCTACTAATTGGTTTCCACAATTTTAGACCTTGATAGTCATAAACTAGCGGCTCATCCTTTAAGAAAGGTTGCTCTGTCCATCTTGTTTGGTTTGCACCTTGTTTAGGATTTGATTGCAGTAGCTCACTAAGTATTTGGTAGCTTTCCTATAGCAGATATCTGTGGTTTAGATGGCAAGGGTAAGAGATGGAAAGAAGGATTTTAAAGATGCTGTACGACAGAGTGATCGCTCTTTTGGGTATGTTGAGGTTAGTTTGCTCCTTGATTCTTTTATTGACATGGATGAAGAAGCTGCCATTGACGGAGAACAAAGCAGTCGGCGGCAAAACAATTGATGACACAAAGGACCCAATCGACGAAGATAATCAGATCTATGGATATCATTCACAAAGACGGTTGCGTCGATGGTCCAAGCTTGTCACTACTTCACAGATCTTGTCGTCGAAGCATTGGCCAGTTGGGGAAAAAAAGAATCGGAGGTTGATTTTGATAATTGTGTCATATATATTTTCACACCATAACCTTTAGAATATTAATAATTGTGTCACCAATGACTGTGTAGATTTTGATTTTCTCATTTCTCTGTAATCATACTGTTATCATGATTCTGTCATCTTCTAACTGGATCGTTGATTAATTAAATAATTGAAAAAAGAGTTCATCTTTTGAGCTTCGCATGAAATTAGGCAACTGAGAATATTCAATTTAGGGCTGGAGAAGTAAAGGAAATTCTGAGTATTGAGAACGTCACATGGTGCGAATAATTTGGTCGCTTGAGTTTCGAAACCTTTTGAACCAACGAAACCAACAAAGGACAAACGCATTGAAAGCAATTTTTTTTTTTTTTTTGATAGCCATTGAAAGCAATTTTACGTACTCATGGGTCAACATTAAATGGGCGAACCTATAGTGGTTGACAAGAACGCTCTCAACTCTGTGCTGTGAACCTTGTGAAATGAATCAATATTATGGGTTCAAATTGAAATGGGCGGAGGCAAGATTATTTGAGTTCCAAAGCTTTTATCCAGCCCTGAACAATTTGTTGTATTATTCAAACGTTTTTTAAAAAAAATAAGTACTTAGTTCTAGGAATGTCTAAGGACGGGTCAGATTGGATTGGAGGTCAATCCGAGGCCTGGTCTAATAAGACTTCAGGTTGGAAAAGTCAGCCCGATCTGGTACCAACCTGAGGTTGGGCTAAACTAGACTAGATCGGTGGATTGCCTTGACCAGTTTTTTTTTTTTTTGCCTTCTTGGGAGGCAATATTTTAACTCTGGTTTTACCTGACTTTTAAAAATAATAATAAATGATTGGGGTGAAAAGTGATTCATATAGATTAAAAAGCACATTAGAATGTTCAGATTCTAGTGAGTGGCTCAGTGCAGAGTGTAGTGGTGATTTAAAAAAAAAAAACATCGGGTCAAACCGAACCAGTCTAAGGGGTCTAAGCCCCTAGACTGAAGTCCAATCCAACCCGAACAGTTTGATCCGGTCAAATTGTTTTGGACCATTTTTTTTATCCGGACCGGACTGACCAAACCGTCAGATTTTTTGGACAACCCTACTTAGTTCATTCCACAACAAATGATTACATCCCACGCGGCTTGTCTCATTTTCTCAAATGGTTCGCTGGGTCTTTTTCTAATGAATCTGTGCCGTTTTAGTATAAAACACATATATGTTGCTCATTTTTTTTTATTAAAAAAAAAAAGTATTCACCATCCTAAAGTATTTGTTAAGTACCAGTGAGTACTTTGTAATATTTTTTCCAGATCTTAAAATATCTTTTAAATATTATCCAGCATCCTGAACAAATTTTTAAAGCATCCAACGTCCTTAAGTATCACACCAAAAATTACTTAATTACTTTAAAATGCCAAGTGTTAGTAAAAAAAATATTTTGGATACTAGATACAATAAAAATTAGTTTAAGATACTTAGTACTACTAAAAAATATTATAGGGTGTTGGAGGCTAAATATTGGGTTGTATTTAAAAATATTTTAGGTGGTGAGTGGACGAAATGAATAGCCTCTACATAATCGGAACAAACAACCATAAACCTATAACCTCTATTCCAACATTAACGAAGATTATTTTGAATCCCCCAAACCACCTCTACAGACAGTTGCTGGAATAAATTATCATGGGCTTATTATAACCTCTTTGGGGAAGGTAAAATGTCCACTTTATTTTCTGATTCTATATAAGCTTTTAGTTTGGTTCCTTAATTTTTTTTATAAAAAATATTTTGTTAGTTTTATAACCTTAACCTCGTTAGTCTCAATTGATGATGTTTTGTAACAATAACTGTTATTTTGAAAATAAACCTCACACGTTTGTAATCTGCAATTTTTGGTTAATCTTGCGCTGTAACCTGCTCCCTCTTGGTCGTTTTTCTAACCATTTATTAATGGAATTCTCATTCATTCAAAAAAAAAAAAACTAAACTCAACATGTCAGTTTTTAAGAATGTTTTGTTATTGGTCGTCGCGGGCCTTTATTGTATCGAAAAGTGTAGTGTTGGGCATCTGGCAATATTTAAACCTGGATCACAATGATTGACTGTTTTTGGCAGCGACTTTCGTTTTGGAGCCCATGAAGCTGTTCGATTCTTTTTCCCGACTGTTTTTTTTTTTTTATCAAGTTTTTCCCGACTGTTTACAAGCCTCTTTTTTCACAGTGGTACATTTGTTTTGGGCGTTGGTAATATCTAAAATAAATAAATGATGTGGGTCCACAAAGGCAAAAGTTAACAGAAGCTTTAATGACTTAACCGAATGGGCATTTCAGCGCAATTTAAAAAAGTTCATGGTAATTTTACATCCAAAAAGAGATTATAGTATCAGACATTTTTTTTTTTTTAAAGTTACACCTTAATCCTAAAGAATCTCAAGATGAGAGAAGAGAGTGGAGTATAAAAAGTTTGTGATAATTAGATTTCATTTCATACAAAATTTTAGGAGTATGACAAATATGTAAAAATCTTATTTAAGTTTTTATTTTTTATGATAAGGGTACATCAAATAAAACACTAACATGAATGTGAATGGAGTACTGCAATACAATGGAAATTGTGATTAAAAACAAGGCAACGATGGATATGATTATATAAAATTTATGGCGAGAAACGATTGATGAAGCTAAAGAAGGAGCCTTTGGGCTTTGAAGCTTTTCACAGCAGAAGCACAAGCGAGAGTTTGGCATCCCCTTCTATGCTTGTAGTCATCGTCGTCGACAGGGACGCCATCGCCACCATAACTTTCTTTGCGAGTTCGAAGTCCTCTATATGTTGGATTTGAAGGGCTAAAGTTGTAAGGAGGGGAGCCTTAGCTTGAGGAGCTTGGAATGGGTGGTTATGTTGTCTACTGAAAGTTCGATTAAGACTGCTGAATGTGGCCCACCTAGATCAACTTTGAAATGCTGGAAAGACGAAGAAGTTGAAGATGAGTAGTTGTTCTTTAGTGCTTTGTGCTTTTAGTTGTAAGAATAAAAGGATATTTGCCTATTTTAGTGCTTTTAATTATGTGAACCTCGCGTGATTTTTGGTTTAATCCACTCATTATGTGGATCAACTTTGTGCTTTCTTTTATTGGGATATGTTGCAAAGTGAGTTAATGGTAAGTTATGATACGAGGTTTCAAAAACTCTATTCTACAAATTGAGATAAAACTTTTATTCACATGCTGTAAATTATAAAATTTATTCTCTAAAAGCTAAGCTAAACGCACTCTAAGAACTCCCTATTAAGCTCAAGCAATTTCCTTCTTTGCAAAATCAATAGTGTGGATGTGCTATTTCCATCTCTCTTGGACACTAATTCTATAAACAAAAGTTATATTTTTTATTCGAATGAAATACTCATTTCCGGTAGCATGCAGTGCTCTTGACGAGGTGTCTTTTTCTCTTCTTTTTTTTTAAAAAAAAATAAGGGGTATTATGGTAAAATCATCAACATGTATAAATCTCAATTTAATCCTTTGTCACCTATATGTCATTTACAAGTATCAATAGACTTTTTTGAGTTTTAGAAGTTCACATGATATTTATATGCCTTGTTCTCTTTCTCAGTTTAATCTGGGAAGGCGTACTTTTTGTTTTAAATGTACATGTGAGAGACCAACGTTTTTGTGCAAATTTAATATTTGAAATAGTTTGTTGGTATTTAAGGTCCAACTAATAGTTAATTGTGTTGGACGCTCCTGAGCCAATAGTTTATTGGTCAAATCGCATCTTAACCCTAAAATGTATTCCCTCTGGTCCTAAATATAAGAAAAAAATTAACTTTTTTGAGATGTAAGAAAGTTAATTATTACTTTAAAGTATTTATATTTATCTTTTTTCCTTCAAATTATTTTACATAACTTATAAACTAATATATAATCTAATAATACACAACATATATAATATAATTAAGTAACTTAATTAACTTCCTTAATCTCTAAAAAAAGTCAACTCTGTCTTATACAAAATATTTAGGACTAAAGGGAATATGTAGTTTGTGAGGAATGGGCAAAAAATAGTAACGTGAAACAAACACTGGAACAAGAAACTTACACAAGTGAAGCAAATACAGGATCCGGATTCCCTCAGAAGCGGAACTCTCAGTATCCCTCAGTATCTTTCGATCTTATCCGTCTAAAAATTGATCCAATGGTGCAGATCTATTTTGTAAAAATAACCGCGCGCGGTATTTTTTGGCTTCATTGAGATTTGAGCTTTTCAATTTCTCTCTCCAATGGATGGTGCTGATGGGATACTGAGAGATTCTGAGGGTGTTGCTTCTGAGGAAATCTAGTTCCAGCAAATACATATGTATGGAACTGGAGAAGGGAGTGAGGAGAGGCAAGTGGTTCTAATTAGAAAGACAGAACCAATGAGAAATGATACAGTTGACTATGAGGTCAATACCTGCTGGTCGATATGAAGACCTTATTGGTGGGCGATCTATAAGTAACTTTGTAAACACTCTTTGAGCCTAGAGATATGCCCTAACCTTGGTGGGATTACCAGTGTCTACCTGCACCTCAACTTTTTTATATAAAAATAATTAAAAATTAGAAAGAGAGACTGAATGGGATGTTTGAATGAACAGCACACCAAAACGATATCATTGGAGAGTTTCGATGACATAGTAAATCAAGTTGATAGTAAGAGATGTTAGGAAGCACACATAGCGTGAAAGGCGTCTAGATTCGGATTCCCTCCGGTTGTGGCGCCAATGCGCCACATTTTCCAACCAAACCAAAAAAAATATCACCTTTCCTCAGATCCAACGGTTCACATGCACGCCCAGAATTTGGGCAGTGGATACAAAAAATAATAATAATAATCACCCTTCTACAGATCCAACGGTTCACATGCACGCCCTTTTCAATAATAAACATGCTCTTTTCCTATCATCGTTATGCCCTTTTCAATACAATTTTGTAACTATAAGACGGCATGATGACTTCAATCAATGGACTTTGGGATAAATATTTGGAGAGTTAAATATATACTCTATTTATTAAGTAATTAAATAAATTATGAATAAATTTATTTTTTTGGACCATGACCTTGAGATAAATATTTTTTTGTGTAAAAATACATTAAATTTTACATTATATTAAAAAAAAAAAACTAAAAATCTGAACATTTTTTTTTTTTTTGCCCTAGATCCGTCATTGGCTTCAATGATAACTTTTCAAGTTTAATATCAAAACAATGCATAATAAAAAAAAATAACACCCTCTTAAATCCTTAATATAATTTTCACTATAATGAAAAAATGAAGTACTCCTCCGGTCCTAATTATAAGACAACATTTGAGAGTTGGTTTTGGTCCTAATTATAAGACAACATTCTAATAATTGTCAATTTTTCCTAAAATACCCCTATTTTATTCTCTCAAGTGTGTTTGATTTTTTGTGAGTATATGTATGTGGACGCGTATACTCTTCCAGTCAATGAAACTTTTAGATATATGTGTATGTGTTTATCTATGTATGTATATATGTGTGTGTCTACACACAAATATCTATAGACACTATAGACACACACACATATGTGTGTGTCTACATATATGTATGTATGTATATATGTGTGTGTCTACACACATATATTTTGTGTGTGTGTGCACGCACATATATTGTTGTCATCATGGGCAATCTGAAAGAATAAAGAAGAGGATGATCTGAGTCGTGTTCGAGAACACTGTCCTATAGAGTTATTCCGCAACCACCGGTAAAGAAGAAGCGGTACTCCCCAGGATTAAATGGACCCTTTTGATTAAATCAAGGCGGCGGGTAAGGCGGAAGGTAAAGTAACTCAGCAAGAGATTACCGATGTTTTCTAATTCTCTCTGCTTAAATGGTGTCATAATTGGGGTATTTATAAATGATGAATCAATGCCTTGAAGTGGTGACTCTTGAACATTACACCTCTTCAGAAAGTCATAACTATCTGTTTAATTCATGAACCATGTTGATTCATGAACGAACACAAATCCCTTAGTTTATAAGAACATGACTTCTCAAAGCGCATCTCTTTATTCACATCTCTTCATTTAAAAATATTCCACAATATTTTCCACAATTAATATTGGAAAGACTCTTTCTTTGACACACCCATATGCAATATTTACAACATATATGTGTGTGTCTACATATATGTATATATGTGTGTGTCTACACACATATATTTTATGTGTGTACACACAAATATATGTGTGTGTGTGTCTACACATATATATTTTATGTGTGTGTGTGCACAAATATATATAGTCACACACACATATTATATATATGTGTGTGTATCTATACACACACACACACACACATATATATATATGTATGTATATATATAATAAGACCATTATTTTAATTAGATAGCATGTAGAAGAAAAAAAATTTAGGTTGGAGAGGCATGTGGTAGGAGCTATTAATTGATTTACTTTCACTTAGGTCATTTTAAATTTATATAAGGACATTTTAGGAAAATAAGTAAAATTAACTAATTTAACTTCTTTCCTTAATCTCCTCAAAATCGGTTAAATATGTCTTATAATTAGGACTGGAGGGAGTATAAAATAGATATATATCAAATGACTAATTAAGGTAAATAATAAATTATGGGCTCATCATTTCGTGTTCATATCTCAGACGTTCCTTACCTGTTGGAGTGCATTGAACGCAACAAGAAGCTAACGTCGTGGGATATGTGAATGTGATGCTTTGCTTGCTCTAACTTGGAGCTCGATCCATAACTAATTATAACCGCCCCTTTACATCATCAACATGCTCCTCGGCTCTATCTCATCAACTGGCCTCATTTTGATAAGATCCTCACAACATATAAATATAAATGCATTGTATGTGCTATGTGGGGTTCAGGTGCTCCCTCCAATAAACTGGGCCCCACCGGCTTCATCCTCAGTTCACAATCACAATTGACCTGATATGACACCTTTCTTCTATCGCTCGAAAGAGGGACTCGGCTTTCCTCCGCTGCAACCTTCCATCCGCTGCCCTCCTATGCATAAAAGCAGTGCTGTTTTACCTCAAATCAATGAGCAAGTTCCCTTAAAAAAAATTAGGACACTGAATAGTACTAAAAATATACTTTAGGATACTGACTGATACAAAAAAAAATGTCATGATCTTGAAAAAATTATTTTAGGATCTTGAAAATATATTTCAGGATACTGAATGTTACTAAAAAGTTATTTGAATATACTGACTCATACTGAAAAAATACGTCATGATCTTGAAAAATTATTTTAGGATCTTGAAAAAATATTTTAGATGCCGACTGATACTAAAAATATACTTCATGAAATTTTTTTAAGATCCTAAAATAATTTTCCAAGATCATGAGGTTTTTTTTCAGTGTCCTGAAATATCTTTTTAGTACCAGTCAGTACCCTGAAATATATTTTCAAGATCCTAAAATAATTTTTTCAAGACCATGACATTTTTTTTTACCAGTCAGTATCCTGAAGTATATTTTTAGTATCATTCAGTGCCCTGAATTTTTTTTTTAAATGGAACTTGCTCATTGATTTGAGGCAAAACGGCACCGCTTTATGCATAGGAGGGCAGCGGATGGGAGGTTGCAGCGGAGGAAAGCCGAGTCCTGGAAAGAGGGGTGTTTCAAACTTGAGATGGGACTGGGATACTCCAATCCCCATTTTCTGTCCATGTTTTTTGTCAGGATGTAAATTACAGGACTTGGCTTCTCTCCGCTGAGGCTTCAGTACCCTCCCCTCCTTTTCCGCATAGGCGGAATCAGGGGGGCTAGGGGTGGCCCCCGCCCCCCCTAAAATTACAGAACTTGACCCAAGAGTTTTAGAAGTTATGTTTTAGCCTTATAAAAATTTCAGTTTTTTTCAGTTTAGTCCCTATTAAAAATCCCATTGAGGGACTAAAATGAAAATAGTGAAATATTTATGAGGTTAAAGCATAATTTTCAAACAATTTGGGTCCAATTTTGTAATTTTCGCCCCTAATTTCAAATATTTTCTTCACTGGGTTTTATTATGTAATTTTCGCCCCCCCTAATTTTCATTCCTGGGTCCGCCCCTGCTTTTCCGCCATTTTCAGGTGTAGAGGGATGGGGCTGGACTATTTTTTTAAAAGAAGATGGTGTTTAGTACTTTGAAATATATTTTTTCAGGAGCATCTAGTATATTAAAATATTTTTTAAGTAGCATACAGTAGCCTAAAATAATTTTTGGTATTTTTAACCCTCTAAAATATTTTTTCACTTGTACACAATGTCTTAGCAGACTGACTACAATTTTACCTTTAATATATTTTTCTCAGTAGCAATGAACAACCAAAATTTAGGATACTGATTTATTGAATTCCACCCACTCTAATATATTTTTCCAGCGACACCCAATATTTTGAAGTAATTTTTGGAGCTGAAAAAATACATTAAGAGTAAAATTGTAGTCATTCTGCTAAGACACTGGGTACAACTGAAAAAACATTTTAAAAGGTTAAAAGCACCAAAAATTATTTTAAGATACTATATATATGCTACTTAAAAAAAAATTAAAGATACTAGATACTTCTAAAAATATACTTCAAAATACTAAACATCATCTTCTCTTAAAAAAATAGTCCAACCCCATCCTTTTACACCCGAAAACAAAACGGTGTCACTTTGAGAAAAGGAGGGGAGCGTACTAAAGCTCAGCGTAGAGAAGCCAAGTCCTAAATTACATCCTGGCCTGGTAGTCCCTGGATCAGGATCAGGACCAAGACGAGACCAAACAAAATGCTGGCTTTAAAAAAATTAAAAATTATATTAATTTTATTCTTCATATTTTATAGTTTAAAGTTTTTATTTAACAACTAATAAGGCTATAATAATTACATAAATGGATCGCATTTTATCATCATCATCATTAGTACTACCAAGACTAGGACTATGTCAGGAGCAGGAAATCCCGACTTTTTTTTTAAAAAAAAAGTAAATTTAAAAATATGATTTTATTAGTTGAATTATACATATTCTATTATTCAAAATGATCATTTAACAACTAAAAATTCCATAATAATTACACAAATGGATATAGAATTAAAGAATAACATATTTATCATCATCATCATTAGTATTATCTTTATACATTATATACTCAGAATTAGGGTTATTTTTTCAATTTGCCCCTTATTAAATAACTATTTACCAAAATGTCCCTGTCAGAAAACTATTTCCCAATTTGCCCCTGTCAGAAAACTTTTTCTCAATCTACCCCTGTTTAGTCGACTAAATCGCGGGCAAATTTTTTTTTTGAAGACTCCCGCGATTTAGTAGACTAAAAAACTCATTTAGTCGACTAAATCATTAAAAAAAAATTAAAACTTCGGAAGGCCATAACTTCTAGCTGGAGTCGAATCAAGTGATTCTTTTTGATTCCACATAACTTTTTGAGATCTATGCACTGACATAAAAATTAACTTCCAGATTTAATGAAGAGAAAGGAGGAAAAATAAGTGATTCTTTATTTTGCAGGAGATACTAACAATTCATTAAATATAATCAAGTGATTCTTTAATATTTAATTAATTGTTAGTATCTCCTGCAAAATAAAGAATCGTTTATTTTTCCTCCTTTCTCTTCATTAAATTTGGAAGTTAATTTTTATGTCGGTGCATAGATCTCAAAAGTTATGTGGAATCAAAAAAGAATCACTTGATTCGGACTCTCAACTAGAAAGATTGAGAAATAGTTTTTTGACAGGGGCACATTGGGAAATAGTTTTCTGATAGGGGCATTTTGGTAAATAGTTATTTAATAAGGGGAAAATTGGGAAAATAGCCCAGAATTAGTATCACGATATATATGGTTTAACTCCAACTAAAGAAACACATTATAAAATGATAACTTAACTTATGAAAAAAAAAATATAAAAAAACAAAAAGAATAACTTAATCTATAAGGTAAAAAAAGAAAGAAAATAAACCAGGACAAGGACTAAGATCTGAATGGTGATCTCAGTTTCTATCCCAATCCTGGTCCCAACCAAGACGGCAAATTCTCAGGATCAAAATATCCCAGACCAAGCTAGGACAACCGGGACCAGGATACTTTAAACGCCCTAACTCCAAAGCCAGATAGCTAAATGAAAACATGTGTAGTTTATTTGTAATTTGAAGTATTCAATTTTTGAAAAATAGTGTACACTTAAAAACTATACCTTTTTTGCTTATAAAATATCACTTATTTTATACAGAATCTAATAATCTAAACAAATGAACATAAAATACTTGAGAAGTGGAGGGGGAGAGGGGGGGCAGCAAACATCGCTCTCCTTTGTTGATGTGTAAAATGTAAATAACTTTTAATTTCAAGTTTCTTAACCCTAATGAATTTATGAGATCCAACTCACCTAAACACTTTTTTTTTTATAGAAAAAAAAAAAATCTTTGATAAATATGAGAGGGGCAAGGCAATTATGCATTCACGTTGCACTATAATCCACTACGTGACAAATGAAAGCTGTTCATTTGGGACACGTTTTGCATATATGGCTCCAACTTGAATCGTACCCATAATGCTCCCTGATATTTTCACGGGCACATATTCATTATTTTAAAATAATAATAATAATAATAATAATAATTTGTCATAATGGGGTTGGGATTGTGGTTTTAGAACATGAGAAAGTGATGGAACTTAGAAGGTGCCAAAGAATAGCCTCCTTTGAATTTGAATTGACGAAAGCCTACCACCCCCCATATGCTCTTCACTATTCACTCACAAACGTACGTGTTTCATCATTCACCCTTCCTAATTTGTTATTTGTATCTTTCATAAATAAAAAAAAAAAGATAAATGACATATGGACTTCTAGAACAGGGATGGAATTAGGGGTGGCCCCTGCCCCTAAAATTATAGAAAAGAATCCAAAATTCAGCCTCATAAAAATTTCAATATTTATACTTTAGTCCTCCTTAATAGTTTCATAGAGGGACTAAAGTGAAAATATTAGAATTTTTATGAGGTTAAAATGTGATTTCCTAAAATTCTGGGTTCGTTTCTCTAATTTTTGCCACTCCTAATTAGAATTGTTCGGTCCGTCCCTGCTCTAGAGTATGTTCGCACCGTAATAAAAATGACTTAAATGACATATGGACGGTCAGTTCGGTATATTTAGTCAACTAACAGTTACAATTAATTGGGATAACGGTCACAATAAACTTGTTTCTTCACTTTTTTTAAAAAAAAATATTAATATGACATCACAACACACTCCAAGAATTTCCAATAATTCTTCTTCTTCCTTTAAGAAAAAAGAAGAAGATTACGTATTTTGAGATGAGCCATAAACTCATAAAGTAAGACATGCCCATGCCAAGTGATGTCTAGAAGGTGATTTACGGCCCAACGGATTGGGATTTGGATTAGAATGGGAAATTCCTTTCTTATCCCACAATCCCCTCCCTCCCACTAACTGACGGAATCACTTTCGGTTGGCTCAAAGCTAAATAACGTCCTATTTCTTTAATTATTTTACAAAAAGAATAAGTATTAAAAAAATAAAGAAGGAACGTAAGTTGGAAATAAAGCTGACATGGATATATATATATATAGATATTAAAATAGGGGGAAAGAGTGGAGGTGGAGGAGGATGCTCTGAATGAAAATGCTTGTGTGTGAGCATCGTAGTTTAAGACAACAAGCAACTTGTGACGGCCAATCACGTTTTTTCTCTTTTTTCTTTTTACTTTCAATTTCGGCAATATATATATATTTTTAAGGGTAAATGAGCAATTTTACACATGTGCTTTACCCCACGAGCGCCCAGCACTACGAACTTTTTTTGGAGCAAAAGTACATACGTGGTTACATTTTGGGAGCAAAAATGTCACGGGTCATTAGTTGACCAGACGTTGACCGTTAACTTGGATGGAAATAAACAGTAACTCGGGTGAAATAACCATTTTGCCCTTAGTTTAGGTGAAATTACCATTTTGCCCTTAGTTTTAAATAAATAAATAAACTAAAAATACCCCCTCCCCCACCGGTGGCCGACCACCGCCGGCGGTCGCGTGCTGCCGGTGGGTATTTTCGCTCCTTAGCCCTTTTTTTCCCTGATTCTTTTGGACGGGCGAGATAAATGACTTTTTGTGACCATGTGTTTGGGATTGAAGTAACCTGCGCCGCAATCTCTACTTGAAGCTTAGTTTGTAGTTTGTGCGGTCAATATTCTATTTGTGTTTTTGGTGGTCATTAATATTTTATTAATTAATTTATAATATAATCGTGGGTGGCCTCCTCCATCACTCATTTTGCAAGTAGCCTCCCTGAGCCTCTAAAGACTAATCACTCCACTGCGTACTTTTTACTCATCATCTTCCCTATAAAATTCCATTCCACTTTCAACTCCTTAGTTTGATAACGCACCACCATCTTTGATCTTATTGTGAATATACCTATATCGCATATATTCTACTATGAGATTTTTTGTGTTTAGACAAAAATTGAACGATATAGAAGTATATTGTACAAACAAATTTATATTTTTTAAGGTACTCTATTCATCTGGTCCTAATTATAAGACCAAGTTGATTTTTTGGAGAGATTAAGGAAGTTAATTAAGTTACTTCAGAGTACTTTTATTTTTATTTTCTCTAAAATAATTAATTTGACTAATAAACTAATATATAATCTAAGGATACACAACATATGATATGATTTAGTAACTTATTTACCTTCTTTAATCTCTCTAAAAAAAGTCAACCCAATATTATAATTAGGACCGAAAGGGAGTAATAGATATTAGTGTTAGCTCTTCTAATTCAAGGAAAACAAAAAACAGCAGCATGGGGTGAGTGGGCCCATCACTCTTATAACTTGACCCATTTTTTTTTATAAAATATAAACACCATCGATTTTTAAATATAAGACAAAGTTTATAGTTTATAATACAAATTGTATTATAAATTTTGTCCTATATTTAATGTTTAAGGACTAAAATGACATTTTTTTTGACCATTAATATTTGCAAAATGTATTTACTCTAAAAGATAATCTTGACGTACCTTAAACAATATGTAGATTTATCAAGGATAGAAACTCACTCAAGAATAATTACCCTCATTTGAATCAACTACATTCCAACTTTTTCTAAAATCACATAAACTTATTCTCTACATTTTCTTTGACCTGTCAACAGTCAACTTATCCTCTACTTTCAAAACTACACTTTTGTATATTTCTTAACATAGTTTTTTTTTTTGAATATTTCTTAACATAGTTAGAATATTCAGTAAAATGTTCTGAAATATTTAATTCAATTATTTGTATATTGTAATTAAAATTATCAATTTCCACGAATATCTACTCCCCCAAATTTTTTAAAATTTAAATAATTATGTATGATGATATTTTAATAAATAATTTTTTTAAAACAATATTGTATTAGAGTTGACGGAAAAAAAAGAGTAAATACCTTTTCTGATCCCTGATAAATAACACGGATCCCATTTTAGTCCCTGACAAAAAAAATGTCCTTTTTAATCCATAAAAAGGACGAATAAGGGTCGGTTTTTTTGTCAGTGACCAAAATGGGGTCCGTATTTTTTTGTGAAGGACCAGAAAGGGTATTTACTCAAAAAAAAAAAATTAAGCATAACCCGTATTGACCAATTTATCCCTCACTATACCAAATCAATATTTCATTGAGTTATTCTTCTGTATTACGTTTTTGAAATATTATATTAACTAAGTACATAAGTAAATATTTTAAATATATACGAATAAGAAAGTTAAAAAATAATGCATTCATTTTTTAGGGTAATATAAATAATTTTTAAACAAAATTTATATTTAAATAGAATACTTTGATCCAAAATATATGAATTAATGGTTACCTAATTAACGAGTGGATTAAAATGAAATCTTAAGAATAGAAGGGAAGTTTGGGCTACATAACTTTTAATTGTAGGCCGCAAGTTAATGAATTTTACCTTATAAATAATAATGACACATTAAGTATAAAAAAATAAAAAATGACACATTGACACCAAACCTAAATATGATATTACATTAAATTTTATTCAATTGATAGACCCGTGATTTTGATCAATGAACGATATAAAAACAACAGATACAGACCCTGATTTCTTTATTAAGTAAGAATCAGCAATAATTCCACCATGCATGCATGGAATTATATTCAATAATTGATATTGGCTTATTCAATGGGTGTTCAAATTATTTAGGGAAAATTCATATGGCCCCCAAATAACAAAGAAAAACCCAAAAAAAGCCCAAAGATTCTGAAAAATCCCAAAAAGGCCTCGGGACATTTTCTGATATAAATTCATTAAAACGTGAGTTGTTAACGAGACTGATATAGTTGTTAACGGGTAAGTCATTAACAACTAAATTAGTATCATTAACAACAATATCCTAACAACTAAATCAATACCATTAACAACTATATTAGTCCCGTTAACAACTCACGTTTTAATGAATTTATACCAGAAAATGTCCTGGGCCTTTTTTGAGATTTTCATAATCTTTTGGACCCCATATGAATTTTCCCAATTATTTATGATTTTCATCACGTGCAGTGGCACTTGAATAACACTAAATATACTTCATTCGATCTTAAATATAAGATAAAATTGACTCTTTTGAAAAGATTAAGGAGACTAATTAAATTATTTTAAAATATTTATATTTGTCATTTTTTCTCTAAATTATTTTGTCTAACTTATAAATTGATATATAATCCAAAAATAAACAACATATAATATGATTGAATAATTTATTAACTTAATCTCTCCAAAAAAATCAACTATGTCTTATATTTAAGACGGAGAAGAGTACTATTCTTTTTTCCTTGGTCAACGTAGAAGAGGAGAATAAACAAAACAAAGAAAAAGACACGACGATACGCAGTTGCCACTCTAATTATAAAACGCATATAAACTTTTGCCTACAACAATTAAAATCAATTCAATGTATCAGAAGGTAAAGCATCCATTAATTTGGAGCATCAAAACTTAAACAATTAATTAAAAT
Organism: Acacia pycnantha; assembly: GCA_025563575.1. Classification (NCBI taxonomy): domain Eukaryota; kingdom Viridiplantae; phylum Streptophyta; class Magnoliopsida; order Fabales; family Fabaceae; genus Acacia; species Acacia pycnantha. Next base: position 2,215,562 of record JAMWYP010000038.1, read on the forward strand.
TTGTATTTATCACTTTAAAAACACTAATTTGGAGCATCAAATTAATTACTTAATTACTTGACCCGCTTTATGGAGGCTCATCCTCTTTTTCACGTTTTGACGTTTTCCTTCATCCAATCATTAAGCATATTCCTAATTCATACTCTGGATATTCAGTTAGAAATCATATTGTCCACGATTTTAAACATTAAAAATTAATTAAAAGTTGTATTTATCACTTTAAAAACACTCATTTAAAACAATTTCTTATTCTTAACTTACGGGCCAGATTAGGATGAGCATGTGGCTAAGCTCATCATGCCATGATCACCTAAGTGGGCGTGTGTTTATTATAATATATATGTGATAAAAAAAAAAAATTTTACTTGCCCAATATTTTTATACCTATTTAATTTACTTGATGAATTACTAATTAACTTCAAAGTTAACGTTGACGTGAACGAAGTGGCAAGTCGTGTGAAGTGTTTTTTTTTTTTTTTTTTTTCTTTTTAAGGTGTCATTGGACTAGAAGGCCTCAATGCACAACAAGTTGTGAAGTTAGCTTATGCCAGATTAGAATGCTCAGGGGACCACTCCTACTTAGTAGGTGTGTGTCTATTACAATATATATGTGATTCAAAAAACTACTTGCATAATATTTTTATTTCAATTTAATTATTTACTGAATTGCCAACTTCAAAGTTAATGTTGAGATGGATGATGCAGTAAATTGTGAATCGTGTACCTATTATATTTATAAAGAATTCGAATTTACAACCCTAAACTAGGCTTGTGAAAGAGCAAAAAAGGAAGTTTGGTGTCATTAAACTAAAAGGTTATGATGGACGGGATGTAAAGTTAAAAAGAGAAGGTTTTAAAAGCAGCATCAAATGCGAGTGCTGTAGTTTAGTTGGGGTCTTGGGGATTAATGCTGAGATAGATGAAGCAACAAGTTGTGAATCACATAACCATTATACTTATAAAGAATTCGAATTCGTAGCCCTATGCTTGTGAAAGAGTAAAAAAACAAGTTTTGTACCATTAAACTAAAAGGCACTAATGGACGAATTGTGAAGTTAAAAAGAGAAGGTTTTAAAAGCGGTATCAAATGGGAGTGAAATGGTTTGGTTGGAGAATTGGTGAGTTAATGCTGAGATGAATGAAACAGCGAGTTATGAATGAATCACGTACCTATTATATTTACAAAGAATTTGAATTCACAACCTTCTGCTTAGCAAAGAGTACAAAAACAAGTTTGGCGTCGTTAAACTAAAAGGCCCTAATGGACGAGTTGTGAAGTTAAAGAGAGAAGGTTTTAAAAGCGGCATCAAGTGGGAGTGACATGGTTAGGTTGGAGAATTGGTGAGTTAATGTTGAGATGAATGAAACAACGAGTTGTGAATGAATCACGTACCTATTATATTTACAAAGAATTTGAATTCACAACCTTATGTTTAACAAAGAGTAAAAAAATATGTTTGGTGCCATAAAACTAAAAGGCCATAATAGGCGAGTTGTGAAGTTAAAAAGAGAAGGTTTTAAAAGTGGCATTAAGTGGGAGTGACATAGTTTGATTGAAGAATTGGTGAGCTAATGCTGAGATGAATAAAGCAACGAGTTATGAATGAATCACGTACCTATTATATTTATAAAAAATTTAAATTCACAGCCTATGCATAACAAAGAGTAAAAAAAGAAAGTTTAGTGTCATTAAACTAGAAAATCTCAGTTGTGAAGTTAAAAAGGAAATTTTTTTGAAAGCGGCATCAATTGAGATCTGGGAGTGACGTGATTTGGTTAGGGAGTTAATTATAATTATTGAAAGGAAAATCATAAATCTCAACGCCAAAACAGACACACATGAAAGAAATGTGAGTTGGGTTCATAGTAACTTTACTTGTTGGTAAAGCGCACACGTTGCTATATTCATCAAGTCACAATCCAAGTCGCGTGAGATCTTCACTTAAAGTAAGAAAAGATACTGAGAGACGTACCTTAACCTTAACCTTATGCTCTGTATCGACCACGTTCAGATCCTGTGGTTCCTTCCTTCCTCAATCAATCTTCAATCATTCATTCTTTCTACCAATTTCGGAAACCCTCAAAAATATCCTCGTATATCACGTGCCTCTTTCTATTCTCTCTTGATTTTTATTCATGCCTTTCATCCCCTTCATTTTTCACCTATATAAATACTCACATACTACTCCACGTTCTTCACAACTTCTTGTTGTTTCTCACTGTTACTTGTTAACTTGTCATCTTCTTCCTTAAATTTTCTATCTCCTTCTTCTTCTTATTCGCCTGAAGCTAATAACATGTCTTGGGTTCGAGGGAACTTCATTGGAAGAGGAAGCTTCTCCACCGTTTACTTAGCAGTACCAACCACCAACAGTTTCTCTGATATTGCTGCCCCCACCGCTGTTAAATCGTCGGAGATTTTGTTTTGTTCTTTTCTCAAGAACGAGAAGGAGGTTCTGGATTCTCTCGGATTTTGTCCACATATTATACAGTGTTCTGGGGATGGATTTAGCTTCGAGAATGGTGGGGAGTATTATAATTTGTTTTTGGAATATGCCGCCGGTGGTAACCTTGCAGAACACATCAAGAAACAGGGCGATCGGTTGCCGGATGCCGATGTCCGGAGGTACACGATGTCGATTGTGAAGGGAATTCAGCATATACACGCGAAAGGATTTGTTCACTGTGATATCAAGCTTCAGAACATTCTAATGTTCGACAATGGAGATGTCAAAATTGCAGACTTCGGCCTCGCGAAGAGAACAGGGGAGAGAGAAGAAAAACAAAGCAGGGAACAGAAACAGAGTGAATGGAGGGGAACTCCTCTGTTTATGTCGCCGGAATCGGTGAGAGACAACGTGTATGACTCTCCAGCGGATATATGGTCTCTCGGCTGTGCTGTGGTGGAGATGGTGACCGGAAAACCCGCCTGGAGTAGCCCGAACGGGTCGGAATTGAGTAATATTTATTCACTGTTGCTTCGAATTGGGGTCGGAGAAGAACTGCCGGAAATTCCAGAGGAACTATCAGAAGACGGGAAGGATTTTCTGAGGAAGTGTTTGGTGAAGGATCCGGCGGAGAGATGGACGGCGGAGATGCTTTTGGAGCATCCCTTCATAAAGCAGGACGGTGAAGAAGAATCGTCGCCGAGAACTCACTTCGATTTTCCAGATTGGGTTTCGAGCACGAGTAGTTTAGCTCCGAATTCGCCGGAATCCAACGAGTGGCGTGAGTGGAAATTTGATACGTCGTCGAGTGTTACTAGTTTCCGTTCACCGGCTGATCAGCTCCGACAAGTGGTGACGGATGAGAGACCAAATTGGTCGGAATCGGAATCGGAATCTGAAAGTTGGGTGGTTGTTAGGTGAGAATAGAATATCAAAGCAGTGACGGAGAAGTAGAGACCTCGACCTCGAATGAGGTCTACTCCGGTTTTGATTCTTTTTATTTTATTTTTTAAATTTTGGGAACATTCATTCAGTGATGACAATTGAATTAAGGTGGGAAATTACAGAGGATTAAAGGATTAAGGAAGTGATCACTGATCATAATTGATTTAAGAATTTTCACAGGTCGAGTGTACAGAAAAAAAACAGGCTCCATATTTTAATTGATTATAATATAGTACCAGTTTTGAGATTTTGAGTTTGCTTTTTCCTCCCTTTCTTTTGTCGGTGTAAAATTCAGCTTGCTTGTTTAATTAACATTAAAAAGGAAGCTAAGACATAAACATGGATTTTAAATAACAATTACAGGATGCTTCTTGTAACTCTGATCATGCCAACATTATTGTTTTTTTTTTGCTTAGAGCGTCCGATATCTTAGGGCAGGCCACCTTTAAGGCACATCAACGGCCCCAGACTAATCCGGACCGAGACCGGGTTGGCCCCTTTCGGGGGGAAGCCTCTACCACCCACGCCTGCTGCATTCCCACGTCTCGAACTCAAGACCCGTGGTTAAGTTAGAAACAACCCCTACTGGGATTGACCCAAGCGGCTTGGTGGTTGTGCCTTTATGTGTTAACTGAAAATTGGGGTGTAAATTTGAGCTTGTCACTCTTCATTACATGATGATCCAAATTTATGCCCCTCTTTGATATTACTTATAGGCTCAAGCCAAATTTTATATGATGACCACACCAATGCTTATCACGTTTTGATGCACATTTGTTTCCTCTTCTTTTACGGGAAAGAAAGAATAACGGTATCAATAAACATCAGTTAACTATGTACTAGCCGTTATAGTAACTTCTTTATTACATACTCGTATCAAATCATCGTTGCATGTTTCATGTGTTGATGTTGAACACATGTTTATACAGATACTTATTGTGTGTCGATGGCGAATCTAAGCGTAAGCATTACTCTATGATAGTTAGATCTAGATTATCTAAAGGTTTACTAATTTTTGAGTTTTAAATTTGTAGCTTCTTAAACAACATCATCATTTTTGTAGTTATCTCTATGTTAGATTTTATACCTATTAATAAAATATTAAAGATATTAAAAAAACAATAAATTAAATCTAGATTATTTAATTTTAGTATTAAGAGTACATATATCTAACGAGTATCCAAAAGGGGTTTATCTCTCTCCTCGTGGGGGTCTCTCTCTTCTCTGTGAGGGCTGGTGGGGTCGTTGAACCTCTTTTCTGGTCATCGGTCTTTTATCGGTGATCTTTTCGTTTCTTCCTTTTCCGTCTTTCTTTGTCTGTTTTTTGGGATCTGGTAGTGGAGTGTGGGAGAGTGATTCAGACTTTTTTGGGAGTATGGAAGAGGGTCAGAGCTCGCATTCTGGGAGGAAGAAGCAGGTGGTTCTATCTATTGATCGAAAGGAGGTGAAGCATGGCCATACGCTTGCTGGAAAAATTCTTACCAATAAGAATCTAAACATTCCTACGGTTATTGCGATGATCAAGAAGGGATGGCAAATAGAGGAGGGACTGGAAGTCCATGACCTAGATCGAAACAATCTTACCTTTCTCTTCAGATTTAAGGAAGCCAATGATTTTATTCGTGTCTTGAAGGGCGAGGCAGTGGTCAATTCAGGGCATCTTCTAAGCCTCAAGTTTGGGAAGATTGTATGGTTATTAAGGATGTTAACTTTGATATTGTACCTTTCTGGGTCCAGTTTCACGGACTCCCTTTGGAAACCTTTAATAATGATAATGCTAGAATCCTTGGCGACTCAGTGGGGGAATCGGTGATGTTTGAACGGCCTTTCTCGGAGGGCAAGCTTGGGCGCGGCTATGTCCGAGTGAGATCTCTTATCTCTACTGTAGCACCTCTAACCACTGGATTCTGGGTACCTAGAGAAAATAGAGATCCAGCCTGGGTTTCGGTCAAATACGAAAGGCTCCAGACTTTTTGCTATGCTTGTGGCCGTATTGGTCATGATGGAAGAGGGTGCAAATTTTCCTCGGAGCAATCGCCTGGGGGCAATGAGTCACCGGAGTTTGGGGGTTGGCTTAGTACACCGGCAGTGCGCACTTTGGAAGAGTCCCTGGAAATTTGTAAAGAAGGTTGGATTGAAGGTCAAATGGGGTGTAAGCAAAATAATCCCAATACGGGTCGCCGGAGGGAATCGCCGGGAGCGGAAAAGTCGAGCAGGGACAAATTGAGCCCGGGATTGGAATCCTGCCAGAGGATTGGACAGGATGTCAGAGAGTTGGTGGGGTGTCAGTTGCCTATGTCTCCTCAAACTGTTGTGGCGAAAGGCTCAAGAAGTTACGCTCGGCTAAATTTTGGTAAGTGTATATCATTTAATATTAATGCTGAATTTGCCTCTCGGGTGCGGTAGTGGACCTGGAAATTTTTGAGAAACATGGGGGTTCGTTTGGGCCTGTCTTTGGTGAGGGGGATTCGGGCTTAGCTGAGAAGGGGGCCCTGGTGGGAAGTCATAATGAAGAAAAACTGAAAGGCCCATCAATTGGCATTTGCCAGTCCCCGAGCAGGGTGGCATTCTCCAATGAGTTAGATAACCATGTGGTCTTGGGTAATCAAATAATTGGGCTGTCTCCTATTTCTTCTGTCGCCCGATCCTTGAACAGTTTCCACTTGAAACGTCCGTATGAGGCTGACTTGGGCTCAACAGAGGTTAAACGTCATCGAAAATTATCTTTTGAAGAGCCCATTATTAAAGCTGATCCCTGTCATGGGAAAGGTCCATCTGTGAGAGGTTGTCGGAAGAGCTTTAGAGCAGTCAAAGCCTCCATTCGAACCAGGCAAAATGAGGAACATATTGCAAGCTTTGATCCTATGGCTGTCTCGGAACTGGGTCCCCAACTGGGTGTGTTTGGAAATGGTGAACTTTCTGAGGTATTGTCTTCTCTGTTAGCGAGAACGCAGGTGGTGGATGGGACCAGCCCCGGTTCATTATGAATATCTTAGCACAGGAACTGTCGGGGCTTGGGGTTGCCGTGTGACCGGGAACCTTAAGGAAGAATGCTTCCGTAAAAAACCCCTGATAGTGTTCTTATCGGAGACTAAGAAAAAGGCATCGTATGTTAGGAAGATTCGCCGGAGGTGCGGTTTTTCGGAGGAATGGTTGGTGGAACCTACTGGTATTGGTGGGGGGTTAGCCCTGTGGTGGTCTGAACAGGTTAAGGTGAATATTCTGTTCTCTTCGCAGTATTTAATTCACACGTGGATTGAAGTTTCGATATTTCTTCCCCAAGTATGTATCATTTGTTTATGCCCCCTTACGAGGATTTAAAATCAATATCTTGGCATGAGTTGACTAGGATAAGCAGGAATATATCAGAACCGTGGCTCTGTTTAGGTGACTTTAATGAGGTATTGACTCAAGCTGAGAAGATGGGCGGGCGCCCTAGGGCCTGGAGGAGAATTCTGAATTTTCAGGGGTTAGTGGCAGGCTGTGAATTAGAGGATTTGGGATTTTATGGATACCGATTCACGTGGTGCAATAATAGGGAAGCTCCAGAAACTGTTTGGGAGCGTATTGATCGGGCATTTGGTAATTGTCACCTTCGGATTTTATTTCCTAATATGCAAATTTTCCATGTGGCTCCACTTGGGTCTGACCATCATCTTCTTCATGTGGTTTGTCAACCGATGCAAAGTAGTAGACGGAAGGTATTTCGTTTTGAAGAGGGTTGGGTTCACCATCCAAACTTCCATCAGATAGTGAACGAGAGTTGGAAGCGGCCTGTGGAGGAATTGGAGTCTGCGATTGGGTCTTTTAAGGGTCATCTGCAGAACTGCAGGATGTTACTAGAGGATTGGAGTAAAGCTGAGTTCCCTAATAATAATATTCTGCTGAATAAGATGAGGCGACGATTAGATGGTCTTTCTAAGGGTATCCGTTCGGGGATACGACTAGAGCTATTTGTGACGTGAAGATAGCAATTGAGAAGCTTGAGTGGAAGAGAAATTCTGGTGGCAAAGATCAAGGGTTAGCTGGTTATCGGCGGGTGATAGAAATACTCGGTTCTTCCATATGTCAACAGTCCGTAGAAGACAAAGAAACAGCATCACTTGTATTAGGGATGACTCAGGGCAATGGCTTTCAGAGAGGAAAGATGTAGAAAATAATATTGCTGATTTTTTCCAACACTTGTTCACCTCATCGGAACCTGATCACATGGAGGCTGTCCTTTCTTTTATTGACAAGAAAATTTCTGATGAAATGAATCATACTCTCTTGAGGCCAGTCTCTAGGGAGGAGATCAAGGCGGCTGCATTTAGCCTTGGAAGCTCAAAGGCTCCTGGCCCGGACGGATTTTCTGGAATGTTCTACCAAAACGCCTGGCCGGAGGTTAGTGATTCTATCTTTGACATGGTTCTAGAATTTTTTGCTGGAAACTCTATTCTAGACCCTATTAATGAGACTAATCTAATTTTAATCCCTAAAGTGAGTAGACCTGAGCATGTGTCGCATTTTCGTCCCATTGGTCTTTGTAATTTTTCTTATAAAATTATCTCTAAGATTATGGCTCGTAGAATGGCGCCTGTACTTGATAGTTGTATTTCCCTAATCAAGGGGCCTTCGTTCGGGCGGTGCATCCACGATAATATAATCATTGCCCATGAGGTGTATCATTACTTGAGGAGAAAAAACAGCGGTGGTAAGCATGAATTTGCTCTCAAGATGGACATGAGCAAGGCTTACGATAGGGTAGAATGGGATTTTCTTGAGAAGGTTCTTTTGTGCTTCGGTTTTGATAGAAGGTGGGTTTCTTTGGTAATGAAGTGTGTAAGGTCGGTTAAGCTTAATGTATGCCTATCTGGTGAGAAAGTTGACTCTTTTTCTCCTAGTAGGGGACTACGTCAGGGAGACCCTTTATCACCGTACCTGTTTATCTTTGTGGCCGAAGTCCTTTCATTGATGATTTCTAAGAGTCAGGAAGCGGGATTACTTAAAGGAATTAAGCTAAGCCTCGGTTGTCCGGTTTGACTCATAGTTTTTTGCGGATGACGCTCTGATATATGTGAGAGCTACTCGTTATTACTGTGGTCAGTTGGCTAGGATTTTGAAGCTTTACTGTGATGCATCAGGTCAGTCCCTTAATCTTGACAAATCTAGCTTATTCTTCTCATCAAATACCCCTATGGAGGTTCGGTTGGCAGTGGGCCATAGATTGCAGATCCCTATAGTAGATGACCCTGGTAAGTACCTTGGTATCCCTAGCATCTGGGGGAAAACGAAACATCAAGCGTTGGCATATATTCGGGAAAGGGTATTGACAAAAATTCAGGGTTGGAGCCATAAATTTCTTTCACCAGCAGGAAAAGAGGTGATGATAAAGGCGTAATCCAAGCCATACCTATTTATCCTATGAAGCTGCTTCAAATTTCCTCTTAAGACTTGTAAGGAGATACATGGGTGATTGCTGATTTTTGGTGGGGGGGGAAATGTATCGGATGGTCGTTTGCATTGGAAGGCTTGGGACTATCTCACCTTGGGTAAAGATCAAGGAGGAATGGGGTTTAAAGATTTATCAATAATGAATGAGGCCCTTCTTGCGAAGACAGCTTGGCGGTTGCTAACACGTCCTCAAGACCTATGGGCCAGAGTTCTGAAAAGTATCTATTTCCCTCAGTCTGAATTTCTGGATGTTGGTAAAGGGCATAGGGCGTCTTGGTGCTGGGCAAGTCTAATAGCTGGACGGGATTTTTTGAAAAAAGATCTCCATTGGGAAGTAGGGACTGGTCAAGACATTCGGATATGGGGTGATCCCTGGATTCCGGGTATTAATCCGCTTGAGAAACCTCCGAACAAAGACCGATCCTCTTTTTCTGAGGGAAGAGTGTGTGATCTTATCGATGAGGGCTCCTGGGTCCTGACACCTATTATTAATCGAGTCCCTAGGGAGGTTTTGGAGATTATTCTGACTATTAAAATTCCGGAAAATCATTTGGAAGATAGACTTGTGTGGATGGGGGCCGTTAATGGTGACTATTTTGTCAAGGGAGGGTATCATATTGGGAAAAGCAAGACAGTAACTAAGCATCAGAATGCTGGTCCTTCGATTGTGATCCACCAGGCCAGCTGGAAATCAATTTGGGGTATCAAAACCATTCCCAGGGTTCAACAATTTTTATGGAGGCTTCTTAATAAAGCGGTGGCCACCAATGATGCGCTGTTTAATAGAAAGCATTCCAGGAATAGATTGTGTCCAATCTGTGAGGTTGCTGTAGAAAACATAGAACATTTACTTTTTAAATGCTATTGGACTAGGTGTGTGTGGTTTGGGAGTAGCTTAGGAGCTAAGCTTGATTGCTTGAATGTTCATAATTTTAATGCATGGTGGTTGTTGATTACTAATATGTCTATTTTCACGGATAGAGATATTTCTCTTATTTGTTGGCTGTTATGGTTAATCTGGAAGCAGAGAAATGAGAAAGTGTTTAATCAGGTGGATCCACGATCCTCTGCTATTATTGTTAGTGCTAATCGGTATAATTCTGATTTTTGGCAGCTATGGGATCGGATGTCGGTGGGAAAAATTCGGGACTAAGAAGTATCTTTGTATTAGACATTTGGGTCCCCCGGAGAGTGATTGGCTGAAATATAATGTTGATGGTGCCTTTATGATGGGTCGAGAATCAGCATCTGTGGGTGTGATCTGTCGTGATAACTTTGGATCCTTTAAATGGGGATATGTGGATAAAATTAAATCCATTTCAGCTTTCATGACTGAGGCTTTGGCCCTCAAAAAGGCGCTTATGCTGGCTGTGGACCTGGGGCATGAGAAGGTAATCTTTGAGTCTGATTGCCTCTCTCTAGTATCTTTTGTAAATGCTAAGTCTCCTCTATTGGGTGAATGGAAATGTAGAAGCATTATTCATGATATAATCTGTCTTTTTGCAAGCAAGGTTGGGTTTAAATTATCCTTTGTTACTAGAAGGGGTAATAGAGCGGTGATCTCTTAGCGGCTTATGCTTATAAGGAGGTGTGCCGATTGGGTGGGTTTGGCGGCCGTCACCTTCCTTGCGATCTATTCTGGCCTTGGATGTGGAGAGCTCAAATTTGAATGTGGATGGTTCTACCTTTCCCTTTGCTGATATAGGGAGCTGCTGAATCGAGTGTCTGTTTTTGCTGCTGGCTCGGTTCTTTTTTATGTTTTCTTTTGATGCGTGTTTGGCATCTGTTGCTGGTTTTTAGTTTTAGCCTTATTGCTTTGGTTTCTGTCTCCTTGTTTCTTTTGATACGTGTCTAGTATCATTGGCTGCTGTAAGTGTTGTACTGGTGGACTCTTTTATTTAGTAATATCAGCTTCCTTTTCGAGCAAAAAAAAAACGAGTATCCAAACAATTTCATGTAAAGATTACTTTGTGCTACTCTCAAATGCATACATACTCAATATACATATATAGCCGCCATGCCTATTTGTTTTAACTTTAATTTTTAGAAGTACTTTTACAGCATTTAAGGTAAATATGTGAGAGAAATTTTATCTCAACTGTTTAAAACTGGAGTATTATGATATAATCAAGTACCATAAAGATGTTGGAATGGAGTATTTTCAACTTTGTGAAAAATATTTAAATTTCAAATTACATATTAAAATGGGCTTTACTTTTTTTATTTTCCTTCAATAGTTTCTTTTGGCATCATCATATGATTTCAGTGATGCCAATAGAATTAAGGTGAAAAATTACATAGGATTAAGAAAGGGATCAGAGTTGATTTAAGAATTTTCACAGGTCAGGTGTATAGATTAAAAACAGGCTCTAGGTTTTAATTGATTATAATTTACTACCAGTTTTAGGATTTTGAGCTTGCATTTCCCCCCTTCCTTTTGTCAGTTTAAAATTCAGCTTGCTTGTTTAATTAACAGAACTCTTTAACTTCGGAATTTATGAATAGAAAAAGGAAGCTAACACATAAACACATGGATTTTGAATACCAGAAACAAAAATTTAAAAAAAAGCTGTTGCATCCCCTGTTTTTTCCCCATTTCACAGAAAGCTTCTTGTCACTCATGCCAAAACTGTTGTTTTACTTTTATGTGTTGATTGAAAATTGGAGTGTAGATTTGAGCTTGTCCCTCTTCAATCTTCATAGCATGGTGATCCAAATTTATCCCTTTTTTTTTTAAATATATTACATGTAAGCTCTAACCACTTTCCATATCATGATCACACCAATACTTATCACGTTTTGATGCACATTCGTTTCTTACTTTCCCTAGAAAAAGAAGGAATAACAGTTCAATTAACTCTATATCAACCACCGTGGTAACCTCTCTATTTCATGCTCATATCGAATCATCATTGCACTTTTCACGTCTTGGTGTTAAACACAAGTTCGTAGAAATACTTATTGCGTGTTGATGTTGAATTCAAGTGTAGGCGTTTATTTATGACGGTTAGATCTAGATCATCTAAATTTAACATAGGTTATTTGAATTTTGAGTTTTAAATTTGTAACTTCTTGAACCACATAATAATTTTATAATTATCTCTATTTTAGATTTTATAGCTATTAAAATAAAAATAAAAAAAGTCTTAAAGATATAAAAAAAAATATTAAATTAAATCTAGACTATTTAATATTGATTTAAAGAATACATGTATATTCACGTAAATTAAAGATTACCTTGGGCTACTCTCAAATGCATACATACACAATAATCAATATACACGTGTGTGTTTGTAATTGCTCGTCTTCCTTTTATACGTGAGAATCAAACTGCTGATCAAAATGAAATGGGAATGAGAATCCTAAAGTAAATTTTGTTCTTTAGTTTGCATCATTAAAAATTTGAGTAAAAATTCCAAAATAATTTAACAAGCAAGGGATATTTTATTGTTTTGTTGCACTGGTATATTATTATATAATCAAGTACCATAAGAGGTTGAAACAGAGTATTTGTAATTTTGTGAAAATATTTGAATTTCTAATTAAATATTTAAATGGCCTGACTCTCTCTCTCTCTCTGTGTGTGTGTGTGCGTGCGCGCCATCGTATGATGTTCCAGTAGCCAGATTGAATTGATGGAGTAAACCAACCCGATGTAGATGTTGGTCCTTAGTTTGATCTGAGGGTTTCATTTTTGGGCCTCTTTCTCACATTGGGCTTGATAAGCCAGTGAGCCCTCATTGAACCAACCGGTCAATGCACTGAGTCAAAGATTAGTGGGTCAGACTGAAATCAACTTGAGTCTAAACTAGTGAGGTATAAAAAATTGAAAAAAAAAATTTAAATTTCTCTTTGTACCGACCAAAATTTGAAATACTATATATCATTTCAATACCTTGGATCACTAACAAAATAATCATATACTCCAATACTTGTCACATGTTTTCAAATTATATATTTACATTCTAATATATCTATAAGAAATAAAATACCAAATTATTAAAAAAAGACTAAAGTATACTTTTAGTCTTTTAAGTTTTATATAAGACATACTTTTGATCTCTTAACTTTATAAAGTAAACTTTTGATCCTAAAATTCTAACTCCGTTAATATTGCTAACGGAAAATAATGACGCAACGAACTCAAGTGATGACTAATAGTACTTAATTACACAAATTTTATTATTCTTCAATTTACCCATATTTTAAATTTAAGTTTCATAGCATTTAATTACATAGTCATGACTTAAGTTTACACCGTTATCACTTGAATTTATTTTTCCGCTAGTAAAATTAGCGGTGTTAGAATTATAGAATTAAAAATATGGTTTATAAAGTTAAGGAACCAAAAGTATACCTCATGTAATTTAAAGGACCCAAAGTATACTTTAGCCTTAAAAAATAAGAAAATTAAAATTGCAAAACAAATAAAGACACATCTTTAATTTCATATTAATCATTTTACATTTTAGAAAAAAAAATGTTTTATATAAAATGAAGAAATTTTAGAAAAAAGTTTCTCAAATAAAAAATTTAAGATACATTTTTATTTAAAAATATTATGTATTTGACCAACATTTCTTTTTATATGTATGTACTTATGGTACAATAAGAAATAAAAACATTAAAAGATGGCCTTCTTCTTCAAAAAAAACAAAAACAAAAACAAAAGGGGGTGTGAATATTATGATGGTGGCACTGGCAGCTGGCAGATACGGCATTGAATAAACTTGGGTTAATGTCCATTTTTACCAACAAACAATTACATAAAAAGCAACCATCACAAATATTAATTGATGGTATCTTAAATACCAAAAAACAATTACAAGGTGATAAAAAACACAACTCCGTTAGTTCTATTTTTCACGGACGTTTAGCTCCTAGGATATGATGATGTGGTGAAAATAAACAGAAGATGTGGCATTGACACTGACCCTTTTTATCTTTTTTCTTTGCCACATCATCATATCCCACAAATAAACCCCACAAATAAACCCACGTTTTGCTCCAAGCTCCCGTACAATGATAAAGATGAGGATTGAATGAAACAACCCCCTCTGCTCTGGTTTTTCAACTTTCAGCCTCCGTCAAGCTCGCAAGAAGAAGCAGCAGCAGCACCGACACCTCCTCAGAGAACAAAAACAGCACACATGAGCTCGGTATTTCAGGTTCTTCTCTGGTTCAGAGGGCTTCGATGCATAAGAATTAGATTTCTCCCTTCTCAATCTTGTTGACGGCACGTTCGGTCCTCAAACTCAGTCAGCTCCACAGTCTTCTCATCCTCCCGTGGAGTTGATAAACAGAACCGAACACCTCTGTCTTTCACTCTGCTTTGCTTTGGTTTTCGCCAAATCGCTCTCCTCTGTAAAAAGGCGATTGATGATGATGAACAGTGGCTTCTTTTCGATTCCCCCTCTCCTGCACTCTTAACTCCTCCTTTTTAGATTTAGGTCTCCCATTGGTTCAGCCCAAGAGAACCAGAACCCATGAAGGAGCTGAGAGAGATAACAGCAAAGCACCCATGGTTTCACTAATCTTTGTGTTCTTTCTATAGCGTGTGTTCCTCCCCATATAGCGAAGCTTCTGTGTTCTTATATCCGTTGTTCGAATTCCAAGAACTTCTCTCTCCCTCTCACAAGCAAAATGGATCGGAGAAGCGTACTCTCTCTCGCATTGATCTGCATTGTCATCGCCGGCGTCGGTGGTCAGTCTCCGGCGGCTGCTCCATCCAAATCACCCGCCACTCCAGCTGCTGCTACACCAGCGGAAGCACCTACTAAAGAGCTCACTGGAACAGGAGCACGGGGAGAAGAAACATGAACTGGTGCTGGGGGTGAGCTCACTGGAGCGGCCGCTGGAGTGGAGGCGAAGATGCTGGAGGTTTGGTGGCTGGAGCTGGTGCCGCCGCAGCCTTTGACGAAAAGATGCTGGAGATGAAGCCGGCGATGCCTATTTGGGAGATGATGCTGGGGCTTCCGCCTTGGAAGATGGTGCCGGGGTTGATGCCTTGGGAGATGCAGCAGGAGGTGTGGATGATGGTGCCGGGGTTGTTCCAGTGAGAGGCAAAAATACAGGTCTTCATTTAATCTCCACCATGTCAGCATGTAAACGTCTATGAATTAACAAGACTAACGGCATTGTGTTTCTTAGCAGATTGTAATTGTTTTTTGGTATTTAAGATACCATCAATTAATATTTGTCTTGAGATCTTCTTTGTGTAATTGTTTGTTGGTAAAAATGGACCTTAACCCAATAAACTTTTGTCCTTCAACAATTTTAAAATTTGATGTTTAATGTTAATAAAAATATTTTAAAATAAAAATCAAAAGTCAAAAAAATGTAAGGTCTGAGCAAAAAAAAAAAATGTAAGGTCACCCAGTCTAAGGCACCTAGGCTTCATGTGGTACTAGGAGATGAATTAAATTGCGTCCTCCATTTCAACGTGGTCAGAGACTTTAGACTTGACATTTGGCTTGTAGTAGATCTCTATTCTCAACCACTTTTTCTTCACACGGAACGGAACTCTGGAACTTCATTTTTTAACCAGCAAATTTTGAATCCTCTCAAGTCAAAAGCACCATCGATGAAAACGGGTTAGGTTTCTCTCATCATCATTTTTTTATTATCCCTCATTATCTCTAAATCACATCTATCCAATCAATCTGAAATATTATAATATTACTTTAATTTTTCTCTCATCTTCCCAATCAACAATCCAGATGAGATGAGGAGGGATGAGGAGAAAGAATGCTTATGAGAGGATCCTCTTTCGATGAAAATTGGAGCAACCTGCAAATATCGAGAAAAGAAACAAAAGATAGTGTGGTTGGTAGGCCTTATTTGTTTCCCCCCCCCCCCCTATTTTCCTCTTTCTTTTTCGCTTAAATCTCTCCCTCCTTTTCTTATTGTTCATTTTCGTTCTTCTTAAACAATTTTTTTAGTCTTTGATCCATCTCCTCTCCACACTGACTTCTTTCACACCTTTTTTCCTTTCTAGTCTTTTGGTCCACTTTGTTTGCTACGAATCTACTCGGCTTCTTTTATTTTCTTCTTCTATCATCATTGATTCGGTGTTCTCTTACTTCTCTCTAGTCTCTACTATCTCCATCATATTCAAGCTTTCCTTCTTTTCGGGTCAGCTCGGTAGGTCACCCCAAGTCAGCTGGGTTAGATCCGAGTCAGAGGATGACCCCGATTTCTATAATAGACCGGTCAGTTTTACAACCGGTTTGTCGATTTCCAGTCCGAACCAGTCGACCTAATTTCCAAGTTTCATAACCATGCCAAAAAGTAAAGGAATGTCTTGACCAAGTTCTGTATCCACTTAACATATCAACCATGTTTTAATGGTTTAATGGGTGTGATTTAAACAATATAAAACTATTATTATATTATTACATATGATAAAAATCTACAATTATTTATTTAACATTAAATTTCACCTATTAAAACATAATTAGTTAAAGTATATTATTTACTTAGCATTAAATTTCACCTATTAAAACTTAATTAGTTAAAGTATATTATTCACGTAGCATTAAATTTCACCTATTATAATTAGTTAAAGTATATTTTTGTTCTTTTAAGTTTACATGATGTATATTTTTGGTTTATCAAATTTATGAAGTATACTTTTGGTCCTATAATTCTAACATCGTTAATGTTGCTAACAAAAAACATAAACTCAAGCGATCATTATGTAAACCTAAATGATGACGGTGTAATTAAATGCTATTAATCTTAAACTTAAAATATAGGTAAATTGAAAAATGCTTAAAATTTGTGTAGTTAAATACTACTTTCTCACCGGTCCTAAATTTAAGACAAAGTTTATAGTGTAATTTTCACTGCAAACTTTATCCTATATTTAGAACCGAGTATTAGTTATCACTTGAGTTAGTCATGTCAACATTTTCCGTTAGTAACCGTAGTAACATTGACGGTGTTAAAATTATAGGAACATGAGCATAACTTATAAAATTAAGAGAAAAAAAGTATATTTCATGTAAAACTTAAAAGACCAAAAAGTATATTTTAGCCATACATAATCTAATGGTTGTAACATTAAGTGGAGAGGATATTTCTTAGAGCATATTTCATAATCTATCATTATCACGAGATTTAATATTTAAACAGGAAATAAATTGATAAATATGACAACTAATTATTTTGTTAGTACTACACCATTTTATGTAATCAAGTTTGTTTTTTCAATAAAGTTGTTTACATTTTCATGATTTTATTTAATGACAATGATTATTAAATATGATTTAATAAATTACATGAATATTTAAATATTATTTTCTTATTTAAAATAATTTAAAATTAATGTTAAATAATGGGCAAAACAATATTTAAAATAATAGGTTAAAGTATACTTTTAGTCTTATAACTCTAACACCATTAATTTTGCCAATGGAAAATGCAAACTCAAGTGATAACGGTGTAAATTTAAGTGATAATTGTGTAATTAATCTGCTATAAGGCTTAATATAAAATATGGGCAAATTAAAGAATATATAAAATTTATGTAATTAAATGTTATTAGTCATTATTTGAGTTCGTTGCTTCAGCGTTTTCCATTAGCAATCTTAACGGTATTATAATTTTAGGATAAAAAGTATACTTTATAAAGTTAAAAGACCAAAAGTATACCTTATGTAAAACTTAAAACACTAAAAGTATACTTTAGCCAAAATAATATTATTTGAATTACTTTAGTTGAGAAATAATAGGCAAGATATGTATAAGGAATATTTGGAGAGAATTATGGAAAAGAAATTAGAGGGTAAATTAGAGAAATTTTTGTTGTGAAAGTTTCTAGGATTTTTAAATCGCATGCTCAACATGTGATGTGGTTGGTTGGAGGGTGAAATCATAATTTATCGGATGAATCATGATTTTTTTTAAAATTACCCAAACAATCACTTTGTCAAATAAAAAATGCTTTTTAAAAGGAAACTTATTCACACCAAATCAAATTTAGCATTATACAAATTCAACTTTTTTTTTTGTGTGTGTGTGTATATTACGACCTTATTAATATAATTTCAATATAAGAAATGTAGAAAGTGACAGTGTGACACCATAGTTAAGCTGGCAAGCCAATTTCTGAACAAGAAAATTGGGGCGTGACTCATATAAGTGTCAAATATTCTTTTATTCTATTTTGGATTATAATAATAAAGAAAAAAATTTACCCAAAAATTCTATTAAAATAAAAATAAATGAAATACAGATTATTCAAATGAAATCTAATATTTTTGTTGGGGGTGGCCAAATGATCCAAAGCTAACATTGAAAGTAGATAATGATGTACTCCTCCAAATCCTAATTATAGGAGCTATTTAACCGATTTTGAGAGAATTAAGAAGAGGAGTTAAATTAGTTAAATTTACTCATTTTCCTAAAATGTCCTTATATAAATTTAAAATGACACAAGTTACCCTAATTATAAGTGTTTCTAATTTGCCTTACATTAGACATCTATGACATATTAGTTTAGTATATATGTATATTAGTTGATTTTTATATAGCCATGTGTATACATATTGTAATACCCCGAAATTTGAATTAGGGAATTTAAGGGCCAAAGTGCCAAAATGACCAAAATACCCCTGGGAGGAGTAAATAACTTAGGAAAATTGTGAAAAATCCTAAAGGGCAAGGAAATAAGTGTTAAATTTGAGAGAGAGTATATCTCTAATTTTGGTAATTTAATAAATTACAAACTTAGAGAAATTGAAGAAGAATGCTCAAAAAAATGCCCTCACAAATTCTAAAATAAAGCGTAACACATGGAAACAGAAATGTTAATGCAAGAGTATAAAGGAAATAAGGTGTTCTAAGTAAGAAAATTATCAACAAGTGATAATAAAGTAATTAAGTAATATTGAGCTAATTACTTAAGCCTGAGCAAAGAAAATTATGAAATAATTATGTAAAGCTCAAAAATTAGTGGAAAATGGTTTGAAATTAGTAAAAATATATTTACTAATTAAATGGAAATTTTGGAGAAAAATAGTTGAGTTTAGGTATTTTGAGCCTAAATGCAAGAATGGACCAATGGGAAAATTCTATAAAAATTATGTAAAAATAATTATTTAATTAATTAAATAATTAATTAAATAATTAAATCAAAAATAATTATATAAAAAAAAACGAAAAATTGGGCAGAAAATAAAAAAAAATGAAAAAGGAAATGAAGATTTTTGTTGCAAGTTGTATAATATTATATATTATAATTAATTAAAGTAAAAAGTCGTTTGTGCATTTTCCTAATAAAACAAAATAGGGAAAAATGCATATAGGCATATTTTTGGATATAGAGAAAATAAATTCTAACTCAATATCTAGGAATGAGTTTGAATTTATATGGACATATTTGGAATCAGTGAATTTTTCTGAAGAAGTTGGTAATTTCAGAAATGCGTTCTGAAACCGGACGCGATCGGACACGTTTTCGAGAAACTTCAGTGGATAGTTGGAATCCTATCTAAAGTCAAAATTCAAGTTTAAATAGATATTATTGATGAGGAAGAGAAGGTCTTCAAAGTTGTAAATCCAGAATTTTGAGATTTTTCGAAATTACGCGAATCTAGTACCGATCGAGGTTTATCGATCACGAAACCTTCCTTAACAAGTTAATTACATCATCAAGATGATGCAATTTTGGTGCCACATCAGCTGCTGCATGTCGACCAAGAGAGGGAAAGGAGAGAGAAAAACTTGTTCAAGAAGTTTTCTAAAATGAAAAGGGAAAATTACAACTTTGGACCCAAAATTTGAGAATGGAAAATTACACCTTAGGACCCACTTTTTGCCTATATAAAGGCATGAGTTCCTCTTCATTTTCTCACCCCATTCTCAAGTGCAAAACCGATTCTTGAGAGAGAAAGAAGAGAGAGGAGCTCGGAGAAGTTCTAGAAGTCTTCAACGGGTAAGTCTTTCGGTCTTTAGTTTTTAGTCTTTAGTTTAATAGTTAGTAAGGCTAGAATAGTCTTTATTTTTTTATGATTTGGGTATCATATGGGAGGGCTATTTTAGTCTTTATTTTCAAGAATCATAAATGCGTCGAAGTTAAGCGAAATTTTGGGAAGAAAATAGCCTATGTAGCGGAAGTTACCGGCGAAATTCCGCCAGTAGGGTTATAGGGCAAAATGGTAATTTTTACCTAAAATGCCAGTTATAATGTCAAATTACTAATGGAAGTGACATTATTCTCATAGGATATCTGAAACGTTGATTCTGCTGCCGTTGCCGCCGCCCGACGTGCATTGTTTCACGATTTTCCGTAAAAGTACTGATTTTAAAGTAAACGTGCTAGAAATACCGTAATCCGTCAACGAAGGTACGTTCGCGTACTGGTAACCTTAACTCTGATGTTTAATGTATGCATATGTCTGTCATGCCAATTGTCTGTCATGCCTGTACTCCGATTGTACTATTGCTCTGTACTTTGATTGTACTATTGTCTGTACATCCGACTGTACTATTCTCCGTACATCCGACTGTACTATTGTCTATCATCCGACTGTATTGTCATTGTTATACATATCTGTTATGTATATCCTATGTCTGACCATAGTAAATGTTGCCAAGAGTCTATGAATGTCTGTTGAACATATATGATGTATGTAATCATGAGGTTAACCGTTACAGGGTTCGATGCATGGACCTCGGCTCTTAACTTAGCTTCGTGGTCGGGTGGACCGAGAACCGAGGAGAGGGGCAAGCAGCACGCCTAGGAGTCCCAGCTGAAGACTCCTTTCTGTCATTTCTTTTGAAACACTTCTGTATCGCTGTTTAAACAGCAAAACAATGTACCATGGGTATTTTAATATATATATCAGTTACTCAATCGCTCCGGTGCACTACTCTGATCATTTTGAAATGATGTTTTTAAAAAAAAAAATTTATACTGCTTTAGAAAAGTCGGGTTGTTACACATATAGATCTAATTTCCTTTCCACACGCTTTCTAATTGAAATAATGGTCTTGCTATATAAACATATATGTGTGTATATATAGATCTATCTACATACATAGAGACACACACACCCATATATCTACACACACATACATACATAGACACACTCACACACACACACATGCATACATACATATATATATAGACACACACACACACACACATATATGTTTATATATGTGTGTGTGTGCTCACACACACACACACACATATATATATATATCTACACATATATATATATTGACACACACAGTGGCGGAGCCAGGTTTTAGAGTTTGTGGGTGCACAATTAGGAAGAAAATTCGAGATTTCGGAAAATGTCAATTAAGCTTGGAATTAATATTTTTGAGGATAGGGGAATATTACAGAAAAGAGCCCCATAATTCTGGAAATTACAAACATATGAAGGAATAGATCCGAGATAAAATTACATAATCTACCCATCATTGTTATGAATTAATTTACGCCAGAAAAATTTCAAAATTTCAATTTAGTTCCTCTTAAAGAACTTCAAAAGTTTACACCTAGGTCCCTGGTCAAAAATGGCATTTTGACCAGGTTCTTGGGTCTGTGTTCTTTCTGGATATATGCAGAGAGACTGGGGGCTGAAAAAATACCAGACGAATCTCTACTCTAGCTGGAAGCTCGTCTACTCCGTTGACGTGGCCAAAGCTTAACTCTTGTTCTAAATTCATCTTCTCTAGTTCGGCTTCGCTTTCTCCAGATCTGCAACTCCGTCCACCTTCGTCACCTCTGTCACCGACTCACCGGCGACCCTCCTCCATAGTCGCGACAACACACAATCCAGAAATAGAGTATTCAGCACTGAGGGACACAAAGCAAAGGTCGTAACAGAGAAGGGAAAATCAGAACTTGCGATAGAGGGGGAAGGCCGAAACTGATCTGGGAGGCTTGAAGGAGGAGACCACCACCACCGTCACTCCATCTCACTTCACCATCGCCATCAGCTCTGTTCCATTCTCACATACTCTATCATCATCTTCGACCACAAGACAACCCCTCCATTACCGCCGGTGGAGCCTTTGAAAATAGGGGAAGCACCATCAACACTGAAGGAGAGCTCCAGATTCGACAGCTACAGCCTTAATTCTCCACCTTTGAACTCGCATCCACCATCATCACCGTTCACCTTCACTTCCGGCGACTTTCATCTTCCATCTCAAAACTTGTGTCTGCACTTGCGGTCACATGCGTCAACGTGGCTCCGCCACTGGACACACATAAACACAGATATACATATATATGTACACATATATATAAATGCTCCTAATAATAAGTATAAATAGAGATATTATAGGAAAAAAATGACAAAAGTTAAAATTTGCTCTTATAATTAGGACCAAAACCAATTCTAAAATTTGCTCTTATAATTAGGACCGGAGGGAGTATTTATTATAAACTACTATTGTTGCTTTTTTCAAAACCTCATATAATTCACCTTGACGTTTTGACTATATGGTGGCTTATAATGGAAGCCGTTATGGTTCATTGTCCTTGGGATCCTCTTCTACCAAACTGTGCTGATTTGGCACACAAAAACACTGAACCTCATGTTTTATTTTTTTATTTTTTATTTATTTTAGGATACTAATGGGTGTTAAAAAGATCGATACTGAAAAAATGCTTCAGGATCTTAAAAAATTAATTTAGGATACTAACTGATACTAAAAAGACACTTGAAAATACTGACTAATATTGAAAAAATTATTCACGATCTTGAAAAATTATTTCAGAATCTTGAAAAAATATTTTGGGTACTGACGGGTACTCAAAAGAATACTTTAGGATATTGATCGGTACAGAAAAATATTTTGCTTTTGAAAAAATATTTCAGGCAACTGACCGATACTAAAAATATACTTTAGGATATTTTTCAAGATCCAAGAATAATTTTTCAGGATCATGAATTTTTTTTAAGTACCAGGGTATCCTGAAATATTCAAATATCCTTTTAGTACTGGTTAGTACCATAAAATATTTTTTCAAAATCCTAAAATAATTTTTCAAGATCATAAAATATTTTTTTAATATCAGTCAATATCCTGAAGTATCTTTTTAGTACTCGTCACTATCATGAAATATTAAAAAAAAAAAAAAAGTATGAGGTTCAGTGTTTTTGTGTCAAAACGAAGAGGATGGGGGAGGATATTAAGGGACCCGCTTCCGCTTATAACATGGGTGTTCTTTTCTCCAGGGACAGATTCATGTAATCTCTTCTTGTTCATGCTTATAAAAAATGAAGACATAACCTCTTCCACTTTTACCAGAGAAAATGACGACTAAAACTCTCTCTTATTAACATGGCTAATATAAAAGACAAGAAAGAGACGAAACAAAACAGAATGAAGCCACGCACATAGAGCATACGTAATAAATATATAGTGAAGCACGCACAAAATCTAAATCACTGATCCGGCAAATCCATGCAGAATCTGACAGTGAAAACCAGAGAGAAACCTGCTCTTTCGTCACCATTTTCATCAGTTTCTCTGTGTATCACTGATAACTACACTTGTTCTTTAGCGACATTGCCTTATTCATCTTCTTCGGATCCATATCCACCATGCACTCCACCTTCTTGTAGAACTTTGGCTTCACCAATTCCCCCAACACCTTTGCCCTCGATCGCACCATGAACCTCAGTTTCAACGGTACGCTCTCCGCCGGCGAACCGTTCAAGCTGCTCAAGCTAGCTCCCCCTCCGTACAGCGGTATGCCTCTCCCGATCAGTGTCACTGTGATCGATCTCTGGCTTTTCCTCGACTGATAAAACTTTGCGATCTGAAAATTCAAATAAAAATTATTCAATAATCCTAAATTAATTTGAATTTAAATGATGAAATTGCGTGCGTACGGTGCCGGTGGCCAGGGTAAGCTGAGAATAAGTGAGATCCAGAGGCGTGGTGGTCACATGGACTCCGAAAAATGTAGCAGTGTTACGAAATGTAAGTTTCACAGAGGAATTCATGGACACCATGCTCGTCGGAACTCCTGATCTGTCCTCACCGGCTTGAATCACAAATTGATTGAACACTATACTCTGTTCAACAAGCAAAACGAAAATGCAATTTGATTAGTCTGAGATTTCCAGAAATCAGGATCTCAAAATGCAGAGTAGTTAGGAGCTTAGTTTACCTTCATGGTGATTGTGGGTTTCTGAGGGCGACTGGCGCCCCATAGGATCAAAGAGAAGACGGAGAACAAGGCCATGAAACCGAGAACGAAAGCGAGGAAATAGCATCGGCGAGCGAGGCAGTGTTGGGAAGCATCGTGAGGGTCAAGGAGGCCTTCTTCTTCGATGGCGTGGAAATGATCTTTCCATGGCCGCCAAGTGCTTTTCCGGTGAGAGGTCTTGCGGGAGCCGGAGAAGCGGGTGGAGGAAGACTCGCGGGAATGTGGGCCCAGGGAGGAGTTGGAGTGGGAGTGGGGCGGAGAGCCCAATGGGCTCTGCAGTGGGCTTGAATGGAAGGAGTTGGAGGTCTTCTCGCCGTCGTTGGAGGAGTCGCGAGATGGGCTTTGAACGTAATAAACCGGGCGGCGTGGTGATGATCGGCCCGGCGACGACTGGCTCAGGCTGCTCACCTCAGAGTCAGTCTTCGCAAGCGTTGACATGGTGAGACAGAGAGAGAGAGAGAGAGAGAGAGAGAGAACGGAGAACAAGTATGGAAATCTAGATTGGAGAAATGCCTAGATTCATAAGTAGCCACGGCAAGTTCTTGGATACGCAGAGATCAGAAATTGAATAATTAGGAAGAACGTACTTGTAGGGGCAGAAAGCGAGGGATTCTGACTGAGTATTTGTTTATTGATTACGAAGCTTTTGTTTAAGGGGACGTAATTAATGCTAAACGCTGGTTTTTGTCCATTGTCAGAGATGGCATTGCTGTTTGGATCCATGCTTCCTTTCATAACACGCCCATGCAATAAAATAGGTCTAACCAGAAAAGGTGATCATCATTTTTTAAGCATTACCATTTACCACTATCGTGCAGTTGTTTAGGGTCTTAAAAGTACTTATTCACGTAAATCGAAATAAAATCTATTTCACATACTTTCATCTAGTGGTGGATTCAGAAAATTAATGAAGGGTGGATACCAGTAATGAAGGGTGGATACCAGTGGCGGAGCTAGAATTTTTTATATGTGTCTGCACAATTAGTGGGGGATTCAAGAGTTTGAAGGCAGCGCCCCCAATTTTTTTTTAAGGAAAGTTTTAAATATATTAAAAACAAAAGAATATAAATAAGAAAAGAAAAGAATATTCATGAAATCAAGTGAGTACTGATGATGTAATAAGAGAGACAGTTATTTTACAAACCTGTCATTTAGAAAAGTAAGGCTAAGTGTTATTAGAAATGCATTTACATAAATTATAATGAAAGGTGGGCATTCAATAGGTTCAATTACATATATTTTAATAACAAAAGTATATTACAATAAAAATAATTATAATATCATCCTTCTAGGCCTTATTTTTTAGAATTCTATCATAATTGTCTTATTATCAATGCTATCAAATACATCTTTTTTAATATAAGACATTTTTCATATCACAGGAAAATAAAACCTATGTCCGCCCTTGCTTACATCTTATACCATAAATTATGAATAAAAACTATTTTTGAAAGTTCTAATCACTATTCCAAACAAACAAATGAACAAGGTAAGTTATTTGTACCTCAATCTCAACTAAAAGTACGAAAGAAAGTATTAAATTGATAAAAATTTAAATAAGGGGGGACTTTTTTTTTTTTAAAAAAAAAAAAGAGTTATTAATTTTCTTACAAGTGACTACCAAATTTTTCTTCTATAAGTAACTTATACAACTCTGATCCTATTTATAAGTTCAAATTACTTAATTCTCACGTATTAAGAAGATTTAGTTAACTTAATAATTATGAACTAAATTTCTAATTTTACCATCATCTATGAATGAGTATCTTTCACCTCTTTCTTCTTTTCTACATTTTATTACAATTGATAGGGGTAAAATTGTAACTTCATGCTCTGAAAATGAACTTATTATAATTGACTATTTTTCCCCCAAATTTAAACTTATAAATAGGACAAAAGTGATGCATAAACCAAAGTGGTAAGTTTTAGGTACAATCTTCCGATTTACTGGGTCCATTGGTCTCACTTTTTTCAGCACCCACAACAAATTAGGGGTAATCTTTATGGGGAAGACCCCCCTCCCTCCGGATGATGGGGAAGAGACCTCTATTAACTCACAAAATCTAAACTTGTACTGAATTGGTATTAACATTTGAGACGATAATACAGGTTTAAACCGTCAGTCGAACTCGCTCAACAAGAAAAATTTCGTGAGTTAGGTTGTGAAAATTAAGGACCGTTTTGATACGGGTCTTTTTGCCTCAAACCCATATAGGCCCAACTCACGACAGATTAGCCAGATTTTTTTGTTGCTTTTTTTAAAAAAAAAGAAAAAAAAGAAAAATGGCTAAATGTGTGTCATGTTACCCCTCAAAACTCAGACCATAGTCACTCATTAATATTGTTATTTTAATTAAAATATGAATTTGTAAAAAAAAATTGAGTTAATGTCAAAGCCAATAAAGATTAAAATAATATAATTTGATGAGTCAGCATTTTCCTTTATATTAGACTAACAACGTTAGGACTTAAGGACTAAAAATATACTTTTTAAATTTAAAGGACTAAAATGAACCTTAATGCAAATTATAAAGGACCAAATGTATGCTTTAACATTTTTTTTATGGTTTAGGTTTGTAGGAAATTTTTTTTCATTATATTGTTTATTTATTTTTGGTTGAAAAATACAGTATAAAAAAATTAAAAAAGGCATCAAGTTCATTGTTTTGCATCAAAACGTCGCAGTTTTGTAAGAAGAAGACTGCAGTGGATGCTAGCAGGGTCTATTACCCGTTAGTACCTTAAAATATTAAAAAAAAATAAAAGAGGCATCATATTAACTGTTTTATACCAAAACGACGGAGTTTTATAGAAGAGGACTCAGCGGACACTAGTCCGGTCCGTAAGAAACTTGGGAAGGGAAATGAGTTTTGTCCGGACGTAAGCGACATATACTAATATCCTATGATTATTCATGGAGTGAGAGATTTGGATTCTTATACTAATAAGAGTCTACTCTCTACATAATTACATATTTTTGGCTACGAGGAAAGATGTTCGTCATTGGATCTTCATTTTTCATGAAAAGTGACGTAGAGACAAGAGGAACGCTTTTTCATTATATTGACTATTAATAAAGTCAAATATAATCATTTTTCATAATATGTTTATGTTTTCCTTAATAAAGGATCAAGAGGAACGCTTTCGAACATATTATTACCATCTTCACTACGAAGAGTACACACTAACTTAGCTAATCATAAGTCCATCCTTTTTCCCATTTGAAGGCTCAGCTAGATGAGCATAAGAACCTCTATTATTTTCAAGACCCAAAACAGAACCACCGACCCTAAATATTCTCATTTAATTAAAAAAAAATACAAAATCATATATTTATTTGGGGCACTAAAATCACACAACTTGAAAGAAACTTTGAAAACACGTATATCCTAACTGTAAAAAAATATTTATTTCCTCCCGCTTGTGATGTACCAGAATCTTATTCAGGCCACGATGAATCGGTCCACAAGGCATGCCATTTTGTTCAACTTGTTACTGCAGCTCTCCGACTGGTGCCTCATTGAGCCACAGGAAATGAATGAAGTCGTACAACTTCGCACTTACGCTAACCTGTTTAGCAAGCAATAAATTCAGAATCACACATGTATAGAATATAATAATAATATGGGGAGTTCAGAATCATACATGTATGTAATACAATAATAATATGGGGGCAAGGTAATAATAATAAGTAGTCAATGACCTTATAGGGAGTCGGGTTAAGTCTCCTCATGTGATCAGGTCGCATTTGTTCCAGTTGTTTAATACATCTCTCTCTAATGTCCTTTAAAGCAGGTAAAGGTTCTCTCTCCTTATCTTCAAGGGACAAGTAGCCATGTTACCCACAGAAAAGTAAAAATTTCACAATCAAGCTGATTTAGGAGTAACTCTTATTTTTCTTTTTTTAATTTATAGAGTATGTTATTGATATTTATCTCCATAATCTTTTGTATTCACCTGAACTTCCACGCCAGTAACACCTTAAAAGCTCCTCAACTCGCTGAGGCACCACATATGCTCTCTTGGACTCTTGGAAGGGATGGCGGCATAGGATTCTTTCTCCAACCTACAAATAATAAAATGAAAATATATGTAATCAACTCTTCATTGAGAGCCTGTGAGGTGACAGGTTAAGAGATTTGAAACTTCAGAGAGCAACATGATGACCCAAACTAATGTAAAGGCCCTGTACCCATTATCTGATTTTATACCAAGGAAGAATTGTTATATGTGGTTTTCTTTTAGCACAGCAAATAGTGGCTTCATCATATCAATATATAATTGAATGCTTAGATAAACATGTAACGTGGCCTGCAGAATACCTTAGGAGGGGGTTCATTTTCCCCAGTCATTATGTCTACCAGGGAATAGCCTTCTTTTCCATACAACCTGTAGCATCTTTTCTTGCATGGGATAGAGACCTGAACCAGAGAAAAGGGACCAAGGGAATAAACAAATTATAAATAGAGATGACTAGATGATTGACTGACATGTCCTGTTCAGCATGTTCAAACCTTTGAAACATCTTCAGAAAGTTTAATGCGAGGCTGATTATTTATCTCAACCAATTTGAAAACAACACCTAAAGCAGCTTGAGCATAACACGTAACCAGGTATGTCCCAATCCCAAAGGCATCAAGCTCATGACCCTGCAGGGTTAAAAAAGCACAAACTCATGGACATCACAAACCTAGCACTCCTGAACCTGAACTCTGAACCAATAGGGAAAAAGTTACAAGATCCAGTAGTCTGGACTGAATAATTACCTGTTTGTTTAGAGCATCTATTGTTTCCTCATTGAGGTCGTTACTAGCAGTGATGCTCATCTTTCCAAAACTAGGCACTTTGAACTCCTTCTCAATGGAGCAAAAGAATTTTCTGGCCTCACAAGACTGATATGCCAGGTCCCCGGAGTCCAATCTAATTCCAATTGCTTTATATCTATACAAGACATCACCTAAACTCAGATAAGGAGTAACCAATTCTACTAATGCTTCAAAAGCAACCCAGCAGCCAGCAATTAAGGAGATTTTAAATCCAGATTGAAAGATTTTTACATGACAGGCTTTCATGCTTCTACAAATATCTAAGCTGCAAGGTTAGGTATCCAAGCGTCAAATTGAGATTTAAAAAAAAAAAAAGAAGCAGCAAATTTTATGTTTATTGCCCTGATTAGGCTAACTGAAGAAAAGGGAAAAAAGGACCACTATCTTTTATTCTGTGCAAATTTTGTATACATGGAAATAATGCTCAGATGAAACATGATAAGCTTAATGTGAATCCTAATCATCACCATAGCTGATGCTATTGCAGCCATACTATTGTTGTTACTGTCAATAGTGCCTTGTGATTAGCATATGATTTTTTATTTGATTCATTTAAAAAAAAAAACTCCTGGCATACCCTAAGTCCTCAAGAGCCAGTGCAACAGCACAGAAGTTTGGGATTCCACTTCTCATAACCTGTCCCAAGAAAAAAGTGAATTCATTGACTGAACTCAAATGGAAAATTAGGATGATGATAACATGGAATGAAACATATTGTCAGCGAAAGGAAAATAACATACATCATATGTATCCACAAGGGCAAGAAAGCTATCAGGAAATGCCAGTGCGTATGATGTGAATGCTGCTAGCTCACTTTGATTGGTCTCACCAAATATTCCATGCAGTGAATTTGACCACTGCAAAGCATAAATATCCATTAATGTGATGCCAAATCTATCTTTCATCTTGTAACTCTGCCAGTGATAAAGAGATGCCAGAATGATGGTCATTATTGATAACCTAGTAATTAAATGATTATTCTTTTTCTTTCTTGACAAAAATAATTTCAAAGGTGTTTTCACAATGATGACCAAGGACTATAATGTTTTCCTGAGTATTTTTGCTGTCCCATGAAATTTTTTAACTTGGAATCACATTATTCTCATAAGAAATCATCCATTGAACTTTGATTCTCATAAACTTGATTTAAAATGCCTCTACACAATCTGTGGGTTCCTGATTTTACTCCAAGGGAATAACAAAATTTAAATTGTTTAGCTCATTTTGTGGATAGTTAACTGTCCTATTGTACAGCATTTATTATACATTTTATTTTTCTGATTCTCCTCTCTCTGCTAACCAAATTCCAGGAGGTTGTTCTCCTCTATGTCTTATTTCTCTCCCTCTAATAAGTAGATGAATTGGCTCTATTTTTATTTATAACATATTATATTAATTATGTGAGCCATTTTTAATACTAGTCTCTCACAGCTACTGCCTACTGGGCATAAAATTATACCAAAATTTCATTTCTATAGAAAAAAAGCAGAGAGAGAAATGAAACAATATCTTCATTAACAATTATGAAAGCTCAAAAGATTAATAAAAATTGAAGTTTACTAACACATGTCATTCTCACGGTCCAAGACCAGTTATCTCAAGTGCCAAAGCTTTTAGGAGAATGCTAACTTTTTATTAACATCTTTGACAAGCATGCTCACAGAGAAGCCTTTTGAACTTAAAATGTAAACAAAGCACAAAATAACCTGACTGTGTACAGAAACACTAATTAACACAGGGCTTAAATTCTGAGGAAAAGGCTTAATGGACTAGATTAACATCGTCAACGTTTTCCAATCAATTACTATTATGTCCTTTTTATCAGCCGGGGAATTGAAACAATGCATCAAGTAGTTAATAGAGAGAAGTAAAATAATCAACACAAAGGATGCAAAGGCTCATATCATGACACCTGAATTTTGCTCAGCCATGATTGAACCAGACTAACAAAGTCTTCACATGTACTTGAACCATCTTGTTTCTGAAGTGATTTATCTATTATCTCATCAAGGCTCTGAAAATTAAAATAAAGAAAGTAAATAAACAGAGAACGAATCATTTTCTAACAAAGTAATATAACATAATGCAAATGAAAATTTTCACACAAAAAGCCACCCAAATACTGATAAAAATGTGAAAACTTTAGAAAGAAGTTCAATTGTCATATTTAGAGGGATCTACTTCATAATTTTTAATTTTCATTTGGTCTAACTTCAAATTTATGGGCTATAAAGCACATTTCAATGAAAAATGACATGGGAAAACGTGTACTTAATTTCACAGATCTCTTTCTATAATTTTCATCCAGTTCCTTAGGCTTGTACAATTGCTTTGTCTTTCACCACAATCCCCAACAAGAATCCAATAATGGATCTGTTCTTTTTTATTCCCAAATGTCTGAACTACTTATGCTGCAGGATTTTTATGACTTCACAATTTGGAAATGGGCATGAAAGATAGAACCCTTCATATTTTTGAGTTTATAGTTTTATGCTTATACACCAAAAATTGCAGCAAACAACAGCATCTCACTACTTTCTACCAAACTTGTATATTCTTTTTCCAGTAGGTATGACTTTCCAGTTCATTAAGGCATAGAAACTAGAAATAAATGATCAAATCAAATTCTGTTCCACTTTTAAGTAAATTGCACGGGTCGGTCAAACAAGAATCTTTCTGCTTTAAACCGCACTATAATCACAAATGACTCATAAATAAATTGGAAAAGATCAATCTAAACATCAGCCAAATGTGAAATTGGTCACTCCTTGTTCACCCAAAGCAGAAGGAAAAGTCAAGTGAAGTGGTCACACACCATATATGAGCTAACAAATGCATGAGAATGAGTGCCACGAAGGGGTATGCCAAATAACCTTCCTGCTGCAACATTGCTATTGAAACACAGCACGAAAAAGTCAAGTTATTAAAAAGCAAAAAACTAGTATAAGTCTTCCAAAGCAAAGAAAAAGTAAAGGTAAATCGTATTTCCTCAAACCTGACTCAACCCTAAGTTTGACATTGTTAGCAATGTCACATCTAGCACCCCATATTTATATATAAAGCTAGTTTTAATGATTATGCCCACATGACATTTACATGCCTAATACCCTGAAAATTTACATGTTGTTAATCTAAATGTCAAAATACGAGGCAATCGCATATTTTTGTCAAACTAAGTGTGGAAATTCATGCACATTTACACCGCCAAAAGGAATGGAGCCTTAAGAGAGTTGGCCAAGTCATCTCTCAATAATTGATAAATTTTTGTTCCGATACGTGATTGCTATTATGCAGGATAGATACTAAATAGTATATGAAAGAATAACATCCCAAATTTTAAAAGTTAAACAGGAAAGACATTGCATATGCATTGATAGGAATGCAAAAACTCATGTATTCATGTTCATCCATCACTGCCTATCTGAATTATGAAATAAAATAGCTTTAAAAAAATCATAACTGTTAAGAATATACAGTTTAAAATTAGGAAATTAATTAATATTATTATGATTGATGTTTTATTACTTAATTTATACTAGGATTTGATATGAATATTCTATCATTATGATTTGATTTGGTTAGTTTCTTGGGTTATGGGTTAGTCTATTTGGTTGCCTATATAAAGGCCTTTTTGTATTCTCTTTTATTCTTAAGGATCAATAATATTAATATTTTCCTTGTGCTTCAATGTGATCCTTCAATCTCAACAATAACTAATATATGATTTTTTAGTTCGTTCAATCAGATTACTAAATGGACCTACTTATGATCGAATGGTTATTTCAAGGTTTTATTATACCATCAGGAGCTAAACAAAAGGTCATGACAACCACCACTAATAAATGGAGATTAAAAAAGATCATGACAACTCAACAAAATACTTTGATGCCCAACATTCTAAATGCAGTT
The DNA here is from genome assembly GCA_025563575.1 of Acacia pycnantha. Classification (NCBI taxonomy): domain Eukaryota; kingdom Viridiplantae; phylum Streptophyta; class Magnoliopsida; order Fabales; family Fabaceae; genus Acacia; species Acacia pycnantha. Next base: position 2,248,306 of record JAMWYP010000038.1, read on the forward strand.
TCTAATAATTGATAATACCTTGTTGCATCAAATCCTCCAATATAGCAGTACTTTGATGCTCCTATGGCACCATCAGGCCCCTACATTCAGAATAATAGATTCGTATGAAGACCAAGAAAGGTTAACTATTACTAAGTTTACTTGCAGTAAACATTATTTTGGGAAAACTTAGTCACCTGAGCCCTTCGCAGTCCAAACTCAAGAAGGAGTTTGGATTTCCCAGCAACAAAACGATGCCTTGCAGCATTAGTAGTAACCAATGATGCATAGTTAATTAGATTCACAAAGGGTGTTTCTAGCAATTGAACTAGCTGGGCAGCATACAAGCACATAGGTCAATTTAGCACAGGAAATATATGATCTTCAAAAGGAAATAGCACTCAATAGATGTCTTTAAATGGTAGCAACTAGCAAGTACTCACAGCAACTGGCCCTTCAATTCTCAATAAAGGCACCTTAGGAAAACAACCGTTCCCTCTGGAATTGCATACACCTCAACATCAGAGCAATCAATTCCTCTAAGGTAGTCAAAAAAACCATCCTATGAAAAGATCAATCATTATTAATGAGTCAAACATTTAATAAGAAGAGAGAATTTGAAATGATGAAGATGCATAAGGAAGCTTATTAACATTTCATGGTTAACGTCATTATCTTTTCACCAAGAACTCCAAATATTTGTAACTTTATATCAAGCATGCATATCTTAGGACATTTGTCCCATTCCAAGCAAAGCAAGACAAGATGTCTCGGTACTTTTGTGAACAAAGAGCTGTCTAGCCAAGGATTCTTTCTTTTAATCAAAGTGCTACTATTTCTTAAATAACTATCAAAGTGCTATAGTTTAACTTCTGCTCACTTTCACCTTGAGAAAAAATTTCAGCAAGACACATTCTGACAAATGATATAGAACTTTAATTCTTTCATCGGAAAAAAAAAAAAGCATACTATTTACAAATCGGTAGGAAAGCTTTTATATTTTGGTTTACCTCACATGATGGAGGTAAAGTTTGCTGGATGAATTTGATCTCCTCCTCTGTAAATTTGAAATTAGCTATGAACTTTATGCATTCTTCCAAACCAGCGAAGACTGTAAACTCCCCACCAAAAGGATTCTTACGAAAATATAAATCAAACCTGAAGCAAGTTCTTCTTATTAAAAATTCCAAAAACACTTGAATATAATAACATAAGCACTAGTATGCCACTAAGAAAGAAAGCAAGCACATGGTCAGGATCTTCGGAGTCGTCAATAACTAGCCAATGAATTAGATAACGAAAATGAAGTATATAGGTTCTGTAGTCATTGATTAACTAAATTCAGGAATAGAACAGTAGCCTTAAATAGAGCTAATTGAGATGAGGGAAACGTATATTTTTTAGTTAAATAGCATCTATATGTTGTTTCCCTTGAGCATTTATTTGAAGTAATCAATAGAATCGACCAATCAAAGCCTTCAATCGAAGACAAAGATATCGAACGCATGCAATTCGTTACAACTTTATCTTTAACAATATCTTTCTTCTTCTGTTCTTTCCGAAGCTTGCAGGCCATTCAAAAGAAAGGAAAAGGTAATGCAGAATTTGAATTCTTGTTACCTTCAGTTGCACCTCCTCGGGGAAACAGAGCATAAAGGCAATAAACAAAAGAAATGAAAACTAAAAATGAACACTCACACAGCTCGTTCTTGATGCTTGCCAGCTTTCCAGTAAGCGTAAGCCATAGTAAATTGGTAGAGATCCGTGAGCAGAGGCGTAACCATTGGATTCGTTGGTCCATCTATAACCCGACTCGTATTCTGCTCGGTCGGGCCATTCTCCTTCGCCTTCATTGTTTTCTCCATCGAATTTTTAGGGTTTTCACTGATTTTCTTTCTCGATCAAAATCTTTGTATTGCCGTGCTGTTCGTATCTCGTTTATCGATCATAGGCTTCCCTGCTCGCTATTTAACATAAAAGGCGAGGGCAGAAGCGTCACGCACGGGGGAAAGAAGACAAATAGAAGTAGAAGGATGGTTCGTTGGAGTTTCTAGGCAAATGTATTATGTAGGGGTTGAACTCAGACTGGAAAACCATAAGGAAGAAGAAGGAGAATTAAAAAATGAAAAGGGAAGAAGAAAAAGGGGTAAGAAAGTGGATCAAGATGGGACAAAGGCGTGATATGTGACCTTGGGTTCAACGCAATGGGCCATTTTGCGAGGAGAACAAATCCATCCTCTGGGGACTACACGGCTTCGTTGATCCTTAACGACTTCTAAATCACGTGGCAGATTCTCTGGTCTCCATTGTTTATCTGCTTCGTCACTAACAACTCCACCTCGGCAGGTTCCCTAAACTGACCCTTGGCCACCTTTTTAGCCGCCTCTCAGTTCACAATTCACATCATCGTCCAAGTCCCTTTTTTTTTTAAATGCGAGATCGTCCAAGTCTTTTTTTTTTTTTTTTTTTACCAACAGTTGTCCAAGTCATTTTAACCGGTAAATCACACTGGGGATCAAATAAGGTCAGCAATATTTTAAGACTCTTAAAATTTAAAAATGCTGATGTAGAAAAAAAATTAAACTGAGTGACTAAATATTTTATAAATTATATAATTTATTGTAAATTAGATTGTGTATTTTTGGCAAAAAAAAAAAAGTGGCTCATAGTTTTGTGTCATTAACAATCATGACTAAAAATATAAATAATGTTTTTTTTTCATTTCAATATTTTAATACTCCACTCAATTCTTAATATAAGACATATTTATTTAATTTAATTAGATTAAGAAATTCATTTAAGTTAGTTAATATGATATGTTATTTCTTTTTTCTAAAACACCTATTTATCTTCCTCAATTTCCTCCTTCACTCTCCCTAATAATTGTTGAGCGAGTATCAATAAGGATAAATTAAAAAAAGATTGACAAATATGAAAAATATGACTTATATTTAGGATCAAGAACAACTCTCTAAATATTTTATAAGATAGGATATTGTCACTACCAATTTTGGTGATTAGCAATATCACTACCATTTTTCACCGTTAGATCAGAATCTCATATACCTTTATCATTTTTCTTTTCTATTAAGATTCTGATCTAACGGTGAAAAAATGGTAGTAAGTGATAATATCCCATATTTTATATATTTAATTTTTTATATCACAGGATATTGACATATTATATAAACCAACTGGGCCCTAAAAATTCGTGGAAGAGGTAACAATTGACATTATTATTTTCAAACGCTCCTTGTCTAGTTAAAATATTGTTCATTGTTAATTTTGTAATTATCATGTCTCATCCTTTATATACATTTTTTTTTCCTGAAACATATTTTAAAGAATATAAACAAAGTTACCTGTTTATACAAATTGAGTTATGGTTGATGAATTGACCACTGAATTCATTTAAAAGTGGAAAAATATCAGTGAGGTCCTAAGGATGAGAAAAAATATTAAAAAAAGTCCTAACCTCAAATCCCCTATCAAAAAAGTTCCTAGGGACTTTTTTTAATATTAATTACAGAATTCCAATATAAAAAAAGTCTCATTGTCAAAATGGTTTTTCATATTATTAAAATGACTTTTCCTATTATTAAAATTTTCCTATGAAAATATTGTTGTTAAAATGGTTTTTCATGTTGTCAAAATGATTTTTCCAGTTGTCAATTTTTTTTCAAGTTTTTCCTCCGACGTGTAGAATTTTAAAAACCTAGAAAATTTGTGGCAACCGGAAAAGCCATTTTGACAACAGTATTTTTATAGGGAAATTTTGACAACAAGAAAAGTCATTTTAACAATATGAAAAATCATTTTGACAACGAGACTTTTTTTATATTTTTTCTTTTCCTTGGGACCTCACTGATATTTTCCCATTAAAAGTGATGTTGATTCATGATTAGGATGATCAATATTATTTTAAGTCATAACTTTAATGCTAAATAATACAGTTTGAGTTATGTATATAAGTATATCTGCCACCATTGGTGTCAAACTCGTGAGTTAACTCTCCAAGTTTATTGTTTTTATGTTTTTAGTTTATCAAATTGAGTCGACTCATTGGTAAACTCGTGATCACGGTAAACTTGATCAAACTCACGAGTTTACTGTTTTTATATTTCTAGCTTACAAAACCGTGTTAACTCACTCTTAAACTCTTGTTATTTTATTAACTTTTTTGATTTAATCATGCTTAACAGTTTTATATATGAGTTATATAGAAATTTATTTGTTAAATATGGTAAATTTTGAATGTTGATGGATTTAATCTAAATTGTTTAGATTTAAAATATATTAAATCAAATTGTTGTCATTTTCTATATTTTAATTATTTATTATAAACTATTAATACATATTTAATAGTGAAAATAAATTCTTAAGAGTTTACGTCATTATCACGAGTTTATTTAAACTTATGAGTTTGACAACCTTTCTTTCCTGCCACTAAATTGATTTCAAAATGATTCTGATTCATGATCATAATGATCAGTGTTAGTTTTTGTGCTGGGTCTTATCCTATGATTTTAATAAGTAATAGTAATAAATATGAATGATTATTTCTCAATCTTTATTTATTCGATTCATTCACTTTGCTAAATAATACGTTACCATAACTGTTCTTCTATATTTGGATATTCGCATAACTTGTTTAGACTTTGCACATTTTTATCAAAAAAAAAAAACAAAGGAATTCAGTGGTCCATTAAAAAAGAGAAAGAAGCAATGCCACTATTACCATAACTTTTCAGTCTTTTCTTTTCTTCTATATTTGGATCTTCACATTTTTGTTTAGACTTTGCACATTTTTATTTTAAAAAAAATGGTAAAACCAAAAGTGCACTAGGGTGAATAAGAAAAATAATAAAAGAAAAGTGTGTGTTGGAAAAAGGCAATTGAATAACACCCTTTCTTAAATTAGTCAAAAAAAAAAATTAAAAAAAAAAGATTCATGAGGAATAAAATAGTCTAAAAGTTTTGCTTTCACAATCTTTCTTTTCTGTAGTCCCAAGACCAATTCACTTTCCGTATCATTGGATGGTATACTTTGAACTTTGAAGATTGACCAAAAAAAAAAACTTTGAAGTCAAGATTTAATAATGTTAATAGTATAACTAATAAATATAAGAAATTTCAATCAATACATTTAGTTATGATATTTTTTTTAATTATATAACATCGATGTAGTGTATATTTTTTAATGATAACTACGACAAACAAACTAATTTCACTGAAAAAAAATAGATAAGAGAAACTTACAACTTATAATTTAAGTATTTATAAAGATATTTAAAGAATAATAGCTTAACTAGCAAGAAAGTTACACCATCTAATTAGAAGCCTTTGAGTTTGAGAATGTAAAAGCGCTAGTGGTAGAGCTTACCACTTGATAGGATACTGATTTAACTTGCTCCAAATTATTAGACCTAACTTTCCTTCGTTGCCCCAAGTGTTTACTGCTCTCTCTTTTTTCAAAACTGCACCGTTTTGGCTCAAAACAGTGAAGCGGGTCCTTTAAAAAAAACTATTTTAGGGTACTGACAATTACTAAAAAGATACTTTAAGATACGCCAGGTTCCCTAAACGGACTCTTGGCCACCTTTTTAGCCGCCTCCCAATTCACATCATCGTCCAAGTCCTCTCTCTCTTTTTTTTTTTTAAACCAACAATCATCTTAGGCTGTGCATGGCAACCATTCTGTTCTCCAGCACAGTTTCTGAGATGGAACAGTTTTTTCTGATTCTGTGCCTAGGAAGAGTTCTGAGAATCAGAATTACGTTTGTTAACTCATTTTATTTTTACTCCGAGAATCAGAATTACGTTTGTTAACACATTTTATTTTTATTTATGCAATTTTTATATTCAAAAATTATTTATGTGGTGGTGGTGGCGATGAGGTGGGGGTGGGGGTGGCGCGGCGCGGCGGCGGCGATGAGGTGGGCGTGGCGGCGGCGAGGGTGGTGGTGGCGGTGGCGGCGGCGGTGGCGGTCATGGTGGTGGCAGTGGTGGCGATGAGGTGGGGGCGGCGGCGGGGTGGTGGTAGTGGTGGCGGTGGGGTGGTGGTGGTGGTGGTGGCGGTGGTGGGGGTGGGGCGGCGGCGGCGAGGGTGGTGGTGGCGGTGGGGGTGGGGGTGGTGGTGGCGGTGGCGGCGGCGGTGACGGTCATGGTGGTGGTCGTGGTGGTGATGAGGTGGGGGCGGCGGCGGGTGGTGGTGGTGGCGGTGGGGGTGGGGGGGGGCGGCGGCGGCGGCGGCGAGGTGGTGGTGGTGGTGGGGGTGGTGGTGGTGGTGGCGGTGGCGGCGGCGGTGACGGTCATGGTGGTGGTAGTGGTGGCTTTTTTCTATTCCCCAGCACACAAAAAGGAACCGGTTCATCCCGGGAACAAATAAAAAAACCGGATTTACCAAACAGATTTCTCATCCATTTGTGTTTCGGGGAACAAAAATTAACAAAAAAACAATTCTGGGAGCGTTACCATGCACACCCTTAGTCATTTTAACATCTGGATCACTCTTGGGGACCAAATAAGAAGGTCAGCAATATTTTAAGACTTATAAAATTTAAAAATGCTGATTTAGAAAAAAAATTAAACTGAGTGAGTAAATATTTTATAGGTTAAATAATTTATTGTAAATTAGATTGTGCATTTTTGGCAAAAAAAAAAAAAAAAAAGTGGCTCATAGTTTTGTGTCATTAACAATCATGACTAAAAAAATAAATAATGTGATTTTTTTTTGTCACAGCCAATATTTTAATACTCCATCAGTTCTTTATATAAGACCTATATATGTAATTTGATTAGATTAAGAAATTCACTTTAGTTAGTTAATATGATATGTATTTTCTTTTTTCTAAAACTCTCTAATCATTTTCCTCAATTTCCTTATTTACTCTACTTGGTTATTGTTAAGGAAGAGTCAATAAGGGTAAATTAGGAAAAGATTGACAAATATAAAAAATATGTTTTATATTTAGGACAAAAAACAACTCTCCAAATATTTTATATATTTAATTTTTTATATCACAAGATATTGATATATTATATAAACCAACTGGGCTCTAAAATATTGTTATTCTCAAACGTTCATTGTCTTGTTAAAATATTGTTAATTGTTAATTTTGTAATTATGATGTCTCATCTATATATATATATATATATTTCCTAAAACATATTTTAAAGAATATAAACAAAGTTTATCAATATTATTTTAAGTCATAACTTTATATAGTATATCTCCCACCATTATTGTCAAATTCTTGAGTCTCCGAGTTTACTGTTTTTAAGTTTCATGCTTACTAAATTGAGTCGAGTGGTAAACTTGTGACCATTGTAAACTTGGTTAAACTCATGAGTTTATACACCGGGTTTATCATTTTTATGTTTCTAACTTATAAAACTGTGTTAACTTACTCTTAAATTCTTGTTATTTTGTTAACTTTTTTAATTTGATCATACTCAACGGCTTTATATATAAGTTTTATAGAAATTTATTTGTTAAATATGGTAAATTTTAAATGTTGATGGATTTAATTTCAACTGTTTAGATTTAAAATATATTAAATCAATTTTTTGTCATTTTCTATATCTTAATTATTTATTATACACTATTAATACATATTTAATAGTGAAAATAAACTCTTATGAGTTTATGATTTAAGTTCACGATACGATTTTACATAATTGTTACGAGTTTACTTAGACTCACGAGTTTGAGAAGCTTAACTGTCACTAAATTCATTTAAAAAATGATGTTGATTCATGATTGCAATGATTAATGTTAGTTTTTGTGCCGGGGTCTTATCTTATGATTTTAAAAAGTAATAGTAATAAATATGAATGATTATTTCTCAATCTTTATTTATTCAATTCATTCACTTTGCTAAATAATACGTTACCATAACTTTTCTTCTATATTTGGATATTCGTTTAACTTGTCTAGACTTTGCACATTTTTATTAAAAAAAAACGGAATTCAGTGGTTCATTAAAAAAAAAGAAAAAGCAATGCCAGTATTTACCATAACTTTTCTTCTATATTTGGATCTTCACATTTTTGTTTTTTGTTTTGAACAATTCTCCTGTATTCATTACTATCAAAAGGGGGGGAATACAACTGAATAACGCAAAGACACCTGAAGAAAAGGACAAGACACTCACGCTAGGGAACCAAACAACCGAACAGGAAGGAAAAAACCAAGAGGACAACAAAAAACCAATAAAGCAAAAACTAATAGTCAAACACGACTATCAGAGGAAAAACTAGGGACATGCAGGATCACACGAATGCAATGATTCCGGATGTGCATTACTCCGACGCCTGGCTTCCGTTGCTTCATCATCCAAAATCGAAAACAAAGGAGGTAAGGGTATTTCTACCCACCCAATAGGGCACACCCCCTATCGGTAGATGCGGCTAACATGTGAGTCGCTTTATCCCCTGTCGAGGAGAAAAATGGGTCGAGAAGCTGGACTCAGAAGAAAAGATGCTCAGGATATCATCAATAATAGCACAAGATTGCCATTCACCAAGATCCGGTTGATCCTTTTCCAGACACCGCACAAGGAGATGACAGTTTGTCTCAAAAATAACATTTTATTCCCGGATCTGAGCTAACATCAAGGCTCTTTTCAATGCTAGAGCTTCAGTCATAAATGCTGAGATTGACTTAATTTTATCTGCAAAAGCCCATACCAGATTTCCATGGTGGTCCCGGCAGACAATTCCCATCGCAGCAGGTCTAGCTGAGTTGTGAAAAGCAGCATCGACATTAACTTTAAGCTGATGAACAGGGGGAGGAATCCACTTGACCGGATGTTTATGAACTTGCCTATCCAGAGCTTCATTCATGCTTGGCCAGTTCGCATCCCAGAAGGAATTATGCGACCCCTGTGCTCGATCAATCACCGCTATGGGATTCGGTTGGACACCTTGGAACACTACTTCATTTCGTTCTTTCCATACATACCAAAGGAGCCAACAGGTGAGGGAAACGTTGCGATCTGTGAGTTGGCTTTGTGGCTGTATGATATTCAACCACCAACGCTTGAAGTTACGGATTTTGCAAAGCTCCCCTTTAAATGACAGGCTACATCCGAACCATATGCAGCGAACCCAAGAGCATTGGAAAAGCATATGCTCTATCGTCTCACACTCCTTGTGACAGATTGGACACCGTCTGTCTTTGCTTCTCTTTCTTTTGAGCAATGCCTCATTTGTTGCTACGCATCCAGAGTAAACGCCACAAAAGTTGGTCACTCTAGGGGTAACCTTAACCTTCCAAGTCGCTTTCCAAGTCTCCCTGGTTAATGAGTAAGACGGCCCGGCTACCATAGATGTTACTTTGGTGGTTGGAGAGACACAATGGTAACCAAGTTTAAGCGTGTAGACTCCATTATGGGAAAGGGACCATTTCACCTTGTCTTCTTGTGGGGACCGTGGGAGGGTATAGAGAGGATAGCATTTCTGTGAACATTCATCAATATGGCGTGTGATTGGTGAGAGATCCCACATACCACACTCAGTGAAGATAAGAGAATCAACAGTTAGAGTAGACTTTTTGAGCTCCCTATTTGCCGGGTTTAGCTTATGAGAGGCTAAGGATGGCACCCAATTATCTTGCCAAATTCGAACAGACCTCCCATTACCAATTTGCCAGCAAAGATCTTCTTTAATATGATCACGTCCTTCCAAGATACTGGACCAACACCAGGAGGCTCTATGTCCCTTAACGCTTCAAGAAAGGAGCAATTAGGGAAATAAAGCCCTTTCAAAGTTTGAGCCCACAAGTCATTAGGATTTTGAATGAGGCGCGGGCGTTTTTGCAAGGAGAGCTTTGTTGAAATGAATAAAGTCTCGAAAGCCCATCCCTCCCTCATTTTTGGATCTAGTCAATTTCTGCCAAGCAACCCAATGAGTTTTCCTTTGGCCGTCCCACCAGAAGTTCGACACCAGACTGTTAAGATCCCTACAAGTTTTAGCAGGAAACTTGAAGCAGGTCATAGGGAAAATAGGAATTGCATTTATAACTGCTTTAATCATAACCTCTGCAATTTTGAATATCTGCATGTAGGAAGAACAGGGCATCATCTGCGAAGAAACTGTGTGATATTATTGGGCAAAGGTTACTCAATTTAAGACCAATTAGCCTGCCTTGCACTAAAGATTTATTAATCATGGCTGAAAGGGCTTCAAGGGTAAGAATAAAAGATAGGGAGATAGGGGATCTCCTTGTCGGAGACCTCTACCAGGAATAATTGAAGCAATTTTCTCCCCTGCAATACATAGATTAAGGTTAACAGTTTCCACACAGTTCATAACAAGATTTATCCATTGTTGAGAAAAACCAAACTGTTGCATAACATGGCGTAAAAAGTCCCATTCAACCCTATCATAAGCCTTGCTCATATCCATTTTTAAGGCAAGTTCAAATTTGTTACCGCTTGTCTTTCGCCTTAAATAATGGAACACTTCATGGGCAATAATAATATTATCTTGAATTAGACGGCCAGAAACGAAAGCACCCTGATTTGGAGAGATACACTTGTCTAGACAACCTTTCATCCTATTGGCCAAAACTTTTGAAATGATTTTATAAGCGAAGTTGCAAAGGCCAATAGGTCGAAAGTGGGAGACATATTCAGGCCGATCCACTTTAGGAATGAGAGTAATATTGGTACCGTTAATATCAGTAAGTGGGGTACCGGATTCAAAAAAATCTTGGACCATCTTAAATATTGTTTCCCCTACCTCTTCCCATGAGAATTGGTAGAATTTACCTGAAAACCCGTCTGGTCCTGGTGCTTTAGAGCCACCTAGATCAAATGCTGCTAGCTTAACCTCTTCTCTTGAGACGGGTCTCAACAAGAGGGCATTTGTAGCTGCATCAATCTTAGCTTCGATGGGTTCAATTGCATTCACCATTTGGCGTGGTGCTGAGGGAGCAAATAAATTAGTGAAATAGTCAATGAACATAGAATTTATAATGCTCTTATCTCTAGTCCATACACCATCCCATCCTTAATACTCAGGATCGCATTTCTCCGACGTCTGATGAGAGTGGATAGGTGGAAAAACTTTGAATTTTTATCTCCTGTTTTCAGCCAGGAAATCCGCGAGCGTTGCCACCAATAATTCTCCTCTTGGTCCATCAAGTCTTCAATTTGCCGTTGTAGCACTGCTGCTTCTTGGTGGCTAGCCTCAGTTTGATATTCATGTTGAAGAGATGCTAATTGGGCTTTCAATTGCTCAATCATCTTTTTCCGGTTGGGGAAATTCTGTTTGCTCCAGTTTATAAGATATTTCCTGCAATTATTAAGTTTAAGGGAGAAACTTGAAATAATAGTGCTCACAGGTAAAGTATCCACAGCCCAGCTATTATGTACCACCTGCATAAAATCATTATGAACAGTCCAATAATCCTCAAACCTGAAAGGTTTCATTTTATTAGAAGAAACATGGTGAAAGATCACATGTAGCAGATGGTGATCCGAGGCCAAAGGGTCAATATGAAAATCGAGCAAAAGGAAAACTATTACAAAAAAGATCATTGCCCATAACCCGATCAATTCGTTCCCAAATAGTTGCCTCTCCTTGCCTGCGGTTGCACCAGGTGAACCATGAACCATTGAAGCCCAGATCGATAAGAGAACAATCAGCAATGAATTTCTGGAAGTTGAGAATTTTCCTGATGGCGCGTGGATTTCCTCCCTGTTTTTCTTGGTGGGAAGTAATGTCATTAAAATCTCCCAAACAAATCCAGCTTTCCAAAATGAACTATATTTTCATACACAACAAGCCTTTCATTCTCGGTCGGGGACCATAGACAAAAGAGATGTGCGAGGAAAGTCATTCTTGGGTCAAAAACGAAGTATGAATGACATTCCTTGAGGAAGAGATGATGTTCACGGTAACCTCTTTGTCCCAAAATAAGGCAATACCACCACTTATCCCTATAGGATCAATAATCCATTCTTCACCAAATCCACACCGCTGCCGAATTTTGCTCACATATTCTTTCTTTTTTCTTGTCTCCATAAGGAAGACTATGTGGGGTTTTTGTTTATTACAGACTTCTTTTAGAAACTTAACTGTCAGGGGAACCCCTAACCCCTGACAGTTCCAGGAAAACAGACTCATGGCGAACCGATGGCTGCTTGGTGGCAACCATCGGCGTTAAGAGATGAAGCAAGGACATTGGGAGTGAGAATAGTAGCAAGAGGATTCTGGGGCTCCAGGGGTGGTGAATGATTTGGCATAGCAACAGGTTTTGGGGAGGGTGGAGTAACCTGTCGTTTACCTTTCTTTCCTCGTATGGCTCTTTTTAATTTTCGGACGTTCACTTTCTGGGGACCAGTGAGCAGGAGGGGGTCTATGTTGGTCAATGGGGGTCTTTCACTGGTTCCAAAACAAGAGTCTCTTCTTTGGGGGTTGGGATTTTGGTCGGGCTCCGGCGGATCGGGCTTCTTTTAATCTGAATTTTATTCAATCCGAAGTAATCCACGAGATAGGGACATCCAAAGAAAAGGAACAATCGCAGTGTGCTCTTCAGAATCATTAATCGGAAATTCCACACTATAATAGGGAATGTTGGTCTGCTTGTCTGGTTCTGAGGTGTACGGTGTAAGGTGGTCCTGGGAAGGTTGGAGATTTTCTGTAGTATATGAGGGGCCCTCTTTAGTTGGTGATGGAGATAAAGTGTAGTGAGGATGGCAGGCTGACTGGACAATTGTGGGGTCCGTGAAGTCAGGAAGTTCGGTGATGGTGATTTCAGTCTGATTGTCCAAAGTCAACTCTGCTTGAAGATATGCAAGATCAATATTAGGATTACCAGTCATAGCTTTAATGGGAGCAGGATCCGCGCCAGAATTAATTTCGATTGACATATTGCTGTGTTCGGACCGTTGAGGAGCTGATTTGTAGGAATCTTCCAATATCGCTGTTACTCCCTGATTCTGCGCCCCAATCTCCACAATGATAGGCATTTGACCGTTATCTTCATTTAATTGATTCTTTTCCGGTATGGCTGAAGTCTCGCCCTGATATGTCGCTCTTCCCATTTCAGATTTTCCATCGATCAGCCGACTGTTTTGATGAACTCCGGCCGCCGGAGACGGTGGTTTTGGGAGAAGGAATGCCTCATCCCAGTCAGCGACGTGAATCACCAAAGCTTCCTCAATGGTTTTGACATGGGCTGAACCAAGTCCCTTTCCCAGTCGATCCTGATCCGTTGCTGCCCCAGAACTCATAGCTTGAAACCTGCAGTTCCGTTCTTCATGCCCTAGCCTCCCGGAGACCAGGGGTTCTTTTATATTAATCAAAACTCTGACTCTGATAAATGTCCTTGCTAGTCGGTCATGAACCTTTGGGGTTTCATACATCACAAGTCTTCCCACTGCCATGCCCAGCTTAATAACATTGTCATTCTCGAAAGCAGCGTGAGGCAGACCATGGAATTGGACCCAGAAGGGACACCATCCAAAATCTACTTCTCTAAATATCATGTAGTCATCCCAATATTGGAGGTTGAGCAGAACTCCTAGGATTGACCATGGTCGGCCTTTGAGCACCCGGTGATATGCATCCAGATTCGCAAAATGGAATAGGAAGACATTCTGCTCTGGCATCTCATGAATCTCCATATGTTTATCAATCCCCCAACCTTTCTTAATCATGGATATTACAATACCTCTGTTCGACTTTTTATCCGTTTCCAATCTACCCACCATCGCGCGTCCTTTACGCACGTTGATAGGTGTCGATAATTCCAGTGAACTTCCTTTGCTCGCATGTTTCCACTGTTAGATTGGCCAATCTCCATGAATGGTGAAGATGACGAAAGGGAACAATGGATTCTTGTATGGTGGCGGAAGAAAATAAGAGAACGGGAACAAACTCACAGGGAACAGATCCACTCAACTGATAGAGTAGATGGCAGCAACACAGACCTAGGCAAGAGCTCTCGCGGAGGAGACAATATTTCTCAGGGAGGAAGGTTTCTCTCAGGGGAGAGGAAGGTTTCTCTCCGGGGAGAGGAAGGTTTCTCTCAGAGAGAGAAAAAACTTTTTTTTTTCACATTTTTGTTTAGACTTTGCACATTTTTATTAAAAAAAAATGGTAAAACCAAAAGTGCACTAGGGTGAATAAGAAAAATAATAAAAGAAAAGTGTTTGTTGGAAAAAGCCAATTGAATAACACCCTTTCTTAAATTAGTCAATTTTTTTTTTAAAAGAAAAAGATTCATGAGGAATAAAATAGTCTAAAAGTTTTGCTTTGACGAACTTTCTTTTGTGTAGTCGCAAGACCAATTCACTTTCCGTTTTATTGGATGGTATACTTTGAACTTTGAAGTCAAGATTTAATAATGTTAATAGTATAACTAATAAATATAAGCAATTTCAATCAATACATTTAGTTATGATCTATTTTTTATTATTATATAAAATCAATGTAGTGTATATTTAATGATAACTAAGACAGAAAAAATAATTTCACTGAAAAAAAAAGACAAGAGAAAGTTAAATAATTTAAGTATTTATAAAGATATTTAAAGAATAATAGCTTAACTAACAAGAAAGTTGTACCATCTAATTAGAAGCCTTGTGTTTGAGTTTTGAGAATGTGACAGCGCTCGTGGTAGAGCCCACTTGGTAGGATACTGATTTGACTTGATCCGAATTATCGGACCCAACTTTTTCCCTTGCGCTCACTGCTCATGTTTTCTTCAAAATTGCACCGTGTTAGCACAAAACGGTGAAACATATCCCTTTTTTTTTTTTTAAACAATATTTTAGGATACTGATGGGTACTAAAAAGATACTTTAGGATACTAACAAAAAATGAAAAAAAATATTTCATAATCTTGAAAAATTATTTTTGGATCTTGAAACAATATTTCAGGGTACTAAAAAATACTTTAGGATACTGACTGATATTAAAAGAACTTTATGATCTTGAAAAATTATTTCAAGGTACGGACTAAAAGGATATTTCAGATACTGACTACAAGGATATTTCATCTACGGACTAAAAGGATATTTTAGGTACGGACTAAAAGGATATTTCAGGTACTGACTAAAAGGATATTTCAGGATACTGACTAAAATGATATTTTTGGATACTGACTGGTACTGAAAAAATACTTCATGATCTTGAAAAATTATTTTAGGATCTTGAAACAATATTTTAGGGTACTAAAAAATACTTAGGATACTGACTGAACTTTATAATCTTAAAAAATTATTTCAAGGTACAGACTAAAAGGATATTTCAGATACTGACTACAAGGATATTTCATATACGGACTAAAAGGATATTTCAGGTACCGACTAAAAGGATATTTCAGGATACTGACTAAAAAGGATATTTTTGGATACTGACTGGTACTGAAAAAATACTTCATGATCTTGAAAAATTATTTTACAGTACTAAATAATTTTTTTGTTGCCCATCCGATATCCAGAGCTTCGCATTGACTCGACCTGGCTATGGTGGGACCTGACTCGACCTGGTTATGGTGGGTGAGTCTCCCAGCGGGGCTTTTCTGCATTCATAAGGTTTGAACTGGAGACCTTGCTTAAGCGACACGGGCCGCTTACCACTTATGTCAACTCCCGTTGCTGGTAATTAAAATATACTTCAGGATATTTTTTCAAGTCCCAAAATAATTTTCCAAGATCATGAAGTATTTTTTTAAGTAGCAGTTAATATCTTGAAATAGATTTTTAATACCATTCAGTACCTTGAAAAATTTCAAGGTACTAACTAGTACTCAAAATATATTTTAGGATATTTTTTTCAATATTATAAAATAATTTTTCAAGATTATGGAGTATTTTCTCAATACCGGTTAGTATCCTGAAATATTTTTTTAATACTAAATACCTGAAATATTTTTTTTTAAAAAAAGGACCTGCTTCACTGTTTTGCGCGGCGCAGTTCGGGGTCCCGAATTATTGTAGGACTTGTTAAAGTCCTTAGTTATGAGATCTGCCCTAAATACAAACGCTTGAATCCAAAAATAAAAAGATGATTAAAGAATATCACCAAACATTCCATAGCCATCATTGCTTTAGCAAAAAGAATGTGTTTTTAAAGGACTTTGCATAGTATAAACGCAAAAACAAGGCTCTCCTATCAATTGTTTGGCTAATAAATATTCCGTAAATATTCCTGTGAAAGCATCTTAGGCCTAACTTTGGCTAACATCTCCCTTTCATTGTCCAATCCCTCGCTTTAGGGTATGTTTGGTTTGAGGGAAGGGGAGGGGAGGGGGGAAGGAGAGAAAAAAAAGGAGGGGAGAGGAAAATATATGAGCCCCACTACACTTAATTTTCAAAAAAAAATTCCCTCCTCTCATTTTTTCTCTCCCTTCCCTCCCCCCTTCCTCAAACCAAACATACCCAGATTCCCTCATATATTAGTCTGTTAAAAGAGAAAAAAGAGTTCTATAGTTTATAATATAAACAATCCAACTCATTTTTTGTCTGATACTTCATTTTAAATTTGAATGGCGAGAGTGGGGAATGAGTCATCTTGTCGTTGGCATGTGGCAAGAACCCCAACTCATAAAGCTTAAACGACAAAAGTTCATGTTCTAATTATAAATTAAGTATATCCAGGGGATTCTGTTTTGATTTTATAAACAAGGTGACAAGATAATGACAAAGAATGTGTGACTTCTCGAAAGAGGAAAAAGCTGGCCAATGCAGGTTATACCCATAAAACAGCAGAGCTAGCTTCATTCTTGTTCTCATCGCAATATGGATTTCGAATATTCTTCTACTAGTTCATTGTGTCATTGGATCGCATCTCTGATACTACAATGAAAAGCTGATACCAACAAAATTTAAGACATGACCCAATGCAATTGATATGTAAATCAGTATGTTAGATACTTATATCGCAATCACCATGTTTTGGCTGCCACTTAACTGAGAACATTCTGTCTTAAATTGACTCCTTGCTAATCTCTGGCAATGCATGCCATCAATTCTCCTTCACTTCGGTTGTCTTGCTTATTATCAAAGGAGAGTGACACTGTAGCCAACGTGCCTGACTCAAATTCTCGAACAGCTGAAGAAGAAAAAAAAAGGACAGAATGAGAGGGCATGAGTATGTTTGTGATGGGTATCTAAGCAGGATAAAGAACTCTACCCCAAAAGCTAGTTGCTAAGATGGGAGAACCAACCCACTTAAAATACCCCATTGAGCATCCAAATGATCCAAATACTACTCAGCGTGGGATTTGCTACCAAGTCTCTATCGGTTTAATTGTGTATGCTACTCCCTTTGATCTTAAATATAAAATAAAGTTGACTATTTTAAAGATATTAAATAAACTAATAAATTACCTTAAAATATTTATATTGGTAATTTTTTCTCCAAACTATTTTGTCTAACTTATAAACTGATATATATTCTAAGGATACACAACATATGATATGATTAAGTAACTTATTTAGCTTCCTTAATCTCCCCAAAAGAAGTCAACTCTGTCTTATACTAGTAGTATTTAGGAACGGAGGGAGTATCAATTACTTAAATAAGCATATAAGATGTCAGATCAGCATACCTTGAGAATCACCGAAAGGATTGGTGTTTGAATCTTCTGCAATTAATTGCTGGTGCTGCAATATGTCCTCCCTGCATATCTGCTTTATAATGCAAAAAAAAAAAAAAAAGTGTAAAATTGACTGCTATAGAGAAAGAAAAAAAGGGGTGAATACAATCCTTGGTCCTTCAAATTTGATCTCATTTTGATTTTGGTCTATCAAGTTTCAAACTATGTGTTTTGATCCCTCAAGAGACAAAATTGTCCAGATCTTTATTAAATTATAGGGACCAAAACTTATGGTTTGAAACTTAAGAGACTAAAATCAAAACGATGAAAAATTTGAGGGACCAAAGATTGTATTAACAAAAAAAAAACATGAAAGAAAACTTGAGCATACCTCAGAAGATGATGTTGTGAGTTCAAAGGGTCTAAGATGCCTTATGATTTGGGAATCCAACCCAAAAGGTGTCTCTGAGTTGATTATATTTGATGGAGAGGGCACAGAGCGTTTGTTAGTGGCAGTCAAGTTTAAAGGACATGACCCGTTTTCTTCTTCTTCTCCATATTCAACTCTCATCTGAGACAAGTACAGAGGCTGCAAGCCTTCGGCAAAGCCCACAGGAAGCATATTCAATCCATTTCTCAAAGACAGCATCTGAAGTGTTAATCATTAGAACATATCAGAAACAAACTGACCAACAACTTTTCATCTACATTTATTGCAGCAAGTGACCATTTCACTGAGAGCTTTTGCATATATACAATGAGGACAACATTAATGCATCATAATGGTATATGGTATATGAAACTTTTTTCTTTTGGTTGTTTTATAAGAAACCATAGGAGCGTTCATATTGATTGCTCTAAAGAACACGCAGAACCCAATAGCTAAAACAAAGGCCTTTTTTTTTTTTGCAGGATAAAAACTTCCAATGTAAGACCATATGATTAATTACTTGATCATGCTCCAAAATTAACAACCAACCTAGGAAGCAGAAACAAAAAATTAACAAGGTCCTCAAGAAGTGGCCAGTTGTAATAAGCACAAGTCATTAGGAGAATCACATCTCAAAAGTTAGCCATTTTCAGAGGGAGGGCCCAAAGGCTTATAAGACTCTTGCTTCAAAGTAACCTTCCTGATGTGGGACTTATGACACCAGCACATACAAGTGTGGTATTAGTCATGTTGCCAACGTAGTGAAGATGAACAAAGGCACTTCAACTTTTGTAATGACACGAACGAAGCATATGAACACTCTGTTTTGTATTTGGTCTCAGCTTAAATACATTGTAATGGTTTACTACTTGAAGTGCGTATTATTTCCTCTTTGCTTAAAAACATTTTACAGATAAGCTTTTCTCAAATCGTCCAACTTTTTTCAAACTATTACATCTCAGATGGAATCATTTTTTCTGCGGAACTGTTCCCACCCCCAAGTTTACATTAAAATACATGACACGGATAAACCTCAAGTATTACACTTTTTTGCTCTGACAATCAACTTATACTAATCTCAATATGAGAATTGAGAATCATAATGCTAAATGAATGTCTTGTATCATAAAAATACCATTTTTGACAGATTTTCACAAATTATTTCCTTTTTTCCTTCTTCTTCCCTTCTGGATTGCATGCATCAAGGTCCCCCAGTATGAAGCAATGAGATTAAAAAATTGTACATAGAGATATAAGTATGGACAACATGTACCAATTTCAAAAAAGGAAGCAAAGTATAATGATTGTAGGTTTTGAAAGAGATCGCCACCTGGACTTGAAGCTGAAGCTGTTTAAGATACTCAATAGCTTCATCAAGCATTGAAGCTTTATCAGTCTGCCAAAGGCCATACATAGGAAAGACTCAACCATGTCAGCTGAACCATGACTCCTAAACCGCCAGTGAACCAATACTAAACCAAGTTTTTAAAAAAAAACGGAACTTGGGTGTACCTTATTTGAATTTGGAATTAGATTCTGCAAAGCCTTCAGCTTTTCATTGATCCGGCTCCTCCTTCGCTGATTCAGACGTAAAAAGAAAACCCAGAAGGAAATTCACACAATGTACAACAGAAAATATCGAATCCAAGAACACAGGCAAAGACTACCACATTACACAATCATATTCCAATAACCTTCTCAGACAAGTTATGAATTTCTGCAGCTCTGCTTCTCTTCGACGAACGCCTTGGAGGAACTGACTTCGCAACCATTGCTTCAACCATATCACCCTAAATACAACAATTAAATGTAAGTGATAGAGCGGCTTTTAAACTTCAAATCTTAAGAAACTTAAAGATCCAGAAAATAAGCAGAGCAAATATATATATATATATATATTTTTAAAAAGTACTCATCAGTTAGATAACAGTACCTCACTGTCACAATCATACTCATCAGTCTCATCCCCACTAACTCCGACCGATGAGGAAGACACATTAGCAGCAGAACCTCCCTTGATATAAGACGAGAGAAAGTCATGATTTTTAGAGGCAGAATCAAAACCTGAGATTACATCTTGAAGCAGAGAAGATGGATACAAAAGACTTGCATTTTCATGCTCAGAAATGTTGGGAGCGTTCTCAGGCATGTGGGGGGTGAGGAGGGAAGACGGCGGCGGTACGGTGGCGGAGGAGGTAGGGAGGAGAATCTGATGCAGAAAAAGGGAAAATTCGTCTGAGGGTGAGGTTGAAGAAGACGACGAGGGAGGAGGAATGAAGTTACTCTTTCCATAGCCGTACATATCTCCCATGCCTCTCTGTTTCTTAGCTTTTTCGATTATGGCTGGCTTTTGATGAGAGTCAAGAAAGAGTGAGCTGCTTTTTTGTTTTGTTTTTTGATTCAGAGTTCGTTGCAGAATTTCTTTTATTGGGTTCGTGTAGTTCGGAGCGGCTGCTTTGTCTTTATAAGGGTTAGTAAATGAGTCATGTACTTTTCGAAACTGATGATGTATGTGCTCGGATATGGGAAATTGTGGGCGGGTTTAGTCTCCAAATGATGACACACTACAGTCTCACGCGCCACAAGACCGCGTGTGCCCACATCAAGCAGCAGGCGGCATTTACACTTTTGAGCCCCATACCGCCATTAGAATTATTTTAAAATTGTGAAATCCTCTTCTCTCTTTCTTTCTTGTTTAAGCCCTTCAATTTCCCCTTGGTGAAACGCTTACTAAAAAAATATTTATAAAATTGTGTAGTCGAGACAAGACTCATAAGTCATAACTCAAGTTATTTATAAAATTACTTATAGATCATTTTATAATGAATTATGAAGAGTTCATTCCATTAATTTTCTAAATAACTAATTTAACTATTTTTTTTTTTGGGATATAAAGTAGAGGGCGGCAAGTTACAAGCAAAAAAAATATTACACCGAAGAGAAAATAAATCTCAAACTCTCTTAGTTAACCCAATACCTCAAGCAAAATGGACAATCCTATAAAATAGCATAATCATAAATACTCATATTAGCTAAAGTATCAACGATTTTATTTGAATCTCGATCAATTACAATCAAATTAACTTGCCAATCATGAATTAGGAGCTTCCTGATATCCAATAACAGCAAGCTTCTAGTGGTGAAAGAAGTATCAAGAATCAGCTTAATAACTTCCTCATCATTAGATTCGAGGACTAATCTCTTCAACCCCGGACCCAAGCTAATTGTAAGGCTTCAAAAATAGGCCACTCCTCAGTCATTGCAGCGCTGCGATTGCCTAATTTCTTGGTGAAACCTATCATCCATGAGCTGGTACTATTTCTAAAAACTCCCCTACATCCCGCCAAAGTAGATTCCACAACCACAGCTCCATCTACGTTAATCTTAGTCCAACCCACAGGAGGACTGACCCAACTTGTACAAGGAGAAATTCCCGGTCTACTTGCTAAACTCCCAGCATCAATCATTACAAAGAAATTTTCCCAAATAATAGAAATAGTAGCTGCCGGATCAAGGGGCTTAGAGAAATTACTATAAAAAATGCAACGATTTCTCCATTCCCAAAGTTTCCATATAGCCACACCAAAAAATAAATAACAGAGCCCTCCCAATAGATTCCCTAAGTCATTTCTTAAATTCATACTCATCCAAGATCTAAGATCAGCAGAGTAAAAGGAGGAAGCATACCTGTGATTAATCAGCTTGTTCCACAAATTCTGGGCATAGGGTCAGTCTCTAAGAATGTGTAAGGCATCTTCCACTCCTGATTGACAACGACCACAGAAAGGAGAGACTTGAGCCTAAGAGCTCCTCCATAGATTAGTAGGATGCTTGTTCAAAAGGACCTTCCACATAAATAACCTGATTCTCTCCACATCTCTCCATTTTCAAATATCCTTGAGCATATTGTTGCGCCTTTGGTTTAGATTTGGTTCAATAAGAAAATACGCACTTTTAATTGAAAAGCAACCATCTCCTGTTTCTCCCCAAATCATAAAGTCGTGATCAGCATCCTTCCTAGTGCCTAAAACTGGAGCAATACTATTAATATCCTCCTTGAGCATATTGTTGCGCCTTTGGTTTAGATTTGGTTCAACAAGAAAATACACACTTTTAATTGAAAAGCAACCATCTCCCGTTTCTCCCCAAATCATAAAGTCGTGATCAACATCCTTCTTGGGGGCTAAAACTGGAGCAATACTATTAATCCCAGCAATACTAATTGTATTACTAAGGCTGTCAATATCCCATCTCTCTTCCTTCAACCAATCGCCTACACATGAATACTCCTCTTCTTCCGACAAACGTCTTATACAGAAGTCTTTCAAACGTATGCCTACTCCCACCCAACAATCATGGAAGAAGCTCACCGTAAGACCATCTTGGACTTGCCATTTAGCGCCTTGGTCTACCAGATCCCTTTGAGCACATATAAATCTCCAAATTTTAGAATCTCCAACCCTATAATTCAGTAGCGAATCTTCATCCCTTATCATATACTTCTGCATTAAAATATCAGACCATAACCCCTTACTTCCTATTGTTAGTTTCCAAGTCAATTTTGCTTCGCAAGCCCTATTTACATAAGCCATTTTTCTAAATCCCATCCCCCCATACTCCTTAGGCCTCGTCATTTGATCCCAACCAATGGTATGATAATGTTTAGAGTGCTCATCATGACCCCAAACAAAATTCCACTTGTAACCTTTCAATTTCCAAGCAAACATTCAAAGGTAACTTGGTCACTTGCATTGGGTAGAGAGGAATAACACTTACCACTGCCTTAGCCAAAGTTATTCAGCCTGCCATAGAAAGGAAATTAGCTTTCCACGCTCCCAACTTAGTTCTCACACGATCAATGATTTATTGAAAATCCTCTCTCCTCCTCCTACAACGAGAGAGAGGGAACCCAAGATATCTACCAATCTCACTAGATTTGCATATATGTTATATCTTTAATTCTCAACCTAGTGTGAAGAGGCACTTTGGGAGAGAAAAATAGAGATAACTTGAAGGTGTTAATCTTACCCCTGATGCTGACATAAATTTATCCAAGCAGCATATCATACACTCCGTTTGGTCTTCGGTAGCCACTCCAAACAACAACAAGTCATCGGCAAACATAAGGTAAGATACCTTGGGCCCTTCTTTAGAGACAAAGATAGGTTTCCAACTCTCTCCCTCAACAAAATCACAAATTAAGTGGGAGAGTCTATCCATACACAATACAAATAGAAAAGGGGAGATAGGGTCACCTTGACGAAAACCTCTACTAAGATAAAATAAATCTGTTTGAGAACCATTTCACAACACATTGTAGGAATTAGATGAAACACAATTAATAATAAGATTAAGAAAAGCAATATCAAAACCAACATCCAATAAAACTTGTTTCAGAAAACCCCAACTGATCCTATTATAAGCTTTTTCAAGGTCAATCTTCCATGCCATGAGACCATTCCTGCTTCTATTTTTACTCATGATATGTAGGATTTCTTGACTCACAATAATATTATCTTGAATGTTTCTATCTTTGATAAAGCTAGTTTGGAAAGAAGAGATTAGTTTATCCATAACTCCTCTCAAACGCAACGCTATTAACTTGGTAACACATTTATAACGAACTATACATAGGGAGATAGGGCAAAAATGGGATTAGTTGACAAGCTAAATACTTACAAATGCAGGTCGAACCTTCGAGCAAGTGGTACATTTGTAAACTTATCTCTATTCCATTTGCTATTGCTGAATCATTTGGAATATTCCAAGGGCTTCATCTCTATCGGAATCCAGTTTATAAGAAAGTTAAAATATTGTCAGATTGTATAAAAGCCATCAACTTGGTAACGATGGGATGTGATGACAATCCTCCTTTCAAAGATATTGAAGCTAGATTGTGAACAGATATATATTAAGGGAGGGTAACTCCGCAACAGACCAGTTAGCTAAAAGCATATGATCTTTTAGGTGACTTTTGTATCATTGATCACCCAATACCTCTGCTCGCGAGACGGCTAGCGACCTGGGAGCCTAATTTATTCAACTTTAGTTTTGTAATACTCTTTGTGAGTTAATATGATAGACAATATTATTAGAGAAAACCCCATGAGCTATGCCACTAAAGAGCAACCTACAAGTCACTACGCCACAAGAGTGTTGCCCATGGAAAAAAGTGGAATTGGGATTAGTTTGGTGAGGATGTATATTAAATCTTTTTGAGTTGGTGTTTAAATAGCACGTATATGTAAGTCGAGATAAAACTCTTTTTATATATTTATAATTGTTTACCATAAATCACGTCAGCAAAATAACTGTCACGGTTAATCCAGCAGGCACATAATCTCGTAATTTCAGCGGATCGCAAGGGACCACAAAACCATCACCGTCCCTATCACCAAATGTCACAACTCGGAACACAAGCTCTTTCTTGTTGGCCATATACACACACAACACAAGATCGTACGCGCCGAGTAACTCACTTGGGTCTGTCGTCCAAGAAGAAGAGATGATTTCCTCAACATGTCCACCGTACTCTGATATCTTTTACGGTGATTCGGTAGGTGGACCGTGAGCTTCACTTAATGCCTCTACTGTGTGCTATTTTGCTCTTCCCACATCACCCTTGTGATCTATGGATAAAGATACTGCTCACTCACAGCATGTGTCATCTCTTCTCTTCAATTTATTGCCCTCTTGGTGCAATTTTTGACTCCCTTTAAGAAAGTCACTTTGAAAAGATTATCTCTTCTATCCTCACAACAAGTGTAGGACGAGGGCATGAATGAGTTAGCGTTCTCACACAAGTTTAAAAAAAACCCATATCACATGCTTACCTTGTATATTATATATCATGTTGAAAAAATAGTTTCTACCGCTAATTTAAACAAAAACTCACACAAAACTATCGATAAGCTATTAACAAACCATCAAATTCCGGAGAAACCACATTCATTGCACAATGTCATAATAACCATGTCATGAAAACACACATTTATTACAGGGGTGGGGGGACAAAGACCTCAAGGGTTTAAGCTAACCAAAGTAAAACGTTGTCCAATGAAGGAAGACAGATATAGAAATTTAAAGAGAATCATCACAAATAGGAAGTGCAGTTTGTTTGCAAATGGGGCAGACGTTCTTCAGCACCAGCCATGGCTTGATACAGTCTGCATGAAACCTGTGGCCGCACCACAGCTTACCCAGATCTTCATCTTCTTGGTACTCCTCCTGCAAATGGTAACATGAACACAAGCATAAGTCAAGACCAATAGATGGGAGTCTTTAAATTAAATCTAAGAAAAGCCTGAACAGTTAATACTATAGTGGAGGCAAGAAGAAGAAATTTTCATGAGTAGCACTGAAAAATTTTCAATCCCTAGAGCACAACTACAAAAATATCCTCATGGGCTTGAATTCATCACTCCCTTGGGTCTTTAATATAGGACATATTGGGGAGTTAATCATGGCCCTAAATATTAGACATATTTTCCTAATTTATCCTTTTTGATGCTCCTTCAACAATAATCAAAGAAGAGAATGAGCGAATTAAGAAAGATGACTAGAGTATTTTAGAAAATACATGTCATATTAACTAACTTCCTTAATCTAATCAAATTAGGTGAATATTTCTTATATTGAGGACCTCACCTGACAAATGCAGCAGCATTCATTTTCCTCAGACCCATTTGGGATGGACTGGAATTTTTCCTGCCTAAGCTGGCCGAGAACCATTTCCTCACTCAGCCCCTCCTCCGGTCCGCCAGCATCCTGAAGCTGGAAATCATTACTTTGAAAGAATGTTTGGAAAAAAAGACAAGTGCAAGTGCAAAACTTCCTTAGACGACGAACAAATGCAAAAGTAAGTGAAGCTTTACTTCAGCGTTTACCTCATTATTCCAGTTGTCTGAATCTAAATGTGGTTCATCTTCATTGTGAAGCCCCATAACTAAATCCGTTACAACTGAATGGTCCAACATCCTCAATTCCGGTGGAATGATCTGCTTATGAAAGTGGAATGAAAAATGAATCAATCAGCTCATAATTCTCACTCAGAAGCACATGACGAATAATGTAACATTTTATTAGTTTGTATCCCTTGCATCTCACTTACCAATAACGTGTGATACAAATAGAAGAAACAAAAACAAAGGAAAAATAAAGCATAAGAAGATTATCGACAAGAAATCTTTATTGTTGAACTTGTGGCATCAGATGTCAAGTTCATCGTCAAAATTGGGTAGTTTATGCGAAAACGTACCACAGGCCGTGACAGGTCAACACTGTGCAGAAGTGTCAGGCGATGGTGAAGCTGTAAATATGGAAATACAAAATAGCATCAGATTAGATCACGAATACTTCAGTTCCATTAAGACTCATGAGTTGAACTTTTTCCCTGACAAGATGTTAGAAAATTAAATGTTGAAATATTTTTTCAGCAAATTAAATGAACCAACTTACCTAATCCACCCAGTAAATTAGATTTTACTGATAAGTTAGCTTCTTTAACACATCTAACCTGTTTTGAAAACTATAGAAAGATACAGACTGGCCAAATATGAGGTTTTTTCTCAAATCCCTCTCAAACAATGTTTTTTTCTAATGGCTTTATGTAATATTAAATTGAAATTTCCATTAAGTACCCTCAAAGCAGATGAATTGCACATGCGTGCATAGCACTTATGAAGTGAGTGTTTGGATTAACTTATTTTAAGTGATTTTGTGTTGTATAAGGTAAATATGTGAAAGAAGTTTTGTCTCATAAAGATGCCTTTTCTACCAAGTTTGCTCAAATGAAACTGATCAATTTTCTAAATTAAAGTTTGAGGTGAAAATGCCAAAATGTACAAAAGAAAGTCCTAGTAAATATGGAAAATGATAAAAAT
This sequence comes from Acacia pycnantha, assembly GCA_025563575.1. Classification (NCBI taxonomy): domain Eukaryota; kingdom Viridiplantae; phylum Streptophyta; class Magnoliopsida; order Fabales; family Fabaceae; genus Acacia; species Acacia pycnantha. The sequence continues at coordinate 2,275,154 of JAMWYP010000038.1, forward strand.
CAAACCTAATCACATTAAACTCACCTCTTAAAATTGGCCAACAAGAACCTCTAGGACAGATAATAAGCTTTGTATAGGCAAATAAACAACCTTAATAGTTAAATAATATCCAGAAAACCTAGACAACTAACCACAAAACTTACATTCAGTTATGTTTAAACCCTAAATGCCAATTAATGCAGGAAGGAAATCACCATCACTTGGTAACGAATTATAGCTCAATTAAAAATATGCACGTGCATATAACCAAAACCAAAAAAGGAAATTTCTTTTCTATAATAGAATCACTTGTATCATTTCTATTAATTTCCATTTTTAGAGTCTTGTAAATCAGTGTACACAGTTCCACACATTATATGTTATCAGGGCAAAGTATATACTGTACGGTGTACGCATCACAAGTATTGGAAAAATCATTTAAAAACAGGTGTCTCAAGCATACCTCAAGACTCAGCCTCCTTCTATTTTGAGCATTAGCAGCTGACCAAAAATAATGATAAAGGTGATAAATATCTTGATTCTCGAATCTTGCTTCCGATGTATGCAGATCCTGAGATATAGCATTACCCAAATAAGTCATATTTAAAACCAAAAATGCCAATTAACAAAGTCAAATTCCCTAATTATCTGCAACAAGAGAAATCAAGGATTAATACAGTTTAATCCTCATCACTCCATCACACTTATATATACTCAACATTAATGTATTAATTTCAATTTTAAGAGTATTGCAAAACAGTATCTATCCACACATTACAACCTAATCAATTTAGAAGGGGTGTATCAAGCATACCTCAGGCATCAGCCCCATACTAATTTGAGCATTAGCAAGTGACCATGTATAATAAGCAGCATAGTTCTCGGATCTTGCTCCCAATATATGCTGATTCTGAGATACAGCGTTACCAAATCCAACAGCATAGCCCATTTCTTGCAAAACTACTTCTACTGGGCTGTAACTATGCCATGGGAAACCAGTAGTTGCAAGCACAGGATGATTCACAATTCTTGATGTTGTCAGTGCATAAGGATCAGCAAAATTGAACCCTGTGAAGGAAACAGGGGCATTTGCTGAATGAGTCGTATCAGGAACAAAACCATGACGGGGACAGAAAAAATTTCCAGGGAAGTTTGCAGTTTCATCCACAAAGTGCAAGGTTCTCGCATCATGTGCCCAATTTCTCCTTCCAATTTGGTGGCTAAACATGATGTTTTCATTTATGTTTCTTGGGTAATGAAAGGGTGCCACAGCCGCACTTTCCGCTGCAGTATAGACAGGCAAAAATGAAGAAAAACCACTACTTGATCTCATCATGTGAATACAGGGGGGAGCCTGTGAAGTTTCTTGAAAATAAGGAACATGCTCATCAGGCTGCACTGAGGAAATTGGACTTATAACTCTTTCTGCAGGCCTGAAGAAAGGGGGATAGTTGTCTTGACCATACAAAGGTGACTGACTGGGTAACTGGACATGAGCATTCCTCATGTAACCTGATGACAAAATGCTGGTTGGTGGAAAAGCTTGTTGATTTGCAGCTGTATGATGATGAATGTTACTTTGGAAGTTTTCAGAGAGTCTGGCTCCGTTCAAATGCTGCATATCAGAATCTGGTGTTATAGTGCCATGACAAATAATGGTCTCAGACTGTTCTTGATGACTGACAGGACTAGTATAAGGAGTAGATATGTTTAGGCTGTTGCTGCCATAGACTTCAGAAGCCTGCCGTTTGGAAGTTCCCGCATGTGCAGCTGCGCTGGAACTCTCACCTACTAAAAAGTCTCTGACAGTATGTTCAGGAGACTTTCTCTTGCAGGATAAACGCCTCATATACATTGAGCTGCTATTCAAACCTTGCTCTTGCACTGTAGAACTTGATCTTCCATGATCAATTACAGTTGTATAAGAATTGCTGGTATTCTCATTTTCTGGTCCATAGGAATGAAGGCCTAAAGTCAAAGACACATTCAAATTGTTGTAACAATTGTTCCCAGCATATTCTGCACCTGAGTCAACATTTTGAGGAGCAACACCAGCACTGCAACCAATACTTGGACTGACATGATTTGACCCCAAAACCTGATCAGGGAACCTTTGATATCCTCCTGCTGTAAGGGAACTTGCGGTAGGAAGAAATTCCAGTGCTCCAGTTGACTGATGATTAACCTTGTTCTGGTTGTTAGCATTACAATTTGAGTGACTCATTCCTCCTGTCATAGCAAGGATATCATGAGTCAAGATAGTGGCAGCAAATGTATCATGCATTATTCTTAATTAGCCCATGAAATCAAGTCGATGGTTAATCTTAACTGTCCAGAAGAAATTGGTGGTGAGAAAGATGTAAAAAAAACACACAGAAGGAAAAGGAAGTGTACCTTGATGGTTCATCATTTCCTTTAAGTTGGCTCAGAAGGCCAAATATCCAGGGTGGGAATCCCAAAAAGGACCAGGTAGTGGGGCTAATTGCAGAGTTACTCAAACTGCATGATGAGAATGAAGCAAATGAAAGTGGGTAATGAAAGAAAACAATAGTTTTCTTTTCTAATCAACATCAGTTCCTAAAATGGCCGATGGCGTATAAATAAAATCCACAAGAGGTCAGGGATGTCAATAAAATGGAAAGATTATGCATTCAAGGAGATGGTATTTCAATAAGGATTACCAAAATGAAATGAATTTCAAATGAAACAGGGAGTCTATAAGAGGAATTCACGTATTCAGCAGCCCTTAACCATCTCAACGTGAAAGCTAAATCACAATGTAACAGTATCACATGAAATAAACTGATAAATAATCATCTCTCATGTAAGAAGAGCAGGAATGCTTCTTGTTCAGTAATTAACCAAACAAGGAGACAGCTGCTTTTTTTTCTGTTTACAGAGAGAGCGACTATTAATTGACTGGCAACCAAAACATACATATTATTAAACTAGTAAGCATTATATGCAATATTAGTATTAAATACAGGCATGGAGATCAACTTAGAGGGAATGAACAAAAATAAGCACTATGGAAACTTAGATAATCAGTGATAAAATCCTAATTCAGCATCTTACTTAAGTGACATTAAATAAGGGGTGTATTATGATTTTCAGGATTTTTTAAAAAATCAATAATCAAGTACAAGAGCCCAGCAAAAATATAATAGCAATAAAGTATAGCCCTAAAAAGCATGAATATTACTCTTGAGAAGAGAAGGGGTACTTATTCAAAAAGAGTTTTTGAAACCATATGCAAGATAAACATGATTGTTACTTTAATGTGTATACAACAAAACAATTCATTTTCTGACCACTACAGCTGAAAATATGGCTAGGGAAGATCTAAGCGGGGTGAACTATTTATAGAGCGAGGCTGCAAGTATAGTGCGCACAATATCCAGACATTAAATATTAACATTCACAACTGAAATATCTCAAGACATGAGAGGAAACACATTGCCAAATACAGTAACTGAAGTTAACAAATGATTAGATGTATTCATTCCCATGAACTCATGAAGTACGTAGCTAAAATCCTAGACTAAAACAGATTGATCCATCTTGCATGATCAATGAATATACACATTATCCAACATTAATATTCAAAACTTACAAAAGAACTCTGATATCAGTCTTCAACCAATTAGGTGTCTCTTTAATAAATCTTAATTACATACCAAAAACCCCAATAGTCTAATACATACTGCAAATGCTGCATAAATAACATCATATGCAAAACTAGAAGGAATGAGGATACAAGAAACTTAACATCATATGCAAAACTAGAAGGAATGAGGATACAAGAAACTTAACATCATATGCAAAACTAGAAGGAATGAGGATACAAGAAACTTAGTAGTGAGCAAAATACATGTAAAAAATGCATAATCAGAACTTACAAAAGGAGAAATTATATACTCCCTGCGGTCCATAATATAAGGCACTTCAACTAATTCATCATAACCAAGAAATAGTAGTCAACTCATTAAATATGCCTTAAATTAAAATTTTTTCCCGACTTAAATTAGGTTTCAGATGAGAGAGAACATACAAAAAGTCACATGTAATCATTAACTACATCGGCAAAATTGACAAATAAGCATTTATTACTCTCCAAGTAACTTATATTGTAAATCAAGGCATTCTTCTAGAAGTGACCTATATTGTGGACAGGAGGAAGTATCTGTTGTCCAAAAAGACAGGTATAATAAGCTAAAGCAAGAAGTCTCATCCGCATATGTATTAGATGTTATAAAAGACTAAAATTGACGAGCAACGTGGTAAGAAATGGCAAAACAATATAATTAAGCAGTCAGATCAACAATCATCTAAGAGGCAAAATCTCTTAGTCACCTCAATCCTGAAAAAATCACCAGTTCTCAATTCATGTCTGAAGTTTATATTCATTCATGCAATGCATGAACAGAGGGATATGAGAATCTCACACCAAAGAATGAGCAGGCATCTAAGCGTTTTCCTCCTGTTCCAAAAACTTCATTACTCTCATGTGATAAGTACGCATTAAAAGGTCAAATACACTTTATCATCATGAAGTTTAGTTACCATACTTACAAATTCAGCACATAAAATTCAAGATCGTTTAAAACATCCCACTGCTTAAACTATTAGGTTGGGGCCAAGTTGAATGATTAAGAAAGGAAGAGTGACCCAAAACAAAATGAAAACCTAGAACAATGTCATAATTTTAAAAGCATTGGACCTCAAATGAAAAGCAAAAATTTGTGTTATTGTGATTAGATTGTTGAATCCATACAGCGAAGTGAAATGATTACCCAGATTTTACAAAACCGAAGCCAAGAAAATGAGACTTGATTTCAGGTAATATCATAAAAGCTGAGAGTAATAATCACAAGTCTAAAAGGAGAACTCAATCCCAAAAGACTAGCCAATTGGAAGGGAGAGCCCCTTAAAATTTAAGAGGGGGCATTTGATGTGTGTGAGACTTATGACAATGAGACCCCCTTTAAGAGGGGACGTCCCTGGTGGCTCCTCCTACCAATAAGGATCGGCTGTGGGTAGCCCTCTCCATGAACATCAGGCCCTCAATGAAAGCGCTAATATAATGATCACAAGAACAAAGGGAGAGTCCAATCCCAAAACTAGTCTATTGAATGGGAGGGCCTGTGACTTATAAACCACACCACACTTGTGAGGCTTTCCAACATAAGACTGGCAACACTACGCCATACCAAACAGGAGCAAAAATTATGGTTCTTTGACAAAGAAAATGAACTGGGTAGAAAGTTTCTTAGCGCCGTGGGTTCTCCTAATTTCAAAACATACGCGAAGTTTGCAGCTATTTAAAAAGACATAGGTTCTTGAATACAATCGACCCACCAGCTAAGGAATTTTACTGGGGGAGATGCAAAGCAGAATATGTCGAAACACACACCAAAATCCCATTTCGGAAAACGCGAGAATAAACGAAACAAGTGATCGTGCAAACAAGAACACGGCTGCAGTAGACTCATACACTAATCGAAAATTTAAACAAGGCAGAGAGAAGGAGATTATACCCTATTTATGGTGAAATTCGGCGAAGGGAAAGAAACACTCGACACCTTACTCCAATACACTCATTCTTACTCTTTCCCCCACACTTCCTGAATCTCTTCTCCGCAAGAATAATCTGAGGAGGTCAGTGTCTTTATACTCTGAATCGGAACATTGTACCGTAAAGCTGGGAAGAATGTACATTGAATCGAAATATGAGCATTAAAAGAATTCCCTTCAAGGATTGGTCTCATTAGGGAAGTGAAAACAGAAAATCCAAGGTTGTAAAATACCTAGGAGGCTGCAGACAAAGGGTTTGTAACGCTTCTGAGGCACGCTTATCCTGCCGATCCAGCGTGTCGCTCATCTCCATGATTCTCATCAGTCTCATCCTCATTCGCTACCTTAAATAAAAAACGATGAGATTCATTGTCTGCCTTTATTCCCAAATTCGCTCAGATTTTATCTCATCCTCTTCCCGCCTTTGACTGGCCGCGTTCAAACTTTACAAATTGTTCACTTCTTTCCTTCCATATATTTGCCGCGAGGAAAGAAGAGGGGATGAATGCACACGATCTGTTTCTACACACGTGCATGGTGGGTTACTGGATTTTTGTGTGTGTATGAAAGTGGATTGTTTTCCAATTAAAGCTTTTTTCGATATCTTTGTAAAATGAGTAAATGTTCCTATCTGGATTGTTTTCCAATTAAAGCTTCTTTCGATATCTTTGTAAAATGAGTAAATATTCCTATCTTATTAATAATATTTTTTTGTATGATGTACACCAAAAATATTATTTGTATTATACGAAAATTCATAATATTTGGCTTAAGTATTATTTCTATCTCGAAAGTTTTAACTAAGAAGCCGTTGGTATCAGGAAGATTTTTTAAAAGCAGTTTTACCTTGTAAGTTTATAAAACGTATAAATTTTGCCCCTCCTTTAATTTTGACCATTAAGTTTAATTGATATGTATATGTGACATCCAATGTTGTCACATCATCAATCAAAATAGGGTTAAGTATTATTTTTGCCTTGGAAGTTTTGCTGAGAAGCAGTAGGTATCCAAAACTTTTTTTATGAGCAATTTTGCTTCGAAAGTTTACAAAACGTAGTAATTTTCCCCTTCATTAATTTTGACAATTGACATACCCCAGAAGTAATTCTTTGCCAACTCACTTGGTCTCCATCCCAACCCTTTATTTCAGCAATTCTAATGATTTAGAGAGAGAGAAAAAAAAAACAATTCTAAAAAAATGTCTTTTGGAGGAGGACCTTTCTAGATTTTTCACCAAATCACATATTCCGACGAGACGCCCAAGATTCTCCTCCTTCAGGACCCAGGTATGACACCACTTTTTGATCAAACTTGTTAGCTTACCCTCTTTGACTTCCAACCGATTTACCCATTTCAAATTCATTCCCATAAAATGTTGAATCTGGGTGGCCTCCCCCATCAACACTTTGTATAGGTAAAAGATTTGTCTTAGTTGAAACACCAGTCTCTCCAACAATTTATTCAAGAAACCACCCACAATCAAATTTTACATTGGGGAATGGTAGGGCGAAGTTGCTATGTTTTGCAAACTTTTTAGACAAAATTGCTCCTAAAAAAACTTCCAGATACCCGCTGCTACTTAGCAAAAACTTATGAGGTAAAAATGATACCTAATATTATTTTGATTGATGAGATGGCAAGCATTAGGTGCCACATGTACATATCAGTTAAACTTAACGGTCAAATTAACATGAGGACAAAATTACTACGTTTTGTAAACTTCTTAGGAACAAAAATAATATTAACCCATAATATTTTCCCCCATGAATTTTACTACTGTGCATGAATCTTATTCATCTCCGCATTAAATTACATACAATATATTATAAGAAATGAGTCAAATATAATGACAATGTTATATGAATTGTTAAGAATTTAGTTAGATACATTGATATATCAATGTATTAAAATAAAATTAATCGTTGGAAAAAAAATATAACTAATCATTATCTATAATATAAAATTTACAAAGACGAGCACCAATATTCACAGAGGGAGGAGAAAATGCTTCATTCTTTTTTCATGTTTTTTCAAAAAAAATTAAATTATTAAATAATAATAATAATATATAGAATTTTTTAAATTTAATCTTGTATTAATCTTATCCATTAAAATTTTTTAAAACTCAGAATGATCATATTGTTTATGCCTTGCGTCTTAGAATCTTGCTAATGCAGTGAATATATAAAACCATGTTCATCTTAAAATATATAGACTTATTTGTTATGGGATCAAGGGATCGGGATCGGGATCGGGATTGATAATACCTACTTTTTTTGGTTGGTACTCGTATATCGTAATGAGTGTAACATTCCAATTCTTTGCTCTTAATATTGTTCACTTTAGGACCTAGTCATCATGATTCTAAAACATGTCAAGAGGTCATGTATACAGAACTTTATATCAGATTTGAAATATATATAAATGCACTAAATCTTAAATATTTTTCTTATTCGGGGATTTTTTTTTTTTTTAATTCACTAAAAAATTCACAGGACTTACCAATCTCGTACGCCCGTTCTGCGAGCAGCCTTAGTTAAAATTGGATCAAGGCTCAGGGTCGACCATAGGAGCCTAGAGTCAGGAAATCGGGTTGAACCCATCAGGCTGGCCCTTTTAAGCCTTGACCCTTCAAGGGTCGGGTTTGAAAATTAGAGGAGCTTAATGAAATAAGTCATGTAGGGCCGGCCTTAAAGGGCCTCAGGCTTAAAAGGGCCGGCCCTGCAAACCCTTTTAATTTATTATTATTATTTTTTGGATGCATTGATTCACATATGATAGTAATTTACTAATTTATATGTATTTTGTGTTTGTTATAGAATTATTTATCCATTTAAGTACAAATACATAATAAGTATACTCTAATTTTATGATTTGATTTATTATTTGTTGCAGATAAAGATTATGGATGTGTTCATGATGCGGGAGAAAAAATTCATGATACTCTTACTCATGAACTAGAGTCTACTCAAAGCGAAGCACAATCAAATGTCGTTGAAATTGATGATAGTGGCGAAGATGACGACAATAATAGTCATTGTACTAATTTCGCTTAGTTGTATGTTTCTTATGTTTTATGTGAGTTATTTGTGAACATAGTTTGCTTTTGATTATGAATTAGTGACTGTGTTTATTTGTTGGATGATTCCTGTTGTTTTGATATTAATGTTGACAACATTTATTTGATAAATTAGAATTTTAATTGTTGTAATTTACTAATTATATTTCTTTGGAAAAAAACGGAGGAAAAATAGTTAAAATTTGGAATAGTAACTTCCGCGCCCTGGAGGGCAAGCCCTGACCCTGGTACTTTTGGGTTGGGCTTTGAAAACTAGATGTTTTTCTTACCTCGGGCTTTGGAGGGCCGGCCCTGGCCCTTCACGGGGTGGCCCTGTAGGGCCGGCCCGACCACGATTCCCGCTCTAATCATAGGGGTAGAGTGAGATGTTACAAATAGTATCAGAACAAGTCTCCGGTCTAGTTACAAATGGAATCAAGGCTCGGGATGACCATATAAGTGGAGTGAGATGTTACAAATGATATAAGGGCTAGATTCGAGTCAACCGTAGGGGTGGAGTGGGATATTATAAATGGTACCAAGGTCAGACGAGAGTGAGGTGCTAGGATGCTTGTGAAGGGTTTGAAATAATTGATATGTAGCTTTGATTTTTTGCGTATCTTTAATTTCTTCACATATTATTGTTCAGCTTTACACCTTAACTGTTGTTGTTGCACAAAATTACTACATCTTAGATTTTGATCTTAGGATGTTTTTTCAATACCAGCATGCTTGTCAATTACAAAGGAGTAAATGGAGCTCTCGTCGATTGTGCCTATGCTGACGCCGACTTCCTCGGAGGAGTTTGATCTATTACAAAGGAGCTCAAAAAAGATAAAGAATGGTGATCTCCTCGATGATGGGGGGAGTGGCCTTTGCTTGCGAAGGTTTCTCAGAGGAAGTGGAGCAACGGTCAATCTTTCGCAGATAAACTCAAAGGAGTTTATACAGAGGAGGCTATGGGTCATAATCCAGAAGGTGTTAACAACCTTTCGGATGACCCTATTTCGGACAGTGATACTGAGATCGATGGTGCGAAGCCTGAGTGCGTAATTAGCGAAGACCCTGAACGCAACTTTCCAACATTTACCTTCTCAGGAAAGATGAAGAAGAGGTTATACAAAGCTTGGGACAGAGCGGTTATCATCAAGCTCCTTGGGAAGGAAATAGGTTATAAGTTACTTTTGTCTATTCTGCAATCTCTCTGGGCAAAACGTGGTGTTATAAACCTGATTAACATAGGTAATGGTTACTTTGTTGTAAAGTTGTCTAACAAGGAGGATTATTGTAATGCCCTTACTGGGGGACCATGGATGATCTTTGATCATTACTTGACTGTCAGGCCATGGGAACCTCAATTCCATCCTTGGCGTGCTAAAATAGAAAAAGTTGTTGTTTGGGTTAGAGTACCCAAGGTGTTCCTTGAGTATTATGATCAGAAGGTGCTAACTTGGATAGGGAACCGGATAGGTGATATTATCAAGATTGATATGAATACTTCTGGGCATGTTAGGGGACAGGGGACACTATGCAAGAATTTGCGTTTTGATGGACATTGGGAAGCAGCTGATGGCGGGATTCACATTAGACGGGGAGGATTATTACCTTCAGTATGAAGGTCTGCATGGCTTGTGTACTTACTGTGGTGTCTACGGACATAGCAAGGTGGAGTGCCCTGTTTCCTTGAAGATTCACAGCACTGGGGAAATTTCAGAGGGTAGGGATCAATTGGAGAAGTCTAAGTCTGAGAGATCGATGGAGATTCAAGGGGCGGATGTCGATGTGTGGAAGGTGGTCCAAAAACCACGAAGGCAGAAGAGAGGTTCGAAGGTGAAACCGACGGGAGACTCTCAGGTGAACGGTGGTGGTTCTCAGGTGAACGGTGGTGGCTCCCGCTTTGATGTCTTGGCCGGTGAAGAGGTTAGGGTCGACAGTAATATTCCGGTGATGACTAAGCAAAACGTACAGGACCTTGTGGAGGTTGGTGGGAATACTCAGGATAGGATTTCACAGGGTAGCTGTCTTGAGAAAGGAGGTAGTACGGAGAGAAGTTTGAAGGTGAGGAAAAATGGGGGCAAAAGGAAGGGAGAGAGAAAGCAGAAGTCATCGGTGGGGAGCAAAACGCAAGATCTTGTCAGGCAGGATCTGTCCAGGGATGAACGTCTAAAAGATTATTTGGGAGGGGAGTTGGAAAGAGGAGATACACTGAGAGCTTTAAATGGGGACGTGATTACCGAGGCTCATCAAGAAGGAAGTGACCAGATTTTGACTGCTCCTGGGTACTTGGGTGGAGTAGTCGTTGAGGATCCCCCAATTCGATTTGCTTCTGATTCTTTGGATCCCGGTGATAAGGATGTTGCGATGGGTATTAATGGGAAATTTTGGGCCTCTTCCACTGGGACTAGGCCCGAGGGGGGTACCGAAAAAGGGGATCCAGATGTGCATGGGCCTGATTTAGACTTGGTTGGTGCTTGTAATGAGGAAACCGAGTCAATCTTGTGGTTCCTGAAACCCAATAATTTTGGTTGTTAGTGTTGGGCCTTTGGTTATTTTCTAGTATGGCTAATATTATCTACTGGAATATTAGGGGAGCATGTGGGAATAAGGTTTTGCAACATGTTCGGGCTATTTGTAAAGGCCCACGTCCAGTTATGGTCATTCTTGCTGAGACCAAATGTGAAGATGATTCGAGACTCTTTCGCCTGAAACGTCTGGGTTTTGACGGTTTTTGCTTCGTGCCGAGTCTTGATCGATCGAGAGGTCTTGTGGCGGTGTGGAGATCTGATCAGTTAGGTGTCTCGGTTCTCAGATGCGATCGTCAATTTCTCCACTTTCTCTGCACGAAGGTTGGTGATACGGCGTTCTTTCTTACAGCAATTTACTCGCTCCCTCTTCCACAGTTCAAACAATCTCTCTGGCAGGAGTTAAGGAATCTAGCCTCTTTGATTTCGGATCCATGGGTTATTGTTGGAGATTTTAATGATATTGCCTATCCTTCTGAGAGAACAGGGGGTTCCAGGCCGAATGTGTCCAGGATGAGTGCCTTCTGTGATCGTATCAATAGTTGTCATCTGAGTGATCTTGGCTTTACTGGCCCTAAGTACACCTGGCGTGGTCCTTGTCAGGTGAATTCTTCTCGCCTGTTTGAATGCCTGGATAGAGCTTTGGTGAATACAGCGTTTCTAGCTTGTTATGATACAGGCTTTGTCCATGTGTTGCCCCGGTTGAAGTTCTCTGACCATAACCTAATTTGTCTATGTTTGGGTGGTGAAGGTAATTTCTCTGGGTTTGGTCGACCATTCAGGTTTGAGGTAATGTGGCTAAGACATGATAATTATAAGTCTTTTCTTGAGGAGAACTGGAACGAAAATGTGTGTATTGACTCAGCCCTTTCCCACTTCCAGGATTCTGTCAGTTGGTGGAATAAAGAAATATTTGGTATGGTAGAGAACAGGAAACGCAGGATTATAGCCAGATTAGCGGGGATTCAAAATTCTTCTTCTTACCCGTTCTCGAAGTATCTTTGTGATTTGGAATTGGACCTTCAAGAGGAGTTGCATAGGATCCTCTCTTTAGAGGAAGTCAAATGGTTTCAGAAGTCCAGGGATGAATGGATCAGGAATGGTGATCGTAACACGAAGTTCTACCATCTAAGGGCTAAAATGAGATCACGAAGGAATAAAATTGTTGCTCTTAAATCTGCTTCTGGTGTTTGGATAGATAAGGAGGAGGATTTGAGGAGATTGGTGGTAGACCATTTCTCGGCCTTATTCTGTGATGATGCAGGTATTGCGGCTCCCCTTCATACCAAGACTAACTTCCCTACGGTTGATGGTATTACGGCAGAGACTTTGGGTAGATTACCTTCGGACGAGGAAATTCGAACGGCCATGTTCTCTGTGGGGAGTTTTAAAGCTCCTGGTGTTGATGGTTTCCCGGCTATCTTTTATAAGAGTAATTGGGAGACGGTGGGACCTTCTATCTGTTCGTTTGTCAAGCAGGTTTTTAACAGTGAGACTTCCGTGGCTGAGGCTAATAAAACCCTTATTTCCTTGATCCCAAAGATGGATAATCCTGTTCAGGTATCTCATTTCAGACCTATTTCTTTGTGTACTGTGCATTACAAATGTATTACTAAGATTATAACCCTTAGACTGAAGAGTGTGATGAATGATCTTATTTCCCCGTACCAAACTAGTTTTATTAAAGGTAGGCATATTCATGATAATCTAATTGTAGGACAGGAAATTATGCATATCATGAGTAAAAATAGGAGTAAAAAGGGCTTAATGGCATGGAAAATTGACCTTGAAAAAGCTTACGATAGAATCCGGTGGGATTTTGTTGAAAAAGTTCTTCTTGATGTCGGATTTAATGTGAATTTTATTAAACTAATTGTTTCTTGTGTTTCATCGGTGACCTATAATGTTTTGTGGAATGGAACTACTACGAGTTCTTTTCTCCTAAAAGAGGGCTTCATTAGGGGGATCCAATTTCTCCTTTATTATTTGTGATGTGTATGGATAGAATTTCACACTTGATATGTGATGAGGTAGCGGATGGGAATTGGCGTCCAATAAAGGTAGCTAGATCTGGTCTGGCTGTTTCGCATTTGCTATTTGCGGATGATTTGTTGTTCTTTGGAGTGGCCTCTGAGGAGCAAGCAAGGTGTATGCTAAATTGTCTGCATAAGTTCTCTGTGGCTTCGGGTGGGAAGGTAAATACGGCGGAATCCTCGATTTTCTTTTCCCCTAGAGTGTCTGAGCATGCTAAGCAGAGGATCAGTAGATTAGCCAATATGAAAATAACAGGTGAGATCGGGAAATACCTTGGATTCCCTCTCTCTCGAAATAGGAAGTCAACTCAGGAATTTGTGTATATTGTGGAACGAAGTAGAGCTAAATTGTCGAATTGGAAGGCTAGCTGTCTCTCCTTTGCTGGTAGAATTACTTTAGCCAAGTCGGTCGTGAGCTCGATCCCTCTCTACCCTATGCAAGTGGCTTTGATCCCTAAGAGTATTTGTCATGAGGTGGAGAGGATCCAAAGGAATTTTATTTGGGGCCATTCTGAGGATACCAAACGCTATCACCCCATTGGGTGGGAGCAATTTATTCGACCTAAGCAGTGCGGGGGCCTTGGTTTTAGACGTCTAGAATCGGTTAATAGAGCTTGTGGTGCTAAAGTGGCTTGGAATCTGATTATGGGGGTGATAGGTTTATGGGCTGATATTATTCAACAAAGATATTTGCTTCGGGATAGTGATTCTCTTCTATCTTTCCAGTCAGGGGACTCGAAGGTATGGAAATTTATTTGCTCCCAGAAGGATCTGATTGATAAAGGGTCTAAATGGCAACTTCGTAATGGGCAGTGGATTAACCTGTTCAATGATTGCTGGTTATTAGAAGGGCAACCTTTGAGGGATTTATGTACTAGACAGCTTTCGGCTGAGGACTGTGAATGGAATCTGGAACTATGATAGGCTATCTGATTGCCTTCCAGCGGATGTGGTCGGAAGATTTAGGGCTCTTATCCCTCCTTGTGAGGAAGCGGGTTCGGATTGTATGGTGTGGGGTGCATCTAAGGATGGTATGTTTTCTCTTAAAAGTGCCTACGGTCTTATTGAGAATTTTTCTCAGCTCTCCGTTTATAAGGGTCTGAAGGCGGTTTGGTCTTGGAGGGGTGTGGAGAGAATTAAAGTTTTCTTGTGGAAAGCTTTCTTCGATAAGTTGCCGACAAACGAGAGAAGGAGTATGTGGGGGTCTGTTTCTAATCTTTGTGAATATTGTGGGACTGAAGTGGAGTCTCTTTTACATATCCTTCGTGATTGTATTTTTGCTAAACGAATGTGGTTGAAGCTGAATCGTTCCCTTCATTCTTCAAACTTCTTTCGGTCTTCCTTGAGAGATTGGTTAGTCTTGAATCTTAAGGTTGCTGGTGGGTCTCCCAGTTGGAGTATTATATTCGGAGTGGCAACCTGGTTATTGTGGGGTTGGAGGAATGCTTCTGTTTTCGATAGGAATTTTGTGAGACCTTTAAATCCCGCAGAACGAATCTGTCATTCCTGGAGGCACTATGCCTTGGGTCCGGATCATTTGGCTGATCCTGTTGATGTTGCGAATCAGTCCACTGTAATTACTCTGAATTCCTGGATGAGGCCTTCGGCAGGTTGGTATAAGCTGAATGTGGATGGTGCTGTGGCTCATGGGTCGATGAGAGCTGGTTGCGGGGTATTTTGAGGGAGAGTGGGGGGCTCTGGGTTTGTGGTTTCTCGAAGAAAATTGGAATCTATGAAGCACATGTGGCGGAAGAATGGGCTCTATTGGAAGGTTTATCTCTGGCATGGGAGTTAGGCCTTAAAAAGTTAATTGTTGAATCCGATGCTTTGGAGATTGTTTCATGGCTGTCGGACGCAATTTCTCCCATTGATGACCTTCTTTTGGTTCGAATAAAAAGTTTGCTGCAGAGGGAGTGGCAGGTGAGTGTGCGACATATTTTGCATCATGCAAATCAGGCGGCTGATTTATTGGCCAAGTCGGGTATTATTCACTCTGAGGTCTTTGAGAGTTGTCCGGGGTTGCTGATTTCTTTGGTAGCTCAGGAGAGTTTGGGAATTAATTCCCCTGATGTTTTAGTTTCTGCTTAATTTTCTGACTATATGTCATCCTCTTTTATCAAAAAAAAAAAAATACCAGCATGCTACCATTTCACAAAAATATTGACTCCGTAAAACGCGATTACTTCTTAAAGTTACACCATGGGTAAGGGTGGACCTAAGTATATAATTGGGGGACCCAGTTTCCCTACCTATCCCAAGATAGGTAGGGAGAGCTTGTCTTAATCTAGACCGTCCAGATTTGATCTGGACGGTCTAGATTTAATTTTTTTTTAAACTGTTAATTTTTAAATGAAAAAATTATTTTTTTAAAATATGTTAGTTGAAAAATTATCTTTATTTTAGATTATCTACCCATTAAAATAATTATTTTTTAAAAAATTAAATATTAAAAAAATTAAATCTGGACGGTCCAAATGGGACAAGCTCTCCCTACCCATCCTTGGGATGGGTAGGGAAACTAAATCCATAATTGGGGGGAGTGACCACCCTTGAATTGGGGATTTTTTGTAAGAAAAAAAAAATTTAATACATGTTTGAATGATTGTCCACCCTTAAATTAAGTGTTCACCCTTAATACATCAAGACTACACTTCGTAATCGGATGGGGGATGAATGATTGTTTAGTGCCTTATATTGAAAAATATGTATTTGATAGCATTGATAATAAGACAATTATGATGGAATTTCAAAAAATAAGGTATAGAAGGATGACATTGTAATTAATTTTATTGTAATATACTTTTATTATTGAAATATATGTACTTGAACTTATGGAGTACCCACCCTTCATTATAATTTATGTAGCTACATTTCTAACAGCACTTAGCATTACTTTTCTAAATGACAGGTTTGTAAAATAACCGCCTCTCTTATTACATTATCAGTATTCACTTGATTTCATGAATATTTTTTTTGATATTTTTTTCTTTTCTTATTTATATTCTTTTGTTTTTTTAATGCATTTAAAACTTTCCTTAAAGAAAAAATAGGAGGCGCTGCCCCGAATCCCTCCACCAATGATATCTCCTTTAGTAATTTTTTGAATCCGCCGCTGGCTATGGGTTGTGTGCAGAGACTGCAACAACACGAAACCCATCTACCGAACTCATTTGCCTGTCCTAATTATGGCACCATAAGACGTGGTTCCTTCTTAAAGTTACGTCGTGGGTTGTTTGCAGAGACTACAGCCACACGAATTAACCAATTTACCTAACTCATTTGCCTATCCCTAATTATGGTGCGAAAGCACCCAAAGTTGCTTCCACACCTATGTTTGCAGGGGAAGATCTGAAGGTTGTTCTTTGCAAATCGAACCACCTCAGAAGATTTAAATTAGCGCCAAATTGCCCACATCATACACCTGCAAAACAAGACTAACCTGTTTGGTATAGGGAAAATTTGAGGAGGGAAATGAACTTAGAGAAAAGAAAGGAAGGGAAGATTTTGAAAGGTAAGTGAAGATAGCTTGAGGGAAGATAAGTTGTTTGGTAGGAAGAAAGTGAAGGAGGTAGTAGTTGGAAAAGAATAAAAAAATGTCTATTTTACTCTCAAAAGTAATTAATTCAAAATGAAAAAAGAAAAATAATTTTTTTGCTAAAATATATTTTAAAAAAATATGCTCTTATCAAGTTCGAATTTGTGTAAAAAAAATTCTCGCTAAGTTTGAATTTTCCCACCAAGTTCGAATTTGAGGGGTAATTTTGTCAAAAAAATATTACTGTTTACATGAAAACTGAGATCTCACCAATTTTGGTGAGATCTTATTTTCTTACATAAGAGGGAAAATTAGTGGGCCCGAGGACTTAGGTTCCCAAAAAAATTTGTCCAAAATGCGTATCAAACAAGAGAACTTACTAATCTTTCTTTCCCTTCCCGAATATGAATATGTGTACCAAACAGGCCCCAAGGGTTAAAAATCATACCAAAGAATCCTATCATCTTCTGCGTTCATGCTCCTTGCTTTAAAGCAAGATAGCACACATGGATTAGCCATCGCATTAAACCTCCCAACCTGTACCCACGAATGCGTTTTTTTTTTGGAGGACTAGCCAAAGGGCTAGTTTGATCAGCCAATTGTGGACAAAAAGAATCTCCACCGTCTCCTGAGTATATTGGCTCATGCCTCCCCAATCCCCATTGACATCCAACTCTCTGACTCATACGTTGTTGAGATGGGAACCAGATCAATCTTTTCTCTATAAAAACTTAAAATTTTTCCAAAATTTTCATTAATCAGCACAATGATATCCCCATTAGAAAAAGAAAAATACGTAGAATAACTTTCATGAAGGAAGTTTGTTAAAAAGAAGTAAGTTTAGTTATCTAAATAATTTTATAAGATAAATAACTTACCTCCTCTTTATTCTGTTCTTGCTCTCTTCCTCTATCTATTTTCTGCACTCTCACTCTCTATCCCCCGTGAGTGTGTGTGGGTGTGTGGGGTATTTATAATATCCCCCACCCCACAATATCAGCCGCCCACTATCCTTATATATATATAAGCAAAATTTTTAAATTATTTTCTTAAATCAATTATCCCTTCTTAATTATAATTAAATCTTGAAAATAAAATTATGATATTATAATTTTTCCTGCCTAAATAGAATTTGGTCCGAAAAATTCTCAACAAGACATTAAAGAAGACAAACAACATCACAAAATTCTAATATAACACCATTAAAGTCAAAACAACACTGCCAAAATACAATGGCATATCGACATATTAAAACAACAAAATCACCAACACAAACAAAATCTCCATGTCACACAAATTCGATCACAACGTAATCATAAATATCAATACGACTACAACACCTAGGCAAACCTAACCAAACAAATCAGGGAAATCATGGGTATTTGCTCTTCGGTTTCCCGGTAGCGTCACCGGAGGCACACCCTTCCAAAAAAACTTTTAGGAGACGAATTGTTCTATTTTGCAACTGCTTGTCTTTTACATAGAGGATCCTTTTTGGATTGGGTATATAGGTCAAATTCTTTCTCAATTTGACCTCTTCATGCTCAATTACATGGGAAGGACGTGGATGATATTTCTTAAGCTATGACATGTGGAACATGTTGTGTACACTTGACATGTGTGGTGGCATGGCAATTCGACAAATAACTGGTCCAATTCGCTCCAAAATCTCATATGGCTTGATGAATCGGGGAGTCAACTTCTTGGCTCTAATGAGTTTGCCGATACCGGCTATCAATGAAACCTTAAGAAACACGTGGTCACCCACTCAAACTCCACAGGTTTATGTTACCAATACGCATAGCTCTTTTGTCTGCTCTGAGCGGTCAACAATTTCTTGCGAATTATCTTGTGGTTTTGTCCACCAAATCTGGTCCAATCACAATTATCTCGCTCAATTCAGTCGAACAAAGAGGCGATGTACTTTATGTCATACAATGCCTCAAAAGGAGCCATCTAAATGCTCGAGTGCTAAAGGCAGGTGATGATCCCAACTACCAAGTAGCTCAATGGCATAAGCCCTTAGCATATCCTCAAGCGTCTATATTGCCACTCTGTCTGACCATTGATCTGCGGATGGTAAACCGTACTGTATTTCAACCTAGTCCCCATAGTCTCTTGTAGCACCTTCCAAAAATTTGATGTGAACCTCGAATCACGGTCTGACACGATCTCTGCGGATACACTGTGCAACCTGACAATCCAATTCACATACAACTGAGCTAGCTTCTCTAAACTATATCTGATATGAATTGAAAGGAAATGAGCTGACTTCATCAATATGTCTACAATGACCCATATGACGTTATAGTGTGTTGTAGTCTTCGACTATCCTACAATAAAATCCATAGAAATGTTGTCTCACTTCCACTAGGGAACCTTTAGTTAATACACTTAATTCATTCAATTTATCTTGTAATATAACTTATCTTTGATAGAATTTGGACAAATTTAAAATTAATTAATTAAAAAAATTTCTTTTAATACTTAGGAATTGTTATTCATACCATCAATAATATTCAACACCAGAATAAATGAATGACCCTATATGGATAATCACTACAAAAAAAAAACGGACAAAATCCGTCGTTAGAAAGAGAAAATTCGTTGCAAATAGGTTTTGCGACAAAAAAAATCTATTGCAAAAATCCTTGTAGCAAACGAAATTTGTGACGAAGTACGATAATCCGTCGTAAATTGCAACAAATTAAAATTCTGTCGCAAATGATGTGACAAATTGCGACGGAATATGGGAAAAAAAAGCGGTCGTAAATTGAGGAATTAGAAAAAAATTATTAATTATTATTAGGCTCTTCCACATCAACCATTCAAATAAAAAATATATATTATGATTGTTAGGGCTCTTCATAGAAATAACTCAAATAAAGAAAAAAATATTATGAAATAAACAATATTGAATAATGTATTAAAAAAAAGTGTATATAAAGAAATATATACAATAACAATTCTAAAAAATTACACATAAACTAAATGAAATATAAATAACAATGTTACCAACAAAATGAACTAAAAAACCAGATAATACAGATACATAACAGGAAGATAACTGAAGAATGTTTTTATTAATTTTAGAGTACAAGAGACTAGATGCTGAAAGAGTCATTGCTCAAAAAAGGTCACCAATATAAAAATTAATCAAAGAATAGGCCAGGCAAATGATTCTTGAACTTTTCGGTCATTCCTCACTTTTCAAAGTTTAGAATTTTATTCCTCAAATGCTAGGCTCGTGATTCACGAACTTCAATTCTTGTAACACTCTTTGCAACATCCTGCAAAGGAAATCCACACATTATTATTGTTCACTACCTAAAGCAAACATTTAGCCCCAATTGTGTTTGAACAATTGTTTTCATCATCCCCAATAAAAGATCTTATTTCTTCTAAAGTTTCCATCTCATCAGTAGAAACCTGTAAAGGCATGAAAAATTAGATTGACAAGACAGTCATCAACCCTTTTATCACAAGCATATAGTCTAAAACTCTAAACCATGGCCCAGCATTTCCCAGGTCACAGCTATATTGGATCTCCCTTGCATTGATAGAACAAAACAGAGACTATGAAGCCAAATCTAATACTAAATCTAAAATTCCCTCACAGGTTGGAAGATTTTGCTTGTCTGAAACTCACCAACGATACAGAAGAACCAGAATTGTATGCTCTTCCAGTGCGTCCTATTCTATGGACATATCCTGCAACACTTCGAGGCATTTCAAAGTTTATAACCTGTTAAAAAACAACAATAATCATTAACTGAATGACAGACAAACATGGAATGATGGCAGTTTCCAAAAGAAAAGCAGATATAAATAGGAATCCAAAATCACAATCAGAAAAAATTCTTACTTCAACAGCATATTCTTGAGTAATAGCTAATGGAAGCGTTTCAACAAGTGAATACCAAACACTGACACATACAAACACAAGAGAGATAACTTGTATACCATGTAAACATTTGTAAAGTCGATTCCCCTCACAACTCCAAATTCATAATCTAATTTTTGCATGACAAGTTTTTTGGACCGCCGCAACTCACCATTATTTTCTTTAATTGCTTCATCCTTCTCCTTTATGTGGCTGTCATCAGTTGCAATAAGATAATCAAAGAGGCCAGCATTGAATTCCTGGATATAGCCAGATTCATCAAAAAAAGGTGAGACAATACAGAGCCATTAACAATAATAATATGAACAGAACAATGCCAGAGTGTTTTAACTTTTTAAAACAAGAATAATAACAGCCATTGTACAAGTGGGCAAATATGAACTCAATCATATAATCTTATTATGAACCTCGAGAATATGGAGACGAGAACCAAATTCCTCTGTACCTCAACGGGTCGTTCTCTGCAACACACACAAGAATCCTGCAACACCCAAGTCCAGCCAAAATATATGAAAAGCCTACCATTCTCTAGTAAAAGGAATTCACATCAGGTAGTGCTTTCTTTAAACAAGCTTTCAACTACTTAATTTATCTTCCTTTTATCATTCACAAAACAGTTTAATTAACACGTTCCCAAAGTTAAAGAACCATACATTAATTATTAATAAAAGCACATATTATTATATGTAGTCAAAAATTGCATATTCATCCCAAAAGACAACAACAAAACAACATGGTTAAAGAAATGACAATGAAGGTAACACACCGATCCAAGCTGTGGCGACTGATGCTACGGAAGTTCCAACTATAAACACCACCCGATGCCTCTCAAATGTGTCCTAATAAGTTGAAAATAAAAAGGAGAGATAACTCAAAACCCATAAACTGTAACAACCAAGGAAACAAAAAGTTAATTATGTTCTTTTAATAAAAATATGAGATTTACATTATATGTGAAATATAAAATTCTTGTCGGAAATTAAATAAAAGGAATTGGAGGACAAGTAGAAATTACATAGGATCTTAAATAGGAAGTCTTGGGTCAAAATCTTTGTGGTGTTAAATGGGTATTTTATTTTGTTCCATCATTATGAAATTACCATATTGACATCAAATAAATAGATATACCTTCAGATTTTTTCCCTATCCCTCTTATTTCCCCTTTTCCAGCGAGAATCATGAGGAGAACAGGGGAGGAAAATTTCTGGATTTTTTTTATTATCCCACCCAGTTTACTAGAACCTTCGGTTTCGACTAATCTGGATTTCGCCCCGCGTCGGGCCCACGGTCCTAGGGGAAGAGCTCCCAACACCATTTTCACCATCTCCACGCTTCGAACCAAGGACATGGTGGTAGGAAAGCAAATCCCTTACCACTTGCTCCCAATAGTTGTTGGTAATTTTTGGATTCTTTTTACTTAAAAAAAAAAATTCTGGACTCTTCTCGGGTTTTCTTGCGCCTGTGTTGTCGCCTACTGCTTCTTGCCGTTGGTGAGTGGGGTGGTCTGGATTATGCAGAGGGATCACGGAGTTCCATCATGAAGCGCCAAACTTCTCTTCTTTTGTTCTGTGATGCTCATTTCCACCGCCATTGTTCTCCTTCATTGCTTGTGTGTGGGTGTGTGTCCTTGTGGGCTTCGGTCTTCTGTTGTTGTGGGAGTCATGGACGTTGAACTTCTCTTTTTCCCCTGTCTTGCTCGTTCGTGTATTTGTGTGGGTGCAGAGCTTCGACTCTTCCTTTGTCGTTCTTGCTCTGCAACATTTTTATAATCATCTTCCTTTGGGGCTATTGTTGTTGTAAGCATCTATTCTTTCTCCATTTATCTCCTTTATTCTTATTAATTTGTGCATATGTGGTCGCGTGAGGGAAGGAAGTCCTCATTTTTGCTGCTATAAAATGCTTGAACCGGGATGATAAATTGTGAGTCATTGTTAAATGTTGGAAAAAGGGAGCCTATCTCGGTAGATGCCTCTATCATCAATTATATGGTTTTGTTTCTATTATTAGTTGATGTTTTGTTTTGTCTTTTTCAAAACTGTAATATTAGAATAGGGGAATGAAAACATGTGTAGCATCTTTAATTTCTTATTCTAATTGTGTGTGAGTAAGTGTCGAGTTTCAATGATTTATTGGTGTTGTTTATGTGGGATGTGGGATGCATGAGGAATAATGAATTTAAACAAGTTGAAATTGTAGTTTATAATTAATATTTAATTTTTTTTAATGATTGCATTCAAGGTGTTTGTTATAATGTGTAAAAGAAGAATTTATTTGGATGTTGTTGAAATGGCTTGCTGGTTATGGCTACTGTTTTAAGAGGATTAAAATGGACTGGAATGTTATTTTATTTTGATTATGAATTGGACTTGGATGAGAAATTCAATCTAAGGGGCCTTATGCTTGGGAATGTATTACTTGTTAAAAGTTTATATTGGGGTGGTTGTCAATGTGAATAGGCAAGTCATTGGGTTGATCAAAGTAGCTCAAACTCAATGTTGAAATTTAGAGAAAAAGGGTAAATGTTAATTGAATATATATGTGTATATGGTTGCTTTGCTAATTAAGCTTCGGTTGTTATACTGAATCTTGGAAGCATGTAATGTTTTATTCGCCAAAGTGGGTTGGATGAGTTCTTTTTACATGTCAAGTTTATTAATAAATAATCAAACTTTATGTTATTATGTCTGAATTGTGAGGGAGATTTGAAGCTTGTTGGGTTTTCTAGCGATGGATATTATTAAGTTGACTTGAACTACAAAAGAATTTGAATGTATTGTGTCATAATAACTTGAGCAAGAAAGAAGTGTGTTTAAGTAGTAGAGAAATTTAGATTACATTGAAGTCTTCATGGGGTTGTTGGAGATTGTGGTTAAGTAAATGGAAGATGTGGGTGAGGGTTTGATGTTGAGAATGGTTTGTTGTGAAATGGATACCGTTATGTAGCTAGAAAGATTTTTATTAAATGAATTTTATGAAGATTATGAAAAAGTAACAAAATTATGGTTTTGTTTTCAGTTAAATTATTGAAATGTTGAATGGAGCATGTAATATTAGAAGAAGAAATTCATTAAATGAAATATTATGAGTATTTTATATAAAGTTGTAATGGGAGTAATACGTGATTTGTTTTGAACATTAGGGGGATTAAAGGGCAAATATAAGTTGAAAGCTAAGAAAGAGGAATGTTTGGTAGGGGATCAACCGATCAGGTGAGTGAATAGCGTCCCATTATAATTTTTATAAATGATATTTTTACTACTTCCCATACTTTTATGTTAATGACCATAATAAGTATGATTTTGCAAAGGGAAGTTTATCAGATTTGTTTCATTTTCTTTTTGATATTACATGAGTTAATATTAATGATTTTATTCGTTATTATTTATTTTTTTCCAATTACTTCATAATATAATTCATGATTATGCACTTAAATGGTAAAGATATTTTTGAGATATTTTTCATAAATTTCATATTGAGATGGTCTTGCAATTTTGAAATGTTTTTACGCGAATTCTTGATTCTGAAAAGGATTTTGTCGACCGATTGAATTTGAATGAAGGCTTTGAAATATTGTTTGTAAACTTTCATGTTGGGGCATTCTGTTATGCCGTATTTGATGTGAGTTATCATGGTATTAAAGAGAAGAACTTTTTATTGTTTTGATAAATTGGGCCCCAAGCATACTTGAAAATGTTTTTGAGAGAACTAAAAACAGAATGATGGTTACTAATAGTAGTACTGTTAGTTCTTGGTGCACCATGGTTAACCTTGAGCTCGCTTGATATTTGTGGGATTCGTTCTCACGCTTGTTATTCGTGGGTCTTGTATTTGCGCTTGTTTCGTAGTCTTGTGTTGCGCTTGTTTCGTAGCTTCGAGCCGCGCTTGTTTTGTAGCTTCGAGCCGCCCTTGTTTCATAGCTTCGAGCTGCACTTGGTTATTTACCCTCGTGGACTGTGTGTCCACGCTTGTTTTCATGGCTTCTATGCCGTGCTTGGTTATTTTCCCTCATGGACTGAATTTTGGTTTATATAATTTCACTTAGGCTTATGATGGTATACTATAGAAATAGAAGTTGATTGTCATATTGTTATAATTCAAAGTTAAATATGTTTAAATTACTTTAATTAGTATTTCATTAAATTTCATAAATGAGACTTTATTCACTGGAAAATTATTTTTGGTCTTAGATAGTGCAGCTGACTTTGCTCTTCTTGCTGATCATTGAAGGTCCATACTGTTGTTTGAAGTTGAAGTGTCATGTTGAAAAGTCCCAGTTAATGTAAAATCCACACCTACGTATTTAGTGTTGTAATTTAGGTGTTCCACGTATGTTATAGATAGGATCCTCACCTGATTTGCATGTTTTGTATTTGTTAATAAGGAGCAAAACTCCTCTTGACAATATCATGCTATTGTAGAATTTTTAGGAGGTCCTTCTTGTAGGGATGACTTTATCGAAATTTCTACAAAAAGTTGATAATTTCTGTTATATGAAATATATTTATGATATTTATTTTACATATATCGTAAATATGTCTATATATAAGTATTAGAAATTCTATATGTTTTAAGCTTATGAAATGTGAGTTATCTCAAATTTTGGGCCAATCACTTCTCGAGTGTGTGACATAAACCCTCCAAAACGTTAATCAAAATCAAACAAAAAATTATCGACCACAAATTATTGTGGTCAAATTGAAGGGAAAAAACTAAAGGAAGAAAGGAGAGGATAAGAAAGGGAGAGTACCTTGGTTGAGAAAAAAGTGTCTTGCACAACAACCCATGAATGATGAGCCTTTCTTCTAGTGTTGGGTGCAGAAAATGAACCGAAAATGGAGGCCCCAGAACTTTGTAGCCACTGCATAGTGCATACAACTCAAGATCTACTCTCCGTCAGAGGATCCAATGGCAATTGGATCGCTGAGTTGTGGCTAAAGGTGATGCCCAGAAAGCGCGAATTAGAACTCGGCTAAGAGAGCGCAGAGAGAGGAAAGGAGGGTGTCAGATTGTCTGACTGTCGGTGGTGAGAGGAGTGGCCGAATACTGAACAAAGCTAGGTTTTTTTGGTGAGAGTAGCAGCCAAACAAAAGCAACGAAGGTTAGGTTAATTTTGAACGGATTTTTTCTTTGTCGCAAATTGTAATGGATATTATTTTCCATCACAAATATTTGCAACCGATTTTTGTGGATTTTTTATTCCGTCATAAATTTTTGCGATGAATATATTTTCTGTCGCAAATTCCATTGTAAATGACAACGGAGTTTTTTCCCTCACAAATTTCATCGCCCTTTCAATATTAATACTCTCTCCTCTCCTCTCCGTTTTTTTTTTTTTTTTTACTATTCTCTCCTCTATTTATTATATACATAAGTCAATGAGCTTCAATTCTTTGAATGCACTTTGCCTTTTTTATAAGCTATATTTTGAAGTTGTTTGAGTATTTAACACTTTTTTTTATCTCCCATTAATTATATATCTCTCTTATATATTTCTCCCACTTATTTTCTCTCAAATCTTTTTTAACTCATTCTCTCCTCCGCTTATTCTCTTTATAAAGAGTGGTGTTCTTTTTAAAAAAAAAAAAAGTTGTATTATATATATATGTGTGTGCGCGTATATGTATGGATACATGTATGTATATCTATAGATGTATACGCACACACACAATCTTTAATCAATCTTAACCAACTTTTTTATATTTATAATTAATAATTTAGTTATTTGAAGTTTATAATAAGAACCGAAGTAACAGGAGTTTCACACTTTTCTGATAGAACATTCGATATTCGGTTCGGGGTTCGTGACTGTCCCCTGCTAATATAGGTGTCCCCTCTAGGACTCAAACTTGAAACCTAAAAAGATTTATTGGGATCTTACACCGCTAAACCAACTCTATGTTAGTAGGAGCTTCACACTTTGTGCCTGTTTATTTTAGTTTTTTAGAAGTGCTTTTATAATATTTGAAATAAGTATGTGATATGAGTTTTAAATCGGATTCTCAACTTATAGAAAAGTGCTGAAAAAAAAGCACTTTTATGTGCTTCCCAAACAAGCACTTTCAACTTATAGAGGACTCTGAATTCTTTTGATGAGCACAATAGGGTGAGGACTGGATCTCCTAGTACTGACATGCAAGAACAGCTGCATGAATCTCCACTAAATATGGATGCCCAGTCCAATCAAGAGCAGAGTGTGAGCCTCGGCCTGCTAGAAATAAATGGCCTCCCATCTAGTCTAAAGACTACATTTGCTCAGCTTTAACAATAGAAAACCATGATAAGGAGAAGGGAAAGTGTGCATACCCGATTGAACAATATGTTTCTTATGATAATGTCTCGTATAACCATATGACCTTTTTGTGCATCATTGATTCAATTGAGGAATCTGTTAGTTAGAGCTGAGAATCAGGGTCGGCTTGGCCCTATAAGCTATAGGGCCTACCTTTGAAGGGCTAGGGCCTAACAACGTCGGTCTTACAAGGTCTGGGGGTAAGAAAAACATATGTTTTTCAAAGCTCGACCCGAGAGCACCAGGGCCAGGGCCGACCCTATAAGTCTCAAAAGTTACTATTCCAAATTTTAACTATTTTTCCTTTGTTTTTTCCCAAAAAAATATAATTAGTAAATTACAACAATTAAAGTTTTAATTTATTAAATAAATGTTGTCAACATTAATATCCAAACAACATGAATCATCCAACAAATAAACATATTCACTAATTCGTAATCAAAAGCAAACTATTGTCCACAAATAACTCACATAAAACATAAGAAGTATACCACTAAGCAATATTAGTACGATGACTATCATTGTTATCTTCTCCCCCACTATCATCAATTTCAAAGACATTTGATCATGCTTCACTTTGAGTAGTAGGCTCTGCTTCATGAGTAAGAATATCATGAGTTTCTTCTCCCTCATCATGAACACATCCATAATCTTTATCTATAACAAATAATAAACCAAATCATAAAATCATAGTATAGTTATTATGTATTTGTACTTAAATGGATAAATAACTCTATAACAAATACCAAATACATATAAATTAGTAAATTATCATCATATGTGAATCTATGCATCTAAAAAATAATAGTAAAAAATTAAAAGGGCCTGCAGAGCCCATTTCATTTAATTCCTTTAATTTTCAAGCCCAGCCCTTGAAGGGTCAGGGCTTAAAAGGGCCGGCCCGACGGGCTCGACCTGATTTCGCGGCTCTATTGTTAGCTCAAAAATCTAGAATGGATAAAAGCTATGAAATTTGAAATGGATGCTATTGAGAGTAACAACTTGGGAAATCGTTTCGCTTCCCAAAGAAAAGAAACCCATAAGGTGTAAGTGGGTTTATAAGATCAAATATTATTTAAACAATAAGATAGACAAATATAGACACGATTGATAGCAAAAGGATATAGTCAAAAGAAGGTGTTGATTATTATAAAATGTTTTCCCCAACAGTAAAATTGCTCACCATTAGCCTTGTTTTAAAATTAGTTGCGATCAATGATTGAAAATTGTACTAAATGGATATGCATAATGCTTTCTTGCAGGTACCTCTTGGATTTGATAGAAAGGGGGAGCACATAGTATGCAAATTAAGAAAATCCCTCTTGGGCTTAAAGTAAGCTTCTAGGCAGTCATTATAAAAAACTTCAGATACCGACGGAATTACTGACGGAAAAAATCTGTGGGTAATTACCGACGAAAATTACCCACAGAATTCCGTTGGTAATTACCCACAGATTTCCGTGGGTAATTCAATTTTTTTTTGTAGTGAGTGGAACCGAAAACTATCCAAAGCATTAAAACACAGAGGGTTTACACCAAGTAAAAACGATTATTCATTGTTCACTATGCATTATGATGATGGTATAGTTATGGTTTTAGTCTATGTAGATGACTTGCTCATATCAGGAAGCTATGAAAAAGGGATAAATGGAATGAAAGCCCTTTTGCATACACATTTTAAGGTTGAGGATTTAGGACAAATGAAGTATTTTCTTGAAATTGAAGTAGCTAAATCTGAAAAAGGAATTGTGTTGTGCCAAAGGAAATATACTCTTGACTTGTTGTGTGAGACAAGTATGAGTGGTTGCAAGCTGCTTACAGTACCCTTGACAAAAAATCAGAAGTTAATGGCCTATGAAGAAGGAAAGGACAAGAAGGAAGATCTATACAGGCATCTGGATAGATATAGAAAACTAATTGGTAAGCTCATATATTTGACTATAACTCGTCCTAATGCCTCATTTTCTTTGCAAACGCTTAGTCAATTTATGCAACAACCTACAAAGGCAACTATGCAACAGATGTCATCCGATACTTGAAAGGCAGTTCGGGGCTGGGATTTTGCTAAGCTCAAAGGGCGAGTTGGTGCTAGAATGTCATTGCGACGCAGATTGGGCTGCTTGTAGAACTATAAGGAGATGAATCATTGGTTATCTATTGGAGTTTGGAGAGTCGTTAGTGATGTGGAAATCAAAGAAGCAGAGTACCGTTTCCAAGTCTTCAAGCAGAATCGAAATATAGAGCCCTTAGCATCGCAACTTCGAAGTTGTTTGGGCGCTTGAGTTACTTGGAGATATTGACATTTAGTATGAAGTTCTCATGAGGATCTTTTGCGACGTAAAAGCAAAGTGATATACATCGCCGCAAATCCGGTATTCCACAAGCATACTAAACATGTTGAGATGAATTGTCACCATGTGAGGGAGAAATTGGAGAAGCGGTTGATTGACTTGGTGCATGTCTAGTCGAAGGAACCGCAAGCATATTTGTTAACAAAGGCGGTAAGCCAAGATGTACAAAGAAATCTATTGAGTAAGCTGAGGACGGTTGACATATATCGCCCTAACTTGAGGGGAAATGTAAGCAGGGATAGATGTGTAATTGGTGTAATTGTACAGGTAGTTTAGTGACATGTTATTTTAGTGTTTGTACATGGTATTATAAATAAGGTCTAGACATACATGATATTTGTGGTGTTGTAATATTTTCTAATTCAATTCAATGAGATCAGTTTTACTGGAGTATTGTGTATGGGTTGGTCCAAGAAAGTCCGCACATGGTACTACAATAGGTGAATTGATTAATTATTATCATGAGCTGTGAAACTGATATCACTTCAGATAAATAAAGGACAACACTTAATTACATCAAGGGAAAATTGTCAAAAAAAGTCTAAAGAAAAGTCACATGTCAGAAAAGGTTCTAGTTGTTAATGTTGTACTGATATAGTTGTTAACGTTTCTGAAATAATACCCAAAAAGACCTCTAACATATGACTTTTTTAGGTTTTTTTTTTCTTTTACAATATTTTGATTACTTGGGCCTGAGAGAAATTTTCTCTTATATCAAGTTACTTGGGTCAAGTATGTCAAGGGTTTGTGATTTTGGAGTCTGCTACTTTACTTGTGAGTCCACATTATATGCACATAGCTTATGTGCTTCTTATGCATTTTTTATATATTGTATTTATTTATATTTAAATTATATGCTGTTTTTTGAGATTTTTGCATCCAGTATATCAAATTAATTAGTTTCCATGATACTGGTGTTACAGACAAATATTTCTGAATGCAAAACTGGAAACTAAAACTAATTAATTTGAGATACTGGTGTAAAAAACATCTCAGAAAGCAGTATAGAATTTAAATCTAAATAAATACAATATATATATTAAAAAAAAAACCAAGATTACTCCAAAAAAAAACATATAAGAAAACATCATATAATTTGATTGTCCAACTTAACATACTTAACTTAAAGCAACTTGATATAAGTTTACTCCAAAAAAAAACCTACCAAACACTATCATCATTATCATCAGTGGCGGAGCCACATTGGTGCCCATGTGGGCAAGTGCAGATACAAACTTTTAAGAATATATATATTTTTTGAAGCAACTTCTCAAGAAGAAGCATCAGTGGTCTAGTGGTAAAATGAATGGTATCACGCCATGGAATTGACCCAAGTTCGAATCCCCTCTTGTGCATTGTTCTTTTCCTTTTTGTCATGTTGAAGACTCACTGAATCAAACGCTCTTTGAAATACACATATATAATTTATCATTCTTTTTAATTGTGTCTGTCATAAATATAGGGAAAAAATGACAACAAAATACCCACTATTTCCATTTTTTTATATTTTTAAAAATTATAAATTAAACACACACACATATACATATATGTACATACATATATGTATGTGTGTGTGTATTCACTACAAAAAAAACGGACTTTTTTAGTGGTTAAAATTGCATATTTACAGAGGTTGATAATAGTAGTGTTCAAAAAAATATACCGTTGCGAGATGTTTTGTAGCGGTTTTCTAAAATCGCTACTCATGTAATAAAACTGCTACTATATTGGTAGTAGTTTTTAGTTATCGCTACAAGATGTTATCAAGATGACGAATCTCAAACAAAATTGGCGCCAAAAATTTGTAGTGGTTGCAAAACCGCTACAAATATTTGATAAAATTTCATAAATTGCGCCAAATATTTAAGACGAGTTTGAATTACAATTTGTAGCGGTTTTAAAGCCGCTACAAAATATTGCCAAATTCAAAAAACAAAAACAAAACCATAATTTAAGTTCATTGTTACATTATTGTGTTGAATATTTTATTATTTGGGTGGCAAATTAAATGATAATAGTTCTTATTTAAAAATGATTAACTTAAGTTAAATAAGTATAAATATTATGTAGGTATATATAATACTGAAAATGTGTAGATAATAAGGACTTATTATGTTGTCCACCTCTGAGCAAAAAAAATAGGGTTAAGGTGCAATTTTACACATGAAGTTTACCCCCGGGAGCGCTCAGCACCACGAAGTTTTTTTAGGAGCAAAAGTACACACGACGTTACGTTTTGGGAGCAAAAATACCACGGGCCGTTAAAAAACTAACGGTCAACTAACGGCCCGTGGTATTTTTGCTCCCAAAACTTAACGTCGTGTGTACTTTTGCTCCTAAAAAAACTTCGTGGTGCTGGGCGCTCCTGGGAGTAAACTTCATGTGTAAAATTGCACCTTAACCCAAAAAAATATGTTGTCTAAGAGATGATATTTGATTATGGAAAGAATGTTGATGATGATAGAAGGAATGTTGAGAAAATATCCTTAAAGTTCTGGACAAGAAAAAAAATTAGTATCAATATTATAAGAAGGGGAAAAAACATTGAAATCAAAGATTTTGTTCATGATTTTCACATTATTAAATGTTTAAGAACATGAACATTAAATGTTTAAATCAAGATGCACTAACCTCTATCAATAATTGCGGAATCTTAAGAACTCATGATTTTCACAACATTAAATGTTTAAGTCAAGATGCACTAACTTCTATCCATAATTGTGGAATCGATACTTCATAATATGTGACTTGTAGTGCGATAATTGAAACCTTTATTATTCTCTTTACCCTTCATTTCACGCTCTCTCTTTTTTATGGAAACCTAGAGGCGTCTATAATGGTCGGAGAGTGAATGAACAAGTTTCTATCCTTTAAATAACTTATGTATCCAAAAAACATGTAGATCCTAAGAATATGACGGCTCCCATCAAGCAGTCAAGAAACCTCTTCCTAAAAGTTATTTAACCCTTTCATTAATTATTAAATCATATATATTTATCACAACTACATGAGAGATTTCTTACATTTGTCCCTTTCAACACTCAAATTAGGAATCGGATCTACGCATCTCGGATATAGTTATATATATATATATATATATATATATATATATATATATATAATGGCTTTGAATAACGAAGAAGGGGCCAAATCCCAAGCTTCGGGTCAACACAAAGATGTGAATCATAAAAGTCTCCTACAAAGCGATGCTCTTTACGAGGCCAATATATATATATATATATATATGTGTGTGTGTGTGTTTGTAATCATACACAAACACACCTTTCAGAAGAAATTCTTATGCCATGATATAGGTGACTTGAATGGTTATTAATATCGTTTTTGAAATATTACACCTATTATAATTCAACAGGAAAAGATTTGAAGTTTAATTTCTTTCTGTTCTAGACATAGGGGCTAATTTATAAATTACATTATAAATTAGGTCCAAAAGAGAGGAGTAACATTTATCTATGTTCTTATTAACAATAATCAAAATTAAAAAAGTATTTTACTTTTAAATAAAATTAATGAGTCAACCATATTAGTTGATTAAGATGAAGTACTTGGAAGTACCTAACTTCTAGTATACATTTGGTTTGGTTGAAAGCAACGTGCTACACTGCCTATTTCAATTAGAATGGTAGCTAGCACATGCATATGTCATTGAATAATGGGTTAAGGTGTGATTTGGACAATAAACTATTGGCCCAGGAGCGTCCAACACAATTAATTATTAAGTGAACCAAAAATATCAACAAACTTTTAAAAATGTTCAGTCAGCAGAAAAAAAAAAATTTACTCAAGAGCGCCTAGCACAACGCCGTTAGACAAAAAGTTAACGTCTGTTATCTAAGGTGCAGATTGGCTAACAAACTTTTACCCTAGGAGCGCCCAACACAAGATTCTAAATTTTACTAAATTAAATAATTTTTTTTCTCAATTGTCATTATTCAAAACTACTTGTATAGATATCTATGGACAAAAATTACTCATTCTTCAATTTTGTCAAAATTATAATTTTCTAAAATAAACAAAAAATTTAATTAAAAATATAATTGTATGATTTAAATAAAACTCAATGTGTTTTATAGTTTATTATATATGTTAAACAAAAATTATATGTTTTATTTTTATTTTAGAAGAAATTTATGTGAGTTAAAAATTCATTTAATGTTAATAAAATTTTCGTAGGCCAAATTGTTCCTTAGCCTATTATTAAATTGTCCTTCGTCAAGCCTCTTAAGTTATCTTCTTTTTTTTTCAACAAGTCCCATATCATATAATCAATAGATCATTTAATTAACAAATATATCATCAAGTTGCCAGATTTATATTATTAAGTATCAATGTCGATATCCATTAAGCTCTTTTTATAAAAATAAAAATAAAACTCATTTCATTTCTTTCAAGATATAATATATTTTTTAAATTTTATTAACATTAAATGAATTTTTTGACTCACATAAATTTCTTCTAAAATAAAACACATTGAGTTTTATTTAAATCATATAATTATATTTTTAATTAAAACTTTTGTTTATTTTAGCAAATTATAATTTTGACAAAATTGAAGAATGAGTAATTTTTGTCCATAGATATCTATACAAATAGTTTTGAATAATGACAATTGAGAAAAAAATTATTTAATTTTGTAAAATTTAGAATTTTTTGTTGGGTGCTCTGAGTAAAAATTTTTGTGCTGGACGCTCCTGGGGTAAAAGTTCGTTGGCCAATCTGCACCTTAGATAATGGACGTTAACTTTTTCTAACGACGTTGTGCTGACTACACCTTTTTAAAAGTTTGTTGGTATTTTTAGTCCACCTAATAATTAATTGTGTTAAACGCTCCTAAACCAATAATTTATTGGCTAAATCGCATCTCCCTTTAATAATTAATATTGAAGTTGCGGGAGTCAAGTCTTACCTTGATTTTTTGAGCCCAAAAAAGTCTTATCATGATTTTATGAACCGAAATGATGTTGAATTCAAACTTCTCTTTCATTCCAAATAAACTTGCCGAGAAAGTTAAAATATACTATTCGCGGTCGTTTCTATGAGAAAATTCATATGGAGCCCCAATTTAACAACAAAAATCTAAAAAAGGCCCAAACCAAAGTCTCTGATCAGAAAAAGCTTTAGGGCCTTTTCTGACTTGCGATTGTGAGTGAATTATGAGTGAAAGGACAAAAATACCCCTCACGCCTGTGTGAATTCAAAATCACTGCCCCCCTCTCTCGTCGCGTCTGGTATCTGTGGTCTCAGCAACGTCTTGCTTGTCTCTCTCGAAGCTGTCGGGAAGGTGAAACCGTCGACCCTCCGAAGTTGATATGGTTATCTACTCAAGCCTCTTTGGTGGATTGGAATGATTACGAGTAAGTTGCTATTAGTATATGATTTGATTTTGTAATTGATTACAAGTGAAGAACCCTAATTAATGTCGTACTACTTGTTAGTAATTTCGAATCTCATTTTCTTTTTTTGTAATTACCTTAAGTGATTGTCGGAGAGGTTTTCAATTTTGTGGCTTATATTTACGCCCCTGCGGTGCTTGTGACACCACTCGATGCTTTGAGTATTATTGTCAGGTAATACTTATTTCTGATGATTTATTATTGGTTTCTTGATTGCTTTTGACTTTATTATAACCTATTGGAGTTACTTACTAGTTTAATCTTTTTGGTAAACACTATATGGATATGGATAGTGCTGTCTTAGCACATTTCTTATTGAGTGAGAAGCTCCGAAAAATGTGTATGTTGGGGTGTCTTTTGTGCATCATTGGATCCACTATTATTGTACTTCATGCTCCTCAAGAACAGTCCATTAGTTATGTACTAGAAATATGGGAATTGGCCACTCAACCAGGTATCCTTCTGAGGTTTGATTCTTTTTATCGGGTATGGTGTCTCTAGATGCATGAGTTACAGGTTGTTTTTTTCTAATCAATATTTTCTGTCTGTTGCACAACTTTTCTCTTGTATACTGCTGCAACTGTAGTTGTATCACTGGTATTGATCTTATATTGTGCCCCTGATATGGCCTAACTAATGTTTTTGTTTATGTCGGGATATGCTCTGTAATCGGCTCTTTGACAGTAAGTGATTCTTCTAAGTATCTCATGAGCGTTAAAGATGTAATGATTTTATTGTTTGAATTATTTCTATAATTACGATGTTGTCTCAGTCTCAAACCAAAGGCCATTGTTTGATTTACATTCAAGCTCATGTTTGCAGATCGTCGTCGCCTTTAGAACAATAACCAATATGTGTTCAACTCCACAATTTGCCTAAAATCAGTAGTCACAAATTTTCAACAAATGCAGCAAATTCTCAAATTTTTCTACCAGTCCAAAGTTGAATATGAAGACTTTGTTTATTTCAAGTTGCTATCAGGTTCAGCCAGCCAACATGTTCCATATTCAAATATCAACTGCAATACAGTCAATAAAATCTAGCCAATTCAATAGAAAACAGAGCACATTTCAAGTTCATGAAGAATTGAGCAATCTCTAATGCTAAAATGAATGAGAGCAACCTAATAGCAAACAGAGCACATTTCAAGTTCATAAAGTTAGAAATCAACTAAGCAAAGACAATAAAGTTAGAACCATAGTGAAACAAATTTGTCATGGACCATTACAAAATATTGCCACGATTAAGCAAGGAAGGAGCATCATGATTCAGTCTCTCTAAAGACAGGCAAAGGTTTCCTCATTATTGTATATCACTACGTTGGGTATACTGCTCGATGGGATATTTAGTACAAGAGTACGACCTCCAATGAGATGTGCCAAGTTTGATTAACCAACAACAGTATGCTGATCAATAGCACTCCTATAAGATGGAGTTGAAGAATAGAAATAGAAATGTAGTAAGGAATCAAATGATTCTATATTAGGTGCATTTTGGGAAAGAAACAACAAAAGCCCAGGAATGTTGGTTCTCTTTGGAACCCATTTTCTCTCCTTTTAGTGGTGTCACAAGTACCGTAGGGGCGTAAATATAAGCCACAAAATTGGCAACCTCTCCCACAATCACTTAAGGTAATTACAAAAAAGAAAAAGAAAATGAGATTCGAAATTACTAACAAGTAGTACAACATTAATTAGGGTTCTTCACTTGTAATCAATTACAAAATCAAATCAAATACTAATAGCAACTTACTTGTAATCATTCCGATCCACCAGAGAGACTCGAGCAGATAACCATATCAGCTTCGGAGGGTTGACGATGGTTGACAGTTTCACCTTCCCGACGGCTTCGAGAGAGACAAGTGAGACGTTGCTGAGACCACAGACACCAAATGCGACGAGAGAGAGAGAGAGAGAGACGCGATGAGAGAGAGGGGGCATCTACGGTCCACTGCAGTGGACCGTTCACTACCCCCTGAATGGCAGTGAATCCTAAAAAAAAAAAACAAAAAAATTACAAGCAGTGAACGGTCCACTGCAGTGGACCGTAGCTGCCCCCAAGAGGGAGAGGGGAGAGTGATTTTGAATTCACATAGATGTGAGGGGTATTTTTGTCCTTTCACTTAGAATTCACTCACAATTGTATGTCAAAAAAGGTCCTAGGACTTTTCTGATCAAAGACTTTAGTTTGGGTCTTTTTTGAGTTTTTGTTGCTAAATTGGACCCCATATAAATTTTTCCTTTTTATAAGGGATTCCTAGTGATTTGACTTAGATTCTTTGTGGACTTAACGTCCGCTGCATCTGCCGCAGTTTTGGCGCAGCACACCATCCAAGTGCTTCCCATTATTAAATTTAATATTATATTATTTTTTCCCTACAATTTAATAGTTAGGTTAGGATTATATATTCAGTCCAAATAAAATTTTCTCAATACTTGACCAGTTATGTTATTTTTAAAAATTAAAATTAAAATATTTTCTTTAACTCTTACTCTAGAAAATTTACTCACATACTGTGTAATTACATAATAAATTTTAATTACTGTAAATTAATCTCTCTTAAAATATTAGTTCTATAATTAAAAAATTGTGATGTTACAAAGGGAACATCAATAAGGTCAACTTAAGAAAAAAAAATGAAATATATCTTACATTTAATACTAATATCAACTTCCTAATTAGGTCTTATATTAAACATCAAAGTGAGTATTAAATAAATACTCAAAATATCAACTTATTATTGATTAGAAAAAGTAGGTTTTGTTATGGTGAGAAAAGTGTTTTGCACAGCCAGTTAATATGATTGCGAATTAGGATAATGAATTTATTGAAAGATGTGAATCATAGAAGTCTCCTACAAAGCGATGCTCTTTAGGAGGCAACAATATATATATATATAGTGGCGTACCCAAAAAATTATAGAAGGGGCACAATTGGCGGGGGATTTGGGGGTTCGGGGGCGCTTAAATGCATTAAAAAATAAAAAATATAAACAAGAAAAAAATATATCAAAATAATATTTATGAAATCAAGTGAATATTGATGATGTAATAAGAGAGACAATTATTTTACAAACCTATTATTTAGAAAAGTAAGACTAAGTACTGTTAGAAATAAATACGGCTACATAAATAACAATGAAGGGTGGGTACTCAATAAGTTCAAGTACATATATTTTAATAAAAAAAGTATATTACAATAAAAATAATTATAATGTCATCATTCTAAGCCTTATTTTTTGGAATTCCATCATAATTGTCTTATTATCAATGTTATCAAATACATCTTTTTTCAATATAAGGCACTAAACAATCATTCAACCATTTACCCCTCATTTCATTACAAAGTGTAGCCTTGATGTATTAAGGGTGAACACCTAATTTAAGGGTAGACAATCATTCAAACATGTATTACATTTTTTTTTTAAAAAAAAAAAATCCCAAATAATTGGGGGGCACTTGCCCCCCAACCTACTACCTAGACCGCCTCTATATATATATAATTAAGGGTTAAGGTGTACAAATATATATGTGTTTTTTTTAAAGTGTTCAACAATAAAAAATTTTAAGAGTAAAAGTGAATACGTGATTACAGAGAAATGGGGAAAAAGACATATTAAATTAAATATAGATGACGTCTATTAGACTAAAATTAACTCCACTATCTACATTTATCAGAATCTGTGACTTTTGTCCCACTTTTATAACCATATAATTATTTTTGAACCTAAAAAACAATTGGTGGTAGACACTCTTTTAGAAGAACTACAACCAGTAATTAATTAGGGGGAAAATCCATTTTAGGACCCTTTTAACAGGAAAAATCCTAAAAAAAGATCCCAAGATTCTGACAATCACAAAAAAGGTTCTAAGACCTTTTCTGGGATTTTCATAATCTTGGGTGAGTTGTTAACGGGGCTGATATAGTTGTTAACGGGGCTAATATAGTTGTTAACGGGTAGGTCTTTAACAACTAAATCAGTCACGTTAACAACATTTTTGCTAACAACTAAATTAGTACCTTTAACAACTATATCAATACTCGTTAACAACTATATCAGCCCCGTTAACAACTCACCTAAGATTCTGAAAAACCAAAAAAGGTCCTGGGGTCTTTTTTAGGATTATCAGAATCTTAGGGTATTTTTTAAGATTTTCTCTGTTAAAAGGAGCCTGAAATTGATTTTCCCTTAATTAGGGAGAACATATTATCCTTCGCATTTACGAGTTTCACCAATATGATCAGAAATTGTCCTTCTGCTGTAGCTGCAGACGAGATGGAAAGGTCCCTTGCCTTGTACTTTAATTTACTACTTCCCCTTAGATATCTCATGGATCTGGCTTATATCCTCTGCAATTATTGTCCGCTGCCGTACTCTGCAATTAAACTGCGCCGTTTTGCATAAAAACTGAAGCTGTGGTCTTTTAAAAAAATATATATATATTTTAAGTTATTGATGGGTACTAAAAATATAGTTTAGCATATTGAATGATACTGAAAAAATAAACATGATCTTGAAAAATTATTATAGAATATTGAAAAAAATATCCTGAAGTGTATTTTTAGTATAGTCAGCGCCCTGAAATAATTTTTCAAGATTATAAAGTATTTTTTCAGTATCTTAAAGTATCTTTTTAGTACCAGTCAGTACCTAAAATATTTTTTTAACATCTTAAAGTTGGTACTAGAAAAAACTTTAAGACGTTGAAAAAATATTTTAGGGTATTGACTGGTACTAAAAGGATACTTTAAGATATTGATTGATACTGAAAAAATACTTTATAATCTTGAAAAATTATTTCAAGGCGCTGACTATACTAAAAATATACTTCAGGATATTTTTTTCAATATCCTATAATAATTTTGCAAGATCATGTTTATTTTTTCAGTATCATTCAATATGCTAAACTATATTTTTAGTACTCATATATATATATATATATTAAAAGACCACAGCTTCAGTTTTTATGCAAAACGGCGCAGTCAGAGGCCGGCAGCGGACAGTAATTGCAGAGGATATAAGCCAGATCCATATCTCATATAGCATATTCTTTATATAAGTTACTGTACTTAATTATATGCTTGTCCGATCCCTTTCCTTAATCACACTTTATATAAGTTGAAATAAATTATATATATTAATTTAAGGCTGATGACTCTGAAACTGCTCTATAAATAGAATAGCATTTCGTGTATTTCTACACTCATCATTTAAGAGAAATTAGGATCGGATCTGCATATCTCAGATAATCATAATGGTTTCCAATAAGGAAGACGACGCGCCAAAATCCCAAGCTTCGGGTCCACATAAAGACTTGAATCATAAGAGTCTCTTACAAAGCGATGCTCTTTATCAGGCAAGTTTATATATATTTTGGAAATAGATACTGTCTTCATAAATGTATTATGCCATCTAGCTATAACGGTATTTGTGATTTATTTGTGATTGATCCTTGCGTTGAACAATAATGTGTGTTTGTGCAGTATATACTTGAAACCAGTGTTTATCCAAAAGAACATCAGTGCTTGAAGGAGCTGCGAGACTTGACGGCAAAACACCCTTGGTACGCATATATATATATATATATATATATATATATATATATATATATATATATATATATATCAGTTTCATTTAATTAATTTACTCTGAGATATCCCTAGTAATCAGAATCATTCGGTCCTTAGTTTTATTTCAATATACCGATATGATCCTATTTATACGTCAAATTTAGAAAACAACTTTGGTCTTTATTATAAGTCAATTTCAAAGTAATAAATGAAAATGTTACAATTTTTTCCTGTTAATTGTAGTACTCCTCCTGTCCTTCATATAAAAAATATTTTGGGAGTTGATCTTGGTTCTAAATATAAGACATAGTTTTTATATTTGTCAATATTTTCTTAATTTACGTCGATTGATGCCCCTCAACAATAATTAGGGAGGAGGTGGTATGAGGGAATTAAAGAAGATTACTAAGGTTTTTTAAAAATTGCATGTAATATAATTAACTAACTTTCTTAATCTAATCAAATTAGATAAATATGTTTTATATTAAATATCGGAGGAGTAAATTTTAGGTAGAGAGAAGAAAGAGGTGGACAAATACCTAATTATAAATAAGGGTAAAATAAAAAATAATAATAATCTATCAATTTAGTCTATATTTATTAGGTTAATTAATTTTTCTTAATATGTAATAATTATGTAATTTAGACTTATAAATAGAAATAGAATGGTATGCATAATTAACTGGAGAACATATTGTAAAACAGGAACTCTATAGCTGTACCTGCTGATGAAGGTCAATTTCTGAACATGTTGGTGAAACTCATAAATGCCAAGAACACCATTGAAATTGGCGTCTTCACTGGTTACTCTCTTCTCGCTACAGCCCTTGCCCTTCCACAAGATGGAAAGGTCCCTTACGTTATACTTTCTTCCCCTTATTATCTCATTCAAGTAACACACACATCATATATGATTGTCCCTTTCCTTAATTACATTACCGCAATAAAAATGATCTCAGTATAAATTTCTTGCATTTAATATCTCATTTTCAGATATTGGCTTTGGACGTGAACCGGGCAGATTATGAGCTGGGTTTGCCTGTGATTGAGAAAGCAGGTGTTGCTCACAAGATTGATTTCAGAGAAGGACCTGCTCTTCCTGTTCTTGACCAGCTGCTCACTGATGTATATTAATACTATCTCCGGCCGTTAATATAAGATATTGTTTGTTTGTAGTGTAAATTATTTGTATGAACGAGACATTATATTAAGAACCACTTATAGTACCACTTTCTGAAATTAATATAACGTCGTCTACTTCATGCATGTGCTTAGTTTCATATTAGTTATATTGGGACGATCTTATTTGCAGGAGAAGAACAAGGGAGCGTTTGATTTCATATTTGTGGATGCGGATAAGGAGAATTACTTGAACTACCACAAGAGGACCATTGAGTTGGTGAAGGTTGGGGGAGTGATCGCCTACGACAACACACTGTGGTATGGCTCTGTTGCAGACACACCAGAAGTACCTCACGCGGACTACATCAAGCATACTCGTGGTTTTGTGCAGGAGCTCAACAAGGCCTTGGCCCTTGATTCTGGGATTGAGATTTGTCAGCTTTCTATAGGTGATGGCATTACCCTGTGCCGCCGCATAATCTGATCACTACTACCTAGCTAATTAATAACCATTTTCATCATGTGAGAAATATATATTTACTCTGGTTGAGAATGCATGGATACTACAGCTTCTGGTTATTGT
The DNA here is from genome assembly GCA_025563575.1 of Acacia pycnantha. Classification (NCBI taxonomy): domain Eukaryota; kingdom Viridiplantae; phylum Streptophyta; class Magnoliopsida; order Fabales; family Fabaceae; genus Acacia; species Acacia pycnantha. The sequence continues at coordinate 2,317,089 of JAMWYP010000038.1, forward strand.
GCTGTCTCAGTATGTATGATTACTTTGTATTCTCGAATTAATAATAATTTCCTTTTATTTTTGCTCTTGTTTAGAGATTATTTTTGTTTCAAGTTTTACAATGATTTCATTGTTCTGGTTTGGCGGATAACTTGTAACTCGATCAGGTGGTGATAATTATATGAAAATTTGCTTGTAATTTTGGAACGGACTTCATAATTAGAAGAAGTTCGCTTCTGAATTTAATATGAAACTTAAGAAAGAGATAGAGAGAGTATAGTGACTTTTAAATATTTAGTCTTTTTCCTTTTTTTTTATTTTTCTTTTAATTAATTGGTGTTGGAGAGCATTAATTGAAGTTGCTCTCTTTTATCTCTCCAAGTTTCTCTCTAGCAAGAGCTTGGTTTCTCTCTTGGAGCGCTTTTCTCTTAACCAATATTTCAAGCTCATTTGTGTAAATTGTGTGCACCAAAACTAGTTTCATGGAAGTTCACAGTTTATTTTTGCCCCTAAAAAAATATTTGTGTTGGGTGCATTTTTTGAAAAATCTCATATGTATATTTTTGCTCATTATCCCTTAAAAAAATTAAAACAAACGGTCAACTAGCTGTTAATGTGTAGTTTTGCACTTATTTTGAATTTATAATTACTTTTACCTCACAAAAAAATTTAGTGTTAGCCATACTTTTGAAAAAATCTCATGTGTATTTTTACACCTTAATCCTAATTTATATGAGGCCTTTCGGCGATGACTTTCAAGGGTTAAGGGCAATTTTCCTCGAAATTTTTCATCGAGAAGCAACTTTACCCGAAAGTTTTTAAAACGAAGCAATTTTTTCCTGGCCGTCATCTCGCTTAATTTTGACCATTAGTTATCCACATCATTTTTATTAAGGTGCAAATTTGCTTCAAAAGTTCGTGTATCATCTATTTTATTTTTTTCAAAGTTAGTTTTAAAGTTTTTGGGACAAATTTGCACTTTAACAAAATTGACATTTGATGACATGAAGATTGTCAGCTTAACATATTTGATCAATTAATGATTAAAATTAATTAAGATAGTGTTAAGGAAAAAATTGCTCCTTTTTTTAAAATTTTCAAAACACATTTGTCCTTCGAAAATCTTTCAAAACAAAATTACCTCTAAACCAATATTTAAAGGGTTAAATACCTAATTTGCCACTAAGTATTGCTAAGGAGCGCCAAGAGACGAAAGTTTTTGGTACCAAATTTGCCCCGGAAGTTTACAAAAGGTAGCAAATTTACCCAAAAGTGACGGAAGTTCACGTAGATCGTTAAAATGTGAGGTGGCATGCCACCTCATCAATCAAAGTATCATTTTTGCTCTGAAAGTTTTCATTAAGGAGCAATTTTAACTCGGAAGTTTTCATTGAGGAGCAAATTTGCCCCGGAAGTTTACAAAAGTAGCAATTTTGCCCTTCTTTCTCCCAATATTAAATTTGACTATTAAATCAGTCAAAGACCACACATGTCATGCCTTGAAAATGTCGAACTTGGAGTCAGAGAAAGAGATCCTTAACATGTTGAGCTCAAGGCGGCCAGAATTAATGAAGCCGAACTGGTCACAGGGACTGAAAGGTCTGTCGCAAAACCCAGAGAAAGCATCACTTATGATCTAAGCAAATGAAACGCAAAACGAGAAATGAATTGTTCCAAAAATTGGTTCAGTAAAACAAATCAATAGTGATAATATTTACGTTTGTATAGACCGATCATTTGCTTAGATCATAAGTGATGCTTCCTGTGACCAGTTCGGCTTCACAAATTCTGGCTGCCTTGAGCTCAACATCTCAAGGATCTCCTTCTCTGACTCCAAGTTTGACCTTTTCAAGGCATGACATGTGTGGTCTTTGACTGATTTAATAGTCAAATTTAATATTGGGAGAAAGAAGGGCAAAATTGCTACTTTTGTAAACTTCCGGGGCAAATTTGCTCCTCAATGAAAACTTCCGGGTTAAAATTGCTCCTTAATGAAAACTTCCAGGCAAAAATGATACTTAATTCTTATTGGGTTGATGAGGTGGCATGCCACGTGTCATGAGGTGGCATGCCACGTGGACAGTTAGTCAAACTTAACAGTTAAAATTAACGGATGGGCAAATTTGCTACCTTTTTCATACTTCCGGGGCAAATTTGCTACCTTTTGTAAACTTTCGGGGCAAATTTGGTACCAAAAAAACTTTCAGGTGCTGAGCGCTCCCTTAATAATACTTCCATGACAAATTAGGTATTTAACCCATATTTAAATTATGGCCCTAGGGCAGCCACAGCCTTTGGTGTAAGAACCCCAATATGAAGGTAGCCCCGTACGAATAATAGTGAGCTTCACCGATCATCTAGCCGCAGCTGCAATTTACTAATGAGCCTGTACATAGTACATAGACCTTTTCATTTTCGAACGCATGGTACGTAGAACTACAGTAGGTGAATAAATTATATTTAAATAGCAAATCCGTCTCAAAAGTATACATCTAAGAACAATATTATCTTGAAAGTTTTTTCATGTTCAGTTTCACTCTGGAAGTTTTAAAACGTAACTTGCCTTTTTTTTTTTTGGTTAAAAAGTTAACAGTCAACGTCAATTTTTAACAATAACATTAATTTTTAATGGTTTTGAGCAACATTGTTACGTCTTAAAATTTCTGATGTGACATTGAACATGAAAAAATTACTAGGCCTAAGTAAAAATCTTTGAGACGGATTTACTACTTAATCCAATAATTTATCGTCATGAGCTGTGGAAATCTCTTAACCCGGCCAAATGCTATCACCACCAAGTTAAAGTTGCGATTTATGCCTTTTTTTTTTGGGGGGGACTCGGGCTTCATAAACTGATCAGATTGGTACGAAGTCTATGGGCGATTTATTTAAGCTGTGAAAAGACAAGTATACAATGATTTATTATTAGTGGGTATAAACAAGTCAGGGGCCATTAATAAAAAGTCAAGAGGTCTCAATTAACAAATTAATATGCTACTAATAACAAGTCAGTGTCAGTGTGTCACAGTTGACAAGTTGTTGTGCCATATAACAAAAACACATCATTTAACGTATCCATCACCACTAATGTTGTCTTTTCACAATTCAAATAAATTGCATTTAAAGTCTTATTAATTTGATGATTTCCTGGCCTAATAATCATAATTTGTCTTCCTTAATACCTCAATATAATTCTCCCACATCAACATTATTTGGCCCCATATACATACATACAAATATAGGTTTTTGACCAATTTGCCCCTTATTAAATAATTATTTACAAAAATACCCCTGTCTGGAAACTATTAACCCATTTGTTCTTGTTTAGTCGACTAAGCCATGGTTTAGTCGACTAAAACGTGGGGCAATTTTTTTTTTGAAGACCCCCGCGATTTAGTCGACTAAAACACCCATTTAGTCGACTAAATCATTAAAAAAAAAAAGATTAAAACTTCCGAAGGCCATAACTTCTGGCTCGAGAGTCCGAATCAAGTGATTCTTTTTTTGATTCCACATAACTTTTTGAGATCTGTGCACTGACATAAAAATTAACTTCCAAATTTAATGAAAACAAAGGAGGAAAAACAAGTGATTCTTTATTGTGTAGGAGATACTAATATATATATATATATATATAATAAATTGTTAGTATCTCCTACACAATATGGATCACATAATATGGACAATTCAAAATCTAAATTGAACCCCCTAACCTTTTATTTTATCTTACAAAAGATCAATTGTAAAACCATACCCTAATTAAGTTAGTTGGTCCTCCCTCCATCCCTGACTCTCTATGTTGAAATTAAACTTCAAACTTCAAAGAATAATCACCTTTTTTTTCGATAGATGAGGCTGTTATTCCCCTAAAATCAAGCCCCACAAATTTAGTGGCAGTCAATTCCATTTCAATATTAATATTCTCTTGCAACATATGATCTCATGCATAACTTCCAAAAACTGTTATTCCCCTAAAATCAAGCCCCACAAATTTAGTGTCGATATTTTTCCTATTTCTCTTTTATTTTAAAATCCATATTATTAATGGAGAGAAAATCTCAATTTTGAATATATTGTATTTTGAAAATCCAGTATTAATTGTTACGTTGAAATTCAAAGTTTACCAAATACATGTTGAAGTTAATAATCCCAACTTTTTCTCTACGTGGTTAATGTTGCTGATTTCCGCATGTTGCTGATCTCCACAGTAAGAGGGATTGAGTTATTTAGTTTTTAATTGTTTATTGTGTTGAGTGTGCTGATTTTTTATTACATTATTGTAAGCATGTGGTTAGCTATTTTTTAGGAAGTATTGGAGTCATTTTAATTTATTTTACGGAGTCTGTTGGTTAGTGATATTAGTGATCCTAGATATTAGCTATGATCCTAGATTTTAGCTAGATTGACTACCATGCTATCACAATGCAATGCTTATATATTATTCATTATTTATCAATAAAGTAAGCACATTAATTTCTCCACTTCATCTGCTACTCGTCATTTTTATATCTCCATTTTTCCCTTTTTTTAATTAACAAACTTCCCTAATCTTTTTCTTCAATACATTGTAGAAAAATAAAGATATTAAAATCTAAAATAAGATCAATTAATTATTATTAGATAATAATATTAGAAATAATGATTAATTAATTTTACAATAAATATCTCTCAATTAAATATAATTAATTTCCTCCATCCTGACAAAATCCTAGGATTGGTGCCATCATTTCCCACTCTATCTCTTTTTCCTTGTGGCACCGCCCCTCTCCCGCCATCAACTGTGTATACACACACACACACATATCCTATCTTTATTGTACAGGAGATATTATATGATCTAATAAAAAAGAAAACATCAAATAAAAGGAAACTATATATATATATATATATATATATATATATATATATATATATATATATATATATAAAAGAATCACTTGATTATATTTAATGAATTGTTACTATCTCCTGCACAATAAAGAATTACTTGTTTTTCCTCATTTCTCTTCATTAAATCTGGAAGTTAATTTTTATGTCAGTGCATAGATCTCAAAAGTTATGTGGAATAAAAAAAAAGAATCACTTGATTCGGACTCCCGAACCAGAAGTTATGGTCTTCCGAAGTTTTAACCTTTTTTTTTATGATTTAGTTGACTAAATGATTTTTTAGTCGACTAAATTGCGGGGTCTTCAAAAAAAAATTGTCCCGCATTTTATTAGTCGACTAAACCATGGCTTAGCTAACTAAACAGGGGCAAATGAGTTAATAGTTTTAGACAGAGGCATTTTGGTAAATAGTTATTTAATAAGGGGCAAATTGGTCAAAAAAACCTACAAATATACCTAGCTATATATATGTGTGTGTAGCTAGGTATATTTGTGTACAAATATATATGTTTACACACGCACATATACACACATATATAAATAGCTAGGTATATTTGTATGTATGTATATGAGGCCAAATAATGTTGATGTGGGAGAATTAATTAAATTGAGGTATTAAGGAAGACAAATTATGATTAGTAGGCCAGGAAATCATCAAATATGCACACACACCTTTCAGAAGAAATTTGTATGTCATGATATAGGTTACTTGAATGGTTATAATATTTTTTTTAAATATTACCCCTATTATAATTCAATAGGAAAAGATTTGAAGTTTAATATACTACTTTCGATCCTAAATATATAGCACCTAATTTATAAATTATACTATAAATTAGGTCTTAAAGAGAGGAGTAGCATTTATCTATGCTCCTAACTTTAATCAGAATTAAAAAAAATATTTTAAAATAAAATTAATGAGTCAACCATATTTACTCTATTAAGATCAGGTAGTTGGAAGTAGGGGTGGAAATAGGTTAGGCCCACTATCAGAAGCCTACGGCCTAACCTACTTTAAGCCTAGCCTGACCTATTTAGTAAATAGGTCAGGCTCAGGCTTAGGCCTAATGTCAGACCTATTTAGTAAACAGCTGCGCCTATTTTCATAAGGCCTAGCCTTCAGGCCTATAGGTCTGGCCTATTTAGTTTTTTTTTAATGTTTTATTATGCAGAGTTATATATAATTTAATCTAAATTAATTTTTAGATTATTTATAAAATTAATAACTTATTCTTAACCTTAAATTTCACATTTCTCCATTTATCAATGAGCTTAACCTTTTCATTCATCAATTGATCACATATACTTCTCTTCTTTTTAATCGCTCGGGTGGCAATGCTAGCTCACTATACTCCTCCATTGATTTACGTCATTTGATGTAACATAAAAATTGCATTAAGTTTATTTTAGTGATGCCTAAATGAAAATGATCCAAATAGGTGGAGTTTGTCTCATTTTCTACAAGAAAAATAAGAGGTAAAATCTAGTTTTACACGCCACTTGTCGTGCTTGGTTGATTTTAAGAAATATATCTTCTTAGTCAGTAAATAATTGATTTGTCTTATTCATACTTCCTCAAACAATTGATGCCACTAGGTGTTATTTTCTTTCACTTACTAACTCTTTTATTTTATATGAGAATGAATCCTTAAACTTTTTAGATATAACGTAGGCATTTAAATAGACTTGATGAATTATATATAAACTTAGATGCATATGCTTTAAGACTATGTAAAGACCTACATTTTAAGTAGGCTTTTAAATAGGCTTCAGACCTTACCAGGCCTTTTGAAGGCCCAGGCTCAGGCTTAAAAAAAAGCCTACACACAGGCTTAGACCCAGGTTCAGGCTTTGGATTTTCATCGTAGGCCCAGACCTACTTAACTAAAGCCTAGCCTAGCCTATTTCCACCCCTAATTGGAAGTACCTAACTTCTGGTATACGTTGGAGGAAGTATAAATAAATGTATTTGTGCATTATTTTGTTGGTTTTGTTGAAACCAACGTGCTACGTAGTACGTACACTGCCTATTTCAATTAGAATGGTAGCTAGCATATGCATATTTGTTGAAAGCAACGTGCTAGCGACACTGCCTATTTCAATTAGAATGATAGCTAGCACATGCATATTTGTTGAAAGCAACGTGCTAGCTACACTGCCTATTTCAATTCAAACTTCTTTGTGTCCATTTCAAAGAAACTTGCTGAAAAAGTTAAAATATACTACTATTTGCGGTGGGTTTTACAAGGGATTCCTAGTATCACCAAAATCAATGAAAAACTTAGAAAATTATATATCAACCTTTTTATGAAAATTAAAAAAAAAAAATCATTAAAAAAAAGGAAAAACGGCAACCAAGTTCCAAGTAATAGAAATAATTACTTATATATCGTTTCCAAGTACTCTACTATGTTAGTTATATATCGTCATCACTCATCAGCCTTAAATTGAAAGAATTATCAATTACTTCAATGGCATATATAACTCTGAAACTGCTCTATAAATAGAATAGCATTTCGTGTCTTTCTACACTCATCAATTAAACGAAATTTGGGATCGGATCTGCATATCTCAGATACTTATAATGGCTTCCCATAAGGAAGACGACGCGCCAAAATCCCAAGCTTCCCATAAGAGTCTCTTACAAAGCGATGCTCTTTATCAGGCAAGTTTATATATATATTGGAAATATATATATACTGTCTTCATAAAATATATTATGCCATCTAGCTATAGTTTTGAACATTATTTGTGATTGATCCTTGCGTTGAACAATAATGTGTGTTTGTGCAGTATATACTTGAAACCAGTGTTTATCCAAAAGAACATCAGTTCTTGAAGGAGATGCGAGACTTGACGGAAAAACACCCTTGGTACGCACAATTTACACACACACACACATCAGTTTCATTTAATTAATTTCCTCTGAGATATCCCTAATAATCAGAATCATTCGGTTCTTAGTTTAATTTCAATATACCACTTTCATCCTATTTATAACTTCAATTTGAAAAAAAAATAAAAACACTTTGATCCTAATTATAAATCAATTTCAGAGTAATAAATGAGTGTTACAATTTTTTCCCTATTAATTGTAATACTCCTTCGGTCCTTAATATAAGATATATTTGGATGTTGGTCTTAGTCCTAAATATAAGAAATAGTTTTCATATTTATCAATATTTTCTTAATTTACTTCTATTGATGCCCCTCAACAATAATCAAAGAGGAGGGGGAATGAGAGAATTAAGGAAAATTACTAAGGTTTTTTAGAAATTGCATGTCATATAATTAACTAACTTAACTCATTTTAATTTCTTAATCTAATCAAGTTAAGTAAATATGTGTTATATTAAAGAAGGGAGGAATAAATTTTAGGTAGAGATAAGAAAGAGATGGATAGATACCTACCTAATTATAAATAAGGACAAAATAGAAAGAGAAAAAATTCATCAATTTAATCCATATTTATTGAGTTAACGAACTCTCTTTAGTATGTAAGAATTATGTAATTTGGACTTATAAATAGAAACAGATTGGTATGCATAATTAACGGGAGAGCATATTGTAAAACAGGAACCGTATAGCTATACCTGCTGATGAGGGTCAATTTTTGAACATGTTGGTGAAACTCATAAATGCCAAGAACACCATTGAAATTGGCGTCTTCACTGGTTACTCTCTTCTCGCTACAGCTCTTGCCCTTCCACAAGATGGAAAGGTCCCTTACGTTATACTTTCTTCCCCTTATTATCTCATTTAAGTAACACACATCATATAAGTCATTGTCTTACTCTCTAGTCCTTAATATAAAAGCCAGTTGATTCTCTTTAGAGATGAAGCTAAATAAATTATATTAAAGTATTTATATTTATTATTTTTCTCCAAATAAACCGATATATAATCTAAAGATATATAACATATATATATATTATTAACAAATTTATTTAGCTTCCTTACTCTTTTAAAAAAAATCAAGTGACTCTTATATTAAAGACCAAAGGTAATATATGATTGTCCCTTTCCTTAATTATATTACCGCAATAAAAATGATCTCAGTATATGTATAAATTTCATGCATTTAATATCTCATTTTCAGATATTGGCTTTGGACGTGAACCGGGCAGATTATGAGCTGGGTTTGCCTGTGATTGAGAAAGCAGGTGTTGCTCACAAGATTGACTTCAGAGAAGGACTTGCTCTTCCTGTTCTTGACCAGCTGCTCACTGATGTATACATCTTAATTAATACTATCTCCGGTCATTAATATAAGATATTGTTTGTTTGTAGTGTAAATTATTTGTATGAATGAGATCTTATATTAAGAACCACTTATAGTACCACTTTCTGAAATTAATATAACGTCGTCTACTTCATGCATTTGCTTAGTTTCATATTGATTATATTGGGACGATCTTAATTTGCAGGAGAAGAACAAGGGAGCGTTTGATTTCATATTTGTGGATGCGGATAAGGAGAATTACTTGAACTACCACAAGAGGACCATTGAGTTGGTGAAGGTTGGGGGAGTGATCGCCTACGACAACACCCTGTGGAGTGGCTCTGTTGCGGATCCACCAGAAGTACCTCAGTTGGACCTCATCAAGCATTGTCTTGGCTTTGTGAAGGAGCTCAACAAGGCCTTGGCCCTTGATTCTAGGATTGAGATTTGTCAGCTTCCTATAGGTGATGGCATTACCCTGTGCCGCCGCATCATCTGATCACTACTTCCTACTTCCTAGCTAATTAATAACCATTTGTATCATGCAGTAGCAAACCCAGGATTTTAAGTTTGTGGGTGTATAATTAGTGGTTGAATTGCTGCCCCCGAAAAATTTTTTTAAGGAAAGTTTTAAACGCATTTAAAAACAAAAGAATATAAATAATAAAAGAAAAAAAAATTCAACTTAACATAAAATAATAATAATCAAGAGTCAACTAAATTAACATCCAAAGGATGAAAAGACCGTATTTGTAATCAATAAATTATGGATAAGTAAACTAAACAAAAGGTGTCTTTTTCTATTTTTTTGTGTCTCCCCACAATGAAAGGTTGCGTAGCTCAATTGGTAGATTGCATCCTCTTAGGCTGCAACGCAGCCATACGTCATGGGTTCGAAACCTCTTGGTACGGTTTTTGTTACTATGAAAGAAATGCACTTGAAGGAATCGAATAGAGGGTCAGTATGCCAACTATGTAGACTCTTAACCAACTAGGTCATCGATAAGTTGATGTAGAATTCCTTATATATATATATATATATATATATATATATATATATATATATATATATATTATTGTTACGGATATATATTTGGGCTCATATGACATATATGGTCCAACAAGGAGCATGGTGCATATCAGGATCTGCACGTCATAAAGGAGTATCCAATCATATCCATCTTAGTAAAGTGGTCGATATGGTTGATTAATGGGACCGATGTGATCTGATCTCGTATCAATCATATTAATAAGGTCGATACGATCTCGCCTCGTATGCCTATAAATACAGGGGATTGAACCCTAAAGGTACACACATTCTAACTCACTACTCATATATTGTATCGCATGCACCTCCCCCTTTAGACGTATCCCCCCACCCCCCCTTTGAGGTGATAAGTCTGCTCAGTGCATTGCGACCCGGTGCTCTCCCGAATACCTCCACCATAGATATCCCGGCAGAGCCCATTAATCCAATATCAATTCTCCAACCCACACATACGGCTGGACATCTGTGTTCTACACCAGAAGAGTGGCGCCGACCGTGGGGATCTATAAATTTCGATTCCCGTGACCATGAGGATCAACACTCGTGCAACAAGCCATAAGCAGGCGGAGGCGGATCGGACAGCAGACCACCGCCAACCACCTAGGCAACCACCTCTCGTTGAACAGCCTATCAATCCTGTAGGTGATAATGAACAGGTTGAAGAAGACCGTGGAACGCAACCAGAGGAACCTCTCGTTCCCAATAATGATCAACCCTTGAACGACAACCCATCTGATACGGAGTCCTCGGCTCCGCAAAACCCTCATCATGAGAGTCGAACTCCAAATCAGTCAACGATCGACAGGCCGTGGCCGTTAACCCGGACTTCCGCTGTCTCCAAACCGCGATCCTCGCAGTAATGAGGCGCGTCGACAACATTGATAAGCGCCAGGAACTCCACTATCAGCAATTTGAGAAACAGCAAAAGAAAGGGGACTCGGCTCACTCCAGCAAGGACTGGGAGGATAAGACCTGGGATGAGAATCAGGAAACCGACAGTTCGAGTCATCACAAGAGCCAGCAGGAGACAGAAAATGACCAACAGAGGAGTACGGTTTCACGCTCTGAAAAGGGGAAGGAGAGGCAGACCCGTGTCATCAAATCACCCCGGTGTCCCACTACTGAGTATCAGCGAAGGAGATATGTCGGACAGATTAACAATAATCCGTTCTCCGACCAAATCCGTAGTGCCCGTTTCCCGGAAAAGCTGAATCTCACAGAATTCGCAAAGTATGACGGTTCTCAGGATCCAACAACGCATGTTGAAGACTTCGAGATGCTTATCGTCATAAGAGACCTGGGGGAACCCATCATCTCTCGGATCTTTGCCGCGACCCTTAAGGGACCAGCGTTAAAATGGCTCCACACATTGCCCGAGAAGTTGGTTCACAAATTCGTTGATTTAGCCGAGGTTTTCGAGTTGCACTTCGCTACCAGCAAAAGGCAGCCGAAATCACAGTACAACCTATCCAAGATCAGACAAAGGCCCGGTGAAACACTCGCAGCTATTTGGATCGTTTCAAAGCGCGCGCACCAGTGAGCGGTTTAAGTGAGGAAGTACACGTCCATTTGTTAGCCGATCTGGGTCTGGATAGTGAGTCACGCTTGGTGGAATCATTCTTTAAACAAAGGGCTAAGAACCTCAACGACTTCATCACCCGGTCCAAAAAATATTTGGAGGTAGAACAAATGCGGCAGGCAAATGCCCCTCGAAGGGATTCCGATAGAAATACCCCGCCAAGGGATAGGACCAGATTTGAAGACCGTAGGCGAGATCGCCGGGAAGGGGCCGAGATAATAAGCCCCCTAGCATAAAACCAGAGTTTTTTTTGTTCCTTCCATGATAGTCAGGGGCACACGACGGATCAGTGTTATGAACTCCGAGATGCCATTGAAAAGTTCATCAGAGAAGGGAAGCTGCTCCAATACGTGATTCAAACTCAAGGGCGAAAGAGTGAGAAGCCAAGGCAAGACGACTGGCACGACAACCCCACCCCGGAGAGAAAGAAGGATGAAAAACGTTCGAAACCGAGGTCCGAGGACAATGATTTTCTCGAAGCTGAGTTCGAATGCAACGTAATCGAGTGAGCTTTTGGCGGGGGTGGCGACACGGCCAATCAGCGAAGGAAATATCTAAAGGAGGTTCTTTCTGTAAGGGACCGACCTAAATTTAAGGAAGATTCAGAGGCGATAAAGAGAGCGGAACGACCTTAGCTCCTGTTCACCAAGGATGATATGACCAACGTAATACCCGGTCACCAAGATGGATTGGTAATCACGGGAACTTTGATTAATTGTCGGGTCAAGAGAATGTTCATAGACACAGGAAGCTCGGCAGATATCATCTTATGGGATGCCTTCAAAGGATGAACCTCGACCAAGAAGATCTAAAGCCGTGTAAAACCACCTCGTTGGTTTTAATGGTGAGTTGTCCCCTCCAAAGGGATACATTGACCTCCGACTCGCCTTGGAACGAAGGAAGGCTTTAAACGGAGCGTGCAACGGTTCATTGTGGCGGACTTTCCGTCCCCTTACAATGTCATTTTGGGAAGACCGACCATTCACAAATGGGACATGCTGATGTCTACTATGCATCAGAAGATAAAAATGGTGAGCAATGCCAACCGAGTAGTCACCATAAAGGGTGACCAGAAGGAGTCTCGACAATGCTATGTCGAAACGATCAATGTTGGCGAAAAGGCCGGGATGCCTCTATCTCGGCCACGGAGTTGCGAATCAAACCCTTCAGACCCAGTGGGCGGAAAAAGTTGTTACCCGGTTAATATGGTGGAATTGGACCTGCGTGAGGAATCTGAGGTCTACCGCCAGGAGGCCGGATTCATTAGGGAAATACAATACACCACATGGTTGTCCAACGTGGTAATGGTTTTGAAACCAAGCGGCAAATGGAGGGTTTGTAGCGATTACAAAGACTTGAATAAAGCGTGCCCAAAAGACGCCTACCTCATGCCGAACATCGATCAACTGGTGGATAGTTCATTCGGATTTCAACTGCTATCTTTCATGGATGCCTATTCAGGATACAATCAGATTGCCATGCACCCCGACGATCAGGAAGCCACTGCCTTTATCACAGAAAAAGGAAGCTACTGTTACAATGTTATGCCATTTGGCCTAAAACGCCTGGGGCCACTTATCGAGGGATGATGAATAAGGTTTTGAGGATCAAATCTGGCCATAATGTCGAGGTCTACATTGACGACATGATAGTAAAGACGCATGACCCGAATAACCATTTACGAGACCTTGAACACCTTCAAAGAAATTGAAAATATAGGATCAGTTAAACCCTAAGCAGTGTTGGCGTTCCGTTCCGAAAAGTTCCTGGGTTTCCTGTTGACTAGCCGGGGCATTGAGGCTAATCCTGACAAATGTAAAGCCGCGTTAGACATGCAAGCACCCCGAAACAAGAAAGAAGTGCAACAAGCTAACAGGAAGCCGGGCAGCGCCGACTGTGTTTTTACCGAGGTCGGCGAAAACGCCCTTCCTTTCTTCAAATTGCTTAAGAAAGAGGCGCGGAGAGCGGAACCTGAGTGTGACGCCGCATTTGATAAAATCAAACGATGCTTGGCAACTCCGCCGCTCGTCCAAACCCCTACCGAGAAATGTTATTCCTTTATCTCGTCGGAAGGAGGAGCAGAAGCTCGCGACTTGTACGGAAACCGAGAACGGTCGTGAACCGGTATACTAAGTAAGGCTCTACAGTTGTTCAACCGAGATACCAAAAATTGGAAAAGCCGACTTTCGCCATACTAACGACGCGCACGAAGACTCCGCCCTACTTCCAAGCCCATAGGATCGTAGTCGACAAGCCAAACTTTCGCCTCAAGTGTTGCACAAGCCCGACTTGGCTGGCAGGATGATTAGTTGGGCCATAGAATTGTCTGAATTTGATATCTCCTATGAAGCTCGGCGTGTGATTAAGTCACAAGCCTTGGCCGATTTTTTCATGGAGTTAAACCGATTAATAAAGACGTCGGTAATCTGGACCTTTGGAAAATATACGTCGACGAATCTTCAAATTCAAAAGGAAGCGGGGCAGGAGTAATCATAGAAAATTCAGAGGGAATTGCCCTTGAACATTCCTTGCAGCTTAATTTTCCGACCTCAAACAATCAAGCTGAGTATGAAGCACTACTAGCCGGACTCAAAGAGGCTAAAGATGCGGGAGCCCAGCCGGGTTCTTTTCACCGACTCTCGCCTCGTCACGCCTGTGCAGACTCCGGTCATACCAAGCCAAGGGTCCTCTCATGGCGAAATACCGAAATAAAGTGAAGGAAGTTCAAGCCGAGTTTGAACATACGACCGTCACCCATATCCCAAGAGGAGAAAACGTCGTGAGCGTATATCCTCTCCAAACTTCGGCAAAGACTAAAGGAACGACAAATCACAGACCGTGATACAACAAAAGCCGGAAGAACCCAACAGTGTCATGGCTATATCGGCTCTCACAGATTGGAGAAAACCGATTCAAAATTACCTCGAACGTGGAATCATCCCATTAGAAACCACCAACGCCGTAAAAGCCGATTCGCGAGGCCGCCGTTTATGCAATGGTCGATGATCAACATCGAAAGGCTTGCATACCCCCATGTTAAGATGTTTAGACATCAACGAAAGTAGATATGTTCGCGAGATACATGGGGGCATCAACTGACAAAAACACGGGGGCAAGGGCTTTAGAAGGGAAGGCACCCGCGCCTGATAGTATTGGCCGACTATGGAGGCGGATGCTAAGGAGTTCTCCCGACATGCGACGCTGTCGAAACATGCCAAGATCATCTCGGTCCCCACCATCGAAATGGAATATATCTCGCTCCGTGGCCATTCTACAAACGGGCATGGACTTTCTACCAGACCATTCAAACCGGCTCCCTGACAATTACGATGGTTAGTCGTAGCAAGATTATTTCACCAAATGGATTGAAGCCGAGCCCTCGCCACACCACGCTAAAGGGAGAGTCCTGTTTTATCCACAGAACATCTTCTCCCGTTTTGGGATACCTACGAGATAGTCACCGACAATGGCACCCGCTTACCGCTGGAGATTTCAGACATGATGGCGACTTGGGGTCATGCACCACTTTGCTTCCGTGGAGCATCCCCAATCGAACGGACAAGCCGAAGCAAATAACAAGGTGATCCCTGACGGCTTGAGGAAAAAGATGGAAGAGGCGCGACACCCTGGGTCAGCAGCCTATATAATGTTTTATGGGGTTGTCGAACCACAACACAATCCGCCACTCAAGAAACTCCTTTCCGCATGACTTACGGATGCGAGGCCATGATTCCAGTCGAGATAGGTCAGCCATAGTGGAGAAGACTCAAAACCCTTGAGGAGGGAGAGCGGTCGAATTCCAGAGCTTTGGCAACCGAGCTAGAGTTGGTGGACGAGGTCAAAACCGCGACGCATTACCGGGATATAGCGGCCAAGCAACTTATTGCTGCAAAGTACAATCGAAAGGTGAGACCCCGGGTGTTCGAATAAAAACGCCAAGGATGGCAAACTTGCTGCAAATTGGGATGGCCCGTACCGGGTTAGAGACAAGCTTGACAAAGGAGCCTATATCCTCGAAACTTTAGCCAGGAAACCCGTCAAGAGAACATGGAACATGCGACAAGTTAAAGATTTATTATAGCTAAGTCGGCCCGATCTCCTACGTCGAGCACGCTCATGCCCAAGTCGTTTGTTGAATTATCTCTAGGCTGTTTTTTGTTCTTTCCGTATTTCAATTGTGTGCATTTTGCTTTCAAGGTTGTCAGCTCTTTAGAGCAAACCATTGCTTAAATTCAATAAACGGCTTCTTAGCCGAAGTTCAATTTCAAGAGTGTTTGAACAATTTCAAATAGTTAGGACGACGCCAACCACACAAGCGCGGCTGTCTATAAAAATTACACAAGGCCGTCGCCGAAAGCACCTTGTAAGTGTCTTGATGCATCTAAAATGACACCCAGATAAGAAGGCGGATAGTCATGCCAGACCCTGATCAGGTCAAAATGTTTAAATGTGTGTTCATACAACCACGGCTGAGCATGTGACAGTTTGCCCTTATCCTGGTAAAGACCGCGAGAAACGTGCGTCATTATACCGGATAACTACTCCGAACATCGTAGCTGGTTAGTTGGAAAACCCCTACTCATGCACCTGGTTTATTACACCGTATGGTACTAAGCGGACTCTAATTTTCTTTAAAGGCCCCGGCCAGGCCTAAATCATAACAACGTATAGTTGACATAAGAAGTTAAAAGTGCATAAGGGTTTATTAAGATGAATCCCTGTACCATTAAAACTTATAACCTACGCTATTACAAAATTGGCACCGTGCGCCGAAACAAAGAAAGGATAAAATTAAAGTTATAATGTCTAAGATGGAGGGACTGCCTTGTCCATATGCGTCCCGTCTCCCTCGGGTCCAACCCCGGAAGTAGCTTCCGGGGCATCCTGCCCGCCCTGGTCATCTTCGGCCATGAAATCAGACTCTTCTTCAGAAGAGGAAGGCGGCGGAATAAGAACTCCACCCTTAAAACTGGAGCGGCAACCATAGCTGGCTAGGTTCAATTGCACCCCCGGATTTAAATATTCGATTTGGGCGAGCGCCATCTGGAAGGAATCCGACGCGGCCTTCCTCACTATATCGGCCGCCTTAGCATGGTCGGCTTTCTCCTTCGCCAAAGCCACCCGAAGTTCTTCAGCTTCGGCCCATAACTTGTTACGCTGCTCGGTTAAACTCTTCATAGCATTCATAGACTGTGAATAAGATGATTGCAGTTCAGCCAGATTGCCATTGGCCTGTGTCAGATCGGCGGTGGCTTGGGTCAAAGCCTGGTGCGTCAGTATAAGATCCTCCCCGGCCTTTTCCGTAGCGTCCTGGGAATTTTTGAGTTCAACTTGTAAATTGTCTCGCTCAGCTTCGGCCTTTTCCTTGTCCGTTTCAAGTTCTTCGCCTTCTCTGATATCGTCTCTAGATTTATCTTCAGAGATCGGGCCTCTTCAACTGCACCCACGTAAAGGCCATGAAGGTGGAGGAAGACTTGGGACAATCCAAGTACTTTGCTGAGATGACGGGGCATATCCTGGATTTCGAGCCGATCCTTGTCTTCCAGTGGCTGAGGGCGTAAAAATCGGCGAGGCAGAAAAAAGGCCGTGCCAAGTTCTTCCGACACATCTCCGTCCCAAAAATGACCGCGTTTAAAGCTGCCTGAAGAGGGAGCACTGGATGTAGTCGGAGGCGGTGGGCAAGCAGAGTCGGAAGGATCCACATTTTTACCCTTATCAATAGAAGGAAGAACGTTGGCGGATGAGGGTTTCGGGTCCAAAATTTTTGTAGATGTCGCCGCAGGGCTACCGGTGTAGTTGTCGAAGAAGGCGGCAGCAAAGGGACCACTGGCGTAGGTATCAAAGAAAGACCCGATGAAGGAACCTCGCGTGAGTCCCCAATCCTCGCTTGGCCGCGGATTGATTGCCGGATGGGCGATCAGTGGAGTCTTCTTCTTCCTCGACTCGGTGGTACCCCTTTTCTTGGTAGTCTTACCCGTCGTCGGCACGGTATAGGTAAGATAATCCGAATTGAGATCCATGGCTCCTAGATCAACCAAAAAGGAAAAGACGGGTTAGAAACCATACAAAAATATGAAAACAAATGATATGTCTGGGATACGTCAGGCGGCAGAAGTAATGTGAACAAAATCATACTGGAAGCCGCTCTCGACTCAACTTCGGCCTTCTTAATGTAAAAGGCGGCACTCTTAACCCCGGTCTCGGCAACATAGGAGATTAGACGAGCCGCGTATTCTCTCTCGTCACCGGTAAGGTCCTTAACTTCAAATTGGTAGGAGGAGGAGTTCGTTTTTGATGGTCGAAGTCCAAGAGAGCCGAAAACGTCACTCTACGTCGGGCCCCTCAGCGCCTTTTAAAAACCAAGGCATCTCCCCAGTAATTGCAACCACCTTGAAGATGGAGTTTTTGAAGTGCTTGAATGAATCAGAATAGGAGGTAAGAAGTTTTCTGTCTGCCTCGGCACGAAGAGACGTCTGCCCTTTCAAAGAGGGCGGTCATTTACCTGAGCGGGGAGTAAAGGGGGAAAAGAAATGAAGAAAAAGGGCGGCGGTGCAAGGAATGGCAGGCTCCAGCGAACCGCATAAATGTGCGAACGCCGCTAGATAACCCCACCCGTTAGGATGGAGTTGAGAAGGGGCAAGATGGAGATAATGTAGGACGGACATCTGGAAGTCGGTAAATGGGAAGCGAATGCCGAGTCGAGACATATATTATCGATAAAAGAAAAAGAAGTTTGGGAATCCGAATTCCCGAGTGGCACAGATCGGCTCGTCCTCATGAGCAGGAGCCAGGAAACATCCCAACAACTTCGAAGACTCCAGTTGACGGGGAAGGACTACACGAATCGGCTTCAGCCTCGGACGTAGAAAGTCGGGGAGAAGACGTGGACTCCATTAACCTATAACATCAATAAATAAAAACCATACCCCCTATGGAAGCCGACATGGACCCGGACAAAGCGGTATGACGACACGAGCCCAAAGTCAGGTCTGCTAGGTGATCTTGGCCGCTCGCTATGAGAGAGGAGCTATGGGCAACGCAATCCCAACAGGGACCAGTATACCCATCTAGAATTGAACCCGATTCGGGTCGTTTACGCTCCACTGAGAAGCTTAGGGACTCGACCATGGTAGCTTCGGCCTCGGGAGAACTGTCAGAATCTAGCCTAATAGGGCTAGTATCCGGTGGGCTGGATAAAGGAACCGACGGTTGCAACACCCTAGCACTTTGGCTACCAGAACCACCCCGGAGTTGTTTGGCTAGTTTCTCCTCTTTGGTCAGAGGGGTTCCTAACAGCAAGAAGCTAAAATTGGGATAGCGGGCCCGCAGGGCCTCTTCATCGGTCAGGTCTAAGGGCTGACTGGATAAGGAAGGACGTTTTCCCCTACCCATCAGAAGCTCAAACCTATACAAGTTATCACAACAACAATGAGAGAGGGGAGGGATTGAAACAGAGAACAACGTGGGAAAGCCATGCATACTTGACAGGTTCTACAAACAGTACTTAAAGGATGTCGCCCAAAAACCCCTTCCTTAGAAACATCTACCCAACCATAACAACTAGAAACCAGAAGCGCGAAGAAAGGAGAAGAAGTAGAAAATCAGAACATCAACAATGATTCGTAATAGCTAAAGAAACGAATAATTTACCTGTTAAAGCGAGAAGATGAGAAGGCAGGAATAGGGGCAATCATGTCTTTTCAAGTCAAAAAGCAAGACTGGCATACGGCGTACATCAGGAGCATTAAATGCACACGAAAATCGGGGGCGGCGAGGCGTGGTTGATGAGGCTCGTCCCCAATCCGCAAAGGCCAGGTGGCACGTGCAATCATGACAGGATCAAGGGAGGATTCTCCAAGAGTCACGCGGTAGACACACCAAACGCCCCCGGGCTATAATTCAGATCTAGTGACCCAGATCCTTAAGACGTCGGGATGTCTACGACGAACAATAGACTATCACCGAGGTACCCTAATAACCAGTGACACCTCGGATAACTCGTCCAGGATTTTTACTCACCTCGGTCAACGGACCAGGAATAGGATTACATCTCGGTCAAGTATGCGTTTTATATTAAGTATACATACAACCGTGCTAGTCAATGACTCGAACTACCGAGCCGGGGCAATCACATTACGGATATATATTTGGGCCCATATGACATATATGGCCCAACAAGGAGCATGGTGCATATCAGGATCTGCACGTCATAAAGGAGTATCCAATCATATCCATCTTAGTAAAGTGGCCGATATGGTTGATTAATGAGACCGATATGATCTGATCTCGTATCAATCATATTAATAAGGTCGATACGATCTCGTCTCAGGTATGCCTATAAATACAGGGGATTGAACCCTAAAGGTACACACATTCTAACTCACGACTCATATATTGTATCGCATGCACCTCCCCCTTTAGACGTATCCCCCAACCCCCCTTTGAGGTGATAAGTCTGCTCAGTGCATTGCGACCCGGTGCTCTCCGAATATCTCCACCATAGATATCCCGGCAGAGCCCATTAATCCAATATCAATTCTCCAGCCCACACATACGGCTGGTCATCTGTGTTCTACACCAGAACAATTATCAAAAGTTTAGTGTCTGCACTTGCCCACATTGGCACCAGTGTGGGTCCGCCGCTGGCATCATGAGAGAAATGTATATTAAATCTGGTTGAGAATGCATGGATACTTATCCATACTTTGTATTCTCGAATTAATAATAATTTCCTTTTATTTTTGCTCTTGTTTAGAGATTATTTTTGTTTCAAGTTATACAATGCTTTCATTGTTTTGGTTTGGCGGATAACTTGTAACTCGGGTGGTGGTGATTATTTGAAAATTTGATAGTAATTTTGGAACGGAGTTCATAATTAGAAGTTCGCTTCCTGAATTTAATATGAAGCTTAAGAAAGAGATAGAGAGAGTATAGTGACTTTTAAATATTTAGTCTTTTTTCCTTTTTTATTTTTCTCTTAATTAACTGTGTTGGAGCGCATTAATTGAATCATTTCTCTCTTTTATCTCTCCAAGTTTCTCTCTAGCAAGAGCTTGGTTTCTCTCTATGAGCTCTTTTCTCTTAACCAATATTTCAAGCTCATTTGTGTAAATTGTGTGCACCAAAACTAGTTTCATGGAAGTTTTTATTTACTTTTGTCCCCAAAAAAAATTTTGTTGGATACATTTTTTTGAAAAATCTCATATATATTTTTGCACATTTACTCTTAAAATAATTAAGCAAACGGTCAATTAGAGGTTAATGTGTATTTTTGCACTTATTTTGAAAGTTTATAGTTAGTTTTGCCCTCAAAAAAGCATTTGGTATTGGACGATTTTTGTAAAATTACTGCATTTTTACATCTTAATCCTAATTTATATGAGGCCTTTTGGCGATGACTTTAAAGGGTTAAGTGACAATTTTTCCCCGCAAGTTTTAAAAAGAGAGCAACTTTGCCTTTATCGTTATCTCAGTTAATTTTGACCATTAATTGTCTAAATATAGTGAGTTGACGATACTACATGTCATCTACGTCATTTTGTTAAGGTGCAAATTTTCCCCAAAAGTCTATGTATCATCTACTTTATTTTTTCCAAAGTTAGATTTAAAATTTTGGAACAAATTTGCACCTTAACAAAAATGATGTGGATGACATGTGAATTGTCAACTAAGTATATTTGGTCAACTAATGGTCAAAATTAACCAAGACAAAGGCCAAGGAAAAATTGCTCCCTTTTTAAAATTTATGGGGAAAAATTGCAATTAAATAATTAGGGATTTTTACCAAAAAATTGCTTATTAAATAAAATATTAGCGGATCAGAGCATATTTCAAACTAATGTCCAAAGTAATGCTCACGTCAGTAGTGGCGTTTTTCTCTCTCACGCCACTACAACGTGGCGTTTTTCTCTCTCCCGCCAGTAGTGGCGTGAGACTGTCTCACGCCACTACTGGCGAGAGAGAAAAACGCCACACAGAGTGGCGCCACTCTATGCGTGATTTATAAAAATATATATATATATTAAAATTATAAATAATAATTCTAATTAATTATAAATAATAAAAAGAGTATTATTTTAATTAATAATTAAGGGAATTAAAATATCTAAAATTTATTATAAACTTTAGGAACAAGACTAATTAGTAAATTAATTAATTAGTTAATTTATTAAATTAATTAATTAGCAATTTTAACACGATATTAAGTTGCTCAAACAGGGATTTATGTTCAGAGCAGAGGAACCTGCAGATAGTCTTCTAGCTGAGTTATGGGCTGTTTTGTTCGGCCTTAAGATGTGCTGGGATGCCGGGGAACGCAGAGTGTGCTTGGAATCCGACGCTGAGGAGGTAGTGTCGCTATTGAAAAAACCTCTTCAGATGGGTCACCCGGATGCGCTTGTGATTCAAGAGATAAAGAGCATGATAGGAAGGGATTGGGAGGTGCTGGTGAATTGGATTCCTCGGGAGGCAAACATGGCATTCATTCGCATTTGGAGGTCTACATGATTTCCTGGATAAGGATAAAGAGTCTGTAATGCATAGCAGTGGCTTTGGTTGAGGGATCTCCCTCCTCGTTTAGTATCAAAAAAAAAAAGAGAAAAACGTCACTAGTGGCGTGAGCATTACTTTGGACATTAGTTTGAAATATGCTTTGATGGTAATATTTTATTTAATAAACAATTTTTTAATAAAAATCCCAAATAATTATTGTGAAACCCAAAAACACACAGCCCAAAATCAACGCAAAGCAAATCACTGTCACAGAGAAACGATTTCGTAAAATCAAAGCACTAAAGATTCGGTTAATTATTCTTCATAATCTATGGATCTACCCAAAGAAGTCGTTGAAGGATTTGGATATGAAACAATTGAATTCCTTTTATAAAGCTACCAGCAAAACGATTGAATTCCTCTTATATATTCTAAGGATTTTTGTGAAACCAAAAACAAACTTCTATTTAATTTTTTTGGGATACCAAGAAACACAACCTAAAATCAAATCAAAGCCCCAACTTCCTCGTCTGTGTCTGTCTGGATCTCATCGAGGCCCGCTGTCAAGCTGAAGAACCTGATTTAGCAGTTGGTTCCGTCGCTTCGAAATGCCATTCCTGTTCATAATCTTCTAAGGAGGCTGAACTGAATTTCTCCTGCAAGTCTGCTACAGTAAGGGAGGCGGGGGTGGGCTTCATCTCCATGAAGACACGGTGGCGAGAGTGGCGATGGGTAGCAAATCCACCCCGGATCGCTAGTGGTAGGGCGACGACGCAGTGAGTGGCTAAGAGGAAAAAATTTCTAGGTGAAGATGAGCACGAAGAACACAGGAGAAAGGAGAAGGAGGAAAGAAGGAGATGGTGACGTGGATAAGAGGTGGAGAGGAAAGATGTAGGTGGGCCATGAGATGGCAATTTGAGTGTCATGTGAGAGTGCCACATGTATTTTTTAATAGTGAAAATTAACAATGTTAATGGGGAGGGTAACATTACTACGTTTTAGATTTTAGGGGTAAAATTGAGATAAAAAAACTTCCGGAGCAACATTATTCTTGGGCGTATATTTCCAGAACAAATTTGCTATTTAACCCATAATTAATTAATGAGTCGTTTAATTTTGTTGCACTCTCTTTTCTCTAGCAACAAGAGCTTGACCTCTCGCCTATGGGTCCGGTTCTTCTGCCCGGCGTCCCCTCTCCCCATCCCTCATAGTCCAAATCTCGGCCGTCCAAATCCGGATCCAACGGCTCGAGAATCGTTTTTAAAATAAAAAAAAAATAAAAATTATTTTTTAAAAAAAATAAAAATATTTTTTTTAAAAACCATTCAGGCCGTTGATCCGGATTTGACGGCCGAGATCGGACCGTGAGGGATGGGGAGAGGGGACGCCGGCAGAATCCGGTTCCTCGCCTTGTGTGCAAGCTTTTATTCTCTTGACATTTCACTTCTCTGTGCCTGACAGTTGACAAATCAAGTAATACTATTAAGTACTCCTGATTTAGATCCTTTCATAATAAATACAAATATTTAATCAAGTATTATACTACTCTAATTCTATTTATATGTCCATTTTAACTAAATCATACATACCAATGAGAGGCAGTTAGTCCAATGATTATGGGGTAAATTTTCAACTTTGCCCTCATTTATGAATGAGTATCTTTCAACTCTTTCTTCTCTCTCTATTTTCATTGATACAATTAATATGGGCAAAATTATCACAATCTCATTTATTATCTAAAAGAGGACTTATATATATGACTAAATTTTTTGGTTAAAATTGACTTATCAATAGGACCAGAGTGGTATGTGTCTTTGGCTTGATTCGAAATATTAATTATTAGGGAAATATCTGTTGGAGATTATGCCCTAGGGGCAAGTCATTGTACTTATCAACGATCCCCATATGAATTGGGTAGTCGCAATGTCTTGCTAGAGGCCGCTTGCGACTTGTGGGCTGGTACAGTATTGGCCCGCTGCCAATCTCATGTGGGCCTGCAGGGTCGCACACAAGAATAACCCAACACGAGCAAGAGTGTCTAGATTCATTGAATCTTAAATGTGTTTAAGATTTAATGAATACTTATTTAATCTAGGATGTGTGTATATATATATACATAAATATATAAATATATTATTCGAAAATAATAATGATATTATTTATTGATAATAATATTATTATATATAGTATTTAATTTATTTGATAAATTAAATAACTATAATAAATTGAGATATTGTATCTCAGATTTAATTTTCGAATAAAGATATTGCATATCGATTTAATTTGAACCGAGATATCAGATCTCACTTTAAATTAAATATAACGATATCATATATTGATTTAATTTATAAATATAAATTAAATCAGAGGGCTTTTAATTCGGATTAAATAAATAAATTTGATTAGATCTATCAGATAGATTTGATTAATATATTTTTTAATCCATATTCAAAATTTGTTTTGAATATAATATGCCTGCTAGGTTTAGAAAAACCTACGGGACTTTTAGTCGAGCGTATTAGAAAGCCGCGAAAAACCCTAGAGCAAAAAATAGAGAGACGCAAGAATACTGAGGCGCTAGCACGCTGCCGTCAGTGTTGAAGGCTGTTTGTGTGGATACCGGTAGAGGGAGAGGACACGCGTAGTCTGCTCCTGTCTGATCGAACAAGGCGTTAGCCCACGTGATCAAGAAGCACGAGAAGGTAGCCCACCAGTTCAAATTGTTCGGCAAAGGTACGATTCGGAAACCCTAAACCTTGATTTAAACGCCGTTGAACGATCCGCCTAAGGGATTCGTAAGAGTTTTATTCCGCTGCGTTGTACGGATCCCAACAATAACATGCTTAATTAGTTACTCGCTCCGATTCATAATACAAGGAAATTCAACTAAGTCACGGGAAATAAAAAATGACAATTAATTAAGTCATTTAATATGTTCTAAAATGTAAATTTTCCCACTCTTATCCTTCTCGAGAAATGTATTTAATTGCATTAGGAATATTATTTTAAAGAGATAGAGGGCATATAAGGAGTGGGCAAAGTTGGAAATTAAGTATTAATCACATAGGCAAAACAGAAAAGAATATTGATTAAACTTGAGGTGATTTATATTCTATATCATGTCTTCTTTCTAGGGGTGCCCTATGTTGTGGATAGGAGGAAGTGATAAATATAAAATAATAAAACAGAGAAAAATTGGAGAATGAAATATGATGTATTTATTCACTAAGAGTGAGCCTATAAATAGGTAAATACATTACAAATTAAGTAATAAAATAATAACCCACAACTAAAATAAATAAGACACGATTAACATTAATCAACAGACCTACATAACGTTCTTGAAAGTGGGTAGAGAAAATCAAGCCAAAATAAAAAAACATGAGATAATGGAATTTTAAAATTCAAACTGTAGATTTTTTTTTTTTGTAACAGATTATTGGAGAGTAAGGTAATCACGTGGCATCATCAAAAAATTTCCAACAATCCCTCTCTCTTAAATTAATGTTTGCAAACATTAATTTAAGAGTATAAGGATTTGAGTCAGCCCTCCCTTGAACAAAATCTTCTAGAGAACATACTCCAAGCATTTGTCTAAGTTGTAAGCTTCATAAATAGAGCTTGCTTGAGCGGTTTAGTCATAATGTTAGCCACTTGATCTTCACTTTTGCAAAATACCAAATCGATATCATCATTGCTAAGTTCGAGCGTAAAAATGATATTTCACATCAATATTTTTGCTTCGTCCATGCATAGTTGGATTGTTTAAAATTTTAATTGCTGAAACATTGTCACAATAAATTATTGTTGCACATTTTTCTTGACACTGAAGTGCTTCAAGCAATCTTCTTAATTATATAGCTTGACAAGAACAGGCTGTTGCAGCTACAAATTCAACTTCTATAGTTGACAAAGTAACAATTGGTTGTTTCTTTGAAGACTAAGAAATAGCTTCTCACTCATCATAAAAACAAAGCATGTTCTGCTTTTTCTGTCATCCACATCTCCAGTATAGTCACTATCAGAAAAACACAAAATTTTCCTTTTGCATTAGCCTAATAAAAAATTCCAAAATAAATTGTACCTTTCAAATAACAAAAAATCCTCTTTGCAAGCTATGAGATAAGTCTCATTGGATTTTCCATGTACCGACATATAAGACTAACACCATGCATGATGTTAGGCCTTGCAAAAGTGAGATACATTAAACTTCCAAGCATTTGCTTGAAGAAAGTAGAATTCTCTTTCTTTTCTCAATCATCCTTCACCAATTTGGAGCCACATTCAATTGGAGTACGAATGATTGCAATATCTCATTCTAAACCTATCCAAAATCTCAAGAACATATTTCTTTTGTGAAATAAAAATTCCAGAGGGTGATTGCATAACTTCAATACCAAGACAATATCGCATCAATCCCAAATCAAACATATCAAATTCTTTTATCATGCTCTCCTTAAAGGCATCAAGCATGCCTATATCATTTCCAGCATAAATCAACATGGAGAGTCACAACAAGAATTTTTCCATTTTTTCCAAATTTTTTAAAGAGAGTAAGTTCATAAGGGCATTTTTGAAAACCTTCTTTTGAAAAATAGGCATCTATATGACTAAACCAAGCTCGTGATGCTTGTTTAAGCTCATACAAGGCCTTTTTCAATTTATATACCTTTTCTCCACACCCTTTCTTCACATATCTAAGTGGCTAATAAATATAAACTTCTTCCTGTAGCTCACCATGTAAAAATGGAAGATTTGACATCTAACTAATCAACCTGCTAAGAATTTTAGCCAACAATAGCTAACACTAAACGAACAGTGTCAAGCCTAGCAACTGAAGCAAAAACTTCTTTATAATCAACCCCAAATTCTTCCCTGTAGCTTTTTACAACAAGGCATGCTTTGTATTTGTCAACTCCATCATCTTTGTTTAGCTTCATTTTGTAAACCCATTTGACTTCAATGGATTTTTGCCCCTTTGAAAGCTCTGCCAATTCCCATGTATTATTTTTCTCTATAGATTTGATCTCCTCATCTGGCTACTTGCCATTTTCTTTCTTTATTTGCTTCTTCAAATGTGAGGGGATCATAATCTGCAAACAAAGTAAGGTAAGCTACAGAATCATCATCAGATAAGTCATCTCCACTTACATAATCTATTATCCAAGATGGCCTCTTTTGAGATCGGCCAACTTGACACGGGTGGAAAAAATGCTTTTAAGACCGGACAAAACAGGTACATTAGGACCGGACCCGCGACCAGTCTTGTTCCAGGCGGTATTAAAAGTCTACCTTTAAGACCGGACTTTTAAATGGTCTTAAAGAGTTTCTTTTAGACCGGACATTTTAAACCTTCGGTCTTAAAAGTCAAACTAAATAAATCTGAAATATTTTTGGTTCGGTCCTAAAACTCAAACTTTAAGACCGGATATAAACTCGACCGCTCTTAAAAGATCCAAATATTAAGACCTGGACAAATATCAATCCGGTCCAAAAGATAGCGGACTCTAAGACAGAGGACTAATTACCCGGCCTTAAAAGACTCGACTTTCAAGACCGGATGTTTTAAATGGACCGGTCTTAAAAGACCAACTTTTAAGACCGGCTTAATACCTTTAAGAGCGGTCATAGAAATACATCCGGTCTTAATATTTGAACATTTAAGACCGTCTTTTTTATTTGCGGTCTAAATTTTCCCAAATTTTTTCCCTATTCTGTTCTTCCTGATCATATATATATATACACAAATCCACCATCCAAAACAACACATAAAAGTCGATATACTTTAAGCTACAAGCTATGAACATGAATAAATTGAATTGGGAAAAAGAATACAAATATTATCCACCATGAGTTATGTGGCCTCTTAAGTCTACAACAACTAAAGTAATTTATACAATAAGCTAAGATATAACTAATTACAATCACAATGAGTTACAAAACATGAAGCACGTAAATCAACATATATGTAGTCCAATATAATATATTATTCACCATGCCTTCATCTGATTCCCACTTAACAACGTAACATGCATCCTCTTTTATAACATGCCCCTTTGAATCGGATCCTGCCTCAAAAACAAAACAAGAACAAATTCATATAGTCAATGATGACATTGTTTAATTAAGAACATAGAAGGAATATAATATAGTTAAAACCTTAAAGTTTTCTAAGAATTCGCATATGAATATTACCTTATGAATTGACTCTTTTATAAAGTGATATCCTCCCATATCCCTTCTTGATGATCATTTCTTATGTCGGGTTCATTATCCGCTTCATCTTCTTCGTTCATGTCCCTAGACCCGTTGTAAAAGGAGTACTCTCGTGAAGACCATAATTTGAATGACTTTCCTCACTGTTCTGGACTGTGCTCATATCATCTAGGGACTTCGTGTAAAATGTATAACCATTGATCACATACGAATTCCAACTTATGACATCAACCTCAGGACCACGTGCTAACCATTTCATTGTATCAGAAACACAT
The DNA here is from genome assembly GCA_025563575.1 of Acacia pycnantha. NCBI lineage: Eukaryota > Viridiplantae > Streptophyta > Magnoliopsida > Fabales > Fabaceae > Acacia > Acacia pycnantha. The sequence goes on from JAMWYP010000038.1 coordinate 2,345,786, forward strand.
TCAAATCCCTCGACCTTTTGTTTGAACCAGTTTGCAAAAGTTCGTTATGTTCCCTAATCAACCTTTGTTCGGTCATTCGATGGTTCTCTTTCCTTACAGGCTTCTTTATGTGCAGATATGCCGGCTTGAACTTCATCAACATTATTCAAGATGTATAAGTGGACTTGTGACAATTCATCACGATCCACACTCTTTACCGAAGCCCCTCGTTTACCCCCTTCAGCCAGCTGACGTTTTGGAAGCCCAATATGTCTTACTTTGGCCAAATAATTTTGAAAAAATTCCATGGCCTCTTCGTAAACATATTTCTGAACAATTGATGCTTCTGGCCGGTACGCGTTCTTCACGTACCCTTTTAGGAATTTCATAGATCTTTCAATAGGGTACATCCACCGTAAATGGATAGGGCCGCACAACTTTATCTCTCTCACTAGATGAACAATCAGATGAACCATGATGTCAAAAATGTAGGAACAAATAGCTTCTCAAGCCGGCACAAGATAAGATATCCTTCATTCTCCAATTAATCCAACTTTTCAATCTCGAAGACTTTACTACAAACCGCATTGAAGAAGAAACAAAGTCTAGTCAAAACGACCCGAAGATCATATTCGGCGATGCCTCGAATAGCTACCGGGAGTAGTCTGTTGCATCAAGACATGACAATCATGAGACTTTTGGCCTACTAATTTCAAATCCTTCATTGAGACAAGCCTCTTAAAATTTGAAGAATACCCCGAGGGAACTTTTGTGCCATGTAAACACTCACAAAGCTTCGTTTCTCATCCTTAGACAAAGTATGAGAAGCCTGGGACAATAAGTTCTCTTCCCATATGGCCTTGGATGCAAGTCTTCGCGTATTCCCATTGCTTGCAAATCCAATCTTGCCTTCACACCATCCTTCGAACTACCTTGTATGTTGAGAAGCGTGCCAACAATACTATCACATACGTTCTTCTCCACATGCATGACATCAATACAAAGTGTCTCACATCAAGATTGCGCCAATATGGAAGATCGAAGACTACAGATCTCTTCTTCCATATATTTGTTTCTTTTCTACTCTTTCCAGTCTTACCGAAGATGACACCGATATTTTTAACCTTTTCATACACTTGCTCCCACCAATGCCACCGAGCTTCTTCATAATCTTGGCCACCAAAAAATGCCTTCTTTAATCGACGATATGGGTGGCCCCGTCTAAGAAATCTCCTATGTCCAAGATACACCGTCTTTCTTCCATGTTGAAGTTGATGGTAGCGTGTGCCTTCTTCACAAACCGGACATGCTTTATGGCCTTTTACACTATACCCTGACAAGTTCCCATATGCTGGGAAGTCGTTTATAGTACAAAATATCATGGCTCTCATTCTAAAGACCTCCTTCTTGAAAGAGTCAAAAACATCGACACCTTCTTCCCACAACTCCTTCAAGTCTTCGATCAAGGGCTCAAGGTAAACATCTATGTCATTTCCGGTTGTTTTGGTCCCGAAATCAACATAGACAAGATGATGTACTTTCGTTTCATGCATAACATAGGAGATAAGTTGTAAACAATCGGGAGTACGGGCCATGAGCTATGTATGCCGCTAAGGCTTCCATAGGGATTCATGCCATCCGTGCTAAGGGCAAGCCCGAGGTTCCTAGGTTCTTCGCCGAAGTTCGAAAATAATTGATCGATTTTCTTCCATTGAGAAGAATCGGCCGGATGTCGAAGCCGTCCATCCGAAATCCTCTCATCCGCATGCCACCTCAGATTTTTTGCATCATTTACATTCGCAAACAACCGCTTGAACCTTGGTATGATTGGAAGATACCACAACACTTTTGCAGGCCCCTTATCTGACTTGTACCGTGGGGTTTCACATATCGGACAACTCGCTTCTCTTCAAACTCTTTTCTATACAGTACGCAATCATTCGGGCATGCATGGATCTTTTTGTACTCCATCCCCAGTGGACAAAGTATTTTCTTAGCATCATAGTAGCGATGCGGCAACACATTACCATCCGGAAGCATGTCCTTCAAAGCCTCAAGCAATTCTGAAAAACTCTTGTCGCTCCATCCATGACGTGCCTTCAAGCTTACCAATTTCAATACAGCGTTCAACAATTGGTATTTTTACACCTGGGTATAGCGGCGTCTCGCATCACGCACATATTACCATATGTGCGTGATCGCTCAAAAGCCTCTTCTCCTACATCACGGATAATGTCCTCTATGCGATCATCCATATCCGTGTCATTATCATCAAAGGCCACTTCCCCATGTTGAGACCCGCTTGGCACTTTTTCACCATGCCATACCCATACTGTATAGGTCTTACAAAATCCGTGACAAATTAAATGTGTGTGTATAACTTCAGGACTTAGTCGACTCTCATTCAAACATTCTACACAAGGGCAATAAAACTTCCCCTATCATCATGGGCATTTTGTTTAGCAAATTCTATAAATTCCCTCACCCCATTTTGATATTCAACACTCGTTCGTAAAGCATTTATCCAACTGTGATCCATAGTAGAATTCCTATATATAGACGAAAATCATTGATCATACATAATTCGAAAAAATTGAAACTTGCATATAAAATAAGCCAACATCCAAATGCAAATTAAATGCATAACAAAGAATCACTTTTGGTCATAAATGCATCACAGTGAATCTAAGAACCAAAATAAATGCAAGACGAGGAAATTAAATGCATGGGATGAAAGTCTTGTGGACTCACCTGTAGCATATAAATTCAAATGCGTTTGTTGAGTCTTACTTCTCCCAACAACGAACGGTGATGTTGCGCACAAGACAAGCAAGAGTAACCTAAAAACACTTGTTGGTCAGTTGGGTAGGTCTAAAGTGCAAATATAATCTTCAAAAAACAATATTCATTAACAACAGAGAATACCCATAAGAACATTACATCGATTTCGTTAAACCCATGAAAAACCAAGAACGATAGCTGGAAAATAATAAAGTTATATAACCGAAACACCTCTTACAGCTTCGTCTATAGAAGTTTAGCTAAGGAACCAGATAGTGATTGTCGAGAGAGGAACGCGAAGCAGTGACGAAGCAACACACAAACACTGGAGTCGGAACCTGAGTATTCACTTTCGGCGCGGCAAGAGATATTCAGAGAGGGAAATTTAATTTTCCGCGCGACAAAGATACCTTATTTAGCTTTTTGGATTTTATTAATACCGGTTATTTATTAAATGTCCGGTCCTAAAGATACAAATAACATTTTAAGACCGGAGTTTTAAAAGTATCCGGTCCTAACCTTTTATTAGTCATTTAAGTTTTAAGACCGGAGGTTTATCAAACGTCCGGTCCTAAAATTCAAAATACTCTTTAGTACCGTTACTTATAAAATGTCCGGTCTTAATGGCCTTGGTGATTGCATTAGAATGAATCAATAAAATAAAGGATATTTTTTTGGACAAAAATAAAGGAAAATTGGAGAATAAGCTTCTTTAATTAATTACTGGAGAACAGCCAAAAAATTCATACAGAGTTCTTAATGTCTTACATTACTTTGAGAATATGCATACACAAGAAAAAAAAACAAAAGAAAAAGAAGCTGAATATTATCATCCACAAGAATCTGATTGAACAACCTCGGCGATTTCGGCGTGAAGAGCATTAATTTCCCACTGGAGATCAGCAACTTCTTGTCTTATTTGCTCCACCCGCAATATTAATGGATCATTACAGCAAAGCGGAGAGGGGTCAGAGGTAGGCGCGCGGGGGCCAACAGGTTGGGTAGGGGGAGCACGAACATCTGCATGTTGTGAAGGCTGGTGGGGAGCACGAACATCAGGGGGTGCGGCATGCGCAATCTCTTCATCATCCGAAGAAATAACAATGGGTCCAACGACTCGAGAGTCTTCGGAAACAATAGGACGCACTCTCGCTGGAGGAGGCGCACCGTATAACGTTCTAACCATGGCACGAGCTTGAGGTGTGTATGCACCCCTACGAGCAGTTTGCTTGTATCTAACCATGGTTTGAGGCTTTGAGAGGTTGGGCAGAGAGATAGGTAGTCAGGAGATAACAAGGACAAAGAGGTAGTGTGGAGTTAATAAGGACAGAGAGCAGGAGAGATAAACATCGATGATGATTAAGTCAATTGGTATAAATGAATTTAATGTTTCTACTTAAAGAGCGTATTTGTTTAAATATCTGGTCCTAATAGTCAATTTTTTTTAACAATTACTTTTAAGACCGACTTTTGATCTTGTATCCGGTCCTAAAACACTTTTAAGACCGTCTTTTTATCCTGTATCCGGTCCTAAAACTCATTTATTTTTATATTTTCAAATTTATTTTTTTCAAGTAAGAATTTTTGGCTAAAAAATATTACTTTTAAGAACGGATCTTTACGGTATCCGGTATTAAAAGTTCATTCTTTTCAAAATCCTCGATTGCGAGTCCCTTCCCTATGTTGAAATGAATGATTGAGTCTCTTCGGCTTCCACATAAACTTCCCAACTAGGCGTCTCCTCGTATTCTGAGTAACTATGCGTCTCCTCGTTAATGTTTCTGGCGTTTCACATTGTTCAAGATAGGTTCTCTATTTAAACCCGTTGCTACTTTACTTTCTTCACATTCATCTCAATCTCCTCCTACAACCTCCACCGTAATGGCTCCTCCACCACGACGAGGTCCTCCTGCTGGGCGAAATTCTGAGGCACCTCCATATCCTCCTCCGTTGCCTCCGAACCCGAACTTCTGGCAGCTGCTGCAGCACCTGATAGCCCGCGTCGAACATATAGACCGACGCTTGGGCCAACTATTTCAAGTCTATCACGCTGTCAACAACAAGTTGAACGCGGTACTCGACGCCAATGACGTTGAGTACCATACCTCTGATGACGACGTCTTCGACCCTTCCCTCCCCTCCGACAACGATGGGGAGGATTAGAAATATTTATGTTTTTTTTTTGTACTACTACTGCCTCACAAGGCAGCAAAAAAAAATTAATAAATAAAATAAAAAATTTTAGATCCCAATCGCTTTCCTTGTACTTCCTTTATGGTGATGTTCTTTTCTTTTTCCGACAAAAGGAAACAAACAAAACATTGTCCTCTTCGTGGTGATCAACATTAAAAATTTGCAGAATAAAGTTAACGATTACGACCATACAAAACAAAACAAAAACATTGTTTACCTTATTCGAACAAAAACAAACAGAGTGACGATTCTTCTCAAGTTTGGACCATTGTTGTCGTCCTCTTTACTTACCCCGGTGTGAACATTTTCAGTGTCCTTTTCGTTATCTTCTTTCTTTTTTAGACAAAAAGAAAAGGGACACCGATGATGATTTTCACATCCAGGTTAAGTAAAAACGAGGACAACGAAGCACAAAACTTGAGAAGAACGCCAGAAACTTGGTTGTCTTGAACCCTAACGATTTGTCTGAAAACCGAGTCAGGAACTCTATTTAAAGGAAGAATATTAGGACCGGACATATAACAAATCCAAGGTCCTAAAAGTTAAGCCTTATTTTAAAAATTTGAAGTTAGGAGCGGACAAATAAAAAATATACGGTCCTAAAAGTCTACCCATACTTTTTAGAATTAGACGAAGACTTTTAGGACCGGATATTTGTTAAATATACGGTCTTAAAATGGACGAAGACATTTAGGATAGGATTTTTAACAAATATACGGTCCTAAAAGTCTACCCATACTTTTTAGAATTAGACGAAGACTTTTAGGACCGTATATTTGTTAAATATACGCTCTTAAAATGGACGAAGACCTTTAGGACCGGACTTTTAACAAATATACTATCCTAAAAGTTAAGCCTTATTTTAAAAATTTGAAGTTAGGAGCAGACAAATAAACAATATACGGTCCTAAAAGTCTACCCATACTTTTTAGAATTAGAGAAGACTTTTAGGACCGGATATTTGTTAAATATACGGTCTTAAAATGGACGAAGACCTTTAGGACCGGACTTTTAACAAATGTACGGTCCTAAAAGTCGCGAATACTTTTCAGAAACTCTTATGGCTCATTTACAACATCCGCCTGTATCTCAAATTTCAAGCACTAATTAAATAGCTTTATCCACCAATCCATTCATTCAGAAACCCAAAATGGACACACACAAATTGTTCGAAAAAATAAACAAATTTATTATTGAATTGCATTGCGTTATATTTACAAAAGAATGAATTAGCTAGTCGAAAAAATAAACAAATGTATGTACGTAAGGCTATTATTGCTACAACATATATTATTTACAAATGAATTAATTTAGGACATTAATTATTGTCCTGACTTAGATTTTCTAAGACCAGTTTATACAGATATTCACAAAAAATATCGCGTATGTGCTCCACTTCATCATCATCAAATGGCTCTTCACAGGAAAACTCTCGTAACATCAAAGACAAAATGAAATAACATATTACGTGCATATTTCATATGTAACATTAAGCCATCAGTGACTGAATTCAGCCATAACATTTTACCTTTTCAAGGAATTTAGTCTTTCCTCCGTCACAATATCATATATGTGTTTCATGACGTAAGGGCCACATAAGTTCGATTCTCGGTTGCCGACGGGTCTAAAAAGAACAAGAAATATATAAGAGCATATATAGCTTATTGACCAAGTTCACAAGACAGCTTATGCCATGTCCAAATATGTACTAACCTTTGGTTGGTACCATTTAGGGTTGAGATCAAACCCACGCCTTTTTTACCGTTATATATATATATATATATATATATATATATATATATATATATATATATATATATATATATCTCTGTGTGTGTGTGTGTGTGTAGTAGTAGTAGAATTAAGTGAATTGCAGACAAGAATTGTGATATATATATACCCGAGCCAGTTTGGAAACAAGTACACCTTTCTTGGCACTTCACACACCCTTTTTGATATGTACTCCTGTCTCAATTCCTTGGATGTTGTACTTGCATACACCGGGCACAAGAATCCAAAATCCTCGATTCTCGCCTGTTCAACAAGTTTCTCATGCATGCACCTACAAGAATGACATCGATCAGGGAATTAGTATATATGTATGTGTGTCTAAACGGTGTATTTAAATTATGTAATCAAGGAAGAAGATACTTACTTAATAAATACTTGAACACATGCACTAGTAACTCGTTGTCCAGAAGCAAGCATGGACTCTACATCTTCATTATCAAGTAAAAGCGGTTGAGGATGATCGAGGCCTACTACTTCATTGACAGCCACGATTTATCTTTAAACCATCTCGTTGGCTACCAAATCGGATATTTTTTCCTTGGCCGTCAAGTTAGCAGTAGGGGTGGAACTTGAGGAGGGGTGAGGCTTGATAAGGGGTGGATCTTGAGGAGGGACGAAGCTTGATGAGGGGTGGAGCTTGAGGAGGGATGGAGCTTGACGAGGAGTAGAGACATCTACAAGCTTCACTGGCCAAGAGATGAAGGTTCCCTTGACATCACTCACAAGCTTTGCTGCATAGGTGCAGCTGAAGGTGTCAAGGGATCCACAATGGTCTCTGGCCGAGAGCTCAGGAGACACTGCATTTTCTAATCCATCTCCTCCTCCATCTGTTTCAACTGAGCTTGAAACATTTCTCTCAATGTAGCTTCTCTGGCCGCTGATTCCTTATTTAATTTGGCAACCGTCTGATCCATCTCCTCCCGGGTAATCATACTTTGTCTGTGGCGTTTGGATTTACCAAAGTATTGCTTTAGGCCTACCCGTCCTCCAATCCCCCTACACGCCCGAGTGATCTGCTTTTCCGGCCGCAACGGCCGAACATCATTCCTCCCGTCCGACGCAAAAGATCCCTCTCGCTCTTTCTTTTTAAGATCTTCCCGTAAGATACGATAACGAGAAGCTTAGTAATGAAACATGTTTAATTAGTAAGTAAAACGTCACAATATCGATAATTACAATTGTTCAGCAACTACACGAGTTTGTTCACTCGTGTAGGCGCCGCTTGACTTTTGCCGAATATACAACCACAACTCCTCGCGACGTATTGGAGATGGCGGTTGGTCAACTACCGCAGAAGGATTGGATTCAGCTTCATCTTCCAATCTCTTCCGCTTGGCTGCCATCAAATCTTTTTCGGCCTTTTCATATTCGCCGCGAGAAGCCCTGTGTGGGCAATCATTCTTTCTCCCGATCTCTTGGTATTTTTCCCTTCTTTTCTGTGAATCAGGATTGAAAACAACTATCAATTATGAATTCTAGACATGTCACTAACAAAAATTAGAGAACTTCTGCTTGATATGAACGTCAAACATTAGTCAAATTCACTTCATCAAGTTTCAACATTTTACTTAAGGAAGATGTAGCATTGTAAAAGAAATTGGGAGAACAAAAGGAAAGGGAGTTGCAGAATTGCTGTCAACTCAGTCAATTCATACATTCATCATGATTGGTTCCTACACACATATTAGAATAACTAACTAACTACTTGCACCGAAACCATTACACGCTTAACATACTAACTAACTAACAAAGAACGTCTAACCATATTACACAGTTTACATATCGACTTGCATGGAATTAGGACATGCTCCTCGATGCAGACAAAGGCAGAAATGTATACTTCTATTCACACACCAAACCATTTAACTAACAGGATTAGATGTACACAATAACATTCACATATCCGCACAAAGTTAATAAGCAAACAAAAGTGCAAACAAAACTAAATATAAACTCACCAGAGCTTCAGGAGTGGTCCGCAGCTGAACAAATTGTTGCCAAATTTGTTCATCAATAAATTTGTACTTGTGCCAGGGTTTATGGTCAGGCTTCACCTCGCAAAAAATATACGTGTTAGCAAGAAATGTCTTAAACTTTCTGAACTGCTCAGCACAATAAGACAATGTTGAGTCTTTCAACTTCTCGAGTCGTGACGGTGTATGTAAGCCGGATAGTGTCCCAAATAGGATCCTTTATTGTGCTTTGGTCCACATTTTTCCACTCATCAATCAAGATGCTAACCTTGCTTTGCGTACTAGAGCGCCGACAAAACTAGTATATGTGGTTTTATACGTGGGGTGAGGAAGAGAGGTAATGCAATAGGAAGGGTTTCGCAACGTGAACAGGGGTTCGTTATTCAGTGAGAGTGTCAAAAGCTTCCGCGCGAAGAAACTATATTTGGCGCTTCATTTTTAAGACCGGACAAATGAGTATATACGGTCTTAAAGGTTAACCTTTAAGACCGGACTTCCTAAAACTCCGGTCTTAAAACTAATTATTTTTTTATTTAACCTTTAGTACCGGCCTGATTTTACGTCCGGTCTTAAAAGTCTAACTTTTAAGACCGGTCATTCTGTAACTCTGGTCTTAACATTAATTAATTTTTTATTTAAACTTTAGTACCGGCCATGATTTATGTCCGGTCTTAAAGGTCTAACTTTTAATACCGTCTATTATAAATGTTCGGTCTTAAAACTTTAATACATTTATATTTTAATTTTTCCGTATTAATTTTGGAGTGTAGAAAATATAAGTCTGGCTGTATGAGATTTCTCCAAAAGTAATTGATATTTCAATTTTTTAATAACATTTTTAAGACCGGTTGTTATTTTAACAGGTCTGGATAAGACCTATGAAAAAATGATCGAGTGTAAGAAGTTCTTTATATTTACAAATCTGCCACCGGTCATAGTTTTAGGAGCGGTCCTTCCTTAGTCCGGTCTTAATGAGGCAATCTTAAAGCACTTTAGCGTATAATAAGTTCTTTTTATTTACAAAACTGCCACCGGTCACACCTTTAAGAGCGGGGCGTCGATGATCCGCTCTAAATGAGGCGGTCTTAAATCCCTTTTTTGCACTAGTGTGAGGTTCCTTCACTATTGCAATGTTTGATGCTTCTACATTATTTGGAGAATTTTCAAGAGTAGCAAAGATAGTATTTTCTGGGTGTGGCAATTACCCATAAATTTTATATAGTTTTTTTAAAATATTATCATTCATTATTCGTTTTGGGATTCATGGTTGTCCCTCCTAATATAGGCATCTCTTCTAGGACTTAAATTCGAGACCCAGAGGGATCTACCGAAGTTTATACCGCTAGACCAACTCTGTATTGGTTAAATTTTATATCATGTTAATTAATTAGGCAAAGTATCCCATAGAGGACCAAGAGAGATAAATATAATCAAAATATATAAGAATTACTTTCCCGACATATTTTATTTTAAATTAAATTTAATACTTGTCCTTAAATAGAAACAAAAACTTAAGGAAAAATTAAGAAAGATTCCCCCATTAAAAATTTTATTAGTAAATAGAAATTGATAAATATTTATATACTAAATTCAGGTACTCTACGAATTTTGTATACACAATATAGTATTATGGTACTCTAATTTAAATTTAAATTATTATCACCGAAAAAAACTTTCAATGGGAGACATTTCCAATATTTTCCCAAAATTTAATGCCTCTAAAAAGGCAATTATCTCTATTAAAGGCAACTATAAAAATAATCTTTAGCATCCCCTTGTCATTAAAGCAGCTTTGCATTGGCACTCTCCTTCCACCACTTGAATGCTAATGGTTTATGCATATTTAATTTGGTTGTCAATGTGAAGAAAGACTTGATGACATCTTTATCACTTGCCCCTACTCTCCTGTTATTAGCTTCAAAATTACATAAAGATGAAAACTGCTACATGCAATCATCCAACTTTCTCTGGAGAAATCCTAAACCACGAATATAATTGTTCAAAGGTACTAACTTCTATTATAAAATTTATTTAATTTTTTTAGAGGAATTAAGGAAATTAATTAAGTTACATTAAAATTTTTATATTCATTATGCTTCTTCAAATTAATATACTTTCATATATATAATCTAAAGAAAATGACAAAAATACTATTTGAACTTCAAAATTCTGTTAACAACAACCATAATGGAATTAACACTAACAGTAAAAGTAAGATTTTGAAGTTCACGTGGTACTTTTTGAGAGATAATCTAATGATGCATAACATATACTATATAAATAAATTAGTTTATTTAACTTTTTAAACTTTTCCCTCAAGATAGTATTTTATTTCGGAATCGGATGGTAGACTGAACAAGCCTCAATCGATTAAAGAGAGAGACCCAATCAGCCCAAACATAAAACCCACATATGGATGGGCAGTACAAGTTTCCAACTAAGGAATGAACGGGTGAGCCAGGCCCAAGCAGTAGTGCAACGGTTGGGCAACAAGTGAGGATACATTGTGATGGACCTACCTGAAAAGATTGTTTTAATGTCATGTGGGCCCAATGTCCCACGTATCAGATATTAAACTGATAAAAAACAGATATTACACTTTGTCTTAGCCCAAAGGCCATATGCTTGTTTGAAAAAATTAATTTTTTTTTGCTCAACTTGAAAAAATTAATTTGGTGAATACAGATACTACACTTTGTCTGGATGCTTGGTTGTCTAGATCAATTCGCTTTAGCCTCTGGGAGCAAGGTCAATGTTGCAAAATCCTCTATTTACTTTTCTCCAAGGGTCCCGAACCACACAAAGAACTTATTTAGGGATATTTCTCGGATGTCAATTACCAGTAAGATTGGCCAATACCTCGGTTTTCCCCTTTCTAAGCATAGAAGGAGGAGAGAAACCTTCAACTATATCATTGATAGAGTCCACTCCAAGCTATCTGCATGGAAAGCAAAGTGTCTATCCACCGCAGGTCGTATAACGCTTGCTAAAGCGGTTATTAGTTCCATACCGCTCTATCCTATGCTGGCTACTAGAATTCCAAGAAGTGTCTGTCTTGAAGTGGAGAGGTTGCAACGAAACTTCATATGGGGGCATGATGGTAGTCAACATTACTATCACCCAGTCAGTTGGGACTAGGCCTAAGGAGTATGGAGAGCTTGGGTTTAGGAGATTATCTTCTTTTAATCAAGCATGTGGAGTTAAGCTAGCTTGGGAATTGGTGGTCGGTGCCAAAGGGTTGTGGGTGGATGTGCTTCAACATAGGTATATGTTGCGTGATGAGGACTCCCTTTTGACTTATTATGCTGGAGACTCAACCTTATGGAGGTTCATAACGAATCAAGCTCACATAGTGAACTCAGGATCTAAGATGCAGTAGAGAAGCGGCACTGCACCGAGTAGAGCTAACTTCGCGTCAAAAACGGAACGGAACACACACTCAAAGCTCAGTCAGAGAGGCAAAATCAGTACAAAGAAAGCCCTTACAAGGCCCTAGTACTCATTTCCTACCAAGAACTCCTAAGCCAATGCTCTGCAGTGAGTGACCCTTAGGTAAGGGGCACGAACAGGCGATTAACGCAAGGGGAGCAAAAGCGGATATGGTCTACGATGAGCCCCGTACTCCAAAAAAGGTAGGGGCGCAAGTAGTAGACTACATATCGCTGAGAGCTCCCCCCAGAGTGTCTTGCTTTCTCCGCTCCCAATTCCCGTTCAGGGAATTGAGTAGTAGAGTGGACGGGGAGGAGGGGTTACAGGGGAGGAACCAATTTTGAAAGCCCGGAACGGAACCGAGCTGAAAAAATTGCGAGGCCCTCTCCCCCAATATAGTACCCCTTCTCTTTCTTGTTCTCTGCTTCCGCTTCTTAGGCGTATGTACTGTGTTTTTGACGCGAATTAGCTCTAATATTCTACCCGTATGGAGCCACCTTCGTCACCCTGGCTGCCGCATCCTTTCGTTTCCTACTCGGCACATAAGAACGGTCTTTTCGAACTTAGGGAGAGTGACCGGTGGCACTCTCGCGGCTACCTAGTAGTGCGGGGATTAGATTTTACCTGTCTCCCTAGGGTATTCCTCCCTTTCTACTAGATAAGTGCACGCCTTCTTGTAGCCTATTTTTGTCTACACACGTCCCAGGCTTGAGTCTGTAGAGTTCATGTTTTCTTGTAGCTTGTGGAACTTTACAGATGTATAGAGCGCCTATATTTTTCATTCCCGCCTGCGAGGTGCAGCGATAATATTTGCTTTAAATAAAGCGCAAAGCACGCTGCTTTGAGAACCCGGGGAACGGGAGTGTGTAGCTGCTGTCTAGTGTTCTAACTTCTTTCTCACGCCCATTCCGAATTGACAAGGATCCCTAAGTTTCTTTAATGATCATTGGTTACTCAATGATCAGAAAATCAGAGGCCTTTGTTTACGTCATTTAACCTTGGAGGAGGAGAGCTCTTCTGTTGCTGATTGGGTGATTGATGGTGACTGGAATTGGCGTAAGCTGTCTGAGGTAGTTCGTCCTGAAGTGCTCCAGCAACTGAATGCTTTTGTTCCACCAAGGCGGGATGGTAGCCAAGATTTTTTAGTGTGGGGGGCTGCTAAGGATGGTCTATTTTCCATCAAAAGCGCGTATTTTCTTATTGAGGAAAATCCCCCTAGTTTGAAGTGTGACTTGTTTAAGCATATATGGAAATGTCCAGGAGCGGAAAGAATTCGGGTGTTTATGTGGAGAGTTCTCCTAAATAAGTTACCCACCAATTCTTGGCGTAGCTCATGGTCCTCTACAGATGCTGGATACGGCTTTTGTCAGGATGATTGGGAAGACATTCTTCACATTTTGAGAGACTGTGTTTATGCACAGCAGGTATGGAAAGAGTTGGTTCCAGCCAATCATTTCTCTCAATTTTTTTCTGCTCAGTTAAAAGATTGGTTAGCAATGAATTTAGTTGGGAGGTTCTGTAGAAATATGGGTCCTTATTGGAACCTTATTTTCGGCTATGTCATATGGCAATTATGGGGTTGGAGGAATTCTTGGCTGTTTGAACCTGGTTTTGTCAAGCCTTCAAATCCGGTGGTATGTATTATGAATTCATGGAGGAAATATACACTGCTACTGAATGGTCCCTCGGTTGGGTTGGGATCTGTGCAATCATCAGCTATCCGGCGTACATGGCAACCCCCCGTGGAAGGCTGGATGAAGCTCAATGTCGATGGTACTGTGGTTCGAAGTTCAAGCAAGGCTGCTTGTGGTGGTGTCCTGCGCGATAGCCACGGTTCATGGGTTGCTGGTTTTTCCAAAATGTTGGGGATCTGTGACATTTGTACTACGGAGGAATGGGCGGTTTATGAAGGTTTGCGCATAGCTTGGGATTTAGGTATTAGAAGGGTTAGTCTAGAATCTGATGATTGTAATCTCATTGTTAAATTGTCTGATAGCAGGGTTGAACCTATCTCTCTGTTAGTTTCCAGGATACAGAGTTTATTGGTTTTGGATTGGGAGGTTTCCTTATGCCACATACCAAGGGAAATTAATAGAGTAGCCAATGCTTTGGCTAAGATGGGTCTAAGTAGGTCTGAGATTTTTCAAGATTGCCCTTTGTCTCTTAGGACTTGGGTTAATCAAGAGTGTTTGGGATTTGTTCCCTCTGTGATGTAATCTTTTAGTGTATTTTGGCTTTAGCCATCTATTTTATCCAAAAAAAAAAAAAGATACTACACTCTGTCTTAGCCAAAAGGCCAAGAAAGGCTTGATTCATCATTTGGAACAGTAGTTGGAGTATTCAAAAATAGCTTTACAATCATATTTTAAAAAAAAAAATAGCTTTGCAATTTTAATTTACGAAATACGAGGTAAGTTTGTGAGAGAAGTGTAGTCTCGACTTATATGTATAAACACTTATATAAGCCTTTCAATAACTATTCTACCTCCGTGTTTCTGTTATTCTCGAAGTGGGACTCCATAGTAACAAGATATGGGCAATATAAAACTGAGTTAATTCTTTGTCATTTACCACTTCAAACATAGATTCCTTGAAACTTGATCCGTAATATACTTCTATAATAACTCAAAAAATTGTGTGCTCACTTTTTAGTTTGATTTTATGGAATTTTTCAGATTCTGATTAAATTTAAGTTCAAAGTTAAGCAAGGATGATTTCTTTTTTCAATTGAACTCAAATCTCAGTTATAATAATGCTTTCAAGTTACATATTTTCTTTTCAATGTGAAATTCAAAAATTGATATGAAATTGGCGAAAACATAAGCTAAGTATATAAGAACAAAGAGTATTGTAGAGACGATATATGCTGCCCATTCATTTCGAGTTTAAAGTGTTTGATACATGATTTATCATTTACAACTTTCTAGCTAGCCTCCTTTTCTTTTTTTTAATACGCAGTTTCTAACCTCCTAAAATTCTCAACAATGAACAAAAATCCCACCTGATTTATTTAGAAAACCATCCTTTTGAAAGTTATTAAAAAAGTTTCATTCTTGGAGGCTATGAATATCCTCATGTAATATTATAATATTCTAAACTCCCTTTAATACAGTATCATATGGCGGGCTCAGCAAAATTTTATTAAAAAAAATATAATTTACACCAGTAAAAAAAGGAATACACAACCGGACTAAACCCTAAACCTTTTAAGGTAAAGGTGAAATTTTACACATGTGGTTTACCCCATGAGCGCCCAGCACCACGAGCCTTTTTCATGAGAAAAAGAACACACGTGGTTACGTTTTGGGAGCAAAATTACCACGGGCCGTTAGTTGATCAGACGTTGACTGTTAACTTGGATGGAAGTGACAGTAACGCAGGTGAAATTGCACTTTTGCCCTTATTTTTAGGTTAAATTACCTTTTTTCCCTTAGTTTAAAAAAAAAAAAACTAAAATACCCCCGCCGGTGGGCCCCACCGCCGGCGGTGGGGTGGCCGATGGTGGGGCCCACCGGCGGGGGGATTTTAGTTTTTTTTTTTAAAAAAAAAATTAAGGGCAAAAGGGTAATTTCACCTAAAAATAAGGGCAAAAGTGTAATTTCACCCGCGTATACTGTTCACTTCCATCCAAGTTAACAGTCAACGTTTGATCAACTAACGGCCCGTGGTAATTTTGCTCCCAAAACGTAACCACGTGTGTACTTTTACTCCAAAAAAGAGCACGTAAACCACATGTGTATAATTGCACCTTTACCCAACTTTTTTTAACATATGTGTTCTTACAACATTTAAAAAATCAACCCCTCGTCCTTGGGTTCAACTGGCGAAGGGGTCGGACTTCCTCACCTCAAGGGAGGGGGTTCGATCCCTGCGTTGGTCAAGGCGCTGGGGGAGGCATCCTACTGGTAGAGGTAGAGGCATGTGTACTTTCTGTCCAGTATACCCTGTGGACTGGGCTCCAAGCGCCCTACCCTTAGATTGTGGGTGAGCCCAACCCCTTTTCCTAAAATTTTTGTAGCAAAAAAAAAAATTAAAAATCAAATTATATTGCTCTAACGGTTTAAAACCCCACTAAATCCTTTTAGGGTCTCAGAGTTTGAGTTCAAAGAAGTCATTTGTATTTGGAAGGGAGACCACAAACCCTGGACCGGATATTAGATAGTAATAATATAAGAAAAAACAAATTGTAATTAAAAAATAATTTCCTAATCACCGGTGACGTAAAATATAAAATTTCTAACAGTTACGGCTATTTTACTTTCGTGTTATTCCAGAGTCATTTAGTCATCGTTCAAAAACAACTCTAGTCAATTGCAAAATCGGTGATTCCGTGTACGGAATCTGAATCTGAATCTCTTTTCAAACAAAAACAGCAATGCAAAAGCCAAATCTGGTCATCAGTTTTAATTACTCCCTCTAGTCTTTATTATAAAATATTAACTAATAATTCTCATAAAATCAATAAAAACAATTAAAGTCAATAAAATTAGCTTACAATTTAAATAACTTATAATATTACCCCTACTAATTACATTAAACTCTAATATTATATTAATTATTATTTTCACCCACTACCCTTATTTATTAGGAGCATATATAAAAAAAATAATTAATACTTATTGAGAACAATTAAGTTCCTCATAAAAAAACTAAATGAAGTTATTAATTAGTGTTTTATAATAATATAATTAAAAAAGAAACAAAGACAAAAAAGAGTTGTACAAGAAAATCAATGCAACGCGATAAAGGTGTGGAAAGAACGTGGCAATAAGAGGACTGCGTAAAACGATGACGACATCATGAGAGGCGAGAGCCCACAACACTTTTTCCCCTTTTCCCTTCAATATCGCGTAAAAGGATGACGACATCAAGAGAGCCCACAACAGTGACAACACTTTTTCCCCTTTTTCCTTCCATATCAAGCACAACCCACGCGATTCCATTTCATTTCCCAGAGGATTCTTGATTCTCACAAAAAGGAAGAGACTTTGAGTTCAGAGGATTCTGGGGAATGGAACTAGAGGCAAAGATTGATCGCTTGCCTATTGACTTGTTGGCTCATATTTTTGGTTTCTTCTCTTCCTTCACTGATTTGGCCCAGTAAGTTGGCTCTATGTTTGAACTCATGACTCTTTGCTGTATATGCCTATATGCTTATGTATCTTGTTCTTGGTTTTTTTTGGTCATGTGCAAAAATTTCAAGGGCGAGTAGTGTGTGCAAGAATTGGAAACAAGGGGTCAAAGAATCTTTGGCTCGCAAACAGAATCTGAGCTTTGCCGGCTGGAAAATGGATGATGAATCCACCGCTCGCCTCGTTTGTGATGCCTACAACCTTAAAAAGCTTGACATGTATGTCTCTGTTTCGTTTGTTATGTTGCAATTTTATATCCCTGTGTTGCTTATTCATAAATCATAATATTGTGCTTGGCTGAACGATCTGGACTGGAAATTTTATATGATATTTTGTAACAAGTTAGGCAACGGGTTTTTAGAGTTTCAGAGATATATTATATATTGAATGGTCAATAGAATTGGAGTCCATTGCATCTCAGCAATGCTATTTCAAGTTCAAGTAATATTTGGAGAAGGTTGATACTACCACTACCACTCTCACTCTGCTCCTATTTATAAGTCCTTTTGATCAAAAGAATTTGGTCTTATTTATAAATTCATTTTGACCAAATAAATGAGATTTTGACAATTTTACCCATATTATTGTACCAATAAAAATAGAGAGTGAATAAAAAGTTGAAAGGTGCACATTCATAAATGAGGGTAAAGTTGAAAATTTACCCCATAATCATTAAGCTACCTACAACTCCTTGGTATGTGTGATTTGGTCAAAAAAGACTTATAAATAGGATCAAAGTAGTATGTTCATGAGTTCATCCCAGGACGGTTGACCATTATTGACTTGATTGTGTATTATTTGAAGAAAAGAACCATGCATTATGGCAATTATGGTGACTCAAAATTAGGACAGAATATTTTAGAGATGACAACTCTGTTCAATTCATTCATAAAGCTTGTGTCAAAGACTTTCCTGCAAGAAACAATTATCTCATTCCTGAAGGGTGTTGCCAACTTCTTGATAGCCCAAGTTGTCTTTGACAACCCTACATATTCAGAGTTCTGAGTAAATATCAGTCTATCAAGTTCAAATTTCTGTATACCTCAGGCATAATTCAGAGCTTTCTTTTTAATGGCCGAATCAAGCCATGTCTTTAACCTTTGCTTATTGATTTATGGAGGCATATTTTGGTTGAAAGCAAATTCTGTCTAGAAATTACAGTGACTGAACATAATAAGATTAGACGTGTTGCGTCATATTAACCATTAAAATCACACATCTAAAGATAGACTTGACTTAGATCAATTAAAAAGCTAGCTCACGTTACAAACAAGCAAAAGCTGATATTTGAAAGTTTCAATGATTCCAATGAAGCATGAAGGAAAATCTAAAATGCAGTGTATGATTTGTTTGTGTTGGTATGATGTATTTTAGCCCAAGGAGCTGTTGGGGTTGCCAAATAACTGATAGCGGACTCATCAATATGTCTTTGGCAAAGTGTGTAGGCAATCTCACATCCATCTCTCTCTGGGGTTTGACTGGCATTACTGATGAAGGACTTGTTCAACTGGTATGTCATCATGCTTTTCTGTTTCAGAACACCTACTCATGACTGCAGATGTTTGATCTTTCATTGAAGAACCTGGCATGATATATATTTATATATAAACTGAACTTTAGGTTCGCCTAAGATGAAATTTTAGCCTGAAAAGCAGAGATATAAAATAGGCGAAGGTTCCACTCAATGTTGCTGTTTCATAGTATTATATTGTTGTAACTTGATTAAGCGTGTTTATTTGAGCAAAAAAAATTAAGCGTGTTTAGAAGAAAACATGATTTTGGCTGCTTTTGCCTAAACGTGGTTTTGCTACATATTGTTCCAAACATTCTTTTGAAATAAATGTGGTGCAGTCGGACATGACTCTGGAATTTCATTCTGTCCATCATTGATTACTAGTTTATGTTTATTGTTTTTGAGCGTTTCTCACTTTGAGGAACTGGTAGAGTTAGTTTCTCCGTATATAATAATTTTGATTCATTTTGCTTCTCTATGGACAATCACTTGAACAGGTATCCAGAACCAAATCCCTGCACCATTTGAATGTCGGTGGCACGTTTATTACAGATGAATCCTTGTTTGCCATTGCAAGAAGTTGCCCCAATTTAGAGGTAAGTTCGAATGAAGTTGAACGTTACATCTTTTTGTTGTTGTCTGTAACACTCGCAATACTCTCCTCGAACAGAAAAGTAAAGTATTCTAGACTAGAAGGGTTTTAAAATATTTTATGAAACTCAGCTCCAAGTTTTTTTAAAAAAGAAAGAAATAATATTTTCACTTTATCTCTTACCTGTAATACTACATAAAATAATTTATTTACGACAAATACTATCAACTTTAAATGGTTCATTTTTAGTTTGTTTGGATTAGCTTCTCAAAAGCACTTTTGCACAATACGAGATAAAACCTTTCTCAAATACTTATGTTGTATATAGTAAAATCACTTTCAATTTCAAATAGCTAATCCAAACACACACTAATGGAGAGCATGTCTATTATAGCTGCTTCTTGCTGTTTTACAGACCATTGTCCTGTGGAGCTGCCGTCATGTAACTGAGAGTGGACTTTTTGTGCTGATTGATAAATGTCACAAGCTCAAATCAATGAACCTCTGGGGAACAAGAATTCCAGAGGATTGTCTCAATAAGCTATTAATTTTAAGTCCGGTTCTTCAGATCAAAGTTTAAGATCATATATCTCCGTTGGCGCACACCAAAAAAAAAAAAAAAAAAAGAGGAAAAAAATCTCTCTGTTTTTCTATGATGTCCAAAGTGTTGATTCTTAAACAAATATTTTAACCCTTTATGCACAGTTCCTTTGTAAGAAGCATACCTATGTAATTATGCTTATTCTTGATCGATGTATGCATTTGTTGTAATTTGTAAATAACGAATTCACAGTCTGTAATAAAAGCTGCAACGCTGGACCCTTTTCTGCTGTCGAGTAACTACCATGGTTTGTAAATGAATTGTGTGTGAATTGGATTAATGTGTTAGTTGCATCCAAACATTCTTATGTTGTGGAGTTTGTAGGGAAGATCATTTTGCGGGTACCTCAATTTAAAATCTGGTATTTATGTGTTTTTTTCTCTTTTAATTTTACTCTATTAGCATAGTTAGCCTCTGTAACTTTGCTTTGTTAGCATCGTTAGTCCCTATACAATAATTAACAATGTTAATAGAAGCATAGTTAGCCTCTCTAACTTTGCTTTGATGGCATCGTTAGCCCTTATACAATAATTAACAATGTTAATAGAGCAAAGTTAAAGGATTTAATTAAAAGAGAAAAACGTCCAAGTACTAAATTAGAAATTAAAAGAAAGTATAGATGCTTGATTTTCCCGAATTCGTAAGCAAGAAATTCTTGTTCAAAACAAAACCAAAACCAACTATATACAAAATGCTCCGTTTAATGGCCATTCAAACTTCATAGAGGTCCCTCGGTTAAAATTAGTTAGCCAGTGTTTACATATCCATTAGTAGAGCTGGGAATCAGGGCTGGTCCGACCCTCCAGGGCCTGAGGTAAGAAAAACATCTGTTTTTCAAAGCCCGGCCCGAGAGCACCAGGGCCAGGGCCGGCCCTCCAGGGCCTGACTATTATTGTCATCATCTTCGCCACTATCATCAATTTCAACGACATTTGATTGTTCTTTACTTTGAGTAGTAGCCTCTGGCTCATTAGTAAGAATATCATAAATTTTTCTCCCGCATCATGAACACATCTATAATCTTTATTTGCAACAAATAATAAACCAAATCATAAAATTAGAGTATAGTTATTATGTATTTGTAGTTAAATGGATAAATAATCGTATAACAAATACTATATATATATAAATTAAAAAAGGAAATAAAGAAAAAACTACAATGCAAAGGGCTTGCAGGGCTGGCCCGTGGCCCTCCAGGGCCGGCCCGTTTAAGCCCGAGACCCTACAGGGCCAATTTCAAATATTTCATTCATTTTTCAAACCCGGCCCTTGAAGGGTCAGGGCTTAAACAGGCCGGCCCGATGGGCTTGGCCCGAATTCCTGACTCTATCCATTAGAAGCAAGTTTGGCCAAATATGCGAGCCAACACTTTCACTTTAATATTGATTGATACAAGGCTAAAATATGTTTTTAATCATTTAAGTTGTACATAAAGTGTATTTTTGGTCTCTTAACTTTATAAAGTATATTTTTCCTAAAATGTTAACACAACAAACTCAAATGATGACTGTGCAACTAACAAAGCATTTTAAGTTTTAATTTCTTAATATAACATATTTAGATTATTAAACTAAAATAAATCGATAAATTGCTGCAAATCAAATCTAAGTTTTGTTAGTTAGATTATTAAACATTTTTTTAATACAATCAAAGTTTTGATATTGACAGCTTCATTAGATTTATAGATATTTACACATATTTTAAAATTAATAACATTTAATTATAAAATCACCACTTAAGTTTGTTATGTCAGTAGTTTTCCGTTAGTAACATTAACAGTATTAAAATTATAAGACAAAAAGTATACTATATAAAATTAAGGAACCAAAAGTATACCTTATGTAAACTTAAATGATTAAAAATATACTTTAACCTTAATATAATAATAAAAATCAGTTGGTGCAAGGAAAAACGGTTGA
Source organism: Acacia pycnantha (assembly GCA_025563575.1). Classification (NCBI taxonomy): domain Eukaryota; kingdom Viridiplantae; phylum Streptophyta; class Magnoliopsida; order Fabales; family Fabaceae; genus Acacia; species Acacia pycnantha. Next base: position 2,367,689 of record JAMWYP010000038.1, read on the forward strand.
CATAGGTTGTTAGGATACAAACATGACAAACCTTAATCATTTGGGGGCTTCCATATTATACGGATCCTAGGCCGCTAATTCCTTATTATGCCGTGGAATAACAATGCCTTGCTAGTTGGCGCAAAACCTGAAATGCATTAGGAAGAACTAGTTTAAATAGTCCAGAGAGCTTCTGGGGATCATATAATTTCGATAGTGTGCAAATAATTGAAAGGGGAACATGTAGCACAAAATATATATATAAATGGTTTATTGAAAACTCACATTCATGTCACTAGTATCAATTTTAATTTTCTCAGATGTTAAGAAACCCAGAACAAACTTCATTTAAAGAAGAGAAAACCAAAAAAAAAGCAAAGCAAAGCAGCCGCCAATAGAATGCCCATGAGCACAATATTCATCAATCAAACCTAGCGGGACAGGAGCTAGAGTGGCACCCAAACCAAAAAAAAAAAAAACTACTCTCATATAATGCATTTTTCCAAAAAGGACAATACATTACCAAATTGGCAGAGAAAAAGGGAAAGCCCTTTGCTACATTTTTTTTTTTTGATATAAAAATTTTAGGAGAGGGGTTGGGTTCACCCACAATCCAAGGGCAGGACGCTATGGCTTTGCTCCCCAAGGCATACAGGACTGAGAGTACACATGCCTCCACATAGGATGCCTCCCCCAGCGCCTTGACCAACTCCAGGATCGAACCCCCTCCCTTTGGTGAGAGTGTCCGACCCTTTTGCCAGTTGAGCCCAAAGACGAGAGGTCTCTTTGCTACATGATGACATGTAAAAGCAATACTTTTCTTTTATACAGGAGGGAGCAATTGTCTGAACCTAAGAATTCTTTGACACAGCACTCATTCACAAACAACAATCACAGGATGGTGCAGCACCGCTCAAATGAGAGGGATAAAAAAGTTGCAGAGGATCAGACTTGGAAAATGAAGAGAGATGGATGTCGAATACTGCATCAGCTGTATCATCCAAAGTAATGATTTGAGAGAAACATATTCTCTCTGGTCATAAATATAAGACAAAGTCAACTTTTTTGGAGAAATTAAAAAAGTTAATTAAACTATTTTAGAGGATTTATTTTTTAATTTTTTCCTCCAAACTAATTAGTTTGACTAATAAACTGATATGTAATCTAAAGCCTAAAGGTACACAACATATGATATGATTGAGTAACTTATTTAACTTCCTTAATCTTTAAAAAAAAAAAATCAACTCTATCTTATATTTAGGACATGAACCATTTTGATAGTTATAAACTTTGAAACAGAGCCAAAATTTTGAGCAAAAAAAAAAACAGAGCCAAAATAATTCCTTTCCCTCCCTCCGTCTTCCAACATAAAGAGAATATAAAGCATGAACAAAAAAGGAAAAAAGGCCTATAAATTTGATGGGGATCTGTCTCTATTACTTTGTCATCTAGCTTTAAAGACAGCCTTAAAATTGTATAATAGATCCTTTCCAGTAGCAGCCAATGAGGTTTCAAATATATCTCAAATTTCAAACTCATGCAATCATCATAAAAGCATCTTCACAGAAATACAGTTTTTCAGCATTTATATCAACCCTTCGTTCAGATTTAAAGTTTGAAAGTGTAATTATTTCGTATATTTAGCAGCCCTAATTTGAACAAGGCAAACTCAGCCAGTCAGCCTTCTAGCTTGTATTTACTCATAAAGTTAATTTCAGTATGTGTGTTTGAACTTTGAAGTTAGAAAACTAAGCTAGGGCTTACAAAGTGCCAAAGCCTCCAATTACTGCCGGTTGAATCACCAGCTTCCCTGGAGAAAAATTCCCTAATTCCAATTGACTGTAAAGATTGACGATAGACATCAGGCTGTATTCTTACAGCTAATTAAGTTTTCATCGGCTTAAAATACCCATAAAATTGGAACACGCAACTGGAATTTAGCCATTAATTTTACACTTAAACCATAGGCAGACATCTGACAAGAATCGGTATGTGGAAACTCCTTTTACAAATCACATTATCAAAAATAAGAAAACAGAAATGATATGCCCATGAAACAAGAGAGAGAAATTGATGTATCTTCACACAGAGTTGCATTAAGAAATCAGGCTATACTGCAAGCATACATACCTGAACAGTTTCTAGCACCTTGCACATGCTTGATCTCTCTCGATTAGTATCTACCCCAGATGACTGAACATACCCTTGAATACAGCCTCATCTATCTCAAACCTTGTTTACCTCATTTTCTAACAGTAATATAACATTTCATAGATGAAGCAAGATTACAATTTATATACTACGTAGAAGAAGCTCCTCCTAAAGGACTAGCTGTCATATGACATACAAGAATAGTCATGGTAGCTGGAAAAAAACTGCAAGAATAAATGGAAAATACAAGAGGAGAAGCATCCAGTTTGGAGAATAGGCAGCAGTAGCTGAATTAGAGAATTGAACAGATCCAGTAAAGCTTCCAAAGCTTCCAGAAGCATTGCCCACTGGATTTGTACTAGGTATAGCAGTGTTCTTGCAAGAACCAGAAGGTGCTCCAGCCTGAAAAAAATCATGTAATTATGTGATTGGCTCTAAGCATTTCATTGGGAAATTTACCTAAATATTAATAAATAAATAAAAAAATACCTAATTGCAGTACTGTTCAAAAGTTTGCCCAAACTAATACAGTTTGGTTGCGTCAGTACTGTTGCGTCTGACGCCACTTTGCGTCAAGCTGCCACACCCACCAAAGCACAGCGTCAGGGTGTGGCGGCTTGACGCAAAGCGTCAGTATTCACGCCACAAGTGGCGCGGATACTGACGCCACTTGCTGTTGCTCAAATCCGAGCAACTTGTTGCGTCAGTACTGCTGATGCAACCAACTGCATTAGTTTGGGCAAACTTTTGAACAGTACTGCAATTAGGTATATTTTTTATTTTTTATTAATATTTAGGTAAATTTCCCCATTTCATTCCATCAAAATGTTCAGGCAGAATCTGCAGTAGCAAAGGAGAAACCTAACTACGTCCAGGATTCCATCATGTTACCAAACCACAGGAGATGCAGAGAATAGGAATCTGAATCTACTTTTGCCCAAATGTGTGCCACATGGCTTAGATTGTGTAGTTTAGAATTTCATGGCATTTCAAGTGCAAGGAATTTTAGAAGTCTTTGTTTGGATAACCCTAGTATTCATTAGTTATATATATGCGTATGTATATTTGTGTCTATGCAGTGTCTATGTTAATGCCAATGTCTCTACATAAATGAATATGTAGGCGCACTCAGTCGTCTGATTGCATGCATAAGTGTAATGTCTGTTTAAGTGCATATGCATGCATGTCCTGTCATTAGCATGTGCGTGCAAGAAATGTTGCCAGAAGCTAGTAATGCACAAAAGAGGGAGAAGGAAATTTTCAAATTCCACCTATAATGATGAAGTTTTCAAATTCGTTGAAAAATATTTAATTAAATTTAGCACAGAAATTTAGAATTAATCCACCCAAACACGCAGCAAATGATTCCAAGAACTAAGGATTCTAATTAGAGAGACAGAATAGATTTCAAACATATTAATGTTCTTCAATGACTAAACCTTTCTTGTTATCATCTCAAGTCAAGATCAATTTACCTTTCGCCCGGTTTTTGTATACAAAAGGTCTTAAAAAATCATTTATATAAAAGGAAGAGTGGGTTGAGTTTTAATTGGTGACTGCTGAGTAGATGGCCAATTGTCTTGTATATTCAGGAAGAATGCCTAAATTAAGTTGATGTTACTTCCAGAAGATACTTTGTAGTCAACCTTCAAATAATATCATTACAAACTACAGAGTCTGACATTTCTTGTTTAACTTGAACAATGAAAATTGAATATCAGGAAATTTTCTGCTGTTGAAAAAGTATGCCCACTTAAGCTTCCACTCACTAGTTTATGAGCAGAAGATAAATGTAAAAATGAAATTAACAAGGTACAAAAGATGGTTCACAGATGGAGGTTAGTACATATTTGGTTGAGTGGAGCATACAAACCTGGCAAGCTGTGACAGTACTGCACCCACACAATGAGGGGCCATTCATTTTATCCACAATATCAAAAACACCACCTCCATCGCTCCTCTGCATGAAATTTTCACTCAGAATGCTAAAGTGGATTTGCAAGACCTTTACTTTAAATATATAAATCAAGAATTAAATGTCAAGTCTATAAGAATGAGAAATACCATGTAAAAATTAACTGCTACAAAATTGGGAAGCACCTTCCCTGCAGCTTTGTAACATGTATTCACCATCTCTGCAAGTGGAGCCGAATGCTCCTTGCACGAATCAGCTTCAACTGGATATGTTGGAAAGTAATTCAGCAAGAAAAGTGATGCGCTCCTAGAATTCAGGGGCTTTGATTCTTTTCTATGTGGGCAAGACCCTGGTTGAACTCCAGGATCTCCAGCTGAAAGTAATTAAAGAGGTTTTCATTAGCTCATGTACTATGAACAATGAAAATATGCAAGATATAATGATGTTGTACATACGTTCATTTTCAACCATATACTTCCACTGATAAGCTATTCCTTCTTCGGCTTCCTTTGAAGCAACAGAAGTAAAAACAAGAAGACGGTGATTTGCTTGAACCATTTTCGGTATAGTAGGCCAATCTTGACCCTTTTTTGGCATCTTAGACACAGGAAACCAATATTTATCCAGTCCTGCATTAGTGAATAGATTAGTCAAACCCTTAGGAGTGTGCACATAGTCTTCAATTATAATGGTGACAATCTCTGTAGGGTTTTCGGTCAGGAATGCCTCCACCTCTTTCAATGTATTGATTGCAGGTTGCTGCAATAGTTTTTATGGACATATTAGAAAATGTGCCACTAAAGAATAACCATGAAAGCAAATTTAGATTCTGAAAAAAATAGGAATAAGGATTAGATTACAAAGGCTGTGAAGTTGAAGCACTGCCCCTTGAATGAATGGCAGAGCCAGATATCATTTTGGAATTCGTACATGTCTAACATCAGTGCCCTCACTCCATTCTAGCAATATTCACCAAGCAAATGTATAAGAACCACTGTAGGAATGATGTAATAACAACAAAGGAACAGGCGAATAAGATTTCATAATCATGTATGGCTGTCACTTGTCAGTGTCAGTGATGGTTTAAAAAGGAAATCCTCAACAGAACCGAATGGGAATGGAAGCTTTGATGCAGCTCAAAACGGGTGAAGAGAGAAGCAAAAATAAAAGAGTAATATACAATGTAATGCATGAAAAAGATAATTCTTAACGTTTTAGTCCTTTCACATTGAGCAACATACTAGCAATTTGGTCCAAAAGAGGATTGACATACAGTTACAAACTTTGAAGGAGTAACCCATGTAAAGGAATAAGTATATCAAAGTATAATCTCTGAAGGACAAGATTGTGTATTTACTCGGTAGAAAGTACAAGAAAAATGATCAGATGTTAAGTTTGCATCTTCATTGGTTTTCCCACATACCCTCAACTGGTTAGTCACAGTATCTTCTTGATTGTAAAGCGTTAGCCTCTGAACGCCCGGCAAAGGCGGTGCATCAACAATGCTGAATGAATTGTGAGTGACAATCCACGTGTACTTGTTGAATGGCGAGTCATTAATCTACAGAACAATGAGTAAAAGTTGAGAAGAAAAACAGCGGAGTTCACCGCCAAACTCGCAAAACACTACAGCACATAAAACAACAAACTCAAGCAGTAAAGCTAAAAATTTAACACTCGTATCACTAAATGTATAGGCAAAGATCATTACTATAGCTGTAGGAACGGTGGCTTGACCTCTGGTGCAGACAGGTTGCGTCCTGCCCAGAGCAAGGCAGTTGCCACAAAACAGACCTGGCCCGCAATCTGTAGCCGCCGAACATGGCTCCAGAACCTGTGAATTACTGTGAAATTCAGCTCAATTTCGAAGAGAAAAAATGGGGAAATCCACGGATCTCATGAAAGAAAAAGGACCTGGCAATTGCCGTTAGAGCAGGCAATGGAAGTGGTGAAGAGTAAAGAGAAGAGTAAGAGAAGGAGGAAGCCAAAGACAATGGATGGTGCTCTGCACTTGCTATGGTAGTACATGGCAGCTAGCTGTGCAGAGACCAGAAGACAGAAGGCACCGGCACGCAGAGAGAGAGAGAGAATGGAAGAGAGAAATTTTATTTTAGAGCGAAAATGATCATCAATCAATACCTATTGCAGTTGGCACTTGCACCACTGTTACCATTAAAAGGAATTCAAAAAAAAAAAAAAAAGGGCATCATGCTAAGCTCGATGAAGCCTTGAATCCTGAAGGACAAGGTAACTTTTTAAGCTTCTTAATTCAGGCTTGGTTGACGACATCGTTTCAAGTCAATAACCAGAGATATTTGATTAAAAGTGTATTTTAATTATATTAAATTGTTACTAATAGAAGGTTATATATAATAGAAATATTGAATATACACACACACAATGAATTGTTAGAAATGGGGCCACTTTACAGGTCACTCCCACAAAGTGCTCCACTGGTTATTTCTCCTTGGAAGTAAATCCTAGATCCTCTATTTTTCTTATTATCTCTCATTAGCCTATCTAAGTCGGGATCCGGATGCTCTCAGAAGCGACTTCCTCAGTATCCTTCAGTATCTTTCGATCTTATCCGTCCAAAAATTGATCCAAGGGTGCAGATCTATTTTTTTAAAAACCGCGTGCGAATACTGAGAGAGATTCTGAGGAAAGGATACTGAAGTAATCTGCTTCCATCTAAGTCGTTGATGGGAAAAATGAAAAAAAAAAAAAAAAAGTTAAAGAAATATTTTAACTTTTCAAATTAATTGGATAAATATAATTTAAAAATTACAAGGATTATAAGAAAAGCTGACCCTATCTCCTCGTGTTCCTCTGTATATGCTTTACACATAAAATATTGACTATTTATTGTGGATATTCTTACCCTTGAATGCTTTAATTAAAAGTTCCACGTTTTCCTTGGTTATGATGCTAACCCCATTTATATATTGCAACTTGCATAAAACTCGCGAAGGCAGGAAACAACATATGACTGAAATAAACAAGTTCCATGTTTCTCTGTTGACAATACTTCGGCCCAGATGGTGAAATGTGAATTGACATTTAAAAGTAAGATCTTTCTAAGCAGATTTCCAGTAAAATGAACCAAATGAATTTCAGCGTGCAACAATTTTCCGGCCATTTCGTGCATACCGTTATACAAATGATCCCCGAAGCTTGCATCTTCCATCCGGGGTAGTTAATTCAGGAGATTAACATGAAAATGGTTTCTTACAATGTAATGTTACCTATGAATTGAGATTAATTCCTCTACCTATCCAAAGAATAACAAAAGAATTGAATTTAGATTTCTTTATCATGAGAAAACAAATTCCCTTCCATTGCGCAAGCTTTCTTTGCACGAGCACTTGAAGGAGCACTTTTTCCCTCCCATTAAGCAAGCTTCTTTGCACGACCACTTGAAGGAGCACCATCGTCTTTTTTCGAGCCAGACGCCTCAGGCTTGCGAGCCCAGGCAGGAGCTCTATCCGGTTCATAGCGGTAATCATAGAACAGTTCCTCCCCAGCATTAATCCGTTCCTTGGCAAAAATGCCTACCCTATGATCCCCAGCTACCATTATAACCTGATACAGATAATCACGTTGTTAGATTGACACCCAAAGGCCCTGTCAAGGCCATGCACTGTGAATTTACATCAGAGTCCAGAGAATCTAATAAGGAGCCAGCCAGATTCAGAGCAGCGAACTAAATACCTTCGCATAGCAATTTGGATCAGGAGAATGATTGGCAAACTTCAATTTGTCACCCTTCCGATAAGCATCAAGAACAAACTGCATATAACAATCACATGAAAGGATTCATCACTACATTACATTCGATGCATGCATGACTCGAAAACAATAAAAGTGCTAAAAAGTTGCCTGATCATTCAGATTAAAGAGAAAAGATGAATTCTCCCGATCATATATCTTTCCACGCTTATCTGCCTCCCTATGCGAAATTAACTCTCCAGTATACTCTCCAAGGTATTCATGCTTCCCAACGCTGTTCTGGAGGGTAGCAACCAGATTGCATCAGTAGGGAGAAGATTAAGATAGCAACACCACACTACTACAGGACCATCGTTTGACAGTTACCTTTAAGAAGGCTCCCCAACCAGATACATCAGACGTTCCAAGAAGAACCTGTAAGAACATTGGATTATAAGTTGCCACCACTGCGAATATAAAAATGGACAAGAACGCCCTCTCTAAAAGGTTAACACAAAAGAACAAAGAGATACTTGAGTTACATTGAAAGATTAAAATCCGTACTGACTCACATTCCTGAGAATGTGAAGACCATCCACATCCATAATGGAACTAAAAACAAAGGATTTTTCCCCAGTTACCCAAATTCCCATCCTAAATCTGGTAGACTCATTAGGTAACATTGTCTTTCATCAGGATTTAGTCTGCAGAAGTTTGATGGGCCTTAATTCAAATTCTAAACAATGAAACCAAGGCTAAATTATTGAGACTTTTATTTATCAGCTTTGTCTCATCCACTTCTCTTAATTATTAAAAAAATAAGTCTGAAGTGAACTTACTAAATTTAATATATAAATGATAGAAGATTTTCCTTTTCAGAAGGAAAGGAAAGCATAAGCCTCAATATCTAAGCGTGGACATTTAAAATTTAAAGGGAAGATGAGAAAAGAACAGAAAAATACCCTTTGCTGCTGTTTGAGAAGAAGTTTCATATTCCTACATTCATAATTATCACCCCTTTGGCTAGGAATCCCAAGAGTGCCATCACCACAGCTGCAAAAAATAGAATTAACAATCAAAATAGAAGAAACTAGCGTGCCATATAGATACTAGCAATGAGTTAAAGCTTAATATCATACACATTACTCCCTTTGGTCCTTGTCATAAGACACCAACTAACAAATGTATTTAGTCTTTTTATAAGACACTTGCTTGTTTCAAAGAGCATTAAATATTTTTTTTCCATGTATGCCCATAATTAATAAGGGTAGTGGGTGAAGGTAATAATTAATATTCCCTCTGGTCCTTATTATAAGGCATCAACTAACAAATGTATTTGGTTCTTTTTATAAAGCACTTACTTGTTTCCAAAGAGCATTAAATATTTTTTTTCCATGTATGCCCCTAATTAAGAAGTGTAGTGGATGAGAATAATAATTAATATGATATTAGAGTTTAGTGTAATTAATAGGGGTAATATTGAAAATTACTTAAATTTTAGACAAATTTAATGACTTTAATTGTTTTTATTGATTTGTGAGAATCGTTAGCTTGTGCCTTATAATAAAGACCAGATGGAGTACTAAACTACCAATTACATTACATTAATGAAACTGAGGCAAAAAGTCTCAAGAAAACAAGTGAAACCCATTTCTTTCAGATCCTCATTCGTTATTTAGTCCTATCATCAAGGGGGAAAGTGGGAAACAAAAGAAAATTTATCGTCAAACCAAAAGGAAACTAACAAAACTGAAGCTCACATATGGTTGAACATTTGCTGAACAAATCATCAGTTCAATAAATGAAACGATGACCAAAACCAACGAAGCAGATTCAGGATGTTTTAAAATGCATAAAAAATTGCTCCCCAAGTACTAGTACTGAATCAAATTAGATTAAAAAATAATAATAAAATTACCAAGACAGATATATGGACATATACAATGCAAAGGAAAATCTTACCCAACCCAACAATTTCTACAAACATCAGGATCACATTCCCTATCGGCAGCGAAGCATGGGCATTGTCGACTTCGGCATTGACTCTTAGCACAATGACAGCCACGAAATCTATTCTTGCAACTCTTGGGGCAACTGAAGACCCAAAAAGACAGAAATCGTTAATGAGCATTAGATGAAGATTCAGGCAGGTAGGCAGGCGGGCATGTCATAGGACTAATGCAATCTATATATGTCAGCAATAACTATAATACCCAGGATTCCTCACACATTGAGGCATCCGGAACTAATTTAAAAGCTTACCCACAGTACTTTTCACAGCAGGTTCCATTTTGAAGACAAGAACACTGCTTTCCACAAGCTGATTGGCAACCACATGGATTATATTGACGACAGGGCTGATCCTTTCTCTCTGTAATCCTTTTCCGAATAGAATGATAAGCAGCAGATTTCCAGGTATACTTCAATCGACGGACTCTTCCTCTTCTACGTAAAAACCTTGATCTCCGTCTCAATTCATTGTTACCCTTAAAATCATTTCAAGTTACCAAAACTTGTTAGGTGAGTAGCATTGAAGCAGAGTGCGAATCATAAAATTGCACAAAGCATAGTTGCATTCAAGTCAACCTTTGAATAGCCTTCCAGGAGGGAATTTACAGCATCGCCAACAGGACCTGGCATCTTTCCCTCATTACAATTTATATATTGGAAAACCTCCCAACATGTCTTCAGACCAGCTAAGAGATTCCTTGCAATTAGACAGCTGCAGGAATGATCAACAAATGTATAATCTAAGTTGAACATAGGCTAGCACCAGCGGAGGAGCAAGTGGGCAAATGTTTGAGTATAGACAAGTGTGGACCCAAACCACAAGTGTATAATCTATAATTTACACATTGATTTGATGATTAGATCATGCACACCTTCGTATAACAATCACCTTGGAGGAATGAGATGATAACAGTATAAAAATCCTTCCATATTGTAGACATCTATTTCTCACAAAGCATCTAGAGCTAGCCTTATCTCCATATGAATGTAATCAGTGATCATGCGTGTTAATTTCTACAGTAAGTATTGATTAATAATTGCAAGATTAATTTATAATGAGAAAATCACAGCCATCCCCAGTCCAAAATGTCAACGGCACACACTGACTGACCTGTTTCTACCAAATATTTCCATCCCTTTGTCTAGAAGGGCTTTTTCAAGAGTTTTCCATGATTTATTATCAGTGAATTCCTGATTGCATATATTCTCATTCGCACACTCTTCTTTCCTCAGGTTCTCATCACTACTTGTGACAGGGCGGTCAGGGACCATCTCATTTGAAGAATGATCAAAAGCTTCACCCTAATACATATTGAGAATGTCAGAGATTAGAAGTTAGAACACACCAAGAGAGTCAGAAATTAGACCTTCGGTCAAAAATTCACTTTTTGTGTCAAGAAAACCAAGTGCATAATCTATCTTTTGCAAACTTAAGATTGGGTAAAAGTCAGATTGTGTAATGTGATTTATGTTTGGATTGACGGTAGCATAAGTGGCTTTTCTAAAACTGAAACTTATTTGGATGATTACTTTGAAAAGCAAGTTTCGATGGAAAATAACTGAAAATGACGTAAATATTATTAAATAATACATATATATTATATAAATATATATTGTGAAAAATACAGAAACTTGTTCGGATAATTAATGAGAAAAAAGTTTAAAGGCATAAATTTTATAAAAATAAAAATTGGTAATGTATTATTGGGAAAAAATTTACAATACTAAATTACTTAGGTTTTTTAGGAAAAATTGGCGAAAAGTCCCCTAAAAATTTAATTGGTGAGAATGACCCAAATCATAGTACTATCATGATTTTTATATAAAAAAATTATCACGTAATTCTCATCAATTAAATTTCTCATGGACCTAAATCAAAGTACTTGTCATGATTATTAACTTTTAAGTGAATTTATATTTAGGACAAAAAATTTCATTTATAAATATTTATGATAAGGACTAGGATAGTATTTCAATTAAAAAAAGTGGGATCCAACATCTTTCTTTCATAAGTTGTTTTTCTCTCTCCATGGTGGAAAAGCCAAAAGCAAGAAATTTTGGCTTATGGCTTAAGCTGCTTTTTTTTTAAAAGCCCAATTAAGAAAAAGCTATCCATAACATCTTAAAAAAGCCAAAGCCACCCATAAGCATGTTTTCCTATGAAAAAGCTACTTTTGAGATGGCTAAACGCCATCACAAACACACCCTCAAGATTATTCGTTTATCTAGTAAGAAATTAAAGTAATAATCCAGTTTAACTAAGAAAAATACTCACAATGGAATCAGAGTCAGAAGCAACAGTTCTCTTCTGCCTCTTCTGCATGGAAACTAGTACACGTTCTGCCACTCGCTTACTGTTCCTCTTACTGACTCCACTTTTACCCATAGCTTTAGTTTTAGGTATTGCCCGGGAAGGTGAAGCATTGTTCTGCCCTGGGCCATTCTCTGAGTCACTACTCTCAGATATGTTCTTCGCATTTGAGGAAGCACTTTCACTTCGGCTGGACTTTATTCGCCTTCTAGCAGATGGAGTACACAACTTCTTCCTAGATGACTTTTGCATCCCAGCACCACTTGAGCATTTCTCTTCATCATCACCTAGGGCAGAAGAGGTAACTTTGGCAAATCTTTCAGACTTCAGCACCTATATTGTCAAGTTTAAGCACCTTATGTGACTCTTCACAGAAATTTCAAAAATAGATTCCTGGAAAAATGAAAAGACGAAACTTGGATGCAGTTTCAACTTTCAAGGTCTTTGTTATCAGCCTCTAAAAATAACATCTGGATTTTTTCTCATTGTAGCTCAACATTACATGATTGGTTGTATAAAATTTCCTTAGTCTATGCCATGTGTTCATTGAATAACTTGATTATAGCACAGTAGAAATTTACCTAAATCTAGTCCAAAACAAATCTAAATGCATACCAATTGAAAACAATTTGGTCCACATGGTGCAATTTCAGCATCAGGAGGCATCCATGCAGATTGTTTCTCAGCCTGTCAATGAATGAGTTAATTATATTCTGACTAATGCACAGAAATTACTAACATATAGAACTTACAGGGAAGATGAGATCCTGTGAACATCCATGCAATCTACAATCAAAAGCCTGCTAAGTAAAACAAAACGCACAATAAATGAGATGTACAAATTTTATGAAACTACAAGTTATTAAATGGACATGCTTGATCTTACAAGACATCGTCGACAAAAGAGGTTGTCAAAGGAATCAAGAGCTGCTTCAAGATCCTTGTCCAGAAACGAATTTCCACCTTGAGAACTCTTTTCAGCATCGTTTTCACAACTGATAACTTCAAATCTAGCCTGTACAAAATGATCAACTGTGTTTCATATTTCTATAAAGCCAGAAGAAAGAAAATGGGAAACAGCTGGCAAAAGCCAACTCACCGACCAGTTCTCATTAGAATAATTGAAAGGGTGGAAGTGGAAATGACATGAGAGAACAAAACCAATATATGATAACCCATACCTTAATGTCACAAGCGTTTCTAGAAAAACACCGGGCCAGTGATTCCACAACAAGATCAGACAAACCAAATTTTTTGGTAGTCATGCTGTAAAAATTAAAGCACGCATCATGAAATATAAAAATATGCATATTATACAACAAAAATAAAAATATGCAACACTGTGCAACAAACTAGTTTAAACACTATAATGTCATGAAAAACATGAGAACATTGAAGAACTAAAAGAAACCAATTAGAATTTAAAATTACGTCAGAAGATTTGAAAATCAATGTAGAGTAAGGGACCCCAAGTAAAAACATATAAATCAACCAAAATGAAAAACCTAGCATATGATCTTTCCCATTAAAAATTTTTGACAAAAAAAAAAATAACTAACCCAGAAAATTGTTATATGGGAAGGATTTTGGAGGGATGACTATGGATTGAATGATATAACAATGAATCATAGACTATTTTCATTTCCCAATAAAACATTATACCATACATTTAATAGATCAGGGATCTTGTTTCCATTTTATAGGCATTCCAAGAACAGAAAATTATTGCCATTCTGAAAGGACTCTATTCAGTTACTAGATCTAAGCTAGGCAATTTAGGTAGACAAATTAGAATCAGCAAAGGACCAACATGCTTTTTAAGGTCCCAGGTTGACTTTCCATTTTAATGTAATACTAGGTTGTTAGCTGTCTGATAGGGGTGGCTATTGGGGTCTGTGAAAGGTGTTTTACTTTTGCTATATTAGCTGTGAGGGGCATGAGGGAAGGGCATCGAATATTTTGTGAGAGGAAGAGGAGTGGAGAACCAGGGACGACCTGATTCTTGGTCGTTAGGGAGTTTTCTTGGCTTCCAACAGATTTGTGTATCTTATTTGAGAGGAATATATCAGATTAGCAAGATATTTGGGTGCTATTTGTTAGTCCCTAACAATTGGTATCGAGCGGTGGTCTTGGGGAAGGATGGCCGACGAGGTTAGAGAGTTGAGGAATCGGTGACTAAACTATCAAAGAAGGTGGACGATTTGGCGGGACCGGCACATCAAGTGACGTAACTCACCGAAGGAATGAAGCTTATGCGGGAGATGTTGTCTGCGAATGGAGCGGAGCTCGGCCAAGAGAGGCGAGGACCAAGCAGAAACAGAGAAAACTCACTCAGAAGCAGAACACGATAGCAATGGAGAAACCGAAGAGGAGTCACAAAGTTCAGAAAATTGGAATTACTCGTCTTTGATGGAGACGATCCCATTGGGTGGTTCTCAGGGTGGAGAGATATTTTCATATAAATGGCGTTGCAGATCGGAGAAACTGGAGGCGGCGGTGGTATGTCTTGAAGACCGGGCACTCCATTGGTACCAGTGGAAGGAAGCTCGGGGGTCCATAAGAAGCTGGTTGGAGTTCAAACATCAAGTGCTGGAGAGATTTCATTCTTTTCAAAGAGGAGGAGATTATAAAGTTCTCTTCGAGAATAAACAAGAGGGATCGGTGATGGAGTATGTGGAGGTATTCGAAAGACTTTCTTTTCCGTTGAAGGACGCGACCGAAGAATGTCTGATGGGAGCCTTCCGATGCGGTTTGAAAACAGAAATTCAGGCCGAGATGGAGCTGGCCGAGGAGTGCGACTTGGAAGGGTCAGTGCGACTGGCCATTCGCGTGGAAGGGAAGAAGAAGATGCTGGAAGGAGATAGAGGGGTCCGAAACTTCAACCCACCCAGCAATAGTGGGTTTAAAAAATACCCGATTCAGACCCCTCAAGTTCGGGCCTCCAATTTTTCAGAGCCCAGTCGACACATCTACCCAACCACCCACCAAACCAGACCCGAATCGAAGCTCTCAGGCACGCAAACAGGGAGCTCGTCTTCTGCGATATCTACAACGCACAAGACCAGTGGGAGTCGACGCTGACGAACACCGAGATGGCTCGCCGCGTGAGCTAGGCCTCTGTTTCAAATGTGGTGAGCGCTCTGATCAAGCACACATGTGTCGAGAGAAACACTTGCAAGTCTTCCTAGTTGAATCTGAGATCGAAAATAGAGAGCAAGCGGCGGAAACAAGAGAGGGGGCTGACAGCTTTACCGAAGTTGAAGAGGACACCATTCCCAAACTTTCACCTTGAGGACAAGGTGAAGCTTTTAGGGGAGGTAATGAAAGGACCCTATTCGGTTACTAGATCTAAGCTAGGCAATTTAGGTAGACAAATTAGAATCAGCAAAGGACCAACATGCTTTTAAGGTCCCAGGTTGACTTTCCATTTTAATGTAATACTAGGTTGTTAGGTGTTCGATAGGGGTGGCTATTGGGGTCTGTGAAAGGTGTTTTACTTTTGCTATATTAGTTTGTGAGGGCATGAGGGAAGGGCATCGAATATTTTGTGAGAGGAAGAGGAGTGGAGAACCAGGGACGACCTGATTCTTGGCTGTTAGGGAGTTTTCTTGGCTTCCAACAGATTTGTGTATCTTATTTCAGAGGAATATATCAGATTAGCAGTATATTTGGGTGCTATTTGTTAGTCCCTAACACATTCCATCCTGTCAGAAGCTCACTTAGAGTGACTGAAAGATAATGGACATGATTGAATAAAAACGATATGGTGCAACATTAAGAGATTTAGAAAACCGTATTGTTCATATTATACATTAATAGTAAGCAATGCAAAACATGGATAGCTGTACAGACTATTCAAATCTTCAGTTGCTTGCTGCAAAGAAAGACTTAAAGAGAATGATCAGAATTGAATTAGTTGTAGCAAAAGCAAGGGAATGGATCTGGCCATATAAGAACAAAAAGGTTTGACTTTAGACAGCACAATATATTGACAAAGATCCACCTAAAAAATGATGCATACTTGAGACTGCGGAAGGTGCCCCAATCAGCAAAAAGATATAAATTCAGATTAACAAACATTTGAAAATCTAAAAAAGAGATAGAAAACAGATCAAATAATAAAAAAGCAGACAAACCAAGAAATGGATGCTATTACTGCATAAATATTTTCATAGAACGAATAGAAATCAGAGATAAGGAAGTCACACAAAGCATTTCATTAGCAACTATTTTTTTCTATTTACCAAAAGAAGCCCGTTTGGGATAGCTTTGGTAGAAGTAGCTTTTGTTTCTGATGGATTTTTCTTAATAGACTTATTTTCTGATGGACTTTTTTTAATGTGATTTGTGTTTGGGATAGCAGTAGCAGAAGTGGCTTTTGTTTGTGATGGGAACTTGTTTGGCATAACTTTTAAAAAGATAGATGAGATGGAAAATGACAGAAAAAGCATGAATCAAATTCTCTCACACACACACACACATATATATGTGTGTGTGTGTGTTGTATAAAATGTGATAATTTGACATAAAAATTAAAAATAAATATAAATTTGCCAAATAAAATAGTAACATTACCATTAAAAAAATTTACAACACAATTATCGAACATAAATAAACCTATCCCCTACAAATTGGATTATTAGTATTTAATGGTAATATGTAAATTTTTACCCATTGCATTATATTGTTTTTATGTTGGCAAAAAAAAAAAATATATTGTTCACAGAGACTCAATTTAGCAATGAACTAACAATATGTAAATTTGGACCCATTAAAAAAAATAGTAAAATATGTCATGAACTTAGAATATCCATTTCACTTACAATTGTGCATTTGCAACAAAATTTAGCAGTAAACCAAATCGGATAAAGAAAAAATATAATAGTTACAATGCATTTGTAACAAACAAAGCATTTTCAGAAATTTAATCTCACAACCTTGGGAAGAAATTACAGTGCAAAGAAATTATTGAAGAGGAGAGGAGGGGAGAGAGAAGGCATTGAAGAGGAGAGGAGGGGAGAGAGAAGGCAGGTTGCTTTTTCTTTTTGGGCAAATAGTTTGAAAAAAAAATGTTGTGGCTTTTGATGAGATAATAAGCTAGGAAATGTGGCTTCATGAGAAAAGCAACTTCAAACCATGAAGTCCATTAACCCTTAAAGCCATCCCAAACAGTCATATTTCTTGCTTATGACCAAAAAGTAAAGGCGTGCAATAACAGTTTACTAAGCAATACCAACCGAAGTATATAATCTTCCGATTCTACAAATTCTCTTTCTTCTTTCTCCTCTATTATTTCCTCCTCACTATCACTGCAAATAAGTGCTTCTCCACCATTTTGATCATAATAAATTCGCCTTCGACCTACTACTGACTGATCCTCAGTCATTCTTTGATTTCTGCATCAGAATTGATACAAGTAATAAATATCTTCAAAATATAAACTTATGTACGCTTAGTCACATTTTGAAATCATGAAACTACATTTTACAGGAATAGAGAGAAAAGCAAAGAGTTCAGAGTTCAGTGCAATGAATAGTACAAAGGAAGAGGCTTGCTTGAGTGCTCCAGAAGAAATCTATAACTGATTATATAAATAAAATAAAAATTCTTTAAACACTTTCTCTCCTGTCAATTTCCTTTAAAATACTCATTTAGTTCAGAACTCAAGGGTTGGATTGTCCAACAGATGTAGATATGAATTATAATTTAGTCCAGTAAACTTATTAACCATCAACAGAAAAGCACAAAAAAACAACCACATTCTACACCACTATACTTCTTGACATTCATTCAACTTCCTCGCCAATCAGAACCCTCCACTGGTAAGAACCCTATGTTGGTAGCGCTCACTTTGATGTTAATTGACGGGCACTTAAATGAGGTGAAAAGCCTTTGCTCAAAAGCTAGCAATTGAGGTAAAAAATCAACCCCACTTGAATTTCTCATAGAGCATCCCATGCTATAATGTAGGACTTGATACATCAAATTACCTTTAGTCTCCATCAGAATGTCAAACACGTGGGGATATGAATTATAATTCAGTCCACTAGACTTATTAACCATCGATAAAAAGGGGGAGAAAACCTTATTCTTGCAAGCTGAGAAAGGAGATGCAGAGTATCTCAACACACCTGTCCAGAAAAATCCATGTAGTGTAAGGAGGTAATCTTTTTACTTCAGGTAGTTTAACAGGGCGAACAGCATTTTTTACAGCTACATTAGAACCTAAAAGAACAGCAGTAGAAGCATGGTTATCTTCATGATAGCCATTGCTCTCCTCATCTCCTTTGCTTGCATGAATATCATTGTGCATAGCAATTGCATCTTGCTGCCTCCTTGTCAGTAGGTCCAGACTTCTCTGTGTACCAGTACTGCTGCAGGTTCTTCTTTCCATTGATAACTGATAGAGATGGTTTGTAACGCCAACCAGCTTTGCTTTACTTTCTTCCATTGTCTTCTGATATACAAACACATGTAAATCCAATGTGACACGGTCTGTGAGAATTAATCAAAAAGTCCAATTAAAACCATCAATGAATTACAATTATGGGTAATCTATTGAACCTTTATGGAAATGCCCCTCTCAGCAGCGACTTGTTTTTTCAAAGAATCAATAACCGATTGCACATCCTTAGGAGTATAATCTGCGTCTTGTTCTCTCTGTGTCTGTATCAAAAATTAACAAAAATTAACTTACTTCTTACAAGTTTGCAGCTACGTTATTCAGAAAAAGAAATCATATAAACCTGAAATCACAACAGAAATAGTGTGGTTGCATCATCGCAGGCGATTCCACACACACAAAAATGAAATAATAAACTTTGGCAGTTATAGGAGAAGGAGTGCATGAATTCTGACATAATAACCATATTGTGCCAGATTAAAAATTACTCACAAAAGTGCTGGGTGAAGACTGCACCTCAAATTTGTGATCTAGTTCAAGTTCAACAAATTTAACAATTATGTTCAGTACATTTTTCTCACTTTTCATTCGCATGCATGTTCTTAGACATAATATCAAGTTATCAACAAATTTAGATGAGGAATTTATAGTGTAACTGCAAAACTTCATCAAAGTGTTAACTTCCCCAAATTTTATGTACAAAAACTTGGGGACGAACACAAGTGTTTAAGCCATATATTAAATTACAGTAGACTTCAAGAGAACATTATGGTCTCCCCTAGGCGCCAAAAAGGTGAATCAACCATTGAAGAAGCTGCAAAATCACAATGCAGCTTCATCTCCACGACTCCACCAATCTTCAAAGGCATTTAAAGCAGTCATCCTGAAAGGATTCTCATGAAGCTCTCACATTGAAAAATCTATGAGCCAATATATTTAGAGTCGAAGCATGCCCATAAATGATGGAAATTAAATGCGTCATTTATTGAGGATCTGAATCTAGATGAGAACATCCCCCGAAGTCGGAACGAGAAAAATACCACGAGATTCCGAGAGGACAGGAGAATGGACGCACTCAAGAGAAACTAAGGAATGAGAAAGTATACCGATTGTCCGTTGGGAGAGTCCGGAGCGTCAGCAGAGGCGGAAGGCGGAGGAGGCGCCTTCAACGACGCCATTGACGTCGGCAATGCTGGCGAAGTCAATATGACCCGATTCGGAAATGGAGAATCGGATCGAGATCCAGTTAGGATGCTGCTACAGGAGGAATGGGAAGAGGAGTGAAATTGGCGGGGCGATTAGAAACCCTAATCAGGCCTCAAATTCGGAAATTGTGTTGACGCTTTCAGTTTTCCTCGAGCAGCTTTGACGACACTTTTATTTCTCTATTTTATCCACAGTATGTTGTTGTGTTGCTCGGAAAGTGAAATGGGGGGAACCCGATTTTGAATTGTATACGTACTGTGCAAAAGCCCTCTTTGTTTCCTTTTTTTTTAATATTATAATTATTTTATTCCTATTTTTACTTAATTTTGTTTCTTATTCCTGGCTTACTTGTCCTCATTTTCGTGTTTTTTATATGCCTTTCTGGGCCTGTTAGCTGTCATGAAGCATAATGATAAGTAGTACTATGTTCATAATTAAGGTTCAGCTTTATAATGTTGTGATTTATTTCGACGATTTTAATAAATTTGCAAGAGTTGAATATTCTATGTTAGCAACAGAATCCTAGATTCGCAAAGTTTAAAGCGCGCGAACAAGTTCAGTGAATCTCACGGAGAAAATCTATTGTTTTTACTTTTTTACCTCTTTTGCACACTATTGTAATTACGAAGGTAAAATAAAAATAAAAAATAGAACATTGTAATTACCAGTGCTGGGGTGATTAATGATTTACTTATTAAATAATGTTTGTAGTTTATTGAATTATTTGGACAAAGTTTTATGACTTGGTAAGTTTTCCTGGAAAAAGATTGTGTTCACTCACATTCTATGGGTTGGTCTATCATTATCGTTAAAAAGGTACTTGAAAATTGAATAATCATGTTCGTCAAAAAAAAAAAACAGAGTTGAACAATTTTCAACTTGGTTATATACTCTCTTTGTCTTTATTATAAGACACCAATTAATAAATATATTTGGTCTTTTTTATAAGGTACTTGTTTGTTCCCGATGAGTATTAATTATTTTTTTCATCTATATCCCTAATTAATAAAGGTAGTTAGTGAGAATAATAATTAATATAATATTAGAGTTTAGTGCAATTAGTAGGGATAATATTAGAAATTACTTAAATTTTAGGACAATTTTATCAACTTTAACTATTTTTATTAATTTGTAAGAATTGTTAGTTGATGCCTTGTAATAAAGAATAGAGAGTATACAAATTACTTGAAACGTGTGATCCTATGGCCAAATTGAAAGAAAATTATGCATGTAAAAAGATTGATATTTTTTTATAAAAAAAAAAACAACCATGATTCGTGAATCTTACAAACTACATTAAGTGATTGAGGCATTTTTTTGTGAAAATAAATTTATATTAATACTAATATTAAAAGTTACATGACAATTACACTTGTAAAAATAAACTAGAACAGACACTAAACAAAAACAAGCCGGAACAAGAAGACAAACAAATATAACAAAAACAAACCAAATGTAAGGAAGGTCAATCACCACAAAACAGGTGGGAATAAAAGTAACATCAAAAACTCCATCGGCTTCCAGGACATCCAAGGTTAGAAGAAGTGACATAGAAGAAGGTGTTGGTTGCAAAACCCACCTTATAGAGCACACCTCTTTATAAGAATAAGCTACAAATGCACTAGCTACATAATTACCCTGACATGGGGTACAGTAGGGGCGGAGCTTGGGACAAAAATTTGGGGGGGCCAAATAGTGGGGGGATTCGGGGGTTCGCTGCCCCTGAAATTTTTTTTTTAAAGGAAAGTTTTATATGCATTAAAAAATAAAAAGAATATAAATAGTGGGGGGATTCAGGGGTTTGCTGCCCCCGAATTTTTTTTTTTTAATGAAATTTTATATGCATTAAAAAATAAAAGAATATAAACAAGAAAATAAAATAATATTAAAAAAATACACCACAAACATTGGAAAGCAATAGGCTTTAATTTATGTGATTGTGAATCTTTGGTTCAATCATAGACTTCATGTAATTGAACACCACAACATTGGAAGGTAAGAGGCTGAAGTTTAGAATGAAAAATCAATAAACTTCATCCACAGGTGTAGTGTAAAATGGGTAAAAGCATACTAAAGAATACACCACAAAAGTAAATTTCACTGATAAGCTAAAAATTTCAGGTAATTAGAATGAAATATAGAAAAAAAAATGACAAGATTAACATAAATCATATAAGACCCCACAAACACAACTTGAATTATAAGCCCCAAAGATATAAAAAGAGGGGAGGAAATTGGGGGGGGGCCAAAATTTAACTTTACGTTATATTAAATTTTTTTTAAGAAAAATTCTAAACAATTTTTTTGGGGGGGGGGGCATGGCCCCCATAGTCCCATAAAAGCTCCGTCCCTGGGGTATAGGACAGAGAAAATCCAACCTCAGAAGCAACCTCTTGTATTTCACTTTGGATATTTTCACGGCTAGGTGATGCAGGGAGGTCAATAATAGGTTCACACTGCATTATGGTTGAATTTTTTTCAACATCCAAACATTGAGTAGTAATTGAACTAGGCCTTCCATTAGCAGTATTTTGAGGTACGGCAAGTAGTGTTAGATTTACAACTGCGCTTTGAAAATGTTTACATTCTCCTCTCATTGGACAAGCTGGGCAATTGGGTTGTCCACATGACAAGAAGATAGTATGAAGAATCTTCATCCTTTCTCCTTGGGAACCCAAATTTGAGCAGGATCCTCATCCTTTCTCCTTGGGAACCTAGATTTGAGCAATGACTCCACATGACGAGAAGATAGTATGAAGGATCCTCATCCTCTCTCCTTGGGAACCCAGATTTAAACAGGATCCTCATCCTTTCTCCTTGGGAACCCAGATTTGAGCAACGACTTTGCTTTTGAGCTACTTCACATGGTTCTTCTTTTAACTCTCCATGTGTCCACATGACGAGAAGATAGTATGCAGGATTGCCGTCCTCCCTCCTCGAGAATCCAGGATCGTCATCCTCTCTCCTTGGAAACCCAAACTTTTCAATTCGGGCATAAATTTAGATGCCCTATTTGGATCATAAGCAACCACAACATTTGAATTCTCCATGCCATTTAGTTCAAAGGAGTTATTTTCACGACTCGGGGATGCAGGGAGGTCAATAATAGGATCACATTACTTTATGTTTGCATTTGCTATATCTGCTTTGTGTTTGTCTTTTCTATATTATTTACAATAGAAAGAGTAAGCGGATTACTAAAACCCTCCGAACATATAGCAAAGTTGCTCATGATCTTGTTATTTGCACGCAAAAAAGGAGACCGGCTTCATGTAAAGTTTCGTGTGAAGCAGGTACTTTTCTCTTTCAAATCTTGTTTCTTTATATGTAATTATTCATTGCATATTTCCTCAAGTCCACATATCATATGTGTTTCCTTTGAGCCTTGTTGCCCTGCCAAAATAGAAGAACGCGGACCCCGGTTACACTTAATACGGTTAAAATCCAGGCTCCGTGTAAAGTTTTACGAGACGCAAGAAGAAGAAGGACCCCGGTTACTGTAATACCCGGATTTTATTATCTGGAATATTATGAATAAAATTGATATTTCTAATAAGTGAAATTAATGTCTTATGACTTGTGAAATTGTAGTCTATTTTCTAAGTTGATTTCTATAGGAAATCAGGGAATTTAAGGGCCAAAGTGTCAAAATGACGAAAATACCCCTGGAAAGGGTAAATAACTTAGGAAAATTGTGAAAAATCCTAAAAGACAATAAAATGACCAAGTGAATTAGGAGAATATATTATCTCTAATTATGGTAATTTAATAAATTATGAACTTGGAGAAATTGTATAAGAATATCCAAAAAGTAATAAAAAGACCATAATACCCTTGAAAACTATAGAATATTATAAGAGGCATGGAAATTCTAATGTTAATGCAAGAGTATGAAGGTAATGAGTTGTTCTAAGTAAGAAAATTATCAACTTGTGATAATTAAGTAATTAAGTAATATTGGGCTAATTACTTAAGCATAAGCAAAAGAAATTCACAGGTAATTATGTAAAACCCTAAAATTAGTGGTTTTTGTTTTAAAATTAGTAAAAACATGTTTACTAATTAATTGGAAATTTTGGAGGAAAATAGTTGAGTTTAGGTTTTTTTTTTAGGCCTAAATACAATAATGGACCAATTAGATAATTTTGTGGAATTTTTGGGAAAATTTAAATAAGTAAATAATTAATTAATTAAAAAATAAATATTTATTAAAAATAAAAGAAGGGCCAGCCGAATTTTGCCCCAACAAAAGAAAAAAAATGAAAAATAAATTTATGCAACTTGCAATTATTTTAATAATATAATTAATTAAAGTGAAAAATGATGAATAGTAATTTAATAATTAGGAAACGGATCCTATCTAGAGATCTAGGAATGGGATTTCCAAAGTCAGGATAAAATATTGATCAGTGGAATTTTATCTTCCATTAGACTCTCCCGGAAGTTAATTCTGAAGCCATTTGTGCATTTTCCTAATAAAACAAAATAGGGAAAAATGTAGATAGGCATATTTTTGGATATGAAGAAAATAAATCCTAAATCAACATCTAGGAATGAGTTTGAATTTATCTGGACATATTTGGAATCAGTGAATTTTTCTGAAGAAGTTGATGATTCCAGAAATGCCTTCTGAAACCGGACGCGTTCGGACACGTTTTTCGAGAAAACTTCAACTGGACTGTTGGAACCCTGTAAGAGACCGAAATATAAGTTAAATTAGACATTGTTGATGAGAAAGAGAAGATCTTCAAAGTTATGGATTCAGAATTTTGAGATTTTCCGAGATTACTCAAAACGGGGACCGATCGGGGAAATTCTGCTAGACCGGGCATAAAGCAAGCCAAGTCACCATTTTTGGACCAATGGGAGGCTGCCACATCAGCCCTAGAGGTCGGCCAAGGGGTGAAAAAGGAGAACAAAAACTTGTTGAAGAAATTGGACCAAAAGGGTAAAAACAACTTTGATAATTCCTTTTGTATCCTTTCAAAAATCCTATAAATAGGCATGCAAGGCCTTTGAAATCTTCACACCATTTTCTCCTTGCTTTGGCCGAAATCTAGAGGGAGAAAGAAGAGAGAGAAGCTACGGAAAAATTGTGCAGAAGTCTTCAACGGGTAAATTCTTCGGTCCTTAGTTTTTAAGTTCTAGTCTTTAGTTCCGTAGTTAGTTTTAGTAAGTAGGGAGTGAGATTCCTACTATTGTTTTAGGCCTCATTGCATTGAAAGATGCCTAAAGAGGTAAAACTTGGTAGGGATTGAGTCCCCGAAAAGTGGAAGTTAAAGTAGCGAAGTGCCGGCGAATTTCCGCCGATTAGGGATATAGGGGCAAAATGGTAATTTTTACCTAAAATGCCAGTTATTATGTCAAATCACTAATGGAAGTGATATTACTCTTATAGGACGTCAGAAATCCTAGTTTGCTGCCGTTACGCTGTCCAACGTGCCATTGTCGGACAAACCGGCGTTTTCCGTCGAAGTACGTTCCGCCAGAAACATCTACGTACGTCAACGAAGGTACGGACGCGTACTGTAACACTAATCTTGTACTGCTTAAATGCATATATGTCAAAGATACGTTCGTAGACCGTTATACAGACAGTTTTTATACGGGTTATGTCTTAGTAATGCCGTTATGTTTTCCTAGCGCTGAGGACACGAGTGAGTATCGTGGCACTGGTGAATAGTGCAGGCCGTTGTTGTTATTGTTTACCCTATGGGGCTTTACATATTGCTCTGTGCTTATGTTCGTCAAGATACTGATCATGCATATGCTATATGCTTATGTAGTGATATACTGTTGTATTTGCTCTAGAATATCTGTTGTCTGTATACTGTATTGTTTGGGTATGAGGTTAACCGTTACCTGAGATTCAATGTGGTAAATTGAATCTCAGCTATAGCTTCAGGGTCCGGAGGACCACGAATTGAAGACGGGGGCAAGAGCAGGAGTAGACTTGCGGACGAAGTCACTTTTATCTTTACCGCTTTACGTATTACCTTATCGTTCTCTGTTTTCTTTCTGTTGTTTACTTTCCGAATCTTAGGATTACTGTAATCAATACAATGTTACACAATGGTTAATGTTTTGGCTACGAACCAATTACTCTTTCGCTCTATTGCTCTACTCTGATTGAAAAAAAAAAATCGCGTTTCAAAATGGGATGTTACAGTTACACTGATCCCAGTTAAAATCCGGGCTCCGTGTAAAGATGGCTACGGCCACCAAGTCTATTTAAATGATTGAATTCTGGGTAAACAAACCCTTTTTCAGAAATCATAAACTCGGAATCTCGGTGTTAGGGTATATGAACCCGGAATCTCGGGTCAGCACACAAGGAATCCCAACAATCACGAACAGTCTGCTCCAGGTTAGTAAATCAACACATCCCGACAGCTCAAAGACCTGAACTACCAGTCTAGGGGCAACAGAATGGATAAACGAATCCAGGGTTACGACACCCATAATGGATAAACGAATCCAGGGTTACGACACCCATATTGGACTAATGATTCTCGGGTTATGACACCCATAACGGATTAAACCCGGTTACTCTTAATAACTGCATCAACTTGGATTGTTTCGATATGACAACCGTCATTGTCAATTCTAAATTTTGCATAAATTGCGGGGTAAAAGATCTTATTCATTTATTCGTGGAGATCAAGTACCTTTTTCTTTTAAATATTGTTTCTTTATATGCAATTGTTCATTGCATATTTCTTCAAGTCCACATATCATGTGTTTCCTTTGAGCCATTGATGGTGCCCTGCCGAAATAGATGGCCGACCCCGGTTACACTTAATACGGTTAAAATCAGGGCTCCGCGTAAAGTTTCGCGGGAAGCAAAAAGAAGGCGGACTCCGGTTACACTTAATACGGTTAAAATCCGGGCTCTGCGTAAAGTTTCGCGGGAAGCAAAAAGAAGGCGGACCCCGGTTACACTTAATATGGTTAAAATCTGGGCTCCATCAAAAGTTTTGCGGCAAACGAAAAGAAGGTGGGTCTTGGTTACACTTAATACGGTTAAAATCTGGGCTCCGTGTAAAGAAACTCTCAGTCGAGAGCATTGATTCAATCTCCTCAAATTGAACTAATGACAAAGACATGAACGAAAGAGTGAATCCAGGGTCACTGAACCCGGTCGTAATTCAAATACCAACTGAAGACTAAAACCCGCTTTCGGTCGGAGGAAGTTGTCTCCGAAGAGCTATCACAGCCCGGACGCTTCCAAACTTACTCCGGGATATCAAGCGGAACTGTCATGCCGACCCTGATCAGGTCAAAATGCTCGGACGCTTTAGTGAAAAACCGAACCCGGACAGGTGACAACTTCTCTTTATCCTGGGATGGCCCGGTCAACGAACTCGGAATTATACGAGGAAGTTTGAATACTGACCCCTCACCACTTTACGGTTTCAATACCAAACGTGCTTTCGCAGATTCTGCATATCATATTTATGACCCTGGCCCGGTCACTCAATAGTACTCCAAAAACAAATGTGAGTTCACTATATCAGTTCATCGTGGACACGGATGAAACACTACATAAATATTCGAATTAATCGGGAAGTGAACAAGCTTTCATTAATGATCAAGTCGATACAACTCCAATCAATCAACCTGGAGTACAGATATGGGGGCAAGTTGTAGTAAACAAATCGGGAAACCCGATCCGTTCCTTTTCAGGACAATTCGGATTAGGGAAATTCGGTGTTGCAGCAAACAAACCCGGAGACACGGATGATTGATGTAGAGAGATCCTAACGATCATAAAAAGAAAAAGAAGGCGGACCCCGATTACACTTAATACAGTTAAAGTCCGGGATCCGTGAAAGGGTCATCGAACCCGGTTTTTCAGTCAAGCGAAGCCGTCACCGTAAGCTTTCGCAACTCGGTCACTTCCAAGACTTAGCCCGGTTTCTAAATTACGCGAGGCCGCTGTTATCAGCCCTTGCAAATATTTTGGACATTTAACGACGTGTCAAGTACCTACAAGGGAATGGACAAAGACTCGGGTCACTCAACCCAGTCATACTCCAACCAAGGGTACAAGACTAACACCGAGGCCAACAAGCCCAGGTCCTTTAAAGCTACACGAGGCTGCTGTCATCAGCCCTTGTGAATATTTTGATGCATCGAAATTGACACCTAGATAAGAAGGAGAATAGTCATGTCGGACCCTGATCAGGTCAAAATGTTTAAATGTGTGTCCTTACGACCACGGCTGAGCATGTGACAGTTTGCCCTTATCCTGGTTAAGATACCGGACAACGACTCCGGAACCTCGTAGAGTGGTTGATTCGAAAACTCCTACCCATACACCTGGTCTCTAATACCAGAAGAGTACAAGCGGACTCTACATAACTAAGACCCTGGCCCTGGCCAATCAATAGAACTCCGAACACAAAGTGTAAAGTCAGCAACGACATAAGCAAAAACTCATCCGTTCTCTTCGTGACAATTCGGATTTGGGGAATTCGGTGTTGCAACAAACAAACCCGGAGACCCGGATGATTGAAGAAGAAGAGATCTTGACGATCATAAAAAGAAACAGACGAAGTTTCAAAGCAAAATTAACCCGGACTACATGTCCTGGGAAATTCAATCGAATACAAGTAACTCCGAGTTCTTTGAAACTCGGACAGACACTTTATCAAAATCAAACGAGTGGTAGCAACTCCGATACGATATTCGGATTCAACAACAAATCCACCCTAAGCAGCTCCCGAGACTGGACTACCAGTCAGTCAGCAATTACTATACAGTTTTCAATAACTAAGATTAACGCAAGCTCGAACAAGCATTCGAAATGAGCAAACTAAGCGATTTGCGCACAGTAAGTATTTTTCAAATATTATGATTTGCTTACGTATTATCAAATGCAGGAATATAGACTGGGTAATTATCCTAGGAAAAATTGCTACGAAAGCGAGCAAGGGATCTTATTTCTTCTCAAACAACCCGGATGAGCTGGATATATCTCGGCCAAGTCCGTATTTCACAGTCAATCAAACAATTAATCTCGGCAGCTCAGAGACCTGAACTACCGAGCTTGGGGGCAACTGTTACAGACCTGCATAAAGCCTATATTCAATATATGGCCCAACAAGGGGTAATCCATGTGGTACAGATATGACGTCACATCGTTTGGGCTTGGAGGCACAGAGGCCCATAGGTCTAAACCCTAACCCTAAGGTACACTCTATAAATAGGAGTTAAACCCTAAAGGTACACATCTTCTACTCTCTGACTATTTACATACCGCCTACACAGAGCACACACACCACCCCCTTTGGCTAAACGTCTCCAGTATCATCGAACTATGTGGACTTTGATCTCTCTCTACAGGGTACGTAGGCCCTAGGCATCGCTCCTAGGTCAAGTCCTAATGAACAAATACTATGAATATTAAATTCATGAATTGTTATAAACATATTTTTAAAAATATGTCTTAGATGAGTGCATTAATCTTTTTTTTCTTGATGAATATCCAATGAGCTCAGGCTTAGCTATCACTGGAAATACAGTTGTATTCATCAAGAAAAAAAAAAGATTAATGCACTCATCTAAGACATATTTTTAAAAATATGGTTATAAATATATAGAAACATTTTACTGGAAAAATTATGAATTATCAATAATTATATATCATTTCTAGACATTATTAATTTAAAATTTTAAACAAAACTAAAATACTTTAATTTTTAAAAGTCCCGGCTTTAGTATATTATGCAAGACACATGGAGAAAATAATCTTATAAAATTGACTAATATCTGCAGAAATAAACAAAAATAAATAAATATAACGATTATAAAGTGTGTTTGGATTAGTTTTTAAAAAATACTGTAACTTTTACGATTTACGAGGTAAGAATGTAGGAGGAGCTTTGTCTCTTTTTGTGGAAACTGATTTCTGAAACTATGATTTCTTTCAAAGTTACCCAAACACTCACTAAAATTCCATGCATGGTGACATACTGACATACCGTTTGAGAGTAGTGGTGAAAGAAGTGGCTATTTTTCATATAGGCTTTTTCCATAAAAGTCATATTGTAGATGTAATTTGTGTCAAGATAGCGGTGACAGAAGTGACTTTTTTCCAAATTGGCTCTTATTTGAATGATTATTTGATAGGGAAAATGACATGAATTTTATCGAACACTATACACACACATTAACGGTATATATTGTAATAAATGAATATAAAAAATTTAATTTAATTTTGATTGAAAATAAATTATTATTAAAAAAATTACAAAACTCTAAAGTATTTAATTAAATATACTATAATAGATAAACTTGAATGAATACAAATATATATTCAATACTATATTGTTTATTAAATTATCCTTCTCTAACATTTTTTTCTAATAGCTGGAAAAAAAAATCACACAAGAAACTGAAAAAAAATGACTTCTGCCCTTTTTTTTAAAAGCCCATCACCTACAGAAATTATCAAACGCCTCTTTTTCCTCTATTGGACTTTTCTCACCGCCATTGCTCTTTTTTCCCCTCATTAAACAGGCTAATAAATTTTCACGCCTGCTCCTAAATTACATTATTTCCACGAACATTAAAAAAAAAAAAAAATCTGATTTTCTGCTTTTTGAGAGACATGCAAAAATCTGATTTAATTAAAGTACGCCATGTAGATAAAAAACCCATCATGAAACTCATGGCCCAATGATATTGTTTGAACTGGTACCCATAACCATTTTCATCCGTACAATCTCAATTTATATATCTAAAGGGTATTTGATAGATTGGGCCTATTTTTGAATTTGTTGTCAAAAGTTGGGCTTTGAGCCCATCACAAGTTAAAACAAAACAAAAAATTAATAGAAGAAACAAAAGAAAACAGAATCAACCAATTAGAGTTGGATCTAGTGGAATTAGTCAGCCCCTACCAAATAACAAACTAAGGTTCAAATTATTGATGGAAGGGGTGTCTACATTTAATACCTGAAAGTACTTCGAACAGAATTACTACCAATAAAAAAATACATTAGTTTGTTGGCAGTTTTGAATGAAACAGGAGTACAACAGGTAAGTGATGACAGGGGTTCACTATATCGATTAGGCATTTAAAAAGTGTTTATCTATACAAATCGAACCAAAACTCCCCTCACATACTTATCCTATATACCGTAAATCATAATTGAGAAACTGCTTTTAAAGACTCAACCATCATTCCAAACAAGCTAGATAAAAGGTGAAAAATGAAAGGGTGTGGGTAGGTGAAAAATTTGTTGAAGGCCACAACATGTGAATATGCAGTAATTATGATAGAAAAAAGAGAGCATCCTTAAAGTCCGTCACATTCAACTAACAGCAAACAACCTTGTTCTTATTGTCCAAGCCATTCCCCATTTGCCCCATTTTTTGACTCACTCCAATCCCTTGACTCTCTTTTTTCATACCCTATTTGTTCTCCTTTCACATTTAACGGGCCCACCCCTCTCATTTATTATCATATTATTTAAATAAATGTTACTACTTTTTTTTTTGTATAAATAAATAAATGTTACTACTTGTTTGCTTTGCTTTTCTCATTTTACAAGTAAGACATTTAATGACGAGAGAGCTCTGAATTTCAAATTTGAGAGACATCGAGATTCGAGAGCCATATAAATCCAACCCTTCTTCAAAAATAGTACTCCTATAATTAATTATAAAAATGGTTTTTTGTTAATTTCAGAAAAAAAAAATCTAGTTGAGGATGTAATTAAAACTTTTCTAGAACAAAAATATTCATGTGCTTTTAATACAAAAAATAAAAATAGGTAATACCCTAGCTTTTGTTATTTAATCAAGGGTATCTTCAAGCCATTTGGATTTGAGACTAATGTTTTTCAAAAAATAAAATAAAAAGGGGAGTTTTGCCTCTTCTAATAAATATGTTTTTCAATATTTAAATTTCCGTTCTCCTCTTTAGAGGGATAAAATCGTTTACCACCTCAACAAACAACTCGTTAATAATGTTTTAAATATTTTTTAATGATATTTTTCTATTATTTAGTATATTGTATGCCCAAAATAACTTAGGTATTAAATAGGACTCTAAATGTTGTTACAATTTTTTCTACATCCTCACACAGTACATAACACTTCATAACAAAATTTTAAAAAGCAAAAAGTAAAGAGAGATTATCTCCGCACCAGCTCATCAGTGATAAGATGTCGATAAAGTTATATTACCTTCGGTTTTAAATATAAAATATAGTTTGTAATACAATTTACACTATAAATTATGTTATATGATTAGAACCGGATAAGTTGTAAACATTCAAAATTATTCGTATTAAAGGATGAGATTAAATTACAATCATGTACATAGATTTATTACATATTTGGATTAGCTTTTGAATAATACTCCTTCCGGACTTAATTATAAAAAAACTTTTATAGTGTAATTTGCACTACAAAAGTGTTCTTATAATTAGAAACGGAAGTAGTAATAATTTACGAGGTAAATATATTAGGATAATTTTGTCTCGGCTTGTAAAAAAATACCTCTGAAATCATGGTTTTATAATTTGACAAACATGTAATCCCTCTGATCCTTATTATAAGACCTAACAATTCTCACAAACCAAAAAAAATAGTTAAAATCAATAAAATTCTCCTAAAATTTAAGTAACTTTCAATATTACTTCTACTAATTGCACTAAACTCAAATATCATATTAATTATTACTCTCACCTATTATCTTTATTAATTATGGGCATACATTAAAAAAATTAATTAATGCTCCTTGAGAATAAGTAAGTGTCTTATAAAAAAGATCAAATATATTTACTAATTGGTGTCTTATAATAAAGGCTGAAAAAAGTATTTAACTTTTATGGTGGTAAGCACGATGTGAGCGTGAAGAAACACCAAACCAAAAAATAATGCCCCATGCATCATACATTTCCAAAAATAGAACACTGAGAACCCATCTTTATGAATCACCCAAAAGGAAAGAGACTCTAAAGTAAATATTGCTTTTTTGAACATTAAGCTATTCGGTTGGGCAACACAATCTTATTTTTGACCTCCTTCCTACCTCTCTCTGTATTTATATTTTTCTTTTATTAAAAAAATAAAAATTTATTAGCCGTCTTTATTGGGTTCACAGGAGTCAAACAATTATAGAAGTACATTGATTATGGACCTGATTTGAGGTTGCCAGAGATTGAGACTACGTTATCGCAATTTGCTTCTCCACTGGGACATCGAAATTTAATTAATTATATACCCTACAGTACCGCCGCTTCTTTTTATAAATATTTTTTTTCTACAGAAAATTAATAACATTTTTCTTTTTAAAATATACCTTTATTTATAAAAAGAGTATAAGAGAGAGAACTAATAAAAATATGAAAGAGAATGAGTAAGAAAATGGGAGAAAATAAGTAATAAATGATTGAATGAAAGAAATTAATGGTGAGTTAGATATAATTAATATAAAGTTATGTATTTAATAGGAGTAAAAAATGTAATTTAAATTTTAAGACATAAAAACAATGTCTATATTAAAGACCTGCCCCATGAGAAAAGACTGAAAGGGGTATTTGTTTCCTTCTTTGGACCTGGAAATTGGCCGTTGCGTTATAGCACGTTTGGATGGGCTTTTCTAATTTTTTTTTTAAAAAAAATCACTTTTTTCAACAAAAAAATGTGTTTTTTTTATTAATTTATGTGTTGACATGGACGCTGACGTGGATGCTGACGTGGACGCTGATGGTAGGAAAAAAAGAAAATTACCATTTTGCCCCTTAGTTTTAAATGAAAATTACCTTTTTGCCCTTGGTTTTAAATGAAAATTACCCTTTTGCCCTTAGTTTTAAATAATAAAAAAACTAAAAATACCCTTCCACCACCGGCCCCACCACCGCCGGCCGACCACCACCATCGCCGGCTGGCGGCGGCCGACCACAACCGGCGGCGGCCGGCAGTGGTCGGCCGCCGGTGGTGGGGTGGCCATGGTGGGGCCCACCAAGGAGGGGTATTTTTAGTTTTTTTAAAAAACTTAGGGCAAAAGGGTAATTTTATTTAAAACTAAGGGCAAAAGTGTAATTTTACTCGAGTTACTGTTCATTTCCATCCAATTTAACAGTTGACTAACGGTCAACTAATCTGCCGTGGTCTTGACGCTCCCAAAACGTAACCACGTGTGTACTTTTGCTTCCGTAAAAAAGCACATGGGTCCAGGCGCTCCAGGGAAAAGCTCATGTGTAAAATTGCTCCTTAACCCTTAAATTAATTAGCTTATTACCCATTGATTTGACTCCTCAATTATTATAATCTGATGTTGCATTGTCGGGAATTGCAATCGCAGAAATTGAGATTTCTGGCATTTGATTTTTACCCTTTTTTTTAATATTAAGCTTGATATAAATCATAATTTTTTTATCTTGCTAGCATCATATTTTTAGAATACAAATAAATAAATTTAAATTAACTGCGTTGGAATTTAAGCGGTTTATATAAGTCTATTAACAGCAGTGATCCATTTTCCCACGTTGAAGAAAAATAAGAATAACACTAACAAGAGAGATCGAGTTCATATCTATTGATGCTCCTCAGGTCAGTCAAGGAAACGACTTGGTAACCAAAATTGAACTTAACATTGTTATAAGGTCAAAACGCAACTTTGACCTAAAAAGTTAATATGTTTAACAAAAATACATGAATATAAATAATAAAATCGCCAGATGATTCATATGTACATGCATGTGTGTCCATTGAAAGATCCAGGAAATTACGGAAGTTGGGACACAATTGGTGGGGGATTCGAGGCGGTGCTCGAAATTTTTTTTTAAAGAAAGTTTTAAATGCATTAAAAACAAAAGAATATAAACAAAAAAAATTATATATCAAAAAAATATTTATGAAATCAAATGAATATTGATGATGTAATAAAAGAAGAAATTATTTTACAAACTTTTCATTTAGAAAAGCAAGGCTAAATACTGTTAGAAATGCAACTATATAAATTACAATGAAGGGTGGACACTCAATAAGTTCAAGTACATATATTTTAATAAAAATAATATATTATATTATAATAAAAATAATTACAATGTCATCCTTCTAGGCCTTATGTTTTGGAATTCTATCATAATTGTCTTATTATCGATCAAATACATATTTTTCAATATAAGGTACTAAACAATCATTCAACCATTCATTCCCATCCGATTATGAAGTGCAATCTTGATATATTAAGGGTGAACATTTAATTTAAGGGTGGACAATCATTCAAACATGTATTAATTCAAGGAAAGTAGATAAATAATGCTAATGCTCATGAAAATTTGAAACCATTATATTCAAGCTATTAATTTTAACTCCATTAACTTGATTTTTTTTAGAAATATCCCAAATTTTTGGGGGGCACTTGTCCCCAACAATGAACCTAGGTCCGCCCATGTGTGTGTCTAATGTCTATATATATATATATATATATACATATAATTAAGGCAGTGGCGGAACTAGAAATTTTTTTTAGCCTGGGTCAAAAAATAAATATATTGAACTACTCCTTTTAAGTTTTATTATAAAGTATCAACTAATAAGTATATTTGATCATTTTTATAAGGCACTTGCTTGTTTCCAAATTGCATTATATATTTTTCTCCATGTATACCCACAATTAAAAAGGTAGTGAGTGAAAATAATAATTAATAAAAATTAATTATTACTCTCTTTTTTTCGAGAAAAAAGAGAGTAATAATTAATATAATATTAGAGTTTAGTGTAATTAATAGGGATAATAATGAAAAATACTTAAATTTTAGGACAAATTTAATGACTTTAATTGTTTTTATTAACTTGTAATAATTGTTAGTTGGCTCCTTAAATAAGGACCAAATGAAGTATTTACTAAATAGTATCAAATAACCTTGAAAATACAAATATATAATAACCGATAATAATAAATCAAAACAATATATAAGATAATAATAACCTTTTCGGTATCTCAAACAATAATTTTACTTTCCTCTCATAGCCCAATGAGTAATGAAACAAACATTATCCTTATAGAAAAGATAAAAAATTAGCTGGGGGCAAATTTGTGGCCAAATAAAATATCATATAATAAATACATATATATACTAACAATTTTTATAAGATCAGCCGGGGCCAGCTGGCCATAAAGACGGTCCGCCACTGAATTAAGGTATCTTATGTATGATTGCTGTTTTCGATTCTCCCGAATGACAAAAAAATATTGTTCCAAGTAATCGATCAGACAGGTAGCGTCGAATATATATCATATCATCGTTGATCAATAATATGGATGGAGGATTTAATTTAATTTAATATCGAATATTTTCATTATATACACCGACGCTTCACCTGCATCGACGTTATCATCAGGTTTGATTATAGAAGCTGGGTGGGAATCATATCCCATATTATAAAAATCAATAATATTACACAGACAAATTAAATACATCTAGCGTACCTTTTAATTTTATTCATTCATTTTCAGAAATATAATATTATATATATAGTAAGTGGTAAGTAATCTAAATCTATGGCCACATTCCTTGTATAGAAAGAAACAAAATAAAGGTTGAGGGAAAATGACAAGATAATTGGAATAAGGAATAGGTACAAGAAAGAAAGAGGCAAAGATAGTGAGAGCTCCTCATCATTTTTTTTTTAGTATTATTTCTTATCAGTTCATCTGAGTCATTCATTAAAAAGATAAGAAAAAAGTTAAAGTAGTATTAATGTATTATAACATATCAGATCAATTTGATGGACATGATTTAAAGATTATGAAAAATGATGAGAGAAATCTTATCCGAACCGTAAGAGCGAAGAAACATACCCAGAAAAAATGAAGACGACTTGATGTATTAGTTTGCATCTTTTAGAGAAATATGAGAGTGGGGGGACCTAAACACCAACCTTCCATTTCAGTATAGCTGTTACACTCACAACCACGCTACACACACATACATGTGGTCCATCCGAATAAATGGCCTGTTCCCCAATAACTTGATGATTTTTCTTCTTCTCAATTTTCAATATATTCCGGCTAGATGATACATACTATATCAGCAACTTTGTTTGCACACACACTCACATTCACACGAGTTATATTATTGAGAGAGAGAGCTGTGGTGTAGATTCTTTTATGGGTCATTTATAGGCAATGGTGCCTAGTGAAGATGGATCATAGATTTTGTGATCCTCACACTTCTCTTTCGATCTGTGTGTCTTTAATTTCTCTGTCTTTTTTTTTTTTTTTAATTTATTGATAATTTTGATGTTAGGGGTCATTCAATTGTGGTTGGTTTGAGCATTTGTCTCATTAATTAAAGATTTGTATTATAGGGGGAGTTGGGCGGCTACTATTAGATATATGCCGCCCTCTTAAATTTAATGAAAATAATCTCTGCTTTTAAAGAATTAAAGAAGGTACCAACGAGGGTTGGCTCAAGTGGTAAGCGGCTTGTGTCGCTTAAGCAAAGTCTCGGGTTCGAGCCTTATGAATGCAAAAAACCCCCGCTGGGAGACTCTCCCACCAAAGCCAGGTGCGCGACGCGGGTCGAATCCAGATTAGTCAGAGCAAAGCCCCGATGAATCGGGTGGGCAAAAAAAAAAAAGGGAAATTAAAGAAGGTGTATATCCTCAAAATGAAATAATCAGATTAATTAAGTGGTGATGCTAATGATATTTTGGGGGAGATTTCCCATATAAAATGTTACTGTCCTTGCTTCTATTATAGTTTCTTCAATATATATAATCCCGTTATGTGACTTATCAAAGATGGTGTTTCTGAGCCAATGGCGAATCAAAGTTTTTCCATAAATGAGAGTTCACATGATCGATCAAATTCATAATCTACTGTAAATAATGTGTATGAATGTGTTAGATGAAGAAGTTTTATATAACTCAAGATTACTGGGAACGCCCCAACATATAAATGTGAGATTGATCAGCTAGAAAAAAGCTTAAGGTGAAGAGTTTTTGAATTGACCTCATTGTAGATTTGATGTGTTTTAATTAGAGAATTCAAATGACAACTAAATGATTCAATAGCTTGCATTATATATACAACTGTTAATCAATATTTTGAAATTTATATTTTAATGATCGTTAGGCTGTCTTTGATTGCCATCATGACCCTCAACGGTCACATATTTGTTATCTATAATTGGCCATGAACACCGAAATCAGACAACACCAAGCTCTTATCTTCTCTCCTCTTAGAATTATAGAGTTATAGTGTTATTTTCTTGGGGTTTAAACTTCTCATGTTACATGAGAAGAAGAAGTTTCCTACACACATATGAAATGGTGGAACCCACATATATATATAATGTTAATTATATATATATGTGTGTGTGTGGGTCTCACCATTTCATGTGTGTGTGACATGAGAATACACTTCTCCTACAACATGAGAAGTATTTTTCCCTAT
Source organism: Acacia pycnantha (assembly GCA_025563575.1). Classification (NCBI taxonomy): domain Eukaryota; kingdom Viridiplantae; phylum Streptophyta; class Magnoliopsida; order Fabales; family Fabaceae; genus Acacia; species Acacia pycnantha. The sequence goes on from JAMWYP010000038.1 coordinate 2,405,799, forward strand.
TTTCTTATTGTTTTATTACCCTGCTTTTTGCAAAAAGAATTCCTTTAGTCTTGTCGAATACCACTTCCTAATTTACTCGGGGTTTCAAAATATTTATAAGAAAAATATTCTTGAATACAACTCGAACCGAATATTTTTATGTTTTTTCGGCCGGCATAATTTCTACCTACTAGTATCTAGTCCTCTAGGTAAAAACTAAAATGAGAATAATTTTCAAAATTCAATCCTCTCAATTATACAATTTAGAAAAAAGGCAAGAATTTGTTAAATGTTTATATTAAAATGATTTTTAGTAACTCCTCCCTCCGATCCTAATTAAAGGAACACTTTTATAATACAAATTGTATTATAAAAGTGTTTCTATAATTAGAACTGGAGATAGTATTAAAGATATAATTTGCGACCTTTCTTTGTTGAAAGAGATGCTTGTGGCATTGAGATTTTGTAAAATGAGAATGACTGAAAAATCCTATTGAAATATATATGAACCCAAATCAAAACTTCAAAATGATTGAATATTGTGAAATCCCTATTGATTGGTTTGTGTAATTACCTAAATACCCTTTTTTTAAAAAAATGATTACACCAATTGAACAAATAGAAAATTTAACTTATCAAATCACTAACTACTGAGATAGTGACAATTGATCTCAATGAATGAGGGACGTGATTAATAAGTCATTTTGGAAAAACTTAATTTAAAAATGCTTAGAAACTTGATAAGAAATAATTTACCACATACTATAATAGTACGTACTAGTAGTATATTCGAAGATGGGATAATTTCTTATATAAGCAACAAAAATAGTAAGTACAATTCAATATAATTTGAAAAGGTTGATATATAATCAATGTTTTCCAACCACTGGGCGACAAGTTAGAGTGAAGATCATTAAAAATGGTGAACAACCACAATTAATTAAGTGGAAGCTCGAATTGTTTAAGAATACAGCTTTCTAATGATTTTCACTAGTTTAAAAACCTCAAAGATAATATATTGAAATTTAGCAAAAAAGGACGATTTCTGATAGGCTGGTCTGAAACCGCACATGGGAGCAGAAGGATGTAGAAACTCTGAATTAATAAATATTTAAATGATACTTATCATCAAGCGTGTGTCCACTAGTGATAAGGTGATAAATACTCACAACAAACCCTAAACCTTTCCTCACATAGAAAATTGTAATTAATATTTAAGTGACATTGTACAAGGCACAATTACTATATATATATATACACACACATACACACATATATACACACAAACACTCGATTTTGGACGAAATTTGCCATAGAACAAATTTCTATGGCAAATTCCATGAGAAAAATTTCCGACGGAATTTTTTTGTGACACAATTTGCTACAGAAATTTTTTCCATGACTGATTCTATCAAAAAATTTAAAATTCTATTAATTTTTAAAACAACGTCTTTATAAAATAAAAATTATTATATTAATATCCATGTAAATATATAAAAAGTATTTCTCTATTATTATTGTTTGAATTATGTTATAATACATGTAATTTTTTAATAATATGTTATATTTAAAATAAAAATAAATTATATAATATAAAACACACATATTCAGTTATTAATTAATGTGATTATAAATAATGTAATATAATGCACATATTTTATCAGGAGCTCACATTAGCTTAGGTGGAAAAGGAGAAAAACAAAATTAAAGCAATATAATGGCCCTAGCTTTTGTTATAATTTAGGGAAAATCTCTTTAAGGTTCTAAGGAACTAAAAAAATTTCAAAAAAATCTTACAGACAATTCTGATGTTAAAATATATCATTGACAACTCTTTCAGTAGGTGATTAACAACTTTATATGTGAGTTTTAACAACTCTTTGAGACATTTTTTACATCAAAATTTTTGTGGGACTTTTTTGATATTTTCTTGATCCCTTAGGACCTTAAAGGGATTTTCCCTATGATTTATTCTTTGGCAAAAAAAAAAAATCAATTATACAAATCTACATAAAAATTATAACTTTTTTTTTTTGATATAAAAATTTTAGGAAAGGGGTTGGGCTCACCCACAATCCAAGGGTAGGGCGCTTGGAGCAGGTTCACGAGGCATCTTGGAGAGAGTACACATGCATTCACCTCTACTAGCGTTTCCACTGCTTCTTAGACCCCTAGGATGCCTCCTCCAGCGCCTTTACCAACGCAGGGATCGAACCCCCTCCCTTGAGGTGAGGAAGTCTGACCCCTTCGCCAGTTGAATCCAAAGACGAGGGGTAAAATTATAACTCTTTTAATATTAATAAAATCTAGTCAATGATTTTATAACCTAAAGGCATGAAAACTTTCAACAGGCCTGAGAAGTTACGAGTTTGATTTACTTGTAACCACATTATCATTAGAGCCTACCCCGATAATCTAAAAATATATTTTTTTTAATAAAAAGACATGTTTATTATCAACAAAACTAATATAAAATTAACGACGCGTTTATGTACGTGATTAATGATTATGACAGATCGATTTAGTGTTCTGAAATAAAATAATAAAAAGTGAACAAAATGTTAAAACATATACATAAATTTATTTATTATTAAAATTACAGTGTTAAATTCATCTGGTTTTGACGTTGATACATTATTAATATTTTATAGAAATATCCATCAAGAGGTTTCAACTTTCAAACAGAAATGCCAGCCAGTGGTCAATATATAATTATTAAAAATTTATGATGAAAATAGAAAAAAAAGCATGAAACATGACAACACAATGTAGATAAAATCTTAAAGTAGGTGCGACATTGAATTTTCAAGCGGTGAAGAAATCCCATAAATAGAAACCTTATCTTAAAAGGAAACAAAGGTGGTCTCAACTCAAACCCTTCCTTTTCCCCACTTCACTTTACTCTCTTTGATTCCATTCTTTTCCTTCTTTTGCAAACTGTCTTACTCTTTGTACTTATTTATCACGCCCCTTCTTGTTTCTTTCTTTTTTAAACCAAAAAAAAAAAAAAAAAAACTTAACCAATTCCTAACCCTAAACCTAGTAACACATTGTCTTCTCTTTTATGAAAAAAAAAAAAAACCTAGGAAGACATTGAGACTGATAAAAGAGATGAATCCCTCTTTATATCTCTTCTGGGTGTTTCAGACTTGTTGCAGTTACTCTTGCAGAGTCTAATAAAATCATAAATCCTATCAGTTTTACTGTTTCCCAACGTTCATGAATCATAAATCCCACTCCAAGTTACATCATCTATCTATCTATCATCTTTGGCTCTAGTAGCTACAGCCTTTACCCTCTTCAATACTGAATTATTGTTTCTTTTTTTACTCTGCTTAGAAAAACCAGTTGTGGTAATTTTGACACACAAGAAAAGAAGAAGAACCAGTTGTCATAAGCCTATGGACAGTCACTGGTCCACTTTTGCATCTATCATCTCTATATATTGATAATATTTCAATTTTTTCTATATGATTATTAAAAATTGACTTAAACTTACATCTCATGAGCATCGTGGTAATAACAAACTCGAATTTTCATCAAAAGTTACACAACTTTAGGTCTAATAATAGTTTCATACTCTTTTTAGTCCAAAGTATAAGACATACTTATAGTTTAAAATATAATATAAAATTAACTTTTTTTTAATCTATTAAGAAAGTTGACTAAATTACATTAAAATATTTATATTTATCAATTTTTTTCCAAACTATTTTTCCAAACTCATAAACTAATATATAATCTAATGATACACAACATATGATATAATTAAGTAACTTATTTAGCTTTTTTAATCTGTCTTAAAAAAGTTAATTATGTCTTATATTTAGGACCGGAAGAAGTATTTACCTAATTTGATTAAATTAAGAAAGTTGGTTAAGTTAGTTATCATGACATGTATTTTCTAAAACACCCTAATCACCTTCCTTAATTCCCTCTCTTCTTTAATTATTGTTGATGAAGCATCAATAGGGGTAAAATGGGAAAATATTGATAAATATAAAAACTTTATGTTATATTTAGGACCAAGATTAATTTCTCAAATATGTCTTATAATAAGAACTGGGGGAGTAGTTTTCATTTTTTACATAACTATCTAACTGGATTAGATTCAAGTATATTTAGACTTAATCCAAAATAGTTGTGCTAAATCGTATTTTGTATTCACAGAAACTCAAACTCAAGATCTCATGTTTAAGCGGCTTAAACCCCTTCTACTAGAACTAATGTCGGTTAGTAAATAGTTTCATAGTTTATATTTCCTCTGATCCTTAATATATGATCTAATTAGAAAGTTGATATTGGTTCTAAATATAAAATCTATTTACCATATTTGTCAATTTTTTCTTATTCACTCCTATTAATGCTTACTCAACAATAATCAAGAAAGATATGAGAGAGATCAAGAAAAATGATTAGGGTGTTTAGAGAAAAACATGTCATATTAACTATATTAACTAACTTTTTCAATCTAATTAAACTAGTTAGATAAATATGTCTTATACAAAGGATCAGATGGAGTATATTTTTCCATACCCATCATAATGAACAGATGTAATATATATGTTCCATGAAAAAAGAGAGATAAAAGATAGGTTTTTTGCAAGGTTAGTAAGCCCAGGCTGGTCACTGAACAGGTTGAGGTATTGAATCAAGACTCAATGGATCACATCGAAGTCAAACCGGCAAAAGAGTAAAGATTTTATGGTTATTAATATGAAATTATAAAATAAAATAAAAAGCGATTAAAAAGCTAAACCATATTGATACTCAAACCTGACCGATTTACCGATCAATTCGTCGGTTTCTGGGCCAAACCATCCCGTTCAGGTTTAATAACACTAATTTTTTTGTAAGAAGAAAAGATAGATAATATGCAGTATCTTTTTTCACTCTCTTGCCAATATAAATATAAAATATTTAATTCGAACGCGGCACGTCTTCATCTTTCTCAGCTCTCACATTCAGCATCTATCTACTATCACCATTATTGTTACTTTTGTTTTCTTCTTCCTTCCCGAAGAATCAAGAGGCATGGCATTAATTCCTTGGACCACTTTCTCGTTACCTTATCATCGGTCACCTTCTTGGTTTTTTTCTTGGTACCATCCGTCTCATGAATGGAAAATTTTTGTTCACAAGCATCTTTAGAATTATAGAGATGAAAACTACATTATTAACAAACAATAACGTACGGTGTCCCTTTTCTTCTCTCTATAAGAAGGCTGATAATAATTATTCTTCTTAACAAAGTCATCTATACATATATACCTTGCAGATTTTACTTACGACCCTTGGGAACTAAATTCAAGTTCATTTCATTCATATAGCTGGAACATCAATAAGATGGAAAAAGACAAGTTTGTCTTAGATTATTATTGCATTGAAATATGTCTCAAGTTTACTTATTTTATTATGCAAGTGAGAGTTAGCAAGTTGGGAGACCTGCTTCCTCAAAATATCTATGATGACGCTGCGAATGATGTAAGTAGCCATAATATTTTAGTAGTCCTATTAAACAATGTCCTAAACTAGAACATTCAAGAATCAAAATCACAGATATTTAGTGTTTAAAATATTGAATTTTGCCTTCAAGACCACTTCTCAGAAGCTTCTCAGAAGCTGCCTCCTTCAATACTCACAAGTCCAGAATCATTGAACCCAAAGCCACATATGCATATAATATTATACCACCAATGTGAGTTGGCATAGATGGTAAGGGATTCAGGACTAGGCCCTTGGGTCGTGGGTTCGATCCCCTCTGCTGTCGTTGGGACTCCTTTGGTAGGCGATCTCGTAAGTCCCAAAGTCTCATAGAGGCCGGGGCCCTGCGCCACGATGTCGAACCCCTCCAAAACTTTTGGTGTTAAAAAAAAAAAAAAAAATAATAATATTATTATACCCCCAGTGACTCTCTGATTCCACACACATCGTTTCACTCTTTCCCTTTTCAGTAATTATTATTATTATCACCATTCCTCGTAGAACTCAGAGAGAGAGAGAGATAGGGTTAAAAAAAACTAATCGTGAGCAACAAAAAAAAAACTAAAACCATGTGGTACCCTTTTCTGCGTCTTTCTTTTATTTTTTTCTTTTTCTGCTATGTCACTCAATGAATGGGTGTATGTATCAGTGTCCTCTCTCGAAGCTTTAGGCTTTAAGCGAACAAGGATAGGTCCCTCCCATCATAATAATAACTTTGTCTGACTGCTTTTGGGATGAGAGAACTGATTCAAAGGACACCGTTGATGGAGACTATTCATCACCATCCAAGTTATATTTCCAAGACTCTCTCTTTTGTAATCTCTCTGATATTCTCTCTGTGGTTTCAGAAAAAATTCATTTTTCAAAGGGCTTATATATTTATCAGATTAGATTTTACTCTCCAGTTACGTCAAACTAAACACCTCAACAAAGTACGAGAACCAAAGCCAGCTAGCATGTAGAAGTTATAGCTAGCCACCTATATCTAGCTAGCATCTTTTCTTAATGGGCAGGTTGTTAGCTTAAGAATGAATTGACAATAAATGTGAAGGCAACATAATCCCAAATGGAGAAAAGTATATGGACTGCCCTTCCCCTTCATAACATAAAGTAGAAGAGTAATAAATTTAAAGGTTTTTTTTTAACCAACAAAAAAATTTAGTCGTTTTCTTGGTTTGCCCTAGACTTAGCCAAGGCTAGTGGGATGAAAACTTCCTTACAGGTTACAAATGAGAACACGAGAGTTTGATCCTATTTGTAACGCCTAATGTTCCAATTTGAAAGATAAAAGTTTGACCGACACTTGTAGTGTTTCCCAATCTGAACGTCTTCTTTTTTGCGATCCCTTTCTTCCACTTGAATAGTAAAACTTTTATTTTGTGTGGCATTCCCAAATAAGGGTTTGGACATATAAACAAAGGCTATATAGCGCACACATGAAGGAAAGGATAATTCTATAATGCACAAATTAAAAGACGAAACTCTATTTGATCATTAGATTTATTTTCACATTTATTCATGGACAAAATTTTCTTAAAAAAAATAGATCTAATGGTAAGAAGATTGTGGAGTCCTTGTATATAGAATTATCCGGGGAGTAAGTAATTAAATTATTGGAATATAGAAATGGTGAGACAAAGAAAAACACAAAAAAGAGTGAGGGTCAGGTCAGGAGGGTCTCATGAGAGAAGTGTGGAACCCATTTTTCTGCAGCCAAGCTTGTGAGTGTGAGGTAGTGATCTGCTGTGGGAATCCTGATGATGCTGCAGCAGCGGAGAAGTATTGAGAACGTCCAGATTGCCATCGTTCTTGATCATTCACTGACAATGAAAGATCACTTCCCAAACGACCTGCGTTTCCATTACTGCTGCTAGTAACCTACATTTTCAATACACACATGTACATTTCAGCTTTAAGGGAAAATAAACTAAGAAAAGCTCATGTGCAAGTAATAGTTAATGTCGCTTTGGCTTATTTGGAATGGCGATGGAAACCTGCTTTTCAATGGTGATCTACAATAGAAATGAGTTATTTTGATTTACTTAAACGTCCTAGACGTGATCCCAAACAAGTTAAATCATCTGGATTGTAAAGAGGTAATTACCCGATAATTTGGCTGGTGAAAATTCGGGAAATGGTGAAAAATTTGAGGTTGTCCAGAAGTGTTGTTGGGACCATATCTGTGGGTTTCCTCAGAGGCTTGAGAAAATTGAAGCTGAGTTTGACCCGCAAGACGCAACGTTTCATCCTCACCGCCGTGCCCATTTCTTCGATGAGATTCCATGTTACTTCTATTAGGTAATTGTTCTGATGGTAACAGATTTACCTAAATTTTAAGCAGCAGAATATTGTTTGGTTTCATCAGATTATTGAACTGAAAATTAATCAAGAGCGAATGTCTGAAACTGAGTTTGATAAATGAATCTAACCAATGATTGTCTAGCACCATGATTTGAGCTCGTATTGCCCAGACTTAAATCCAGATTGTGATCAGTATTACCTGAAGACTCTAGTATAATAATTAAAATAAATAAATACAAACGCTTGTATTTACGGTAAGAACAAAACAGAAGGAACAAAGAAGTACATATATTTACCTAAAATTCGGTCCTTACCAGAATGAAGTTCATTTTCATAGATGCTGGGATCAAAATTGGTGACGGCGTCTTTCCCATTGCACTTTATTGCTGCTTTGTCATAAGCCCTAGAAAGAACAAACAAAATGAGCCACCAGATTATTCATCTATAACTCTAAAAACAACAGGCACTAATTAAGGTTGTTAATAACAACGTAAACGACCAGATATTTATAATATGTACCTGGCAGCTTCAACCTCGGTGTCAAATAAACCCAGATAAACATACCTGAAAATGATGAGTGGTGAGGAATTTAAAAAAAAAATGAAGAAGAAGAAGAAAAGAATGAAGATTGAATGGTACTTTTTGCCAAGAAATTGGCCCATACGAGCTTCCCATCTTCCACACTTGTGTAAAGTTACACCTCTATATTTGGAGCTTCCTCTCGGAAACCCAGTGCTTTGTCGGCGAAGTACGTGTACGAACTCTTCCTTCGACAGATGCCCCGTCTGTTTTTAATTTTCAGCCCCAACCATCATGAATATAATCAAATTTTTTTCTATAAAAAAGAGGCTTTGATTGATTAATAATTAATTAATTAGAGCTTAGTGCTGTAGGAGATAAGAAATCACTGTTGGTGATAAGATGAATGCTACTTTATTAGAGGCATCTTCTCTCTCTCTCTCTCTCACCTGTTTCAAGTCTTCATAGTCTTCTATGTTGAAGTTTATGTCTGCTTCTACTCCTCGGAATTTAATGGCAGCTCTATCATATGCACTGCGCAGAGTTTTATATATATCAAATATAATTTCTCTATCAGCTTTACATTTCGCAGAATGATTCTATAGATATATTGATATAAAATGTTTAAATATTAATGAAGTGTTTAGTTACTTACCGAGCAGCTGCATGTGCTGTGTCAAATCCACCTGCACAAAATTACCCAGACAAAACAATCTCGTCAGCCTTGGCAGAAATGAGAAAAAATAATAATCTCTCTCTCTTTTGATTGACACAAGAAAAGAAAGGAAATTAAACTAGCATGGTACAATATATCATCACTCTTTGTGGTGTGATAAATATATATATTTATGGCCTTACCCAGATAGACTTGTTTGCCACAATCCCTGAAGCATCGAGGACAAACACAAACAAAAACACACAATCATCAATTCCCTTTTTATTAGATGTATAGCCAAACAAAGTGTAGGCAACTCAATCGAAAATATAGAGTCATGGCTCGCATTTTATGGAATGGGAAAATGGTAAATTAAAAAAAAAAAACAGTATTGTGCTGACCATATGTGAGACTCCCATCGACCTGTTCTTCTGTAAAAGGTGACTCCTCTATACTGTGAGCTTCTCGACCGTGGGCCTCGCCGGCTTTTCTTGATCATAGGCTGCGACGACGACGATACTCCTACTTCCACTGATTTCCCACCACCTCCCCCGCTACCATCGCCGCCGACAACGACGCCGTTTCTTGCTTCTGATTGGCTGAATTTTAGGCCTACCCAGCGGGACTGAGGAAAGGCTGCGCTGTCGGTGCCGGCGACAACGTCGTCAGCCTCCTCCACCGGCATAAACTGTCGGGTTACAGGTGGGTCGGGTTCAGCACTATCCATGGACGACTCCTCATGGGTCACACAAAACCCGAATATCTTGCTGCTTCGCTTCATCCTCTCCATCATCTTGCTGTCTTTCCCATCTGATATCCCACGACTTCCCTCGCAGTCTTCTTCGGCGGATCCGTCCTCCATGACTACCGCGGATGAGCTTGAATTCGAGACAGATCCGTCGACCCGCTTTCCTTTATCATCATTCATCGAAGAACATCCTTCTGATTCGTTGTCGTTTATCTGATCAGGCGAGTCGTTAAGATCCCACATTATTTTGCTTCTCACCTACCTAACAACGCAACCAAAGAAACCCCAGATTTCTGATGCCCACTCTCGCATCAAAGACCAAAACTTTATCCTCCGCCAACCAAAGAAAAAGAAGAAATCTAACCTCAGTTTCCTTCCTCTCAGCCTTGTTACCCCAAATATACAGAATTTTGAACCCCAAAGAGAAGAAGATATCAGACCTTGGACGAATCAATGAGAGAGAGAGAGAGAAAACGAGTTTGAAAGATCTTTGTATTTTGTATGTGCTAAGCGCTGAATACAGCATAAAATAAGCCAGTTTGAGCGAACTCAACAGAAAGCATCACAGCTTCACCTCTTAGCACAAGGCAAGCCTCTCTCCTTTACTTGTCTATAACCACTTGACACCTCTTTTCTTTTTCAATGACCCGTCATCATAATTCTCTCTCTTCCCCCTCCCCTCTCAACTTGTCCTTCCTTGTCATTAATATATTTTAAAGGACTACCAAGCGCCCTTGATCACTGTTGTTTTAACTTGTGATTTTATGTTTAAGCCCTTGATATACAGTCGCGATATTTATTTAGAGGTAATGATGTTCTTCTCATTGTGGGCTGACATTCCTGCAGACCGGCAACACAGAACCTCTCCATCGTTTCAAAACAACACCATTTTGATTATGTGCGATCTCAGCCATTGATTCAAACCATTCATTTATAAACCTAGACCTAAGCTTGAAGGTAGTGGCACGTTTCCTCTCCATGTGTTGATGCAAATGGAGAGGTTATTTTCCGATAAACTGAACTAGTCATTTGTTAGTAGTCATAGATATCAGAGTATTAATCCAAAAAAAAAAATAAGTATATCATTAAATAAAATACGAATATTTTATTCATGAGTCTAAAGTCTAAACTTTGCTTCTCCGGTAATTAATAATGAGGCCATTGATTTGAAAAGGGGGTGGGGGAGAAAAATAAATTATGGGTGATAAATAATAAAGAGGAAAGGTAGTTGGTTATTTATATAATGGGAGATGGGCAAAAGAGGAAAGAAAGAACAATCTCTTTCTTAAACAACTTTCCCACGTTAACCAAATCGAAAAGCATCTTGGGGCTGTCTGTCTAATTCTCTCTCATGCCTCCCTCCGTTGAAATAACCCAGTAATGGAAATAGACAGCGCAAGAACTCCAAAAGATTGAAAAATACCCAAATTTTACCTTTTCCATTCATATAACTTAGATTCAAATCTATCGTACAGCCATGTTTGAATTGACGATTAAAAAATGTGTTTAAGTAAGTCTAAATAAAAGTTATGTTACAAACTTATCTCGTATATCGTAAATCATGTTAAAAAAACAACTTTTAACATTAATTCAAATAAATAGGCAACTCTCGTAACATGCAGTTCCATACACGATTTTTTAAAATATATTTTGAAGATTTTTAACTGGGTATCAGATCTTAAGCTTAATTATTAATTTCCAAACTAATTAGATCAGATGGGCCTTTGTACAAACAATAAAAAATGAAGGATTTTTTTAAAAAAAAAAAATAAAAGGAATTGAGATCTTGCATGTAACACGTACAAAAAAGGACTAAGAAGGTAATTTATTACAAAATTTTAAATTCGACATTGTATATAAAAACAGAATTTATATTTTTTTTCACAAGTGGAAAAAGAATTTATATTTTTTTTCGCAAGTGGAAAAAGAATTTATACTAAATCATAAAATATCCACATAAACTTAAAAGTTTAACAATGAAAATTATTTTTAAAAATAAAAATATATTAAAGTCAAGTGCAATCTTTTTATATAATTATTGGGTCAAATTTAGTGGCTGTTTTTTAGAACCATTTCTTATATTCATAAAGTATTGGATTTGAGACCACATGAAATTTTTTTTTTTTTTTGGAGTGAAATTCGCTTCGCTCCATATTTTTTAAAAACCTTTTCAACACAAGTAATAATGGGAAGTAAAGAGGAAGAGGAGGGCTGAGGGCATAAGATAAGAGTAATGGTTGTAATTTAGAAAAGGGGAGAGGGGTAAAATGGGAAGAATTGAAAGAAAAGAGGGGCTCTTTCCAAAAAGAGTCTAATCCAAGAGTACGGGAGGATGGCCACGTTTGCCTATTTCGTACTCTCAATCACCAATGCCCTTCCGTCTTTGTACCACTTATTTATGACTTCTCCCTCACTCTCCTTCTCCTGCGCGTCTCCTCCACCTTCCCCCATTCCTTCTCTCTCCATCTCTACCCACCCAATCATATTCCTCATTTGTGCCCCCCATCTCATTTTTTATTTAAACATCATGCCCAATATTCTTCAATCAATTACTAGCACTTTTTTTTTAATCTTTTCGCTCACAAAATACTTTTTTTTTTAATTTGATTTTTACTTTATTTCACCACATGGCCTACCATTAATAAAACCTCTAAGAAGTTAGCTCATAACTCATAAATTCATTAGCTTAAATCGTGTTGCTGATAAAAAAAAACTTTAAAAATAAATTGCTCAATGAGCCTTGAACATGTTGTCTTGAAACCCAACTTATATAAAGTTCATTCGATACACAGAATATAATAAAAGAGTCAACTCATACCTTAATGAGTCCTCAAAATGCAACTGGCACAAACCAGAACTCTAGTTGGTAAGAAGATGGCTCATACTCTAATCTTAATAAACTCTCAAAATTCAACTCACATAAACTTTACACCAAGTTTGTAAAATCTGAACTTGTCACTGAACCGGTTTGGGTAGTGGGTCAAGGGTCAGTGGATAAGATCGGTGTCAACCCAAAACTAACCCGGGACCAGACCTGCGATGAAGTGAACTTGAACGATAATATCTTTTAGAATTTGGTAATTGTTAAGGATCAAATGATAATATTTTTAAATGATTTTTTTCCATTAGAAAGTATATGAATTTTAGGAAATATATAGAATTATATATGAATTTTGAAGTTAGAAAATTTTAGATAAACATTGAATCAATCGGGTGACTAGTTTGCCGGTTTGATCGTCAGGTCCAGTTTTAATAATCATGCTTCACACTATTAAAAAAAACGAAGGGAGTGGATCCAACTTAATTAATTAATGATTTTGAAACAGACTTAAAAATCCTAAAGTCTCTATAAAGCCTGATATGAAATTATATTATAAAGTCAAATTATTTATACACCCTTCATTTGGAATCAAAATAAATTTAACTTATTAACTAATTATAACAAGCTGTTACGGACCGAGTCAAGGCCCACTATCTCATTAGCTAAGGCAGGGGGCAATCCACGTAGTGATCACAACCCACTAACCGTGGGACCCAGCCACGACCAGGGCGGTTGGCACGATCCCAGCCACGACCAGGATGATCTGCACGACCAGGTACACTATATATACAGACGGAGGAGATAGGCGCCTGGTACACACATTCTAATCCCTGACTAATCTACATTCAGTCACACGACACACACAGCACCCTTTGGGCGAAATGCCTGCTTGTGTACCGTGATCACATCTTCTCTTGGACGCTTGCCCTATAAGCATACAGGAGGAGTACCTAGATCCTATATCAAATCAAGCCCTCCAATAGGCGGACATCGAGTTCTACACCGAGCAGTGGCGCCGACCGTGGGGATTGGTAAACTTCAATTCCTTTGACCATGAGGATTAGTACTCGTGCTTCTAGCCAGAGACAATCGGAGGCGGACCAAGCTGGAGACACCGTCTACCACCACGACAACCACCCCGTAACGAGCGGCAGCCGATCAACCCGTACGAGGACGACCAGCAGGACGAAGAGGATCGGCTATCTCAGCTAGAGGAACCTTTGGTTCCCAGCAACGAACGAAACCGTGAGGACAACCCGTCCGACACGGAGTCCTCGACTCCACGAAACCAAGACCGTGGGCCCCAGAACTCCAATCCAGGGGGTGGCCGAGACATCCCACCGGCCGAACCAGATTTTCGTTCTCTTCAAGCCGGGATGCTAGCGATAATGAGGCGGGTGGACAACATTGACAAACGCCATACCCTTCACTACCGGCGGGTGGAGGAGCGGGAGAAAAGACGAAAAGTGATCTTTCCGGTGATGAGTGGGAAGATAGAACGTGGAGAGAGGACGACGAAGAAGAAAGCTCGGCTCGTCGCAAAGACGAGGCATAAGACGGAAACCATCGATAGCGGAGGCGGGCGGGAGTGCCAATAGGAGAAACCTGGGCCGAGATGAGGAAGGTCGAACCCTGACAAGGAACCATCGCGGTGACAGGGCGATTCCTCCAAATGGTTTCCAGCGGCGGAGATATGTCAGCCAAATGCACAATAGCTTTTTCTCGGAAGAGATCCAAAACGCTCGGTTCCCAGAGAAGCTAAATTTAGGCGAGTTAACAAAGTATGACGGCACACAGGACCCGACAACTCATTTAGAAGACTTTGACGTTCATATGTCGGTTAGAGGCCTCAAGGAACCTATCGTGCCTCGCATCTTTGCCGCGACGTTAAAAGGACCGGCGTTGAAGTGGCTGCACACTCTTCCTTTCGGGTCGATTCACAATTTCGAGGAACTGGCCGAGGCCTTTGAGCTGCACTTCGCAACCAGTAAACGGCAGCCAAAATCTCAGTACTCTCTGTCCAAAATCAGGCAGCGGCCGGGAGAGCTGCTCCAAAGTTACCTTGATCGCTTCAATCATGCGGTACTACAGGTGCGCGGACTCAACGGGACGTACACGTTCACTTATTGGTGGACGGCCTCGATAAAGAGTCCCGCCTGGCAGAATCTTTCCTAAAGGAGCGGGCAAAAAATCTCAACGACTTCATAACCCGCTCAAAGAAGTACTTGGACGTCGAGCAGATGCGAATGGAAAACAATCCCAATTCGAGGCGGGACCAAGATAGAACCTCCCCTCCCAGGGGTCGAGACTTCACTGATAACAGAAATAAGGACTCCCGCAGAAGGGGGAATGAAAACAATAGCCGAGGTGGAAAGTTTGATCAGCGGAGTAAGTACGAGAAATATGCTGCCCTAAATGTGCCTCGTTCTCAAGTGTGGAAGGAGGTATCAACAACCGAGATGAAGAAGGTTGACCGACCTCGTCTGTCCTATCGAAGATCCGGGGTAGACCAATCTAAATATTGCTCGTTCCATGATGGACGAGGCCATACAACAGATGAATGCTACGAGCTCCGAGATGCAATCGAACGATTTATTCGTGATGGCAAACTTCAGCA
The DNA here is from genome assembly GCA_025563575.1 of Acacia pycnantha. NCBI lineage: Eukaryota > Viridiplantae > Streptophyta > Magnoliopsida > Fabales > Fabaceae > Acacia > Acacia pycnantha. The sequence goes on from JAMWYP010000038.1 coordinate 2,420,923, forward strand.
GTATGTCATAGAGCATCAAGGAAAGGGTGGAAAGCGGAAGCCCAAGAACCGTAGCACGAGTCCTCCCCGAAAGTTCAAGACACAAGACGACAAGCGCAAGAAGGCACTTGAGGTTGATAACGAATTTCCGGAGGCTGAATTTGATTGTAACGTGATCAGCGGAGCAATGGGCGGAGGCGGAGATACTATGAGCCAGAGAAGGAAATACCTCAGAAGTCCTTTCCGTTAGAGACCGTCCAAAATTCAAAGAGCCTCATAAGGGACCACCAAGCTCGCCTTTGTTCTTCACAAGTGACGACCTCAGAGACGTCGTCCCCGGTCATCAAGACGGACTAGTGATAACCGGGATCGTGGTCAATTGCCGAGTCAAGCGGATATTTGTGGATGCTGGCTGCTCAGCCGACATCCTTAGCTGGGAGGCGTTCAAAAGAATGAGCCTGGACCAGGAGAACTTAAAGCCATGTAAGACAACCCTCATCGGGTTTAATGGAGAGCAGTCGCGTCCAAAGGGGTATATCGACCTCCGGTTCACCCTGGGAGTCAAGAACGCCTTCAAGTCAGAAAGAGTTCGGTTCATAGTGGCCGACTTCGTATCACCTTACAACATAATCTTGGGAAGGCCTACCATTCATAAGTGGGACATGTTGGTGTCCACCAAGCACCAAAAACTCAAGGTGATAGGCAACCAAGGAACCGTGGTCACGGTTACGGGCGACCAAAAAGAGTCTCGGCAGTGCTACTTCGAAACTGTCAAAATAGGGGAAGGCGGATCTTCGTCACAGCCCCAACGAAACAGCTATCCGGACTACTCGGACCGGGACTTTCCAGACGATGAAATTAACACCGTGGAGTTAGACATCCGTGATGAGGAGGTGCGCCCGGAGCGGCGGGGAGACTGGAGGACTGGTGGTGGGAGACCCTCTCCGGACCACTAAGATCGCAGACACCCGACTCCCGAACTTAGAAACAGTTTGGTGGAGTTCCTGAAGAAAAATCGGGATGTCTTTGCTTGGAATTCATCTCAAGTACCTGGAATAGACCCGAAGTTTTGTTGTCACAAACTAGAAGTCTACCCGGGTTCAATTCCGGTGTCGCAGAGAAAAAGGAACCACGGACCAGAGAAGAGGAAAGCATTGGACATTCACGTTCAAGAATTCTTTGGAAGTTTGGATTTATTCGCGAGATTCGGTATACGACTTGGTTGTCCAATGTGGTCATGGTAAAAAGCCAAATGGGAAGTGGAGGGTGTGTACCGATTACAAGAATCAATAAGGTATGCCCCAAGGACTCTTACCCTATGCCGAACATCGATCAATTGGTAGATAATGCGTCGGGATTCCAGCTGTTATCGTTCATGGACGCATATTCTGGATATAATCAGATAGCGATGTACCCGGAAGATCAGGAGAAAACGGCCTTCATCACTGAAAGAGCTAATTACTGCTACAACGTCATGCCTTTCGGATTGAAAAATGCCGGAGCTACATATCAAAGGATGATGAATAGAGTCTTTGCAGACCAGATCGGTCGTAACGTGGAGGTATATATTGATGATATGATCGTTAAGACCTTGGACCAGCGGTGTCACGTACAAGACTTGGAGCGGACATTTGCTAAACTCGGATCTTACCGAATCCGTCGAACCCGCCAAGTGCGCTTTTGGTGTCCCTGCGGGAAAGTTCTTGGGGTTCATGCTAACAAACCGAGGCATTGAAGCCAACCCGACAAGTGCGGGCGGTGATGGAGATGAAGGCTCAGAGCAACAAAAAAGAGGTACAACAACTTCCGGGAAGGCGGCGCTCTAACAAGATTTCGCCAAAATCAGCGGAGAAGGCATTGCCCATGTTCGAGCTTTTAAAGAATGAGGCATCGGTGGAGTGGAATTCAAAGTGCGATGCCGCATTTGAAGAAATAAAGCAATGTCTTGCCAATCCTCCAGTCCTCTCAAAACCTCAACTGGTGAGAATCTATACCTGTACTTGTCCATTGGCGAGGAGGCCGTTAGTGCGGCCCTGGTAAGAGAGGCGGAGCACGGACAAATCCGGTATATTCGTCGTGAACCCGCGAGAATGCCGAGGTCCGATATCGAAGCTAGAGAAAGTGGCATTCGCTTTACTCATGGCGGCCCGTCGACTAAGACCGTACTTCGGGGTCACCATATTGTTGTTAGAACAAGCCAGCCGATTCGACAAGTCCTACACAAGCCGGACCTAGCAGGGAGGATGACAAATTGGGCGATAGAACTCTCCAAGTTCGACATCACCTATGAAGCTCGCCATGCAATCAAGTCACAGGCGTTAGCCGACTTCATCAGAGAGCTCACCCCGGTTACTAAAACGGATGATGCGATGGCGGGCGAATGGAAGGTTTATGTTGACGGATCGTCGAACGTGAAAGGAAGTGGAGGCTGGAGTCATCATTGAGAGTCCGAGAGGGGTTACGATTGAGCATTCGTTGCATCTTAACTTCCCTACTTCCAACAATCAAGCAGAATACGAGGTTTTGATAGCCGGGCTTTTTCAAGCCAAGGAAAATGGGGCCACAAGAGTTAATGTTTTCACCGACTCCCAACTTGTGGCGTTTCAGATCAAGGGTATGTATCAGGCTAAGGGCCCGTTAATGGCAAAGTATCTCTTAAAAGCCAAGGATATAATGTCAGACTTTGAAGAAGCCACCGTTACTCATATCCCTCGGGGAGACAACGTAAGAGCCGACATCTTGTCAAAATTAGCAAGTACTAAGCAAGCTTGGTTGCCATCGCACGGTTGTTCAACAGAATCTTGAAGATCCGGTGTGCATGATGGCTATTTCGGTTGAAGCAGATTGGAACAAGCCAATTGAAGACTATCTCGAGCGTGGAATCATCCCAGAGGATGCAATAGAAGCGAAAATGTTGGTTCGCGACGCGGCCAAGTATACAATGGTCGAGGATCAACTTTATCGGAAGGGATTACACTCTCCAATGCTAAGGTATTTGAATCCGAATGAAGCGAGGATATGTCTGGCCGAGGTACATGGAGGGGCTAACGGTCGGCATATGGGGGCTAAGGCGCTCGCGAAAAACCCTTCGAGCAGGTTACTACTGGCCAACGTTAGAAGCGGACGCTAAGACCCTCGTTAAACAATGTGATAGTTGTCAGAAACATTCTAGAGTCATTTGGGCGCCCCCGGTCGAGCTTCATTTCATCTCGGCCCCGTGACCTTTTTACAAATGGGGCATGGACATCCTCAGTCCATTCAAGACCGCACCCGGGCAACTACGATGGCTAATTGTTGCGGTGGACTACTTCACCAAATGGATTGAGGCTGAACCTCTTACTACGATTACCTCGGCCCGCGTGCGGCGATTTGTTGAAGTCAATATAATCACGCGATTTGGAGCACCACCGAGATAGTAATGCACAATGGAACTCAGTTCACTGGAGTCGGGTTCCGTAATTTGATTTATGAATACGGAATACAGCATCACTTTGCTTCCGTGGAGCACCCGCAGTCTAACGGGCAAGCTGAGGCCGCCAATAAGGTCATTCTTGATGGTTTGAAGAAACGTATCCGGAGGCCGACACCTCTTGGGCTGATCAACTACCCTTTGTTCTTTGGGGAAACCGAACAACGGCTCGAGACATCCACTCAAGAAACTCCTTACAGGCTGGTCTACGGCTGTGAGTCCATGATTCCTGTCGAAATAGGGATGATGTCTTGGCGCAGGAAGAGCATTTTATCACAAGGAGAAACGGCCAATAGTGAGGCGTTAGCAGTCGAGTTGGATCTGGCCGATGAGGCACGTTCGCAGATTCTGCTTATTTTCTTATGACCTTGGCCCGGTCGACCGCAATTACTGGTAAAGTAAGATTCTTTTAAAACGCATTATAATAGCTAGGTTACCATCTACTATTAATTGTATGCATAAGTGGCCAGATTGGCCAACTGATTTCAAAAAGTCAAATTCCGGTAACACAACCGGACAAAACATACAAGCTGCAAAAAAGAAAATCAACCCACGGGCTTGGGGGCGGTCGAGACTTCCTCACCCTGCTCAGCTTCTAGCACGGTCGCATCGCCGTCTAGTCGGGTCTCGGATGTGGCAGGGAGGTTCCACAAAGGGGACAAGCTGCCCGTCCTCGACGTAGGATCGGAAATGATGTCCCGAGCAAGGTTGAGCTCTACCCCGGTTTAAAGCCCTGGATCCGGCCCGAGAGTTCTTAAACGCTCCACCACGGAACCCGGTAGCAACTCCTGAAGCCGGGTTATCTCCGCTGACAGATGCGCTGAGGACGCCTCCCCCTCGGCTTTGATCCTGTCCATCTCGGCTGTCATGGCTTTCAACTGCTCTTCGCTTCTAGCTTGAGCCGCCTTAAAGCCTTCAATTATTACGTTGGAGTCCGCTAAGAGCCCCTCGGTCTCTTTCAGAGCATACTCCACCTTCCCAGTTGGACCTCACGAGCCTGGAACTCGTTCGAATCGGCCTGCCATTGTTTCAAAGCTTCGTCGCGTTCTGCTCGGGCACGCTTCAGGTCCGCGGAAGTCTCCGCATACTTGTGGTGAAGGGTGAGGAAAGATTGGGTCAGACCAAGCACCTCTCGAAAAACATGCCCCATATCCTGGACATCTCGTACATTGACTTCCCGCAAGGGTGCGGCTCTTGATAGCGGGAGGAGGCGGGAGTGCGATGCTCAACTCTTCGGTAATTCCCTTGCTCCATAGATGGGAGCGGGGGATGACCGTCGAAGGGCGAGGAGGAACCTGGGGAAGCAAATCAAAGACGATGGCCCGACCTCGGCCGAGCTTGGGAGGCGGCGACGGCGCGGTTGGAGAGGCTTGGGTAGCAAAAACTGCCCTGGCATCAGTGGCGGGGCCGACCTGGTGCTTCTTTGGCTCGGCTTGCTTCGATGACTCTCCAACCTTCGAGACCGATCTCTTCTTCCCCTTTGAGGTTGGCTCTGGGATCCCGGATAGATAGATTGGCCCTTTCATCTTAAGACCTGCGCAAAACACAGACATCGTGTTAGCTACTAGGAAGGGAAAAACAAAGCATACTTGACTGAAACGCGGAGCAACGCTAATATCTAAACAACGGAAATATCATACTCGCTCTTGACACCATCTCATCCACGATCTTGGGACTCGGCCCGATATTGGGCCACCAAGGAGGCGGCCCCAACGGTTCTTTTGCCTTCACATGGTGCTGTGATGGCATCAATGGCTTTTCTTTCAGGCTTTAGCAGATTGGACCGCTCCACCTTGTAAGCACTAGGGGACACGTTGTGGTGATCTCGACACTAATACAAGTTAAACTCCCAGTCGACCTTTGCAGAGTCGGGGCCTTTAAGGAACCAAGGTTTTGTGCCAGACTTGGCGACAACTTTAAAAAAGTTGCTTTTGAAGCGCTTGAAGGAGTCAGAGACTGGGGTAAACAAACGCCGATTGGCTATTCCCCGAATGGACGTCCAGCCTTTGAGCTCCGGTGGTTCCTTCCCAGAGCGAGAGGTGTGAGGGGTGAAGAAGTAAAAGAATATAGAGGTGGTGCAAGGGAGACCAAGGTTCTTGCAAAACCACTCGAAGGCAATCATGTAACCCCATCCATTGGGATGCAGCTGCGAGGGAGCTACGCCGAGGAATTGGAGGATGGCCATTTGAAACTCGGAAAATGGAAAGCGAATCCCGAGTCTGGTGATATAATCAACGTAGAAAAAGAAAAATGAGTTATGGCTCCCCTCCCTTACGGAGCACACGGGCTCCTCCTCTTCCGGGAGACAGAGAGAATAGGTGCTAGTCTCTTGTATTGGGAGACCTTCCAAGTCATCTATGGGCAGCTTCGATCGATAGGACAGCACTTCGCGGGTAACCCAAGGGAATTGGTCAATTAAATCCTGTGGGGGGCTAGCGTGGTTTGCGTTTCCAGACTCTGACTCAGCAGCATGGGAAGAAGAAGACGACGCCATTATACCTAATACAAATGAAAATATGAACAAGATTAGAATTCTCCTAGCATACCTGATGTCAAAAATTGAAGGCGGGTTTCCACAGTTGCGGTAAGATTTAAATCTAAGTCGACAGGGCTCGGCGACGAGGCTTGAGGAGCCGGGACACGATTGTGTCGGCGGAGCTCAAAATCGAGTCGGCTGTGGCAGAATCCCCGACAGAAAGAAGTCATGAGCATTCGTATACGCAATCATGGCAGGGGCCGATGTAGGAATCAACCTCGGCCCTAGGAGCCGACCCAGGAATTTCGGACACGTCGAAACTCGGGTTAAACACCCTTGGATTGGGAAGAAGTGGGTAGGAAACATTGCGACTTCCCCTAACCGATGATGTGCCTTCTCGAGTTTTCGCCTGCCCGCCACCAGAAGCTTTCCTCTTGCCTCCACCGTGATGATCGGTTAAAGCAACAGTTTGTGAGGTGGGACGAGAAGATTCATCGCCCCAAAGCCACCAACGGCTTTTTCCCCTGACGGTTTTGCGTAGTTCATCCAGTTCTTTGGGGGTCATATCTTTTATGTCCTTCGACATTTGGAACAACTCTCCCAAAGGACTCAACAATTGACGAGCAGAAAAGGAAAAGGTTCACTCGAAAAACAGGGGGATGTTTGCACAAATGTGAGAATTGAGAACAGGATTGCGCAGAAATTCACTCAATGAAGAAATTTAACCAGAGATTCAACAAAGTACAGACGCAACTTAGTAGCGAAACAGAGAATACAAAGCCTTGGACCAATGTCCACAAACAGGCACAGAAAGAAGAAATTACATATCAGAGTGGAACACGAAATACCTCGGTCCCCGATCGCTTCCTCCTATGAGCTCGGCTGATATGATGGCAAATCCCAATCTGCTCCTTTTCAGGAAAGACTCGGGTTTGGAGATCTTAACCACACAAGAAACGAGCCCGGATACCCGGATAATTGAGGAACATCGAGATTTTAACAATCGCCAAGGTAACCCGGACCACATGTCTGGGGCAATGCAATCAGAAGACAACTCCGAAGTTCTTTGAAGCTCGGATAGATGCTTTCTCAAAGGCAAACGAGTGGTAGTAACTTCGACACGAAATCCGGATTCAACAAAGATATCCACCCGGTGACCAGATACTGGACAACCCTACTGGGGGCAAGGATATCATGTTATCTCGCGATCAACAAAAATTCGAAATCCGTACTCTAGTCAAACAAACAACTAAACTCGGTGGCTCAGAGACCTGAACAACCGAGCTTGGGGCAAGCTGCTACGGACCGAGTCAAGGCCCACTATCTCATTAGCTAAGGCAGGGGGCAATCCACGTAGTGATCACAACCCACTAACCGTGGGACCCAGCCACGACCAGGGCGGTTGGCACGATCCCAGCCCACGACCGGGATGATCCGCACGATCCTTGGACATGCACAACATGGGAGTCAAGGCGTTAACCGACTGTGTACACTATATATACGACGGAGGAGATAGGCGCACGGTACACACATTCTAATCCCCGACTAATCTACATTCGGTCACACGGCACACACAAGCACCCTTTGGGCGAAACGCCTGCTTGTGTACCGTGATCACATCTTCTCCTGGACGCTTGCCCTATAAGCATACAGGAGGAGTACCTAGATCCTATATCAAATCACCGGCCCTCCAATAGGCCGGACATCAGAGTTCTACACCAGAACAACAACTAAGAAATGATAAAAAAATCTTGTTGAATATTAACTATTGATTAAACAATTTTAACTTGTAAAATAAATTTGTCTATGAAGTTTTCGCTAAGAAGCAAGGTTACCGCTAAGGAACAATCTTCTCATTAAAATGTTAACACAACGTCAATATTTTAATGATCAACATTAGTTTTTTAATGGTATAAAAAACATTGTTAGGTTTTGAAATTTTTAAGACGACATTAAATCTAAAAAAAAAACTTCTAGGGCAACATTGCTCCTCAGCAAAGACTCCAAAACAAATTTACATATTAACCCTATCATATACTCGCTTCGGTTCTATTTATAAGAACCTAAAATTTAAATTGTCTTGATTCCTTTTATAAGAGTCCAACAATAATTGTTTGAACATTTAATAAGTTTTTTACAATTTTTAACCTCGTTGATGTCATATATTACATTAATTAAAAAATAGTTGACGTGTATATTTATTTTATTTCTGTCTTACCTAACCCTTATAAATAAGAGCTTTGTTTTAGACGCGCTTATTATGTTTAACTAATTCTAACCATTTTTTTAAACCAAGTAATTTGATTATTGAACTTTTTAAATAAGACGGAATAAAAAGAAAAGAATATATTGTTGTTGGGGAATTGTTATTGTTATTAAGTAGGAGAGGTTATAAGGGCAGGGGTAACCCTCGGAACAGTGCAGGGTAAGATAAGCACCGGAGAGCCGAGAGGTTTGAAAAACAAAGAGCCTTCTAATAAAGGAAGGATGACGAGGCTTTGCATGACAAGCTTGTTTTCCACAACTGGCAACACTTCCGCCGATGTGGGCCTCCCTTCCTTCACCATAGCCCAAGCCCAGCCCACCCTTCAGTGGCACCTCCTTTCCCACCCCCACTCACTTTATTAATAGGGAAAATTACGTGGAGGTCCCAAAGAAGAGAATTTATCACAATAAAGTCCCTTGAAATCATGAAATTACGAAATCTCTAGGGACTTCGTGTAATTATTTGTGAATGTTAAATTACCATTTTGGACTTCGTGTAATTATTTTCATTTCTCAAGTCCGAGTCTATTTATAACAACAAATGCTATATTTACAAATGAAAAATCATATATCAACAACAACCTTAAAAACCTAAATTATTTTCATTTCTCACGTACAGAGGCTATTTACAACAGAAAAAGCATATATTCACAACAACCTTCGAAAACCTGGATTTTTTTCATTTCTCACGTCCAGAGGCTATTTACAACAACAAATGCTATATTTACAACAAAAAAAACATATATTCATAACATCTTCTAAGAATTTTGACAGCTATATACTATTAAAAAAAATCCAGGTTTACAGCCGTGAGTCACACGAAGGTGGTGACTCGTTGAAGATTCATGGAGTGATATCAGAGCATTCCGTGGAGAAGCCTTCGGATCCGCCAGAAAAGTCGGATCCCGAACCTTTGGCGGGAGATTTCGAGTTTCGGCTTGAAGATCCAGTCACCATGCTCCCGACTGATGAGCTCTTCTCCGATGGGAAGCTCATACCGCTTCAACTCTATGCGGTTAAGCCTTCTTCCATGAACGAGTCGGTTTTGCCCGAGGCGAGTCGCGGAGGCGCCTAAGGCGGGCGCGTTGCCGATATCTCCAGTCTGAGACCCATACTTGTTCTCGCCGAAGGCTCCGAGGTGTTCGAGTCGCTGGAAGGAGCTCCTGGGTCTAAAGAAGTTGTATCTAAATTCTCGATGGAATAAATATTGGAAGAGAGAGAAGAAAAAGGGAGAGAGGAGAGAGAGAGAGGAGAAGGAAGAAGGAGAACGGAGAGAGAGTGGAAGACATGAGAGGGAAGAGGGAAGGTCAAATTGGTAAGTTAACATTCACAAAATAATTACATAGAAGTCCCTAAAGACTTCTGTGTAATTTCATGATTTCAAGTGACTTTATTATGATAAATTCTCTTCCTTGGGACCTGCACGTAATTTTTCCTTATTAATATTAACGCCCCCCCTTTTACCTACACAAGCCTCACCTAACCCCCCTCCTCATCAATAATAGAGAATGTGATGATTTGTTTGTTTTAATTATTTAAAGATAAAAATGTATGAATTTTTTTATCCCTTTGGAGCTTCTTTAAATAACTTCAAAATCTAGATGTTAAATACTCTAAAATTGTCCAGAAATTACTCTACATTAAAATCTAAATTTTAGCAAAAATTTGTAAAAAACTTCAAAATTGTCCATAAGTTATTTTACCTCAAAACCTAGGTTTTGAAAAAAAAAAAAAAACTATTTTTTTCTTTCCTTTGTCATCATCAATATTTTTTCAGTACCAGTTAGTAGCCTTAAATAATTTTTAAGTACCCGTCGCTGCTCGAAATATTTTTCAATATCCCAAAATAAAATTTTAAAATCATGAAGTATTTTTTCAAGATCTTTTAGTACAAGTTAGTACTCGAAATTTATGTTAAAGATTAGTCAGTACCCTGAAATATTTTTTCAATATCCTAAAATAAATTTTCAAGATCATGAAGTATTTTTTTTTCCAGTATCCTTAAGTATCTTTTTACTACCCGTCAGTACCCTGAAATATTTTTTTAATATCCTAAAAATAAAATTTTAAAATCATGAAGTATTTTTTTTAGTACCAGTCAGTACCCTTAAGTATTTTAATTTTGTAAATTTATGTAATTTTTTGTATTTATTATGAAATATAATGTTTATAATATTTAAAATATAACCTTATCCTTTATCTGCAATTATACCAAAAGTTAATGCCTTTTTTGGTAAATTTGACCTTAAAAAGGCTATTCTGATAATAATATCCAAACAATATCATTTCTATCCAAAAGCATTTCTCCAAAAGTCATTTTACCTCATAAATCCTAAACGCTATTCTCCAAAAGCTAAATCCGAACGAGCTCATCTACAAAAAAAAAATGTAAAAAAAAAATACTTTAAAAAAGTCCCTAAACTATTTGAATACGGAGCCTCGAGTTTAAACATATACAGAGTACTTTATAAGCGTAGTAAGTGAGAGTAATAATTAATATGATATTAGAGTTTAATACAATTAGTAGGGGTAATATTGAAAGTTACTTAAATTTTAGGATAACTTTATCGACTTTAACTATTTTTATTGATTTGTTGGAATTATTAGTTGATACCTTATAATAAAAACAAGATGGAGTAGGGACTCGGGTCGGATCTAAATTAGTTAGGGTGAAACTCTAGATATCAGATAGACAAGGTAAAAAAAAAAAGAGAGAGAGACCACATGGAGTATGTTACAGAGAACGCCAGCTTCAGGAATCAGGAGTGCCATCCTAGTTCGATTTCACAATCCTTGAATCTAATTAGTTAGCCACTTTTAGCCCATAATTTCCTCTCCACTCTATAAAGAGTAAAAAGCTTTTAGGCCCTGCAACTTTATGATTCCCTCTCTACATTCCCTCTCCACTTATGTTTTAAATCATAAAAACCTTTATCTGCAGGAAAACTACTCACATATCACAAAAGCAACTTACATTTTAAAAGACTAAAGTATACATAATTTCTTAAATTTTATGTCTAGACGGCTTTCATAATCTTTACAAATTTACAACAATCCCTCCAAACTCTTACATTTATACAAATACCTCTCATAGTATCACAAAAAAACAAGAAAGAAAGAAAGCACGCATCTTCAAACAATCTCAGAAAATGCACGTTTCCATTAACTTGTAGTTGTAGTCAGGGACAGACCTTGGAAAAAATATTTGGGGGCTAAATGTATAATTTTTTGAGCAAAATGTATAAATTTTTGGGCCAAATGCATAGAAAAAATCCAATTTGCATGAAGTCTTTGGGAAAAAAAAATTTGGGCGGGCCATGGCCCCCATTGTACCAACAAAGATCCGTCATTGGTTGTAGTATCGTACTAAACAAATACCATAAAGAAATATAATAATAAAAAAAGTCAAATATTGGTCAAATAATTTAAATTAGAAGTGTCAAGAGAAATAATAAGATAAAGAACAAGGTAAAGCTTCTCTCTTTTTTTTTCCCCTTCCCATCCTCTTCTCCTCATTTTTTTCCTTCACCCATTAAATCAATATGTAGATGGTTCATTTGTAATCTTTTATAAAATAATCACTATAAAAATATTAAATTATTAAAAAAACTATTAAAATTATGATTTCAAAATTTTAAAATTACAGAAAAATAAAAATATTTTATAAAAAGTATACAGATAAAATATATCAATTAAAATAATGATAAAATGACAACTTCTCAAATATAGTTGGATTAAGGAGCAATTTGGCCAACGAACTTTTACCTTAGAAGCGCCCAGCTCAAATAACTTTTAAGTGGACCAAAAATACAATTTTTTTTTTTAAAAAAATGTACAATCAGCACACAAAAATTTTACTCCAGGAGCACCCAGCACAAAAAACTTTCACTCCAAGAGCGCCCGAAACAAAAAAGTTTTATTCATTTTTTGTGTTGCTGCATATTTTTAAATTTTTTTTTGGTATTTCTGGTCCACTTAAAAGTTATTTGTATTGGGAGCTTCTGTGGTAATAATTCGTTGACCAAATTGCTTCTTAACCCATTTATAGTTTCAATATAAAAAATAATTATTATCATAAAAAATGTCATTAATAATAAAGGATTTAAAAAATTCATCACCATAAGAACTATAATAACAAAACCCTATATATGTTATTCAAGGGGAAAAAGCCCTACGATGTTTAGAAAAAATTGGTGTCACGACTGACGTCAAATAAAGTCATCCAACAATCCAATGAATAAATAATAGTATTTGAATAGTTTATTAGATTATGTAATGAATTAAATATTACAACATGCTCATAATTAAAAAAAAAAATTGACGAATCACGCAACATGTGTTTGAATCTTGTACAAATGCCATATAAGTATATATATTTTTGACCTGATATAATACTAAACATATTAAAATGTAAGAATGTGCATGATTGGCAATCAAATCTTAAAAAGCAGATCAATTATAGCATGGGGTCCCACCAAATTGTTGAATCAATTAACATGAAGACTCTCTCGAATTTTGCAGCCCATTACAAGTTTGTTCATTTATTAATTATCATCCCCACCACCACTTACAAATTGAGGTAATAGTAAAATCTTACCCAATCACAACACTTGTTGAAAATCTTTAAGTCAATTGTTTGACCATTGTTATAAACAAAAAAAAGTTATTGCTCCAATAACTTGTAAAATCTTCCACGTGACCAATTGGATCAAATTAATTGGAGTTTAATACACTTGACCATGAGTGTATATTTTTTACTCTTCGTTTGTTATATATGTTTTGTTCTTATAGGTATCGTGTGTGTTAAATAGAGTTAAAAGTTGAAAGATTGTTAAATTTTAAGGTAGAATTGATCAGATTCAATTTTTTCTTCATTTAAATAAAACATGTTGGAAGTAACATGTAAATAAAATTATATTATATTAGTGTGAGTGTGAGTGTGTGTATACATTAATTTTATAAAATATCAATAATAATGGCTGGCAAAACAATTATCGTTTGAAATTAAGGATGCATGTTAGGATTATAGGACTAAAAAGATACTTTATGAAAATAAGGAACCAAATGAAAACTTTGTATAAAGTTAGAGGAGAAAATATACAATTTTACGTAAATGTAACATAGATGAATCTAAAAAATGAAGATCAATATTTACCATGCACTACAAAAACGCAGATTGATTTACGTAAATTACCCATGCACTCGTTTGAATTGGATTTCCGATGGAAAACGTCTATCGCAAAAAAAAAAAAAAACCATGATAGAAAACATTACCAAAGAAATTACTCACGGAATTCCGTAGGTAATTTCCGTCAATAATTATTACCCATGGAATTACCCACGAAATTTTGTAAGTAATTTATGATGGAATTTTTTCCATTGATAATTCCGTCCGTGATCTAAAGTTTTTTTGTAGTGATGTAGTCTTAACAAATGTTGATCCACTCATTAAGTAGGGCCTATTTGGTATGAGGGATTTAGAGGGAAGGGGAAAGTTTTATGAGAGGTACAAAGGACCTATGAGGGATATGCAAATTAGAGTGAAATTACCCTTTTACCCTTAGTTTTAAATAAATAAAAATAAAATAAAATACCTCCAACCCCCCGCCGCCGGCCACCACCGCCCGAGGCCACCATCGGGGGCCGGCGGCGAGGGGGGGTTGGAGGGTATTTTTATTTTTTATTTAAAACTAAGGGTAAAAGGGTGATTTCACACAAATTTTCATATCCATCATAGATTTTTTGTACCTCTCAGTCTTTTTACAAATTCGGAAGACTTCTGGGGGTTTTACAATTTCAAATGATATTTATTTGAAATTTTCCCCTTTTTTAACCCCCTTCTCTAATTTTTTTAAATCTGACTTTAAATTTTTTTCCCTCTTCTCAATTTTACTCCCCTTTCCTCATATCAAACACCCTTAGGGCCCGTTTGCTTCGCGGAACTTTGGAGAGGGAAAGGGAACTTAATAGAGTTCATGCTTGAAAACCCGTTTGACGCGGCTTGTTCCTGGGAAGTCACCTTCCCACTATCGCCGAAGCTCCCACGAACGAGGGAAAGTGGGCTCCTCCAAAAGTGGCGGGATCTTGAAATATTTCCGGGAGAGTGAATTAGCAAGACTAAAAGCCCCTGTGAAATCATAAATCAAAATCGAGCTTGGAGCCGGAAGAAGGAGCATTTAAGGTTGAGACGACAGCGTAAGCTTCAATCGAAGGAGTAGGCAAGCAAGATCGAATCGAGGTAAGTGAATGGTTTTTTTTTTGTTCATTGTGCGTGTTAAAAACTTTCCAGAAGGATTGCTTCTTCTTTTTCTTCTTCTTCATCTTGTTCTTTCTTCTTCTTTGTCCAGAAGGATTATTATGAAATGAACAGAAAAGAATAGACTTGTATTGCTTCTTCTTTTTCTTTTTCTTCATCTTGTTCTTTCTCTCAGATTAAGAACTTCAACTTTTAGTTTGGGCAAAAGGAAAATTTATCTTCTATTTAGTGTCTTGTTTCTTTTTTGTAATTATTTATGGGGTAATGTCAGAACCGATTTCGAATGCTTCGTTGATGAATCGTGGATCGACTAGTTGGTGGCTTCATTGGCATTTGAACTTTGTGTTTCTTGTTATCTCTTCCTGTGTTTCGAGGAATTTCGGTTCCTCACTGGTTTTTCGTTGTCCATGAATAATTATTTTATGTTTCCATGATTATTTGAACTCTTAAATGACTTTGGTCTTGCCTACAATTATTTTCACATTTGCCCACGATATGTCCTCCTTCTGTCAGATAATGCGTTCGAACGTGTGTACTTTGTAAGGTTTGTACGTTCGAACTTAACTCTTATGTTCGAACTTAACGCTTACGTTCGAACTTCTTCATTTTGCTCTGTAACATCAGTAGCATTGGTTTTTATGCCGAGGTTTGCTTTTACGCAACTCGTTTTTTCTTACCAACTCCACTTCACAATTTCGAGTTTTAGCACCGAGTAATATCAATTTTTGATTTTTCCCGTCAAAGCAAAGAATCGGGTTCATTGTTCACTGATCCCTATTCCTCTTGCAATATTCATGTCTGCACCAAATTGCTTCATTTTGTGTTGTCCCCCTCTATTTCCTTCCATGTCCAGCGTCCTTCTCACCTCTAGTAGCCGTTATGCCCTTCACGGTTGCAGATCCCTTCTATGTCTGGTTACAATTTTCTTTCTCCACCAAGACGCGATTTGGTTTGACTCTCTGTCCAATTCACAAAAAAAAAAGAAAGAAAGAAAGAAAGAAATCTGGTTTTTTTTTGTAGGAGGGCATTGTGGGAATTTTACCTAAGGTTCCCACTTAACTAACACCTAATTCTTCTTACCAAACAATTTATCTTCCCACAACTTACTTATATTCCCATGTCTACCAAACAGCTCAACTTTTTAAAGTTCCCTCTCAATCTCCCCTTCCCTTCCTTTAAGTTCCTTTCCCTTCTTTAAGTTCATTTCCCTCCATAAATGTTCCCTGAACCAAAGTAATGCGTGATGTCATACACAATTTAACTTAAATTAATTATATAATTCATACAAGGTAGAGATTATATTAGAGAAGCACGCAACAACTTTAAAAAAGTGTTTACATACCTCTTTTTACATATTTATCTCATAGAATATAAAATTACTTTTTTTGCTCAAGGAATATAAAATTACTGAAGTTAATCCAAATAACCCAAAGTCACCTCAAACCACATATATATTCCTTAATCAATTACATTACTTGCGTTTTTTCATAATATATTCGTTTTGGCTTCTTATTGCTTCATGGTTGTACCCGAAAGAAATGAACAATAAAATAATATCATCCACTGATGACTGATTGATCAGGTGGAAAAGAAAGACCAAAGTGTGGGTCTTTTCAGTGGTCCAAGTGAAGAACGACCAAGTACTTTTCCTAATTCCCAACTGGTAGACCAAATATTCCCCTCACAAATGCTACAATTTTGAAACATTTTAGAATAAAGAAAACATCCTTACCTTTTAAAAAACCATAAATTATATAATATTTGAAAAGGACCTATATGATTTTTTCATGCATGTACTAAAGATACCCCCAACTTATAATTAATTTAGGACTAACTTATTTTGAGATGTGAAAATCACAAAACTGAGCTCGGTTTCTCCTAATAAGAAAAACTGGTTCTTACACATAACTAGGGATCAAACCTAGGAGCGGACGTCCCAGCATGAATAATAATAAGAAATCCTCCAAACTCTTCTGGTTTCTCCTAATGTTAATTTATTCATTGGACATCCAACAATCCAATGAATAAATAATAGTATTTGAATAGTTTATTAGATTATGTAATGAATTAAATATTACAACATGCTCATAATAAAAAAAAAAATTGACGAATCACGCAACATGTGTTTGAATCTTGTACAAATGCCATATAAGTATATATATTTTTGACCTGATATAATACTAAACATATTAAAATGTAAGAATGTGGATGATTGGCAATCAAATCTTAAAAAGCAGATCAATTATAGCATGGGGTCCCACCAAATTGTTTTTTTTTTGGGGTCCCACCAAATTGTTGAATCAATTAACATGAAGACTCTCTCGAATTTTGCAGCCCATTACAAGTTGGTTCTTTTATTAATTATCATCCCCACCACCACTTACAAATTGAGGTAATAGTAAAATCTTACCCAATCACAACACTTGTTGAAAATCTTTAAGTCAATTGTTTGACCATTGTTATGAACAAAAAAAAGTTACTGTAAAATCTTCCACGTGACCAAATTGGATTCAACTTAATTGGAGTTTAATACACTTGACCATGAGTGTATAATTTTTACTCTTCGTTTATTATATATGTTTTCTTCTTATAGGTATTGTATGTGTTAAATAGAGTTAAAGTTAAAAGATTGTTAAATTTTAAGATAGAGTTAAACAGATTCAATTCTTTTTTCATTTAAATAAAACATGTTGGAAGTAACATGCAAATAAAACTATATTATATTAGTGTTTGTGTATAATAGTCAAAGGGGTCAAGGTTGTCAAATTCGCGAATTTAAGCAAACTCGTGACAGTAACGTAAACTCGTCGTATGTGAACTCGAATCGTAAACTCATAAGAGTTTATTTTTATTATTAAATATGTATTACTAGTGTATAATTAAATAATTAAAATATAAAAATGACAACAATTTGATTTAAATATATTTTAAATCCAAATAATTGAAATTAAATCCATCAACATTCACATTTATCATATCTAACAAAAAAATTTCTATAAAATTTATATATAAAATCGCTGAACATGATTAAATCAAAAAAATTAATGCGAGTTGAAGAGTAAGTTAACACGGTTTTATAAGTTAGAAACGTAAAAATGGTAAATTTAGTGTATAAACTCGTTAGTTTAATCGAGTTTACCACTAACTCGACTCATTTTTGTAAGCTGAAAACGTAAAAATGATAAACTCGGAGAGACAACTCATGAGTTTGACACCAATGAAAGGTGTCACTTTGATCCTTTAGCTTAGCACAATATTTCATTTTGGTACATTAATTTTACAAAATATCAATAATAATGGCTGGCAAAACAATTATCATTTGAAATTAAGGATGCATGTTAGGATTATATGACTAAAAAGATACTTTATGAAAATAAGGAACCAAATGAAAACTTTGTATAAAGTTAGAGGAGAAAATATACAATTTTACCTAAATGTAACATAAATAAATCTAAAATATGAAGATCAATATTTACCATGCATTACAAAAAAACACCAGATTACCGAGAGAAATTACTCACAAAATTCCGTCGATAATTGGATTTCTGACGAAAAACGTCCGTTGCAAAAAAAAAAAAAAAAAACATGGCAGAAGAAATTACCAACGGAATTCCACTGGTAATTTCTGTCGGTAATTATTACCCATGAAGTTACCCACGGAATTTTGTGGGTAATTTATGATGTTCGGTAATTCCGTCCCTTGATTTGAAGTTTTTTTTTTTTTCCAGTGATGTAGTGTTAACAAATGTTGATCCAATCATTAAGTAGGGCTTATTTGGTATGAGGGATTTAGAGGGAGAGGGAAAGTTTTATAAGTTGGATTTAAAAAAAATTAAAGAAGTGAGGTTATAAAATTTTAATAAAGAGAAGATGCAGGATAAAAGAGTAATTAATTTTTTTTAACCCCCTTCTCTAATTTTTTAAAATCTGACTTTAAATTTTTTCCCTCTTCTCATTTTTACTCCCCTTTCCTCATATCAAACACTCTTAGAGCTTGTTTGGTTTGAGGGGGTGAGAGAAGAAAGAAATTTTTTTTCTCTCATTTTTATTAAATAGTACATGAATTTTTTTAATATTTCAAAAACATATTCTCAACAAAAATGAATATTCCATTGATTAATGACAATTTAGTCAATATTTTCTTTAGGGATTCATCCCCTTCTCTCAAACCAAACACACCTTAAAAAGTTATCAATTCAAGTCTTATTGCTATGTGTGAACTTTTTTTTTTTTTGCTCAAATGGATGTGTGAACTAACTTGAAGGGGAATAGGTAAACACATATCTATGACTATAAGCACCCTTTTACCCCAAAAGTAAGATTCCATACTAAGTGAAATTTTTGAAAGAAATAAAGAAAAGAAAGCATGCGAAAGACATATTATTAAATTATTATATATAGATAGATAGGTTGAAAGATCCAAAAGAGAAGAAGCGAGAAGGGGTGACGTGGAAATGGTTTTCAGATGTGTTTGACAAGATATATGAGAAAGGGGATTATTAAAGAGAGGGGACCCCTTGAGCAAAAAAAAAAGAGAGAGGGGACCCTAGTGTGGAGGAGACGTGAAACCTAAAAGTTCTGGTTCAGAAGGCAGCACATATTTTCGATCACCCACCCAAGCTCTCTCTCTCTCTCTCTCTCTCTCTCTCCTCTTATCACTTCATGCCATTATCATATTTTTCACTTAAAACCTCAAATATACAACAAAACATAAACCTTTAATGCAAATTTCCCACTAATCATACATCATGGTAATAAGTGATGTTTATTAAAAAGGTTATGAATTGGGATGCCCACTCGAAAGTGAGGGAGTGGGACTGACTGGGGAGCAGTACTTAAAAAAATACAACCATGTTGCATATAGTCGTTGGTGACGATGATAATGATAAGGAAAAAAAAAAACTCTTTGACAAGTACGAAAGTAACTGTTCTTGAAACGAAGTTGCACACATAAAGTAGTGAACACACCCTCTTTCCCCAAAAACAAGTACATCCCCCTCTTTTATATTATTAGCGGGGATCATGCAATTTACAGCGAAACATTACTCTTTTAAAATATTTGGATGGAGGAAAAAAAAAAAAAGAAAGGAAAATAGGGGAATGTTCTAAAATTGTAATTTTTATTTTGTTTTGTTTTGTTTTCCCACCTAGTATTCTTTCTCTTTTAATTTTTTTTTCATCCAGGTATAGAGTACAAGTTTTGTTTTTGAGTTGAGTAGTAGGGGAATTGTTTTTAACGATAATCATTATTCTAAACTAACGATATTAAAACCAAACTGGCTGGTTACCTAACCGATTTGATTTAATTGATTCAGTGTTTATTCAAAATTTCACGGCTTTAAAAATTATATATCATTTTACATATTTTAAAAAATTACCAATTAAGACTCTATGGAAAGCTTCAAATGTCTATTTTCTAATACAAAAAGAATCATTTAGAAATATTATCATTTGATCATCGAAAATTCTCAAATTCCAAAACTAATCCAAAAAATATTATTGTTCAAGTTCAATTCCTCACCGGTCTGTCTCGGGTTAGCTCCGATTTAACTTCGATTTGACCCATTAACCCGTAACTCACTACCTAGATCAGCTCAATAGACGGTTTGGGTTTAATAACCTTGTTCTAAACTCATTCAGCATCTTATAGTATTTTTTTAGTAGTACTCAATATCTTAAATTTTTTTAAAAAAAAAACAAAAACCAAACTACTCTTGTTAAATTACTGACGGAAAATGCCATATCAGATTAATGAGGATAATTTAGCATTTGGCATGGATTAAAAAATTCATGCTACTATACACAAAACCCCCCTAACTTTATTCTAGTTGCATGGTAACCTTGCTATCTCTCATAATGTAAAATTGTAAATTAGAATCAATAAAGTTTCAAAACTTTTAATTGATGAAAAACACCCTCACTTGCCAACTCAATGTCGTTCTTTAGGAAACTTTCCTTTCTAAGAAAAAAACCCAAAAAAAGAAAGAAAGAAAACTTGATTTTTCTCTCATTCACTGTGCATTGAATCTGGAAATTTGTGGTTGTTCTATTCCAAATATCAATTGGCGTTAATGGGGTTAGCATGCACTAGACAAAATGAGGTGATTGATGGTGTTATATACAAGTGCTTGGAGAATGGAGGGGGCATTCAAAAATAGCAAGTTGACAACAGCCTTGTCCTTGGGACACTTACCAAAAACATAAAGTTATGAACGTGAAAATAGTACAACTTTTGAAGTCGTCCACATAATTCAAATACAACTTGCCAACAACATTATCCCACCCTTCATTCGCTACTTTTTTTTTTTTTTTTTTGTCGGTGAGTATTTAAGTTATCGTGAAATTGTGGTTTTAGAAACCCTTTTTTTACAAGTCGAGAAATACTTATCTCACATACTTATTTCGTAAATTATAAAAGTTATTCTCCTAAAGCTAATTTAAACACAGTTACTCAGCCATTGGTGCGATTTGCATGGCCTTCCCACGCTACCTCTCTTCTCTATGCACTACACAACTCACCCCTTTTTAGGCGGTGAATATGTCCATGAGTACTACTTTCTCTAATCCTAATTATAAGAGCTAGCAGAGAGAGATTCGTTTTCATTTTAAATATAAGATATTAATCTACTTTATCTCTCAAATTTGTAATTTTACATATTATGAGGGTTTTCATAAATAGAGTAGTTTTCAAAGCAAATAATTAAAAAGGATACTCTAGGAAAACCAAAATACATCTTTTTTTAATAAATAGTATAGAATAATTTAACTTTATTTTAATATTTATAAATTAGTTATCTAATATAGTAAATACAGGATACTCTGGTTTAATGATATGTTGCATGTTATCCCCTCTCGAGACTTAGATGATAAATGATTCTTACTTCTCACAATATTCAATGGCGGTGCATTTCCCAAATTATAAAACATAACCTCGACAAATAAGGGCCTCTCTTGTCAATATTTTGTTTACTTAAAAATAGAAGACTAGTTTGGATGTGAAAACTATTAATGGCTCAATGAGTTAGAACCTTCACTTGGCTCTTATTAAAAGGAAGCTGCTCTTTAACAAGGAACGGTTCAGGAAGGGGAATGACTATGGATCAACTATGTTCTCTCTGTCAAGTCTTTTTTTTTTTTTTTGATATATAAAAAGTTTTGGAGGGGTTCGACATCAGTCCCCCACCAAGGCCAGGGCACGGCTCCGGGCTCTATGAGCACTTATTGGGGACTTACGAGATCGCATATCAAAGGAATCCCAGCGACGGCAGAGGGGATCGAACCCACAACCCAAGGGCTTAATCCTGGATCCCTTACCATCTATACCAACTCACGTTGGCTCTCTCTGTCAAGTCAACAATGAATGTTTAGACAAAGTTTTCAAAGAATATAGTATGGCCTCATTAGTTTGGAGGGAAATCCTTCCTACACATGAGTGCAGACTTTCTTAGGTTGAATATTTGAAATTGGCTAATTTTAATTATCTGATCATCTTCTCTTCTCTGGATACCTATTTGAAGATAGGTATATGCATCATATGCTGGAAACTTTGGGAAATCTGAAAAGAAAAGACTAGTTAGTATTTTGAGTTAATTATGTGGTGGGCCGTTATTTTATAACCCTTAAGCCCAATTGACTCATTCAGCTAAAAAGGCCCAATAAACTTATGGATTAATTGGAGAGGGCTTTTATATCTATATCGAGCCAGGCTTCCAAATTTTACCTTTCAGTCCATTAACTACAATCGAAAACTGATTTCTTTGGGCCCTCATTGTTTCGTGGCCCAATCTTTTTCCCTACACTTGTTTTGGTTCACATTTTAAGGAAGAAGTTCAAAAAGTTGTTTGAGCGTAATATCTATTATACTTAATCTGTCATTCATATAAGACATATATAGCTAATTTGATTAGATTAAGAAAATTAATTAATATGACATATATTTTTTAAAACATTATAGTTATCCCTTTTAATTCCTTTATTTTCCCTCGTCCTTGATCATTACTACCTCCGTCCCTAATTATAGGAGCAATTTAACCGATTTTGGGAGAATTAAGGAGAGGAGTTAAATTAGTTAATTTTACTCATTTTTCTAAAATGTCCTTATATAAATTTAAAATGACACAAGTTACCCTAATTATAAGTGTTTCTAATCTGTCTTACGTTAGATATCCATGACATATTAGTTTATATATGTATATTAGTTGCTTTTTATATAGCCATGTGTATACATATAGATCTAATTTTCTTTCCACACGCTTTCTAATTGAAATAATGGTCTTGCTATATAAACATAGATGTGTGTATATATATGTGTATACATATAGATCTATCTACATACATAGAGACACACACCCATATATCTACACACACATATATGTTTATATATATGTATGTGTGTTCACACATATATATATTGACACACATAAACACAAACACACATATATATGTAAACACACATATATATAATGCTCCTAATAATAAGTATAAATAGGGGTATTATAGGAAAAAATTTACAAAAGTTAAAACTTGCTCTTATAATTAGGATCAAAACCAACTCCAAAATTTGCTCCTATAATTAGGGACGGACGGAGGGAGTATTAAAGGAGCATTAATAAAAATAAATTAGGAAAAGATTGATAAATATAAAAATTATCTCTAATATTTATGATTAAGTTTAATCTTGCATTTATATTAAGAAGGGAAGAGAGCATCACAAACCATCTGTTCCATGATTTCTGAGTTTATGTAACAAAGAATAATTATTTGTCAAGATAGGTGGTAGAAAGGGGACAAGACTTTTCTTCCACTTTTGGTCGTATACAGGAGCAAAATATACTAGGCCTACGAGTTATTTTGTACGTATATTAAATGATCTACTGCTTTATAAACAATTTTTTTTATTGATAGTAGAGCCTGGACTGGAATATTCCACTTAAAATGTATATGTTTGTCACTTGCAAGATGGTTTCTTTTTGATTTTTTGAACGAGTTTTTTTAATCTTTTTATTTTACAAATTAATTTCACTAAAAGTACACCAGAGTGCAGTGAAATTTTAGATCTTTGAATGTAATGGAAATCATCTGAAATTCCCCCGAAAAAGTGTCAAGTTGAAGGATGTGAAAGAAATTACTGGTATTATGACCTTGTAATCAAATATTGCCAGTAAACAGTTAACTCACAAAGCAGCGTCCCTGTCAAGGGATCGGCTACTCCATCCATATCTGGAAGCTTAAACCTCTTGCTATACCTCCCTTGTTGGTTTCTCCGCCTTCCACCGACTCCCAAGGTTGAGCTGAATTGCGCGCCAAATTCTGCGAATATGGAGTCCTGTTTTCTTCTGGACACCCTCCCCTTCTTTGCTTCTTCCTCCACCCCGCGAAGTTCCCTCTTCCTCCCATCTTTACCCTCTTTCAACACTCACGCCTCCTCCTCCTCCTCTCATTTTCGGGGGTTTGGCCGCTCCGCTCAACTTCCCGGGCTTCGTCGAATGCCTGTGGCCGCCGGTCACTCCGTCGTGGTTAATTCGGTGCCAGTATGTCTTCCTGCTCTCCTCATATATTCAAATACGTCCATTTCTTTAGTTTGTTTATCTTCGAATCCACCATAAGTTTTCCCCCTTTTGCTTTGACTATACTTTTTTTAATGACGTAAATTGTAATTAATTGATTGATTGATTGAACATGCTTTTTGGCTGCATATGCGGACGGATTATTACTTTAGAGCATGAAATAGTGTTACTGGGTTTCTAAGTATATGCCGGTGAATTTTAGCACCAGCTCTGTTGATTTGTGCTTGTCGCGAGGCATTTCATGACGAGCTTAAATACGAAACTCTATCTGCGACATTTAACGCATGCTTAGATGAGCACTTTCTTAAAACCGATGTTATGATTGTTTAACTTTAATTATGGCGCAGTCCTTTCACTTGAAGAAATCTGTCTTGCTCTGTCAAGAGTTCTAGATGTAAAGGTTTGAACCCGTCTGAGGTAAATGATTGGGTTACATGGCACCCTCAATCTAAGAAGCTATCTTTGATAGTTATACTTCAGAAGCGCCTTTTTTGATGCTGCAGTTGATCAGCTTTATTTATCTAATTATCTTCTTGTCGGATGCTTCAATTTGAGGAGTGACAGAGAACAAGGTCAATAATAACATTTTTTCTGCCAGTTCCATGTACAAAGAGGCCTTTCCTCTTGGGAATAAGGGAGGCCATAGCAAATTAAGCCTTTTACACTTATACAATATTTTCTATGGATTGCTACAGTTACAGTCTGAATTCTTAATATAGATTCAATGTATAAACTTAATTTTAATCTGGTAAGCTTTTCTGGCAACATATGCAGCCAAGAAGCGGGATTTACACTGTTGGTGAATTTATGACAAGGAAAGAGGATTTGCAAGTGGTAAAGCCTACAACATCTGTGGATGAAGGTATATTCTCTACTTGAGTTTGTGAAATGTCTACTTACATGTTATCATTTTTATTGGGCTTATATTTAAACACTAACTTTTCCCTGGCCCCAATTTGTGACAGCTCTTGAAGCTCTTGTAGAACACAGAATAACTGGTTTTCCTGTGATTGATGATGACTGGAAATTAGTGAGTTGCCCACGGCTATTTTGTTGGATCATTCTATATTTACTTTTAGACTGATGTCTCTACTATTTGGCGGCTTTCTATCTTCCCTCTTTGTCTCAAATTTTAAAAGCATCCTTATCTTCCCAAAGGTCAAATAATTGAAAAAAAAAAAAAGATTATATGCACATCAATAATTAAAGTACAATATATAATTTTGTAAACTAATTAAATTTCTTTTCTCTCTCTTAACACTCTTTATTCTCACAATTTAATTCCATTTCTCTTGATTACCTCATTACATCTGAACTATAACTACTCTAATTATACCTGGCCAAAAAATTGTCCACTTGTTATCAGCCTTTGGATATTTTGTACTCCGGATTTTGAGGGCCGCGTTTATTATTATTTTAGTTTATTGTTATTGCTGGTCTCTCTGGAGATTAGCTGAGAGGCTATTTCATTTTTTTCAATAATAAATGAGAAGACTCTTTTTTAATTATTATCAGCTCTTTACCATGCTGGTATTGTGACATGTCAATTATAATTTGTAATGAGCAGATGAAATAGTAAACAGTTCAGCTTTAGGAACATAACTTACTGGCTATTAAATGTTCTAACAAAATTGAACCTGATGAATTAATTACCAACAACTAATAATGAAATGCTTTAAGTTTCTGCCATTTCAAGTTTTCATGCCCAAAGTCTTATGATTGGTTCATCAAAGTATTCAAAAAAAAAATGCTTTAAGTTTCTGCCATTTCAAGTTTTCATGCCCAAAGTCTTATGATTGGTTCATCAAAGTATTGCAGGATGGATCATATGATGGAATAATTTCTGAAGGTTCTTTAATATCTTGCAGGTTGGCGTTGTTTCAGATTATGACTTGTTAGCATTAGACTCAATATCAGGTAAATTGATTTTAGGCATACATTATCTGCTCCGACTTTGTTTGTTGAAACTGGAAAGTATACTTTTCTCATTAAAACATTGAAGAGTGATTTTAAGAGTGAGGAAATTTTCAAGCATTTCTTAGTATTATAACTCAAGCAATGTGCAATGTTCATTTTCAGGTCACCCACAGAGTAATAATAATGATATGTTTCCAGAAGTTGACAGCACTTGGAAAGTAAGTAGAAGCATCTCTTGCAGTTAATTTTTCTTAAGTTCGTTTTTTATATGGTCTTAACTATTATAAAACTCCTGTTTAGGAAACCAGAGTTTATGCTGGCATTATTAGGGATAACTAGGGTTGAGCGAGTACATGTTTCATTACTGAGTGTCTGATCAATTATCCATATCATGCCAATTTGGCTACTAGATCTCATAAGCAAAGGATGTCTGATAATGGTTCTTGCCCTGAACTGGAAAAAAATAATAATAAAAAATAATCGCCCAGTCACAGCATATTACTATAATTGGGCATCCTATAATTGCTTCCTCAACAATCTTACATGGGAAATATTGCACTGTTCAACACCTTCCCTTGACAATTAAAATGAAATAAATGGACAGTTTCTGATGAAGTATGTAACTGTTATGTCTGAACCTGACCATAATATTTTATTTCAATGATGCATATAATCTTTATGCGTATTTTTTTTTTCACCTCAGCCATGGCCTGGATTTTTATGAATATGTTCCCTTTCAATGATAAATTTTGAAAGGAAAGCAACAAACAGTTCAGCTGACCCTCTCAATGTTGTGTGTTATCCGTTGTGGTTAAAGACCATCCCTTGAGATGCCTTGTATGAAATTTATCAGAAGCAATGTCATCCCAATCCTATACAAGAAGGGTGGAGAGGGAAAGAAAAACATTCGCTGAATGCATTCCTCTGCATATAAAATTTTGACTTTCTAACTAACTAGTTGGTTGATTAATTCAGTAATTGTCGAATAAAAGCTGGCTTTTGTAAAGATTTCAATGGATTGCCGACTTCTTTAGTAGACATTGTCATAGAAAAGTTAATTTTTAAATTCCTGATGGCCTGCAGACTTTCAACGAAGTTCAGAAATTGCTGAGTAAGACCAAGGGGAAATTGGTGGGTGAATTAATGACCCCTGCCCCTATGGTGGTTCGGGAAACCACCAATCTTGAGGATGCTGCTAGGTGCTTATATATCTATTTTATTCTCCTTTTTGTTTAACTTCCTTGTATCACCCCATAGAAAAGGATGAAAATTTTCCAATATGGTTGTTATCAGGTTATTGCTAGAGACAAAATTTCGACGTCTCCCTGTTGTAGATGCCGATGGAAAGCTGGTAAGAGATTCGTGTCCTTACATTGTCCAATTTTCTGTACATGTATGCTTCCTTGACTTTGGGTTTCTAAGGCTCTGTTAATGATCTGAAAGGTCGGGCTGATCACCAGAGGAAATGTTGTCGGAGCTGCGCTTCAAATTAAACGAGACAACGAAAAGAAAGCATAATAGAGTTTGGAATCCAGTTAGGGGGGAGCATATTCCCTTTGTGGCACACAAGATAGCTATGATTAGATTCAAAATTTTGGTTTATGCAATGTATATTTTATATATATCATAGTATATCATTGTTTTGCTGTCACGCCTGAAATGGCTGTCATTATCTAAACGTTCGCCGCCTGAAGTGAAATGTCTGTTACCCTTCCTGCCAGGAGCCATGTTTTTGCTAATTAGAATCTCAGGTAGAATGATTGCTGAAAATGATGGGTGAATTTTCAAGGTATTATATCATTTTTCTTAAACTCTTTGGGACTCACCATATTGCCATAATCTTATTCCTTACACCTGTCTCATTGTTTTTTTTTTTCTAAGGCCATATGTGCCTCAACAAGTTTCATTCCCCCCCCCCCCCTTTTTCTTTTTAAGATGAAAAAATTATAAGCAGAGAATGAGGACTCAAGTCACCGTGCTCGCTTTTTTACTTCGGTATGGTGATTGTAACTGAGGGTGAGTCTTTGAGAATAGTAAATTTGTTGTCATGTCATTTGAAAGTGACGTGTTCAAATCTTGAAATAAACTTCTGCATTTGTATGATAAAACTCCATCTAATAGGAGTTTTGTGCGTTAGGCCGCACTTTTAATAGTGATTCTACCCTGAAAAGAGGACTAGTTAATTGAGGTTTTTTCCCACTCCCCAAGCTTCTTGGCATGCTACCAACACTCTCCTTAACCGATTCAGGGGTATTATTAGAGAAAAATAAAGTATCAAGCGTTGGCTTATATACGGTTCTTTGGAAATCCCAAGGGCTGATAATCCTGAGAAGTACCTTGGCATTCCAAATTTTTGGGGAAAAACTAAGTATCAAGCGTTGGCTTATATACAGGAACGAGTCCTTAATAAGCTTCAAGGCTGGGGGAATTCCTCTCTCTCATTTGCTGGGCGTGAAGTGATGATCAAAGCGGTGGTTCAAGCAATTCCTCTTTACCCGATGTCTTGTTTTAGATTTCCTGTTAAAACATGTAAGGAGATTCATAGTATGATTGCTAATTTCCGGTGGGATGGTAGCGCTTTGAAGGCCGTACACATTGGAAGGCATGAGATGCTTTGAGTGTAGGTAAAAATCAGGGTGGAATGGGTTTTTGTGACTTGTTGGTTATGAACGAAGCCTTATTGACGAAAACGGCTTGACGACTGCTTTTGAACCCTAATGATTTGTGGGTAAGAGTCTTGAAAAGGGTTTATTTTCCTAAGACGGTATTCATGGAGGCTAAGAAAGGAGGCCATGCGTCATGGTGTTGGTCAAGTATTCTTGTAGGAAGGAATTTCCTAAAATAAGACCTTAAGTGGGATGTAGGCACTTACACCAGCATTAGCATATGGGGGGATTGCTGGGTACTTGATGTAGTTTTTCCTGAGAAACCAGTGAACAGTGATAATCCTCTAGTTTCAAAAGGTTTGGTAAGTGATTTGATAGCTGATGGTTTTTGGGATCTGTCTTCAATTGCTAGATATCTTTCGGCTGAAATTCAACAAGCAATATTCAACATCCAAATTCCAAATAATGGTATGGTAGACAAGCTAGTTTGGACCAAGGCAAATAACGGCGAATATACAGTAAAACTCGGTTATCAAGCTGGGAGGACATGTAGACCTGTAGGGGCTTGAAGTGCTGGCTCGTCTACTGTTATTACGAGTGGAACTTGGAAATCAGTTTGGAAGATTAAAACAATTCCTCGGGTGCAACATTTTATGTGGCGTCTACTTAATAATGCCATAGCTACCAATGTATCTCTCCATTCTAGGAAGCGATCGCCTACGCGCTTGTGACCAATTTGTGAAGCATTTAATGAAAACATTGAACATCTGTTCTTTCATTGCCCATGGACAAGGTGTATATGGTTTGGTAGCACTCTTGGTGCCCGGATTGGTGTTTTCAAGGTCACAAATTTTAATTTGTGGTGGTTACAATTGTCAGGTATGCCTTCTCTTACCTTTCATGACATATCGCTGATCTGCTGGGCACTTTGGTTTCTGTGGAAGCAAAGGAATAACATGGTATTTAATCATCTTAATCCGAACCTTGCGTCGGTCATTGAGATGGCTAGACTGAGTAATTGTGAGTATTTAGGCTCTCTAGATATGAGACAGGAGGAATCTGATGTGGTGAATGGTAGAGCAGGTGAGGAAATTCATTGGGCCCCCCCCTCTTGATTATTTGAAATTTAATTGTGATGATGCCTTTACTTCTTGTGAGAATAATGCAGCAGTGGGGGTGGTCTGTAGAGATTATTTGGGAAGGTTTAAATGGGGTTATGTGGATGAATTGAAATATGTATCTGCCTTTATGACGGAGGCGTTGGCTTTGAAGCATGCATTGATGTTAGCCATGGATTTAGGTCTTGATAAGATAATTTTTGAGACTGATTGCCTTCTTCTTAAGTCATGTGTTGATGCAAGGACACTTGATTTATATGACTGGAAATGCAGAGGTATTATATTTGATATTATTGGTCTTCTCTCTATCAAGGTTGGGTTTTCTATTTCCTTTTCCCCTAGACGCCGGAACCGTGTGGCTGATTTACTTGCAGCCGAAGCTTATAAAGAGATGTGCCCTATTGGGTGGGTTTCTCAACCATCACCTGCTTTGTTGTCCCTTCTAACCTTGGACATTCAGAATCTGATATTATTCAGGATGGTGCTGATGCTTCTAGCCATGTTCTGACTGATGTCTGATTTTCATTTCCTTTATGTTTAGTTTTAACTTTCTGATGTCTGCTTTTATTTTCTTGGCTTTGTATTGCCTTGTTCTTCTTCTGTTCGTTAGCTGGTTACTTTTATAACTCTCTGTTGTAATCTTTCTGTTATTAATATATGATCCTTCTTGACCAAAAAAAAGCTTCTTGGCATGATTTCAGTTGGGAGACGATAAATAAGCTCAACAAGGGATATTAGAATATATATATATATATATATATGGCATTTGCAAGGGTGAACAAAGAATTAGAGACCTCCCCACTATTTTAAGGTTGTGACTAGTTTTGTCTTATACCGCATATCTTTGTTTGATCTTTGATGCATTGAGCCCCGGTTTTAGCAGATTGAATCACTCGTGATCATATACAACTTGAGCGTGAGAGGCTAGCTGTTCGTAAATTAATTAATGGCACACTGACTTCTAACCCTATGCTACTTCCCTATCTGCTGCCCCATCCAAATTAGTGGAATAAAAAATAACAATTTCTCCGCTAATTATGGATTAATCTTCATACAGAACCTTAAGAATCTCATAGATCCAAGTGAGGAGCCGAAATATGGGATCCAGCTCAGAGTGAAATGGGTTAATTCAGGAAGCTGGAATTTCGTCCATTTAACACGGGAGAATCTTTTACGTGACCGACATGATTTGGATTTGGTATCTACAAAATGTTGTTTAAGAAGTACTCCCTCCCTCCCGTCTCTAATATAGGACATCATATTTAAGAAGGGTTGGTCTTAATTCTAAATATAAGATATATTTTTTATGTCATTTTGTTAATATTTTTCTAAGGGATCGAACCTGTTGGCCACTCCCAAATCAAATAAGGTAAATATACGCCAACTCACATTAGCAACAAGGGAGTAATATGAATAAGAGGAAATCAAGAGAAAAAACAAGATGAAGAGGGCCCATGATGGGTGGTTATGAGGGATCACAAAATGGGTTCGCACTGGTCCCTTTCCCTTAGCTATTCCCTACTCATAACCAGCAGAGTAATACCTAATTCTCAATCTGATCGCTTTTTGAGTACCTATTTCTCTTTAGTGGTTAGTGGTTACCACTCTTCCCTTGTACCCAGCACCCTCCCCCACCCCTTGTCCCCTCCTCCTCTCTCATTCTTTATTCCCATACGCCCAACTTACCCTCATTATTATTGCCACTTTTTTCGTTTTCTGAAAATAAGGACAACATTAGTTAGGAGGGGTGAGCCTTTTTTTTGTTTTTTTTTAAACTTTTTAACTTTAGAGGATTTATCGGGCCTGAATTCGTCTTGAGTCCACATGAAAGAGCTATCAATGTCACTTTCACCAACACTACTAGTACTAGTAGTGCAGTGGTATTGGGGATTGTTTCCCCTTAGGTCTTGAGTTCGATTCGATCCCCTCCCCTCACCTGTATAAAAAAAAAATGTCACTTTCTTCATTCACGGCTTAGAATTGAGGACCTACCTATCTCTTTTTAACATCGGGCCCGAATTCATCTCAAATCGATCTCTCTGAATGCCACCATTCCCCATTTATAGCCTCACACCTGCTTAGAAGGACGAATAACTTACCTCACCTCGATCCAATGGGTGTTGGTGAGGGGTGAGCCCTATTAGTTAGGAGAGTGAGTGAGCCTTCGACACAGCCAAGAATTGCTGCTTGCAGCTCGCTGCTCACAGTTACGAGTTCGAATCCTAAAATCGTTTATCCTTTTCCAAACACTAGTAATTATTTCTCACCAGACTCATTTGATGGAACGGAGCGTTATACACTGGGACTGCTTTTTCTTTTTTTCATTTTTTTTTTTAACAAAAATTAGCGAAACAAGCAATTAAGTAAATATCTACGTGGAAGAATTAGGAGGAAAGAAATATTAAGAAGAACTGAGGAGTTAAAAGAGGCTGCTTTAACTAAATAATTTACATTTAACATCTATTTTTTTTTTTTTTAACGCCAAAATTTGTTCTGTAAAATCTAGATAGGAAAATACTACGGGTGAGAGGGGCGGGAACAAAGGAAGAAGATACAGTAGTAGTACAGTATTCCTCAGGAAGGCTTCATCAACATCACTTTGCTTCAGCCGCCGCATAACCTCCGTGGCGCATGTTAGTCGCCACCCACCCCCTCAGTTGCACTCCGGATTCTCCGGTTCCGGCATCTTGTTCAGGTCAACCACGCTTGCTCCGGCGCCGCGAGGCATGAGCTCCGATGCCTCCGCCGACGCATGGTGGTGATGGTGATGGTGGTGATCCGAGTGAAGGGCATCCACCCTAGCGCCGACTTCGATGGCTTTCTTGCGAATCGAAGCCGCGGACAAGTCACCAGCGGGGGCCAAGCAGCCTTCTCCGGCGAGGAGGTCCGGGAAATTAAGGCGAGCGGAAGGTCCTCTGAGATAGAAAACGGCGGTGTCGTAGGCTCTGGCGGCAGCGACTGGTGTAGAATAGGATCCTAGCCAAATCCGAGAACGCTTATTGGGTTCTCTAATTTCAGCGACCCACTTGCCCCACTTCCTCATCCGAATCCCTTTGTACCTTCTCTCTCCTTCGACCCCTCTCTTCTTGGCGCCTAAAGCCGCTTGTTCAGCTTCCATTCTCTGCAAAAACAAACAAAAGGGAAACAAAAAATCGGAAGAATCAGAGAGAAAGGAGGCGGATGTTGTAGTTCATGAGAAATGGGAAAAGGGAGGAGTGGGAGACGGAGGTGGAGTTGGAGGTGGAGGTGGAGGTGGAGAAGGCTTTTGGAGAGAGGTTCGTGCGACTCGGCCACTAAGGTTTGTAATGTGGGTAAGCCTCCACGTCGGTTTTCTTTGAGGCCCATTCTCTTTTATACATCAATTTTCATTATTACATTTTCAAATTAACCGAATTCACCGACAACCACATCATCCTCTTCTCCCTCTCTCTCTCTCTTCATTAATTAATTAATTCATAATTCATTTCAAATTTCTTTTCCTTTTTAATGAGGGGTTTAGGGGTACTTAGGCAATTTTGCCCATAAAGTTTTAAAAACGGAGTAAATTTGTCTTAGTCGTTATCTCAGTTAATTTTGACTGTTAGTTGACCAAATATGTTGAGCTATAGTCTACCTATTATCCATGTCATTTTTGTTAAGATGCAAATTTACTCTAAAAATCTATATATCATCTACTTTATTTTCCCCAAAGTTATACTTAAAATTTCGGGGGCAAAGTTATAGCTTGACAAAAATGACGTAAATGACATGTGGACTGCAAACTCAGATATTTGGTAAACTAACCATTAAAATTAATTAAGATAACAACAAGAGCAAAATTGCTCAATTTTTGAAACTTTTAGGACAAAATTGTCCCTGAAAAACTTTCAAAACAAAATTACCTTTCGATAAAAACTTCTAGAGTAAAATTGTTCATTTACCCATCAATTAATATAGGGTTAGTAGTGAGACATTCGAACATAGAACTAGAAAGGCTTTGGGTATGAGTTCTTGATTTTTTTCCCCTGAGTACACACATCTTTTTATAGGAGTCAATCTTATTTGAGGTACTATCAGATACTAAATATGATAACCATTTTTAACAATGATTCAAATATCACGTTGTAAAGAACTAACCCCTTCCATTTGAGTCATTAATCATTGTTGGTTCTTGAATTTTAGTTTATATGAATGTAGAAAAAATATATATTTTGTAGCCTTAGAATCTGAGGCAATCATGTTAAAAGAAGAAGACGATGAGACATGACTTCCCATAAATTTTACACCCTTATGATGTAAACATTTTAGTAAATCATAATATTTATAAAGCAAATGTACATATTTCATTCTTAATTTTATACGCGGTCTTTTTAAATTGAACTGAGTACATTAGTATTTTTTTTAATATTGGAAATTTAAATGCTAGCATTTTTTATTAATAGCATTAATGTTATGAATAGATACTTTACAAAATTAAGGGACTAAAATAAAATATTTTGTGAAATTAAATGATTGCATAGTGCATACTAGAGGAAACCTTGATACTTTTATATTAATTTTGTTTGCTGTCTTAAATCTTTCTCTGTCTCTGTTTGCTGGAGTTCTCCAGGTAAAAGTTTGAGAAAGGACTACACGTTTGATGTTTATTTAAATAAATCACGATTAATCATTCTGATGAGGTAATTTTGATTGTTGGGTTTTTTATTCTATTTTATTTTATTACAGGATATAACGAACTGTTCATTGCTTTTAAAATTTATCTAATTAAAACATTTAATGGCTTTAAATTTTAAAACTTGATATACTTGTAAGTGAAAGCAAAAATTGTAAGATAAATCAAACTATTTGGCCGAAAAACCAA
Source organism: Acacia pycnantha (assembly GCA_025563575.1). Classification (NCBI taxonomy): domain Eukaryota; kingdom Viridiplantae; phylum Streptophyta; class Magnoliopsida; order Fabales; family Fabaceae; genus Acacia; species Acacia pycnantha. Next base: position 2,455,415 of record JAMWYP010000038.1, read on the forward strand.
ATAAAGCAGAATACAAAATATCTAATTGCTCAATTTTTGTCTTAAAAATTAGACACAACCCATTTACATTTAATATTGTTTTTATTTAAAAACTCAATTCATTTTTTAAAATCGGATTTATATATATTATAAAAAATTACCTTTTTTGCGTGACATGTAAAAACTTATTTTGATATAACTCTTCACTGGTCGGTGAAGTAATATAATTTTTAAAAATACAGCTTTCTATATATTATAAGGGATTATGATCATATTTTTGAAATAATAATTAAAATGACTAAAATAATTATTCCTTCTAATATAACAGTACAATTTGATCTACAAAAACAAGAAAAAATTCAGATGATATGGAAGTAGCTCTCATCACTTATATCCAAGTGGTGAAAGTTAGAATTCCAATTCTTCTTCTTCATTTTTTTTTGGGTTAAGATGCAGATTTGCCAATAAACTATTACCCGAGGAGTATCTGACACAAAAATCAATTGAGGGTACCAAAATTACTAATCAACAATTAATAAGTAAAAGAAAAAAAAAACAATTAAGGTGCAGATTGGCCAACGAACTATTACCCCATCACTATCTTGATGTCTCCGTCTTTCATTGATTGTCATAGTGTCGGTGACGTTGGCGTCTCCAAAGCTTCCATTGTTGCTGAGTGTTCCACTCACCCTCTTGAAATCATCATGGTCCGTATGCAGCTTCAGGGCGAGAATTACGCATCGAAACCAAATCCAGCAGTCTACAGCTTTCGACCGGCACGCGCCTTACACCTTGGTTCCATCCCTCTGATGCCACAAGCAGCAACAGCCGCTGCCACAACGTCTGCTCGCATGGGTCTATCTTTGTTGGTGTTTGCCTTATCCAACAAGAAGGTTTAACCGCTCTTTTCTCTAGCGTTTCCGCCACTATCCTACGCTATTGCCTCATATTTTAAAGTAATTGTAATTAGGGATGGAAATAGGCCAGGCCAGACTTTGGCTAAATAGGCCTGAGCCTGTAATGGAGGTAAAAGGCCTGAGCCTGAACCTGAATACATGCTTTTTTTTAGGCTCAGGCCTGAGCCTTCATAAGGCCTGCTCGGGCCTGAAGCCTATTTAAAGGCCTACTTACAATGTAGGTCTTTAAAAATGCCTCATTTTACAGGCCTTAAAGGCCATAATTAACTATATAAGAATAGAATTAGTACTATAATTAATTAATTATACTTGAAATTAGAATATAAGTATGAAAAAAATTAAATATTTTGTTATTTATATTATATAATTATAATTATATTTATAAAATGTGTAAACAGTCGGGCACGAAGGCTTACAGGCCGAGGCCTTAACAAAAAAGGCCTGGCCTATTTACATATTCAGGCCTTTAAATAGGCCTTGACCTGGCCTTTTTAACAAACAGGCCAGGCCATACCAGGCCCTAAACAGGCCAGGCCATAGGCCGCCTGATAGGGGTCTGGCGTATTCCCACCCCTAATTGTAATAGTTGTTTTTTTTAATAGTTATTTGGTATTTTCTTTCACTTTTTAATTGTTGATTGGTAATTTTGGTGCCCTCAATTGATTTTTGTGTCACATGCTCCTCGGGTAATAGTTCGTTGGCAAATCTACACCTTAACCTTTTTTTTTTGGTAGAATAGATTCCTAATTACTACCTCCGATCCTAAATATAAGACTTAGTTTTGCACTACAAACTACCACTCTAGTCTCATTTATAAGTTCATTTTGTCCAAAAAAATTTGGTCCTATTTATAAGTCCAGTTTCATGTAATAAATGAGATTGTGATAATTTTACTTATATTAATTATACTTATGAAGATATATATAGAGAGAGAGAGAGAAGAAACAGTTGAAAAATACTCACTCATAATCATTGAGTTGACTACCTCTCATTGGTATGTGAGATTTGGTCAAAATGAACATATAAATAAGATCAGAATGATATGTCTTATATTTAAGACCGGAGGAGTATTATTTATGTGGCAAGCTAGTTGGGAGGAATTCAGTATTTGTTGAATTCTTTAATCAGTTTCGATAGAATATACAGTACTTCTTAAAAAAAATGAAAATAAAAGCATATAAAAGGAGTCAATAAGAACCATGTGTATGTTTAAATAATATATTGCAAGAACATTGATCAAATTTCAATATACATTAATGTTATCTAATCTATATCGATAGAGATGCGTGTGTATGTGTGTGTGCCTTTCCCTTTCAGATGATGGCATTTCAGACCATCGAGTTGAGTGAAGTTACGATGCTTTTTTGTCCTTGGGAACATACCTTGTTTCTTTGATGATGTTTTTTTGGGCAAATGGTCAATACCATTAGATTTTAGATTTTTCCTTTTTTTCTTTTTTTCTTTTTAAATAAAATGGAGGCATCATGTCACACTCCGATGGAAACGTGAACTGCAAGTTGCACCCGAGAAATATTTCATATAATAAAGCAATCATCTCCCCCAAAATATATTAATTAAATGGTTATTTAGAATAGCGATTAAAGTATTCCCAACAGGTGGTTGATTCAGCAGAATGTGGTGCTGGATTTCCTGAAGAGGTCTAGGGTTCGAGCAGCGGTAACGCACTTGTAATCCGCATTGTATGGAGCTACCACTATTGGGAGAGTTGTCCTTGTCACTGCAGAATCTGAATCCGGATTAGTCAGAACTGAATGTTCTGATGAACCGGGTAGGAAAAAAAAAGAAAAAAGAATAGCGATTGAAGTATTCAAAAATAATTTTTTAATTGTAATTTACAGAATACGAGATAAATATGTAAAATGAGTATTTTCTTAACTTATGTGCATAATCATTTATAGACCTTCTAATCGCTCAACCTTTGCTACTAGAAGTAATTTTGTCTGATTAAATATGAGGCATCGAGTCTGAGTTAGTATTAAATGTAAAAACGTTTTTGAGATATTTAATCCTTTGTTGAACCTAATGATACTTGAGTCTAACTCAATAGTATAGTATGTATAAAATTAAATAATCTTCGTTATAAAAATACAAGTATAAATATTGTTAATTATAATTATTTAACATATAATAAGATCGATGTTCACATAAAATACTCCGTTTGTATTGTTCATGATACCACAAGGAGTATGAAAATTAATTGAGTATTTTTCCACTGTTTTTATCTCTCTATCTTCATAAGTACAATTAATATGGGTAAAATTGTCATAATCTCATTTATTATATGAAACTGGACTTTTAAATAAGACCTTTTTTTTTTAATTATCAAAATAGACTTATAAATAGGATTAGAATGATAATTTCTAACGTGATTTCATGTTCGATGGTATAAGATATTTAGAAAAGAAAGTAATGATTTATTAATCACATTATCCAAAAATACTCTTTATTAATTGAGTGTGAGTTAATTAAATGTTACTAGCTACTGAATGAAAGTCACCGAAGACATTGTCATCAGCTAATGGCATGAAAGATTCTAAATATTCACTTATATAGGTTATTGATACCTGCCTTTTATATCTGATCTTAATATAAGAGTTATTTAATTAATTTATAAATAGATTAAGAAAATAAGATAAGTTGGTTAATTATAATAATCCAACATGATCTATGTGTAACATTAGATCATATATCAATGTTAATTTATAAGTTAGGTAAATTAGTTTGATTAAACATGATAAAGATAAAAAAATAAAGTGGATTGTGGTATTATATTTAAGGTCAAATTCAACTCTAACCACGGAGTATAAATTATGAGAAATAGGACATATAAGAAAATGACCCCTCCCTAGTTGTTTTTCTCTTTTTTGGGAGGCAAAGAGAGATATATAAATGTTTAATATTGGGTTTATATTCGTCAATTAGAACTCCTACACAAGACTTCTTTGTATTTAAAAGTTGGTTGAAAGAAGTTTAGTTTACCAGCATCTTGGTGGTGTAGTGGTATGACATCAGGTTTTGATAGTTCTAGTTCAAGGTTCGATCTTTGTCTAAAAGCTTCGATTGCCAATTTCAAAAATAAAAAAGAAGTTTGGTTTCAGTTATATATATAAAGATCGGAGTTATCAAATGATAAGCAACATTATATGGTTGATTTGAAGAAAAAGAAATTTAACAATTCATCGCCGAATAATCATTTCTCCTAAAGCTATCATTTAGAAAGTCAAACATTCAATGTCTTTCACCAAATCACATTTTTATGGAGAAATAATCATATGGTTTCAGATAATGTTTTTTTGGTCAAATTAAAGTGCTTCAAAACATTTATCTTCTCGTGTTTAAATTGAAAATTGGTCGAGGAAAGATCATAACCTCCACTCTTAGTTTATTGTGTTTGCAAATACTCCCTTCTGTTCTAAATAAAAACAGGGTTAACTTTTTTGAAGAGATTAAAGAAGTTAAATAAGTTACTTAATCATATCATATGTTATGTATCTTTAGATTATATATTAGTTTATAAGTTTGACAAAATAATTTAAAACAAATAAAAAAATAAAATAATTTAATTATCCTCTTAATCTATTCAAAAAATTAACTATATTTTATATTTAGAATCGAAGCAAGTATTTTTTTCTCACATCCCTGCTAATGCCTCTAAGATAACTAGGATCGCTTGGAAGAAAATCCTTTCACTTATTTGTACTTTTAATTTTCAGGATGTTTAAATACTCTCTTATTCGGGATTTCACTCTTGTACTAATTTTTTTCTTGTTTAAAAAAGTATATATTCAATTCAAGAATTAATTATTATTAGTATCTGAAAATCTGAAAAGTGATTTTGTGGTGAGGAGGAGCGATGGTGGGCGCCGTTTGTGACCGAGTGCGGCGGGGAAAACAAGCTTTTTTTTTTTTGGCAAAACTTACTTTTAATTTTTAAAAAAGAAAATATTAAAAATTCTGTAATTTAAATAATTGAGTGGGGACGGCGGAGGGGTAGGTCGGTGGGTCGGTGGATAGAGATACCCACTATGATATGACTTTCCCGCCACGCAATATCGATGAGTTTTCATGGGTAAATTTGTCTTTTCGCCAGGGATATTCTCGACATTAAATTTTTTATTATGGCCCAATTAGTAATTTATTCAAGTTGGGACGTCTCACTAATAATGTCAAGAGGCGGCTTAATCCCATTATTTTTCTATTCAAACTCTAATCAAGCTTACATCAACGTGCTTAGTACAAACACTCTAAATCCCATGACTCGTACAATAAATAATAAAGATATTTGGAAAATAAATAAATAAAGAGAATCTTTGTATGTGATTCCATAATATATACGTCTCTCCAATCCCATAATTGTTTTTTTTTTTAATATCTAGGAAGTCCATCCACATGGTACATTCCTTACAGCGAAATTAATTAACAATTTCCTATATTAAAATTTTTGAAAATTCATTATACTATATGGGAAGAAATATCGACACTCAAAATAATACATTTACATATAAATTAGTAACAAATAATTTTCAATAATAAAATTTTAAATTTTAAACACTTGCCTTTATTTATTTGTTTTTTTTATATAAGAAGACACTTGCCTTTATAAGATATAGATCACATTCTTATTAACTAAATATACTTTGGTGGCTAAAAATAGCTTTTGAGCTTATATGGATATATAATAGGTTTTAGCTCAAGCAACTTGTTCACGTTATTGTTATTATTATGATTAAGGTATAATTCTTTGGTTTTATTTATTAGGCATTTTCAATATGTTTTATTGAGATTAAGAAAAATCTTAAATTCAATTACTTTTAACTTAAAATTAAATATATTCCAAACTTTATCTATATTTAATATGAAGGAGGGAGTGACCGAGTGAGGACTGAGAGATAAAAAGAAAGAAAAAAAGAATTAGGGGCAGAATTATACATTCATTATAATAAATTTAATTAGATAAGTTGTATTAATGGAAAAAAAAAAACTCTTTCTACCTATAAATGGGATCAGAAAAGTAATTAACAAGTGCAACCAAGATGTAGTTGGCAAAAAAAAAATCTCTTGACCTCTCACATAATTAATTCCCTATAAAACGCAATGAACATGGGCCTTTCTTGCTAATTGCTAATGTAAACGTTTTTAAACCCTTAATAAAATAAACTGGCGAAGAGGTCGGACTTCCTCATCAAAAGGGGGTTCAATTCTGGAGTTGGTCAAAGTGCTAGGGGAGATATCCTAAGGGTCTAGTGAAAACGCTGGGAGGAGGTTGAGACATGTGTACTCTCTAACCTAGTATGCTCTGTGTACTGGGTTCTAGCCGCCCTGTCTTTAGACTGTGGGTGAACCCAACCCCTAAAATTTTCTTAAAAAAAAAAAAAATCCTTAATAAAATAAAAATGATCGAAACACAACACCAACAAAAAACTAATTAATAATAATGAAACTACCGAGATTTTACTTTTGGTGGTCAAACTGTTTGGGTAATGCGGTCCTAAAAGCTATTTTTAGATGTCAAAATATACTTAAGGGCATGGTAGTGAAAGTGTAGATTTTACTGAAAACGGAGGGCGAATGAAAAATGGTAAAACGTAAAATCGTAACGTAGTAAAAACGTAAAAAAATCGTAAAAACACAAAAACGTTTGGAAAATTAGTAAAATCGTTTTAATGAAAAAAAATCGTAAAAACGTAAAATCGCAGTGATAAAACGAGTTTTTAACTACAATGATTAAGGGTTGATTTTGACTTTTTGAAGATGTTTGTTACAACTTTTTTTTTTAATTGGCCTTTTGAAAAAAATAGTTTAAGTTATAAGCCAAAATTTCTTACTTTTTGCTTTTCCACTATGGAGAGAGAAAAATGGCTTATGAAAGAAAAATGTTGGGTTCTATTATTTTGAATTGAAATACTATTATGGTCCTTATTATAATTCTTTATAGATGAAATTTTTCGTCTTAAGTATAAATTCACTTAAAAAGTTAATAATTATGATAGTACGTTGGTTTAGGTCCATGAAAAATTTAATTGATAAGAATTAATTGATAACTTTTTATATAAAAATCATGATAATACTCTGGTTTAGATCATTCTCACCAATTAAATTTTTAGTGGTGAGAAGTACCTCTCACTAATTAATACTTTGATAATTTAAATTTGTTTTTCAAAATATAATCTAAATAAGTTTCAGTTTCAAAAAAACCACTTATGCTACCACTAATCCAAACATAATCACATTACGCAATATGATGAGTTTATCCAATCTTAAGTTTGCACAAGTCATATTATGAATAAGCCATTTTTTCTCACCGCTACCCCAAACACATAGATGTTTTTTAAAAGGAAAAGTGATGGGATTGAAGTAGAGCTAATTAAGCGCATGTTTTTAATTGGAAAATTTTGTTAGATGTGTCAATCGGGAGACTTAGGACACTAGGCTACGCTTTAAGCCTGGTTGGCGTACAACTGTACATTGCAATTGCATTAAGTTAACAACTTTGATTGTACGTAACCAATTTAAAAATAAATCATGCTATCAACGATTTTTGCGTTGTACCGTGTTACAGGTGTTATTATATATATGAGATAGGTTATTTTGCATACCTTTACCTCCCTCTCTCAGTACCATTAGATTGTATAAAGCTTTGAGGGATAAAATAAACCCCTTTATGGCTTTACCCCTCCCACCCCTCCCACCCTCTCTCTCCTCCGCTGGCATGTACGAACTCGAGAACAAGGAGATTATCAAATACGGTTTCATCGAAGATATCTAGTAATCTGTCCCTACCTTCACGTTTTATCGAGATCCAGACAATTATGTTTAAAAACTCTACGTGCACCTTGAATAGTGAATACCGAACTTATTAGGGTTTGGGATTGCAGTTTCTTTTCTGAGGTAAAAAAAAAAATCAATTGATGCGTAGACATACCATTTATCTCGACACCGGTTCGTTGCAATAATGAGAGACATGAATTTGAAAAGAAAAATAGTGGTGCGGCAATTTTAAAAAAGAACAAAAAAAGAAAGAAATTATTGGACAATGTGTTGTGGATACCTGATTCAAATTAGATCAGCTTGTTTCTGCATATATCAGAATTCAAATTCCGATCATCTTGAGAATGATGAAGACTAAGACTGCGAGAAAGATCAAGAGGAAGAGATAATCAAAGAAGACGAAGAATCCGGTGGATCATCCATGATTCATTATTTTCTTGGTTTTGGACTTGGATTCATTCAATTCCTCAAGTTGCGATTGCCTAATAAGCTTATAATGGATGGGAAAACTATTCGGATGGTGCAGTTGAGACTAGTTAAGTATGAAGGCCATGACATCCCGTAGAGCTTGTAGTTGTAAGTGCAAGATTCCAAGTCGAAATGGTGGAGTAAATGTCCATTCATGAAAGGTGAGGCAATCAAAATATATCTTGATTATTACACTACGGACCTGTCCTGGTATTCTTGATGTTGAAGATGACATCCCACTAAGTAGAGGAGCTATAAGTTCCTATAATTAACATGATGGCCACTGTCATTCAATTGTAGTTGCTCTTCAATTATCTGGTTATCTTGATGTTGTTGATGTATGGACAAGGATGTGACAACGTACGCTTGCTCTAGTTTGTGCCTTCTTGATCACTTGTGGAGGAAGAATTCCCATTCCTGCATGACAGACTTTGTTTCTAGCAAACCACATGGATTCTAGTAATTGAAAAGGCAAGTATGTCATAAAATTACTAGGATCCATGTGGTTTGTCAACCATGTCATTATCCATTATCGAAGGTCCATATTAGGACTAGTATCAATTCTAAAACCCACAATACTTCCAAACAACAAGCTATGAAAAAAAGGCAATATAAGAATAAATGTTCTAAAGACTCATTATTACACCCACACAAAAAACATACCTCAGAAGTGACTAAATGTCTAGCGCTGAGTAACTGAGTTGTTGGTAAGATACGTCTAACAATTTTCCACAACAACAAATTAATCCGTGGAGGTAGAAAAGATTTCCAAATCAATTCATGTACCTTACTTTGTGCTTGACTAGAAATCCCATAAGTGGATTGAAGCAAGAGATATCTAGCCTGAGAGTATAACTACCTATACTATTACCTGACCATTAGATAATTTTAGAGGCTTCAGATAACAAAATCGAATATCTTGCAAACTGCTGCACCACTTGCCTAGGGTAGAGTGAGGATAAAAGAGGAAAATTTCACTTTCCAGATGAGCGCAGTATAAGGTCTGACACATTTAGGTCAGGGAATACCATACCAAATTGCTGCAAAGGCCACCAAAGTCAGCTATTTAAAGAAATAGAAGATCCCTCACCTTTGCTAGGTAAGGTGGTCAGTGATAATGCTGCCGATTTTAAGAATTTGGCTCCACAGAGATGGATTATTGTAAGCAGGTTTAAAAATATATATATTGTCGATCAGGATCCAAATAACTTGTCATCATTAATTGATTGAGAAAACTAGATTGATTAGAGATGACCCGCCATAAATTTTTAGCTAACAGAGCATTATTGAAGGCCTCTAGTTGAATAATTTGCAAACCCCCATTAAGACGAGGCAAACACAACTCTTCTTAGCGGAGGAGATGAGCTTTTTATGAAGTATCAGTGTATCCTTAGAAAAAGTTTGCCATCTTCATTGCTTTGGCATGACATAAGTGGCTAGAAAATTTCGTACATAAAAAGGGTACACCAACAGAGATGACAACGAATGATTAATTAACACCAGACATCCTGCTTGAGAGAGAAGATTGCATTTCCACCCAACAAGTCGTTTGTCAAGTTTCTCAATAACTTCAAGATACTTTCGTTTCTCAGATCTTGGATCATCAATGTATGTACCGAGATACTTTCCCAAGCGAGTGTGGAATCTGATTTCAAGCAATTATAACAAGGCTTGTTTCATTTGATGAGAAATAGAGAGGCTACAAACTAAAGTTGATTTCTGATAATTAATATGTTGCCTTGAGCTTAAAGAACATTGTCGAAGCAACGCTTTAACTATGCGACAAGCTTCCTTCATTGCACGATATAAAAGAAGAGTGTCATCAACACACATCAAATGTGTCAATGACATTACTTCACGAGAGACACGAATACCCATCCACCAATTATAATTTTCTGCTTGGTGAATCATGCAGGATAGAACATTAGCACAAAGCAAAAGGAGATAACAAATCCCCTTGTCGAAGGCATTGGGATCGAGGGGCTAAAAGGATCTCTTGTGATCCATTAAGTATGACTTGGTAAGAGACGCTCAAAACATATTGCATGGGTAATTGAATAATCTTGGGAGGGAAAGTCATATTCTCAAGTACTTTCCACAGAAAATGTCATGACATCTTGTCATATGCCTTGGCTATATCAAGTTTGATTGCACACCAACCAACTTTGCTCTTTTGTGAGCCCTGAATCTTTGCCATACATTCTGAGGCCAAAATATTATTGTTAGTAATGAGTCTACCCTTAAGGAAAGTGTTTTGATTTGGAGTGATTAAATCACCCAGAATCTCCTTTAAACATTACACAAAACTTCTAAAATTAGCTTATATATGACATTACATAGATTGAAAGATTGGAAATCCTTAAAAATGCAAGGGTTATTGCACTTTGTAAGTAGCATTATAAATGATCGATTCAATTCCTTGAGGATATATCCTCACTGAAAGATCTGATAAACCATTGAAATAATGTCGTGTTTAATGAAAGACTTGAATTAAATTATATAATAATATATAAATATAAGATATTAATTAAAATTTTTATATGACATGAACTTCAAGGTATAGCTAAGAATTTGTCTCTTTTAAAATGAAAAACGATCATAAGAAAATTTTAAGCAACCAATTGGCCCAATAGTATCTAAACTTAACTTAAAAGTGTGTATAACCAATTGGGCCAATAGTATCTAAAATTAATAGTGTGTATATATCAGACAACTGTATAAGTCCTGTATATAAATTGGTTTTAACTAACTCATCAAAACTAACATAATTTAATTTGTTGGAACCATAAAATTGTATTATAAAATTGACTTACATTCTATTTTTACTTTTCACAAATAGTGTAATTTAATACTTTTATGTCACATACTGTGACAGGATAGTTAGTGTGTGTGTGTGGCAGAAACGATTTTTTGTTGTTGTAAGATAAGCTAAAAGTTAGATTGTGTAATGTGATTTTTGTTTGGATTGACTTTTAAAAATGTCAGTTTGATAAACTGAAACTTATTTGGATGATTAATGCAGAAGTAAGTTTGGATATAAAATAATTAAAAATGATATGAATTTATTAAAAATAATAGTCAATGTATTATTGGGAAACATTTGAAACTACTAAATTACTTAAATTTTAGGGAAAATTTGAGAAAAATCCCCCTTTAAACCTCAATCAAAGTCCTATCATTCTTTGTATATATAAACTTATCAGATTATTCACGCCAATTAAATATCTAATGGGAGAGTTTTTCCCGATTCACGCCAATTTATTTTCTCTTTCGATACTTTCATAAATAAGAATAAAATTGAAAAACAATCATTATTAACCTTTAAGTAGACTTATATGATTAAGACCAAAATTTTCATCATAATGTTATTTTACTAAAAGAATGTGGTACCCAGTATCTTTTCTTCATGAGGTATTTAATTTTTTCTCTTTCCATGATAGAAACTCTTTCTCTCTCTAAGGTGGAAAATTAAAACCAAAAGCATAAAATTTTGGTTTATAGTTTAAAGCAATTTTTTTCTCAAAAGCCTAATTGAAAAAACGCTTATCCAAACATCACAAAAAGTTAAAAAAAAATGATTTTTGATTGTTGATTGTTGATTGTTGAGATGCACGTTTGGACCTCAAAACATGATTCCCAACACACCCTAAGTTGTAACCTAAAGTCATGGAACAAAATCACGGTTGATGGGCAAGTCAACTAAAAGAACATTGTATGAGCGGGTGAAATCATGCACGGTTGGTCGTGAAATTTTATTCACAAAAAATGTCTTTCAAATAATAGGAAAGATATCATAAATATAGAAGAAAGTGCTTGATTTTGTTCCCTCCGATCTTTAAGTTTATTTATTTATTTTTGTCAATTTTGAAGAGATGTGAACTCGATCTTTTGGGACACATTATTAAAGCACATAACTCATATACACTAACTCAAATATATCTTTCATTTAATAATTTAATTGATTTCAAATTAATATGTATATACAATATATACTTTTATTTTTGGATGGATTATTTGGAAATTTTGAAACTTAATTATTAACCGTTGTTGTTGGATTGATGTGATAACTCTAAAGTGACACTTTATTTTAATTAATTAGTTAACTTTGTTCTACAATTAAAGTCAGATCAAATAATTCATTTTATCACTCTTAAAATAGATCTGAAAATGCTGCTTTGGATGATGTTTCTGCATGAGTCGGATGATAGGTTTTGCTTTCAGCAGAAGCAAAAGTAAAAGTAGTGGAACGAGCTTTTATTAACATTAATATTAATAATACAGACTTTACTAGTAGCAATCACTTCTTGCAGCCAAACCACGTTGACTTTGCCCAAGAAAAATATCATTATTTCAATACTTCTAAAAATCTTAACTAGTAAGCTTTATTTATTTTTCCACTCTTTTTTCTGCAATTCGTGTTCCATAATTTAAGGCCTTGATGACATCAAAAGTTACAGACTTGTATTCACCAAAAAGAAAAAAAGTTACAGATTGAATGTTTCATTCGCAATGGTCAACAAAAGTTACAGACTTTAAATGTTTCACTCGCCTCTTTACAAGAAAACAACAAAACCCTAATATCTAGTGTGAGTGACATATGTACAATTTTTTCACATGCAATGGTCAAGATGGACCGGATCTTTCGGCTCCAGAAAAGGGCCGACACTTTTTTTTTAATATTTTTATTTTCTGAATTAAGATCTGTATACTTTATAGCAGAGAATCCAGATACAATCAAAACTTAAATCCTAACATATCATGACATTTAAAAACTGCCGTCACGCTAATTGGAGTTTCAACCGAAATAAAGTGAAAAACAGATAGATACGAAATGGTTTAAAGTAGCCGAATCCTTTTTGTTAGCTGGTGGTATGAAAATATTTAAGAAAATGAGCTGAGAATAAAAAATAATAGAAAACAAGAAGTGGAGACAGTGATGGCCAGTACTCATAATCATAGATGGGTGGGTCTTCACTTGAAAAGGGAAAAGAAAGAAATCAATAATTGTTCATAGAGACAGAAAGGAAGAAGAAGAAGAAGAAATTATACATGGAGTGATCAGTAAGGAATATAATGGAGATTGAGTGATATATTTTGAAGTCAACTTTTGTAAGGTTTAAGATTTGGGAGAGTGGATGAGAAAATGTGGCCAAGGACATCAATTCCATAAGAGGAAGGAGATGAGAAACTTGAATGGTGAAATGCAGTGTAAAGAGTGTGTGCAGTATTTGAATACAACTTTACACTGCAAAAAAAGTCAAGTTTTGCGGCGGAATTTTTCCGTCGCAAAACCTGCATTTTCCGTCGCAAAAACAGTTTGCGGCGGAATTTGCGACGGAAAACAGGCCGTCGCAAAAAAGAGCCTCGCAAACCATTTTTGCGACGGAAAAAATTATTTTTCCGTCGCAAAAAAGATATTTGCGACGGAAAACATCTCCTCGCAAAATTATGGATTTTGCGAGGGAAAGTATGTTCCCTCGCAAAATTCTGGAAATTTGCGAGGGACAAAAGTTCCCTCGCAAAATTTTGGATTTTGCGAAGGACAAACTTTCCCTCGCAAAATTCCTGATTTTTGCGAGGGAATATTTGTCCCTCGCAAATGTTTGGATTTTGCGAGGGACAAAATTTCCCTCGCAAAAATCAAGAATTTTGCGAGGGAAAATTTGTCCCTCGCAAAAACCAATTTATTTTTTTAAAAAAATAAATAATCAGAAAGAAAATATAAAAAATGAGAAAATAAATAGCATTGTTTATCATAAAAAGAAATTGTAACAGTCATAAGAGTTTACAAATTAAAAACAAAATATTACAAATTATAATGTTGTGGCCAAAATGAACTAAAAAAAAGAAATCTAATCAGCAGCATTATGATCATCGTTATCACCAGCGACATCACCACCAGGAGTTCCTGTACCCTTTTCCTTCAATAGCCTTGTATATTTAAAGCTAAAATAGAAAACAGGTTTATTAACCGAAACATAAAATCCAGAATAAGGTAAGAACAAAAATTCCCAGATTAGCATTAGTGAACTTTAAAAACCAAGTAGAACACAACAGTGGAAGCAAAGAACCAGTTCGGAAGACAAAATTCTTACTACTTAAATTCAATAGTAAAGCTAAAGTATATATGACAGGTAATACGCTCAATTTTTTTTTTTTTGATAATAAGCTCAAATTTTGATATCTTTCAATTTATCAAAAACTGTTGTACAATGTTGCAAGAAAATCATCAAAAGATCTGTATATACATATCAAGAACCTAGCCCGAAAACAACAATACATGCCCAGAGTAAGGAGGAGAGAGAAAATTACCAGAGTTCATTTTCACATTTCAACAGTGATATAAAAGCAGTTTCACTCCCATTGACCTATAAAACAAAAGCCATGAGCCCAGTAATAAACCAAAACCAACCTGAACTTCTACAGAGGCATATTGTCTGAATTTTTCATGAGCTCTATTACTTCAAGTTCAGAGATCAAATATTACTTCAAAGGTCCACAACAAATTAAAGGTATTTCAAACTCATTTTCATTCTTTTATAGCCATTCCTTTCCCCTTCCCCCTTCTAAATATCAATATCATCAACGCTCACTTTTAGACTCTGGGGATTGCAAACTATAGAATGCATATTCACTAATTCAAACCACAGACCTTTGGATGCAAAGACTTCCACTCTGGCAGACTCTTCTTTATGGAATAATACTAGAAGAAATTCATCAAAATATCAAATGCTCAAATTTCATTTTCTTCCTTTAATGAAAGGAGAAGAAACATATCCACTAAAAATCTAAAAATAGGTATCTTACAGAATTCAGCAAGAAGTTGCTTTATACCTTTCAAGATTACATAGAACAGGAGGAAGGCTATCCCAAGTTGTAGATGGATCAAACTGAGTCCTTATTATTAGAGATGTTATATAAAAGAGGAACAAAAATGAAAGTAAGCCTTAAGAAATAAGATCAAGAAAATGAAACTGAAGTTGATCATGTTGCCTGACAAGTGATAATAATACTAATTATTGAGTCATTCCCAAAACTCAATACCAACAACTCACTTGTCTTGAAAACAAGACAAATCTAAGACATCCACTACAAGAAATGTTGACAACAATGTAGACGCAGTACTTCTGAACTCAATAAAAACAAATTGAGTTCCCCACCAAACACTATTTCCATTTAATTTAATTCGTATTCATCCAAAGATAGTAGAGATCTTCCCCACCAAACACTATTATTTAATTCACTTGTACAAGTCAGGATCAATCGTAGCTGTTTAACCTTGAAATGTTATTCTAATCTTGATAATTTATGATAACTAAAAGTAAGACTGTTGGGGTCATCTACTAAAGCCCACACATTAATACATTATGTTCAAATTCATGTTATGCAAGTAAGTTTTTTCATCAACAACGACATATCAAAGATTCAAAGGTTCAAATAGTAGTTATTGAAACACCAAAAAATGCAGAAAGACAAGTTCCACCAATGAAATGTCAGAAGTAGAATCATCTTAAATTGCTAAGCCTTACCATAATTGCTTACTGTGTTATCAATTCCAGATGGCTTCCCATGAATAATCTTCTCACCCTCAAAATTCCATTCATTAACCAATTCAGCTCATTTTCTCCACCATCCTTGGTCATTCACATCCAAAACAACAGAATCAAGGAAGTTCAGAAGTAACAACCACTGTAGCAGGCTTAAAGCTACATTTTGGGAGCACGCACAAAAACAGAACAACAAAGGGAATAGGAAAAGATCAAATAAGCATTGTAGCAGGCTTAAAGCTACATTTTGGGAGCACTGCAAAGATCAAATAAGACTTTTAAGTCTTCAATAAGCACAAGTGCTAGAATTTGAATCCTCACAGCAGATTAAAGAGTACATATATCAAACCAACTTTCGATTCAGAAACTGAGAAAAATTGCCAAAATAGGAAAAGAAGCAGGACAACAATGAAATTGAGAAGCATGCATCTTCCATGTCACAGAAATACAATGTAACATCCTAAATATTAGCATAAATAACCAGGGTGTATAATAATCAGATGGGAAAATCATATACATTTTGACAATTATTTATGCAGATAAGATACAGGAATCATAGCATTAACAAATTAAGGCAAAAATCAAAGCTCAAATTGTCTAGCTATGGAAATCTTGCAGAGATCATCAGAAGCACTTACGGGCTAAAACATGTCTGTCCATAATGAATGACACAATCAGCATTAATGTGTAGTGTTGCAACTTCATCAACACAGCAATCGCCATACATCGTGTCAGCCATTACGTACAACCCTAGATCTGTCACATTCTCACTTCCTGTGATATCAATTTCTCTAAAGCTATGAGACACGTGTAGCACAAATCGAACACAGTGACGGATTTACCTCTCGCGTAATGGATAAGTCGTCCTCCATGTTTAATTACTTGAAATATCTGGTTGATCTGTAGTGCGCAGATCGAAGAGCCATAGATTTGAAGCTGGGACGGTGGGCGAGACAGCAGGTGAGCGACGCAGACAACGTGGGCGAGTAAGAGAGCGAGGCTTGAGGGCGACGCGGTGGTCGACTGCCGTGGCCGACGCGGTGAGCGAGACGGGGAAGGTTTGGAGAAAAGGAGACGACACGGGTGTAGGTGAGCTCTAGAGGGTTGGGTGAAAAATGAGAAGCTCGGTGGTTTATTTTAGTCATGCGCTTGGGTTTTTTTTCTTTTTGGGACTAAATCAGTTTTGCGAGGGAATAATTTTTCCCTCGCAAAATCACTAATTTTTGTGAGGAAACAATTTATCCCTCGCAAAATCACTAATTTTTGCGAGGGAAAGATAGTTCCCTCGCAAAATTCACTCAGTTTTGCAAGGGAACATCAATTCCCTCGCAAAAATGACTGACTTTTGCGAGGGAACTATATACCCTCGCAAAAATTAGTGATTTTTTTTTTTGTCAATTTTGCGAGGGAAATATAAGTTCCCTCGCAAAAATAGCCATTTTGCGAGGGAAAAATAATTCCCTCGCAAATAACCCAAATTTGCGAGGGAATTTTTTTCCCTCGCAAATTAACCCAAATTTGCGAGGGAATTTTTTTCCCTCGCAAATTAACCCAATTTTGCGAGGGAATTTATTTCCCTCGCAAATTCCGCCGCAAATTCACACTTTTCTAGTAGTGTTTAGTTTTTAAATTTTCGTTTTTGTTGATCTATACTTTCTTCTGTATTGTAAGACGTGGTTTTTTTTTATTTTAATGTAATTCCTTTTTGCTTTTCAATAAAATAAGGTGCTCATAGTTCAATGTTCAAGTGTCAAATGTTTGTGGAGACTGAAAATTAAATGTTAAAATTCTGATCTAACCATTGAGTGAGAAAAGATGAGAAGTGGAGGGGAAAGTGAGCAGGGAAAAAATCCAAATCCAATTTATATAATTCATTTGTCCATAATATAAGTAAATTTTTTTTAAAAAAAATACCTTGATCACTTATTAATTTATAATATAAGTCATCTAAAGTGTAATTAATATTTATTCGTCAATCTAACCTATATTGGTAATATTTAAATTTAAAATTTTTATTTTTCTCGACAAACAAAATTTAATATAGGCATTATTGTAAAAAACTAGTGTAAAAACGTAAAAACTTAAGTTTTTTACGAGGGTGATAAGTGTTAGAATGGGCTTTTTGACCAAAATGAATTTTTGAATTTTTTTTACCTAATTAAATCAGATTGAAAACATTTTATCAAATAATGCAGTTGGTGGTACAAGAAAAGGTCACGCCACTTGTGGCGTAAAAAACATTCACACCACTAACACAAAATGCGTCAGTTTGTGTCAGTGGCGTGAATTGCAAAGAATCAGACCCACTAAAGTGGGTCTGATTCCATATATTAAAAAAATAATAATAATATATAATAATAATAATATAATAATAATAAAAGGTGGAATAATTTAAAGCTCTACTTCATTTAATTTGAAGTCAAAAGAAAGAAAGCAGTGAGTTAAAATAACTCATTAAGAACGCCTTTTAAAAGATTACGCGGTACAATTTGGTTATAACAACAGATCACAATACAGGGGATCTATATATTTTTATACACCAAATATTTGTATAACAACAGTATTGATTTTGAGATCTGTATCTTTTTTATACAGATTATACAGATCCCAAAATAAATATTGTTTTACCCTCTAAAGAAGATAGAGATCCCAAAATCAATACTGTTGTTATAGATCCCCCTGTATTGTGATCTGTTGTTATAACCAAATTGTACCGCGTAATCTTTTAAAAGGCGTTCTTAATGAGTTATTTCAGCTCCCTACTATCTTTCTTTTGACTTCAAATTAAATGAAGTAGAGCTTTAAATTATTCCACTTTTTTATTTATTATTATTATTATTATTATTATTATTATATATTTTTTTAATATATGGAATCAGAAAGTGGGTCTGATTCATTGCAATTCACGCCACTGACACAAACTGACGCATTTTGTGTCAGTGGCGTGAATGTTTTTTACGCCACAAGTAGCGTGACCTTTTCTTGCGCCACCAACTACATTACTTTGGTAAAATGTTTTCAATCTGATTTAATTAGGTAAATTTTTTTTTCAAAAATTCATTTTGGTCAAAAAGCCATTAAAACGCAAGTAAAAACTACTCTCAGTAGACACAAAAAAACTATTGCGTAATAACGGTAAAATCGTAAGTTTTTACCGTTTTTAATGAAGAAGATTAGGAAAATGTAGATAACTTAGATGTTGATGTCCATGATGAGAAAAGCTTGATTGAAGTTGAAGTGAGGGAAGTTATGAATGGTCATAATTTGGACATTCCAAATTTTGCAAAATGAACTTGTTATAAGAGCAAAAGAAGAGAACATTAAAGACATGAATTAACTGATGCAAAATGATGTATTTGATTTGAATCAATTGATATAATTTAGGAATTGCTAAACTTTATTCTTTTGATATTTTGAAATTTGGTTGTAGCAGTTGTTAAACTCTTTTTGTGTTTTTAGATTTATATTTTATATAGTTATGTGACTTATATTTTTTAAATATGAAGTTGTTCATTGAATTTTGAGTAATGATTTATGTTATTTTACATGCATATAATATATATATATATATATATATATAAGGTTTATCGTTTATCAAGTCACTTGACATAAGGTTATGTCAAGTCACCTTAAAACTACGTCGTTTTGGGAGTTAGGGGAATTAATAAAGAGTATTTTGGTATTTTTAATATATTTATTATATGAATTTTATATTTTGTGTCATTTTTACTATTTACATTTCTACCACTCATTCCACTTTTACATAGAAACCCGATTTTTTCGATTATGACGTTCGTATCTGATTCCACAAACTAAATCGAAGAGGTGATAGTATTTAACTCGATCCCCGTCATACCTTTGACCCAAAAAAAAAATCCCCAGCATACGACGGCCACCTCGACATTCACATTAATTCGGATAACTACAAAAAAAAAAAAAAAAAGGAGGCGGGTCCCACGTCGAGTTGTTTCTCTTGTATTTTTCCTTTTAGGAAGAATCAAATTGCATGGCAGATCCCGCCAAATCTGAGACCTGAATCTCAACACTCTGCTACCCACTCCTTCTTTACCAGAAGCTTCACTTCAATGGCTGAAGCCAATCATCAGCTTAAACTCGTCTTTCTACCATTCATTTCAACAAGCCACATCATCCCCGTTGTTGGTAATGCCAGAATCTTCGCCATCTTTGGCGTCGACGTCACCATCATCGCCACCCCAGCCAACGCCGTCATCTTCCAGAAGTCCATCGACCGGGATTCATCAGAACCCACGCTGTCAAATTCCCATTCTCTGAGGTGGATCTTCCTTAAGGCATCGAAACCTTCAATGCCGATACTCCTCGCGACATGGTTTTCAAAATCTCCCAGGGAATATTGATCTTCTCAAGGACCACTTCGAGCAGCTGTTTCAGGATTAGTACCAAGCTGACTGTATCGTCACCGACTTGTTCTTTCCTTGGAGTGTCGAAACTGAGGCAAAGCTGAACATTTCCAGGTTGAGTTTCCTCGGCGGAAGCTACTCGCTCATGCTCTTGATGATGCCATCGAGAAGTACCAGCCTCATGCGAAAGTAGAATCCGACAGTGAAAGCTTCGTAATTCCTGGGTTGCCTGACGAGTTAAAGATGACATCTTTGCATGTTTCAGATTCGTTCAAGACAACAAACATGTTCACCCATTTAATGCAAATGATCAAAGATTCAGAGAGAAAGAGCTTCGGGTCTCTGTTCAACAGCTTCTCTTCTCTCGAAGGGGTTTACAACGAGCATTACAAGAAAATCATGGGAACTAAGAGCTGGGGTGTGGGCCCCGTTTCGGATGGGCTAATAAAGGCGAGGATAAAGCCAAGAGAGGACGTGCCAATGTCGAAGAAGAAGAAGGTTGGCTTAAATGGCTCAACACAAAAACAGAGGACTCTGTTATTTATGTGAGTTTTGGAAGCATGAACAGGTTCCCTCCTTCTCAACTGATCGAAATAGGTCGTGGCCTGGAATCTTCAGGCCATGGTTTCATCTGGGTGGTTCCAGAGAAGGAAAAAGGCGATGAAGGTTTTGAATTTCTGGAGGAATTTGAGAAGAGAATGAAGTAAACAAACAGCGGCTACGTGTTTAAAGGTTGGGCTCCTCAGTTACTGATACTGGACCATCCTGCAATTGGAGGGATTGTGACTCACTGTGGATGGAAATGGAACACAGTAATGGAGAGCGTGAACTCGGGCTTGCCGATGGTGACGTGGCCTTTGTTCGCAGAGCAATTCGGGAACGAGAAGCTGCTTGTTGATGTGCTCAGGATTGGAGAAGGAATATAGAAATTGGGATGATTTTCCAGAAGAAGCAGCAGTGACGAAGGAGGAGATCATAAAGGCCATAGCTTCGCTAATGGGTGACGGAGAAGGAAAGCGAAAGAGCTAGGCCAAGAAGCAAAGAAAGCAATAGAGGTTGGTGGGTCATCGTACAACAATGTTAAGGAAATAATTGAAGAGATCAGATTATTCAAGAGCCGCAAGGTTATGGGCAAGGCCTGATTATTCAATTGAATATAAGAAATCAATGGCTTGTGCGTGATGGGAATAAAGAAAGACTTGGGTTTACGGTTTTGTTTGTTGATGAATTTCTGACGGAGAGAATGAAGAGGGAATGTTTCAAGAACGAAGCGTCTTTATGGCTATCGCTTCTTTATAAGAAATCTAAATCTATAGCCCTTGCCTTTGTAGGACTGGGGAAACCAATTCCCCAGAATTAGATCTGTCTCTCTTTAAAACTGAGGCAACAAGTAAAAATGATGCCGTAAAATATATATATCGTCACAAAAACAAATGAATGAGAAGAATCGAGTGGGCTTAAGATCCCACTTTTGAGGCACAAAGCTAAAAGAAAACTAAATTTGGCGGTTATTCATGATTAATGCAAAGAGAGAATAAGGTATACCTTTCCCATCTTAGATTTAATGTTATATAAAATTATGAATAAAAAGTCAATTTATTTTTAAAAAAATAAGTACATCAAGACTACTATTTTTAGTCATGATAGTTTAAACCATTAATAAAAAATATTGAACAAAATAATTTTATAAAACATTGAATATCGACTGCTCAAATTTTAATCTAGCACGATAGATGGGTGGCATAGAGAAGTGGATGGAAAATATAAATGAGAGAAGCCATGTCCAAAACCTACATGGGGCAGCAAATATCTTTGTTTTTTTTTTTTTCAATCCACAAAAGGCAATTCATTGCGTCATTAATTTTAATCAAGGGTATAATCCGAAAGTTACCCTTTTTTTTAACAAGTTTTAAGAAAATCAACTACCACTCTTTAAAAATTATAAAATTTCTTAACTTTGCCCTATAATTAGGATAAGGGAAAAAGTTATTCCCTCTGCAATTTGCCACTCTTAAAATAGGTCTAAAAATGCTACTTTGGATGATGTTTCTGTAAAATATTAAAATGAAAATGAATGCTCATCTATAAAAATTTACAAGCAAACACATATATACATGCCACTCCATGTCTACCCTAATAGAGAGTATTATAATAACCATATATCAATATACTAATACTTATTAATATTATCCCAATATTATACTATCAAATCTCTCCATGAATGGATGATAAGTATTGCTTCAGCAGAATCAAAAGTGAAGGTAGTGGAAGAGCTTTTAACAACAACAGCAACAGCAACAACAACATTTACTAGCTAGTAGCAATTACTTGTGTGTTTGGGAGCACTATTAAAATTATAGTTTTGCCTAGAGGTGTTCAGAGTTTTCCTATCCCATAAGGTAATTGAGAGTGGAAAATTCGGGATAAAAAAAAACTATATTCGGAATCAGGATCGGGATAGAGCATACGACTTCGTGATCCCATCTTGGATATATATATATATATATATATTAAAAAATTACCTAAAATCCTAAATGGTTTTTGTTGTAGAACAAGGTAATTTAATTCTTTTGGTTTATTTAGTTCATTATATTTATTATTTATTAAAAAAAAACAGCCCATAATGAATATGATGTCAAGTTTTCTGTATTCCCATGTAATTAATTTGCTGGGGAAGAAAGTGGGATTCAGGAAGTTTAAAAGTTTTTACATTTTGACCAACACAGTTAGCCAATGAAAACCTATAAATTTCTCTTCAGGCTGCAGCTAAATTGATCCTAAAACTCATCAGTGAAATTAAATCAAAGTCAAGTATCAGCAATGTGGGTAAGTTTTGCAATATAATAAAAAGCCATCACACGCATGTAAGTTTTTAACATGTCAATATAGTTTCAGCAACAGAAAGGCTACATAAAATAGCAGCCACCCTAGCTAGTTTTGACTTAAGCCAAATTAAAGCATATGGCTCAAGGAAGAAATAGTTACCAGTAAAAACAAGAGATCGAAGAGAAAGCTATAAAATGAATGGGAGGTGCACCTTGAATCAACCAACAATAATACTTAAGACATACACAAATACTGTTAAAGATACTGCCATACTGGTGTGTGTACGTATGTGGCTTGTTGTAGTTTATAATTAAGTATTATGTTAAAGATACTGGTGTGTATATGTGGCTGCTTGTAGTTTATAACTAGGTATTATATGAAGGAATGATGAGAAAAACAGTCACAATTTTCAGAAAAACTCAGATCCTGATCCTGATCCAGTCGGGAAGAGAAATATCCAGGATCGAGACTAATTTCCCTTCCTGAACCCTTCTTCAGGACGGGACTGGAAATAGTTTTTTTTCGATCTCGTCCCATCCTAAAAACACCACTAATTTTGGCCTAAACCATGGTTTTGAAAGTGAAGTAGCCGGACATGGTTTCAAAACTTAAAATAGCTTTTACCCCTCAAAACCATGATTTCAATTAAGCTACCAAGTTGTTAATTTATATAATAAAGTTGTCAAAACTTAAATATCAAAATTTCATATTCCTATTAGATTTTTTATTTATTCTCTGACTAGTCTAGTAAACATCTTTAGGTTTTTGTAATTTAAATGGTATTTTTCTGTTATATTTTTATTATTTTTAGGGTATAAAAAAATAAAAAATTACATTTAGGTCCCGGGCAAAAGAAAATTTACCTTAAAATCTCAAAATTACATTTAAGTAATGTGAGACTTTTTTATAATAAATTTTAATTTCGCTGACAAGTCCATGTGTGTTTATTGACAAATTCAGAATTAAAATTTATTGTAGAAAAGTTTCACGTGACGGAAATACAATTTTAGAATTTTTAGGGACATTTTATCATATTTTCTCTTATCACTTATCAGGCACCTAAATGCAATTTGCCAAAAAAAAAAAAATAAGAGTACGAGTTGAATGGTGCACGATGTGTATAAGGTATCAGATTCCCTGCGAGCAGAGGGGGAGCTCGTCCGTACGTGGGCCCAACTCAGGCCGAATGACATCCCCCCACACGTGAAATGAGTCACCTACGGAAGAAATTTTTGAGGAATTTGATTCACAAAAGGTGATAAAAATCTACGCTTCGAGACCAAACTGGAAAAAATGAGTAATTTTCCAAATAGATTTAAATAAAAAGCTGAATTAGGAATTTTAAATATGTAAAATTGTGTGAGAGTGTAAGCCATGAGGTGAGGTGGGGTTTCTCGTTCGAGGACAATAAATTAACGAAAGGCACATTGTAGCGGGCCACACCACGGGAAGGCCCATTCGGAGCAAGAAGAGCCCAACATACCTGGAAGATTATATCCAGTAAGGTGGGATCAAACCCGAAGATCCATGAAAGTAGCAGTCAAACGAAGAAAGTTATCATTTCAATTCAAATAAGCTAAAACCTAGGAAGTTGTTATTTTAGCCTTGTTAGTAGGAATAAGTTGCTCCTTTAATTCAGCAATTTAAATTCTAAACTAGGATTTGTAATCACTTTAAATAGCCAATGTTAGGCAACAATAAAGGCACGAGATAATTGACAAAATTCTTTCCCTCTCCTCTTCTCCCGATTCCTCCCCTATCTACCCAACCTCCCTACATTTTGGTGCTTTCATTCCCGACTCTATTCATGGCCGAGAAAACACGCATGGCTCAAATACAAGATCAATTGAATGCTGTCCAACAGCAGCAAAACTCAGCCGAGGAACGCCAGCAGGCATTCTTCAACCAAATGCAGCGCAACAATGAGGAAAAATTCACTGCGATTATGGAACATTTTCAACTATTCGTTGAAACGCAGAGGACAAATCAGCCTCAACAAACCGTCCCAGGTGTCCTAGGTCCTGGACCAACACTGATGACACCCTCGACCCAAACCACTTCGCCTAGACTTTCCCCGCTGGCCAGGGAGACCCTACTGATTGGCTATTCGCAGTCGATCAATACTGCGCGTACTATGGCATTGCTGAACCCGAACGACTACGCATTGCATGTTTCCATCTCGACGCACCAGCATCAAGTTGGTATCGCAATTTCTCCCGCGATGGCCTGATCACAACTTGGGGAGACTTTCGCACAGCTATCATAAGCCGTTATGGCCCCACTGCCTATGACGACCTACTGAGCACCGTGCAGATTATCACGACAGGACACGGTTTCCGTGAATACCAAGCAAAGATTTGAACTCCCGTCTGCACAGAGTTACGGGATACTCCGACAATTTCAGAAAGAGTGTATTCATTTCAGGTCTTAAACCAAAGGTCCGAAGTGACGTACAAGCACACTTACCAGCAACCTTTCATGCAGCGTGGGGTTTAGCCTCGAAACTACGCCAAACAGATGAACGTTCCTCACGTTGGGTGCCACGTAGCCAACCAAAGACGACTTCGCCCAAACCAAGCAAACGACGCCCACCTCAAAGAAGTCCTATCCGCCGGCTGTCTCCTTCAGAAATGCTTGCAAGAAGAGAAAAAGGATTATGTTACAATTGTGATGAAAAATATGCCTTTAGGCACAAATGCAAAACTGGCGCAACATTTTTATGTATGGAGGTCAGTGATCAGGACGAGATAGAACCTACACAAGAAACGAATGAGGACTCTTACACTGAATCACCCACCTTTCCAGAAATAAGTTTCAACGCCCTCTTTGGCCGTCGCTCGTCCAAATCATTCCGCCTCACTGGTAAAGTCTATGGGTCATCAATACAGATTTTGGTTGACAGCGGTAGCACCCACAATTTTATCACAGAACGAACCGCTAGGCATTTGAACCTTCCAGTACAGTCTGTTCCATCGTTTCAAGTCCAGGTGGGAAATGGCGACAACCTATTCTGCTTTGGGTTATGCGTCATGGTTCCATTGACCCTACAACGTCAATATATCTTCAACATTGACTTCTATGTCCTTGATCTGCAAGGTGCCGATGCTGTCCTAGGAATACAAGGGTTATCTACCTTGGGGCCGTCATGACCGACTACAAGGAAATGACCATGAGTTTCTCCCACCTAGACAAAGCCATTACACTAAACGGCGACTCACGCCTCTCCCCGTACCCAATCACAAACTCCCAACTTCACAAACTCATAGCCCAAGAACCCATACAAGCCTACCTAATACACCTATCCGTAACCAATCCAAGCCCCACCGAATCCCACACAGACATAAGCCCACCAACCATCTCAACCATCCTAGATGAATACGCTGATGTTTTCAGTATACCTACCCAACTTCCCTCTCATAGACCCACAAACCACCACATAAATCTCGTTCCAAACACCAAACCTATACAAGTCAGACCCTACCGCTATCCCCATTACCAAAAAAATGAAATTGAAAAACTGGTTTCTGAGATGCTAAAAGAGGGCATTATCCGTCCTAGCCATTCGGCCTATAGTTCACCCGTAATCCTAGTTAAAAAGAAAGACGGATCGTGGCGATTTTGTGTGGACTACAGGGCACTAAATGCTGTAACAGTGCAGGACAAATTTCCCATACCCACCATCGACGAGCTTTTGGATGAATTAAATGGGCAACCATTTTTTCTAAACTAGACCTACGATCGGGTATCATCAAATTTTAATGCATTCTGAGGATAGTCACAAGACAGCTTTCAGAACCCACCATGGTCATTATGAGTTCCTAGTTATGCCTTTTGGGTTAAATAATGCACCCTCTACCTTCCAAGCAACTATGAACGAAGTGTTTGCATCCTTCCTAAGACGGTTTGTTGTCATTTTCTTTGATGATATTTTGATCTACAGTTCCACAATCCAAGATCATGAAACCCATCTACGGTCGGTCCTAACTACCTTAAGGAACCACCGCTTATTTGCAAAGCGGTCTAAGTGTCTATTCGCCAAGAAATCCATACACTTCCTTGGTCATATAATCTCCGGAAAAGGATTGACCCTGCACTCGAGAAGATCAGCTCAATTAAAAGCTGGACAAGCCCGACTACAGTAACTCAGGTACGCGCGTTCCTAGGCTTGGCAAGATACTATCGCCGTTTTATTAAACACTTTGCTACAATTGCAGCACCACTAAGTGATCTGCTGGCCAAGAAAGGATTTGTATGGGGCGAAAGAGAATATAGGGCATTTAATCAGTTGAAGGACCTCCTCACACAGGCCCCTATACTTATACTGCCAGATTTTTCCCTCCCATTCATTATTGAAACGGATGCATCAGGGGTAGGGATAGGGGCAGTACTCATGCAAAGGAATCAGCCTATTGCGTTTTACAGTCGCAAATTATCCCCTGCTATGCAACAGAAATCAACCTACATTAGGGAGATGTATGCAATAACTAGTGCCGTGGCTAAATGGCGCCAATACCTACTGGGTGCTACTTTTGTAATTCGCATTGATCATAAAAGCCTATATCACCTCATGAAACAAGTTGTTCAGACCCCAGAACAACAACAATTTCTATCACAGCTCCTAGGGTTCTCTTACACAATTGTTTATAAGTCAGGAAAAACAAATACCGTGGGCGTATGCCTTATCCGAATTCCAGAAGGGTCAAATAAAGAACCAAACCCCAATTAGCGCACTCACAGACCAACATGCAGCCTCTCAGACAAACTACAACAGGAAATAGCAGATGACCCCTATGCTATTCAAGTCACCCAAGGAATTATGACAGAACCACACAAACGGGAGGATTGGAAAATGAAAAATCACCTGTTATTCCATAAATCCGAATCTTCATACCTACCAACTCGTCATTGAAAAACCAATTATTACAGGAGTTCCATGGCTCGCTTTTGGGAGGTCACTCAGGAGCCCAAAACACCTTCCTACGCCTGAACAAAGCTTTTACCTGGAAAGGAATGAAGAGTGATGTTAAGAGTTTTGTCAAAGAGTGTGAGACTTGTCAGAAAATTAAACCGCCCAATCATTCACCATATGGCCTGCTCCAACCAATTGTTTCCCCAACAACAATTTGGACAGACTTGAGTATGGATTTCATAACACATTTGCCTAACTCTAACGGGTTTTCAGTTATTTTTGTGGTTGTTGACAGGTTATCAAAAGGAGCTCATTTCATTCCCTTACCTACGCATTACACAGCAACCAAAATTGGCACGGTGTTCTGGGAATCAGTAGGAAAGCTACATGGTTTCCCCCGCACCATCATTTCAGATCGAGATCCAATCTTCCTCAGCACCTTTTGGAAAATGCTTTTCCAACTGCAAGGAACCACACTTCGTTATAGCTCAACCTATCATCCACAAAGCGATGGGCAAACAGAGAGAGTTAATAGGTGTCTCGAACAGTACCTTAGAGCTTATGTCCATGACCATCCGCATACTTGGTCAAAAATTCTGAGCTTTGCAGAATTTCACTTCAACACTTCTTTCAACAGGTCCACAGGTTTTACACCATTCGAAATCACCTTTGGTATCCCTCCACCAAATCTCTTAACATATTGTCTAGGCAGCAGCAACCTGGAAGCAATCGACACGGATCTCTCAGCAAGAAACAAAATAATGAATAGTCCTGCGCAATCTTCATCAAGCGCAGACTACCATGAAGGCATATAGCGACAAAAAGAGGAAGGAAATGGAATTCAAAGTAGGAGATCTAGTCTTTCTCAAGCTACAGCCATACCGTCAACAATCCGTGCTCAGAAGGAGTTCCCAGAAGTTGTCTCTCCGTTACTACGGGCCCTTCGAAGTCTTAAAAAAGATAGGGGTGGTAACCTACAAGTTACAGTTGCCGGATACTTCCCGCATTCACCCGTATTCCATGTCTCACTACTAAGGCCTTTCGTCTCGCCTACCCCCTTTAAGGTCCACCCCTTGCCGGAAAAATCACAGGGAAACAAACCCCTTCATGAGGTGGTAGCAATTTTGGGCACAAGGGAAGTGTGGAAACACGGCAAGAAGGTTAAGGAGGTACTGGTACAGTGGTCCGAAAGTATGCCGGAAGACGCAACGTGGGAGGAAGAAGGAGCTATAACCTCAACAGCGGTCGCTGAGGATGACACTACGTCGTCAACCGAAAGCCGCTCTCCCAATGTCTCACGTGACGCCACCCAAGTCGCACTTCCACCACTCCAAGAACAATGGCACTAACGAGCCTCCCACAAGACAACAAAAGATAAGGGAATCAGAAATCTGCCACGCGCACTCTCCCCATTGGGTGGGCATCTACGGCTACATCCATCCATGAGGACATGGATATTTCGGATGGTGAAGGGGATGTAGCGGGCCACACCACGGGAAGGCCCATTCGGAGCAAGAAGAGCCCAACATACCTGGAAGATTATATCCAGTAAGGTGGGATCAAACCCGAAGATCCATGAAATTAGCAATCAAACGAAGAAAGTTATCATTTCAATTCAAATAAGCTAAAACCTAGGAAGTTGTTATTTTAGCCTTGTTAGTAGGAATAAGTTGCTCCTTTAATTCAGCAATTTAAATTCTAAACTAGGATTTGTAATCACTTTAAATAGCCAATGTTAGGCAACAATAAAGGCACGAGATAATTGACAAAATTCTTTCCCTCTCCTCTTCTCCCGATTCCTCCCCTATCTACCCAACCTCCCTACACACATTTATCATGGCACAATGAAGAAGATGCCTTATCTAGATATAGTAGTATCATTTTTTATTGTTTAAACTTGTTGTCGTATACATGGTAAAAAAAAAAAAAACTAGTTATCCTATACAGTACTGTTAAAAAAAAATGGCCCACATATACAGTACTACTGTAAATGAAAGTCTTGCGTGCGTATGATATATCCTCTATCTTTTATTTTGTATTGTGATTATACACCTGTAGAATATGGTATAGATGATAAAAATCTACTTTAATTTGGATGGAGTTTTATATATAAACAAAAATCTAGTCCAGTTTTTAAGGATGTCAACCATGTTATCGATGCACATAAGAAACAAGGCCTATGTAAAAAGCAAGGCGACTCTTAATTATATTGAGGGAGCGCCCTATGAGAACACTTGAGTGTATGTATATATTGAAGGGGTGTGTGACTAGTCACTCTAGGACTCTCAACCCTAAAATTTATTATAATAAGGAGGTTTGGGCACGATGTCTATAATGAGTAATATTATAATAGCCAGGTTTTTCCCACGAGGAGTTTTGTTTCTCCTATATCACGTCCTTCTTGGAAGACTACAATTGCACTGCGCCACACAAAATCTGATACTTCAATCTCAACACTCTGCTCCCAACACCTTCTCTTAGCAGAAGCTTCACTTCAATGGCTGAAGCCGACCATCAGCTTAAACTCGTGTTTCTTCCATTCTTTTCAACAAGCCACATCATCCCCTCGTTGATATTGCCAGAATCTTCGCCATCTTCGGCGTCCACGTCACCATAATCGCCACCCCAGCTAACGCCGCCATCTTCCAGAAGTCCATCGACCGGGATTCGGCTCGCGGCCGGCCCATCAGAACCCACACCGTCAAATTCCCATTCTCCGAAGTGGATCTCCCCGAAGGTATCGAAACCTTCAATGCCGATACTCCTCGCGACATGACGTACAAAATCCACAGAGGGCTCTCTCTTCTCAAAGACCAGTTCGAGCAGCTGTTTCAGGATTACCAAGCTGACTGTATCGTCACCGACATGTTCTTTCCTTGGAGTGTAGAAACTGCGGCTAAGATGAACATTCCCAGGTTGATTTATGTTGGTGGAAGCCGCTTCTCTCACGCTCTTGGACATGCCATCGAGAAGTACAAGCCTCACGCGAAAGTGGAATCCGACACTGACAGCTTCGTAATTCCTGGGCTGCCTGACGAGATAAGGATGACACTTTTGCAGGTTCCAGATTCTCTCAGGACAACAAATGAGTTCACCCATATGATGAAAGTGATCAAAGATTCAGAGAGAAAGAGCTTGGGGTCTCTGTTCGACAGCTTCTCTGCTCTCGACGGGGCTTACCTCGAGCATTACAAGAAAATCATGGGAACTAAGAGCTGGGGTGTGGGCCCGGTTTCCGCTTGGGCTAATCAAGGCGAGGATAAAGCCAAGAGAGGACGTGCCAAAGTCGAAGAAGAAGAAGGTTGGCTTAAATGGCTCAACACAAAAGCAGAAGACTCTGTTATTTATGTGAGTTTTGGAAGCATGAACAGGTTCCCTCTTTCTCATCTGATCGAAATAGCTCATGGCCTGGAATCTTCAGGCCACAATTTCATCTGGGTGGTACCCAAGAAGCAAAAAGGAGATGAAGGTTTTGAATTTCTGGAGGAATTTGAGAAGAGAGTCAAAGAAACAAACAGCGGCTACGTGTTTAAAGGTTGGGCTCCACAATTATTGATACTGGACCATCCTGCAATTGGAGGGGTTGTGACTCACTGTGGATGGAACACGGTAATGGAGACTGTGAACGCAGGGTTGCCGATGGTGACGTGGCCTTTGTTCGCAGAGCAATTTGAGAACGAGAAGCTGCTTGTGGATTTGCTGAAGATTGGAGTAGCAGTGGGATGCAAAGAATGGAGAAATTGGGGTGATTTTCCAGAAGAAGCAGCAGTAACGAGGGAGGAGATTAGAAAGGCCGTAGCTTTGTTGATGGGTGATGGAGAAGAAGCTAAAGAAAGGAGAAGGAAAGCGAAAGAGCTAAGCCAAGAAGCAAAGAAAGCAATAGATGTTGGTGGGTCTTCGTACAATAGTGTAAAGGAAATAATTGAAGAGATCAGATCATACAAGAGAGGCAAGGTTATGGACAAGGCCTGATTCATTTGAGTACAATAATCTATGGTTTAGGGGAGCATGCATGCCAAGGGTTCTGTCGCCGCTGTTTCTGCACTAAGGTCTGTTGAATCCAAAGCAACCACCCAAAAAAAAGTTTCAGTAGTTCAGAGACCAAATAAAGATATGATGCTTTGTCCTATTATCACGAAGGAAGTGATTTTGTCTTGTGTTGGTGGAGTATGGTGGAGCAAGAAGCAGCATCATGTGTTATAACGTCTTAATTACTTTCTGTCAAATCTATTTCGTCTTATTTTCTGCTACGATGAGAACTCTTGTTATTATTTGTTTATTTTGTCTGAATTTATTAATGGGTTAAGGACCAAAAATACCAACGAACTATTGGGTCAGGACCATCCAACACAACAAACTATTTTTTGAACCAAAAATACAAATAAAGCATTTAAAATGTGAAAGGGACACAATGACGTCCGTCTTCTCTTCCCCCTTTCCCCTCTCTCTCTTCTCTGCGCTTTTTCTCACTTTCTTCTCTCATCTTCTTTTTCCACACCCACATCTGTCTCTCTCTCTTTCTCACACACACGCACTTAAATCCAACTATATTGAAACCCCATTCCATTACAACTCATCACTTCGTTCCATCCAAATTCTTCATTATCCTCACATTGCTACTCAATTTTTCAATTCTCTCTGCTTTCTAATGTGAAATCCTGAAGCATTTGCCTCTTAATTTCAGCATTTGACTTCTTCTGGGACGGTGACGGTTCTGAAGACGATAATGCGTCATCGGCACATTAAGATCCCCAAAATCGCAAGATAACGCGACACCTTCAGCGGAATTAACTGTTGTATGTGAGGATGATATTCGGGTGACACAAGGAAGGGGATGAGATTTGCAGAGGGAGACAGAGATGGAGGAGTACAGAATGAGATAGGACCAACCTTGGATCTGGGTGCTTGTTGAGAAAGAAGGGAGGGACGGCTAGATTCTTCGTAATCATCGGCGGTGACGGATGGAGAGGCGGCGCCACTCCAAGAGAGGGGTGTGGTGGGGCTACATCTGGTAGAATCGGTGTCCTTCCATCTGGTTGTGAGCCGGGAGCGCGGCTGCTTGAGGCCTCAAGAGGGAGTGACGGCGGTGGCGGTGAGAGGGTGAGATTTGGGAGCGGCTTGGGACTGCCGTAGATGAATCAGGAGCTCGACCACCACCATGTCATTAGTCATGGCCGCTCCCACCCATTCATCGTTCACCATGGTATCGCAGTGTCGCGAGAGTGTGAGAGAGAGGTGCCAATAGTTTGTTGGTATTTTTGGTCCTTAACCCTTTATTAATTAAGAAAGGATGCACTTTCTTTTTTTTTTGGTACAAAAAGGATGCATTTTTGTGTTTATTTATAGGGAATAAATTTGTAGAGGCATTTTTTTTATTGGAGGTGATCCCAATTTAAAAAAAAAAAAGCTCCATTTTCTTTATAAAAAACACTTTTAGCCTCTATTTTTTAAAAGAAGGACGTTCGTTTTTTGAAAAAACAAATGTTGAAAATGACTTTTGATGTCGGTTTAAAAACCGGCATTAAAAATATTTTTTTTATAATGGTGGGAAGTGACTGATAAATGCACATGAAGAATACTCCCTCCATCCCTAATTATAAATTTCAGATAAACGATTTAGGTTTATCAAGAAAACAATTAAGATTAAATAAAAACAATTTTTTTTTTTTCTAACTATGCTTATATTTGAAAAAAGTTGAGAGAGACAATAAACACAACAAATAACATCAACGTGTAAAGTTAAAAAAAAAAGTACAATAAATGTTTTTTAAAATTAAGACGTGTTTGAATGATTGCCCCCTTAAATTAAGTGTCTACCCTTAATATATTAATACTGCACTTCGTAATCGGATGGAGATGAATCGTTGAATGATTGTTTAGTGTCTTATATTGAAAAAGATGTATTTGATAGCATTGATAATAAAACAATTATGATGGAATACCAAAAAATAAGGCCTAGAAGGATGACATTGTAATTATTTTTATTGTAATATACTTTTGTTATTAAAATATATGTACTTAAACTTATTGAGTGTCACCCTTCATTGTAACTTATGTAGTTGCATTTCTAACAGCACTTAGCCTTACTTTTCTAAATGACAGGTTTGTATAATAACTACCTCTCTTATTACATCATCAGTATTCACTTGATTTCATAAATATTTTTTTTTATATTGTTTTTTTTCTTGTTTATATTCTTCATTTAAAACTTTTCTTGAAAAAAAAGAAATTCGGGGGCACTACCCCGAACCACCCCACCACTGGTACCTATCTCTTCAATAATTTTTTGAATCCACCTTTGCACATATTGTCGCTATATTTCGTGGGGTTGATGCTTTATTACTTCTGCCTGTACACCCTTTTGGGACGCTAGTTTAGGAGGTAATTCCTAGTAATAGTTTCAAAGTTTAATTCATAGTTTGTGATTGTATAATGTATAGACACCAAATGACACCTGAACCGTAGTGTGAGACCCACCAATTCTAAAAGTAAGGGACGTTTGCTTCTATGGTAGTTAAAAACTCGTTTTATCACTACGATTTTACGTTTTTACGATTTTTTTTCATTAAAACGATTTTACTAATTTTCCAAACGCTTTTCTGTTTTTACGATTTTTTTACGTTTTTACTACGTTACGATTTTACGATTTACGATTTTTCATTCTCCTTCCGTTTTCAGGTAAAATCTACGTTTTCACTACCATGAATTGCTTCAGTTAATAGTGATAGCATTTTTACCCCATTTTTTAAAGTTTATAGTCATTTTTGTATCCAAGTAAACTTTATACTGGATGCATTTTTGACAAAAGTTTGTAGGTACCTTAATCTTAATATACGTTTGGATTAACTTTTATAAAAAAGTCTGTTTGACAAATTTGAACTTATTTGAATCTCATATTTTATATAATTTGATCTTTGATTGTGCCACTAACAGGTGTGGTTCATTTGTGTTGAAGATCTAGTTAAATTTAAGGAGGATGCCTCAACTCCTTGAAGCGAGGAGAAATAATTTTATGCATTATTTCAAGTTTTAATGCAAATATTTTAGTAAAGTTAAGGTTAAAAATAATTTAAGGGTTAAGTACCAATTTTGCCCCTGAAGTACGCGCCCAGGAGCAATTTTGCCCCTTAAGTTTTAGGCGGAGCAATGTTGCCCCTGAAGTATCAAAACGGAGCAATGTTGCCCTCCGTTAGAAGCCCTAATGGTCAATGTTAGTTGACCTAACGTTGACCGTTAGGGTTTCTAACGGAGGGCAACATTGCTCCGTTTTGATACTTCGGGCAATATTGCTACGTTTGCGGAGCAATGTTGCCCTTGAAGTATCAAAACGGAGCAATGTTGCCCCTCTGTTACAAACCCTAACGGTCAACGACCCTGAAGTATAAAAAACGGAGCAATGTTGTCCCTCCGTTAGAAACCCTAACGGTCAACGACGTTGACCGTTAGGGTTTGTAATGAGGGGCAACATTGCTCCGTTTGATACTTCAAGGGCAACATTGCTCCGCCTAAAACTTAAGGGGCAAAATTGCTCCTGTGCGCGTACTTCAGGGGCAAAATTGGTACTTAACCCATAATTTAAAGTTGTTTTTATTATCTTACTTCAGTTTTTTATTTTAAATTATTTTTTTCTTTTTCCCATCTTTATATCTGGCCAGGCGATCATCTTTTCACGAACTTGAAGGAGATTGAAAAGACCGTTTCATGCATCTTGCGGTTCCTCTTCAAGGAGCAAGGAAGAGTGAGGGAAGATGTGAGCTTTAGAGGAAGAAATTTTGAGGCCGTCCAATGTGGTGGAGCTTCACAAGTCTTACAAGTTTTAAAAAGTGTAGTGGGGCCCACAAATTTTCCTCTCCCCTCCTTTTTTTGTCTCCCCCTCCCCTCCCCCTCCCTCCCCTTCCCTCAAACCAAACATACCCTTAAGGTCTGACGTCCTCACCGGCTCCGCCCTTGCAAACTCCAACATCTCCATTGCCGCTCCTCCTCCCACCTCTGCAAATCACAGTACCCGAAATCGGCCAGAACCGTTATCCTTCATACTCCCTGTAACGTGACGCAACCCAATCAGCCCCAGAAAGTAGCTTCGGCTTCACCGTGGGTTACAGATCATTCTCGCCCCTCTCCCCTTCTCTCTCTTTATTAAAAAATTGAAAAATGTTCAATCAACACCCTTATAATAATTGTTCTCAAAGTTGACTCTCCGAATTTATGGTTTTACGTTTCTATCTTACTAAATCGAGTCGAGTCATTGATAAAGTCGTATCAGCTATAAACTCAATGAAACTCACGGGTTTACATACCTAGTTTATCGTTTTTACTTTTCTAACTCACAAGAGCGTGTTAACTCACTTTTTAACTCACTTTTCTAACTCACAAAAGCGTGTTAACTCACTTTTAAAAGGGGGAAAGTGGCTGGAGAAAATCAGAATCCAATATATGTATATACATGTATCACTCATGTCTTTATTATAATTCTTTTATTGGGTTAAATGCCATTTTTGTCGTGGAAGTTTAGTCTAAGAAGCACTGGTCACCCGGAAGTTTTTGTGGTCTCATTTTTGCCCCAGACATAAACAAAACGGAACAAATATGTCTCAAAAGTTTTTTTAGGAGTAATTTTATCCTGAAAGTTTACAAAGAAGAGCAACAGTTCAATGGTCAAGATCAACAGATGGGCAAGATTGTTATGTTTTTAAACTTCCGGGAGAAAAATGAGACAAAAAAATTTCCGAATGACCAATACTCCTTAAGCTAAACTTCAATGATAAAAATAGTATTTAATCCTTCTTTCATTTGTCTCCTTTGCAATGAGAATAAAACAAAAGTAAATTTGGGAAACGTAAGAAAATAGTACCCTATAAGTAACTTAAATTTAAGACAATTTTTCTTTCTTTCTAAAAGTAAATTACCCGCTTCAATATATAATATAAGTCACTACAACTAATTTTTCAAAAAATAATAATAATAATAATAGTTAGCATGTTAAATATGTCTTAATCTTTTTCCAACTTTATCAACATTGAATAAGTTGTCGAATTGGAGGGAAAATAATAGCAACTCTCTCTATTGTTTAATTTATTCTAGAAAAGGGAAACATACCAGAGAAGAGTAAAGCTTAATTATTTACTTAATTATTATTATTATTGGTTTCAATTTCTTAAGGGGTTGAGAAATAAGAGTATTGTTCCACTAGTTTGAGTTAGTTGCTAAAGTCATGGGTTGTTAGTCATTTAAAATTTCATATTTGAATTTGAATTTTGTAATTCTGCTATTCTCCCCGTAATTTGCTATTATAAATTGGCTTATTGTCTTATTAATAAAACATTCAGGAAATAAATTGGTTTAAGAGATTCTTCTGAACGGTTTTAGAGAGGAGGTGAGATTATTTCCTAGATATCACAAGTTACTTTATAGCTTTCCTATCTTATTAGATTAATCTAATCAGTACCTAATAAGAAAAATACAAAAAGTAACATTTAAACATTACTCCCTCTGTACCTTTTTTTTTTTTGGTAATACATTGGCAAGCCAAAGGCTTGAGGTTTACAAAAAGTCTAACATTAGACTACATTCAGTGATCTCAATGGCATTCCGCCTTTTAGCTTTTTTTTGTGACTTTTACTTTTTTAAAAAAATATCATCTAAACACATAAATTATTATTTTTTGAATTAAAAAAAGTGTTTTTTTTATGAAAAAAGCCCATCCAAAAGGGCCTTTACTAGGTCAACACATTCAAAAGGTTGTGACGGAATAATTACAAAATCCTGATTCATCTCTTGAGCCGATTGAGCTAAATAATCAACACATCTTAATACTTCCCTGTAAGCATGAATAATCTGTAGATCCTCATGCGAAAGGATAAGGGATCTTACCTCTTGTATTTCATCTCTCATAGGATGTCCATGCCCACAATCGAGTAATAACAAATGAATGGCATCCAATGAATCAGTGTAGAGCATAATCTTCTTGAAACCCAATTGTTTACAAAGTGTAAGGCCCCTGTAGATAGCATGGATTTCCGCAGCAGTTGACGTAGTATGACCTAACTTCTGTTGAAACCCACATACCTAGTTTCCTTGGTGATCACTCCTCCACAAGTTGCATGTCCACTATTCCTGTATGATCCATCCACATCTACACGTACATAACCTGGATCCGGGGAACGCCATCTAGCTTCTACTGTTTGGTATCTGCATAACTTGATGCTGGAAACGACCATGCGCCACTCCTTCCCTTAAGTGGAAAATGCATCTTTGTGTAATCGCTCTTGGCTGATCTCCTGTGCCTTCAAATACTTTCATACATCTATTCTTCTAGAGAAGCCAACACAGAACACCAAATGTTCTGTGCCAAGGCCATCTAGCCGTAAGCCTGCCAGATGGATTGTTTTTGGAGTTCCATTTTAGCCAATCCTGCAAAGAGCCAGAGAAAAATATAGAATAATATAATGGGTTAGTTAAATTAAACCACACTCTCTTGGCAATCTCACAATCTCTCAGTATATGGATGATGGTTTCCTCTCTATCACACTCAAAAGGACAAGTGTTCTGGACATGAGGATTATATTTTGTTCTAAGTGTATTAGTGGGAAGTCTCTCATGAAACACTTGCCACATGAAGAATTTTGCTATTTCAGGAATCTCCCAACGCCATATACGTTGCCAGGTGGGTTCAGGTGTATGCTCCTGTTGATGGTATATCATAGTGTATGCTGATTTAACAATGAAGTTCCCATCGGAAGCCTTACGCTAATAAGAAAACATCATCACCCAACCCATTCGGTGGAACAACCTTTAAAATTTCTTCTACTATCCTATTTGGAAGGAATGTTCTCCATTTATCCTTATCCCATTGTCCATTTGGCTTAACAAAGTCCTTTACCATTGCCTCTAGATCTATCAAGTGGAAATTCTTGTCCACATAATATTTCAACGGCTTGTCTAATGGTGTCCAATGATCTTCCCTCTGTACCTTTCTATAAAAATCAAATACAACTTAAGACTTGTTCCCTTTGTTGTTTTCCCATTTTAATCTCATTTAATTACTCATATTACTAACATCATTTATTTAATTTCCACACATTCTATCTTCGACTTAAATAAGGGTGTTTTTTACCCCAAAAATTTAAATTTTAAACATCTTCATTGTCTCTAACTATTTGATTTGCGTGATTCGATTAAGTGCTTCTTAAAAACAGGAACAAAGGAAGTAATTATATGGCAAAATTTACAAACATTCTTCCAGTAGCGACTTATTTAATCTACATGGTTATACTTATAATAAGTACTAACATAGTATTCCCTCCTATCCTAAATATAAGACATATTTAAAGAATTGATCTTGGTTCTAAATATAAAATAAAATTTTCATATTTATCAATCTTTTCCTAATTTACCTCTTTATTGATATTTCCTCAACAGTAACCAATAAAGAGAGGTTTGAAGGGAATTAACGAAAGTGATGGGGGTGTTTCAGGAAATGCATGTTGCATTAACTCACTTGACTAACTTTTTTAATTTAATTAAATTAAATAATGATGTCTTATATTAAAAATCAGAGGAATACAAGAGTTTGAACCCGTGTCTTGGTGTCGTGGCGATATACTCAACTACTAAATTAAAAACAAGTATACAGTAGTCAGGCGTGTTCCAGGTCAATTCGTTCTTGGAAGGATCGAATTGCATTGCAAGCACCGCAAAACCTGAGACCATAATCTCAACACTCTTCTCTTACCAGAAAGGCCGTAGCGTCGTTGATGGGTAACGGAGAAGAAGCTAAAGAAAGGAGAAGGAAAGTGAAAGAGGTAAGCCAGGAAGCAAAGAAAGCGATAGAGGTTGGAGGGTCATCGTACAACGCTGTCAAGGAAATAATGGAAGAATTCAGATTATTCAAGAGCCGCAAGGTTATGGGTATGGCCAAGGCCTGATTCAATTGAATATAAAAATCTAATGGCTTGTGTGTGATGGGAGTAAAGAAAGTAGTGGGATTGTTTTGTTTTTTTTTTTCTGTTTTTTTTTCAGTGGAAGGATAATTCCATTTCATCAAAATGGATTTACAATACAGTGAAAAACTTTTTTTTTATATAAAAATTTTAGGAGAGAAGTTGGACTTACCCACAAACTAATGACAGAGCGCCTAAGCCTGCTCTACAGGAGAATTCAAGTGTAAGAGTACATATGTCTTCTCCTCAGTTTGGGTTACCCCTGCTTCCCAATCTCTGGGATGCTTCCCTCAACATCGTGACAGTGTTAAGATTTGAACCCTCTCTATTTATGAGAATTTTCAAATCTCTTTATCGCGAACCCATGGACGAGGGTTAAAATGAAAAACTTCGTAGTGTGCGCGCAACTATAATTCTAATGTGGACATAATTGAATCCGCAGTGTAAGTTTCCTGAGCAAATATACCATTCTTCAAAGAAATATCCAGAGCCTTGGTTTTAAGTATGGGGCATATCGAAGGTCCCCAAAAAAAAAAAGTATGGTGGATATCCAGTTAACCATATCCATGCCAAAAAAGTCTCTGCTCATGTCAGCGGGATGGTTTTTTGTTTGTATAAGGATTTCTGAGCTGTGAGCGGATGGCACGGTTGTTCAAATTCAAACATAAAATGACCATTTCAAGCAAGTTGAACCATGTTTTTTTTCCCGAGGCGATGGATGATAAAAGATGACAAAATCTCTCAAGCCCTACGTAACAAAAATCTGTGATTTTTAAGAATAATTGTAAGAAATAAGAATTCATACAAAAAAAAAAGGCATTAGTAATAATGCAGCAACATCACCAACATGCCAAGATCCCAAAAAAAACATCGCCAACATACAGATCAAAGGTGTGTCAAAGGAGAAATCCTCTCAGAAGCAAATTTGCAGATGATGAAAAGATCGAAGGTGCCATCAGAGGTATAGATATGAGGCAAAATGGAGATGATGAAAAATATCAGTCACATCATCCTCCTCGCTTCCACGCTGTCCTTGCCAAGGGGTTGCTAGAGGTGGGGGAAGAAGGCTATCGGCGGTGAGTGTGGAGATGGCCAGTAGTAACAAGAAGGGCTGAGAGGGAAAAAAGGCAGAAACGAGATATGAGGAGATGGAATCAGGAAACTGAGCTTTTTTTATGGAATTCATTTCCATGAGTTTAAATGGATATGGAGATAGAATTTTGGCCGATTTCATATCAGAATTTTGGCCAATTCCATGCTACCAAACATGCTCATGTAATTGGGTTCCATTTTCATTTCCATGTACCCAATTCCATCGTACCAAACGTTCCCAAAATGTCAGAGGCACATTTGCCTCGCGATTTGGTACGTTCCAAATTCCAACACCATCGAAGGAACACTAACCAAACCGCATTGCCAAAAGGATGTATCGATTCCAATGCGACCTCTTATCCCGCTTGATTACATCGTTTCTCCCACTTTCTTTTCCATGTTTGGCTCAAATCGGAAGCTAGGCGTGGGCACATAATAGACAGTAAAATATCCATTATTCGCATACATAGAATGATAGAAATGCAACAAAGATCACAAGTAATGCGCAACAAATTTCTGCTATCCATGTCACCATCGAGGATCATTGATTTGAATTTCAAAATGTTATATATCAACACTTGTCCATACCCTCTTAGTATGCATAAACAATTAAAACAAAAGATCATCGAGTCCACAGATTTTGGCATAGGAAACCAACAATTAAAAGCCAGTTTTTTTTGACAGAATAATAATTAATGATCAACATCTAGCATAGTATAAATAGTTCCTAACGTAAGCTGATATAGCACTAAACAAGAGCTGGGTATTGCTTTGCCTGCAGCCGCACTCTTCTCTTGTACTCCACCACATCCTGCGTAAACTTTGACGTAAGGATATGCCTTTGATAATAAAGAAAACGACCCAAAACTTTTAACATGGCTAAGCACATCTGAACACCAATTCCTGTGCCTCTTAAGTACAATCAACCATAACTTCTTTTTCTTTTGCCAGACAATCAACCATAACTAATAAGTCATAACATGGATAAACATATACCAGAACGCTTCAACAAAACACGATGCAGATTCAGCCAACTAGCCACAGTTAGTAATCAAACGTTCAGATTCTGAGTTGTTCTCCATTATTTTTATGACATTAATATAATGTATTGTAAGACTTCCAGAGAATGCAGGACTATTTTAAATTAAATACCTGGATGAAGAGATGATACCCTTCTGTCTGCGCAGGATCAGAAGGATTAGGCAGGTCAAGTAAGTCTTGTATACCAACAAGAATCTGCTTCACAGTTATGGCTGGTCTCCATCCCTGCATATAGAATATGTTCGAAAACCCATTCACATTGAGAACTGTGAAAGTATACAAATAAACTGTGTAACCACATTTCAGATAGTCCCACATTTATCGAGAGAGACTTACACTGTCCTCATTAAGTATAGACAGACAGACAGTTCCGGAAGGGTAGACATTAGGGTGGAAGAACCCTTGCGGAAATTTACACTTTGGAGGCTTACTAGGGTAGTCTTCACTGAAATGCAGCGTAAGTGGGAAAAAGCCACCCTCCCAGTCAGTCTGCACCATTTTGCATACAAGAGTCAGAAAACTTGAAGTGCTTCATTTACACAAGGCCTTGAGAATAAAATAACTGCCTTATTTTCTAGAAATGTCAAACAAACAAAAAAGAAGCAAAGGAAGGCCTTGAAACTTCAATGAAACTTATTTTCCCTCCTTTTAGTTATGGCCTCAAAGTCTTACGTCCCATTACAGATAATTTGATAAATTCAAGGATCCTGACAATGTGCTATCTCAAATCTGGATCCTCTCCATGTAGTAATGTAGTAAGTACATGCACGGACATAGAA
The DNA here is from genome assembly GCA_025563575.1 of Acacia pycnantha. NCBI lineage: Eukaryota > Viridiplantae > Streptophyta > Magnoliopsida > Fabales > Fabaceae > Acacia > Acacia pycnantha. The sequence continues at coordinate 2,498,080 of JAMWYP010000038.1, forward strand.
AGAAAACAGAATCGGAGGTAAAAAAGCGAGCACAAAACACATTTCCACGTTTTTGTGACTCTCTCCCCTAAATACATGGCGCATTACTGCAGATGATCTCAATCCATGCTTTCCACAATGCAATATTTTAAAATTCAGCATGCCTATGTTTAAGACGCATCAAGACCAGAGGTTCCATCCCCCTTTCCCTGGGCTCAAAATATTATTTATGGATTCTCAAGCTCAAGCGAATAGCCAAACCCTGCTTGCCTTATCATACAGTGCACTCGATACATTTATGATTATATTATACAAAGTAGGGACTAGGGACTCGAGAGAATGCAAAGGATTGGCTGGTAAGTAGCCGATACGTGAACATTTACATACCAATAATATCTAGACCTGACCAAATTAATCCTATGCAAAAGGCACCCTCAAAGTGCTAGAGTACTAAAACATCTTAGGCCTGGGGCACTGAAAGAAGCATTCTGAGATTGATACAAGATGTTAAAGAAAGAAAAAGATGCAATACAAACACAAACAGCAGAAGATAATGCCAAAATTTGTTAAGACAATCCCCCCTCTTCACAATGATCTGGTTTGCCCTTCTTTCCCATAATTTTAGACAAAAACAGGAATTCAGATTCTGCTTTGAGGCAAACGCCAAACGACAACCAGAACCATGATGTCACTATACAGGCAAAAATTTGATTCCTCGCGAATTATAATTAAGTCTCCCCCATGTGTGGGAGGGTATCAGTGGAAGAAGGAAAAAACAACGTCAAGAAGAAATTACAAATGGACAACCCAAATGATCGAGTAACACATGGGGGAGTCTCTGAACCATCAAATACATTTTACTACGTAAAAGGAAAGAAAATAACCCAGTGATTAAAAAAATGCAGGAGAACGCACCCCAGGCTTGCCAGGAATAGTGCAATGCCACACCATCAAATTCACAGTACCATCTGGCAGAGTCTCTGGCTTCGCAACGAAACCCTAAATTACAGACACAAAATAAAATCAATCGGGCGACAAACAGAACATTTCCTAAAAAATTACCGAATCAGCATTGGATTAACAGAAAAGGGTTAAAAAAAAAACAACAAAAAGAAATTGAGGGACAGTACGAACATGGGGATGGTTCTTACGCCAAGCCTTTCGTTCCTCGGTAAGGCGTCCACGAGCAATACCCGACATGTCTCCTTCCTCGTTCTTCTCTCTAAAACTCTCTCTCTCTCTCTCTCTCCCTCCTTGCCGAGGAAGTCAGGCCGAGCCTGCGTCGTCTCTGATATCTTATTTTAATAGACGAAGCAGAAACTGCCTTTTCCAGTACCAGTTTGATTCGACAAGAGACTTTGCCTTTATTCAGCGCTTTGTCGAACGGACGGTCCAGATCTCATCAATAGAGGTACTGCCCTGTCCTTTATCTGTTTCGAGATTTTAATAAATTAATAATAATATTGAGCCCTGAAAAGTCAATGTATTTGCCTTTTATTTATTTATTTTTCGTAAAGCTCGCGTGAGAATCACGCCACCGTATACCAGACGCAATCACGTGAGCATGGCATTAATTTAGATACTTTTTTTTTTTTGGGTCAAGAATTTAGATACCTTCGCTGAAGCCTCCTTGGGTCATTATGTCTCCTCGTGCGAATATATTAAACCGTGAAATAAATAAGTGATAATTAAAAAAAAGGGTATATTTATGAAAATTATTATTTTTTCTAGTAACGTGGTTACGTTTTGGGAGCGTTATAAATGGCATTAGTATGTTAGTCAATTAAGTTGGATGAAATGAAACAGATGCTTTCGGGTAAAAATTACACTTTTTGCTTAGTTTTAAATAAAATTACCCTTTTGCCCTATGTTTTTAAAAAAAAAAAACTAAAAATAATACCGCCACAATACCACTGGGCCTTCGACCAAGTGCAGCCACGCCATGCCACGGTGGTGGTGGTGGCCTGACGCCTCTAAAGGCCGGCGGTGGTATTTTGGTGGAAGGGTATTTTTAGTTTTTATTATTATTTAAAACTAAGGGCAAAGGTAATTTCATTTAAAACCAAGGGCAAAAGGTAATTTTCATTTAAAACTAAGGGGCAAAATGGTAATTTTCTTTTTTCCTACCATCGCGTCCACGTCGACGGCCCATGTCGGCGTGTCGGTCAAATAATTACGTCACGCCACGTCAGCGTTCCATCCAAGTTAACGGTTGACTAACGGTCAACTAACTGCCGTGGTGCTGGGCGCTCCTAAAACGTAACCACGTGTGTACTTTTGCTCCAGAAAAAAGCACGTGGTGCTGGGCGCTCCTGGGGGAAAAGCTCATGTGTAAAATTGCTCCTTAACCCTAAAAAAAATATGGGTATATTTATGAAAAAATTATAATAAAGGACTAAAGAAAAATGATATTTATTAAGAAAGATCATAAAAATATTATTTTAAAGAATCAGAAATTAAAATATTAAAATAGAAAAATTAAATTGCATTTATATGACTTTGTATTCCTTTCCATTTTTAATAAGCCTTCCGGCGGTAAATATAGCAGCATCTTGTACATCCCAAAGAGCTTACCCAGATAAAGACTCTTATCTTTACTTTCCCACTAGCTTTCTCTCTTTTTCTAGAGGATTTTATTTGCTACCTTAAAGACTAGCCCAGAAGGGAGGGGAGAGGAAAGCTAACTATATATATTATTCATATCCTAAATTTAAGGTGAAGTTTTGCACTACATATCCTGAATTTATAACTTTTGCCCACACACATGGAAAGAGACTCACTTTGAGCCCTTGCTACCCTATAAAATTCTTTCCCTATCCTACTTAAAGGCCTGAACACTTTTCTCGCCTATGCATCAAATATATTCGATTGCTTCTATCATAGTGAACCAGCACTGAAAATAAAGCCTTGCTCTCTGGATTGCTCACTCGCTTGCATAATGGTCAGGAGAAGAAATGAAAGTAGCAACATATAGCATTCCAATATCGGTAGGAGAACTCTTATCTAAAAGTTATCTTTCAAGGGCATTAACAGATAAGAGGGCAAACTCTATAGGCTGGCTATAAAGGTAGGGGAAATGTCTTTACACGAAGAAATGATACCGAAATTGTGATTTCCTCTAGATAGATTCAATTGCACTTTGTGATTATCCATCAATCCCTCTAGATTGATTCAGTTAGAGAGAGTATAGAAAATCTGACTAAGGGTAATTTAGTTTTTCTATTTTAATTGAGTTACGTCATGTTTTGTTTTGCCAAGGAGTTGTGTGGTGGTGATTCATTAGAGGATTGTGACAGATTTGAAGAGTTGGACAAGTCTATAGAAATAGCAATTCATTGGCAAGATTCAATCTCCAAGTCCAATTATATAGGTATGTCAATTTGAGAGGAATCCAATGACAATTTTGTCATTTTCGCTGTGGCATTCAACTTTTAAAAGGTGCAAGTGGCCGGAGAGATAAACAGGCTTTCAATTAAGTCATTTTATTCTATGTAATTTTGTTATTTAAAATAGTCAATTTGTATTTCACAAAATTGCCCTTGCTAAGTATGAGTATCCTCCCATAGGAAACAATACTTAAAAAATATCATCCTTGTTGAATAGACTAAACTTCAAAAACATGTTAATTTATACTCTTTCTCCCTATCTTATTAATTTAAGTGTATATGTAATTTTTTTTAAATAATCTCTAAAATTATTAAATACCTAATAAAAGGAGCAATAACACGTGAAAAAAGAGTCATATAATAGGAATTGGAGTAGTATTGAAGAAAGTGATGGGAGCGCGTATGAAATTGAAGTTAGGTTCTTGTTTTTGTAATGGAGAAATGAGCTGGAGTTGTGCCCACAGGAAGAAATGTAGACGGTGAAATCCAGGAGCTTTCTTTCTCATTACCAGGCCCTTTATGTGAACCTACTCTTCCAATTGGAGCACAACACAAACAAGGAAACATGGATTCAAATAACCCCTTTTTTTTTAGTTTTACCAACAAAAAAAAAAACCCCTTTTTAGTTTCTTTTTTCTTTTTAACTTTTTTTATGATTTTTAATCAAAAAAGCAAGACCACCTCACCAACAGGGTTGAGTTTTTTTTTTTTTTCAAACATGTACCTATTATTAGTGATAATAGAAGTGACTTTTTTCTTATATGACCTTTTAAACTTTTTTTAAACTAGTCCGTTTGGGATAGTGGTGAGAACTAAAAAAACACGATGAGAGTAAAATGAAGTGTTTGAGTTGTTTTTTTTTTAAATGGGCTTTTAGGGCAAAAGCTACCTTTAAAAATAAGCCACATGACCTGTTTTTCACTGTGCATATGTGTTCCAACCACAGTCAATCTAAACATAAATATTTCCTCTGATCCTAATTATAAGACCTAATTGACTTTTTTGGAATGATTAAGGAAGCTAATTAAATTACTTTCGAATATTTTTTTTTTTCAAACTATTTAGTTTGATTAATAAACTAATATATAATCTAAGGATATACAACATATGAAATTATTAATGTTATGGACCTAAATCTAGGCCCATTAGCTAACCGGCCCATCAGGGGGCAGTCCGCGCAAGGATCTCAACCGACCCATAGGAATCCAAACAGAATGACCTATTCAAGGGGGCGGTTACCCAAATCCTCGGATACACCTGAGGCGGGATCGGGAGCTCTAAACCATAAGGTACACTCTATATATATATATAGGAGGTACGCGATCAAGGTACACAAGTTCGAATACTTGAACTAATCTACATACAGTTACACTGTGCACCGCACCCCCTTTAGGCGAAACGCCTGGTTGTGTACAGTGATCCACTCTTCTCCTGGACGCTTTCCCCATAGGCATACAGGAGGAGTCTATCGATCCTATATTAAAGCTCCAGCCTGTCGGGCTAGACATCTGTGCTCTACACCAGAACAATTAAGTAACTTATTTAGCTTCCTTAATCTCTTCAAAAAAGTCAACTAGGTCTTATAATTAGGACCGAAGATAGTAACATTTACAAGTTGACTTTTATCCTATCTTAAATTTGCAAAAGTTAGATTGGGAAAAAGTCACTTCTGTCACCGCTAATCCAAACAGACCATTAACATATGATAAAATTCATATTGTAAATGTGATTTATGTTTGAATTGACAATGATAAAAGTTCATTTACACCATGAAAAACATATCTTTATGACTTTTTGTTAAAAATAACTTTTAGTATAAAAAAGCAAAACTCAAATACCTCGTTTTATTCCCACCACACTTTTTTCCTTCCTAATCCACTTTTTCAGTTCCCACGACTTTCCCATACAGCCAAGAGGGTTTCATTTGGAAGAAGATTGCTTCGAGTACAAGATACATGTGCTTATTAAAATCATAGATCGTTTTGTTTTGCAGCTTTGCTTCTCCTCCCCCTATAACTTTATTTTTTATTTCTTCGGCATTTCTTCACAATTTTATTGTCTCTTGGGGATATCCGATTTTTTTTCTTTCTTTCTTGCAAAGTCATATTTGAAAGACAAACACAATTTTAAGAAATAGGTGATCAATTTTATCATTTGTACGTAGGATACCAAAAGAATATTTTGTTTATTAGATTATTTCAGTGACCCTTTTCATTTCACAAAAAGGAGGAGATTAGAAAAACAGATCTGCCTAATCCTGTGAGATGATCAAAGTCAAAGATATATACTTGTGTTAGGTTCCTGAACCCACGCCGCAAATATTTAGAAAAATCCAGTCTCAAGGGAATAAGAAAATTTTAAAAAAGTCTTACAGAAAATTTTGATGTTAAAAAAGTTCTAAAGAGTTGTCAAAATCCTCAGATAAAGATATTAATCACTTACTAAAAAAGTTGTTAATGAGACTTTTTTGACATCAGAATTTTTTGTAAGACTTTTTTTAACATTTGTTTGATCTCTTGAAACCTTAAAGGGATTTTTGCAAATATTTATTGTTTGAGTTGGCATTATAAAAACACATTCACACAAATCAAATTAAAATTCATCTCACACACTTGAACCGTAAATTACGTTGAAAAAGTTACTTGTGCGTGCAATCAATGGTTAGGCACACCCTACCCAATTATTGAAGTGATAATTGCTTATGGATTTAGGTAGATCTAGAATTACTCCACATGGATTGTATTTTTCTGAAATGTTTCCAAATATTTGAGATGAAAAACTTACTAGATATGTAATGTTTTCACCAAGTGTGAGAATTCAAACCCAAAATTTTAAACTTACTAGAACAAAACATTAATAAATTTTTCTCGTTCAAAAATCAGTCTCGTCAATAGTGAAAGCTAATATTAATGAAATCATTCTTTTAGATTGGTAATAATTCAAGGCATAGTTTCGTCATGTACAGAGAATGCAAGCATTGTTAGCTATAAGTAATCATTTTGTAGCATAGTTGCTGTCAGGATTTGTAGGTCATTTGCTGAATCCATGGCTGATATGAGGAAGTTTTATGGTGGGTTGGGGTTACGAACTGCGATATAAGGAAGATGGGTCTTCTTTGTTTCCGGTCTACCCTTGGGAGTCTCGTGTTTTGAAATTACAACTTTAAAATGGAATATTATTCATTTATGTGATGCTAATTAAGCTATCCAACCTCCTCAATTTAGAAGTGATATGCCATCTATTCTGATGTAGAACACAGAATGTTGATATTGATTGGGACTTGACCTAGGAGCAAAGCCTAGGGCCGTTGGTCTTGGGCTCATGGGCCCTCTATTTGCGATAGAGATTTTCTTTGATTATCTCCTTGATTGTAGGTTGGTTATGATCTTATCTGATCCGTTGGTGATTATAATAGATCTGCCTGTTATTGGGCTGCATCACTAATGAGCCTTATATAAATCCGTAACAGCATCAAAGACCGTGCTTGCCCAGTTTTTGAAGGCAAATGAATCTGCTGGGAAAGTATGGTGTTAAACTATGCCTTGAGCAAAATTTGCAAAGTCAAAATACAAATATAGGTGATTGGTCCTTTAGTGTGAGGGAAGAAAAAAAAAATCAGATTATAAGCATGAAGATCACCAAGTGTAAATATGCTTGATGTTAAAACCAGAATTAATTCAGAAACAGACAAGAATTTAGGAATTGTTATGCTAAACTAGCAATGTAAAAACAAGGGAAACAAATAAATTTTGTTTTATTTTTGTAATTTATGACGAACAAGTGTAATGAGTCTTTGTTGTGTGTTGTTAGATTTCTGAACGCAGCCTCTATAATCAGAAACCCAGAACAAGATATAAACCCAGACCAAAAAACACAATCAATAACACAAGAGGAGGGTTCCTCACAGCAACGATAAAATTAAACCTTCAGATTGTTGGAGTAAAATGAGTATTCAAAGAAAAGAAACCCGGGAAAATTCATACTTTTTTTTTTTTTTTTGTAAATAGGGTTTGTTACGGATCTGGCTCCCATCCTCTTCTATCCTCTTCCTTATTTAAGCCGTTGGATGAAAAGTTAAATGGTGCAGATTTTTTTTTAATTTACGGTACGGAACCGCGCGCGGTTTTTGAGCGAATTATTAGGCAAAATAGGAAAGTGAACGGTCCACTGCAGTGGACCGTAGCCGGATCCGTTTGTTACTTACGCCAACAAGGGTTTTCTCACTTACTGAAGGGCATTCTAGATATTTCATCAGATTTTGAAATTCTTAATTGTGACACATGACATGATCTATAATTTATCAAGTTTAATGACCTAAATTAGAATTTGAGCAACCCAACCATCTTTTAATAGGATTTTCCCTATTGAATATAAAAAACAAAAAGATTTTTTAAGATGAATTTTTTATTAAATCAGCAACAACTAACAATCTTTGATCAAAATCTTATTTGTTCATTCATCAACACCATCAAACTGAAATTAATTTAAAGGAGTTCCCATCAACTTCAACCAAAAAAATTCATATTGTACGGGTCAAGATAATATACGAAAAGCATATTTATAAATAAATTAAAAAAAAAAAAAACCACATCAGCCAACTCAATTATACATTATACATAGGTTATTATCTTTTTAGGCTTAATATAATTATTTTTTAATTATTAAATCATTTTTTATGATTAATTTTTAAGTTGAGTTATCTTGCACCGGGCACTATTTTCTGGCCCAGTCTGTGACTCTATCAGACCGGTGGCCTTCTAACATGTTGATAGTCTTGCACGAAATAAATAAAACGAAGATGCTACAAGAATTCAAAAGTGGTGGTTGATTTTTCTCACCAATCAGTAGCGTATTTCATTTCCTTTTGGGTTTATACGTTTCATTGATTCAATAATCAATATGCTGTTGTGAAAGTTGAGCTAGAAGGAATGAATAAAATAAAATAAAATAGGTAGTTTCTATCCAAATTTGTAAAAGCATAGTCAATGAGAGCAGGGAAGCCGTTTGCATACAGATGCTGAAATATTTCCCTGAATTTTCACTTCTTGAGTCATAATCATAGCTAAGAGCTATTGGCCTTTATGATTGTTCATGCTTTCTGTTATATATAAGCTATATAAACCCAGTAGATATACTACCTTCAAATGTTACACTCTTCTTAATTTCCTGTATCATCTTCAAGACTTGCCACATCGCTGGTCTCTGCTCAGGTGATATGACAGTGCAAATACTTGCCACGTCTGTAAGCATTCCTAGCTGCTTATCTTCAGCACCATAGTCATTCCTCATTGCTCTGACCCAATCCTGCAGATCCATAGGCACAAGGAAGGGATGCTGAGAAGGGTATTTGGAAGTTAGAAGCTCCAGCAGAAGTACCCCAAATGTATAGACATCAGATTTAGAGGTAGGCAGGCGATTAGTGTTGCGAGTTTCGGGTGCTTTATAGGCAGCAGTATCAGGATCATCACTGGATGAAGAGTCTGAAAGGAGGGACAGGCTATAGTCTGCAACACGAGCTTCAAAGTCCACTCCAAGAAGGACATTAGAGGACTTTAGGTTGCCGTGGATTAATCTTGATGTTTGGTGGATATATGCAAGTCCATGAGCTATGTCTTCAGCTATCTTCAAGCATGATGTCCAGTGAAGAGGCTTTGCTCTTGATGATCTTGAACCTGCAAATATATAGCAGATTTATAGATAGCTGTTATCAAATGGATAGAAACATTAGTTATCCTCTCATTTAAGGATTGAGTCCATATGAGTATGCTATTGTTTTTTAGAGTTTAAAATTCAACTCAACTTTCACTTTAAAACTAAATTTAGAAGACAAATGAAATCATGCGGCAATAGACGAAAAATAATATCTATTACTCATGTTATTTAGAATACTGAAAATGAGTTCCAAATGGGCAAACTCCCATGATTTTGCAGCGGACTGACTTCAGCAAATATTAGAAGTTCCAGTTTTTTAGAAACAATGTCTAAATGATAATGGATGATTGACTAACAAAAATTCAACTGGATGATGCACGGTCAACATACCTGAAACATTCAACCAAAAACGAATCTCAGAAGAAATCAATTACAAACCCCGTGATTGTGGGCATGGATACTTTACTGAGGACCTTTTCGGTCCAGGAAAACATAGTCTATCTCTGTAAGAAAATTTCTTAAAGAGACAGAAGCAGATTTCTGTTAGGGAAAAAGAAGAAAAGGAAATTTGAAATTGTAAAATCTCAAATCAAAGTTGATAAGGGAATGAATTCACAGCTCATTTTATGAGAAGTCACTGATTTAAAATTTTGCAATTTCAAAAAAAAAATTCCTATCTTTTTTCCATTCTTTTAATGGCAAGTGAAAAAGAGGAAGAAAAAGTTGCAGACACCCCAGTTGAAAGATCCACGGATCACAGTACAATCTATTAAGGCATTCACTCCCGTGATTGTAGGCATGGGCACTGTACTGATAACTCTTTCGGACTTGAGTACAGGAAAACAGAGTCTATCAATCAATATGAGCAAGAAAATTGATGAAGACTTAAAAGAAAGAGAAACTAATTTTTAATACATTTTTTCTTTTTAATTAATAGCAAAAAACAAAAAACAAAAAAGGTTGCGGACACACCAATCTGAAAGATATCCCGAGTCACAACTTCACGGGACAAAACCATTCTTATTAAGCAATCAATCTTGTTAATAATAGATTCATCAAAAGAAAATAGCATGAATCCCATCAATCGAACTCTTAACAGATAACCAAAAGAAATTAAGGGCCTTAGGAATTACCATGAATGAGGTTGAAGAGGCTGCCGTTGGATTGATAATCATAGATCACCAGCCTCTCTGCTTCAGCCTGAAAATAAGCTCTAACCGGTACTAAATTTGGATGCCGAAGCTGACCCACCATTTCCATGTGCCTCTCAAAATAACCACTTGCTCTTGCAGTCTTCCCGGCATCTAGCCTCTTTACTGTCAAGATGAAGCTGCCATCTACCACTGCTTTGTACGTAGTCCCAATTGTACCCCTTCCCAGTAACTCGGCCGACCCTCTCATCAACTGATCCAGCGTATACAATTGTGCCTCCCCACAACAGAACACCAAATTCTCTCTATTATGATTATCAACACCGTCGATTTCCTCAATTTTCTTCCCCGGCGAAGCATCCATGGATCCCATTGCCGCCATTTTTGGGCTTTCTAATTTACTCAAAACACTCCGTTTCCTAACCACCGCGATAAACCCTAGAAAAGACGCAATCAGAATCAACGTACCAATGGTGGACCCAATAATCAGGCCGTTACTCTTGTGCTTCTTTCTAGTCAGCGAAGAGACGACGATGTTTCCCTGTGATTCGGCGCTTTGCCCCAAGTAGACAGGGGCATTGGAAGAACCAAGGATTGGAGGCCGAGGATGATCACATGCTTTGGAAATAATGTTCCCGCATAGACCTGGATTCCCATAAAACGACGCCATGTGGAATCGAGCTAGAGTGAGAGTTGCCGGAATCGGTCCTGTGAGGTTATTGCCGGAGACATTGAAGATAAGAAGGGAGGACTGGTTCAACGGCGGAACAGTTCCATTAAAGCGGTTCGAGTCAAGGCGGAGGGTTACTAAACGGTCCAAACTAACTAACCCGACAGGGATCAAACCAGTGAGGTTGTTATAAGAGAGAGAAAGAGTACGAAGGCGATGAAGCAAAAGAAACGAAGGAGGTAATGAACCAGAGAAGAAATTATGGTCGAGAAGGAGACCCTTGAGGTTGAAGAGGGGAGAGAGATCGGGGATGGGACCGGAGAGGGAATTATTTCGGAGGCAGAGGACTCGAAGCTGGTCGAGGCGAGAGAGGGTGTGGGAAGCGAAGACGCCGCGAAGACCAGAGCCCTGAAGGAAGAAGCGAACTACTCGCCCCTGTGCGCACTTGACGCCTTGCCATTGACAGTAATCGAAGCGCTCGTGAAGAGCATAGAGAAGCTTGTTGTCGAGGTCGGCTTTGGACTTGAAAGCGAGCAATGAAACGGCGTCGGAGGAGAGGACTAGATTGGAAGAAGCCGGAGAAGAATGATCGGAGAAGACGGTGGTGAGAGTGAAGCAGAAGAAGAAGAAGAGAGGAAAAAGATTTTTGGAATGAAACATTGTGATTGTGAACGGTTGAGTAGGATCGTGTTTGAATTCAGATGCAATTGAATAGGTTGATGATAAATTGGCACAGATGAGGCGTTGAGTGGAACTGCAAACCGTGTAAATGCCTGTGAGCTCCCATGCACTGAAGAGTGAGGAGCAAATAATTCTTTTCTTTTCTTTTCTTTTTTCTCTTGCTTTTAAAAATGTAAAAAAGGAAAAATCTGGGTCGGGACTCGAGATAAGCACGGGCTAGTTGTTGGGGCCAGTTTGAATTTGTTGGATTAGCGGTGGAACGATTTTTTTCGACGTGATAAATTTAGGAGATGAGTTTTTTCTTTTCTTTTCTTTTCATTTTTTTTTAATACAAAAGAGACACATCTGTTGGAATTTAATATTGTAACCGTCCATATTAATGTTCCAATTAATTCTATTTATGTCCCACATTATTACCGGTTTTGTAACCGTCCATTAATACCGTAACGGCCTAATTAATACGCAATAAGTGCGTATTGAATTCGTTCCTTTTTAGCTCTGCGATGGTCAAAGGAAACGAACGTGTGAAATTTGTCTCGTGCTTGCTGGCTTGGATTTGTTCCTGTTTGGAGACTCAGAGTTCGTCCTATTTGTTTCTGGAGACAAATCAATGGCGGGAGGTATTTGTGATCTCTTATTCAGTTTTCGCATGGATATATGGGTTTTCATCTGCCTGCAATTTATTTTAACCATTATAATCATGTTGCTTTTGGATGGAGCTCGAGTCTACAATTTTTTCGAGGGTTCCATCTTATGTTTCAAGAATCATTATCGATGGTTTTTTCAAATCACGATTTTGGATTTAGTTTATAGCAATGAAATCTGTATTTTCCATTGAGTGATATTATTGTTGCTGTTTAAATCGTTGAAAACGAGAGTCGAAATTGGGAACAAACTCATCGGAAGAATTTTTTCTTCGTTTGAATTTTATGATTGATTTTTGAATCCCTGTTTTTCGATCTGGGTTTTCATGTTTTAAAACTTTCGGTCTGGACTGGGTTTTTCAAAACGCTGCCTACATCGTCACCATCGGTCCTTTATCGGTGAGAACGAACTGAAAAACGCGATTTCATCTTGTTTTCAAACTCAAAATTTTTCGTTTTGATTTTGGGGAGATTTTCGATGGATTGTGCGTCTACTATGCTGGGGATCGTTTTTCCGTGATTGTGCCGTTGAAAACGTCCGATTTTGAGTAGGAAAAGTTGCCTGAATTGTTGCTTAGGAAAATCGCGCATCGCGGTGGAGGTAACGGTTGAAACCGGGTCGATCGCGGGTTTCGGGTCGGGTAGGGTTTGAAATCCGGGTAAGGAAGACGACCTGAAACGACGCCGTTTTGTGCCTCTGTGAAACGCACCGTTTCACTTAAAGAGGAGGCGGGCCAGGCGGTTCGGTCTCGGATTTTGGGCCGGATCGCGCGGGTTTGGGCCGAGTTCGGTTTTTGGCCCAGACGTTTTTTTAAAAAAAAAAAAAAAAATTTCCCCTTCAGCGAAAATTAAAACTAATTAGCGCCCGGTGGGATTCGAACTTGGAACCTGAGGGCGCGTGGGAGCCTTAAGGGCCAGCGTCCAGCCAGCTGTGCTACGCGTCGCTTGTGATTTTATTTTCCAACATTTACATATTTAAATGTTGTTTTAATTTCCTCCAGCGAAAATAACAGGTTTTTAAAGTGTCTTAACCTGGATTCGAACCCATACTCTTTTGGTCCAGAGTCTTAAGAGCAACCTCTGGACCATCCGGCTAAAGTGACACTTGTGTCATTTTGATGGATTTTATATTTACATATAATTATTTTTATATTTAAATATAAATCTAAAATTTAATTAAAATTGGGATTTCATGTGATTGTTATATTTGCATTATATATTCTGTTTATTGCATGAATTAATTATTATTTAATTATACATGCAATATTAAGTTGAGTAATATGCAAAACATGAATATCCAATTTTATTTTAGTATTGCTTATAGTTTATTGCAATATTAAATTTTAATGTTGAGTGATCTATATATTTTAATTAATTAGAGAATAGCCACAACATCTTTAATTAGTTAAAATTATATATTAAATTGCATGATCACATAATGACATTAGTTGTAATTAATCATATGTAATATAATAAATCTTATCCCACAGGAATTTTTATTATATGTTTTATATGATTAATTAGGGTGGAATATCAAATTAAATTCTTAACTTACCCACTGGAATTAAGAATAAAGAAATAATTTGGTAGTTCTATCATAGAGTTGTGAATCCAATTGAATTAGAACTTTAGCCCACAGCAAGTTTTATGTCGTAGATTCACTATTTTCAACATGATTTACATTGGTAAAACATGATATGGTATTATTAGTCTCAAATCTTAATTTTTAAGCATGTGTTTTTCTTAATTATGCAGTACAACAACCTGCGATTTTCTCTGATATGAAAAACGAAATTCCCGAACTAAGGGGTGATAACTATAAGGTATGGAGAGAGAGTTCTTCTCCAATTAGGGTGGATGGATATAGATTATGCTATTAGGAAAGACGAACCACCTCCCATTATCGCAACCAGCTCTCCGGATCGGGTTGATCTTTATGAGAAATGGGAGCGATCTAATCGTCTCTCGTAATGTTCATAAAGACTCATATCTCTCTTGGTATTCGTGGTTACGTCGAACAGCATGACAAAACAAGGCCACTTCTGAAGGCAATTGATGATCAATTTCAGACTTCGTGCAAGGCACTTGCTAGCACCCCGATTATGAAGTTTTCATCCCAAAGACTTACTACGGTCAAAGGTGTGCGTGAGCACATCATGCAAATGAGGGACATTGCGGCTCAACTAAAGCAACTTGAGGTTGACATGTCTGACTCTTTTCTCGTACACTACATTCTGAACACCCTTCCACAGCAATATGGACCTTTCAAGATATCCTACAACACACATAAGGATAAATGGTCAATTAATGACCTGTTGACCATGTGTGTCCAGGAGGAGGGTAGGCTGAAAATGGAAATGGGAGAGAGTTCATTTATGACCACTGAGAAAAGGGTCAGACTGAGAAAAATGGTCAGACTCAAGCCAAAAAGAAGGGGAAAGGAAAAACACCACCCCAAGGTGGAATTAAGAAGGAATCCAAGTGTTTCTTTTGTAAAAAGAAGGGACACATGAAGAAGGACTGCTCTAAATTCCAGCAATGGCTTGAGAAGAAAGGTATGTCAGTCTCACTTGTATGTTATGAATCTAATATGGTTGATGACATTGATGGCACTTGGTGGGTTGACTCTGGTTCTACAATCCATATTTCGAATACCTTGCGGGGTATGCAAAACCTAAGGAAGCCATTGGGAAGTGAACAATTCATCTACTCTGGTGGAAGGATTCGTTCGCATGTGGAGGCTGTAGGGTCTTGCGTTTAATCTTAAGTAGTGGCTTTGTTTTAAATTTGGAAAAGACCTTTTATGTTCCAAGTTTCTCTAGGTTTCAAGACTTGTACGTTTGGATTATTCCTTTATGTTTTATAAGACATCTTTGGATTTGTTTTATAAATCAAATTTGATTGGGAATGGTACATTGTCTAATGGTCTTTATCCTATTTACTTGAAAAATGATACTACTTATGATGCCATGCATGTTTCTGTTGGTTCGAAACGTAGTGTTATGAATGAGGATTCCTCTATGTTGTGGCACCGGAGATTGGGACATATCTCCATTAAGAGAATTGAAAGATTGGTGAAGGAAGGGTACTTAGTACTCTGGACTTCATCGATTTTGAGACTTGTGTAGACCGCATAAAGGTAAGCAGACTAACAAGTCAAAGAAAGGTGCTAAGAGGAGTACTGAATTGTTAGAAATCATACATACAGACATTTGTAGTCCTGAAATGGACGCATATGGTCAAAAATATTTCATCTCTTTTATTGATGATTACTCACGATACATGTATCTCTACATGCTTCATAACAAGCACGAAGCATTGGATGCCTTTAAGGTATTCAAATCTGAGGTAGAGAAACAATGTGGCAAACAAATTAAGATCGTGAGATCAGATAGAGGTGGTGAATATTATGGTAGATACACTGAAGATGGACAAGCACCGGTCCATTTGCGAAGTTTCTTCAAGAACATGGGATTGTTGCCCAATACACCATGCCCGGTTCTCCAGGACTGAATGGCGTAGCGAAAGAAGAAACCGAACATTCTTGGACATGGTGAGAAGTATGCTTAGTAGCTCTAAGCTACCTAAGTCCTTGTGGATTGATGCACTTAAGACAGTGTGTACATATTAAACCGAGTTCCAACCAAGGTTGTCTCCAAGACGCCATTTGAGTCATTCAAGGGTTGGAAACCGAGTTTGCAACATGTACGCGTTTGGGGATGCCCGTCGAAGTCGAATATATAACCCACAAGAAAAGAAGTTGGACCCAAGGACCATTAGCGGATATTTCGTTGGATATGCCGAAAGGTCTAAGGGGTACAGTTTCTTGTCCATCTCATACCACTAGGTTTGTGGAATCAAGGAATGCCAAATTTCTTGAGAATGACTTGATTAGTGGGAGCGATCGATTCAGAGACCTAGTTTCGAAAAGATCATTTAGATAGCCAACCTTCTACTTGGTCTTAGATTTGGGATCTTGTTGAGTTGCCTAATGGGGCGAAGGCCATTGGTTGTAAATGGGTCTTCAAAACCAAAAGAGATTCATTAGGCAACCTTGACAGATATAAATCAAGACTCGTAGCCAAAGGATTCACTCAGAGAGAAGGAATCGATTACAAGGAGACATTTTCTCCCGTATCTAAGAAAGATTCTCTTCGCATCGTTCTAGCATTGGTTGCACATTTTGATTTCGAGTTGCAACAAATGGATGTGAAAACGGCCTTTCTCAATGGAGAACTAGAGGAAGAGGTTTACATGAAACAACCAGAAGGATTTTCCTCTAGTGATGGTGAGCATTTGGTATGCAAGCTTAGAAAATCCATATATGGATTGAAACAAGCTTCCAAGCAATGGTATTTAAAATTTCATGATGTTATCTCTTCTTTCGGTTTTGTGGAGAACGCCATGGATGAATGTATATACCAGAAGGTCAGTATTGCATGAAGTGAAACAATTCCTCTCCAAAAGCTTTGAAATGAAGGATATGGGAGTTGCATCTTATGTCATTGGCATTAAGATACAAAGAGACAGGACATAGAGGTGTTCTAGGTCTGTCTCAAGAGACCTATATCAATAAAGTTTTGGAAAGATTTCGGATGAGGCATTGTGCACAAAGCGTAGCTCCCATTGTGAAAGGTGACAGGTTCAATTTGAACCAGTGCCCAAAGAATGATTTGGAAAGGGAACAAATGAAAAACATCCCTTATGCTTCAATGTAGGAAGCCTTATGTATGCTCAGTCCGCACTGCACACGATATTGCATTCTTTGTTGGAATGTTAGGAAGATATCAGAATAATCCAAGTATGGACCACTGGAAAGCTGTGAAGAAGGTGTTGAGATACCTTCAAGGAACTAAGGATTACGTGCTTAAATACGAACGGACGAGACAATCTAGGAGTGATGGTTACTCGATTCGACTTTCTTGGCCGCATTGACTCAAGAAAATCCACTTGGATACATTTTTATGCTATTTGGTGGGTTTGTGTCTTGAGTAGCAAGAAGCAATCTTTGATTGCTACTTCTACGATGGAAGCCGAGTTCGTGTCTTGTTTTGAGGCTACTTCACATGGTGTATGGATGAAGGGGTTCATCCGTGGGCTTAGAATCATGGATTCAATTGCTAGGCCAATGAAGATATATTGCGACAATTCAATTCTTTGTGTTTATGGCTAAGAACAACAAAAGTGGTAGTCGAAGCAAACACATCGACATTAAGTATTTAGCCATAAGAGAACGTGTTAAACATCAAGTAGTGGTTGTTGAACACATTGGCACTGAGTTGATGATAGCAGATCCTTTAACAAAAGGCATGCCACCTATGAGGTTTATGGATCATGTAGAAAGAATGGGAATTAGTGCCCATCTTTGAATTTCATTTTGTATGATTTTCTTTCGTTGTAAGAACGTTGTTATTTTATGGAACCCCATTTGTGATGTTTTCTCATTTCGATTACGCGTACATTTATTTGTTTAAATTTGAGGAACATCATTAAGTTTGGACCAAGAATAAACGTAGGGTTTATTCATTAAGTTACTTGGGCATGGGAAACATAATGCATTGTGATACATGGAAGATATTACTCGCTTTAAGAGGACCTATCGCTATGATCCATGCATTTTGTTTCTCAGAGGTATATACTGAAGTATGTGGACCAAGTGCGATGGTCAGAGGGAAACGTACGTGTGAAATTTGTCTGGTCCCCTGAACCTGCTCTGTTTTTGAGGAAGCACACCATCTGCAGTTTCAGAGAGAAGGATCAGAAGGGCTGAGACTCGGAGTCTGTTCCTGTTTGCTGGCTTGGATTTGTTCCTGTTTGGAGACTCAGAGTTCGTCCTATTTGCTTCTGGAGACAAATCAATGGCGGGAGGTATTTGTGATCTCTTATTCAGTTTTCCGCATTGATCTATATGTTAATCCATGAATAACATGTTTAGATCGTTAAGTTATTCTAACAACATCAACTAAGCATCTAATGAAAGAATTTCACCATTACAATCTTGACTAAGTAGCATTGCTAGCGCCTCAGGCGGGTGATAGACTTCATGGAGTCCCCAGGCTAAATCTAACCTATTCGTTGCTAGGTAGTCTACCGCATAGTTACATGAACGAAGAACATACATAACCTTGGTTTTCCAGTCCATTTCTAGTTAGTTTAACTTCTTTAAGAAGCCTAGAGTCTCTGAAACATAATTTTTCTCAATTTACATCAACATAATTTTTCAAAATTAATTGAAACAAGCTCTCAAATAAAGAGATGACTGTTTTATAATTTGTTTGAAATCATGTCCACCCCTTTAAAAACCACTTTTCAACCATAAAGAGTCAGTGAATTGTTTATGAATCGTAGCTCGTCAATTAAGCATTGAATTCAAGATATTGTGTCGACCTTCTTTTTTTTCTCTATAGGTTCACTTAATCTCTATTTTTCTAGTTTTTGGAAGTGAGTAGACAACTTCCTTTACCTTACATTCCTTAAAAGGTTTTAAGAATCTAGTAAAGTGCTCATGAGTGAGGACTGGAAGAGTGGAAGTGATATCTGATCCAAAGCCCTGAGAATATCATCTGGAGATAAGGTATTATTTTCATGATAGACTTCTTCAAAGTATGATTTGGCCATTCTTATAATTTCCTCTGAGTTACTTGTCCAAGTATCATGAGATCTTTTGAGACTTTTGATATGGTTCTTGGCTTTTCTTCTGGATACAAAGGAGTGAAAAAAAATTGTATTCCTCCCCTCGCCCCCCTCACAAATCTATTTAGGGTTTGTTTGGTTTGAAGGGAGGGAGACTAAGGGTATGCATGGTTTGAGGAAGGGGGAGATCTTTTACCCCCTCTTTACCAAAAAGCTCATGGAACCTTTTCAATATTCTAAAAATATACTTTCAACAAAAAGGAATATTCCCTTCATTAATGGCAATTTGGTCATTTTTCTACTTTCCACTCCCTTCCCTTCCACTCCCTCCCTTCAAACCAAACACACCCTAAGCCCTGAAGGGCCGGCTCTGGCCCTGGTGCTCTCGGGCCAGGCTTTAAAAAATAGATGTTTTTCTTACCCCAAGTCCTGAATGGCCGACCTTGTTAGGCCCTGGCCCTTCACGGGCCAGCCCGGATTCCCAGCTCTAATTATAAACAATAAAATCTCGATCATGGAGGTTT
This sequence comes from Acacia pycnantha, assembly GCA_025563575.1. Classification (NCBI taxonomy): domain Eukaryota; kingdom Viridiplantae; phylum Streptophyta; class Magnoliopsida; order Fabales; family Fabaceae; genus Acacia; species Acacia pycnantha. Next base: position 2,517,400 of record JAMWYP010000038.1, read on the forward strand.
GTGAACTTGATAATGTAGAAATACCCAACTTGACCTTCCACTGAAAATGAATCGCGAAGGAGCCAAAGAGAACGAAGTCACCTAGCTAGCAAGTCGTTCAACCGAAAAATCATGCTCATCAACATGCATAGCTATGGCATGAGAGGAGAAGTGTGAGCGACGATGAGCCAAAAGTTGAGGATCAGTGTTAAATGAAGCAGCGGCAGGGTGAATCCTCACAAGCGTAGTGAACAGAGTAGAGTAGGAATAATTACCGAGAAGAAATTAATCAGGGTGCAAGGAAAGAGAAAAAAGATAAATTACCAAGAAGAAAAAACAGAAATATCGATGTTAAACCAGAGTAGAGTAGGAATAATTACTATCCAAACCAGTTAGAAAAGAGAAGGAAAAGGAAATAAGAAACACCAAGGGCCTGTTTGGTACAAAGAAAGTTTGAAGAGGGAAAGGAAATGAAGGGAACAAAATGGAAAAGAATAGAAGATTATGAGAGAACTTAAAAGTATATTCTGTTTGCCAGATATGAAAATTAAGATGGAAGATGATAATTTTTTTAAAAAAAATTACAATTAAAATGTAAGATTTGATATGTCTAAAATATCTCTTACCATATAATAATAATAATAATAATAATAACAAAACCCCCCCTTCTTCATCACTGCAACCCGACAATTGCACAAAATAAAAAAAATAAAAATCAGATTTCCTTCATCCCTGCAACCCGATTCACATTTTTTTTTTTTTAAAAAAAAGTTTCAAAATCCTTGCAACCCGCGACAACAACATAAAATAAAATAAAAAGTTTTAGATCTTCTTCTTCATCCATGCAACTCGACAACAATGACATGCAGAAGAAGGGACGGCGGGATTTGCAGAAGGAGGAGGTGACAACAACAACAGCAAAAGAAGACATGGATGGATTGAAGAAGAATAAGAGGGATATTTAGGAATTTCTTCCCATGGGAAGATCAGTTCCCACCAAAAATGGAGAGAAGCAGTTTTTCCATGAATGAGGGAAGATGGACGTCGTTGGAAGATGGCTTTTTGGGAGTCGGTGCTACCAAACGTGTTCACATATGAAAAATCTATAATCTTTCATTTCCTTTGGCATATCTTCCATGTATCAAAACAGGTCCTAAGACGCAAAGCCTGACAAACTAAGAAGATTGGAGAATGTATTGATCAACTGAAATTGAGAATAAAAAAAAACAAGAATAATAAGAACAAACATGAAATAATAAAAGGTAAGATAGGTAAAAAAAAATCATTTATTATTTAGACAAAAAATTCTTATAAGAACCAATTAAAAAAAACATAACCTTATAAATAGGACGGAGGTAATATATATAATTAATAGTTGTTGAATTGTTTTTTAGAGTAAAATTTAAGTTTTTATCAAGTGATTTATTAGAGGGATAATTAGAAAAGCAGTAATATTGTCTGAATAATGTGACAGCACCGCACGATGCTATTGTGCGGATTCACGAGAACGGTGCATCCGTGCATATAATAATATGATTAAATTTACTATAATTAATTCAATTTAGTGATTTTACTATAATTAAAATGAAATTTCAAAATTTTAATTAAAATGAGAAAAATTAATTAAAAACTTATAATCCAACATAAAATTGAAGACATACAAATTTTCTCTTTCTCTCTCATTCCCCACAAAATACCTCGTGACAAGCAGAAAGTTTGAGGAAGTGGGTCTTTACTCTCACACTTAAAAATCCGTGAACGTGATGCTCAGAGGAATTATCAAAAAGCAAGAGACAATAAGACAAAATTGAAACATCTTATTAATCATCATGGACAACTTTGTATTAAAAACAAAAACAACTTTTTCTTTTGTCAAATTTATTTATTTAATCCCTCACTAATTTAATATTTGAAGTTCGGCGTGTCAACTCAATCCTTCAAATCTTATTCATTTAATTTGCTAGTCCTTATATTTTCTGAAAATTCATTTAATCCTTAACTAATTTAATATTTGAAGTTCCGCACGTCAACTCGATCCTTCAAATATTATTTATTTAATTTGCTAGTCCTTATATTTTCTGAAAATATGTTCTACTAGTAGTGATTGTTGTTAAACTTGAAAGTTGTCTCTCTAAATTTACTGTTTTTACATTTTTACTTTATAAAATTGATTCAAGTCACTGGTAAAATTGTTATTGTTGCAAAACTCGGTTAGACTTACAAATTTATATACTAAGTTTATCGCTTTTATGTTTCTAAGTTATAAAATCGTGTTAACTCACCCTTAAATTCGTATTAATTTATTTGATTTGATTATGTTTAGCGGCTTTATATATACATTTCATAGATTTTTTTTTTTTGTTAAATATGATAAATTGTGAGTGTTGATGGATTTAATTATAATTATTTGGATTTAAAATATTTTTAAATCAAAATATTTTTATTTTTATATTTTAATACATATTTAATGGAAAAAAAATAAACTCTTACGAGTTTGATTTGAGTTCACGATATAAATTTACGGCACAATCACGAGTTTGACAATCTTGTTTATAGTTTATTAATGATAATAAAACTAAAGGGATAAACTGATTAAAAAGTTAAAACTTGAGGAAATAATTTCCTGAGCCAAATTTTATGGATTAATTTATAGTTGAATCAAAACTGTAAGCACTAAAATAATTAATTTTATAATTTTGTTATAAAAAATAAAAAAAAAACATTTTGGTTATGATATCGCCAAAAAAGAAGAAGCTATTGATAGGGAAAAACTTTAAAGCTTATAAACTCCGCAAGTATACGGGCCGTATCAAGTAATAAAGTAGTGAGAAAAAGATCGTCCCACGAGGACTAGTATTTCACCCCCTATGTTCTTTCGAGTATTTGAATTAAATCCCTAATTGACTATTATTTCCCATGATTGACGATCAATTCTCTAAAATTAGACTAAGTCCCAATGTCTTGACGCTACCTTAGTCCGTTATCTTTGAAAACAACCTAATGTCTTAGTATTGTTTGGAAAGATCAATTATTTAAACCAGAATTATAAGATCGCATAAACTCGTAAGCCTATGTCTAGGTCATGCAACTCTATGACGAATTAACTGTTCAGATTAAATGCACCAACATCTCTATTGTCATACATCAACCTATGAACATTCTAAAAGGTGATCATTCTTTAAGAAAGTCTCGTACTTTTCTTCCTTCGTCATTTCTCTCTAAACCTTTGGTAAATACCGAGATTTAGAGAGCATAAGGATGTAGCCGTCTCGTGCTTTGTTTCTTCGTCTTTTCTCTCTAAACCTTTGGTAAATACCGAGATTTAGAGAGCATAAGGATGTGGGTTTCTTTCTTATGTGCTTTGGTTGCTTCTGCGTCTTGTCTCTCTGTCTTCTGTGTGTGTCTCCCTTGCTCTTTATATAGAAATTCCCTTAGGCTGACTTGGCCGTGATCTGATCCTGTCTTAAATACAAGATATGCAATATCCTTTTGAGATCTCCAATCATCCCCAAATCTTTTGCAATCCACTTTCTCATATCACACAATTGATTCAAATTGATTTCTTTTTTCTGCTCCTTTCTCAATCAGCTAATAAATCCTTCAAGATATATAAAATAGTAATAAATTTAATCCAATATATCTCAGAATTGATACTCATTTAATTATAAAATCTGCACTTATCAGCTATACTTACATTTAAAAGAAAGAGAAATACTTGTTACCTTTTCCGGCGAAAAAAAATTGTTCGTGTCCTTTAATTCCACATTGTTTAATCGTACAGGGTGAAGAAGATCACTCCCCTCCTGCTCCTACTCAATTCCCTAATAAACTAAACAATATATTTAAAATATACGCATCTACCCAAAAATATACATAGTTTTGTGTATTTATTTATATTTTTTTCTCTTCATATATTTCTTTTTATTTATCACAGCGATGCATTGTATATAAAAGTATTTGAATTATAATTATCAGCATAGCAAAAGTATTGTAATTAGGGGGCGAAAATTATAGAATAAAATTCAAGTATTCATGTCAATATATTGAAATTTTTATAAAGCCGAAATATAATTTTTTAAACATTTGAGCTTATTCTATAATTTTGGAAGGCCACCCTTAGCCCCTAGTTCCACCCGGCAATGCAGTGATTCATGGGAAGAAAGATAAATAATAATTACATTATGATACTTATTTCTCTGTTGCCAATTACAGTAATATATTATACTTAAATAATGGGGTTTATACTTCTCATGTTGCATGAGAAGAAAAAGATTCCTACACACACATGAAATGGTGGGACCCACATATATATATAATACTAATTATATATATGTGTGGGTCCCACCATTTCATGTGTGTGTGACATGAGAAAACACTTCTCCTACAACATGAGAAGTGTTTTTCCCTTAAATAATTATATGAAATTACTCCCTATCGAGCATTAAAAGGTTAAAGGAGTAGCAAAAAAAAAAAAAAAAGGTTAAAGGAAAGGCATCCATAAAAACACTTGTTTAGAAATTTTATGGCTTATAAATACTCAAATTCGAGTATTAGTATTTTTTTATATATATATAAAATCCTTTTCATTAGTCTCTAAAACATATCAAATACGATTTTGTTTTAGCGATAAAATTTTTCAATCAGATACTAGTAGACATTTTTTTTTTGAGAAAATTCTAAAAAAATATCACTTAAAATTTAAAATGTCAAATAAGTGATTTTACAACAAAATGAGTTATTAATCTCATTACTATTATTAACAGGATTTTTAAAATTCAAATAGTATTTTTCAATCATTCTTCCATTTTTCTTAAAAGAAAAGTTAAATTATAAAAAAATTAGTTTATGATAATTTTTTACTAGTACGGCTACCTAAAAATTAATATTAAAAAAAAAAAAAAAAAATCCTTGGCATTACTATAGCGCCTTTTTAACTTTTCACAGCAATGTTCTGTCAATGATGGCCCAACGGGAGTCAGCAAATCACATCAATTAAAATGTCACCCAACAATATTTAAAAAAAGAAAATTAAGAGAATATAGCATAACTGGACCGCACAAGACAATCAATTATGCCTTCCAATATTTTTTTGGTATTCCACCCGGTTCATCAGAACCTCTGGTTCTGATTAATTCGGATTCGGGTTCTGCAGTGACAAGAACGACCCTCTCAACAGTAGTAGCTGCATACAAGACGGATTACAATATTAATTACTCACTCCTATGCTGTATATATTAAAAAGTTATGATTTTTTTAATATAAGTGATTTCTCCTCTTTTGAATAAATATTTTTTTGGCCATCATTTTTTGATTAAGTATTTAATGAATCATTCCCTAAATATCTTCATGAATTCATTCTAATGAAATATGAAAATAATATTTGAGTCAAAAAGAAAAAAAGAAAAAAGAAAATATTTAATGGTAGAGTTTGTTAGAAATAAAAAAGGAAAGCGGTGCAAACTTTAGACAATTTTATTACTTTAACTAACTTATATTGATTGTGATAAATTGGTTTAAAACAACTTACTCCCTACTCTCTCCTTCTTGTAACTTATAAGGCACATTTTAAATCCTTATTATAAGTCATCTAATGAGGTATCATTTTTTTTAAAAAAAAAAAGCTCCCTTATTTAAAGTGATTAATTGCGAGAGAATATAATACAAATATGAATATTTTTTTATTTAGATATGTATAAGACTGAAAGTTTATTTTATTTTTTTATATAAAATTAATTATTTAAACATCTATTCTTATTTTTGTTAAATGGCTAGATATGTTTTATAACATGGACTACATGATCTATAGGATATGAAAAAGCATGATATAATATTGGATTAATACAATATTTGATCTTTCAAGTTCTAAATCATATGGTTTTGGTTTCTTGAGAAACAAAACGGTTTAGTTTTTATTCAATTATAGGGAATAAAACTTGAAGGACCAAAACATATAATTTATAATTTAAGAGACAAAAAATCATATAATTATGAACAAAATCTTACATTAAGCAAAGGGTAATAATTTAATAGTGGCAGAATAGTTGTAGAAAGGACAAAGATCATGTGTTAAGAAATGAGTTTGTCCATGCAATTGCCACAGGAAACTCTGATCTTTAATGGGCATGCGATTATTGAGTGAATTTTAATTTAATACAGTTCATAGCAACTTTAAGTGAAGGCCAAGTCTTCAAAATGATTTGGCGCAAAAGAAAAAGGGGGGGAGGGGGAGGAACAAAAAAAGGGTCTTTTTTTTTTAACCTAAAAAAATTCTTATAATTGAATCCCATTTTTTAAATTAAGGGAAAATCAATTTCAGGGTCTTTTAAGAGGAGAAATTGTAAAAAATGTCTCAAAATTCTGGAGTCTTTTCTGGGATTTTCAGAATCTTGGGTGAGTTGTTAACGGGTACTGATATAGTTGTTAAAGATACTGATTTAGTTGTTAGCACAAGTGTTGTTAACGAGGCTGATTTAGTTGTTAAAGACCTACCCGTTAACAACTATATCAACCCCGTTAACAACTCACCCAAGATTCTGAAAATCCTAGAAAAGGCCTTGGGCCTTTTTTGGGATTGTTAGAATCTTAAGACCTTTTTTTATAATTTCTCTTGTTAAAAAGGGTCTTTTCCCTAAAATTAATCATGCTCTAATAGTAACAATCATGACCTCCACCATCAATCCTTCACCGATTTACATAATTGGGCCCCATGTACACCTCATCCTAATTGGAAATTGCATAAGCAAAACAACACGCATATAGGACAATAGTTAGAAAAATTATAACTAGAGATATAAATTAAATATATTTTGATTAAAGTTCTTACATTCTGAAATTATTTCAAAAATAAAATAAAATGCATGTTTGCTAATCAAAATATGCACAAAGTGGATTGTGCGCGTAATTCGCTAGAATTAAAATTTTAAATTGAAAAAGATTAGAATTAAAATTTTCAAATTTAGACTTGATGAAAATGATCTCATTTTGTCAATTTGGTTAGCGTATACTTTTTTTTAATTTGAATATATATATATATATATATATATATTTGAATATATATATATATATATATATATATTAACAATCTATCTAAAAAAATGTTGTTAATAGAGTACAATAACATTATGTGATTTATGGGGCCAACCAGGGGGACCCAGAAAAATATTGAAGGAGGGCACAATTGGCGGGGGGATTTGGGGCCCGAATTTTTTTTCTTAAAAGGAAAGTTTTAAATGCATTAAAAAACAAAATAATATAAACAAGAAAAAAAAATATCAAAAAAATATTTATGAAATCAAGTGAATATTGATGATGTAATAAGAGATGCAATTATTTTACAAACCTGTCATTTAGAAAAGCAAGGTGCTGTTAGAAATACAACTACATAAATTACAATAAAGGGTATACACTCAATAAGTTCAAGTATATATATTTTAATAGCAAAAATATATTACAATAAAAATAATTACAATGTCATTTTTCTAGGCCTTATTTTTTGAAATTCCATCATAATTGTTTTACTATCAATGCTATCAAATACATATTTTTCAATATAAGGCACTAAACAATCATTCAACCATTCATCCCCAATCCGATTATGAAGTGTAGTCTTGATGTATTAAAGGTGGACACTTAATTTAAGGGTAGGCAATCATTCAAACATGTATTAATTTTTTTTTAAAAAAAAACATCCCAAATTTTGGGGGGCAAGTTAACATGTAGGTCCGCCTAATAACTTAATAAGATAATGTTGTTGTTATTGTTGTATGTAGGCTCTATCGGGATGATAATCCAATCATGTATAGTACTTTTTTTGGTGCTTAATATAAAATATATTTGAGTTGATTTTAATCCTAAATACAAAATATAATTTTTATATTTATCAAAATTTTCTTAATTTATCCCTATCTATGCTCTCTCAATAATAATCAATGACCAGAAGGAATAGAGGAATTAAAGAAGATAATTAGGGTGTTTTAAAAAATACTTATCATATTAACTAACTCAACTAATTTCTTTTATTTAATCAAATTATATAAGTATATGTTATATTAAATACAGCGAGGAGGAGGGAGTAAAATACCCACACACAAAGTTTCTTCTCTCTGTTAATTTTTTTTTTTATCACCTCATCATTCTCTCCCTTTCCTCTTCTCTTTTACCTCCCAAATTTACCTTTCAAAATGAATTGAAAAGACTCAAAAGAATACCCACAGCACGGGGATTTCTGGACACACGATGAACTAGTGTTTTTAAAAGGAACCCAATTATTTAACATCTATGATTGAACATATGCTTAAATTATGAGGCACACTGTATCACTTCACATGGAGGACACCCTCTGTGTTTCTCCTCCTCCACAATCTCCATAGCCACTGCAACATACATAACTAATTTTTCTCTAAGCATAGGTATCCTCTTATTTGAGGCATTGTTGGGTACCAAATGTAGGCATCTTTCCCCATTGATAATTCTAACCTTGAGGGATTAACTCCTTCTACTAAACTCAATCCCAATGGTAAATACGTAATTCTTCTCTTCTGAATAAACTTTTCACAGCACAGGAGGATAGTCACTTCTGTCTTCTGGGCCAAAGGCCTTCTTTTCTATGAAAAAGATCCGCTCTCAACAATATAATCCTAATAGAAAGTCGGTCGGATATTAGTACCTTCAATTCTAAATATAACACCTTCGTGTGGTCTCTAACAACACGATGAATCAAGGTTTGAGAGGCGCAGGCTTTTTCAACAGTGGACCGAATAGAATTAATTCCAATATACTTCTACCGGAATGCCAAACTTTGTGTATCCAGCAGAAAATGCCGCCGACGAAAGAGAAGAAGAGGCTATACAACACTTTGTAATTTGTTTGCTGTTGCTGTTCATATTATGGTTGCTGTGTTGTTAAGCCTACTCCTTAAACCATAACATAAGACAAGACAAGGAACAAAAACCTTAGGACTCATGATCTTTCGTGTGTGTGTGTATGAGGTGACAAGCAGGAGTAGTTGCTGATTTGAATACTACGTACAAAGGAAGGTACGGTACAGGTTTGTGTTTTTTTCTGTATCAATTCTCACTACTGGTATGAACTACCATGTTGAAAACTTGCTTCTACCTTACAATTATATATGCATATATTATCCGTACCGGCCATTATATATATATAAACAATTAATCACATGTACTAATTCAAAAGAGCACTCCCTCATTGCAGGTGATTGGTCTCCTTCAAAGCAGCTCCTTGTTTTTGAAAATTTCTGCAATATTCCAGAGAGAGAAAGAGAATGAGAGGTTTCGTAGGAAATAAAGCTCAAATCAACAAGTAAAAGCGACTTCTGGCTTGTAATTAGTTATTGGGTCGCTGCTATTTTTCTTTTGCCTCTCTTCTCTGCTCCAACCACTCCCCTAATTGAACACTGTTTCTTCTCTACTGGTCCTGCAATTAATAAACTACATTAGGAAATAAACTTCTGTGAATATAACCAACCACATCAGAATCTGACCAAGACAAGTCATACCATATAAGTAATTTAGACCTAATCGCCATCTCTCTCTCTACCAATGTTTTCGGTTCAAGGATCTTCTTGACGGAGTGTCACTGTAATAAAATGTCGTCAGGTCACTCTCAATCTTCCCTTCACATTTGCTTTAATCCTTCTTTATAATCAAACCATTCTCTCACAATTCTCTCTCAGGGCTCAGAGAATTATCTGAAAAACCAAAAGATGAAGAACACCAACAATTACACTAAACTCATCCTCCTTCATCCTTATATCCAAAAACAGGGAAGCTCCAATCGAATATGGCTTCTGGCTTTTATCTCATTCTTCACTCTAGCGTTTCTGGGTACGCTTATTTACACTCGAGAATCATCTTCTTCAATCACTAATGTGTCCAAAACCTCCATAGTTTCTTCCTTTTCTTCACCATCCCCAGTTTCTGGCTTACCAGTGACTGTAATAAACACGCTTCTGCATTATGCTTCTAAGTCGAACGACACGTACCATATGCCACATTCTGATCTCAAACCCATCTCCGACGTGCTTCGAAAATGTTCTTCGCCTTGCAACTTGCTCATCTTTGGCCTCACACACGAGACCCTTCTCTGGAAAGCCCTGAACCACAATGGAAGAACCGTGTTCATTGACGAAAACCGGTATTACGCGGCGTACTACGAAGAATTGTACCCTGAAATTGATGCCTATGATGTGCAGTACACAACCAAAAGAAGTGAAATGAAGGAGCTTTTAGCTTCAACAAAAGAGCAGGTAACAAAAGAGTGTAAACCAGTACAGAATTTGTTGTTCTCAGAGTGTAAGCTAGGACTCAATGACCTTCCAAACCATGTGTACGAGTTGAGTTGGGATGTTATATTGGTGGATGGGCCACGTGGCGATTGGCCGGACGCTCCGGGAAGGATGGCGGCGATATTCACAGCCGGCGTGCTGGCGAGGAGCAAGAAAGGTGGGAATCCGAAGACGCATGTGTTTGTGCATGATTTTGGTGCAGAGGTGGAGAAGCTGTATGGGAATGAGTTTCTGTGTAAGCAGAATTTGGTGGAAGAAAGTGAGACTTTGGGGCATTATGTGTTGGAGAGGATGGATGAGAACAGTGTGCAGTATTGTAAGAATCAGTCGTCTTCATCATCTTTGTCATCATCAATGGCTTCTTCGTCTTCTTAATAAATCTCTCAAAAGTGTTTGTCGTCAAAGATTACTACTCAGTTAGTCCTCTTAGTCACAAACAGGTCAATCTGGGTATTTATATATGATCATCCTTTTGATTGCTGCTGCTGCTGCTTCATTTTGTTCAAATTAATATTGGTTGGGGCTTGTAAAAAATAATTCTTTTTTGGTTTTGCCTTTTATTTCCTTTGTCTTGCACTGCAAATTGTAATATTCTTCAAAGAATCCAACCATTCAAATTTCAATTGAGAATGTTCCTTATAATTTAGAGAGAGATTGAATTTGCTGTGAGTACTTTTAAATTTGGCCTTCCGCATATTATCATACTCCTTTGATTTTTTTTATTCAGTTTCCTACTCATTAAGTGAAATCAAGTAAAGTTATCTTTATTTACGTTGAGAAATAAGAGGAAAAGGATTCAACACTCGGCTTTTTTATGTTCAAAAACTATATTAGGCAGTTGCAAACTTTCCAATAGGATAAGAAGGTAGTAAGAGTTCAGAAGTTGAGCAGGACCAATGGTGGGGTTGGCTTCTGAAAGTTCAGTAAAGGTGTGTTTGGTTTGAGGGGAGAGGGTGGGAGGAAAAGGAGTGAAAAGTAGGATATTGATTAAATTGCCATTAATGAAGGGAATATCCCTTTTTATTGAGAGTATATTTTTAGAATATTGAAAAGTTTTCATGAATCTTTTGGTAAAGAGGAGGTAAAAGATCTCCCCCTCCCCTCCCTCAAACCAAACTAGCCTTAAAGGAGTAGGTGCAATAGCTTAGCTTTTTGAGTTTTACGTCACTTTGGATGGTAGGGGCTTCAAAATTTTATTTTTGGTTAAAGTGAACTTGCCACTTGGTTAAATGAATAGGCCAATACAAAAACTTGGATTGTAGAAGACATCAACTACGTGTTAAATGGAAAAAAAAAACGAAGAAAGAAAAAAGTGAACTCAGTCGATGAAAAATGGTTGTTGTAGTTTAATTAAAAAAAATTATAAGATTTTTTTTTTCTTTTTTTTTTTGAGTAAGAACAAGAAAAGAATAATAACTATGATATAAACTTGTTTGGTCTTTGATAATAATATACTTTTCCTTGTTGTTGGTATGATAGAAAGCGCAACATTTGTTTCGGCCAGTCATCCATTGACCAATTGGGGGAGACAAAAACAGAGGAACAGGTTTGGAGAAACGGAAGTTACCTCTCTCAAAGCTGCCTTTAGAAGCTTCGTCATCTTTCTTTTGATAGCCTGAGGTTTTACTCTATTTTTTATCTCTTCGTTGTTCATTCTTTTTTCATTTATAATTTAAAATTTTAGCACACACATGAAGAAATATAATTAACAGGTCAAAATTTCTATTCAATTCTTTATTGTCATCAATTTATTTCATCTATTCTCCCATTAATTATCTCAAAAGCAACAATTGAAAAGAAACGGATGAAGTAACAAGAGTGCTTCCTTGATCAAAACCAAAAAAAAAAGAGAGTAAGATAATGATGATTGGTAGAGTGTAAAATATGGCAAGTTTGAAGATAACTCACATACGATTAATAATGCTCCTAGAGTATGGAAAAAGACATGTAAAGAGCAGGGAAAATGCTGTTAATGATTTGTACATCGGTATTGCTTACCTTACGCTAATTTCTTTGGCACCCAAAAGACAAAATCAAGGTCATACATATTTTGCAATCAAGACGACTGGTAATTTAAATTTTAAGCAAACAATTCTTCAATGATTTTTCCCCGTGTTATCATTAGCTCAGAAAACATGATCAAAGTCATTAAAACTGAATCTTCTACATCAATACATATATCAATGTCTGAACACATTTATTCCCCTATTTAGTATAAGATATATTTGCTTAATTTGATTAAATTAAGAAAATTAGTTGAATTAATTAATGTAATATGTATTTACAATGGTCGAGACTCGAGAGATGCCTTCTTCGATACAGTAGATAGACGTCTTTTCTGCTATTTAACGTATAATACAGCATACCATCCTAACAGAAACTGTCAGCCTCTCAGTTGTTATAGGCTTATCATAAGCTCACAACTCTTGCAAAATCCAGAATCACAACCAACAAAATCCCCATCCAACAATTAATCATCTAAAAGCAGAGAGAAACCTAAACCAATTCAGACTTGGCCAATCACATGCGTTAGCTCAGTACAAAAATCGGTGTCTTAACACTATTACGTGTACAGCACCGTCAAATAACTTAAGAATGAAGTCAAATACAACATGGAGGAAAATTCCTAATTTAAACCAACCTGATGTGTAAACGCTACAAAATTGCATCTGAAGAGAATGAGTAATCTTCCTGGTTTTGACAGGCATAATGAGTATGAACTATGGGGCTCTAATTTATAACTTTGAACCAATTGTTGGCCTTCGGCCGTATCAGTATGTTTGGCCATTTACTGCTAAACCCGTTTCTGTATCTTTGAGATAAAGTGGAATTCTCGTACCTGTGTCCCTGAGCCGATCGATCATGTCATAAAGAAACTCAAAAGTCAGTCTGGACTGCTTGTTAAGATCCTCTCTAATGTGAGGCTGAACGCTGAACCAGTCTCCCAGCAATTTATGAACATGAGAACGAATCATTCTCCATGGAACGGGGTACTTTTCACAAAGCTTTAGATACTCTACTAGCAAATCTGCCTGGTCCAGTTTTCCATCTACATTGGTCACTTCACTACCCGTTCCCCATTCAGCAGTTTGAAATCCAGCAAAGAGGGCTGGATTAACAAGCAGTGTCTCAGCTGACATCACCCCTTCAACTCCCGTCTCTTCCAAGCAGTCACGAATGTCCTCCAAGTGCCTTATGTTTCCATTGGCAAGGACTGGAATTTTCACTGCATTCTTCACAGCCTTGATGGCTTTCCAGTCAGCTCGGAACTTTTTCCCATCTTTTTCATCCCTTGTCCTGCCATGGACAGCTAATAGCGAACAACCAGCCTCCTCTAGCATCCTAGCATATTTCAATGTATCTTCCAAGTTTGGAAAGATTCTAATTTTGCATGAAACAGGTACTTGAAGGTTGAGAGCTAATTTTTCCACCAGAGATTTTACCAGAGGAAGGTTATCCATTAAGAAGGCGCCATAATATCCCCGTCTAGCAATGCGCTGAGGACACCTACAGAATCGCACAATTCCAACAAAATTTTGAGCAGGAATGTCAAAGCATGCACCATATAGGATACGTTAAATAAAAAATTGAATATTACTATCTCAGTTTGAGGCAATCAATCTGAACATCTCAATGCAGGCACCAGGTTAGGTACTTCTCTGTATTCTCTCATTAATATTTCAGACATCACTAACATTTTGTTACTGAAATTGTGAGAGTGCAAGCCAATACCGCTGTTGATAACTGTTGATTTTATTCGTGCAAAACCTTTGGAAGGGCTAATTGTTTGGATCAGGGATATATAAACCTAACCCATCTTTTGGATTACGAAATGAGAGGAGTCAAAATACCAAGCGTTAGATTTCAAGCATGTCGAGGCCTGTTTTCTCAGTTTTAGCAGAACCCCCGGGGTCATTCCCATTACTCATGCTACGGTCCTACCAAGTAAATTACTGAAAAAGAGCTCATTGTGGAATCGTATGTACTCTAGCTGAACAATGGAGTGAATAATAATTACAACAACCATCAAGTAGATTTTTGAGTAAATAGTACGCAAAAAGATCAATTACCCTAGATTGATATCAACATAGTCGCAATACGGCTCAACTCTCCTTGCGGCGTCCAGCAATGTATCAGGATCATTCGCACAGAATTGGACAAACAGTGGTCGATCCTCCTGCAGTTACTCCCACATTATTAAAAAGAAAAAAAAGAAATAATGCAAATAAATTGCCTAGCCGGATGGAACATCAAGCAAGTCCTTTAACTCAACATAAACAGCCACAAGAATATCAAATTACCTCGCAAGTAGAGAATTCTTCCTTCCTGTACTTTTCGGTCTCAGTAAAAATGCGAGAGTGCAACATAGGAGTATAAGCAGCTTGGGCACCATATTTGCGGCAGAGCATTCGAAAGGGTAGTTCCGAATTATCAACCATCGGGGCTACTAAGTATTTGGGTCGACCCAACTTAGTCCAATAAGCCCAGGCGCGTTCGACCCGAGAAACCACTGTCAAGCATCTCGCCGGATAATCCAAGCAAGACGGCCCCATATCTGGAGCATAAAGTGAACATTCTTGCTCTTGTCGAGTTTCGTCTTGATTCTGATCCGAGCAAATGAGGTTGTCAGGTTCTTCGGCAGGATCTGAATAGGTAGAATCGGTTGGGATCTGAGTTGGGGTTTTGGCCACAGGAAAAGCCATTAGAGGAGGGGCTGCTACAGAGAAATACCTATTGAGACGATGAAAACGATGAAGAGAGAGTAGGGAAACAGCGAGGGGTTTGGAATTCATGGGCGTACGATGGGCTTCGCCAAGCAACCCATCTCCGCCAAAGAAGAGTATCGTGGGAGTTCCCTTGGAAGGTCTTGGACAGGAGACGACCCCGACGCGATGTTCCGATAAAGTAGGGGGTTCAGGCAACTCTCGCTTGGTAAAACGACTTCGAGCTAATTCAAAAACGGCATGCCGTTTCCTTCCGCAAAATGGTTTAAACAGGGTGACAAAAAAAAAAAAATCCTCCAACACACAAGATAATACAGTGCCAGAGTGCCTTAACTTCGATATTAAACCAAAAAAAAAAAAAAAAACAGTATCTTGTTTAATTTAAAAAGGATAATAGTAGTATCTTGTTGGAGAAAAAGATACAGAGGATGCATGATTTAGAATGGGAAGAGACCATGAACCTTATAACCTACTCCCTCTGGTCCTAATTATAAGAGCTAGTTGACTTTTTTAGAAAGATTAAAGAAGTTTATTAAATTACTTTAAAGTATTTTTATTTATATTTTTTTCTTTAAACTTATTAGTTTGACTAATAAAATAATATATAATCTAAGAATACACAACATATGAAATGATTAACTTATTTAGCTTCCTTAATTTCTCCAAAAAAATTTAATTAACTCTTATAATTAGGACCAGAGATAGTAATACCTAGAGTATTTAAGAAACCCTTAAACCATGGTACCATGGTTTGAGAAGATCTTTTCCGTCAGTTGAGATAAAAAATTTCTGACATACTTATTTCATATATCGTAAAAACACTTTTAAAAAACTAAAACAAATAGATAGTTAATGGTATATATAAGAGATATTCTGTAGAAATTGTCAGTTATCCCTCTTATAACCTCATGTCATTAATCTTTGCCATTTTAATAATCCAAAAAAAACAAAGGGAGCAGGGTGGTTTTTTGGGAAAAAAGACACTAGACCAAACTTGAATTAAAAAGAAACAGAAATCCAACCTCAAGCAAATTACTTTTGTTATAATACTAAAAGATATCGGTATAACTTAACCATAGTGGCAGGAGCACACAAGGGCTTTCTATCCTGATTCCTGAAGCATCATAAAGCAGCATTTTGTTCAAAATTCACAATGTCTTCGTCAGCATTGCTTGCTTTCATTGACACTTTAAAAAAAGGTGGGATTTTTACTCACTGTTCTTTCTTTTTTCACATTGTTTGATTATAGGCTTAAAAATGCTGCAGTGGGTGGTGTCGCGGTAAAGGCATGAAGATTAAACTTTATAGTGCAGAAAATTTACCGAAAGTTCGTAAAAGCGTAAAGTTCGCCCATTATTAGCCTCTTTAATTCAGTCTTCATTTGCTTAATAACACTTTAACACTACAGATACCTGGTCTCGAAGAAACCTGTGCACCTGCTACCTCGTTCTACACGTGGCCATGTCCTATTGGCTAGCTTCCAAATTGTCAAAAATCCACCAGCGAGTCCACATGTTTTGGTAGTTTAGTTTCATTTCTATATTAACTCTAACTTTCTCCTCTGTTTTTCTTCACCAACAACCTTTCTTAACCCCCAAAGCCTTCTCTTCTCAGACCCTTTCTCTTGAAGCTTTCACTGATATTCTCCCTTCTTCTTCCACATTCCACCACCAAACATGAATCCTCCCATGCCAATACTCTTAATAACCTTCTTCTCATTCCTTCTATTCACTTCATCTTTGGCTTCCAGAAGCGACAAGGAGGTCATGAGCATGTACGAGGAGTGGCTAATGAAACACAGAAAAGCATCATACAGTAATGGAGGATTGGTAGAGAAACGTAAGAGGCTCGAGATTTTCAAGGATAACCTCAAATATATAGACGACCATAACGCTCAAAACCATACCTTCAAACTTGGGTTGAATGGTTTTGCCGATTTGACCAACCACGAATATGCAGCCATCTACCTGGGCACTGTCAGTGACGCAAAACGCAGGGT
Source organism: Acacia pycnantha (assembly GCA_025563575.1). NCBI lineage: Eukaryota > Viridiplantae > Streptophyta > Magnoliopsida > Fabales > Fabaceae > Acacia > Acacia pycnantha. The sequence goes on from JAMWYP010000038.1 coordinate 2,534,408, forward strand.
CGTCATGGCCAAGAGGGCCTCTCCTCGTTATGCTTTAAACGACAGTGATAAGTTGCCGTCTCATGTGGATTGGAGGTTGCAAGCTGCCCTAACTCCAATCAAAGATCAAGGATCTTGTGGTCATTTCCTTCCCATACCTTTTTATTGATCTTGCTTTTGCTTAGTGTAAATTTGTTTTGAAAGTTTTCAAATGTTGTCTTATAGGTAATTTTTGATTTAAGATTGTTCCAAAAGTTTTAAAATGAAGTAATGTTGAGGCTAATCATTAAAAAAATCATGATCAACATCAATTTTTTAATTATTAAAATTAGTTTTATAATAGGATAAGACAACATTGTTATGTTTTAAAATTTATCGACAACATTGAACCCAAAAAAAACTTCTAAACTAATATTCCTTCTAATGAAAAAATTTAGGGTAAATTTCTACCTTAATCTTTTCTAATTTTCATACTATTGGGCTCATGAGGCCCAAATTGTAGCCCAGACCGTTTGACATTTTCCGCAACTCTGAGTCTCTGACGCAGGAAGTTGTTGGGCGTTTTCAACGGTGGCCACAGTGGAAGCGATAAACAAGATCGTCACCGGTGAGCTCGTCTCTTTGTCGGAGCAAGAGCTTGTGGACTGTGATACATCCCACAACAATGGCTGCCACGGTGGTCTTATGGACTATGCCTTCAATTTCATCGTCAAAAATGGCGGAATCGACACAGAAGATGACTACCCATACCTCGGCATTGACGGCAAATGCAATCCAATCAAGGTCCGTATTCGAATGTCGAATGGAGAAACTCTAGAGCATTATACTCGATTCGTTTATTTCTCAAATAATTTTCGGTGGTGCTTGTTTTATTGTCCTGATGCAGAAGAATGCTAGAGTTGTGAAAATTGATGGGTACGAGCATGTGCCACCGTTTAATGAGGATGCGTTAAAGAAAGCTGTCACTCATCAGCCTGTTAGCGTTGCAATTGAAGCCACTGGCAGGGATTTCCAGCTCTATCACTCGGTAATCTCACTTTATTACCTTCCTAATACCTACAATGTAATAATAGAACGATATTTTTTTTTTTTTTACGTACGATCTCATGTCATAACTGGCAAAATTAAAGAAGAAAAGAACATATAATCAATCTTTATCATTAGTTTAGCAACTATTTCTTCAAACTTATGCGGTGTGGATGCGATGTCTTTAGATAATTGATAAAATGGAGGGATTACTCTCTCACCTGAAATAGCTGACAGTAATACCAGCCTTGTCTGATTTTAACTGTTACTTAGAACATAGGATAGGATTATATGAGTATCTTATCTCAAAACAATCTCTTAATTTGATGTCACTAATGAATTCTCAGACAAGAGAGTGAACTATTGTGCAACAAGCTTAAGATATGAGTGCGATGATAAAAATAACTTTTATTATATGCAGGGGGTGTTTACTGGTGAATGTGGGGCAAACGTAAACCATGCTGTGGTTGTTGTGGGATATGGTAATGAAAATGGTTTGGATTATTGGCTGGTGAGGAACTCATGGGGAACTGTCTGGGGTGAGGGTGGTTATGTGAAGATAGAACGTAATGTCCCAAGCACCTTTACTGGCAAATGTGGAATAGCAATGGAGGCTCTGTACCCTGTTAAGAACGCACTTAACTCTGCAAATCCTATTTCCACTTTTGAAAATAATGAATCGAAGATTAGCAGTACTTGACTCGTTCTGCTTCAACTTCCCTATTGGACTTGGAAGAAGAACAAAGTACTAAAAGGTGAAAGAAACAGATGTTTATGTTACCTTATACTCACTTTGTCAGGGATAGTGTTTTAAGTTACCTAAAAGATAATTTAGTTATGCTCATTGATGTTATGATTACTGTATTATGGATTCATGAACACAGAAACTGAACCTGGAAGTCTGTTGTAGCGGTTGCCGCTTGATAATGTTACTTCTTCTAGATGTTTATTCTGAACCCTTGGTTTCGTATATAGCAACGTCCTTGCATATTCAAATTGGTTTATCAGGACTCTACCACAAATTGTTCTTCAATGTGGCAAGTTTTATTTACTAATGTACTTCTCCTAAATCAATGATTCTAGCTACATGCTTGATTCTAAGGGAACTTGGAGTATTTCTAAAAACCAACACATGCCCAATATAATTTTAACGACGCAAGTTTCAGGGGTCAATAATAACACTTGTATCTATATTAATAACATCATATTTTACATTAATGATCTCACTTTTATATTTCACAGCTTCATATCCCAAAAACCAGAGATAATTTTGAAATCAACTAGTTTCAAGAATCAATAATAACTTATGTATTTATATTAACAACTTTATTTTCATGTTTCACATTTAAATCAGGGAAATTTGGTCATTGGATCATAATTGGAAATTTTAGATTCCTATTTCAATTCTAACTTGGGATTTGATAAATTTGCAAGATCAATTTGTCTTTTCTCATTTTTAATTGATTTTTCTAGGATTTTCCCAATTAGCTTGGAGAAAAACATAAAAAGTTTGAAATAATTTAATTGATCTCCTTAATCTTTTCAAAAAAGTCAGCTAAGTCTTATATTTAATACTAAAGGTAGTAGTATCCTACAGTTATATTTTCTTTCTTCTCCTCACACATACTTGCAAGTTGCAAGCTTGGGTAATAAGAAATTATCTTATTTAATTATGGTCATTGATGTTATTTTGGTCTTTAAACGAGGAAGGCATGATGGAATCATTGTATAATTATAAATATAAGGCCCTGTTTGGTCTTTAAGCTTTCCTTTTATTTTTGGATGGAACGGAACATTAGCAAAGGCGGGAAGTTATGTTCTTGAGAGAGTAGCGCCCCAAAGCAAAGGAACCTTTTTATCTTCCCTTTCCATCACCCACATTTCCTCTAACAAACAGGGCCTAAGGGTATGTTTGGTTTGAGAAGGAGGAGAGGAGGAGGGGGGGAGGAGGCTCCCTCCCCTCCCCTCAAATCAAACATACCCTAAATGTTAATATCTTGCACGTTTCATCCACCCGTGCTGGCCCCAGACGCCCTCCTCAATTATTGATAAATGGGACATGGCATGTGCACAATTCTTTATTTTTTTTTGTCAGACCGGGTATTTTTAGGTCTTTCTATTTTAAATTGAAAAAGAATAGAAAGAGAACTTTAAAATTATAAAATTCTAAATAAGATACTACCCCCAGTCCTAATTATAAGACCCAATTGACTTTTTTTTTTTTGAGAAATTAAGAAATCTAAATAAGTTACTTAATCATTTCATCTGTTATGTATTTTTAAATTATATATTAGTTTGTTAATCAAATTAATTAGTTTGAAGAAAAAATTTAAAATAAAAATATTCTAAAATAATTTAATTAACTTCCTTAATATCTCCAAAAAAGTCAACTAGATCTTATATTAAGACTGGAGGGAGTATTTGTTAAAAAATGAGTTGTAAATTATTTTGTCAAATTTCGTCGATCTTAGTAACAAATCTAATTTAAAATTTTAAAGTTCTTTTTTTACCATTTTCCTTTTAAAATTTAAGAATGAGTTGATCTCCACATTTTATGAACAGCGTATTTGTTATGTAAATTTAATATTTTATAAGCATAATAGCGTCATTGTTATAAATTTTTTATATTAATATTGACGTACATTTGTCAAAAAAAAAAAAACATTGACGTACCTTATTGCTTATGAAAAACTTGTATTGCTTATGCTCCAAGTTTCCAAAAATTAGACAAATAATAAAGTTAATTGTATGCATAAAGTGTGATCATAATCCCCAAAATTTATGAGAAAATTAATTAAGAAGTGAGTTGGTCGTGTGCTGCTTCTTGAATATGCTCATTATCATCCTCTGATGCCAATTTATATTCCATGATGGAGGCAGCAGGTTCTTCACACTTCATTAATTAAATATGAATACATGCAGCAGAATCTGTTCAGATCAATTACATAATTCTATTAAATATTATCCAATTCTTTTCGCATCATAATGTTAGCCTCCTCCTTCATCTTCATCATCTGAAACTAAACCCTTCAAGCCACTGTCAAAGATGGTGGCTGTATTCACCAAAGATCTCTTAAGCTGGTACCTTATCACGCTCAAGCTCAAAGAAACCATAGGACCCGGAAACCCACCTTGTCCAACTTCGGGTACCCGATCCATTGTGTTCCCAGACCCAGAGCAGAAACCTCCAGAGTCATTACAAATTCCCATCAACGAAGAAGATGAAGAAGAAGAAGAAGAAAAGTCACCAGATTCTGAATGGGTCATCTGCATAAAGGAAAAACTCGATCAAGCTCGACAAGATGACGCAGCAAGCTCATGGGCTAAAATCTCAATCTACAAAATTCCACATTACCTACGAGACATCGGAGGTGACGACAAGGCTTTTGTGCCCCAAATCGTCTCATTGGGTCCGTACCACCATGGCAAAAGACGGCTCCGCCAAATGGACCGTCACAAATGGCGTTCACTTCAACACGTCCTTAAGCGAACCAACCATGACATTAAGCTCTACCTAGATTCCATGAAAGAGATTGAAGAAAGAGCAAGGTCCTGTTATGAAGGACCCATCAGTTTAAGCAGCTACGAGTTTGTGGAAATGTTGGTTCTTGATGGTTGCTTCGTGCTTGAGCTTTTCAGGGGAGCCACAGAGGGTTTTAAGAATCTGGGATATTCCAGAAACGATCCAATTTTCGCGATGCGTGGGTCAATGCATTCGATTCAGAGAGACATGATAAAGCTAGAGAATCAGCTTCCATTGTTTGTGCTAGATCGTCTTCTTGGAATTCAATTGGGTGACTCAAATTTGAAGGGGCTTGTTGCAAATTTAGCACTCAGATTCTTCGATCCTTTGATGCCAACAGGTGAGCCTTTAACGGAAAGTGAGATAAGCAAATTGGAATCGTCTCTTCAAGGCAATACCCCATTTGACCCTTTGGGTGATCAAGATGGTCTTCACTGTCTTGATGTGTTTCGGAGAAGTCTATTGCGAACCGGGCCTCAAAGATCACCCAAAGTTTGGATCAAACGATGGTCACATTCTCATAGAGTTGCTGACAAACGAAGACAACAATTGATACATTGTGTGACAGAGCTTAAAGAGGCTGGAATCAAGTTCAGGACAAGGAAGACCGATCGATTCTGGGATATAAAATTTAAGAATGGGATTCTGAGGATGCCAAGGTTGTTGATTCATGATGGTACCAAGTCTCTGTTCTCAAACCTCATTGCATTTGAACAGAGTCATCTAGATTGCAGTAATGATTTTACTTCGTATGTGATCTTCATGGACAATCTGATTAACTCTCCTGCCGATGTGGGATATCTTCATTACTGTGGGATTATAGAGCATTGGCTTGGGAGTGATGCTGAAGTTGCTGATCTTTTTAATCGATTGTGCCAAGAAGTTGTGTTTGACATCAATAACAGTTACCTTTCGCCGTTGTCGGAGGCTCTGAATCGGTATTATGATCACAGATGGAATACTTGGCGTGCTAGCTTGAAGCATAATTACTTTAGTAATCCTTGGGCCATTATTTCTTTGGTTGCTGCTGTGGTTTTGTTGCTTTTGACTTTTGCACAAACATATTACACTATATATGGATATTACAGACCTGGCAGCTAAGTCCTTTCACGGTCGTCGCTTTAATTTGCTTCCAACAATGCATCGCCTGGGTTTGCCATTCTTTGGACCAAGTTAAACAACCAATAATTTGAGTGTGTTATACTGTTTGGAAACGGGGAGGTTGGAATCACTTTGTTGAATTGTTTATTTGATTATTTCCAGTGTAAAACATTGTAAGGGGATCAAGTGCGATTCTTCGTTTTCTTTTCTATTTTGGGTGTCATGTAAAACTATAACAGTGATTCTTGAAGGGGTTCAATTTATTTAAGATGGCCTGAAGTCTAAACAGTGGGATTATGTCCACACATATTTTCTCTATATGGATGCTAGGAGGATGTATTATAAAAGCAAAACCAAAATATCAAGAAAAATGAATTCTATGAAAAGCAACGGCAACACAGTTTAGCTATCCCAAAAAAATGGCCAAAATTACTTCCACTGCAATAGATTGATCAGTACTCATTGCAAGTTATGACAGGGATAACTTTCTACACAGGCTTCATAAAATTTCATGTTATTTAAATAAGAATTCAGCAATAGGAGTATGGCAATTGCCCACCTATATTAAAATTAAAGAAAGTAGGGGGAGAAAAAGAAATATTGAAAGAAAACTAGGGGGAAGGGTACTACAGAAAGAGCCCCCAGCAACCCTTTTCCTTCCCAAAAACTAAATCTTTCATTAGGACGTAGCCTTCCCAGGTGGCACACCAGTGCTCAACTGAAAGATGAGCATCCAGGACGCCCAGACCAGTCCTCGAGGTAGTCAGGCATAATAATAAGGCACAGATTGCTCCAACTATTCAAAGAATACTGCATATGCAAACAAGCAACTTGTGGGTCTGCGACTTAAATTAAGCGAAAAAAGTTCAATCAACCTGAAGGTGAAGAATTCAGTCCCTAGGAAGAAGGGCTGAGCTCTCTTCCGTTGTTCTCTTTCCATCATAGCGCTGAATTAAAAATAATGAAACCAAAAGCTTTATTAGTAACATATATGATCTAAAAGGTACACTGCTCAGTACTTTGAAATGAACGCACAGCACATCTATGACCACTAAAATGAAGAAACATTTTACCTGTTTCCCAAATGTGAATGGCACATATCTGTATTTGATCATGTGGGATATCTGTCTCCTCATGGTAAGGGAGAATAGGACTACCCAGTAGAAGAGAAGAATTGGCCAAAACACTGGTACATCAAATGCGCTAAAAAAGGTCATCACAAACGCAATGCAAAATGCCTTTGTGATTGAGTACCTGCCACAAACGAATATTAAGCAGCTTCAGTATAAGCGACATTGGTAACCAACAAATAAATTTTTCCACGGGCCTTTTCAAAGGACGCAACATCAAGTTATACCATAAATAACACATTCATAACAAACAAATGAAACTTACTCACAGCAGACATCATAAAGCTCCATTGAGCCTATCCTCACGCGTAGTGATACGAAGAAAAGATATAAAACACAGTAAGGCTTACAAACGAAGCACATTGATCCACACAATAAACTGATTTCCCCAATAGCGTCCCCGCCCCAAACATCGCGTCAGGAACTCATCACAAATTAAATTAATAGCAGCCATGTCCCAGTCCTCAAATGTCCCAATTCTCAATTTGAACCACTACGCTCACACTTCCAAGTAAAGCTCATACACAAATTCGACCCATTAATTGTATTGGTACAAAACCCTAACCAAGAATTTTATACACTAACTGGTTTTGTACACTAGCGCTAGCATACAGCAATGTTCCATAAGTACGTGAAGAAAGAATCGGGCTAAGAATCATTGCGAGTAAGCAATCAGAAACCCTAGAACGGTCAATCATAAATGTCAAACAGCAATCGAAAACCGCAAGGCGAATTAAAGGGGGAAAAGATAGAGTACTAAAACGTACCAGAACTTAAACTCCGGGAGCCGGCGAACGAAAGGACGAAATTCGTCGGAACCCCTGGTGGGAAGGGATGGACCATCAGAGATTTCTTGGATCTCGGGGTCAATCTGAGGGGAGAGAAATCCGATGAGAAGGTTAAGGATGTAAATGCCTAGACCATAAGAGACGATGTAGAACCCCTGGACGAAGTAAACGCGGACGACGTAGATGAAGACAACGACTAAGAAGGCGATCCAACGGTGGAGGACGTGCGGTGTCGCTTTGTCGAGCAGATGCTGATACTGCCGGGACACGGCGAATTTCCACCGCGATATGGCAGCCGTCATAGGAAGATCGTCGAAGGCGGTGCTGGCGCCGGCTGCTCCCGCGTCCATTGGAGGACCTGTATTAGCTATTTTTAAAATTGGCAGGCGCTTTATTGTCTCCTCCTTCCCCCTTCGGTCCCTGTGTAGATATGAAATCAAACTATCGCGGATGCCACATCTGGTATTGTACGAGATCCCTCTATTCCCGGGTCACGAATCGCACATGGTTTTACCGTTAAGGTTTGGTTCGTTAAATGAAAATATAGTATTTGTTTGGATAAATGAGATTAAAGTCTCAATTCAAAAAAGATAATATCATAAAATTTCCAAGTTGATTACTTTTTTATTTATTATTAACAAATTATGAGATTATTCTGTTATTATTTTCTGAGACTTTAGTGTGATTTTCTCTATTTGTTTTGATTCGTTCTAAATCTTAAGCCGGTTTGTACCCGGATCTTTGGACTTTGGGCATCCTTGAGCCATGAACTGTTATAACTTATAACCCAAACAACATTTGAAGAATACCCATTTAGCCGAGTACATTTTTCTTTGTTTTTATGAATAATTTTTCTGTTTTTTTTTTAAGTAGTAATTACTTATTACCTCTCATCCTTTGTATAACTAAGAGTTAGTTATAGCCAAAAAAAAAAAAACTAAGATTTAGTCAACAAAGAGATTAATAAATTTAAATAAATTATTTAATTATATCATATGTTAAATGCAGGGTAGAAAAATCGGACCAAGCCTGTTACGGACCTAGATAAGGCCCAAACACATGGAGGCCCAACCAAGGGTAGGCACATCTGATCCGTCATATCCGTAACCCTGGAATATCTCAACTACCCCGGATATCTAGGAATACATTCGGATATGGATAGGCAGTTCGGATATTAGGCTGGAATCACGCCAAAGCCGCTCCGTGTAGTCCTATAAATACCCAAGCAACGGACCTAAGGTACACACGCTCTAAAACCTAGACTAATCTACATCTTGTCATGCCGAGCACACAGCCCCTTCCTTGGCCAAGCGCTGGTTGTGTTCGGTGATCCTCTCTGTGCGTGTACTTATCACATTGGTACCCGGATCGAGACACTTGATCCTATATCAAATCACCGGCCCATACTGGCGGTGGACATCGTGTTCTACACGAGCAGTGGCGCGGCCGTGGGGAGCGATAAATTTCGATTCCCTTGACCAATGAGGGTTAACACCGCAGTACAAGCCGAAGCGGCGGAGATGGTTCGAACAACCGGAGAAGCAACGTCAACCACCCCGGCACCACGGCCTGCCGGCGGTCAACCAACCCTATCGGTGGCAATGAGCGGGACAATGAAGGCCAGGCTATCACGGCCGGAAGAGCGCCTCGAGGAACCTCGTGGCCCAAATCAAGATCAACCTTGAAAGGGGAACGAGTCAGAAACGGGTTCATCGGCGCGCGGGGACATCGCAGTAAGCCACGAGAGGTCCGATCCAGTAGTAAGTCGGGAGACCCGGTCGAATCCGGACTTCCTTACACTCCATAACGGATGACTCGCCATGATGAAACGCATCGAGAATATGGACAAACGTTATACTCTACAATTTCATCGAATTGTGGCGGAGCAGGAGAAGGGAACCTAAAAGCACCGGCTATGATCGGGATGATAAAACGTGGGAACCCGACCCGGGAAGGTCATAGTTCCGTCGGCGAAGACAATAGACAATACCAAAGGGCGGCCTCCTCTACCAAAGAATCACAAAGGGAAGTCCTCCGGAGCGAAGGTCGACAGACATCCCAGCACGATTCTCGTCAAGGAAGATATGCCGAGGCGCGAGCAGCCCCTTTTCACCCAAAATCCTTAGAGCGCGGTTCCCGGAAAAGCGAACCTCACCGAGTTTAGTAAATACTGACGGTTCGCGGGATCCCACAACTCATGTGGACGACTTTCAGATGATCATGATGTGCCGAGGCCTCGGAGAACCAATCATAAGTAGGGTTTCGCCACAACACTAAAGGGGCCCGCCTAAAGTGGTTACTAACCACGCCTCAGGGTCGATAACTAAATTTGATGACTTGGCAAAGGTTTTCGAGTTACAATTCGCAACTAGTAAGAAGCAGCCGAAGTCTCGATATACCTTATCCAAAATCGGGCAACGGCCGCGAATTACTCCAAAGCTATTTGGATCGTTTTAATCATGCGGCCTGCAAGTCCGAAATTAAAGGAGGAAGTGCACGTCCACCTCTGGCCGATGGCTCAGACGATTCGAGCCGACTCATTGAATCATTTTTCAAAGAGCCGGCTAAGAGCTTGAAGGACTTCATGACAAGGTCGAAGAAATATCTTGAGGTGGAACAAATGCGCCCAGCGAATGCGCGAAGGGACCGGACAAGAACACCCCTTGAGGATAAAATCGATCCGACTGGTCGCAAGCAAGACCGCCATGCAGGAAAGGAAGTGATAATAAGCAATATAAACCAAGGGCGAGACTTGAAGAATAAATTTGACTATTATACCCCCTCAATGTTCCCGGTCCCGACTTTGGAGGAAGTAGCGTCGGCCGAGATGAGGAAGGTCGAAAAACCCCATCCCCTCGGGAAACGGTCAACACGGACCGATCCCGTCTTGTTCTTTTCACGATTGTAAAGGGCATACCACGGATCAATGCTATGAACTTCGCGAAGCCATCGAAATTCGTTCGAGAAGGAAAATTGCGTCAATACGTAATAAAAACACGGGGACGCACAAAGAAAAGCGCGAGAATGGCCGATCAAGCAGTCGGACCCGAGAATAGAAGAGAGGGCAAGAGGAAGAAGCCGGCATCGAAGGCAGCGGATTTCCCGACACGGAGTTCGATTGCAACGTTATTAGCGGAGCTTTCGGAGGAGGAGGATACGCAGAGCCAACGGAGAAAATATCTAAGGGAAGTTCTTTCAATAAGAGGCCGACCAAAGTTTAAAGAAGAATCACACATGGCCAGACAAAGTTGAACGACCTCGGCTCATGTTCACAAAGAGGACTTGGCCGACGTACTCCCGGCCATCAAGACGGCCTCGTAATCACGGAACCACAGGTCAGCTGCCGAGTCAAGCGGATATTTATAGACTCGGGAGCTCGGCGGACATCATCATATGGGATGCCTTCAAGAGAATGAATCTCGACCGGGAGGACTGAAACCATGCCAAACCACTCTTGTAGGATTTAATGGCGAATTATCCCCTCCGAAGGGATATATAGACCTCAGAGCTCACCCTTGGAACGAAGGAAGGTTTTAAATCCGAGCGAGTAAGATTTATTGTGGTGATTTCCCGTCCCCTTACAACATCATCACAGGAAGACCAACAATCCACAATTGGGACATCTTTGGTGTCTACTAAGCATCGAAAATAAAAATGATAGGCAATAGCAACCAAGTCGTTACCGTCAAGGGTGATCGAAGAGTCAGGGCGGTGTTACAACGAGACAATCAACGTAAAAGCGGATCCAGGAACAACGGATCCAGAGCACAAAAAGATCAAGAACCGATCAATATGATCGAATTGGACCTACGAGAAGAAAAGGGGACACCTCGGCGGAACCGAGAAGGTGAGGTAGAAGACTTCGTACTTGGAATCAATCCAAACCATAGTACGAAAGTAGGCGGGACCTTGACCCCAGACTGCGATTGAGGATAGAGAGTTTTGGCCAACAATCGAGACATTTTTGCATGGAGCGCGGCCGACGTCACGGGCATAGACCCCAATTTCTGTTTGTCATAAATTGGCCATACGGCGGGAGTCAACACCGTGCCCGAGAAGAAAAGAAGAAGGGCCCCGAGATAGGCAAGTAGCGCCGAACCAACACGTGGACGAACTATTGGAGGCCGGTTTCGTCGAGGAGATACAATATACCACGTGGCTTTCCAACGTGGTCATGGTTTCAAAGCCAAATGGCAAATGGAGAGTATGCACCGACTATACAGAGCTGAACAAAGCATGCCCAAAGACGCCTATCCAATGCCGAACATTGATCGGCTCGTAGATAACTCATCCGGCTATCAACTTCGTCGTTCATGGACGCGTATTCGGGTTACAACCGAGATCGCCATGCACCCGATGACCAAGAAGCCACTTCCTTCATAACGGAGAAGGGAAATTCTGCTACAACGTCATGCCGTTCGGCTTGAAAAATCTTAGGGCAACCTACCAGAGGATGATGAATAAGGTTTTTGAGAACCAGATAGGCCACAACATCGAGGTCTATATCGACGACATGATTGTCAAATCGTGTGATCCCAATGACCACATCCGAGATCTTGAGCAAACATTTAGCAAGTTAAGGGCGCATCAGATTCGGCTGAATCCTGCAAAATGCGCGTTCGGAGTACCTGCAGGAAAATTCCTCGGTTTCTTGCTTACCAGTAGAGGAATCGAGGCAAACCACGATAAGTGTAAGGCCGTATTAGACATGCGGGCCCCCGGGAACAAGAAGGAGGTCCGGCGGTTGACGGTAGTTTGGCGCGTTAGCAATTTACGCAAATCTGCAGAAAGCGCCTTGCCTTTTTCAAATTACTAAAAAGGACACGACAGGGAAATTGGACCCCGGAGTGTGACGCCGCATTCTCAAAGATTAAGCAATGTTTGGCCACTCCGCCAGTCTTATCGAAACCACAGCCTGGCGAAACCCTCTTCCTCTACTTATCAGTTGGGAAAGAAGCAGTGAGCTCGGTCTTGGTTCGAGAAGGAAAGAATGGCCAAGAACCAATTTACTTCGTCAGCAAAGCTTTACAAAGCTCGGAGCTAAGATATCAGAAGGTTGGAGAAATTGGCTTTCGCCATAATAATGACGCACGCAGATTGCGCCGTACTTCAAGCTCACAAGATAACGGTTCGAACCGGCCAACCCATTCGACGGGTACTCCATAAGCCGGACTGGCGGCCGAATGATCGGTTGGGCTATTGAGTTATCCGAATTCGACATCACATACGAAGCACGACATGCTATTAAGTCACAAGCTCTCGCGGATTTCCTCAGAGAACTAACTCCAGTAACGAAGACCCAGAGCAACAACGACCTCTCGGAAAGTGTATGTCGACGGTTCGTCCCACTCTAAAGGAAGCGGAGCGGAATAATCATAGAGAGCCCCAGAAGGAGTGACCATCGAACACTCCACACAACTAGATTTCCCAACGTCAAACAATCGGGCCGAATATGAGGCGCTCTGGCGGGACTCCAACGAGTCAAGGCTCGGCGCCAAAAGTCTCGGTCTTGGCCGACTACAACTCGCCGCCGCCCGAGATAGATGGGACATATCGAGGCTAAAGGGCCTCTAATGGCTAAATATCTTAGCAAAGTCAAGAATATCCAAGGCGAGTTCGAAGAAGTAAAGGTTACCCATATACCAAGAGGGAAAATGTCAGAGCGGACATACTCTCAAAGCGGCTAGCACTAAAGGGACGACCAACCACAGGCAGTCATACAACAAAAGGTGGAAGAGCCGACTGCGTAATGGTCATATCCGTGCCACCGATTGGAGGAAGCCTCGAGGACTACATTGAAAGGGGAATTATTCCCCTTGGAACCCATAACGCCCAAAAACTTATACGGGAAGCCGCGGTATACACAATGATAGACGATCGGCTTTCTGAAAGGCTTGCATACACCGATGTTAAGGTGCCTCGGCACTCACGAAAGTAGATATGTCCTCGCCGAGACCCATGGAGGGATTAACAGGCAACATATGGGTGCAAAAGCATTAGCAAGAAAGGCACTTAGGGTAGGGTACTGCGGCCCACCATGCGGGAGCGGACGCAAGCGAATTTGTGAAGGCATGTGATAGTTGCAGAAACACGCCAAAATCATCGGTCCCCTCCATCGGACATGGAATATATCTCGCCCCATGGCCGTTCTTCAAATGGGGAATGGACTACTCGGACCGTTTAAACCGCCCCAGGACAACCGATGGCTAATCGTGGCGGTGGACTACTTTACCAAGTGGATCGAGGCCGAACCGCTCGCCGCCATCACATCGGCGAGGTCGGCGCTTCATCAACGAGCATTTTCTCAGCCGGAATCCGTAGAGATAGTGACAGACAATGGCGCTCGGTTCACGGACGGGAACTTCCGAGGATATGATGGTGGACCTCGGCATCACACATCATTTGCCTCGGTCGAACACCCCAATCAAACGGACGGGCGAGCGGCAAACAAGGTAATCCTCGATGGACTTCGGAAAAAGATGCAAGAGCGGCGCTGTTGGGTCGAACGACTTTATAACGTCTTGTGGGAGTTCGCACAACTATCAATCAGCTACCCAAAGACGCCTTTCCGCATGACATATGGATGCGAAGCCATGATCCGGTCGAAGTTGGTCGGCCATCTTGGAGAGGCTCGAGAACCCTCGAGGAAGGAGAACCCTCTAATTCAAGGGCGTTGGCAACCGAGATGGAGCTGGTAGATGAAGTCGAACCACGGCCCATTCTTGAGACATAGCGACCAAACAAGCGATGGCGGCGAAACACAATAGAAAGGTCAAACCCAGGGCATTTGGCCGGGCGACTCAGTCTAAGAAAGCCGACATCGGTAACAAGAACGCCGGGACGGCAAGCTCGCCGCAAATTGGGAAGGACCGTACCGAGTCAAGGAGAAGTTGGAAAAAGGAGCATATGTTCTCGAAACACTGACAAGAAAATCCGTCAAGAGAACATGGAATGGCGACAAATTAAGGGCCTATTATAGTTAGGGCCCAGTCACAGCCAGGATGCCACAACGGACACCCAATGTCCGAGCTAAGTTTTGATTTATTATTTCAAGCTTATTTTGCTTTGGTCATTTCCCTTTTGCAAACTTTCCTTTCATTGTCGGCTTTATAAAGCTAATCATCTCTTGAATAAATAAATGGTTTGTTCACCAAATGTTCAATTTTAAGAGGTCAAAATGATTCGTTAAATAAGCGATGCAGAGACACGAGGTCTATACACCCGTAAATATTTTGATGCATCGAAATTGACACCTAAGTAAGAAGGTGAGCGGTCATAACGGACCACGATCGGGTCCACATGGTCAAAGTGTGTCCCAACGACGACCACGGATGAGCATGTGACCATTCACCCTGCCACAGTTAAAAATCCGGAATACGACTAGAACCTCGTAGCGCGGTATATATAGACACCCCTACTCATGCACCTGGTTTCTGACACCAGAAGAGTACTAAGCGGACTCTAATTCTTTGAAGACCCTGGCCCGGTCTAAAACTATCCCATGTGCACTAAACGCATGAAGGTAAAAGTACGAAACGAGCTACTTAATTGAATGTTCATTCATAAAGTTAAAAGCTCGGAGGTACAATATACAATCGGCATCAAAAGCCGAAAACAAAGAAAGCAAAAAAGAAAAGACAACAAAAGCTAAGGGGCCCTACCAGCCACGTTCGGTTTACCCACAGGTTTAAATACTCGATCCAGGCTAGGGCCATCTCGAAACAATCCGACGCGGTTTTCCTTACGCGCCACCGCCTTCTCATGGGCGGTCTTCTCCTCCGCCCAGTGCCTCGGACTTGCTGCAAGCTGCGTACATAACTCGCTACGTTGCTGCGTAAGCCGTTTGACCGCATCCATAGACATAGCGTGGGAGGACCTCGGTTCGTCAGTTAGCTTCGGCTTCAACGAGACGAGGTGGCATCGGCCAATTTACGGTTAACCTCCGCCGAGGGAATCCCGGGTGCGCCTCAGTCGCGCATGGGCTTGCGTCGGCGCTGGTGGGTCGACGAGAAGATCCTCCCGGCTTTGTCGCGGCGGCTTGGGAACTTTTAAGTTCCGTCTTCGGCTCCTCCCTTTCGGCCTCAACCTTCTCTTTCTCTTCCGCGGTTTGTTTCACCTTTTGCTCGGCCGACTCTAAATTTTCCTTCGAGTTCGGGACTCGCGAAGCTCGAGCATAATAACCATGGAGATGCGGCCGGGCACGAGATAATCCAAGAGCCGGCCAAGATGGCGGACATATTCGGAGCTCGCTGAAGGTCCTCGTGCGAAAGAGGTTGAGGAGACAAAAGCCGACGTGGTGGAAAGAAGGCCATGCCGATCCCTCGAAACATCCTCACTCCGGGCCCGGCTCGCTTGAAGCCACTTGGTCGAGTACGGCGGCGATGGGCGCAAAGGAGAAACAGAATCGAGACAAGAACCTGTTTCGCCTTATCCAAGGATGGAGGAGATGGGTCGGAATGTGGAGATGTTCCGGCGATAGAGGCGGCGTTGAAGAAGCACTACCTCCGCCTCGGCTATCAATGACGGAGAAGAAGAAGGTAACACTTCGGGAGCGGTCGAAGCGGTAGCGGTCGAATCCCGACCTTGGCCTCTTCGACGCGAAGGCACGGGAACCATAGAAGGCTGCGGGAGCTCGCTTCTAGAAGGCTCGGCGGCGGACGTTTCACGGGAGCTTTCTCTCGGCTTCCAAACGGCAAGGTATACTCCGGATAATCGGGGTTGATTCATAGCAACTTGACTGTTACGAAGCATAAATCTAAAGTCGGATGCTAGTTAGATAACAAAAGGCGATTAAAAACGAGAACTAAGTAGCAATAAAGCCATCGGAGGCCGAGCCGGATGACTCACCGGCCTTCTTAATATAGAAGGCCGCTCTCTTGACACCATGTTCGGCAACGTAAGACACCAGTGAGCCGCATACTCTCTCATCTTCGGAGAGGTCTTTTAACGAAAATTGATAGGTGGAAGAGGAGAAGTGATGGTGCTCGAGAGGACCAATAAAGGGGAAGCGCCATTCAACGCCGGACCCTCGGCGGTTTTGAAACCAGGCACTTCCCGGGGATTGCGACAACTTTGAAGAAAGAGTTCTTGAAATGCTTAAAAGTGCGAGAAAGCATTCATGAGTTTCGGTCGCCTCGGCACGAAGAGAAGTTAGCCCTTTCGAGAGGCGGTTCCTACCCGACAGGGGTGAAAGGGGAGAAAAAGTGAAGGAATAAGGCGGCGGTACACGGAATAGCGGGTTCCATCGTCCGCGTAGATAGGCGAACGCCGCCGAGATAAACCCGCCCATTCGGGTGAAGGCGAGAAGGAGCCGGATGAAGGTAGTGTAGGACGGACATTTGGAACCGTAAACGGAGCGAATCTGGCCGGGTCATATAATCCCGATAGAAAAGAAAGAAATTAGGAGAGCTGGTTCCCGAAAGGCCAGATCGGCTCATCCTCCTCGGGAGGGAAAGACGACATCCGATGACCCGGAGATCCCACTTTATCCATATCCGTTTTGGTCATCGGCGAACGTATGGTTAGCATTTCGCTAGTCGCGGGATACTTGGAGCGGGGCGGTGAAGGACTATCGGAGTCCGCCTCCGTTTCGGAAGCTAAAAGACGAGGGAAGACGTAGACTCCATTTACCTACAACAAAATGAAATAAAACTAAAGTCGAACTAGGCGAGAATACACGATGACGACAAATCGAGAAAGGAAGACCCTTGAAGTCCAGCACGAGCTCATTGCTAACGAATTATGCCGACAAGAGCCCGGGATGACTTCGGCCATACGGTCTTGCCCACTCGCAATAAGGGAAGAGCTCTCGGCAACACAATCCCAACGAGGGACCGTGATAGCCTGCTGTGTAACGACCCAGGCTCGGACGGACGATGCGTTTGATAGGCGCTTATCGGCTCGGCTAAAGAGGCTCGATACGGATGAACTATGAAAATCGGCCTAATAAGGCCGAGGTTCGGATGGCCAGGTCCAGGAACCACGGTGAGGGCCTCCCAGCGCTCTCGCGCCGGCCCGACCACGGAGGGCTAAAGGCCGTTTCTCTCCTCGGATAAGGAGGTCCCTAGCGACCAATAACTAAAAGGGATAACGCTCACGAAGCACTTCATCGACATTAGGATCTAAAGGCGATGAGAAGACGAAGAATGTTTTCCCTATCCATCAAGAGCTCAAACCTATACAACCAACATAAGGGTAAGAAGGAGGAAACAACTAAGAACAGACACTCAAAAGGACGAAACTGTAGGTTCGATAGCTCTACTCATAAACACTCCGCCCGGAAAACCCGAACACGAGGGCACGCGGCAAAGAAAATGGGAAGAGGGAGAATTAAAATGCTAGAACAATATAAAAGGATAAAATACGAATACGCGAACCTTGCGGAAAATCGACACGGCGAAGGAAGATGAACAATTCGAACGAGAAAGGAGCTTTGATTCTTGAGTATTACGAGACAACTGGAAGTTCGAACACAATTCGACTTTGCGCAGAAAAATTCCCGTGTGTGGGGAGAATGAGCGGGTGAAAAAGTGGGCAAAAGAGAAATGCCGCCAAGTTATATCGAGAGGAAAGAAGGAGGAAATTCAAATCAAAAGAAACCCAACCGACGGGGTAATCACGACTTTTCACCCCAAAGGTGAGAAGACGTGTAACGTACCACCGAGCATTAAATGCGCACGAAATCCGGGGGCGGCGGACACGAGGATCAAAGCACCTCCCCAATCTCGGGATGACGGTGTCATAGGCAATCATGGCGGCATCGGAGGAGGTTTCCCAAGAGTCACGCAGGAAGTAACAACGGCCCCGGAGCTTCAATGACCAGCCTTGGTGCCGATGTCATGCCTCGGTCAGATTGAGTCCCAGGTCTTGACTCGCACCATCTCACGCTTGTAGCTCGGCGGTCCAAACCACGGCACTCTCCTCGGACGTCGGCCACGGCCAACCGCTTGCAAAACCACAAGACGCCAGCACGACATCGCATTAGAGATTGAGGGACACCCCGGCTCATCGACCTCGAACCATTACTACGTACCGGGAAATGGACTCAACAAATCCTAGCCCGACGCGAGACGTCGGGAAATGGGTAACACCTCGGACGACATGTATAAGAACGGCATATACCCGCGGTCAAAACCTTGAACTACTGGGGTGAGGGGCAAGCATTACGGACCTAGATAAGGCCCAAACACATGGAGGCCCAACCAAGGGTAGGCACATCGATCCGTCATATCCGTAACCCTGGAATATCTCAACTACCCAGGATATCTAGGAATACATTCGGATATGGATAGGCGATTCGGATATTAGGCACGGAATCACGCCAAAGCCGCTCGGGTAGGTCCTATAAATACCCAAGCAACGGCCCTAAGGTACACACGCTCTAAAACCTAGACTAATCTACATCTTGTCACACCGAGCACACACCCCGCTCCTTCGGCCAAGCGCCTGGTTGTGTTCAGTGATCCTCTCTCTGTCTGTGTACTATCACATTGGTACCCAGATCGAGACACTTGATCCTATATCAAATCACCAGCCCATACAAGCGGCTGGACATCTGTGTTCTACACCAGAACAAAGCCCATTTAAACTTGTTTATTTAAGATAATATACTTAGTACTTTAAAAATATTTGTCATAAATTAAAAATTTTAGTATTTTAAATTTAATTTCTTTAAGAAAATGAAAAAAAAATTGTGAAACAGGCTTGAAGCTTGTGGGCCTACCCGAGTCAGTAAGTAAACGGGTTAGGCTTTAAAATAGAGGCATTTTATGAGAGTCGTTCCTAAGCAAGCAGGCTTGTTTACGCTCCAGCTCGTTTTTCCACATTTAGTTATATGATATCAATTTATAAATGAGACAAATTAATCTAAAAAAAAAATCTTATATTTAAGACTAAAATTAACTTCTAAACTAGCTCTTATATATTAGAGCAGGTCTAGACCCAAAACAAATAACTAACCAGGGTAATTTTCTTTTTATTATTATGGTCTGGAGCTTTTTCTTTTCCAAACTCGTTGAAGGCATTTATTCTTAATTTTAGATTTAGATGAAAAGCACACTGTTATGGTATCAGATCACGAGGTGTTGGATATCACCAAAAATAACAAATGAAGAGATGTTTTTTTGGCCAAAAAAAATAAAGAGATGTTGGAGTTCCATTAAAATTGAGCATACGAGTAATAAAGCATTAAGAAAATATTAGCAAACGAACAGTTTATGCAAATAATAATATAATTTTTAATTGATCGTATATTTATTACATTCTCATATAAGAAAATGTATAATGATCATATTTTTCGGTACCAGATAATTATAATATTTTAGTTTTAATTTGGAAACATATTAATTAACTTTCTAGTAACAGAAAATTGACTTTTATTAACAAGGAAGTAATATATCTGAGAATGAACGTCGTGTTTATCTGTATCTTTCTTCAACTATTCGCTTTGAGGTCGGAGTTCAGCCCGAGTAACCACAGGACAACCCAGTTTAAGCAAATAATCACATTTCCTCCTCAAATTGCAAAAGTTGGATTGTTGCTAGCCTTCGACGCTCTTCAATGGAAACGTGCTTTTATCTAAATCCAAAGCTCCTAATCATATGATCCGCATTCTTGAATCCGTTTATCTCCTTATAGTTTGTGCAAGATAGATCGAATCGTTCGTCTTCACCTGTAAGTGATTCCGTCATCCTGCATTTTACAAACGTGTGTATAGTTTCTAGGGACATACTCATGCGTATTTTCGTGTATAACTCGAATCTATCTAATTCTGTATCATTCAAGCATCTTTTTCCAGATCCCTTTTTGTACATTAGAGACCGTGGCGTAGCTGCCTGTTTTAAGTGCTTGCATTCATGACTAATGCGAGTTGAGTTATAACTTGGAATGAAATTAACTAGCTTATAAAGTAACGGCAGTCATGATCCGTATATGAGATTTATGAAGAAATTTTATCTGAAAATTGTGCTGTCCAGATTTGGTGATATAGTAGATTGGATTATTAGAAGTTGATGGTGCATTTATGAATTAACAGAAGACGGTGGTAGTTTCCACCGTTATAGGATTATGATTGCGTTCATCTTGTAATTTCACTGGCCTTTACTATTTGCCTTCTTTTGTAGTTGCAATTAGTTAATTGTTCCAGTTGCTTACACGCTAGCCATTTCTGTTGCGGTCCAACTCTAATTTGCACCAATTTCCAGACCAGCAGTGGGTGACTCATGGAGCCAGCATCTGCGGATTCATCATCTCAAGCTACCAACTCAGCTCCTGATATTGAGCTTCATTCCACCAATGTTTCTGGACAAAATGACAATGCCCATAACTCTTCACCCTCCTTATCGGCTACTGACAAATCATCCTCAGTGATTAATATGAAATTTCCACAGTCCTTTGGAGCAACACAAGGGAACTCGCAGACAGGAGACACTGGGATGTCAAATTTTTCTTTCCTTACCAGTGGGCTTGGACGAATACTATCAATTCCTTCTGTTCGAAATGAGACTGCTCCTGCCAACTTAGAAGCTGAGAAGCCTAATTTAATTGAATCGTTCACCAAAGGGTTAGTTGACTCTTCAAAGACTGCAGTAAAGAAGATGCAAGTAACGGCACGCCATATTGTCTCTCAAAACAAACGCAGATACCAGGTCAGTTGTCATAGACTCCTTACGCCTGATTTGATCATATCTCTATTATTGCCATGGTTAAAAATATCCTATTATTTAATATGTCTAGCACTTCTGTACGGGTTAACTTGCTGCACAATTTTCTTTTATAACTTGTACCCTGGAAAACGCTGGACTTGGAACGTGATGTAGATCCTCTGCTTCCTTTATTTCAATTTAATATCTATGATATGCATGTGCAGCATCATTATGGAATATCTTATATGCATCATTAGAACCAGCGAGCATTTGTGTCAATTCATACGCTCTAGTGTTCTACTAGTTCATTGATTCGGTTTATTTTGTTGTTCCTAATTTTTTTTTGTATTGATTGAAGACCTTAAGCTTCATTTTTCAAGCTTGTTATCATACCCATCTTATTTTTAGTACTGTTACCTTTGGCATGCTTTTGTCTTGTTTTAGTTATGAATGCTGTGCAAAAAAGTCAGATGGTTTTCTTGTATCTTCCATGCATAGGGTTCTTACAATAATTGAGAATAATTTTGATAGCTTTTGAAAATGGTTAACTAATACCTATGAATCTTCTTTGGTGAAATATACCTTGACTACCTAATCTGGTCGAGCACACCGAATTTCACTCTCAATTATCAGTATTAGCAATGCTGATTTTTAATCAAATAATTTATCCAATACGTCATAACTTAGACATGTTAATTGTTTCCTGCACGGGCATGGATATGACTCATGGTCAAGAAAAGCATCTTATATCTAAATTTAGAGTTCTGTATAAACTAGAGGCACAAAATTTTGGTAGCAGGGCGCCTGTTCACGTAAAGTTATATGATTAATCACATCCTGATAATGGAGTGAAGCTTTCCTCTTTTATTCTTGTGAATACAGAATGTGTTGATTTTCCAATGGTGCAAGTGTCATGGGCTTATGGTAGAGATAGTCATGTTGTGATTGATTATTGAAAAATGGAGATTTGTCCTGCTTAGGTATCAATTTGATTCCATGAATACTCCAGTATAACTATATGTGATACTCTATAGGATGCCAACCAACAACATTGTATTGAATCTGTTGAGCTCTGTCAAAATGAAATCTCAACTTGTAATGAATTGATCTTTCAAGTTTTTGGGGAAATTGACACAGATGTGTGATATTGTTTTCAACTGAAATATCTCTCTTATTCTTCGATCTTCCTAACAGGATGGAGAGTTCGATTTGGATCTGGCATACATTACTGAAAATATAATTGCTATGGGATTTCCATCTGGTGATTCCAGCTCTGGAGTTTTCGGATATATTGAGGTATATCTACAGATATTTATAAAATGTCTTGCATTTACTGTTCAGTTCACTTGTCTCGGCTGTCATTCATTGTATTTTAAAGGAGAGCTCTGGAACAGGGTTTCTATCGCAATCACATGGAAGAAGTGATTAGATTTCTCGAGACTCGTCATGAGGTAACATATATCTGATTCGATTGTGAGGTCTTAATGTCCGCGTATTTAATAATATGCCTTGCATTTTCAACTTGCAATAAGTTGAAAAGTGTAATTCATGCATTTGAAACTTTGCAGTGCTTAATAGTTTTGGCCTAAATTGTGTTCATGACAAATTTGCAAACGGAATTTCTTGATAAAGTCTCCAGAGGATAAAGAAAGTCCAGTAATAGAAACGGGACTTAGAAAGATTCAGGGCCTTAAACTCAACTTTTGGCAGCAATTGTAACCTGCAAAATCATTTACTCTTACTTTCCACAGCATTTATAATAACTATAAAGAGTCTGGTCTAGTCGTCTTCTGTAAACACCTTTTCGCTTTTTGCTTAGCTTTAGTGCCTAAGTTTTTTCGTTGATGCATGCAGGGAAAGTACAAAGTATACAATCTTTGCTCTGAGAGGTTGTATGATGCATCACTATTCAAGGGGAAGGTATGATTCCATCTTTCTGTTAATTTTAGCACTCTAATTGATATCTTGGTGTATATATATAAGTGACAACCTAGCCATCGGATCTGGATGATCGTGTGAGATTTCTAAGACCTATATCATATACGCCTTTTTGTTTACTGCATGAAGCGCATACTCATCTTCCTTTTATTTAATATCAAGTTTGATTGTCTTATCTGACTTAGTCTTGTATCAAATAAGTGCTCCTGCTGCACCTGCTGTCATTTTACCTTCTCTACACCGGTTACTTCTTTGGCTTTAGTGTACCTTTCGAGTGCAGAGAATCGCTATTTTGGGTTGTCTTTCTTTCTTTCTGCTTATTTATTTCAGAACAAAGATCTGAAGTTCCAAATTCAATGGTTGAATACATGCTTGTTCAGGCTTCAGTCATAACATCAATAGACTAGTATTTAATTATGTCAATTTTGCTCATAAAAATGATAAACTTTGTCTAGGAATCCCTTATTTTCAATTCAGTTTGTTTGCGAATTTCTATGTCTCTGGAATGATTCTGTGCAACATCCAATAAGAATTAAGAAAGGGTCAAATACATAGACAATATTTTTATACTTCTAATTGAGCCATTAATGGTACATCAAAGTACAATGATATGATCCATGCTTGCTCTATTAAACTCTTGACTTTGTTTTCAGGCCGCAAGTTTCCCATTTGATGATCATAATTGCCCTCCTATTGAACTTATAGCATCCTTTTGTAGAAGTGCATATTCGTGGTTAAAGGAGGATATTCAAAATGTGATAGTTGTTCATTGCAAAGCTGGCATGGGGAGGACAGGGCTGATGATTTGTAGCCTTCTTTTGTTTCTTAAGGCAAGTTATGATTATATGCTTCTAAAGATTGGAAGTCTGTTACTGGCTACATTGTTTGTTTCTATGTATTGCGTTTATTGATTATCAATAACTTCAGCAATAATTTTGCAGTTCTTCCCAACTGCTGAGGAGGCCATTAATTTCTTTAACCAGAAAAGATGCATTGATGGAAAAGCTCTAGTTCTTCCCAGTCAGATTGTCAGTTTTATTATTGTTATTATTATTAATTTTGGCATGTTGTTTAAGACGTTATCTTCTGGACATTTTTTTTCCTGAAATTAAATGTTTCTGTGGTTTTTCTAGAGGTATGTCAAATACTTTGAACGGACTTTAACCTACTTCAAAGGAGAAGTTCAGTCTGGACGAAGGTAAGATGTACTACTTCTGGTCCTAAATATAAACCTAATTGACTTTTTTTAAAGAGATTAAGGAAGCCAAATAAGTTATTTAATCATATTATATGTCATATATGATTAAATTATACATCAATTTATAAGTCAGACAAATTAATTTGAAAAAAAAAACGATAAATATAAATACTTTAAAATAATTTAATTACCTTCCTTAATCTCATCAAAAAGTAGTACTTTTTTTCACAATATACCAACAGAAAAAGGTTTCTGGTTTCTTACCTCAGAATTTCACAGGTGCTTACTAAGAGGATTTCGGCTTCACAAATGCCCTTATTGGATTAGGCCTTCCATTACGATTTCCGATCATAACGGTAAGTTGTTGTATCCAAAATGTTCTTTTCATGTGATTCTTGTCATACTCTGAAGCTATGTTTGAATATCAGTCTATGGAAACCTATCGCACATTGAACCACATTAAAGCAGGGGGGAATTCCCAATCGGTTGAAATTGCCCCTTGATTAGAAAAAGAATATAAAGTATTTAAATCAGACTTCAAATAGATGTTGAAAAATATTAGGTTAAACAATGCACAAAAGAAAGAGAGGATAGAAAATGAATAGTTTGATTTTTTCTTTAGCTTTAATCCCATTTGCAGCCCACTTTTCCTTTTGAAACTTGATAGCAGAATCTTAGGAGAATCGTACAACTAATTTTAGAACCACACTATCATAGGTTGCCCTTTTCTCTTCATCATGAACTTCGAATTAAAGTTTCATTTGCCCGGTGGACAAATCATGCATTAGATTCCTAACTAATTTGCAACTATACCGGGAACTTTAAAACTTCGTGTCCATGAGGTATTGTGTCACATGAAATCAAAGGTGGGGGGATGTTAGGGAATTGGAACATGCCGTACTTGGGAAAAATAACTAGTGAATTTGATCAATGGTGTGAATGAATTGAGGAACATTGGTTGTATTTTGCCCTCTCAAGGCTCCGCCATATATCATATTGTTTTGTTATTCTATCTAGAAATTGAACATATTCTTAACTTAATCCTTGAATATACCCATATTAATCGTTCTATATTAATGTAATTGACATGCATTCCTATATCTGCGGACACAAGTTTGTGCTCTTCTTGATGAAATGTCATTTGTCAAGTTGTTATAACCCCCAAGGTCTTAGCCTCAAGGGACTTATGCCTTCACTAATCCTCAGGAATTCTTTTCACCACAAAAAAGCATCCAAAAACAAAGGATCTGATGGTAAGTGTGTTATTTTGGTCAGATAAATCCCCCCCCCTCCACACAAAATATATATATATTGAAGGATTATGCAAGCATTTAATTCTTGAATTGTTCTCTTTAATTCATCTTCAGCCCGGAGATTTTTGGATCAGTGCTCCGAAGAAAGGAATTGTGGTATTTGCATTACCTGGGGAGCCTGGTCTAACAGAGTTGACCGGGGACTTCAAAATTCATTTTCATGATGGACAGGGAGATTTCTACTGGTTTGTATTGCACCTACTTCTTTTGGCCCCCAATTACTTAGCCTCTGCCCCTCCAAATTACTTGTGAATTAGAACTCAAATTTTTCAGAACTCTTTATGTAGAATGGCAGATTTTAAAGGTCTCTCTCTTTTTTTTCTGGCAGTTGGTTAAATACAACCATGACAGAAAACAGAAAAATCTTGGACGCCTCGGATCTTGATGGTTTTGACAAGGTATAGTGCAAATTTCTTACAAAGTCTTGTCCTTTCGCAATTAGTAACGCTTGTTTGGTTTGAGGAAGGGGGAGGGGGAAATTTTTTCTCTCCTCTTTACTAAATAGCCCATAGAAACTTTTCAATATCCCAAAAATATACTCAACAAAAAGGAATATTTTTCTCATTAATGGCAATTTAGTCAATATCCTCCTTTCCACTCCCTCCCCTCAAACCAAACAGGCCTTATTGTCTCTTGCCCCATTTTACATATGTTGGTTATTTCTTTGCTTGGCAAATATTTATAACACAAAATGACCTGTTACTTTGTCATTCAGAGAAAGATCCCTACTCCAGGATTTCAGATCGAAGTAGTAATGGCAGACTATAACGGCACCCTACCTGCGTGGACAAAAGCCAATCCTGCCAGCAAAGGATCTAGTGGTAACACAGGCAATGTCGCAGCCTCAGATGCAAGGCCTGCCTCTGATTCAAGAAAGAGTAAGGTTCCTACAAATGGGGATGATGATGTATTCTCAGATAGTGAAGGAGAGGAAACCCAAGATTCAGAGAGCAGGGAATCTAAAACCGCATCT